>CP088209.1:0-1318426 GCA_021117315.1 Immersiporthe knoxdaviesiana | reverse complement strand
CCTAACCTTTTCCCCCGGTAGTCATGGCCATAACAACGTCAGTCCGAAACCGATATAAAAATCCTCAAATGAATGCACGTTTTTCGAGTTTCCCAAACACCGAGGGTTCAAAATGTGCTGCTCAAATTCAGTAGCGGCCTCCATGAATCGACAAGTGAACAAATTCGTGACGCATGAAAATTCTTCGTGCGGATTGTCGAGGACACGTCGTTCGCCATCATCATTTCGATTTTCTTTTTCCTTTTTTTTTTTTTTAAAAAAAAAACCAAACCTCCTGCACAGTCTTGCCCTATCGTGACCATAAATCATTCCAAGCTGCAACCGGCCCTGGTGCGGTTGACACCCCCTTTGAGCTGGTCATGTTTTCGTCAACGACTTTCATGACCCATGATTTCAGTCAGCAGCAGGCTTGCGAGCCACCCAGAAGGTGGCGTAGTAGATGGTGTGCAGCATGGACTGCTGGTCCTGGATGTACGGGGCCTTGATGCCGGACTCGACCTTCTCGACGACGAAGCCGACGCCCTGGACGAGGGCCATGACCTCGTCGGCAGACAGCTCGAAGCTGCCCGGGTCGGCAACCCCGGACGAGTTGTTGGCGTCGTGCTCGCCGTCGCCATCGTCGTCGTGGCCGTGGTTTCCGGGAGCGTTATTCTCAAAGTGCCACAGGAGGGGACCGATGTTGACGAGGACGCCGCCGGGCTTGAGGCAGCTGTAGATGGTCTCGAGGTAGCGGATCAGGTTGGGCGCGGTGTCGAGGAAGAAGACAGAGGCCACGGCGTCGTAAGTGTCCTTGTGGTCCGCATCACTATACAGGCACAGGAAGTCCGCCGCGCACATGGACATGGTGCCGACGCCCTGAGCCGCCGACATGGCCGTGGCGGGGTGGACATCGGGGATCTTGTAGCCCTGGAGGTGGCGCTCGCGGGTCTTGTGGTTGGAGAAGGTGTGCACCCACGGGTAGATTGTGTGCTGGCCGGCGTGCTGGACAGAGTTGAGGATGTAGGAGGAGGCGATGAGCTGGTGGTAGGAGATCTCGTTGCCCTCGGCATCGTAGCCGTCCAGGGTCAGGTCGAAGACGAGGCGGGCCAGGCCGGCGCCTGGGACGAGGACGTTGAGGTGCTCGACGTCGGGCTTGCTAGCGCGCTCGGCAGCCAGGGCCTGCTTGATGGGGGCGTAGCTGGCCTCGCGCTCCTCGGCCCCCTCGTCAGACCAGTCGCGGTAGAACTGACGGAGGGTGCTCCTCGCCTTGTCGATGTCGCCGTACTTAGCGACGCCCACCCACTGCTCAGGCATGTGGAACTCGCCGTCCTCGCCAGGCTCGTAGACCTGGAAGCTCCGCATTCCCTGCTTGGCGATGCTCCGCGCGAGCTCGGCGTTGGCGTCAACAGCCGCGTCGACCTTGTCCAGGGTCTCGAGGTAGTTGAAAGGGGGCGGCAAGCATCTTCCAGTGGGCCTCGGGCAGGGCGTAGAAGGACTGGCGGCGCAGATGGGTGCAGTTGAAATGGGCTACCTTTCCGTACTGCCTGTAGGGGCTGTCAGCACGTATCCTCTGTGCGTGTGCAAGGAGGAGAGAGAAAGAGAGAGAGATAGGGAGAGGGAGGGAGATGAGATCTATGGAGTATGAAGAATGCCCCTCATCTGATAACAACAGTGAAGTCAATGTTGGGACGGCAGACCCGTCTGATGTTGTATGCACTCACATGAAGGAGTCAAGGGCACAGAACATGACTCTGGCCTCCTCTGGGTCATCAACAGTCTTGTCAATGCCATGCCAGGCATCCTCGTCACTGGGCTCCTTCTGAGAAGCCATTTTCTTGCTGTGTATCTCAGATGGCACACAAGTTCTTGTTGCGATGAGGAGGTTGGGCAATGTTGTGGTGTTGTGGCTGGGAACCAAGGGCTTGGCTCTCAACAGGTCAGGACTCTCTGTGGGGGGGGGGAGAGCTGTTTGTTGAGCTGTATCACGTCAACAGACAGCGATTCGAGGTGATGATGAGAATACTCGGAAGATGAACAGTCGTGATCACTCCGGAACTGATCCCGAAGGGTAGTCGATCAAGAAATGTTGAGATGCATGCTGAAGAGTAAAGAGGAAGAAGAGAAGGAAGGCAAAAAAAAAAAAAAAAGGCTATGAGATTGGCAATGGTATTGTTATTCAAACAGGCACGTCAGACATCGCGGGCTGTGGGCTGGCGGGGTTTTATATTGCTTGGTGTCGTTCTTTTTCCATGGTCCATGGCCGGAAGGTGAGGGTTTGCTGGAGAAGCTCTGCTGAGTGTGTCGACCAGCAATGCCTGCCCAGGGTAGGCCAAGCCGGCTGCTGTATGGCAGAAATGGTGAGCAGGCCCACCCAGGCCCTAGCTCAGCTGCACAGCATCCACTGTGATCCTTCCCCAACCCACTGTAGACTTGGCTGCTACAGGGGCAGGCCTCCCTAGGCTCTCTCTCACACACTGCTGTAGCTCTGAAGAGGGGCAGAACTCCAGGTGGGTGACTCTCTCTGCCTGCACTTGCAATGCACCTTGGAAACTGACAAACTGCCCAAGAAAAAGGTTCAGCTTGCTGTTCAGTGGTCCCAGTCATCACTCTCTCCCTCTCTCTCACGCACATCCGGATCCGCAGAGATGGCCAACACGACGCAAACATTCCAGCTCTCCTTCCCCCTCCCGAGGTCACTCGACACCCGCATCTACGTCCATCTGACCATCCAGGCAAAGTCCATCATGCTCTTCCTGACGACCGCATCCGCGGATGAGATGTCCAGCCCGCCGCCCATGGGCTCCTTCGTCTACGCGCTGCCTGACGTGAGTCCCTGCTCCACCCCCTCGGCCGAGTCGCCATCGCTGTAGCTGACCCTGCCCTCGTTAGAAATTCAATCCAGGCCAGCCTCTCTCGACGCCCCTCTTCAGCGTCGAGTCCTCGCTAGAGTTCACCTCCCGCCTGGCCCGGCTTGTCGCCAAGAGGGCGCAGCTCCCTGTATACGTGGGCAGCTCAGTGAGTTTTGCAGGCGCAGGCCTCGGCGGGACCGTAGAGGAGGAGATGGAGGCCTTCAGGAAGGTGGTCGAGGTGGTCACCGAGAAACTGCAGACGGCACTGGCCATCACGAACGGGGTGTCTGGGATGTCCATCAGCAATTCATGAGAGAGGTCGGGGCCTGCGACCTTTGGAATGGACGGCCCCGCTGCTCTTCTGGAGCAGGTGCTGTGTGGGTGGCAGGGCCAGAGAGACTCTCACGCAAGAAGCTCAGCTCGGTCCTGGGTAACGATGGGGCGGGCGGGCCCTGAGATTGTGTCACCTTTCCACCCTCGGCCACGCCACTGGCGGAAGATATTCACCGTATCATCTCGCAACCACCAAGCCAGGGGTATCAGTGCAGGTGGCCGTGTCACACAGGGGCGAGCACACCGCATGCTTCAAGATTTTTGTTGTTTTTTTGACGACATGAGCCCGCCCGGGGCAGGAGCTAGGTCGAACAGGGATCGGATTGGCACGCTCTCGCAGATGGGTCTGAGCCTATGAGAATGTTGAGCATGACTAGAATCAGGACAAACCGGACACGATGTTGCTGTTAAATTGCGCTGCAGCAAGCTTTTTGCCCTCAGGTCACAGCACAGTGCCGATTCATCGCAGGCTTGCTGCCGTCAGATACATCCGGGGGGGGGGGCAAACGCCATGTGACAAAACAAGCTACCAAGCTATCTTGGCCCCCATCACGGATCTACCACGAGTGAACGGTCACCATAGGTTTTCTTCTTCTTCTTCTTCTTCTTCTTCTTCTTCCTCCTTTTTTTTTTTTTTTTTTTTTTTGATTACAAACATTGAGAATATGGTCTGGGTCGCGTCAGAAACGGTCAGTGCCCATTGAACAACTAAAGATGTTCGATACTGTACCTCCCGAACCGACTCGCAGGACCCTCACCACCCCACACGATTGGGAGAACAGCAGACTACTACTGCATGGAAGAAGCGCCCCTCGACCAAGTCGTACAGCAAGCTTGCAATGCTGAGTCTCGTGTGTACGGTCCACGACATGACGCACGGGGGTCACCGCAGGGTGTCAAGCAGGCTTCCAATAAATTGAATTGTGACGGCGGAGGCGAGAAACAAAGTTGGCATAGGGCAGCAGTGTGCAAAAGCCGTTGAGCACATGCTACTACTACTACTACTACTACTACTACTACTACTACTACACACACCTACGTCAGAGCAGGGGTTGGAAATCACAATGGACAGCAAAGAGAGGCTTGTGACCTAGGCTCTTCTCCGCCTACAGCTTCTACATGCCATCTTGGGTCTAAGCCGCCAACAAGTGGTGATGCAACATGAACAGCGCTGGGTGCGCATGTTATGGGCCTGTTATGAAATTCCCTCGGCATCTGAAGTCTATGAAATTCAGGGAGAGAAAAGGGTCCAAGTGTCGTTTGTGCCGTCACGCTGGCGAAACGGCGCTCTCCTCGTGATTTCTGAAGAGAACGGACATACTACAAGTGCGTTCCCCTAGTCTGCAGGTCAGGGGTCTCAGTGAAACTCGGGTATTCATACCCCACCCTTATAACCTTTTTGGCCTCGAGAAGAAGAATGGAAAGGGACGGAAACAAAAGAAGTACAAGAAACCAAAAATGGGCTTCCTGCCTCGGGTCTGACGCATTGTTCTTACTTAGTGCCTGACTGCTGCAGACTTCCTTATCACGTCGGCTGAGCGGTCACCTGCAGCTGAGAAGAAGGTGGAAGGGTGCTGGCAGAAATAGAAGAGGAGGGATCCACAGCCCCGAAGGCTCAGTCTCCAGAGTCCTGACTAAAGCAAGGTCCAGCAGGGGGCGACAAGGGGAGGGGGGGGAGAAGAAGAAAAAGAAGAAAGAAAAATCAGACACACGGGCAATCCTGACCACCCGTGCGAAGCCCTGCCAAGCCTGCCCACCCCTCCTCTCCAAGTGCCTCCTCCTCGTTTGCGTCTGCTCTAACAGTCGTACAGGCTCCAAACGTCAGGGCTGCTAGGGAAGACGCCGGCGCCTGTGGCCCCCATCTCACAGTGTCTTTTTTTTTTTTTTTTTTTCATATTCATCTACAGACCAAGCTGCAAAATTTATGTGCTGCTCTGAATCTCACAGAGATTGATTGATTCGTCTTTACCTTTTCATCCCCCCTTCTTTTCTCTTCTTTTCTTTTCCGGGCATCATTTTTGCCCTTGTCTTTTCCCCTCCCCACACTGTTTCCTGGCTGGCAACGGCGCCTGGTGTTCTTGGAGAGGGGTTGCAATCTTTGGAGCCCGTGCCCCTGCCAAACACCCCACCAGTACCCCCCTCTGCCCTCTACCACAGCTCAGAAACACCCACCCACGTTGTAGTGCTAAGTACTCAACTCGCCCTCTACTCAGCACTCACTCTCCATACAAGACAAGCCTGCCCAGCCGCTAAGCTTGCAGCCTTCTTCCCACACACCCCGGCGATCTCTTTGCACAACCGCTCTCCCACTCCCACTCTCCTCTCCTCTCGCCTCCCCTCCTCTCTATCTCCTGCCCCGGCCCAGACTGATCGAATCCCACCAGAGCAGGCCTCTCGGACCACCTTGGCTATAGTCCTCGACTTTATACTCGGGCTTGTTGTGCAGGTGGTGCGCGCCCCGCTGCACTTCCACGAACCCGCATCCGTCCTCCCGTCATGGCGTGGCAACCCTCGCCCGAGTCTCTTCAGACTCTGGCCGTCTATCTCAAGGACTCTCTCAGCGGCTTCGACAAGGCAGCTCAGAAGAAGGCCGAGCTGGTATGGCCCCGGTTCCCCCAATGCAGCCCTCCTCCGTGGCCCGAAGACAGGCCTTTCGCTGACCCTTCTCTCTCTGTGTCTCTCTCTCTCTCTCATATAGATGCTATCACAAGCCAAAACCTCACCGGACTTCAACAACTACCTGGCCTACCTCTTCTCCAGCGCCGAACCGCCCCCAGGCCTCAGCTTCTCGGCGCAGGACTATGGCCTCGTCCGCTCCGCCGCCGCCATCATGCTCAAGAACAATGTCAAGTTCAATTTCAAGCAGATCCCCGAGGCCTCGCTGGGCCTGATCAAGATGGCCGTACCCCTCGGCATACAAGACAAGTCGGCCCAGATCCGCAGCTACGCCGGAAACATCGCCACAGAGCTCATCAGCCGCGTGGGCATATACTCGTGGCCCGAGTTCCTTCCCCGAGCTGCTCAAGATGATCGGCAACGAGACCGGCCAGGTGTCGCCCGAGGGCCAGGAGGGCGCCATGGCCGCCATGGCCAAGATCTGCGAGGACAACTTTAAGATACTGCAGCGCGAGCAGAACGGCCAGAGGCCGCTCAACTACCTCCTGCCCAAGTTCATCCAGGCGACCAAGAGCACCCTGCCCAAAGTGCGCGCCCAGGCGCTCACCGCCATCAACGTCTTCACCCCGCGCAAGACCCAGGCCATGCTCACCTGCATAGACGACCTCCTCCAGGCCCTCTTCACCCTGGCCAACGACGCCGACGACGACGTCCGCCGCCAGGTGTGCCGCTGCTTCGTGCAGCTGGTCGACACCAGGCCCGACAAGCTGACCCCGCACATCGGCGGCCTGGTGGACTACATCATCACCCAGCAGAAGAGCGAGGACGAGGAGCTCGCCTGCGAGGCGGCCGAGTTCTGGCTCACGGTCGGCGAGCACGAGAACCTGTGGCAGGCCCTGAACCCCTACATCCAGAAGATCATCCCCGTCCTGCTCGAGTCCATGGTCTACAGCGGCGAGGACATCGCCCTGCTGGGCGGTGCGTCGGATGATGAGGAGGAGGAGGACCGCGCCGAGGACATCAAGCCGCAGTTCGCGCAGAATAAGTCGGCGCGCAAGCTTGCCGCGCACCACTCGGCGGACGCCGCCGAGAACGGCAACGCCTACCAGAAGCTCGCCAGCATGGACAACGACCTGGAGGAGGGCGAGATCGACGAGCTCGACGAGGAGTTTGGCGACGAGAACCCGGACGAGAAGTGGACCCTGCGGAAATGCTCTGCGGCCGCACTGGACGTCTTCGCCCGCGACTTCAAGGACCCCGTCTTCGAGTGCATCCTCCCGTACCTGACGACAAACCTGAAGCACGAGGAGTGGCCGCGCCGGGAGGCCGCAGTCCTCGCCCTGGGCGCCGTCGCCGAGGGCTGCGTGACGGTGGTCACGCCTCACCTGCCGGAGCTGGTTTCCTACCTCATCTCCCTCCTCAACGACCCGGAGCCCATCGTCAGGCAGATCACATGCTGGACCCTCGGCCGCTATTCGTCGTGGGCTGCCAACCTCAAGGAGCCACAGGAGATACAGGCGTACTTTGTGCCCATGATGGAGGGCATCCTGCACAAGATGCTCGACAGGAACAAGAAGGTCCAGGAGGCTGGCGCGTCGGCCATGGCGAACCTCGAGGAGAAGGCCGGAAAGGTGCTGGAGCCGTACACGGGGCCGATCGTCCAGCAGTACATCCGCTGTTTCGCAAAGTACAAGGACAAGAACATGTACATCCTCTACGACTGCGTCCAGACGCTGGCGGAGAACGTGGGGCCCGTGCTGTCGCTGCCGGAGCACTCGAGCCAGCTGATGCCTGTCCTGATCGACCGGTGGCAGAAGGTTGCGGATGAGTCGCGCGAGGTGTTCCCGCTCCTCGAGTGTCTGTCTTATGTCGCCATGGCCATGAGAGACGCCTTCGCCCCCTACGCACACCCCATCTTCCGGCGCTGCGTCACCATCATCCACCAGAACCTCGAACAGACCCTGGCGGCCAAGACCAACAACAACTTTGACCAGCCCGACAAGGACTTCCTCGTCACCAGTCTCGATCTCCTGAGCGCCATCATCCAGTGCCTCGAGGACGACAAGGCCCAGGCCCTGGTCAAGGACGCCGACCCGGCCTTCTTTGAGCTCCTGAACCTGTGCATGGAGGACCCGGCGGACGAGGTCCGGCAGTCGGCCTATGCTCTTCTTGGCGACTGCGCCAAGTACGTCTTTCCGCAGCTACAGAACCACCTATCATCAATATTTCCTATACTGCTCAGGCAGCTCGACTTTGATAACGTCGTCGACGAAGATATCGAGGGCTGCTTCAGCGTGGTCAACAACGCCTGCTGGAGCGCCGGAGAGGTCGCCATCCAGAACGGCAAGGGCACAGCGCCGTACGTGAACGACCTGATGGAGCGCTTTGTGCAGATCATGGTCAACCCGACCGTGCCCGTCAGCGTGACGGAGAACGCCGCCATCGCCCTCGGCCGCCTGGGCCTGCAGAACGCAGAGATCCTGGCGCCTCACCTGTCGACGTTTGCCGACGAGTTCCTGGGCGCCATGACCGAGCTGGACTCTACAGACGAGAAGGCGAGCGCCCTCAAGGGCTTTACCATGATGGTCGGGCAGAACCCCCAGGCGATGGAAAAGAGCATGCTATCCTACTTCCAGTGCATAGCGCACTACGACACGAGGTTGCCGAGCGACATCAATCGCGAACTACATGATCTTTTCCAGAAGGTGGGTGAACCCCCCTCCCTCCCCCTTTCGGATTGTGGGAATAGCAACTAATTCATGTTTTCCCCCACAGATTATCGAGGTCTATCGGCAAATGATTCCCCAGTTCAATCATTTCCTCAGCCAGCTTCCTGCTTCGGATCTCGAAGCTCTGAAAGCCAACTACACCATGTAAAGAGGGGTAGCGCTTGTGTTGCCGAGCTTGTCACGACGGAAGATGAACCCTTGGAAGAAATTTAGGTGACTCGGACCAACGCACGTTTTCCTGAGTACTCATCGGCGATTCACCATGGCGCAGCCTTGGTGAAGGGCTCACTCACGCAGTATGACAGCACACGCCCTCTCTGCGTATCAGGGATGTTCCCAACTCTGGGACCAACGCGAGTGTTTTTTCCCCTGCTCTTATGTGTCCACACCAAAAGATGAAAGTCACAGAAAGCCAGATTGTTTTACGCGAATCGATACGAGGTGGGGAGTTTGGGGGTGCAGTAAGGTAACTGGTCGACGAGCAATGTGGGCGCGCAAGGGACCTATGTGATGATGTCCCATGGTTACCACTTGGGGGACAAAATGAACAAGGACCAGAACCTGACGAACGACGCGGAGAGAGAGAAGGTAAAAAAAAAAAAAAAAGCACAGCATCTTTTGTCACTTGAAATGACTTCCCAGGGGGGCATACTCAATCTGCTTCGGGTCTACCTTCCTCTCTTTCTGAACCCAACTGTTTCGCTTGCGGGCGGAGACTGGTGCTGTGATGGAGAACAGTGCGCAAAGGGGCAGAGACTCGCAAGAGGACCAGGTGAAAGAATGCAATATTCCTCTCTTATAATGGCGGATGCGTCACTTTTGAGGCAACGCAGCCACAAACAAACCATTTTAGATAGTCGTAGATAGATACCGATGATACACATCATCACCCGCGGTTTGCTATTTTTTTTCCTTTCTTTTCATTTCGAACCGAAGCCAATAAAAAGAAGAAAAATTTATTTTGGAACAAGGACGAGACTTTTATTATCTGCTGCATGCAATGGTGAGACACAGTGGTGTGGGATGTGAAATACCCCCAGTAAGCAAGTATTTACCAAAGCTTGCATGTACATGTGCTCTTTAGCAGTAGCAGCTGGATACTTGAGTACTTGGCAGCTGCAAAATGGACAGACAGGCTTGGATGCCTTGGCTTGTGAAGATCTTCAGGTCCAAGGTCCAAAAGTACCAAAGTGACCATGTTCTGGTCTGCCCAAGAAATCTTTCTGCCTTCTGAACATACAAACAGCTCTCACACATCCATCCCCCCTCTCTCCATCCTTATCCTCCCTGTAGCAACTCCAAAAACCACAAGTATTTCGTTCCATATTAGTGGTTCCCTTTCTGTTCTGACCAAATACTTTATGAACTTGTACATTTACAAAAGGCTTGCTTAAGTACCAAAACCACAAATCAGTGCCCTGCCGCCGCGGACTTCAGTAGTAGGATTGTCTTACGACCGGCCCCCGGCCCGCGCAGGTGGCTGACAGACAGGACAGGCCCCTCCTCCTCGTCAGCCTCACACGTCAGTGCCGTCCGTAGTGGGGGGGTGTTGTGGTATTTGCGTCCGATTGGGAGGAGGGAGCCGACAAGCAAGGTTGTGATGGAACGTCATACTACTGCGTCCCCGACGTTGCGATATTGAAGCAAGGGAAATAGTCGTGTTGTATATATATTTTTGATTGTTTGTTTTCAACAAGCTCGCTCCGCCCAATGCCAGTTTCAGCCCTGTCCAGTCAACCAACCGCTAGCATTCAGGAATCTGTTTAGTGTCTGTAGATCTCTCTCTCATCTATCCTCCAGGTCTTTCTATATGTAGAAAGATTCTTCTGACGAGGTTATAGCAAAAATTTCATCATCATCATCTTCTTCTTCTTCTTCTATTCCAGCATTACTTTCTCTCGCTCTTCTTAAGCACCAAAGCTCTTGTACTTCTGCTCCATGGGCAGGAACTCCTTGGGCCCGGCCTCGCCGGTGCGGCCGCCAAAGACCAGCTGGGCGGACAGCTTCCAGTCGGCAGGGACCTTCCACTCGGCGGCGACGCGCTGGTCGATGAGGGGGTTGTAGTGCTGCAGGTTGGCGCCGAGGCCCTCGGCCTCGAGGGCGGTCCAGGCGGCCCACTGGAGCATGGCGTCACTGTGGCCGGCCCAGACGGGGAAGCGGTCGGCGTAGATGGCAAAGCGCTCCTGCATGCCGTTGACGACGGCCTGGTCTTCGTAGAAGAGGACCTATTTGAGAAGAAGAAGGTTGGTCAGTCAGTCTTGTGAGAGCAGAGAGAAGAGGATGATGAAGGGAGAAAAAAAGGGAGGGAGGGGATATATAGGAGAGGGACATACAGTGCCGGCAGCACCCTTGAACATGGCCATCTTCTTGGCGGTGCCCTCCCACTGCTCCGCAGGCACGATGGCCTTGAGGACCTCGGTGGCAAAGTCCCACAGCTTCTCGTGCTCGGCGCCGAAGAGGACGACGACGCGGTTGGACTGGGAGTTGAAGGAGGAAGGGACCTGGTCGAGGAGGTCCTTGACGATCTCCTCGACGCGGGCGGGGGTGATGGGCAGGTCCTTGGACAGCGGGTAGTAGGACCGGCGCTGCTTGGCGAGGTCGATAATGGTCTGAGCGTTGGCGGCCATCTTGTTGTTTGGTGTGGAGGAGATGGTCTTGAAGTGTTGTCGAGGGAGGAGAGTGGTAGAAGCAACAAGTCTTGAGGAGGAGGAGAAGATGTGATGGTGGTGGTGGTGGTGGTTGGTAATGGTCTTGAGGGAGGACGAGACGATATTGGCGAGGGGACGGGCCTTATTCATACTTTCTCGCCGCGGCAGCAGATAACTAGTACAGCTCTGTAGTGAATGGGGGGGAAAGTGGACTACAATATGCAGGTATGGCTCAAGAATGACACGGGTTTAAAACAAGAGCAGGTCATGGGGCGTGGTTGGCACTGTATATACGCATCAGGTACATTCTAGGGAGTTCTCCCCCTTCTGAAAACGGGTCTGTCTCCCTCCTCCTCCTCCTCCTCCTCCTCCTCCCCCCCCCTTCGTCTCGTCTCGTATCGGATCCGGGGTTGGAACCTAAACTCTTCCCTATCGATGACCATAGCTCCTCTGATCCTATCAAGGAACTGGCTCCGATTTCTAAACCTTATCAATCATCTTCTTGCATAGTAACTACTTTAACAACTCTTGTCATGAAGAGAATGAGCCTCGGGAACAGAAGTGGGACGGGTTTACAGTTCACTCACTCGCAATGAGACCATACTAAAGTAGCACCAGTACTATGAGCTATCATAGGTACTGCCATAGCCAACTTCTTGATGGTGGGATTTTTTTTTTAATCCCTCTCTTCCTCGACGGATCTCTCTTGTCTCTCTGATGGTGGCGGGGTCTTCAAGGAGGGGTGGCCCCACCTCCTGCGGTAATTCTTCGGGCCCTTCTAGTTGTCCAATCTGCTTCGTCCTGTGGGCCCTTTTCTTGGATTTCGAAGCATTTGTCAACCCGCTTCTGGGCCTCCACGGGCCGATGACTAAAGATTGCAAACCGAAAGGCACAAGGCAGAGAGAGTTTCGCGATGGGGCCTTTTTTTTTTACTAAGTCTTACTATAGTAATAACTCCTCGGCCAACCGGGCCCCGCCTGACTCGGTCTCGGTGCCAGCATGACGCTTTTCTGGGTTCATACGAGGTGCCACAGTAGAACAGAGAGAGACAGAGAGAGAGGCTCACATGGCCCCCCCTTGCTCCTACTATTACATGGGCTGTACATACATACACAGTACTATCGTTGCCATAGTATGTAATCAGTCTCATTCCTCAGATGGTCCTTTCGCTTGCATCTAATAAAGGATTCAATGCAAGCTAAATATTGCATGCCTTCTTAAAGTTGTTCGACGCAGCGCCTTGCTTCTCCTTAGGCCCACCAGCCTCGACGACCTACTCAGGACCTCGACGACTTCAACAATCCAAGACTCTCACCATGGGCAACAGTAGAGACGCAACGTGCAACGTGCAACAAAGATATAAATGATCATCCCTGATATTTGAAGAGGGCACTGCCAGAAGCTAAAAGCATAGAGGGTGAAAAGGCCCTCATGCCAGAGAGTCAACAATCTCCTCCTCGGTCATTGTACTACTACCCATAGCAGTAGTTGGTAGTCGTAGTGTATAGTACAAGGTGAAAAGCAATTTGGTTCTTCCCAAGAAACGCCGCGAAACGCCACAAAGAAAGACAAGAGGCCGGCGTGTGAGGTCTTGGCTTTTTCTTGTGTCCTTTGCACCTGGCTCCTTTTCTTGCCTTTCCTTTCCCAAACCCGTCAAAAAAGTCAAAAAAAAAAAAAAAAAAAAAAAAAAAAAAGAGAAAACGCCGGTGTGCAAGTGTGGCCCCCATTTCCCCCAATCTCCTTGCTCCCAGAGTCCAATGACTGAAATGCTTGCTTGCTTGCTGGCTTGCGCGGTAGTATGTTGATTCTAAAAACTTTTTCCTCTTCCTTGTTGCGTCTCTAATTCGAGGTTGGGAGGGGGTTTCGCTCTCGGTTGGGGGCGTCGGAGGTGACTAGTACCGCCCCCGAGGGCCGAACTCGGGGTCGGAGGTCGGGGTCGGGTTCGCGAACCCAGGGTGTCACTGGGTGCATAAAAGAGAGAGGTGGTGTAGCATAAATAGGAATGTCCCCCCTGGTTGTGATTTTCCAGCCAATCAACAACAGAATCACCACGTCTCGGCGATGTATTGGCCGACCTCCTTCTTGAGGTCCCAGTACCTCTTGGCCTCGCTCTCTCCCAGGTTGCCCTTCTGCATGGCGACCTGGATCAGGGCGTCCTCGACGCCCTCGCCCATGCCCCCTGCTGCTGCCGCAGACGAAGACGCGGCCGTCGACGGCGTTGATGACGTACCAGACCAGGTCGGCCTGGTGGAGGACCTCCTCCTGGACGTAGCGGCCCTCGCCGACGCGGCTCTCGACCACGCGCTTGACCTCGTCCTCGTGCACGCCCCACTCGCCGCTGTAGATCTCGTCGACGAGCGAGTCGCGGATGCCCTGCAGCACCCAGACCTTGTTGGCGCAGTTGGCCGTCTTGAGCCGCCGCTGCACGAAGCCCCGGAACGGCGCGATGCCCACGCCGGCCCCGATCAGGAGCATGGGCCCGTCCGACACGAACTCTTTGGCCAGCGGGTTGGCCATCAGGCCCTTGAACATGGGCACGTAGACCTGCGGGTCCCTGACGCCGCGCGCCTCCGCCTCGATGTACTTGAGCGCCTGGCGCTGGAAGAAGCCCGAGCCGACCCCCGTCCGTGATCCCCTGCGCCAGTCCGAGGTCTCGTGAACCGTGACGGCGATCTCGACCAGGCGGTGCGTCTTGCCGTCGCGGGTCTCAAAGGAGTCGTGAGGGTCGTTGGACAAAGAGTAGAAGCGGGGCATCAGCGGCTGCAGCACGCTGAGGAGGAGGTCCAGGGGCGGCTTGGAGCTGGGGAAGGCGTGCAGCAGCTGGGCGAGCGAGACGTGGGGCCCGGTGCGGAAGTCGCAGAAGACGCCCTGGCCGTCGCCCGAGCACAGGAACATGAGGATCTTGCGCTCGTTCTCGTCGACGGCGTGCTCGGCCAGCACGCGCAGCAGGTTCTTGGTGGGCGGGTAGGACTGGAAGTCGGAGCACCAGGTCAGGAGGTCGCGGCGGGTGGTCACCAGCTCGCGGGCCCTGTCGTCGCCCCAGACGGTAGGCCAGCGGCCCCTGGTGGTCCGCAGCACCACGGGCTTGGCGCGCAGGAAGCGGGGCACCAGGAGGAGGTCGAGGATCTCGTCCACCTCGCCCTCCTCGTTGGGCGCAGAGATGCCGATGGCACCTCCCACCTTGAAGTCGACCCCTTCGGCGTGAGGGTAGTCGGTGACGTCAATGTCGAAGTGGAATGTCCTCTTCTCGGCGCCGGGCCGCGTCAGCTCTCGGGCTTTGTGTATCTTGACGGCGTGGACATGGAACGGAGGGTGAGGTTGGACAAAGTTTGGAGGCTGGATGGAGGTGTCGACATTATCATCCTCCTCCTGCTCCTCCTCCTCGCTGCCGTTGAGGGTCAGCTTCTGCAGGTCGTCCTGGGCCTTGCGCACCAGGCCGTCGTCCTTATCTGAGGTGCCAGCGGTGGTGGCGGCAGCGGCAGCGGGGGAGACGGCCGACAGAGGAGGGGAGGGTAGGTCTGAGGGGCGTCTGAGCGGTTCCAGGAAGGCGGTCTGCTCGGGCAGTCCGACCACGTTGGTCAGGATGGTAGGGATCTCGTCAATCTCGAGGCAGAGTGACTTGAATGCATCATTGTCTGGGTGCTGGATCTTTTCGTACTCAACGCCCTCCTGCTTTCCACCAGCGCTCACACAGCAGCCTCCACCACAGCACCGGGCAGCAAGCTGGGCAGTAGACTCGCCAGTGATACGCTGGACATCCTCGGCGTTCTGGGCAATCAGCCGGGTGGAGGCACGTCTGCGTCGGGCCTCGGTGGGGAAGGCGTCATCGACATCCTGCTCATCATCAGAGTGCTCCGAGAAGGTGAGCGAGGGCGCAGCTGAGGAGGCTGTTGTGGGCTCCTCTGGCACACAGCATCCACCAGACAAGGCAGCCCTGTGCAGCTGAAGAGATGATGTGGCCATCATCTTGAGGATTGGACTGATTGTCGCTGCTGCAGTGTCTAGGGTGGTTGCACCGAGGGTGATTGCACCGAGGGTGAGGAGGAGGGTGGTGGGCTGAAGACTGCTGCTGCTGCTGGCAGGTGGGAGAAAGAATTTGGGGACTCGAGGACTCGGGCTGTGGCTGTGGCCGTGGCCGGCTGGCAGGAGGGGCGGCAGCAGTGTTGGTTGTAGTGACTTTATAAGACTAAAGGACCGGCTGCATGGACCACTGGGTGGGAAGAGGGATCTAGATGGGAGACTAAATGAGAGAGCCACAGTGGGCAGGATAAGTAGTAGGGGGTTCCGGTGCACAGATTGAAAATGATGATGATGGAATGAAGCGAATACAGGGTAAGGAGAGAAGGTGTGGGTGTGTGTAGCCCAGTGACAGGTTGCCTTTGGGGTCAGCAGGGCTTCAGAAGGGAGAGCGGCGGTGATAATAATAATAATGAGGATGATGAAAAGGCACCCAGACCTTTCTCGCTTGAAAGATAACTCTGCTGAAAAGAGGTGGGAAGGGCTGTCCTTTTCTTGTGAGGATCAGATAAACTATGTCAAGAGGTGATGGCATAACGTGGAACCGGGCACAAAATGAATTGAGACCAGCCCACTTTGCACCTTTTGCCCCCCTCCCCCTACCACCTCATCCATTTTTGGGGCATTGGCCAATCAGAGGGTGGCGCGGCCCACACTGTGCCCGCTTAAGGTTTTTTTTTGGGGGGAGGTTTCCCCCAGTTCAGATGGCCACACAGCACACAGCACACAGCAGGGCCTGATGGGGCACTTCTGGGATGCACTGCATTGTTTCCCCGTGGCCCCTGTGCTGTCTTCGTAGTCCCTGTGACCCGCTATAAGTTAGTTCCCCACCTTTTCACTCTCCCCCTAACTGACCCGGATGGGATGGACCGGATCTTCTGCTGCGTGTCATTCTTCAACGCCTTTTTTTCCTTTTTTTTCTCTGGTCCTTCCCTGGCTGGCCTGCCTGACACGACGACGCACCCGCGCGTCACAGGGAGGCCCTGCCTCTCCCTTTTCCAGAATCGGAGCAAAGACGCGTACTTATACGAGTTCCAAGGGAGGCTTGTACTCTTGTAGGCCTTGGCTCCGTCGACGGTTACTCCTGGCTGCTGGCCGTGCTGTCAATTGTAGCCAGACAGCATCTGTACATATAAGTACCGTCGATCGAACCAGCGCCATGACTACTATGTACCAAGTACCGGGTTCCGAATCAGATGGCGTAAAACTCAGGTTAAATTGCATGTGGCCTGACAGCGTCCGCGTCCTTCCGAGCCTCACAACCGAACCCGGGTACAATGTCCTTGTGTGCACAGGTGCTGGACAGTGCACTCGAAAGGAGGTATGACATGACATGACATGACATGACACAGCAGTCTTCGGCTCCTGTGTGCCCTTTGTGGGGATGAATGGAAGGATGGATGGATGGACGGATGGGAAAAAGGTGGGTGGTGGTGACCAAGATTCCGCTCGACGAAACCTTTTTTTTTTTGGTCTTTTTCTTTTCCCCGCCGACAGGATACCTGGCCCTGTCCTATGTCGATCTTTCGCATCGAAATGAACACGCTGGCCCTCAAGGATTCTGCCCTCCCCAGAAGATGCTGGGGACGACCGTTGCTGCTGCTCAAGTGTTTGATCACATCAATGACCTAAATGCCGGAAATAAACCCTCGGCATGGCATCCGTAATTATCGCTCCATCTAATCATCTTGCCTATTGCCCCTCCTTTCCCCCAAAATCTTTGTCTCAACTTTTTTTTTTCTTTGTTTCTCTCTTTTTTCCTTTTTCCGTCTCCCTCTCCCGGCTAGCGAGGGAGGCAAGACACGATGCCGAGGGACGAGAAAAGAAAAAGAAAAAGGAAAAAGAGGGGCGAAAGATCAGGTGCCCTATGAGATGTCTAGGAATGGCCTTTATCAAGCGTCTGCAGTTGTAGGTAAATTCCCCCGGCTGCCTTTTCTCCCTCTCGTCAAGTCGGGGCGAAAAAACGACGGCAGGGTCACAACATGGGTGGATGCGCTGCCACGCCATCAAGTTCTTCTGGAAACAATCTTAACCCAAATCCCCCAGCCCTTATTTTTCTCTTTTCCCCCTTCCCATCCCCTTTACCACCCACACAGGAACGGACGACCTTGCGCGGCCCCAACGTGGTCTTGTGTTTTGGAAAGCCGGGGAAGGAGCCGGGCCTCCCTGCTTTGCTTCTGGCCCGCCCACAACTTCCCAACGGGCAGGAGGTCCGCTCTCTTGCGCGAAAAAGCAGGGAAGGGGAAGCCAAATCACAGTGTTGGAGACACAGTGCCGCGAAAGGGAAAAAAAAAAAAGTTTCTCCATTGCCCCAATCTTATCAATCGCAGGGGTCCAGGTACATAGTACGGCCGAGGTCGGACGTCTCTTGCTTTTCCTTGTCGTCTCACCAACCAATCTTCGACCTGTGATCGATCTGATAAGATTATATGTGGCACAGCAATTAAACACCCCCTTGTAAGACGAGACATCACCATTAGTACACCAAAAAAAGCAATCGTGCATGCATGAGGTGTCCGCAAAATGGGTGAGCTGGTCGACCAGCTGGCTGCCACGTCGACGGTGATGGCTCGACAAACGCATTTTTGTTGAGAATGGGGCCTCAGGATAACTGTCAACCGCGCGTCGTGCGCATCGTCGTGACAGTCCGCGACATGCGCAGACAAATGTTGTTGTCATGGGCACAGTCGCACAGACGACCCAAGGCAGAGAGGAGCAGTATTCGGCAGCGCCGAGCGCGCATCCCTGATGTTTCAGAGCTTGGCTGGGGGAAAAAAAAAAGAAAAGATCTCGAATCCTGGCCGCGATTACCGTCACATCGGTCCGAGTCAAAAGCAAAAAAAAAACAAGAGACGGAGGTTTTCGGATCACCAGGCGGTGAACAAAGGTCCCCTTGGTCCACCTGGTGGTTACAGTATTCAAATTTCCAGCTGAGCAAGAGTGTCCAGTGAAAGGTTTCAACTGTTCAAGACCCGTTGCACCATCCCAAGGGAAGATACCCGAGTCTTCCGCGACACAGGCCGGCTATCGTGGGTCATACAGCCGTCTGCTCCTGACACGGCAGACCCCAGCTCTTGATTGATGCCATGGTGTGTTCTCCGTATTCGTAGGCCCAATGAGCCTAGCCATTGTTGACATGCTCAGGATTCTGGTTGCAGAGGCTGTTTAGGTAATGTAAATGCAAGGAGGGTGTGGAAGCTCCATTAATTCATCAGCATGGAAATGGCACAAGAGTTTCACAAATCCACCCGATAATATCCATGAAGATAGCTGTGTGTTTGCTGAGCTGGCTGTCCTTATGGCCCGTCATCCTTCTCCTCACGCCACCTGAGTTGTCGGTCCAGATGTGACATAAGATGACGACAGACATGATAACTGTCTAAGAGAGTGTGTGATTGATCTTTTTGAATCCAGTTTCGAATACCAAAAGCCATTATTTGCAAGTGTCTAGCTACCTACTTGGTACCTAGCCAAGTGATTTGATGTTGGTGCCATATAATCTTGAGGTATAGTAGTGATGGAGACACTGCTCCCTGCTTGATATGGTCAGCATAATAGTTACAAGTGCTTTGTCTCGTGGTGAAACCCATATCTGGATAAAGACATTATGCATGTGCAGCTATCACCAACTGTCCAGAGAAGACCAAGATGCAGGCATATTGTAGGACTATAAAGGCAGGTGAGTCTTTTCCATGATCAACCCAGGAGAATATTGGCACTCTTTACAGCCCAGGGGACACACTCTCTCACAGCTGCATACTTGGCTTTCAAGACAGGTGGCAAAAAATATTTGATGCTTGGGAGTAATATAGAAAGCACGGCTATTTTGAAGCACCAAGAATGTTTACTGTGGTCAGGAACTCAGAGAGCACTTGGGTACTCAGAAGACGCCTATTCCCAGCACAAGCTGTGAATATACTATTTATTATATAGAATGTTGTAGGCCAAGGCTATCGAAAAGAAACAAAAATTGTAGGTAGACCCCAACATTGTAAGTTTTGATTATGGTACCTGTAGCTCCTGATTTCCATGATACTATCCTACCCCATCCTGGCAAAATACTTGCCAGCTGAGAGCTCTAATCCCATCACTAGAGGGGGAGGCAAGAAAAAGAGACAAGAGACTGCTCCTGACAGGAGAATGCCGTCTCAAAGACAGGTTTCAATTCACTTTCCTGTATGCCATCTAGGCTTCAGGAACACACAGCCACATATTGAATGTATCCTTAATTCTCCTCCTGCTATTTGACATACAGCTGCACCTGCTTGAAGGGCTCTAGTCAAATTTGTATAATCTAGATCCGTCAGTCTTCTATTTCAGATCTCTATCTGTGCTTGGGGGTCTCATCGCGAGGCTATGACTGGCAGGACGTCTGTTGCAAGCAGGTCTGTCACGTTCATTTTGAACCCATCTATTAGGGACCTGGTAAGAGGGGAAATTGGCACAGTGGTGTCCTCAATCTACATTGTCATCACTGCAAGCTTAGCCTTCTGCTATCTGTGGCAGGCGCCAATCCCAGCTTGCCCTATAATAGAGACCCCAAGGCTATCAGGCAAGTACATCCTTCCAATGCCAGCCTCCTAGCACAACAACTGTGCTCCACAGAGGATTTGATTCTATTTTATAGGCGAAGCAAAAGAACTCACTCTTTCCTGGCTATATGAACACAGAGAGATGATAACCGATGCTCCCCTGTTGCGGGACATCGGTACTCGACCTCACTGTCCTGTCTACAAATGCACCAGCTGATGGTTCTAGACTACCTAAGTGGGATTGGATTCAGGACTGGGCTGGAAACGGAACTCTTCTTGATAGCATTAGTTTGAGGCACACTCTATACCGCAAAGAAGTGGACCGGCCGACGTGGCATGGAGGATGGAATGGCCTGAACCTCATCCTGAGCAAAGCAGCAGCAGATATTGTTGTTCTCTTCATGCTATAGAGCAAAAAAAAAAAAGAAAGGCATCTCAAAGCCAAGACCGAAGTCACATGTATGTCCGGGAAGCAGAGCTCATGGCCAAAGCGCGAACACTTCACAAGCTGTATAGGTGCTGTCACGTGAACATCTGGCATGACGATGGAGAGATAAGCGGATCGAGGAACGAAAGCTCACATACAGGTCAGCACGGGCCGTGAGTAAACAAGCAGGCCGTCATGTAGCTGTTTCCCAAGATCTCCATGGAGTGAAACGCGATAGACCTATCTCCGGTATTCGAATGACCATTTCGACATGGGAAACAAGCTTGTGTTCGGGTTGTGTGTTTGCCGACGACACGAGCGCCCTCCCCGTTCGGGAAGAAGGTGGCGAGGACTCGATGGTCTAGTTTCGGAAAGGTCTCCATTGACAGGACTGATGCCCCAGACATGGTATAAGAATGCCTCGCATCTGAGTTCGTTCAACACAAAGCCACGCAACAAATGGTACCTGCCCAGGAAAACACGACATGAAAGACCACCAAGACGGATAATGGTCGCCATCAACCCCTAAGAAGAAGACAGGGTGACCGGCCTGCTGGGCTGAAATCCGAAATTCGCCACCGGCAGCTGTCCTTGGACGAGTCGCAATGGTGGCCGTGTGGCCATCCCCTCGGCATTGGAACTGCTAGATGTCAAAACTTGAGGCTGAAGCTGCCATACCACCGCCACCACCTCAGCGCGGGACCCAATCGGGAACCTAATCTCCAGCCTTAAAAACAGGGCCCCCGCTCTCGCGAGGCGATCTATTGTGGAACGGGGTAACCTGCAGACCGACCGGATTATACTGACTCGCTCCATTCAATTACCCTGGACGGATCTTGGCAGGAGCAACTTTCTGGGGGTTCTGTGACTGAGCTTGTTTTCGACTGCCGCTCCAGACACTGCCGTACCGCCTTGAGCGCATGTCGGTAGGTGTTAAATATAGCTTGGCCGCAAGCAAGCCTCCTCTCTCACGACAGCTGCCGCTCTTCTTGTAGGGCCAGGGCTGTTGGGCAGAAGACGGCACTTGTAGAAGCGCATGCGGTAAGCTCAGCGGCAGAACTTTCAGACCGGTGACGGTTCATTCGATGAACCTATTCTGTGTGTCAGTGCTACGGCGGCCGATGACTGCTCCAACAACGACGACAGCAGAAGCGCACGGGGCGAGCCCAATCCCGCAGGGTGCCGGGTTTCGGGAGGCATGCTGCCTATCGGACCGGAAGACGTGCGTGTTGAACAACAGAAGATGAGATGGTGGAAAAGCCGCCGGGCTCCAGAAACCAAGATGGCCACCAGCTGACAATGCCAGCCAACAAGGTTTGTCAATAAGCACAACAGCCTGGGTCTCGTCTCTGACGGTGGGTTTCCGTACAGACAGAGGGTAAAAGTAATCACTTGTCGGTCAAGTTCATTGCTGTGTGTGTGTGTGCGTGGTGCGCGGCGTCGTCGTACGCCCACAGACGCCAAACCTGGCAGAGAAGGTTGTTGAGAAGGGGGCTGCAAGCTTGCGATACAGCTGCGACAACAAACGGTTGAGGTTGGAAGCACGGTCCAGCAGGGTGGTCCAGGGGGTACCTCAGGACCTGTGGGGGGGCGAGTTAGTGGCCCCCCACTCTGGCTCACTGGTGTGGTGTTAGCAGGTGTTATCACACACTATGGCATGTGTATGGCAGAGCCCGCTGGTGAGCTAGCAGGTGCAGCTGCGATCTGAGGCCCCACCCGCTAACAGCAGCAGCTTGTACTCCGTACCTGGTCCCAAGCGAGACGCGGCTGCAGGTGATCCCGTCTCCTTCCCCAAAGTTGGCCCCGTTTCAGAAGGGAAGTAGCAAATCAGCGTCTCATCCTCATCCTTCACAGCGCCGCCTGAATGGCTCACTGGTGCAGCAACGGACCTCCGCCGATGCTCTGTGACAACCTGGAACCGGCCCCCTTTCCCGCCCTGCTTCTTGTACCTCTTGCAGCTGTGCTTCAGAAACAATCAACACAAGGAAAGTGGGAGAAGAACCAGGGGGCCACACACATACACGCACGCAATGGACAAGGGCGCGCACAAGCCCGCGGCGGATGAACGATTATGCCTGTCACCCCTCTCTTCCTCTCTCCTCCCTCTCTCGCCTCTTGCGCCCTCTACAGGGAAACAGAGAGAGAGAGAGAGAGAGGCCATGACGACGGGGCCAGCGCAGCACAGCGCTGGCACGGAATTGCCGCTTCTCCATTTTGTGTCAGTTGAAGCGATGCCAAGCCGTCGGTCACGTCGCGGCTCTTGTATGGGCTCGTCGTTGTGTGTGTCATTCTGGCAAAGCTGTGGTCCCGCGATGCAGTAGACGGAGACCGGTAGTGTAATTCCCATCCTGAACCCATCACCGTCTCTTCTTTTCTTTGCCTAACCCGTCTATCTTCTTGAAGCTTGTCCCCCCTCATCCTCGGCCTGACAAGACATCCGGGCCCTGCAGGTCTCAAGGGTCTTGCCGTTCCCCTCGTTATAGACTTTTCCAGCGGATCCAACCCTTACCGCATTGTTTATGTCTCTGTGATCAACAGACTGCTCTCTCGGACGGGTTCCGGTTTGGTCGTTCTCTTCTTTTCTTTTTTAAGAACGGTTGTTGGTCATTGCAAGTCCTGAGAAGAGACTTTGTCTTGTCACTGTCCTTTTTCTGCTCTTCCTCCTCTCCTTTCCCCTCCCCTTCCCTTCCCTTCACCTCCCAGACTACGACACCCACCCGGGAAGCACATGAGCCGTTCGTCCTTCTTCCCGAAACATTTGTTCGCCATTTCACTCATCGGAAGCCATACTACGTCGTCTCTACTTTGTTCTTTTCCGCTCTTTGTTCCGTCTTGGTGTTGTTTCCACCGCGGCTGTGGATGGCTGCTATCTTCGGCGCCCACCTTCCGGCCTGTCGTTCTCGTGCCGCTCAAAACCCTCGAGTCTCCTTCATACCTCGCCCCAACGTCTGTCTTTGAGAGATCCTGTCCTCCTCTAAGCAGACCCAAAGACCTTTCTCAGCCTCCCCCTTCGTCCTTTCCAGCAGTGGCCATGTGTGAGACATCGAGCCACACGAGTCCGATCGCAGTCTCGCAGCCGTCAACGCACTCGTGCTGCCCCATCTCCCCCATGTCCGTCAACACCTCGTCCTTGGGGCGCTATCTCAGCATGGACTCGTCGTCATCCATCGACCTCGTCCAGGCCGCCCCTGTGGTAGTACGGGCCCAACACCTCAGCTACTATGTCACCATGGGCCTGGTGTTACTGGGCGTGTGGTGGTTCCAGTCAGCACAGGCAGCCAAGTCAAGCAGGGTCAAGAACGTACCCTTCTACAAGGCGTCTATATTAAGATGGTACTTTGACGCCGAGACCCTGGTCCGGGACTCTTACCTCAAGGTATGTAGTCTATATGAATATACTTGTGTATATATATATATATATATATATGAAGTTGCCCTGTGGTAGTGGTTGACGCTGACAAGGGAGGGGAAACAGTTTCATGACCAGGTCTACCAGATCAAGGCGACAGAGGGTCTCCAGGTCTTGGTGCCAACGAATTTCATCAACGAGCTTCGGACCCTGCCTGAGGAGGTTCTCAGCGCGAGAGAGGCTCTCAGCGAGGTCAGAAGAATCCCCAACATCTTCTCGCTAGCTAGTGGTTGCGAACGGCGCTTAGCTATTCTCATATCAGAAAATATTTACTGACGACGACAATCATACAGGCGTTGATGAGCAAGTACACCAAATTCTGTCCCGAGCGACACCAGGACATCCTGCCGACTCTGATCCGAACAAAGCTGACGCAGAACCTGGCCCGGTTGATACCCCAGCTGAAGGAGGAAGTCGAGTTCATGACGGCCACCGAGTTTCCAGAGTGCAAGGACTGGACGCCTGTCAGGTTTCAGCCCTTTGGCCTTCGGTGCGTGGCACGCACGAGCGGGCGCGCCTTCGTGGGCCCTTCGATCTGCCGCCATGAGGCCTGGATGGACACGTCGGTCAACTTTGCCATCCACATCTTCCTCGCCCTCGTGAAGCTCCAGTTCTTCCCCGAGTGGCTGCGGCCCATCGGGCAGTACCTGGTGTCGGACCTGGGCAAGATCAGGCAGGACACGGACAAGGCCAAGGCGATGCTCGTGCCCATCATCCAAGAGCGGCTGCGCGATATGCAGTGCCCCGGATACGAGAAGGAGGATGACTTCATCCAGTGGCTGCTGGACGCGCTGCCCGAGGAGGAGAGGACAGACTTCCACGCGCAGGCGGAGCTGCAGCTTCTCCTGAGCGCGGCCAGCATCCACACCACCAACAACCTGCTCGTGGACTGCATGTACGACCTTGCCGCAAACCCCGAGGACGCAGAGGAGCTGAGGCAGGAGGCGATCGCCGTGCTGGAGGGGGCGGGGCCCACAGCAGCAGCGGCTGGGCGAGGAAGGACTCGATGACCAAGCTCAAGAAGCTCGACAGCTTCATGAAGGAGGTCCAGCGCCTGTCGGGCAACGTGACCTCCTTCATCCGCAAGGTGCGGCAGCCCATCACCCTCTCGGACGGGACACACCTGCCCGCGGGCACCAAGCTGCTCGCCCCGCTCAGCGGCTTCTCCCACGACGAGCGCTACTACCCGGAGCCCGAGAAGTTCGACCCCCTGCGCTTCTTCCGGATGCGCCAACGGACCGAGGACGACGCCAACCGGTACCAGTTCACCAGCATCAGCGACAACATGAACTTCGGCGCGGGCAAGGCCGCGTGTCCCGGGCGCTTCTTCGCCGGCAACGAGATCAAGATGATCCTGGCCTACTTCCTCATCAACTACGAGGTGCGGCTTAAGGATGGCCAGGCCAGGCCCAAGTCCATGGTCCTGATGATGACCAAGTCGCCCGACCCCAATGCCGAACTCTTGTTCAGACGGAGGACCGTGGAGAACTGAAGAAGAAGAAGAAAAAAAAAGACGGCCAGCCCAAAGTAATGGCCGCTTTTTCAACATCTTCGAACAAAGCAATGGCATCTTTTCCTTTCTGTTCGGAAAACAAGAAAAAAAAATGAAATGATTCAATGGATCACCATGATACCCAGTGCGAACGTAATATTCATCATCAACAAAGGGGAGCAAATCAGACTTGGACATCGGGGCAGAGAAAGCGCGTGGGCATTCATTTCCTCTTATGGAAACTGGTGGTGGTCAAATGGAAGGCAACGGGACTCGGGCAGATATAGACACATAGCGAGGGGTCAAAAAGCAGAGCAACGCATGATAATGCGACACATTCTCGACGGCTTCGGTATGGTATGGTATGGTATGGAATGGAATGGGCAAAAAGGTTGGTTTATACACGCCTATCGGCACCCTGCATTCTTCAGTCTAATTACGGGACGCATGCAGAAGAGAGAGGAAGAAGAAAAACCCAACAAAAGGCCCTGCATACACCAAAGACAGGCTGGCGGCAAAAGGGGGCCCGGAGCCAACCTGTCGTTCCATGGACGGTCGGTCATCATATATCTATCCTTGTTTTTTTTTTTTCGTTGTACATAGGATGAGGATAAACACAACCAGGCGTTGGGAAGGAGTCGATTTTGATACAAAACGACCCTGCAATTTGCCTGGTATCATTGCATATATAGCATCAGAAAGGAAATCGGGGTTACATATTATTGAGCACTTTTTATTCTCATCTTGTTCGACAATACAGTCTCCTTTCCTCCGAATCAGGGACATTTCCAATTGCCTATGAGAAGGCAACATGATTTAGTCTTGATCTGCACAGTATGAAATCATGCTATGAATGCGCTGCAATTTGATTCTTTCCAAATGCATACACGCCATGTTGATGGTAATCCCGCCATCCGTAAACACCAACGCTATGCAAAGTAATCACACATGATGGACCGTCCTACAGACATACACACATACACACGCACGCTCTCTCTCTTTCTCCCCCTCCCCTCCCCCTTGCGACCAGATTGACGATGTCAACAAGAGCAGATCAAGTCCCGTATCTCCACCGGCTGAGACGCGGTCTCACCTGAATCAATGGGATTTCCCGTTCAGAGTAGATGATGTGTCGGCATCTTCTTCCACCGGCACGACAGTCACGGAACTGGCCTGCGACACAGCTTCATCTCCTCGAGCCACCAGTATAGGTTCTCCCTCCACCGGTTCAGCTGCCGGATCCTCCACCTCCGATATGACAACCTCCATCTCTGAAGAAGAAGAAGAAGACACCTGCTCCTCCTCTTCTGCTGCTGCCAAGGTTACCGAGCTGACCTCTGACACACTATCCTCTTGGTTCGCAGCAGTTGGAGTAGTGACAGCGTTGCATAAAGTGGCAACGGAGGCGTCGGACCAGGAAGGCGACCTGTGGCCCCCCTCAGCGGCTGTCGTCGCCGAGGTCTCACCGGCATCGTCGGCCTCGAGAGGTTCTCCAGGCGTAATCAGGATCGAGTTGGGGTCGGTACAGTCGTAGAACAGCATAAAGACACCTCCCTGCAGGAGGACGTCCCGCTCGCTAACCTGAGTGACGGTCTCGTCGCTGAGGCGCCACCACTGCGAGCCTGTGTCCTCGCTGTATGGGTCTTCGAGATCTGCTGCGGCGGCAGCGACCGCCTCATCCTGCTCATCCCCGTGGATGCTGTCAACGTCCTCTGCCTGTCCGTCGCCCACTATGTTTGGAGGTGGAGGTGGCGGAGTAGTAGTAGTAGCAGTCTCATCCTGGGCTTTGGGATCCTTCATAGGATTCGAGGTATTGATGGGGTGTTTTCTGTAACACACATAGTGGCCATTCTCGTGTCGACCGTAGTGCGTCACCACAGCGCGTAGCTTGTAGATGGGCCCAGAGATCCTGGATGGATGCGCGTCGCCTGCCACCATCGAGGCGGTGGCATCGAGCACCCACTGCTCCTGGTCGCCGCTGCCCTTGGGAAGGGGTGATGAGCCGCCGGCCTCTGCTATCCTTTCCGTGGGAACACTGGCGCCCTCGGCACTACCGACGCACCAGGGACCCAGGTCTAGTGTCTTGGGGAACTGGACAGCAGCCGTGTTCTTGTAGGACCGGAACGTCATGGGGTCGAAGACGGAGCGGTTCATGTGCAGCACCAGGCTCCGAGGGGGTCGCCCGATCGCGACCTGCTTGGTCTTGGTCGAGCTGACCTTCTTGGCGTCAGGTATCTTCAGCTTCTTCAAGCTCTCGTCGTCATACTCGTCGTCCTCCAGCATCGCCTCCACGGCATTCAGCCTGTCTGCTGCTGCGGGGACGGCCTGCGCCAGGTGCTGCAGGCCTCTGCGGTACTCCAGGAGGGTGCACTTGACGCAGTCGACGCTGAAGATGGACTCGAGCTGCACGAAGTTATCGAGGAGCTCGAAGAGGTCGTACTGCTCCACACCAACCTCGAAGTTGAGGGTCAGGCAGTTGAACGGAATCATGGAGAGCCCCTCCGAGTACCCGCATGCCGTGCAGGCGACGCGCTGGGCCGAGAGCCCCTCCAGGGGGTTGCGGATAGTCGTCAGCTCCGAGCCGGCCTTGGAGAGCACCGGCAGGCTCTGGTAGCCACTGTCGTCGCTGTGCTGGCTGGTCGCCGTGTCGTCCCTGCTCGGCTCCACCGCCTCGAGACCGGGTGGCCTGTAGGCGGCCTTGGCCCCCTTTTCTATATCCTTGTCCACCTGATCCATGAGCCTCGAGAAGTATTCCTGGGCATCCTGCTGTTGTATCGTGCTCATGTTCTTGAGCACCCCGGGCGTGAATAGTGTCTTGCCGTTGTTGGAGACATCGTTGAGGTCGGCGGCAAAGGCACGCAAGGCCCCAGCCGTGGTCGAGGTGTCACCGTCGGATACAGCACGCTGCCCCGGAGCCAAGACGGTCAGGTAGCGTGGCAGGTGCTTCAGTGATGCCAGTCCCTGCAGCACGCTGTTCTGAAAGCAAGAGTTGTCCCAGTTGCCGAGGCCGGCCGGCTGACTCGAACCCCCTTGGACCCAGAAAAGGTATTTGAGTATGCCCGCCTGCTGGCCTCAGACACCGAGGCCACAATGCCTCCGGGCTGGTCGACGCGTAGGATCCGGCGCAGGACGTCGCTCTTGGCAGCGTGTGTGGTGGGGTGTGGTTGGGGCATCGGGATCGGAAAGGCGGGAGGGTTGACCCATCGATCGACGGCGTAGAGCAGGAAGGCAGGCGTGATGAAGACGAGGCTGTTCCAGAGCAGCTCGGCGAAGGTGGGCAGCTGTCGACCGCGCGAGGCCGCCCTGCCCTGGGCGAGCTGGTATCCGACTCCGCAGGCGATCGCAAGGACGGAGACGAGGACGCCGGGCTGCGTGATCCAGGCGGCCAGGCTGACGTCGGCCTGTGATGATCTGTGGACGGGGCGGTTTTGCAAGCGGTCGAGGGGCCTCTGGTTCTCTGTTGTAGAGGAGGGCATTATGAGGCGAAGGAGGAGAGGAATGGAGACGGCGAGGGCTGTCCCATCGGAGTGTGTGCAAAGGGGCAGAGCAGTCGGTCAGCTCTGTGAGTCTTAGAGAGAAGGGCTGAAGTGGTTGCTAGTGCTTGTCGCCATGACCAGACATGCTCTTGCTCATCATAAGAGAGGGACAGGCGATGCAGAGCAGCGACGAGGTTGTGTTGAGACGCGACGAAGGTGCTGGTTGTGGGTGATTGATTGTGTTTTGGCCCAAATCTTTTTGGTGGAGGTTATCTGCTAATCTCCCCAGCGTCGGTCTAGCAGGAGGATAGCTAGCAGGGGGTCCCCAGGTCATCCACCTGCTGTGGCCTTGGGGCCTTCCACTGAACCCGGGGGCGTGGGGGTCCACTAATTGGAGAGTAACACTGCTAAAGAATCATCTCACCCCTCCCCCAAACCGACCATGGCCCGGCCGGCAAATGCTGCTGCTTGGGCTTTAGGGCTAAGGCACTATACAAGTCGGTACAGGCCCTGGACATAAGTTGGGGGGGATGGAAGATTTCAGACTTCTAGAGGCTGCCGGCTTTGCCCCACCTCCCTCTTCTTTTCACCCTTTGACAATCTCCAAAACCAGGAAAAACCAGTACATATGAGATGTCTGTTGAAAAAGATGCCAATGACCTCTTGAGAGCCAAGCAGGCCCCTTGTTTCACCCAAGGCCCATTTCCAGCAGTGATGCACCCAGAGAATCGGGCAACACCATACCCAGAGGCCGAGCTCCACTATGGTACTGCTCAGCACCTCAATACTACGAATCGCTGATCGACGTTTTGTCACGAAATGAAGATCGAGCTCTTCGTAAGAGCCGCGTGCCATCGGAGTCATAGAAGAACGCGCAGGAGATACGACGAGGATGGCGCAAGCCTCGGCTCCTTATTGAGCCGCGCTGATGATTCCCGCCCGCCACAAGGACACTCTTCCATACCCAACTCTGTTCACGATGCCGCCGCTAGCGTCTTGCAATCAGCGCTAAGGGGGCGCCGCTTGTTTGGTGGGCGATATTCGAAGGTGTCATGATACGTTGCTCTGGCCAAAAAGTATTAAAGCATCGTCGATATCCTGCATGTAGTCGTTCTTCTTGCTCCTCACAGTTTCTGGAAGAGCAGCAGCACATTCAACAGTCGATTTCCTCCTTTCATTTTATAAATCCCTTTGACCATAACAATGCCGGACTCCTCACCCTCCTCGGGCCTCCGCATCCGTGAGGCACACAAGGCAGAGATCCCCGCCATGATGCAGGTCTCCATGAAGGCATTCCACGGGCGCCCCTAACCGAGGCCCTCTTCCCGCCACACCTGCAGACGGAGCCCGGCCACGAGACAGAGCTGGCGTGGCGCGCGGCGCGGCATGAGCGCTGGTTCGATTTCGAGAACCGGCACTATATCGCCGTCGTCGACGGGCCCGGTGAGGGGAGGTTGTAGCTTGGGCGTGTTGGTTCAGCGCCGAGGACCCTCCCGAGAGCCGGCTGACGCCTGAGCAGCAGAGGGCGGCATGTCCACCCAGCCTGGATCTGGCTGCCTGGGATATCATCAACAAGGACATCGAGGTCCTAGAAAAGAACTTGGTTGATGCCCTGGGCGAGGAGGCGTACAAAAATGCGTGGTGTGAGTTGTCCTTCTGGCTCTTCTTTCTTGTCTCTCGGCTGTCGCGCTGGTTGGCCTTATTGTGGCTGGCACTAGCCAAGTGGACTTTTCTACTAAGACCTACCCTTACAAGATCTCAACTCCATCGCCGTGGATCCTGCTCAGCAGCGCCGGGGAATCGGGAAGATGCTGATGAGGTGGGGGTGAAACACGCGCGGCGGAGGAGCACAAGAACATCCGTCTTATGGCCAGCACTGCAGGAGCCAAGTTGTACCGGGCTCTGGGCTATGAAGAAGTGGGTGCCCTGGAGTGTCTCGGAGGGATGGAATATGCATTTATCAAGAAGGCTGCATAAACTATAGAGAGTATCAGGGATAGAACGGGGGCAGGATACCTTTCAGGCTGTAACATGACGAAGAGTTACTGAGATGGCTCCATCATTTATGATGAGTGAGTCTGCCCACACTCAGTTGATGTGGATTGGAGGGTTGTTTAGTCTTACTGTCCTCGACCGAATGTGGCATGCTGCAAAGGAGCATTAGCAAGGGTGCTTACAGTATCATGAAGGTGGACAGCAGCATCAACATTAAGCGGAATCTCTCGGCTCTGAATATAGTATCTAGATTATTTGGGCTCTTTGAAGGTTCTGAGGTACATGCCTTCCTCTAGCCTAGTGACTACTCCTCATCCCTTCTCAAGATCAAACACATGGAAACCCGGGATCAGAGCTTATCTGAGTCAAGACAGTGATTTTCGGCACAAAGCAAAGGATTTGGGTTGCACATAGCCAACTTGCTCTCAGACTCTGTTCAAGACTTTACATCACAAGAGAGCTAGGAGGGGCATGTCAAGTATGTCAAAAATCTAATGGTTGAGTGTGATTTGGGTCATCAGACTTTGTTTTTCTTCTTTTCTTTCTTCTTTTCTTTCTAGGTTTCTAGATTCTTGACATCCCGTGCATCTCACGAAAGAAGAAAAAACGTCAGGAAGAAGAAGGAAAGGAAGAGAAAGTGACATACTGTCCATGTGCAGTGTTCTGTCTGGAGAAGATGTGCCTAGACCTGAAATTGGCATCAGAGCCTAGTCCTCGGCTAAGAGACCGGCCCAATGAAAAGCTGCAACAAGGTCTGAAGGTTGCCCGAACCGGCAGGTGGGTTTGCTTACCTAAGTAAACAAGCCCGAGGAGGTGGCCGAGGTCAAATCTTGTCTCCTTGACATCTCTGTCCTTGATATTTGGTGCAAGAGAATGTTGTGTGTGTCTTGATGTGCCTTCCAGTCAGTAGAGACCTCTGAGAGGATCTGATCAGTGCCTTGATACTCTCAGAGGATCCGAAGAAAGTGTCTTCCATGCAGGAAACGTACCTGCTCGCCCCTCTCAGCTGGGACTTGGTTCTGGTCTCCCGGTCGGTCCGGAACCTCGCTCTCAACGAGAGTGATGAGAATGATAAGAGGAAAGTACAACAGGAAGACGAAGAACCACGCACCCATGGCTTCAATCTCGTGCCCCTGCAGCCTCATGCATGCCGATTGCTCATAGGTTGGAACATATTGTGATGCCCATTGGCAGGCTAGAACACGGATGCCCCAGCAGCAGAGGAGGTACACAGCCGCCACTTGTAACTGGAACTGCCGGAATTTGACCCACCAGGTGAACAGGGTCCAGAGCATTTTGGCTGTGTTTGAGGGTCAAGAGACCAGTGCTGATGTGTTGGTAAGGGGGACAAAGTTGTAAGTTTGAGGTGAGTGGTTCCCTGCATATGTCGAGTGAGAGTCAGAGGAGGTCAAGAAATGAAATAAAAAAATTTATTTATCAAAATTGTGGGACATGCAGAATATATACAAGAGCTCCAGGTCCATAGTGTGTGTGCAACCAGAGACAGAAAGGCTGTTTTGGTCTGTGCAATATTCTAACTGAAGCTTTCATGTTATCAACAATACAGCGGAAATGTAATGAATGGAAAACACAATTTAGACAATTGATATGTTAGAAACAGAGTATACTAGCTTTCAATCCAACTTTCAACATGGAGACCAGTCAGTGCAGTCATTAACAGGGACTCTTGATTCAAAACACACAAGATGCATGTCCTGTAACAGCCTCGCTGTTCAGGAGAAGCCAGGCTACCACGATAATACTACTTAGTAACTATGCTGGGTGCATACTGAAGGTCTTCCTTTGCTTGGAGTTCCTAATCAAGGTTTTATTGACAATGCAGTTTCTATCACAGAAAGAAGACCAATAATTTGAACCTGCTGTACCTGATTGAAGGTAGGCACTGCCCAGGTGTATCTGCAGGTTCTGAATGCTTGTGGGGATTTGCCCACATCAAGGTGAAAACAGATGCATGGATTACCTGCTATTAAAGTGCATCTCATGACAAATTATATTTAATGAGAGACACAGAAAGCATAGCCACATGTCAATTGCCATACAGTTTAATTTGTTTTTTGTTGAAAGGTGAATGACTGCAAGGAGGTGGCCCGGTCGAGCTGGGGAGTGTGGTGGCCCTGAAAGAGGCTTAGTGTCGAGAGCAAGGGGTGAGAGAGGAAACTGCGAGATCTCAATAGAAAGATCTAGTTGACACTTGAAGTACTAAGTATGTTGTACACATGTATCAATGCACCATTCAACTTGGAACCAACTGCTGATTTCTTTCAAGTTCTATTTCAGGTGGCCGGGGTGGTGGCCTGGCCTTATTTTGCTGGCAAGACTGCCTCATTGTTCATTGTTTCCTTTAGTGGTTGCTGAGTACTATGGTACAGAGACCCGGTACGCGCACAATAGCGCCAGCTGCATGAATCATATATGCAGGGGCTTATTGTTGTACCGGGTTGCTAAGGTCGCGCTTGACGGATCACAAAGGGCAACTTCCCAAGCTCCCTTTCTCCAACATCGACCTAGCGCGCATCTTCTTCCTTGAGCTGGTTTCAACAGCCAAAGTACAACAAAAAAGCCACCCTTTCCCCCCTCCTCTTTTTCATTCCACCACTACACCACAAAGACCTTTGAGACAGTCGACTTCTCACCTCTCTGTGCACCTTTCTTCAAAACTCCCGACCACCACTTTGTAACCTCATCAACACCAGACCGTCCTGCCCCCCCTTCGATTCGAGCCATCGGTCCAATCATCATGACCGACTACGCGTCTCTCAAGGTCCCTGACCTGAAGAAGCTCCTCTCCGAGCGCAGCCTCCCCCAGTCGGGCAACAAGGCCGACCTCATCGCGCGCCTGCAGGAGAACGACAAGAGTACGTCTCCCATGCCATGCTTTTTGGCTGCCACTCTCGCCCTCGACCGCCCGTTCCCCGTTGCCCAATGTTCGATCCTCGATCTCCCCTGTCGCGCGCGCACCCTCCCTTTGCTCTCCGTTGCGGTGAAAGAAAGCTTACCAGAACCTGCCCCGTGATCCAGGCCAGGCTGAGGATGTGATTGACTGGGACGATGATGACACTAAGGTTGCCGCCGTCGCCGCCGCCAAGAAGGAAGATCCAAAGCCCGCTGCTGCAGCTCCCGTCGCCGCCGCGGAGGAAGCCCCTGCCGCACCTGCGCCTGCTCCCGTGAGCGCCGAACCCGCCAAACCAGCTGCACCTCCTGTCGCTGAGGCACCTGCCGAGACCGATTCGACACCAGCTGCTGCAGCGCCCGAGAAGGATGGCGCCGCCGCCGACACCGCCGAGGCCACCGAGACAGCTGCCGACAAGCCAGCCGAGACCTCATCGTTCGCGCTAGGCCTCAGCGCCACCGAGGCTGATGCTGAGCAGAAGAAGCGAGACGACCGCGCCAAGCGTTTTGGCATCTCTGTCGACAAGGACTCAGAGGAGGCCAAGAAGGTTGATCGCGCCAAGCGGTTCGGCATCGACAGCAGCGCTGTTCCCAAGGGCCTCGACGAGGCACTCCCCGAGCGCCGCCCCAAGCGCGGCCGCGAGCACGGCGACGATGGCCAGCGCGGCGGCAAGAGGCAGAGCTTGGACAACCGCAACGGCCGCGGCCGCCACAACAACCGCCACAACAATAACAACAGGAAGTTCGGCGGTGGTCGTCGAGGTGGAGATGGTGGCGGCCGAAACCAGGCGCGTGGCGGCAGCGGCATCCTCGATGACCCGACAGAGAAGGCCAAGGCTGAGCGCCGGGCCAAGCGCTTCGGAGGCGACAACTAGAACTTGTTGCCAAAGGGCGTTCTGGCTGACAAGGTGGAGATGGCCAAGGCCAAGGCGCGTGCTGAGCGGTTCGGTGTGGTCACCTGGGACGCGAGCCACCAAGTCAAGCAATAGGTGGTGGTGCAGCGAGGGTGCGATGGTGACTGCACTTGATTCATCACACTCGACTTGTCCAACAACCCAAAACAGATGGTGGCGGCATCCTGCAAGTTCGACTTGGCACTTCTTCCAGTACCCAACGGCGGGCGTTTGTATACTATCTTGACCACAGTGAGGCGCCGGCCAGGGATTTGATAGGGAAAGATTGATCGGCGTTAAGGAATGCATCTTTTGAGAACATGGACACAGAACAAAGACTATACCTTCGATCTTCTCCTTTACGCAACAGCCACACACCGCGCATTCATTACCTGTGTGTGTGTCGGGCACAATAATACGTGACGCCTCCTTCTTCGCTTACACACCGGATATTTCTGTGGTCCCACGTGGTGTCTTGCGACGCGGAAGGACGTCATGCGACCGATCAGCTCTACACGTGCACTGTCGCCGGATTACATGGCTCTACATTGAAGGAAAAATCACTCTCACAAGCGAAGGCGCTACTGGCGCGAGACTTGAAACTGCGCCCACGAGACACAGAAGAAAACAAAAATGGGAAATTACACCAAAGTCAGAACAACCTGGCACAATTGTTCGAATATCTAGTATATAACATGTGGCCTCTCCCAATCCCTTCTCACTCAACCAGCTGCCTCATCATCTAACAACGCCGCCGTCTCCCCCTGCCCGGACGAAGGCCGTCCTGACCCTGCCTCCTCCCGCAGCCGCCGCTGCCGAGTCACTACATGCCACAACACAGCCTGCACCAGCGCGAACAAGGCGTCATCCACGGCCGCCCAGCCTATCAGCTGGTACCAGGAGCCCCAGGGCATGCCGCGGAGGGGCAGGTAGAAGCGGAGTGGCCAGAACAGCGCCGCGGCGAGGAACACGATGGCCTGTAGGGCAAGGCCCCGGGTGCTCAGTGCGCCGGTTCTGTGGATGCTGTTCTCTTCACTGTCATTGTCGTTGTCATCGTTGCTTCTGCCCTCGCGCTGCTGTAGCTGTCGTAGCTGTCGCAGCTGCGGGAAAATGGCCGCCAGGGTGAGCGCCGAGATGACTGGAGCGAGGAAGAGCGTGTGGTAGCCGAAGAACAAGGCCACGAACCAATCTCGGTCGCTCCCGGCGCCGCTGGGGTCCTTGGTGGGGAGGAGGGTGGCCTCGAAAAGGACGGGGACAATGGAGATGCAGAGGAAGAGGAGGTAGAGGGTGACGACTGTGGTCTTGATGGCTGGCCGGCGGGGCGGGTACCAAAGGAAGAGGGCGAAACTAAATACTTATGTTCGTATGGAGGAGGGGTGTTTAGTTGCGTAGGCGAACCTCTGGAAGAAAAAGGAGAAGAAGAAGAAGCCGCCAAAGGGGGCGATATGTATAAGAAAAAACGCACAGCACCAGATGGCCCAGCCAGACAGCGGCGAATTGCAACAGGTTCAGGTAGTCGCCCACGTCGGGAGGCGACTGGACGATCCAGTCCATGCCGGGGTCACTGACGACGATGAAGTGCAGGCCCAGGGCGAACTGCTCTGTGGCTGAGACGAGGTTGAGGAGCAGGTAGAACGGGGCGATGCCGAGGCATGTCTTGTGGGATAGGATGCGCCGCGCTTGGGGGGCGAAGGATGCGATGCTTGCGAGGAGCAAGATGCTGGATCAAGATTAACATGCGGGTGTGAGTAGGTATAATTATTCTTCTGGATGCGAGGGGGTTATGAACAAGGACAAGAAGATGTCCCTCTCTCTGGCTTACATGCGCAAGAGGTCGGACACGATGTCGAGCGTAGCCATTGCTTTTTGTTCTTTCCTTCCTCCTTTGCTCCCTGTGAGGATTGTGGTCGTGGTCCTAAAGTGTAATTGTCGGTTGAACTGATGATGCAGAGAGTCCAGCTTCCTCCTGCTGCAGATTACCAAGCAGGTGCCCCAAATATATCCTTCCAAAAAGCACCGATTCCTTTTTCAGTTGTTTCTCCCAGGCTCAAATTGGCGCGGACATGTTCATATATTCAGTTCCTGCGGCAGGGCTCAAGAAGGATGACCTCTCTTACGCGTGGTTCGGTATGACTCAGCTTGCGCCTTATCTACTACCACCGAGGAGGTTCGGAGGATACGAGAGAGGAGTGTTGCTTGGGGGAAATTATGCAAAAAGGGCGGATGTGGGAGACCAGAGTTCATGTGTGTGTGTGGTGTGTGACTTGAAGACGCGGCGCATGGCCGTTTGCAACTAGGCAGTGTTCAAAGATGATGAAGAAGATGGTTCCTAGAATCTCTCGGCTTGTTCACAGAAGCAGCTTACTGCACATGCATCCCTCTATTGGCACTGCATCAGCCCATGTGGGGTGTGGTCACAATGCAACTTTGAAGAACGCAAGACGGAAATATTATACCCAGAGGTGAATGGCGGAAACCGCCTTTTTTTTCAGTATTCATCTACTACCAGCTTGGATGCGAAAAAGGCCCAATTGATTCTCCAGAATCTTTGTTAAAGAACAAAAAAAAAAAAAAAAAAAGCTGGCCGGGCATTCCAGGCCATGGTAATAATCAGCTCTTGAGACAAGTGAGATGGTTGAGGCGCATGCAGAAGGTAGCCATGTCGCTTTTATTTTACTATTCCTCCCATTATTAGCAGGCATAGTGCTCTTCTCGGTGGCTTATACATGGCAAGAATGTGTACAGTGAACACACAAGTCGAGACTTCTCCTGTCAAGCTGGGTCGAACAACTTTGGCCTACTTATATGTGTGGACGAAGACGGGACGATATGACCGATCATCAGCAGCGAAAGGTGACATTTCCCCTTTCAAAAAAACACCATCTGAGTTGAGCTTAGTAAACAAATGAGTGACAGCATTCTCAAAATTCAGAGTTGGGAGCTGTATCGACGGAGGGCGGTGGTGGGGGAGGCATGGCCAAAAGGTTTGGGCTTTAGCGGCCTGGTACGATCCTTCATAATCGTCGCAAAGGCATGTTGGATACTAGCGAGAAATATGCACATCGCCAGGACATAGACAAGAACGACGTAGTAAGCCGGATGGAAAGTAAGCAACAGACAGATGGAGTTGGAAATACATACTTGTGGGGACAACATGAGGACCACAAGGCGTGCGGAGCAAGAGACCGTGCTCAGGCCAAAGATTTCTCACTCGCTCCACTTGACCTCCTCGCTCACGAATTGCTTCATTATATCTCCCAACTGACTCATCTGACGCGTCCCAAGGCCTCGTTTCCTTACTCACAGGTAAAACACGTGACCAGACCCAGAACATAGATATATATATATATCGGGTGGCCCCAGCGTCGGTGGGAGCAAAAAGAAAATCTCGAAAAAATCTTTTCTCTTTCGCCGGGAATCGAACCCGGGTCTCAAGCGAGCTCACCTGCCCAATTCAATCCTGAGCAGCTTGACAAGCTTGAATACTGACCTCTATACTACGAAAGACGTGTGTCTCTTGAGGGGATCGTGAAGTCTGGGCTGATGTGTGAGAGAGGTGTGATGTCTGGTGCAGGTGGTTGTCAGCCTGGACTCTCAATGAGTGCGTGTGTCTGTGTGATGTAGCCTGGATGGACCAAGCTGTTGGCCACCTTTTCCTGCCCTCTTCATGCGTTCGACTATCGCAATCGAACAAGATTGAACAGAATTGTGTTGTGAGAAAAAGAACTGCTGATGACCAAGGAAATGAAATTTGGAGCAGGCGTGGGCAAGCCTCCCGGCGATGCGACGATGACATCCTTGACGAAGCATCAACGACTTCCCGCGCCACTCGCGCCCTCGCCCCAGCAAGCAGCACTAGCGCTACCCACGGTCAACACTCGCTCGCCAGAACCAAGAGACTCCCTCCTCTCTTTCACTCAGACCACAAATCATAGTTAAAGAGCGCCCTGGCTCTTGATCATTTCTTCTTGGTCACGTCAAAGGCGAACCCGACGTCGGATCGTGCACCAATGTCACACACACGCACACAAAGAAGCAACAACCCCACCTTGCATGGTATTGTGATTACAGACAGATACGACGGTAGATATTAAGAAAAGGAAAAAGAAGAGGAAAAATGACATATCGATCACCATCCACTTGAGAAACCAGATCAGCTGACCCGTTCTTCATGTGTGATTCCCGCACCATCATGCAGCGGTTCGAGGGAGTGAAGCAGCCGGGGGGTAGGGAGGGTAGGGGATGGGGTGGGTGTGCCGAGCCCTTAAGCGCCCTGGTGGAGAGTATAAGCAGAGAGCGGGACGACCTGCTTGTACTAAAAGCATTAGACCCATTCTATAGAATTTGTCTTTTGGTCCGGATCTGGTCAGAAAGGAGAACTACCATAGTAGTTAGGCCAAGGATGGAAAGAGAAGGGGGGGGGGGGAGGATGTGAGCTCAAGAAGACGATGCCATTCGCACACACAACATCTTAGAGCCGAACACTTAATTAGTGAGTTTCCGATTTGGGATGGCCAGAATAGGAGATGGAATTTCTCGAATTTCTCTTGTTTTCCCTTCTCAGCCGCGCTCACTGTGAGAAGACTCGGCCGGACCCCCTCTCTCTCCCCCCAGAACCATCCCTGCCCGGCGAGACTTTTGTCGCCATGGGGCGGCACATGACAGGGCCGTGGTGTGAGACCTTATAGGCCATATGGGTTGAGATGAGGGAGTACATAGTATCCACCGTCGGGCACGGCCCCCTTTTCCCTCTCCTCTGTTGCAACGAACCGCGCTGTCAAGATAAAGAGAACAAGGGGAATCTGATGGTCGGAAACTGTCGCGTGGAGACACAGTTCCGAGAGAACAAGAGAGAGAGAGGTAAAGGATAGAGACGGGGGGCACCTCCGAGGTGAGAGGAAGGATCCTGACCGAGCGGATGCAGGTCAGGTTCAGCCAGGGCGGGCTGCGACATGCATCTCAGCCGAAGATCCTCCTGCTCGCTTCGTGTCCACATGATGACAATATGGCCTGTACGGCGCGCGAGTGGTCGAGACTGCGGTGGGCCGATCGTCCCAAGGGGGAGAAGGAGGAGGAGTTTGTTCGGGGTCCTGCATATGGCGACTACGAACCAACCTGCAGAAGCTGGTGATACCATCCAAGAAAAGGGGGAATGAAGGGCTCCAATGGCTCGCAGACCTGACAAGGCCTGTCCAACCAACGACTCCCCTGCCGCACAGGAACCGAGCAGCCATCCTCAGAAGCGATCCAACAGCCGTGAGAGACAGGAGAGAGCCAAGGAGGAGGAGGAGGAGGAGGAGGAGGAAGGAGACGATCATGTGTGTATGTGTGTGTGTATGCTGAGCCTTTTTCGCCGAATGGATCCTCTTCGCGCGTGGGCACGATTCAGATATGGCCACGGTCTCACAGGCCCAGAGTTCTTGGGACTGATATTACCCAGGGGGATATCAGATATCGAGCTTGGGTGACCAAGACATGTGACCCCATAACTCACCGCTCGAGGGGTAAAAAAAGAAGCTTCGGATGAAGGGGAAGGAGGAGGAGGAGGAGAGGAAGATGATAGGGAGAAGCTGCGCTGCCGAAGCCGAGATGATGCAAGATACGCCTGGGCAGAGATAGAGATTTTGTCTCAGATGATGTCTGACCCCTTTCCCAGATCTGCAGTCCTCTTGCAGCGGGGACGCCGGGCCTCACCGAGAGGACGGATGATGATCTCGTGACGACTGGCCGCCTATACACGACCAGGCCATGGTTTTGGACGCTTAGTCGTTGTTGATCCTCAAGTTACATCCCCCCTTCTTCTTTCCTTCCTAATACGTGATCGTGATCCTGCGTGAGGGACCGTGATGGCTTGTTGATTTGTTGATGAGTGAGTGAGTCTGTGAGTACATAGTAGGCGCAACCCAGAACCAACGCGCCTAGACCTCGCCAACCTACTAAGTAGGCTCGGCTCACCTTGGTGAGGGCTCCCACACCGGTAGCTTATCCCTGCCTATGGCGCCTCGAGGGTCCATTGAGACATGCTCAGCCACAGGCCTCACCCCTGTACAGAAGATGCACACACAACCTGTGCCGCGGCTACCTCGGAGTCGTTCCACCCAGTCACTCAGTCACTCACTCTCTCCCCTGCCTCCCTCCCTCTCCCCCATTTTTCAAAGCCCATCAACAACGGGTTCAAACACCTAGTGGACAACCTTCTCTGGTTCAAAGTTCTAGTTACTAAGTACTGTGGGATATACTATGTAATGTAAACAAATATCATCGAGAAGACACTGAGGCCTCTTTGCTGCTATCGCAGTGGAAACAATCGGCCCCGGTCAGTCGTATTCTTCTATTGATTTCTACGCCCTTCTTCTTGTGAGACAGACGTATATGTACTTGGTATTACGGCAATCATCTTAGCACCACAATTGTACCAACCTCGGAAGATGATCAATGAGAACAGAGAAAAATAGAAAAAAGAAAGGAAGACAGCCTAATGATGTCAGTAACGTCGCATCTTGTATATGTGCTATGACTTCTTTTCACGGACGGTCGCCTATATGTGACCTCTTTTTTTTTTTTTTTTTTTTTTTAGCCGTCTCACGAATGATACAATTTCTTTTTACTTGTACTCTTTTGTGCCACGTCACCAGCCTCGCCCGCCACGAGGTTTTTTTTTTTTTTTTTTGGTTTTTGCTGACCCTCCTCTTGACTATGTGGCGGAGCAAGGACAATCAGCATGCAGAATGCATGGGCACTCGCCACACTCTCGCCTCTCCCGATCGGAAAGACAGGGCCAGAAAAAGAAGGAGGTTAAACCAAAAAAAAACCAACCAAGAAATCAGCAACCAACAACCAAACAAACGAAACCGTTGGGACGAGGGGTTGAAGAACCGGTCCCAAATCATGCAGGACACGCAGAAGCGTTTCTGCAGCAGCCAGGGGGCGTCGGACCATGACCATGTCTGTCTGGTGATCTACAGCAATGTGCCCTGGGACCTGCATGCAAGGCTCCAGTCCCCCTGCTGCAGACTTTTTTTTTTTCTCTCTCGACTTCTTTTTTTTTTTCTCGGTCTGCTCTGATGGTATTCATCCATCCAATCCTTCTCCCCTTAATATGCGTTGCGATAGTGGGTTGATCAATCAACCCTGTGCGCCAACGCATACAGGTATCGCCACCCTTCTCCCTCTCTCTTCCTCTTCCCTTCACGATCTCGACGATCGCCTGCATACTTCTTTTTTCAGCTGCCTCTGCTCGCTTAGCCATGGCCCAACGTCCCACTTTGCATATCGCCGGTACTTGCAGGTTCTCTCGCTCTTTGTTGAAGGTGGAAGGGGGGCCACGGGCGCCGCGCCCCATTGTTCTTCTGGTTTGCAGGCGACAAACCCGCCTCGCGCATACCCATAGGCTTGCAGTAGTACCCTGACGTGTGCGCCGTCGATTACGTGGAGCTAACTAACGCCTTGGAAGTGGACAGCAGGCGGGGGCCCTGATTGCTCGCTGGGTAGATGGATGGATGATATGCAGGCCCGTCCGCCGCGCCTTGCCCCCCCGGTGGACCGATTTCTTTCCTTTTGGGGAGGATCTCTCTGCTTTCCCTCTTTCTTTTTTCCTTATTTTCTTTTCTATTTTTATTCAACCTGGTTTGTCGATCGCTGGTTGTGATGGGTCCCGGTACCCCTTATGGCGCAAGGTCGTAGCGACGCCACTTTGGATACTTGAGGCGTCTAGACCTTTTGGCTCACGAAGTCTATTGTAGATGACTCAGGTGATGATAATGATGTTGATAGTACATAGTAAATGGTGTGGATGCTGCCGACCTGCAAGCTGTCATTGCCCAATTATCTATCCCCTTGGAAAATTATTGGTCTCGATATCTTTTGCGGTTTCAGGGACAGACACACCACCATTCCAGGGCGGCTCACCTCCGCGGTGCGAACACGAAGGTACGTAGTACTATTACAGACTATGGTAGACCGTAGTGGATTAAGTAAATGGATGGTTCTATTACTGATGATTATGTACAGGTTTTAGCGTTAGACTACAGCACAGTCAGCCACTTCCAACCGGCGACATCTTCAAGACTGGGGACAAAAAAGACACTAAGAAGATGAAAAATAAAATGGAAGAAGGATTTTGAGAGAAAAAAATAGATAAAAGATAAATCCAAGAAAAGAAGGAAGAAGCTACTAAGTACCAGGGGGAAGGATGCAAATCGCCCGATTCGGTATGAACCAGGGGTGCTGGAGCCGAGTGAAAATCCGTGATTGGTCCTCAATCACTGGCAGGCGAACCAACCAGGTCGCGGCAATGTCGTCGAGGATGGTCTCGATGAAATCCAGCCTGGCGTCCGCGGGATACGCGGCCTCACAAAAGGGGGGGGGGGTGACGAGTTCCGTTTGACCCTAACAGAGTAGCAGTAGGATGGGTGGTATTCAACAATGGGGGAGGGGAGGGTGCAGTTCTGAGACATGTCGTCGAATTGTAATTCTCGTCACCATGTGTGTCTGTGATGGATAGAGGAGATGGAGGCATGGTATAGTCCGAGAAGGGTGGGAGGGACCACCCTGCCGGGGAATACAAAGTTCCCAGGCTCACCAGCTCGGGTACGTGCTTAATAGTAGGTTCTGACTGACTTGTCTGTCAAGCGATCCAAAAAGCCGCGACAGGCGCCAGGCAGCGAGGATAGACCTGTGTCTTGATCCCGGGTTGACGAGAATTGAGTGGTGGTCAAGACGCCAGAGTCTCCGTTATTTGTGGGAACTTACTATAATAGATGCGCAGCGGCTCGCAAACTAGAGAGAAGACGACCATAGCACAGCGAGCTGACTACCACACCACCACACCACCACACCGTCGTTCCGCAGACCGCAGACCGTAGACCGCAGACCTTGTCCTGGTTCTCTCGCGGGCTGTGAGCAAATCGATGAGAGGGGGACCATGAAAACAAGAAACCCCAAGAGAGAGCCTAGTACCTAATCAGAAGAGGTCGTCGTCGTCGTCAATAAAAGTATAGAGGGGGAGGGCGGCTGAGAGCTATGACGCTGGGCCTTCCCAGGTTGTCGGGACCGTAGGAGTCAGAACTCTGACCACCTCCTCTCTTCTTTTCTTCTTCCAAGTTGGTGGTGAGACCTCGGGACTGTCTGACTGGCTGGCAGGAAGTGCAGCTATCTGGCCAGATGGAATAGATTAGGTGTGGGCGCGTCACAAGAGTTCCGTCCATGGGTCTGGTAACCTACCAAGGAGTTTCCTGATCGAGGTTTCGGTTTCTCTCTTTCCCTCTCTCTCTCTCTCTCTCTCTTCCTCTGAGGGGTTGCAGGAGTGAGTTGAGTGGGTGGCGGCGATCAAGTGGAGCAACCCATCCGTATCCCGGTCCAGCGCTTGTCTGTGGGCCTTGAATGGAGGGAACTGTCACGACCCCTGCTGCGTGGTGGAGGGTGAGGACCAGCCAGGGTTGGACTGGAGAAATAGAGGAGTGGAGGAGAGGAGAGGTGGGAGGGGGCGACAAGGGCCACAGGAGCCATTCGGCTGGTGCAGCGTGAGACATTGTCTTAGACATGCAGATGGGCACATCCGCTGTGACGGGTCCGGGTCGAGTTCGAGCGTGCTCTATGGCTCTAGGTTCTAAGACAAGAAAAACAATAATACGAACAATAAGCCCGATCTGGTCGCTCAGGCCGAGGCATCTGTGCCATTACTGCAAGTACTGTGAAAAGCTTTGCCTGCGAGGTTTCAGTGTGAAAAAAAAAAAAAAAAAAATCAAAGCTGACTGACCCGTCAGTACCCGTTGCCACCTTCTCCTCACATTCCCTCAGTCCCCAACGTAGGGAAAGCACGATCCCCAAGGTGCATGCTTTACAGTAACCAAAGGACTAAGTAAGTAAACAGTGGGGACAAGTCACACCAAAAGAAAAATAAAAAAATCGCCAACGTGATTTCCCCATTTTCTACAACAACGGGAAATGTTCATCAGCAATCGTTCCTTCCTTCCTTCCCCCTCCCGGTCATACTTGGCCATGCCCGATACAGCTTAAGGTGCAGGAACCACTCCCTCCTCTGCAGGTCGCATTTCGAATTTTATCGCCCAATGGCATCACCAAGCCTCAGCCCCAGCTCTCCTATAGGGCCTCACCGTATGCACGATCCAGGGCTTCTTGGGGGTGTTTTCCAAGGGTCCGTCCCCGTCCCCCTCTCGACTTACGCGCATGGCATGGCGCAGCTCTTGCAGATTTGTGGGACACACTGCCCATTGCTCATTGCTCGTCGCTCGTCGCTCGTCGCTCATCCGCCATCCACTCGCTCTCGCCCAATGTCTGCTGCTGCAGCTGCTGGTCCCTGGTGGTGGTGCTGTCTTCTTCCTGCAGGTTCTCGCCTTACCTTCTTCCATGCCGTCGGAGGCAACCCTCTCTTTCTCACTGTGTCCGTCTGTCTGTCTTTTTTTTTTTTTTCTCTTTTTCTGGGTCCGCCTGTACGACTCGTTTTGCTGCGCACCACCCTCTCTCTGGTCCTACGCGAGACCGACTGGCTGCCACCTCAGAAGGCTGCCTCAACAGATTCCCATCCTCATCCGCCTCAAGGGACTGTTTTCCTCACCGCACAATTGACAGATCATCATCATCTCATCAATCAACAATTGTCGTACAGGCATTGCGAGGCGACAACAACGCCACAGCCAGGCCAAGGATAGTCATAGTACCATAACCCCATCTCTGAATTATAAGTAGTGCCCGCATTTTCTAATCCTGGCTTGGCCAGTTGCCGATACAGAGAAGAGTCATGGGATGGGTGGCCATTATCGATATCCTGGCGCCTTTTTTGCTTCCCCCAGCTCTCGTTGTCTCGACCCTGGCCTCTTGGAGAGCATAAATCCTATTCCCATCTGGTCCACCCACCCACACCCACACACACACACAGAGAGAGAGAGAGAGACGCCTCAAAGCTACCCTTGGAAAAAGAAAAAAAGGAAAAAAAAATAGTAAAAGACACCGAAACCAGGGCTTACACCTAAATAGACTTGCCCTGCTCCGTCCTCTCCGTCTCTCACTTCTTCACCTCTGACGCTACATCCATCGTTCTTTAATTTTCCTCTTTCCTGCTGGTCGTTTCTCTTGTGTCATTTTCTCATCGTCTCTCTTACCAACAACCTCTTTTCCTTAAGATTAAACAACGTCCCACACTGTCAGCCATTATCACCACCACCACCACCACCACTACTACTACTACACTTGCACACTAGAAAGATACCGGGGGCTCAAGGCTTTCATCTCGCTTTGAGCAAATATTGGTCGCACGTTTCCTGGACGATCACCTCCAAAGAGGAAGAAGAAAAACAAAAGCCCCTCAGTGTGGCTCGCAACGGCATCCTAAACGCCCATCTCTTTCCCCTCCTTCACAAGGGTGCTACCCATCCATCACCTTTAGCGAGCTTACTTGCCCCGGTCCCCTCCAGTCAACCCTGCCCGGTCACCCCCTCCACGACACCCTCGGATGCTACCTCAACACACCCTTCCGATATCGTCTTGTTGACTTATTTTTTTTACCTTCATTCATCCCCAGCTCTGGAGCTTTCTCTTCACCTCATCTCTGCTTACTATTGTTTTCTTGTTCACTTTTCAATGTGCTTCTTCTTTCCATTGTGCCGGGATTTCTAACGTCTTCATCTGCCCATTCTGGCACTTGAAGTCTCATCACCTCTTCCACACACATACATATACACAGACACGCAAGGCTGGTATAGTCTTGATCTCGTGGACCGTGCCCGACCCTCCTCAACTTGGATACGCGATCCTTCGTCAACTTTGTACGTCCTAGTCTCCCCTCATGTACACCGTGATATGGTATCGAGTCAGACGTGACGCATCCCATATCTTCCGCCTTGTCTCAATCGCCTACAAGACCCAGCAGACACTTCTTCCCGTCCGACGACATTAGGTTCTTGGCATCTTTGGCTGATCGCTACGATACCTAGATTCTTAATATTGGAAGTGAGAGTCTCTTTTCGCCTGGGATGGAGAGCAATGTGTAATTGAGTTCATTATCAAACTGCTGCGACGCTTAATTCAGACAAGATGGCGTCCTCAAGAGCAACAGCGTCATCGAGGCGCCCAGAGATGCCCGGAAATACCACAACAACACAGTCGCAACGGTCGGGTGTCTACATGGACGCGTCAGCAGCAGCAGCAGCCGCAGCAGCAGTAGCAGAAGGTGTGGCTCCTCTCAGCCGAAGGGCCAGAAAGGCAGCCGAGTCTGCTCGGATGGCCGTAGTCGACCCTCATCCTCCTCAGACCACCAGCAGCAGGATACCGCAGACATCATCGTCATCATCACGACGCCCCGCTGCTCCGCAGAGTTATGCGTGGAAACAAACGCTCACGCAACAGCACCGACCGGGAAACTCAAACGCCAGTGATGTGTCCGGAAAGACAACTACTACCAGCACCAGCAGCAGTGCCTCATCCGTCCCCTCGAGCCGGTCGCAGGAGAGTGCGAGACAGCCTAGGAATGTGCTGCGGAGGAAGCAGCCTGCTGCTGCCGAACAGGCGGCTGGAAAGCAGTATCATGCTCGGAGCATCTCGTCGCGATCCGAGTCGACCTCATCGGTTCCCCAATCACAGTCATCGTTGGAAATGAGCAGAGATACACCTGTGGACAGGGGCTTCACGGATAGCCCGGCCTCGATCCGGATGGCGCAGAGGGTCGAGCTTCCCACCGGCAGCGCGCAGCCTGTCACAATCTACCCAGAGCTGGACCGCTACCGAGACTTCAAACCGCAGGCGGTGGTCGGCCCTCCTCACCTGGAGGTGCCATACCCGATCACGACCGACCTCCCCCACCCACGCCCTTGTTCTCGAGCACGAGCAGCCAGCACAGCGCGTGGAGCGGCAGCCCGTCGACCAGATTCTCCGAGTCACCTGGAGGTGGCCCTTACAGCCGCGACACGACCCCGACGTCCATGTCCTCCGTCTCCCCAGGCCTCGTCGCGCCCATGAGACTCCCCCGTCTCCAGGCCCAGGCAGGCTGGCAGCCCGGCAGAGACCAGGCCACCTGTCACCCGCAGGAGGGCTGCAAGCTCATCTCATGATGTCTCTGATGCGAGCACCGACCGTGATGGTCTGGCCGCGGTGAGGGAGTCTTCGAACTCATCCTCGTCTGGCTCTACCATCCGCGCCGCCGCCTTCATCAGAGACCAACAGCAGCAGCAGCAGCAGCACCAACAACAGAGGAGCGCCCTACCCCGTGGCACTGCCATGTCCCCTCCACGAACATCATTGGAGCAGTTCAACAGCCAGAATCGGGGAGAGGGTGAAGGCATCACTCACCCTTCGCGGGATATCGCAGGATCGCCTTTATCCAGGGCCACCCCGCCAATCCGGCCGAGCCGAGAAGGTATCACAGATCTGCAGTCGCAGATAGGCTTGCCGTTGCCCGTGGTCCACAGCAATCTGTCTTCGACGTCCTTGTCGGAGAGACGTCGAAGCGGCCAAAACATGCCGACTGCCCTTTCCCGCACCAACACTCCACTACAGGCGGACCACAGTACTCTTCCGCAGTCATCTGCTCCCAGGATAGGAAGAGAGCCTACCCCAGCGCCTCATGCCGCAGCCTCTGGACCTGACTCCCAGGCGGCGAAGCAAGCCCCCTCACGTGGGCCGACTCGCACCCCGAGCCCTAGTGTGTCGTCGAGCCTGAAGACCCGGTTTCCGCTCTTCGGCAGGCGCAGCAAGTCTACAGCTCCTGCTGAGAAGAAGGAGAAAAAGCCCCGCAAAGGCCCTGCTGCCGGTACTGGCCACGAGGGGTACGGTCGTCTTGGTCAGGTTCGGCGACGAAGCAGCAACCTCACCAGCGCCCTGCGGGTCATCCCTGGAACCATGTCCTCGCAGGAGAGCCTTGAGAGCACTCTGCCATCTGACCCTTTCTTGGCAGAGCGCATGAGCCCCGTCGTGATTGCTGGCGGTGAGATCATTCACAACCGCAACGTCAGCTCGGATCTCGCTCGGACAGAGAGCAATCAGAGCATGGCCCAGTCCCGACCCAGTCTGAGCAGCTCGAGGAACAACTCCGATGTGTCGCTGTCATCTCAGGAAGCCCGCAATACCCTGTGGCCTTCTGCCCTGCCCCGAGGAGCGGCCGCCACCCCATCTCTGGGACATCGACGGCTGCCGTCTGACTCCAGCGACTCCGACGTCCTGACCATGAGGAGGCCTACCCTGGCTGCTCGGAGGTCTATGCAGCGCCTGAAGACGTCCGATCCAGCTAGTGCGCATGTGCCAAAGCCCATCACTGTGCGACCAGGAGCAGCAACTCCATCCGTCAACAGCTACGACACGACGCTCATGTCGGACGACTCGACATACAACCCGAGGCCGACGATGGGCAGGACTGACTCTGAGGCCTCAGTGGTAGTACCCAAGAAGCTGACGAAGAGGCCAAAGTCGCCCAGGAAGTGGAATATCTTTGGGCGATCCACCACCTCGCTTGCCAGCAGCAGCAAGAAGAAGCCGTCTGAGGCATCCCAGGTCTCAGCCAAGGTCAAGGTCGTTGAGAAGCAGCCTATGGCGTTCTACACCATGATTGACTCCTCAGAGCAGGAGGAGGAGGCATTTGCAGATGTCGAGGATGTGCTGCGCGAGGCGCAGGCTCCTTCAAGGCCACCCTCCCCCAAGCCAGCTGCTGTTGCAGCTGATAGCGCGCGACGGCCTGCTGCAGTATCGCAGAACCGATCACAAGAGTCCCAGAATGCGCCCACCATCAGACCAGGACAGCCCAAGACCTCCACCCTTCAGCAATCGAAGCGCATCACCACGGTTCAGTCGTCCCGGAACCTCAGGAACGCTCCTCCTTCCCAGCCAAGCCGCGTACAGCAGCAGCCTCCTTCGACCACAACAACAACCTCCTCCAAGCCGCCCAGTGCTCGACCGAGCAGACTGCCACAGATCGGCCGCATCCCCCAGGTGGCTGGCCGCTCCGAGCCGCCACCGCCCTCTCCAAGGTCATTCTCCCGACCATTCAACCGCAGCAGCGTGCAGCTGCAATCACCGGCAACAGACAGTCAGAAGCCGGCTGAGGAATTTGTTGCCAAGGGCCCAAGCCCTTCGGAGCCACCAAAGCCTGCTCAAGAACCTGTTCAGGAACCTGTTCAGAAACCCATTCAGGAACCTGCTCAGGAACCTTATCAGGGACCTCCTCAAGCCCTGACTACAGATGAGCTCAGCAATGGCTCGTCCCCTCGGGCTTCTCACGACCTGCAGGCCGAAGCGGGCCATCCTCAGAAGGAATTCATGATCTTCCCTCCGCGCAAGAGTCTCGAGGGCTCGTCCACCACAGATTCGAGCTACTCAGGCAAGCTTAGCTACTCGGAGGCCACTGCCGTCATCCCAGATCCAAACGCGCCGCTGGCCGAGGATGAAGTGTGGGATGAGTACAATGATCTGCTTGGAGAGGATGTGTCGAGGGGACACCCGTCCACAAGCTCCTCTCTCGGGAGGCCCTTCCACCTTGAGGTCTGGGGCCGCCGCCTGGCCGCCAAGACAGGTGGTGGCCAGCCGCTCGAGACCCCCATCATCAACGGAAACATGGGTGCCCAGATGAACGCACAAATCGACGCCGCAGGATCCGAGTGTGAGACAGAGTTTGACTTGGACGCCCAGGATGAGGTGCAGCAGGAGGAGGAGGAGGAGGAGGAGGAGGAGGAGGAGGCCGCTGCTGCGCAGACCTCGTCCAGTGTGTACAGCTCCGACATGACGGCCAAGATCAACGAAGTCCTGGAGGCAGCCGGCGCTCCCAAGACCTCTTCTTTCTCATCGAGTGAGTTTGTCAGCGGGTACGGCAGCGGCACCAACAGCATGGAGGTCTCGCGCCCCGCCAGTCATCGCATGAGCACAGCCTCGTCGTCTCAGAAGGGGCTGCCGGTCCGGAACTCCCACACCAGCTCGAGCAGCAGCCAGGGCTCCGACGACCACTCGACGACAGCGCAGGTGAACCTCCGCGTGGGGTCCATGACAGTCAGCAAGTGGCTCACCTTTGGCCATGTGCTCTTCAGCCCCGTGCGGGACGAGCTGGTCCCCGTTGTCGGCTCTCTCAAGCGGCACTCCATCCTCGTCATCGATGGCCTCGGCAATGACGACTGGTCTTTCTACGCTGCTGAGACCTACCCAGCAGCCACCTTCTTCAACCTCTCGCCGCGGGCACCGCTCCCGGCGCCCGAGCCAGACTCGCGCTCCAGCTTCCCGCTCAGCCCGCCGAACCACCACCAGATCCAGTACAAGTCCCACGCCGACAAGCTCCCCTTTGGCCCCCAGAGCTTCACCTGCGTCGTCTACCGCTTCCCCGCCGCCGCACCCGAGGCACACTACCGCAACGTCATCAACGAGGCCCGGCGGGTTCTCAAGCCCGGCGGCTACATTGAGTTGTCCATCCTGGATGTCGACATGAACAACATGGGTAATCATGCGCGCCGCGCCGTGCGCCGGCTCAAGGAGCGCATCCACATCCGCGCCCCCGAGATCAGCCTCGGGTCTAGCTCGGACCTGATCCTCCGGCTGCTGGGGCGGAAGGGATTCACGGACATCAAGACGTGCCGCGTCGGGGTCCCGCTGGCCAGCGCAACGGCCCCCTCGCCCCAGTCTGCCGACAACAAAAACGACTCATCGACATCATCGTCATCCTCGTCTTCTAGGGCAGCCACCGGCACTTCTCGTGCCCCGAGGGGCCCGCCACGGCGGCGACCCGCAGGAGAAGCAAGAAGGAGACGCGCAGCCTGGCGGAGATGATGAACGCCGAAGGACCTGGCGCGGACGAGGGTATCACCAAGATGGTTGCCAAGGTCGGGCGCTGGTGGTACGAGCGGTGCTATGAGAGCGCCGCCCCAGACGGCAGGGGCAAGACTATGTGGAATGACCAGGCGCTTCTTGCCGAGTGCGAGGAGTGGCAGACGAGCTTGAAGCTGATGGTGTGCCACGCGCGCATACCGGACAGGAGTCGCGTTGCTAGCATCTGAGGGAGGGATCAAGCACTCACACACCTCTCTTTCCTCTCCACAATTTCGAAAAACATGCCACGAGCATACGACGGATGTTCGCTTAAACCCCATACATACACTCCTTCGTTCCACGAACCACCACCGGACAGGCAGTGTGAGGACTCACACTGAACTCACTTGCACACCAAATCTTCCCCAATCTTTTTCGTTTCATCATCGCTATCATTCCCAAATGAGCACGGCGCAGGATCACCACAAACGAGGAATTCTTTTCTCCAATTTGTTTCACAAGGCCATTTCACAAATCATATCAAAGGATGCAAAAAAAGAAAAATTAAAGACCAAGAAGGCGCAAGCCTACAATCAGCCACTACCCTGCGAGAGGAGGGAAGTGATGCAATTATCAATTTGGGAAACCCCAAGGATCGAGTGCCACACAGGCGCCACATTCTCACAGGCATTGTTATCCGGGAGGGAGCGCCGGTGGCACACAGCATAGCGGTTTTCCTTTCAAAGCTTTCCCAACAGTCAGGATCCCAGTCCTTTTTTTTTTTCTTCTTTTTTTTTTCCCCTCTCTTTCTCATTTTGCTACGGGCTGGCAGGAAAAGGAAGCCTCAACGGGCCGAGATTGGGTAGTCTTCACAGACACTCTGCTTTTTTTTCTTTCTTTTCTTTCTAGGAGGGGTTTTATGGAAAGCACCAGGGAACACCTTGGAGTGACTAATGATGAGGCACATGGGCTGGATCCGTTTCTTGTTTCGAACTTTTTTCTCTTTTTCTCCCCTTTTATTCTTTCACACGCATCGGATCATCAACATGTTCCAGGGAGGATGGAACGGAATGATTGCAACGACAGAAAGGGATTCGATGATGACCTGCGACGACGACCGAGAGAGAGAGCGATGAATCGTTTTGAGGCGCTGGATAGTCTGAGGGCGTATGCGTGTGTGTGTGTGTGTGTGCGGTGTGTGTACCGCTTCAGGTGATTAGGACTTTTACTTCAGCAGCGTTAGCGTTACTAATAGAGATACCCCCATACGTTCGCTTTTGACGACTTTCTTGTCCCATTGGCCCGTCTTGAAGAGAAGGGAGATTTTGTGTGTACGTGTGAAGTCTATGAGAAGATGTTTATTATATAAAATATTGGCGGGTCAGGCAAGTCAAGGGGGATCTTCCCAGGTTTGAGTATTGAGAAAAGCGAGCTGGGCATGACTGAGATTACCTGTCTCGACACAAATCTCCTCAACATCCATAGATAAAACTCTACATACTTAAGTAAGTAAGCAAAGCCATAAGATCACTGATGGAGGAAATAGACACATCCAGTCTATGATTCGTGAGCCTCGTGCATCCGAATACTGAATCTAGCTTTTCCGAATTTACTCCGTACGCGGCGAAGGCCAATTTAGCAGTGGACAACTTGAGGTTAAAACCGTTAAATTAGCCGCTCTGCCCACTCAGAACAGAGTACTTACAGTAGTCATGCCACCATGCTCGATCCTCTCTTCAACACTATTAGCATTCATTCACATATCACCCCACGTTACCAAGAATGAGAAGAGCAAAAAACTAAAATAGAATTGCCTCTTTCTGGCCCTTTTTTCTTTCTTTTCTTTTTCTCTGTCCTTGAAAGCGACAACAACAACAATGACAACGAAGACAACATCCACCACCACCACCACCACCACCAATCGATTATCCCCCAACCTAAGCGGCACCCAGGAAACCCTCCTCGGCATCCTCTACGCCCGCGCCGTCGACGCCAGAGCACCCACGCCGATCCTGGGCGACCGCCACGCCGCTCGCCTCGTCGACCAGCTCGACTACGACTGGGCTCGGCTGCGTCTCACGGGGAGCCGGTGCGCTGTCTTTGCACTGCGCGCGGGGTTCCTGGACAGGTGGGTGGCTGAGTTTATCCGTGAGGCGAGGGGGAAGCGGGGGGAGGGGCCGGCTACGGTGCTGCATCTGGCTGCGGGCTTGGACACGCGTGCGCTGAGGGTTCTGGAGGGGAGCTGTAGTGATGGTAGAGGCGATGATGGTGGTGATGATGATGGCGGCGATGACGGGCTGCTGGTGCACTGGGTGGACGGTGACCTGCCAGACGTGGTTGCGCTGCGGGAGAAGCTGGGTGTGCCGCATCCCAGGGCGGCGCGCGTGCGGTACGAGTGCAGAGCCATCGATGTGACTGAAGAGAACTGGCTGGCGAGGCTGGGCCTGCCTCGTAACCGGCCGACGGTGGTCGTGTTTGAGGGGCTCTCCATGTACCTGCACCCAGCACAGGGCAGAGAGCTGCTGGACCAGCTGACGGCGTACTTCACGGCGTCGGCGGCGGCGGAGCAAGAAGGCAGGAGGAAGATGAAAAACCAGGTGTGTTTTGACTGTTTGTCGTGGCTCCCTGTGATGCTGCAGAGGCTCGAGCCCATCGTGGCGCAGACGGGAGCGAGGTTCCACTGGGCCGTGGACGAGCCGCGGGCGCTGGAGGGTGGGAGTAGTTTGAGGCTTCGGGATGAGGTGTTTCCTATTGCTGCAGCGGAGAACGTGGAGTTGCCGTTCTTGGTGCGGTGGGGGTTTTGGCTGGGGTCTTGGATTCCTGCGGTGAGGAGGATGGGGAGATATGTCCGGTTTGAGTGGTAGTTATGATCAGGCGTGTCAAAGAAAGCCTCCTTATAGTAGCCACTAATGATGCATGTGTATATAAATATGTGTGTGTGTGTATACATAGGATAGATCATGAGAGATCCAAGGTCTCAGGAACTAAGGCCAACTTACAGTCCGACTAATAGTATCCTAGCCATTGCACTTGGACAGTAAGATTCTCATACACGCCACTCACCTTTCCTCCTCCTCTCGGCAAGGGCGAGGATAGCTTCCAGTGCCTCCTGTATCCTATACTTTGCAATATCTGGCCAGCCGGACTTGCGGTACAGATGACAAATCCACCCCGCGTCCTCAGCGGCCACAAAGCGCTTCCCAGATCCGCCTGGCTCGCCTCTGCCCTCCATCTCCTCGAAGCTCAGAGGATGGCCCTCCTCCTCCCTGGCCCATCCCACCACGATCACGCCTGGGTCGTGCTCAGAGCGGACGAAGATCGTCTCCATGTCCACAAACTCCTGTCTCTTTTCCCTTGAGTACCTTTCCACGGGGAGGACCTTGCCAGAGTTCACGCCGTGGAAGTTGCGGCGCTCCTCGATGTAGGGGAGCTGTCGCAGCACGTCGACGACCATGGCCGTCTTGCCGAACCCCCTGCAGGCCTCGTGCGTCATGTTGGGCCAGCCCCTGACGGGCGGGTTCCTGAGGGCGGCCTCGGTGAGGTACATGGTGGTGAGGAAGGTGTAATGGTCGCGGAACGGCGTGACGAGGTGTTGGATGAGGGACTGTCTGATGCGCGGCTCGTGGGCGAGGGTGGTTGGTTGCGCTCTTCATCAGCCATTGTGATTGTGTGTAATGACTGTACAACGAGGTAGGAGAGAATCGACTAGGAAGGATACGGCCATGTTATTCTGGAATCTAGGCAGCAGTGGGTGGTCTGAACTTGCATATGCCCGCTCTCGTGTTCGCTGCAGGGTAGAGAGGTAGACAGAAACATTAAATAAGGAGCAGTGACGGAGATCACGACCTGGAGCTGTGCTCATTATGCGATAGAACCAAGTACTTAGCATTTCTGGCCCTGCTTGTTGCCTAGACTCCTTTGAAAACAGCCCCTGGCACCTGCCCTATATTTGCCATGTACCCGACTGCCACACCAGGCTGCTGCTGCTGCGTCATCTTGGCGGAGGCTCTTTCCTCAGATGTCGTCTGCAGGCTCGTCGCCTTGGCATCAATCGCCCGCTTCAGCACGCTCGCCCTCTCGGCGATGGCCTCGACGAGGTCAGTCGCCCGGCGCCGCGCCTCCAAGGCCTCGTCCATCTCCTGCTCCGCGCTGGCACAGTGGGCCTCTGCCGCCCTGGCCGCCGCCCGCAGGGAGACAGTGAGCACCGTCTCGTGGCTGCCGCCGAGGATGTCCCACTTGTTCAGGAGCATCATCACGTCCGACCTGAGGTCGCTGGCCTGGAGGTATCTGTGCTGCTTCTCCTTCATCTCTGCCTGCCTGCTCTCGAGGTCTGCCTCCCTGCTCTCGAGCTCCACCAGCGTGATCGAGTGCTCTGCGTGCAGCACCGCGAGTCCGTAGGGGGACAGGGATGCCGGCGGGTTGTCGCTGCTGGCATGGATCTGGGTTTCCAGCAGGCTGGCACTCGAGAAAGCGGCATTGGCGCTGGTGGTGCTGCTGCTGGTGATGGTCGTGGGGAGGAGGAAGAGATGACAACATCTGCGGCTGCAGAGACGACGTCTGTGGTGGCAGAGACACCACCAACACCACCGTCTGCGATGGGATCCTCCCGAGGCGGGCTCCAGACATAGTCTACCGTAAACCGCGGCTTGCGGTCGAGCCGATGCCTCTTGAAATGCGCCAGGAACTTGTCCTGGCGGCGAAACTTGTGATCTCGCGCGTCGCAGCCGGGGACCAGGCAGTGGTATGCCGGGTGCTCTTCCGGGTCCACGTGCTTTGCCATGCAGTGTCTGAGGAGGGCATCAGCCCTGGAGAACTGTTTGCCGCACTGAGAACAATTCTGCCGTTGCCGTGACGGAGGGCTGGGTGACCATGTTAGCGAATAGTTTGGTTCTTTTTTTTTTTTTTTCTTTTCTTTGCTGTCACGAGACCAAAGACAGAGAGCCGGCTGATTCTTTTTTTTTTGCCAGGTTTACGTACATGGGGTCCTTGTTGCGTGTCCTGGACCTATGGCCTGACCCAGCGCCGGTCTCAATTTCACCGGTTCCAAGAGATTCAAATGAGACTGGGCTGCCTTGCAATGACATCTTTGGGAGGAGGAAAGGTTGGTGGGGAGGGGGTTGAGGGTACTGTGAAGAAAGACGGACTGTCTGTTCTTCACAAATCCGGTGAGGAACCAAGGTGGTAATACTGGTGAATGACCGAGAATGAACGGTTCAAAAACTCGAGGGGAGGTAAAGAGGAATTAGGTTGAAATGCCATGGATGCTACCTCGTTAATATGTGGAAACAGGTGCAAGGGGGAAATGATATCAACGGCCAAAGAGACAAGAGCTGCAGAGTTTCGATGTAGTGATGTGGTAAGGCCTCCTAGTAACCTTGGTACGGGGCGGAACGGTGATGAAGGCACGGGGTGGAATCTCAAAGCCAGTTAGGCTATGGGGGTGGAAACAGGGTGGAAGGGGGTGGAAGAGAAGAAGGGGGGGACGGAGGGGAACGGGGTGGGACGGAGTCAACCAGAGGGCACGAGGGGTGGCAGGAAACAGATGGGCGGGAGAGGGCGGGGTGGAAGCAATGCAGGAGCAGGGTAAGATTTGACGCTGGTTGGTCTGTTTGGTAGTACTGTGCCATCAGTAGATTTCGGCGTGGTGGCTCAGCACCACTGCCCAAGGCTCGGAGACCTCATTCGCAAAGACCTGGAGGACAAAAAGAGGCTTCTGCTGACCTGCTCGGCAGGATTTTGGTTGTACCGCTGGAACCTTAGGTGACTCTTACCTTTGCACTTAGACATATTTCAATTATATTTATCGTACAAGAATGCTTAGGCTCTGCTGATGGACGTCACATCTACACAGCACCTATTTCCTCTGCTGGGTGCCCAGGAAGCTGTGCTGATCAGATAATTGATAGCGAGGATAGAAATGTAACTGCCTATATTTTATTGCCGGCCCCACGGATTCTGCAATTCAAGTATTTCTTTTTTACAAGAGAAAAATAAAAGAATAAGTGGTCAAACTATCAACAGAGAGGAGGACACAGCCAACAGGTACCCTTTTGCTTGTGAAGGCTTGTCCAGAGCAGTCTCTTCAGCCAAGGGATCTCAACATTTCCTAATCGGGAAGGCATGATAGCACGTCTTTCTCGCCCTGAACCTCTTGACCTCTGTTCGATAGAGAGGATATCCCTAGAAATACTTAAACACATAGCATTCTACCAATCCCTTCTCAATATCTATTTATTCTGGTATACTCCAATTCGGTTTGGTCCTTGGTGGACGACCCTGCGCAGCAAGTCACTTCTGGCCCGTCCCGCACACTGTTGAACAATCTTGAAATGCCACTCATGTCAGTGCATATATAACCTTTCAAAACAACGAGATGGTCACGTACGACCATACCTAGTGGAAAACTTGGGATCCCGTCCGCTCTCCCCTAAATAAGCCACTAAGGGCCGGATTAGTAGTTAAGTGGGTGACCATTAGCGAATACCCGGTGTTGTACGTTTTGTTGTTTTGTTGTTTTTATTTTTACACTTCTTTTCGCTCACTCCTTGCCAGGTGGTGGAGGGACCTCCAGGCTGTGTAATATTTCCTTACCTTACCATGAAGAAAGCTCCACCACGTTCTGGCTGACACGCGTGGAACCGTCAGAGGATATCGACACTGGGAGGCTTCCTTGGTTCATAGTAGCTCCTGCTGCATGCTTGCATGATCCTAGGCTGAACTTGGCAGTGGAAAGGGGGAACACGCGGCACGCCGAGTTGTCAGAACTGAACTGGAATGTTGCTGTATTTAGGGTTTGGAGGAACTTCGGAGTGATGCGTCTGACATCGTCTTCCAGCTCAGGCCGGGCCCGGGGCCCGGAGCTGACATTGACTCCAGAAGGCCGGGATGACGGGCCATGGCCGGGTTTTAGAGCACCACGACGAAGACGACCGATTCAGGATATGACCTTTTGAATGCTCGGTGATTGGTGATATGTGTGTCTCCTAGAAATGTGGACTTGGGCCTGGTTCTCACGAGTGTACTACCTAGCGGGATTTTGGGTGGGCGCCTGGTGGACTCGAGCGTAAAGGGCATGTTCGTCTCGATGCGCCGTGCATTGTACATAGTAGCTGGACTATAGGTAGCCTCAGCCACATATAAGAGACATCTTGGAACGGCGTTGCCTGGATTCCCCTATGCCTTATGCCGATCATGAGGTCCCTGGTTGGCGTCTGGAAATGCAGACTGTGGCGTGGGAAGAGGAACAGAGAGAGACCCGAAGGTTAAATATAAAAATAGTATCAGCACGGGAGCATGGCTGGGTCTCGACACGCCCAGCCGCGCGGGCCAGGCGGCGATCTGGGAGCCTGTAATGAAGACCAAGGAAAACATAAGTAAGCTTGAAAAGTATGCACGGCAAGCTGCGAGCTTTTCAGAAACATCTCTCGAGTGAACTGGAGTGGTGCACCTTGGCGTATCGCCAGAGGAAGAAGTGGTCGCGAGGGTTGGTCAAGCCTGGCCTCTGATGAAACCATCCGCGCAGGCCAGAGCCTCCTCAGAGGCAGACCACGCCCATAAGTACGGCAGCCAGCATGAACGACCAGGGGCCAGGCGTTCATGCTGTACCAAGAATGTACGCTGTGGGACCCGCAGGCTCAAACCAAGCACAGGCCCTTCTCAGCACCCAGGGTTTGGTTCCAGAGCGCTGGCGACGCAGACAATAACGAAAGGGGAGACGAGATCGACCTGGGGAGCTTTGATTGAAGAGGACGCTCATTTCGATGGTCTCTTATGGAGTTGTTGCAGATGATTCATGGAAAGCGGTTGAAATGAGTGGTAATTCGCAGGAGGATGTGAGACAAAAAAGTCCTTCTATTTTCAACCCTGAGACCAGATCCCACCACCCCCCAAAACAGCCTGGGCGGGCCAGCGTCACTGCTGCTGCGGTCTTGGCATCGACCCTCTCTCTCACAGTACTACTGTACATAGTATGTATCTCTACAGGGAGTGTGTGTTAGTTGGCTCCAGCGCCAGCCTGCTGTGGCCGCTAGCAGTGCACGGGTCATGAGTACCTGGGCTGCTTGGCTGACGCTGCCGGTGGGCCCTGTAAAACGAAGGTGGCGGGCTTCTGTACTTAGTACTGTACTACGTATGTCTATTACCTAGTAAGTATGCAGTAACTCTTCAGCTGCTGCTGCTGCTGCTTCTGACAGCGCTTGTGCCCACTGTTCTCCAACACCAGACAGACTTCTTTTCCCCTCATTCCGTCTGTTTTGTACTGGACGACTTGACTTCATCTTTTTCTTCTTCCCCTACTCATCGCCTGACCTAATCGATGTGACGTCTTTTTTTTTTTCTTCTTCCTCTTTTGCCTCCTCTCTCATCGACCTAGAAAGAAGAGAAAACACTTCTACCCAAAAGTTGTCGTTTCCACCTGTATTCTCTTTGTACCAGAACTGTAGCCTGGCACGGCACGCTGCAACCGCTACCGCCTCAGCCGAACGAACCTGCTCCGCAAGCCCACTGCTAGACTGCTTTGGGCTGATTGGCCTGCATCCCAAGGTTGGACGGGTCCGACCCAGACGGCTGCAGCAGGCCATCTTCCGAGCCTGCCACCCCTGCCTCGCTGCGTCCCGCCCTCTGCTGTGTCACGGCTCTTGGTGTGCGTGCGTGTGTCAGTGCAGTGTCCAACCACCAACCACAACCTACACACATCACCACCTCTCCCACGACCCCATTCTTTTTACTCTTCACCTCGAGAGAGCCCTCCCTCCACCGACGCCGGCATCGTCTCCCTTCGCCGACGGCGACATTCATTCCAGCTGGTTGCTGATTGACTTCCCTCTTCTTCTTTTACCCCTTTAGCTTGTTCCTCCTTCTGCGAAGCGACTCTCTTCCTTTCTCTCTCTCTCCTCTCGAATGATTGCGTCACGGCGGTAACGCCACCCTTCGGATCAAGTCCTCCTAAAGGACCTGCGATCTCGTTATAATCCACAACGCCCCCGCCCCCGCGTGCCTGCGACACTTGCGGCGATCCTCTTCCTCCAGCTTCGCAACCGCGCGGCTCACAGTATCGACCATGTCGTCGTCGTCGTCGTCGTCGTCGTCGTCGTCGAGATCACCCGACGCCCTGAATGGCGTTGTTATCGGGCTGCTGTCCTCCCTCGGCTCCGCCGCCCCTGATAGGCATCATCTTCGTCCTCGTCTACTTTTTCAAATATACAAACTCAGGCCGCATCCTCCTCGACCGCATCGGCCGGCCAGGCGAGTACGATGATGAGCAGGCATTTGCCAGGGAGGAGGCCGAGGCCCTCGAGACCATGGACGACATGCAGAGATCAGAGTATCTCCGAGCCAAGGGTATGTTGTTGTTCTCCCTTTGAGGGAGGAGACAACTTTTTTTTCTTTTCTTTATCAAAGCTAATCGTGCAAAACCATCAGCCTTTGTCACGTCCAATCCTGCCGAGTCTCTGCAGACCGACATATCACTATCCCAGTATCTGGCCATACAAGAGAAGGGGGTCTCGGCATGGGAGTTTGAGCCGGAACTCGAGATCGCCAACTGCTTCGTCGAGGGCCGCACAGAGATAGAGTTCTTTGACTCGGAGTGCACCGTCATGACCAACCTTCCCGTCCCCAAGCAGAACGAGGTCTACTACTGGGAGGCAAAGATCTACGAGAAACCTGATGCAACCATGCTCGCCATCGGGATGGCCACCAAGCCTTATCCATTGTTCAGGCTGCCAGGTATGTCGCATGCGCGATGCGCATCCGTGGGCGCGGACACCCCCTCTCTCGCTTGTGTGTGTGTGTGCTGACGCCTCTTTACGACAGGCTTTCACCGACACTCTGCGGCTTACTTCTCCAACGGTTACAAACGCTTCAACCAGCCGTTCCACCAGGCGCCATATGCTCCTCCCTTTGGCCAGGGCGACGTAATCGGGTGTGGATACCGACCACGAACGGGATGCATCTTTTACACCCGCAATGGAAAGAAACTGGACGACGTCGTACACGGCATTAAGAACCCTAACTTCTTCCCCGCCATTGGCGCCAACGGACCCGCAACTGTACACGTCAACTTTGGACAAGCTGGCTTCGTCTTTATCGAGGCCAACGTCAAGAAATGGGGCCTGGCGCCGATGACGGGGTCTCTGGCCCCACCACCACCCTATGGATCTGAGGCCGGCAGCATCCTGCTCGAGAGCGGCAGGAAGGACGGCTACACCGGATCCCTGCGCGGCCACGGCCACAGCCAGTCTGTCCAGACATACTTCAGACCCCAGCACCAGCAGCAGCACCAGCAAGACCTTGCGCCCAATCAGGGCCACGGTCGCACGCGCTCTGGAAACTTTAGAATCCTCTCTCCGACGAGTCCCGGCCCTGCCCGCAGCCCTACCGACATCTCACTCGCCCAGCTCGTACCCAACGACGACGGCGGCGAGCCTAGCAGCGCCGCCGCCGCCGCCGCCGCCGGTCCTGCCGACGGGACCACCACAGTGCCATCAGTCGGTCTTGGTCTGCAGGAGCCAAGCCACCCGCCGCCTGAATATACCAGCCCTGAGTCATCTGACGCCGAGAGCCGGCGGGATAGCTCGGACAACGAACATGCGCCCCTCATACGTGTCTCCCGGAGCAGAGGAGCGTCATCCGTGACTGCGACCGGGCGGGGCAGCAGGAGGAACACCGTGGGGCGGGAGAGCAGCCCACCGATTCCCAGCTATAGCGACGCTGTGCGGCAGGGAGCCGGCCGTGATCGCAGCGACAGCTCGAGGTCAAACCGATGAGAAGCTCCAGATGGGCCTGGGGGCACCTCATTATAAACGATGGTGATAAGTGAGGAGGAGGAGGGGAGGGTATGAGGCCCCAGGACAAGGGAGAGCTATAGACAGCGGGCAAAAGCTGTGCGGTGGAGATACCCACTTTCTGATTTCCAACACGGGGGAATGTTTCACCATCACATTGTGAGCAGAGAAGCGAAGCGACATTCCCATAAGTGGACACACACACACAACATACCAGGAGGCGAAGAATTGTTTTTAAATTGGAGGGGGAACATGGGAGCATTGGCGTACAAGGACGGACGGACAGATGCCTTCGCCTTTTGGAGAGGGGTCTTTGACACACCACTCTAGTACAGGTGAACGACAAGTTGGGAGATATGTTTTTTTTTTTTTTTGTTTCTGCAGGTTTGGATGAAATTCTTTGGTGGACGGACGGATCAGATCACAAGCTGCTTGCGTGGCGAAGTTGGAGTCTTTTTTTTGGTTCAAACCGAAGGCCTAAGCCGCTTACGACGGTCCCTCACATAAATGATATTGTTCGAAACACAGTTTATCCGTATCCATTAAATCCACGTCGTTAGTGTTCGTCTTTTCTTGTGGTCTCAGTGACTTCTTTTTCCCAGGTGATTCAGGTGATTTGATGTTTTCCGCTTGGACGATGGGGGAAAGGAAATTTCGAGTGGAGGCGTTGTTGTGGGCGCTCTCCATCAAAGGCACCCCTATCCTCATCAAGGATACATAATTCTCAACGGACAAGGCCATTCATGGTTTTGATCTCATTTCTTCTTCCTGCAAAGTAGGTATCTGCCGTCGCGTTTGGCACTCCCGCCACTTTCTCATCCTACAATGCCCACCACTACCATCACCACCACCGCTGCTTTCACTGACTCCATTCGCACGAGCTTGCCTTCTTTTTGGGGGGAAAACAAATCCAGAACACACAAGTCTCTACTGACATCTTCTTTCTCGATGGCGCCACCCCCTCCTCCTTTTATTGTTCCAGATGTAGCAGCACTGCTTAGTCGGGGGCTCTGTTTCTTATAATCCATCAGAACAAGTTCCGCGCGCTCTCGTCCGTCCTTTGGTGCTTGCATAGTTGAGAAGATTTCCTCATCCCATCCCATCGTCGGAATTGGCCCGTGAACTTCCTCCTCTGAAAAGGTGAATATCAAACATATATAAATATAAATATAGATAGATAGCTTGGGGGTATGAGGGAGACCAACAATCTTTCCCACCGACGCCGTGGAACGCCCTCTTTTCTTTCTCTTTTGCTGCGCGCGCTTGTGCAATCCCGCCCAACCGGGAAAAAAGCAGGACTGACGCAATAGATGATAAAAACGATGATGACAATGATCAAAGTCGTCGAAAGCAGCCCGCCATAACGTCCAAGCCGTGTCAACGCGGTGACACCCATTCATGATGAAAGGGAAAGCTCGACGGTAGTCGATAAGCAACGCAAAAGCCAAAACGAAACCTGATGATAAAAATGAGGTATAATCCAAATCCGGCCGTTTCAAATGCGTTTTTTCCGTCATGACTGACAGGTTCCCTTTCCCTTTTGGTGGAACAAGACCTTCTCTTTGTTTTTGTTTTTCCCTCTTCCGTCTCCTCTTTTTTTTCTTCTTCCTTTCTTTTCAGCCCTGCATGGGCGCGATGGGCTTTCCGGCGTCGACAATGATCTGCTCATCCAGCTTCTGCTTGGTGTCGCCCCACTCGACTCTCTTCCAGGTGCTTATTCTGCCCTCGTTCGTATCGATGTCGAACACCCTGATCTTGCGGTGGAATCCGCCGTAGCCGCCATAGCCTCCGAAACCCGAGCCGCCTGCGTAGCACATCCAGAGGGCGGGCTTGTTGGACTCATCTGTGGACAGAGCGCAGTACTCATTTGCATGATCACTTAAGAAAAGAGTTTTGTCAGCCCCAGTGTAGAAGAGGGAAAAAAAAAAGGTAGAGACAAGGGGGAAAATGGGGAAGAGAGAACATACTGTCCACAGCTGACCATAACAACGCCCTGCTCCACGAGTGCATCCCTGAAACCCGAGTTATACGTCGGCGCCGTCACCCCTTCCCTCCACTCCCCAACATACACCTGGTCCTCGTCTCTGTACTCGGGCAGCGGGATATGTATAAAGGCGATATCGAGATGGATGTGCGTGTACTCGCTGTGCTTCTTCTTGACGCCCTGGGCCGTCTGCCGGAACCAGTCGATCTGGTTCTTCTTGATCCAGTCGTAGCCCTTGAAGCGGCGCTCGTCAGGCGAATACGAGTGCGAGTCCAGCATGTAGACCGTCACGGCCGAGTGTTTGGAGCTGCCCTTTGCCAGGATCTCGATGTAGTAGTTGCCGACGCCGTCGATGTCGTCGGGCCCGGACTTTGACAGGGAGTAGGGTAGAGTTTCCACCAGAGCCATCTGGTTCGCGCGGGAGAGGCTCTTGCCTGCCGCCTTCTCGTCGTCGTGATTTCCAAAGATGGAAATGTAGGGTATCTTGTGCTTGATGAAGAGCTGAGCGTACTTGAAGATGGCCTAGAGAGAGAGAGGGAGGAGTTAGCAAGAGTTGTACGCTGTAAGAAAAAGAAAGAAGAAAAAAGGGAGTCCTCACGGATTGCGCATCTGGAGCGGTATCCCCATTGATCTGGTCGCCGCCCAAGACGATCAGGTCTGGCTTCTCATCCTCGAGGACCCTCGTCACAAAGTCAAGCGTCCTCGGGTCCGCCTCGCACTTCTCGCCCTCTGGGTGCTCGGGCATCTCGTCCCGGCACGCGCCCACGCCGGTGCTCAGGTGCATATCCGAGATTTGCAGGATCTTGAACCTGCCGTTGTCCTTGACCTTGAGGTCCGGCTTGTAGGGCTCCTGCTGGCTGCCCCTGCGCACGGTGATGTGGGCCGAGGGGATGCGGCGGGCGTCTGCGTCGAGGATGAGCGGAGTGCCCTTCTCGGGCAGCTCCCAGCCGTCGCGGGCCTCGACGGCGTCGTCGCCGAACAGCACGTCCACGGCGGTGATGGTCTGCTTGGAGTCGATGGCCTTCTTCTTGGCGCTCCGCTTGATCCAGAGCCCCGCGTCCCGCATCTCCCAGCGCTCGTCCGCCTCGCCCTTGACGCCGGTGCCCGGGTCGAGGCGCCCGACGGCGAGGTCGATGACGACCTTATCGTCCGACGTGAGCTCCTCCTTCCTTCTTGCGCCTGACGTGGACGTAGGCGCTGGTGACGAGGGCGCGGCCCAGGTACAGGTCCTTCTCGACGCGGTGCCATGTGTCCGGGTCGAGGCGGCACGAGGAGAAGACGTTGACCGAGGAGCACGACTTGATGGTGATGTCTGTTATGAGCAAGCCCGCATGGTGCTGGGGCATGTACTCGTGGATGGCCGAGGGCAGGACCCGGAAGTTCCTGTCGAGGAGGAAGACGGCGAGGAAGGTGAGGGTGGCTAGGGCGGAGACTTGGACGATTGTCCTGACCTGTTTTTGCCTGGTCAGCAAGACAGATGCCCTCTCTGAGGAGAACAAGTGGTGTGGGGAGAAGAGAGGTGCCCGGGGAACAACAAAACTCACGATTCTGCGGGTCATCGTGTGAGGGTGCTTGAGCTCTCGGGCGGTGGCAGACCCAGCCCGGCTCGTGGCATCGGAATAGGGCTTGCGGGGGTTACCGATCCAGTGCGAAGGTCAGCTGCGCTCTGTGGTGGTGGTGGTGGTGGTGATCGCGCGGGGCTGCTGCTGCTGGTGGCCAGGGAGTAGTAGTAGTAGAATCTTGGGCTTGGGGAGCAAGTCGTGTTGCTTCCGACGGACAGCACCGCGCCACCATGTCCGTGCCGTCTCGACTTGTCGCGTACGAGGAGAGAATCTTGTTTTCTGATTTTCTTTGGAGGCTGAAGGGAGAGGAGGAGAAAAGAATTAAAAAGGTTACAAGATCTGTTTTGTGAGCTGAGGCTCTCTAGCAGCAGCAGCAGCAACAGCAGCAGGACGAGGAGGAGGTGGTGTTGAGCTGTCAAGGGGGGCGAGGGATAGGAAAGATAGAGTTTATGATTGGGAATTAAAGTCTCCAAGGTAGCTTGTCACGAGGAGCGCTAAAGTTGCCAGCGGTGCAGGCAAAGCAGTCCCCCTTCCCGCTGAACGTGCAATCCCACAGGGGCAGTCCTTACGCCAATCCGGGGTAAGTGTTCGGGGCGTCTCGGGGGGCTGGGCCAGGCGAGGGGTCCCTACTGTGCTGTACGTACTATGTAGTAGCCTATAGGAGGTGGTGGGTCTTGATGCAACGCCTGGGGTAGGACTAGGCGCTGTCTCTTTGTGTGTTCATCTCAGAAACGGGATATACCTCGAATTGTTTTCTCTTTTTTTCTCTTTCTCTTCTACATGCTATCGACAATTGCTGCCCCGTGAGGCTGTCGCTGATGACCAACGCCATGACTTGACCCGAATCCCAAGCGGAGAAGAACGTGATAAAATGGTCGTGGACCGACTGAACAAATGCAGAAAGGAAAATCAAATCAAAGCCCCCAAAGACCATTACCTCCAGCCCAGTCGTACCTTTATCGTTGCCATCGTTAAGAAAGAAAGGAAAAAGAAGTAGAACCTTCCAATTGACTCCCTCCCTCCCTCCCTCCCTCACTCACTGACCACACAAGAGACAAGAACATCTCACCGGTCTCGCCTGTACCCGCCGCTCCGCCTGCTCTTCCTCCTCTCCTCGGCATAGTCCCTCACGTCGGTGCCGCCGGCTGACGAGCCCGCAGACGACAGGCCGGGAATGTGGTGCGAGTAGACCTTGGTGCCCACCTCACTGCCGGCGTCGCTCTCGGCCCAGCTGCCGGGGATGCGCGACTCGACCTCGCTGGCGGTGTAGCTCGGGGGCGCGGCCATCATGGCTGTCTCCTCGCCGACGGTGTTTTCGCGCTGCCACGAGAAGGTCCTGCGGACGCCGCCGCCGCCGCCGGAGCTCGAGGAGCCGGCGGCGCGGCCCTTCTCCTGCAGCCTGCGGGCCTCGGCGCGGATGCGCTCCGTCTCGCGCATGTCGCGCTTGTCGGCGGTCGAGTAGACCTTTCTGATGCCGCCGCCGGGGGTCTTCTTCTTGGTGGGCGAGCTGGTCGGGGTGGGCTCCTGGTTGGCCATCAGCTCCTCGGTGACGCCGCTCTCGCTGTAGCCGCCCCTGCTGCTCTCAGTGGGGTTCGTGGAGCCGTCCCAGGTGCTGGCGTCGCTCTCTCTGTTGATGCCGCCGACGCGGGCGGGCCGCTCGTGTCGGTAGTTGCGTAGGTACTGTTCCGCCTCGGCCTCGGCATCCTCGTCGACGACGGCGCCGTCGTCGCCGACCTTGCGCTTGCCGTCCCTGCTGCGGTGCTTCTTCTTCTCGTCCCTCTCGCGGCGCTTCTCCTCGCGGCGGCGCTCCTTCTCGCGCTCCTTCTGGACGCGCTTCTGGCGGCGCTTCTCGCGGCCCGCAATGTCAGAGACGCCGGCCGTGATCCCCGTCAGGGTGGTGCCCGTGACCTCGGTGCGGTTGTCGTCGTCGTTGTCGTAGATGTCCTTGTAGACGCTGCCGCCACCCAGGTCGGTCTCGGTGGTGGCGCCGCTGAGGGTGGTGCCATTGGGGCCCTTGCGGCGCAGCACAGTGGACTTGTAGTCATCCCAGTCTTCGTCCTTGAAGTAGAAGCCGCCGTTGCGGGCCCAGAAGAAAAACCAGATGCCGACGGCGACGAAGGCGACGCCGATCAGCCCAAAGAGCACAAAGATGAACTTGTTGTTGATGTCGCCGGGGTGCACGATGCCAGACTCTGGATCGGGCCTGCTGTCGCTAGAGGGGTCCCGGGCGACGAGGACGTTGTGAGCCTTGCGGGGACCGAGGGAGAGGGCATCGTCGTCTGCACGGGGGTGAAGGAGGGCGGATGTGAGGAGGGAGCGCGCGTACGACGCGAGGGCGGGCGCCATCTTGGGCAAGAGTTGAGAAGCGGCAAGGCTTCCTTCAGTTTGGAATGACGATCAGAACTGGAATGCGTGTCTCATGGAGGTCTTGCGGAAAAGACCAGCCAAGGGTCCCAGGGATATTTGCAACAGGACAGTCAGCACCAGAGAGGACTGAAGTCGGATGAGGTCGTGAAGGTCACACAGCTGCTGAACGGACCGGACCGCCTTGTGATCGATGATGGGTGACGGCAAGGAAAAAAAAAAAAAAAAAAAAAGGACAGTATGGCTGTTTATTGTCGTTGAGTTGATCAAAAAAGGTGCATTCGTGTGAACAGCAGGACGGGATAAATGACAAGGCAGATGGTAAAATGGGGTTGCGTGGTCATGCACGTCAAAAGTTGGCCGATGGTCTGTTGGTGGTTTTGTTGCGGTGGAAACGCGGTGGCTGGGCCTGCACGTACCCTTGTTTCTCAGGTGGTTGGGAGGAGCTGGGGGAAGGTACGTACCACACGCACCCACCATGCAGTACTAAGTACGTCCGTACACACAACAACAACAACACGAACCAGCCTGATCCTTCCAAGGGGAAAAGAACGTCATGCAGCCTTGGAATAGTAGTAGGACCCTGGATAATATCATATTGTCTAACATTGATACTATAGACATACACAGCCTTGGCCTGTCGCTGGGGCTTGGTTTTCCAAGTGAAAACCGTCAAATCAACAGGACGTCATCCTGACCAGGCAACGGTGCACAGGCCACCCATTCACAGTGACTGGGGTCCGTTTAACATTCCTCATCCCACCCCCAACCTTCAATACTATGCATTGAAGTCTTACTTCCCTACCCAACACAATCAGGCAGATCCAACCTATCAGGGCCCTCGACTCGGCCTCATTCCCTTCCAGCCTGCAGCAGGCTGGCCTGTGAGTAGATGGCACACACAGGACGAGACAGAGCCCTTATTCGACAGAGCTGAACCCCCTGCCCACCGGTGCTTGACCAAACTTTCGCCTTTGCCAAGTCGGAAGCCGACATGTGGCAGATGTGTGTAAGACTAGCCGCCCTAATTGCATGATGGATGTTCCTCCATTGAAGTAATAAGCAAGCAGATGAAGTGATCCTCACGACCCCGCTCATAGAAAGCTTCAAAGCTGAGTAGAGTGGGATATATAAAAAAAAAAAAAATCCTCTCCCAAAGACAACTGACTACTGTGACTACCACTGCTACTGATCACAGCCCTTCTTCATCTTGTATCCAAAGAAATTTCCCTACATCCCAGGCTCGGCCCTGTTTGTTCTTTTGAAGAATCTCAATTTTTTGCCAAATTCTTCTTTGCCCCCTTTGACGCCATGCGATTGCGTGCCAATGCCAGAAAGTAACACGATCGCACAAGCCATAGGAATAAGGACACACAGCAGAAGAAGAAGAAAAGAGACACCAGCTCATAATACCAATCCTGCGGTACCGTCATCATAAAAATGTTGCGAGGCTCTCCTCCGGCCTTCTCCACCCAAACGCAGACCGTCCATCACCTGAACAACATCACAGGTAAACAAACAGGTCAAATAAGAGCTCAGGCTGTATGTGTGACAGAGAGCAGACAAATGACAAATACAGATAATGTGAGATATCCAAAACTTGCATCGCCTCATCATGAAGGTTGGAGAAAAGAAGAGAGAATAGAAAGAAAGGTGAGAATAAAAAACATAACTCGCTCGCTCGCATAAAATCATCCAGTAGATCGTCATAAAGAAGAAGCAAAAAATTCAACTCTTAAAAAAAAAAAATCAAGAAATAGGACATCATCACCGGCTGTGCTTGCTTGCTTGTTTGTTCGGTCGTTCGATCGTCGTCATATCGTCGTCATGATCCCATCATTTCTCATCTCCTGCCCCCCCCGTCTGCTGCTCCTTACCACACAGCCTAGCTCGGGTAAGGGTAGCCGTGAGACCCATACGGCGCATATGCCAGCGGCGCCTGCGAGGGGTGGTAATAGTGGGATCCAAAGCTCCCAACACCATACTCAAGCGGGTAGGGCGAGGCCGGTATGGCCTGCCCGCGCGAGTGCGACCCAGCCCTCGAGCTCGCGCGCCTGTCCCGGGCGTGCTGTGTCGCCGTGGTAGCTCCTCCTCCTCCTCCTCCTCCTCCCCCCCTGCCCCGCCGAGGCGCTCGCGCTCGTGCCTCGTGCGTCTCACAGCTTCGTCAGGAGGAGGAGGGCGGCGAGCGTCGCGGTCCCGCTCGTCTGCGTACGAAGAGCCCGGGTCGCTGCCGCCGCGCGAGTTCCTGTCCCCGCCGACGCCGGTCGGGATGCGGATCTCGGCGCCGTCCTCGACGTCCATCTGGGCGTCGCCGATGGTCAGCGTCGCCATGCCCCTGACGAAGATCCGCATGTCGTCCGCCATGTCGATGCTGTTCCTGTTGGTGGCCGCATACCCGCTGTCGCCGCGGCCGGACCCCCTGGCGCTCCTGGCGCTGGCGCCGCCGCCGCCCTGGCTGGTGATCTTGGAGATCTGGCGCAGGCTGTCGGTGGTCAGAGGGTCGACGGGGCCGTCGACCTTCTCCTGGTAGCTGCGGGCGGACCGCATCTTGTCCTCCAGGTCGCGGTCCGTCGAGTGCGTGCGGCCGACGCTCATATGCAGCGAGCTCCGCCGCCCGCGCCTGCTGTCGCCCGCCAGGACGTGCTCGAACAGAGACGGGTCGATGCTGGGCCGCCGGGCCGGGTGTGGTCGGTAGTTGTAGTGGTGGCCCTGTTCCGAGGGCGAGTAGAAGCTCTCGTCGTCCATGATGGTGGACTCGTCTTCGTAGTCTGCCGACGCGATGGACCCAAAGGACTGCCGCTTATCCATGGGCGGCGGTGGTGGGAGAAACGGAGACCGGGTGTGGGAGGTTGTGCTCGGCCGGCGTCTTGCCGGCGGTGGCATGCGCTCTCGGTCGTCCAGCTCCTGCCGCGTGGGCCTCGTCTTCAGCGAGGGCTTCCTTATGAGGACGCCACCGTCTTCGGGATCGTCGTCGTAGTCTAGGGCATAGCCAATGCCTGGCGGCGGCGGGTAGGAAGGGCGTCCCATTGCCGACGATGGGCGCCGGTAGTCTGGGCGGTGTATAGGGCGGGTGAAATAGTCGGGAGCCTGCGGCGGCAGCGGCGCAAAGGGCGAAGGTGCGTGCGCGTACGGTATGGGGCTCGGTGGAGGCATCGGTACAAAGGGGGACTGCGGTGGAAATGAAGTGCCCAGCGGGGGAGGAGGAGGAGGAGGAGGGAGGGGGTGGGGGTTCGCATAGAACCTGGCGTTCGCCAGGGGGCGGTTTCGAGGCAGAGGGGCCATAGTAGCTGGGCGGCCGCTGGTTTGTGGAGGTGTAGGCTCTCGGTCGGCCTATCGTGGCGGCAGCGGTGATGATTGGGCTCGGCACATGCTTGGTCGGGCTGCCTCTGGGCTGGTGCTGCTCTCCTTGTTGCCTTCGCGACGACGTAGTCTGTAGGACCGGGAGCGCCGTCCTGGATGTTCTCGGCTTTGGTCTGTCTTTTGAGGTCGAGTTCCTCTTTTCCTTCTCCCTGGCCTTCTCCCTGGCTCTCTCCTTGTCGCGAAGCTCCCTCGTCCTCCTCGCCTCTCGCTTGCGAGGGCTGCTGGGGTTGTTGTTATTGTTGTTGCTGTTCGAGTCGGAATCGTGGTGGAGAGGGCTCGCGATGGGTGATGACGAACCGCTCCCGGCTGCCCTCAGCCGGCTGCTATCCTTCCGTGTCCTTGACACGTTGGCCTCCTCCTTGGTACTGGGCGGTGCAGCGGAGATGTACGTCTTGGTGTCATCGATCGGGTTCCCTTCCTCGTCGGCATCCTCCATGTAAGGTTGTTTCTCTTGGTGGTGCGCCATGACGAACGATTGCGGGGTTGGGCGGATAGCGATGACGACGGCGCGCGCTGACTTGACCTGACAGGGTCGGCGTCGGGTGTCTGGGTGGCTTGCGCGCTGGTGATTTCGGGGTCGGGAGGGCCAAGCCAGCTGTACGTTCGAGAGCTGTGCTGCTGGGAAAACTGCAGAATGTGTGCGAACCCGGGGCCCAGGCCGGGGAGGGGAGAAAGGGAGAGAATAGAGAGAGAGAACGTTCAGCTAAGTTAAAGTAGGATGAGTAAAAAATGGTGGGCCAGAAAGGTTCGGGTCGGGAACTTTGACGTCGCAGGTCGGTCCCTCGGGTGGAGCAGGGCCGTTATAGAGCTTGCATATTCTTGGAAGGACGATTTAAACTCGGTACTGTACGAGTCGGGCTGGTTGTTGTAGGAACGGAGAGATGATAGTCTCTCGTCTTCTGTCTTGTTGTCTCTTGTTGTCTTTGAACAATGGCTGGATGGGCAACCAATCTAATCTAAGGAGAGAGGCCAAACATGTGTGAGATCGAATCTGCACAGGAAACAAATGAGAAAGAGAAAAGATTTCCCAAATGTGAAGAACATAACCTGAAGCGGGAACGAAACGCAGCGGCTGCTGCAAGTTTTATTCTCGCCCTTTTCGTCCTGGTACCAGCAGGTGTGTGTGGGGGGGGGGGAGAGAGGAGGGAGGGGGCAAATGGAACGGACTGTACAGACGTACTCTGTATAGTGTAGTGGCTCAAAGTACCATCGTACGGACGTACATTGGTACAAAGTACTTACCCATGGTACATAGGACATGCTGTACCCCATACATAGGATGGGTGGATGGCAGATGATGGGTGGTCGCCGGGGTAATAATGTGGAGCGGCAGAGGTGAGGTCCAATTCGAACCCCAGGTGTGCCAGGGCGACGCTGAAGGAGGGCAGGGAGGGGCGTGCGACGGCGACGGCCAAGGGAAAATTCAAGGCTGACGAGATGCCCCCGGGGAAGAATAAAGAGCAGCGTATGGATGGAAGAAAGGATGGGATGGCACGATGAGACCGTTGCTTGGGTCGACGAGCTGCCAGACAACCCAGTCTGTGTACTACCGCATTACACCCTGTTATCTCTCTCTCTTTCTCCGTCTTTCCCTCAGTCTCTGTGCCCTTCTTGTTTTTCTTCTCTTCCTCCCTCCAACGCTAATGACGAAGCAGGAGTGCCAGCAGAGCACAGCACAGCACAGCCCATGGTCCGCCTCCCATCTCCGCGAGAGAGGCGCTGACGGATCTAGGACATGTTACTCTCTACTACTGCATACTATAGTAGCGGCAGCAGCAGGTAGGACCAAGACAAGCCACCACCAATTGTTCGACCTTTGGAGTGGGTTGCGTCTCCGGAACATGGCCCGGTAACAGGAGGCACCAGCGCCGGAATCTGACTCCGGAATGACTGTTTGCTCTGTAGTGGTGTTATGTTGCTAAACGGTAAGAACCGTACGCAATAAGCCTTGCGTCTCTTGTGAGAAGTTTGCTGCAGGTAACCTAGGGGCTCGAACCCATCGTAAAGATAGAAAGATCTCCCAAGATGTCTGCTTCAGGCAGCCTCGGACAAGGATGGCAGTGGATTAAGAGAGTGTAAGTGTGGGTGGGTTTGGGTGGATAAGTGTGGAGAGCAGGGACGGGAGCGAGGACGGAGGAGATCCATCCCATGGTCTGGCTCGATAGACAAGATCGAGAAGCTGCGGAGCCTGAAGGCGAGAAAAAGGGAGAGGGAGAGGGGGAGAGGGAGAGAGAGGAGAGGTCTCGGCCGTCCCTGCAGTAGGGCAATAAGCAGCAGCAGCCACCAGCAGCACCACCACCAGTGGGCCTGACTCTCATGCACTCATGCATGCACTCGTCACTCTCTTCTCTCCCTCTCGCCTCACTGTCCGTCAATCACCCTTGGCGGTGGTGGATCCTGTGGGGGAAGTTTAGCATGCCTGCCTGCCTGCCTGCCTATCTGCATTCGTTCAGCGATGACTCCCAAGGGGAGACATGAAGAGACAGTCTTCTGATGTCCTGCATATGCGCGCGAGAAACTCCTGACTAAAGACAGGCAGCAATGACACGACACACGCACACACACACACACATACACATACACATACACAAGGACTAGCCAACGAGGCAAGCAGACACAAACTCCAGATGGCACCTGGCCCCCTCCCTCATGTGGCTCGGAAAGGTCCAGAAGAAGACGAGAAAAAAGAAACGTGGCCTGTTTAACGTCAAGGACGCAAGGTGACTGGACGGGCAAAAGTTTCTTGTTCTGTACATAGTAGGACCGGCTAAACAGGAGGCAGCGTGCTTGGCTCTCTTCTCGTTGGATGCAGTGTGCAGGCGGCTGCATGAATCTGGTCCGATGGGTGTGGAGGGACGGATTCGAGACAATGCGCAATGCGAGGAAGCTAAGTCAGGTCAAGGTCAAGGTTCGTGGCGCGGCCCCTCCCTCTCAGCTCTAACGCTCTCTCTCTCTCTCTCTCTCTGTGTGTGTGTGTGTGTCTCCTTCTCTTTCTCTCCTCACGGTCGGATGCGCAGGTGGGGTCTTTTTTCTTTCTTTCTTGAGGCTCAACGGCTTCCTCGGGGGTGGGCTGGGGTGGGTAGGCCGACCAGGCTCACATGCGTCGTACTACTGCCGAACGACGCCGTCCGCGTATCGCGAATATGTGGTCCGGGGGTGCATTTTGCTGACAAGACATGCCAACGCAGCAGCTTCGCAGCAGGTTGAGTATGCAAGGCGGCGATCCCGTCTTCTAAGACACGACAGGCCCTCTGTTTGGCCGATGCTGTATAGCTTTTCGGGATTTTGGTCAGGCCAACACCCACCACCGAAAGTGGGCCAGCCACGGTATGTACAGTAGTGAGTACTGTATCTTGGTCCTTTCGACTTGGCTTCGACTCGGCCTCGAGAAGGATGCAGTAGATTGACGATGATACCGGAATCCACGCATACAGGCCGCAACCTTGCCATGTCTAAGGCACTATGAGACAGGCGTCGTCTGTACAGAGCAATTGGTACAGTAGCAAGTTTATAAAAGAATCAATGGACAATGCATAATTTTGTTGATGATGATGATGAAAAGTCCTCTGGTGCAAGCTTCCGTTGGACCAGAAAGAAAAAAAAAATGTCCATTGTAAGCACTGGTGAAGCTTCGAGCTTCCCAGATCTGCCCCTTCCGTCGCTACTATAATCAATTAGGCAGCTACCAAAAGGAATGCGATCTACATCCGGATGATCCTTGTTCTGCCTGGATGTCCGAAATTTGTCTCGCTGCCACTTCTTCTTTTCTTCTTCTTAATTCTTGAACTCGGGATAGGCCATCGACTCCGATTTCCAAGGAGGAGGAGTTCTTGAGTCAAGCAAGCCCGCAGGAGCCGAGTCCCAACCACAAGAGGAACACGCGCACCGGCGTAGAGTGAATGAGGGGGGAGAGGCGCCACAATTGAGGAAGTTTCGATCGCTCATCATCGCCATGGCGGCAGGTATACAGAGTGTGGGTAAGGTCACCCCCGAATGATGTCTTCTTTGCCTTGCCTGCCTCTGGTCCTGCTGGGTTCTTCAGGAACACGGACACACACAACACACACACACACACATACATACACACACATACATACACAAAAGTCGTCATTATTTGTTTTCGGCTCCCTCGTCTCACAGTTTCCTCCCAGAGAGACCCTTGGCAATGAGATGGCTGCAGCAGCCAAAGAAGCAAGCCAACACACACACACACACACACACACACACTACTGCACATGACAACTCATAGTGAGACGGCATGCTTAGGTGGCACCAGCAAGCAGCACCAGCAGCAGCAGCACCAGACTACCATGAACACGCTATAAGCCCGAGCCAACGAGGCGACAGGTGGGTGGGCTGCTCCGCCCTCGCATGCAATCAGTTCCTTGTATAAGTACTTATAAGTACTTATGCGGGGAGGGGGAAAGGAGAGAGAGCATGTTGATTTGCTTCTGATGTCGAGGGCGCGCGGTTGCGAGACAATACGTCTGCACTGCAACTGCTTGCCACCCCTCAAGAAGCCGGTTCCGAGCTGCAATGGCAGCACGCCAGTGCGCACGCCTGCGCCCCTTGTGATCATGGCAAGAGGCGTTTTGTTTCGCCACCACACTGCAGAGGGGGAGGGAGTGGCGGAGTGGACATGTACGCCAATCTCCTTGTGCTGCCGGCCTCGGCCTCCTCCTACTCCTCCTCCTCATGGCCGTCGTCGTATTGCACACACATACACACGCCAATGATGCATGTCCTAATTCAGTGGCTCGTGTGAACAAGTAACCAACCCAAATGCATGGAGGGCGTCATCTCACCTGTCCTCAGCCGTGTACTCCAATGCTGTGCTGCTGTCCAGACACCCACGCGCGCCGTTACCTTGGGTTTGCGCCACTGCAAGTTTCGGATCGGGTGGAAACAAGTGGATGGTTGAGTTCGAGGAAAAGGCGGGGAACGGTCATGCGTTCTTGGGGCGGGTTCTCAACAGGTTCGTCGGTCTCGGTTTGAGGCTGAGAAGGGTCCTTTTGCTGACCTACCTACCATTATCATCCCGTCCCATCCCGTCCCGATGAACGCTCCATCATTGTATTTTGCAGTGCATACACACCAAAAAAAAAAAAAAAAAAAAAAAAAAACTTGGAACGGGGGCGAGGTGGTAATCACTGCGACATTCAACGGCATGTAAGCAATAAGCCTATTGTTGTGTCCATCGCCGATTGGGTGGGTGACTGGAGGAGGGTTGCAAACACACGTACCTTAGATGTGGTGGTCTCGTGAACCGGTTTGAAGCAGCGTGTTCGTCCACGCAGGAGCAGCCCCTGATGGATGGGACATACTACATCATGCCACACCGCCCTTTTCTCCTCCGCCTCTTTCGGCACTCATCCTTGCGGGTGCTCTGAGTTAATCTACGTCAATTAATGCCCCCAAGGGGCGCCAGAAGCAGCTGGCCTCACCAGCTAGTCGGGGGAGGGGGGACCTGTGAGCCTCATCACTGAAAAGAGCAGAGCTAACATGGAACCGTTCGAGGTGATGGACAGCGGTCGAGAAAAGAGGGCCACGCCGGCCGTTCATTCGTGTCTGGCGTGGTCCCGTAGCGACCGCTCTAGGTGCTACGTGAGTAAGCATAGAAAAAAGAAGCCGAGATCACATTGTTGTTTCCATGGGGGAAAGAGGGATGGGGGACTCATTTTCGAACAAGAGTTGCTGCCATGGTTCTTTTGGTGAGAGGGAAAAGAAAACGGAATGACGATTTTGTACAATGTAGAGAGTTCTGGCTTCTTGTCGCTGCAACCTTGTCCACGAGCGTGCCATGGACAGACACCATGCCTTCGTAGAGCGGGAAACCAGACCACAAGCACGAGAAAGGAACACAGTCACCCCGTCCAGTATGGCCTGCTGCGTGCTCCTTGTTTGCCCGCTCGCTCCATTCAACGTCCTGAGAGCTTTTCATGGCTGTTCATGAGGCTGCATGAGGATGTCTTAGATTGTGGCACCCTCTCCCACCCCCACCACCCCCTCCTCTTCTTCCCGTTCCTTCTCAGACCACGGCCACCCGTATCGAGATCCCCCCTTTTTTCCCTCCTCCAAGCCTGACACCAAAACAAAGGACGCGTAACCGCCGATGACGGAAGGGTTGGTGGCATAGCAGCACACCACCACCACGAGGGAGAGAGAGTATTGGAGCGGTGCCGCCGCTCCTGGTCAGCCCGCTGATGAATGATTCGCCACTACCTCCTGCACCTCCTGCAGAAAGCAACGCGAATAGCGGCACCCTAGCAATGCGAGATTTTTTTTTTTAAAAGATTTTGTGGCCCCCAGACGAACCACACACACACACACACACACACACATCAGCCCATTCAAGACGGAGGGTGTCAGGAGGAGGGGTGCTGGCCTCTGACTGGAATCTCCATGTCCGCAATGGTGGCCCTGTGGTCTGACAGAAACACACCATCGTCGAAGCGATTGGCCAGGACGCCATAGGTGAGGAACCTGATGGCCGAGGGATCCTTGACAAACAGGAAATCGATGCGCTTGGGCACCTGGTCCGGCTGGTCAAACGAGCTGTAGGTCAGCTCGTTGCCGTACCGCTCCCGCTCTGGGATCAAGGTCGCGATGTCGGTCATGCCCGTGCCGGGCGCAGTCATGGTCTGGTAGGCCGGGTCGCTCGTCTTGCTGTTGAAGTCGCCGCCCAGGAACACGGGGGTCTCGCGTGGCCCTGTGCGGTGGCCTCGCCGACCCAGGCGTCCGTGAGCCGGAGGATCAGGCTCGCGCTCTCGGCCCTCGCCCGGATGCCCACGTGGTCAAAGTGCGTGCTCAGGACCACGACGCGCGTGCCCGCCGCCCTGTGGCGGAACTGGCCCATGGTGACGATGCGCGGCAGCACGGCGTCCCAGCCCCGGGAGCCCGGGGTCTCGGGCGTCGGGCTCAGCCAGTACGTCCTGTCGCGCTCGCACTCCCACACGTCCGCCTTGTAGAAGACGGGCGAGAACTCGCCCGCGGCCGCGCCGTCGTCGCGCCCGACCCCGATGTGGGCCCACGAGGGGCCCAGCTCAGCCTGGACGTCGTGCACCTGCCGGGCCAGCGCCTCCTGTAGGCTGATGAAGGCGGCAGGGTGGCCCGCCGCGGCGAAGCGCAGCTGGGTGCAGAGCCTGGGGCAGCGCACCTCCCAGAGCTCCTCGTGCTTGACGGGCCTGGGGTTTGCGTAGCGCACGTTGAACGTGATGGCGCGGAAGGGCATCGTCTCCTCCAGGTTGTGGGCACCCATCTTGAAGTATGCAAGGATGTAATCAGCGAGGGAAGAACGGTGTGGGGGGGAGAGAGTTCGTGGATGGATCGTGTGCTCTGTCCTGGACACGCTGTGATATATTCGTAACTGGGATCTGAGACCTTTTTCCCGTGCGGGGAGAGGAACAGTCAAGGAAGATGGATGGTCGACCTCGGGAGCGAGGCGAGGCCTGTCGCAGCTGTCAATCAAGGTTCGGAAATACGCAGCGGGCTAACGCGTCAGTCAACACCCCTTCTCTTCCTTCAGCCACGTGCACAGACACACATATGCTCTTCAGGGATCTATTTCTGATCGCCAGTCAGCCGTGAGGTTGACCTTCTCCCTTCTCTCGGGACTCAAGACCGCAGAGAACAGCTCAAGGAGCGCAGGTGTTGGGATACAGGCCGGAGCATTGCCAATCTTGATTTCCTTAGGACTTCTCAAGTACTTAAAGTACACATTAAGTGTCAGAGCTAAAATGGAGAGGAAAGAGCACCCCGAGCTCCAGGGTTGCTGACCTACAGTAGCAGAGTGGCTATTATTACCCTAACCCTCTTGAGCTCTCTGTTCTCCCCAGGCATCAAAACCAAGCCTTACAGAGTCTTGATACCGCGCCTGGCCAAAGTTACTTGCCAAACACTCTAAATCCGAGGGTCATATATAAGGACAGTCTTTTTTTTCCCCGAAATCCAGCAAGGCCCAAGTAGGGTGGCCTCGATATGAATTGAGGAGGCTTCACCAGAAAATCGCCAATGTGAGAGGGCCAGGTATTCAGCAACATTAACTAGGTCTTTCTAGGCCGAAATTTATGTTTTTGCGGCCCCTTCAATTCAGACAAACATATGTAAATCATCAAGGTAGCTACTCGAACAGGAAGCAGCAGTGAAGGAAGAAGGGCATCCCAACCAGATGGTTAATCAATCTCTCAAGTATCACTGAACAGTGGGAAGAGAACTGAGAGAGGTTTGCGGGATTGTCGCATGAGCAAGGGGAGAACAAGTACTCTATATGAGGGCTTCAGGAGATATAATCAAGTCCAGGATTCAAGATGGAGTGGTCATTCCATCAGATAGGTAGTGGGCGACTGTTTGTTCAGAAGAACAAAGAAAATGAATTAACCTGCTCCACATATGCATGTTCATCAGAGATATAATACTGCAATTCTGTGTTCTTTCTTGGTTTTGGCATTTTCATAATCTCGCGAGCATTCATCTGAATTAACATCAAGTCGATATTAGCTGAAGAAAAAGGCACACATGACTGAAAGGTCAATCAACAAACAGATATAAGCATGCATCATTATTAGGCAGCCATGCACCTATTTCTCTTTTCATGTACCTTATCCTGCGCGACAGAAATGGGTAGTGGCAAATTCACATCCTTCCAGGTTGAAAAACATGCATGAACAGGCAGATGTGCAGGTTGGATCCTGTGTCACCTTGTGGGAGTCATACCTTGGAGTCATCACTGCAGATGGCCAACACCTGGTTGATCGACCTTGCACACAACAGCCCAGTGACAAGCCTTGCTTGTGACCACAAAATATCCCTACCAGGCGAATTCAAGGTAACGTCAAAGCTCTCTTTTGGTGGGTTCCCTGCATCTCCCTTTCTGGGGGGAACACTGCCCCCGGAGTATACAAGGCAGTATTAAGGCCCTATCCCCATCAAGTATTACATGGCAAATCCTGTGCTTGTGTATTGACTAATGAGGTGGTCACGGGTAGATGCAGGTTGATGAAGAGGCCTTTTGTCGATTCAGGTGCCATCATTCATTTTGACTGTTCCAGCTCGTAACATTGTCAGTGGCGATGGCTGTGTCACCGAAAATAGGAGAAGAAGTCGGCGCATCCACCTTCGCATGTCAATGGATAGATGGAGTCGTCCAAGCCCCACAGGACATGTTTGTTCAGTCTCACACAAGTAACCAATGGGAGGGTTGTACTATTTTACCATTGCAAATGTCTGTGACACAGGTATGGGAGGAGCTCAATTAATTCGCCTTTCATCAGTGGGCGGCCGCCCAAGAAGAGAGTGGCTTCGGATGTAGAGTGACAACCCGCGCTCCGTCTATATATCATGCTGCGGAGAGTTTTGTGTCAGGAGCCGCCTTGTCCTTCCTTGTGGGTCGGGAGGCGTGGCGAAAGAGGCAGCGGGATTGTAGTTACTTTGAGAAGGGAGGGAGGAAAGCTCACTCTCATGTGGCAGGATCAGGAGTTTTTGGATTTGACCCAGAGCAGAGATCGGATAGGTATGCATTATGTACTTAAGTACTTAGGTAGCATCTCGACCGAGACGGGCTGGACAGAGGTGGGTGCCACACAGGAATATACATGCGAGTTTGGATAGGATCTTTTGTCCACAGGGAATCATGTAGCATCCGGACTTGAACATAGGACACCAGATCAAAGAGCCAGTGATTGCTCACAGTGACCTAATATGACAAACACAGGGTAGACCACACCGAAGAATGTCGGGCCACCCAGTACCTCTGAGTGGGATCTCCTAATCATTGTGGAGGCATGTCTCGCAAGACCCGGCACCAATGAAGGAACAAAAAAAGCAATAATTTGGGGTTTTCTTTTCTATTTCAGCCATAATCCTCCGAGGGAGGAACAGGATCGGTGGCTGAGGCTGAGACCAGGCACGCCATCAAAGCCCTGAGTCCCAGGGGAACAAAAGAAGATGCGCATTGAGTCGTGGTAGGATGATCTCAGTGGCTAGACCCCAGCTACTATTGATCTGTGGTGCTCATATCTGCGGTTATAAATCCTTTTTTTTTTAAAAAAAATGAAAACCTTCTTCTTGTATTATTCCAAGACGCTGGTCTCATCTTACCAGAGTGGAGTTTGGCTATGGTCTGATTGTGGCTGAAATTAGTTGTGGCAAAGAGCAAGACTTTCACTGTTTTATTTGGCATTGGTACATAGCAATTTGATTTCAGAATTTGGTCTATGGATAAGGTAGAAGAAGAAAGTGACGACTATGATCAGCAAGTCTTGTTGAGGCTGGTGTATTAAATACCAAGTACTTAAGTAGGTATTGTAACAAGGCACATAGCACACAACCGCGATACTTAAGCAGAGATACTCGAATAAAGGGAGCAGCGTAAATAAAGACTATAGGATAGAATTTATTCCAATGTGTTCCTAGATGCTTATTATTCCCCATCTCTCTCCATCCAAACAATGTTATGCGTGAGCAAGAACCTCTACTAATAAGTAACAACCAAGTCGTGTATATAAATATAAAGTTACAAGTTGTAATAACACAATTGCAATAACAAAGTGATAATAATAATGCCAGCCTGCCAGCCTGTTGTTGCCTGTCTGAGAAAAGGCGATGCGATACCATGCAATGGGACAAGGACAAGACAGGAACCCCCAACCTACAACGCCTTTCCGAATCCCCTCCTTCAACCCCTTAATACCTCTCGACATGAACATGCAGGAGCAATGCGGGAGAAAGATGATGTGGAAAGAGGAGGGAGAACAAGAAGAAACAAAGAAGATCCAACGAGGTAATGATGCAGCCTCCACCAGAAGAAAAGGAAATTCCAATCCAATGCAGCAACCAAAAAAAAAAAAAAAAAAAAAAAAAAAAGAATAACGCCACCTCCAGGAAATGCTAGTCAGTGTTCGTGTATTACCATAACAGCTACCCTTCTCCCCCCTCCCTCTCTTCCCTCAAGGAATCTCCTCCCTCACAGCCGCAAACCTCACCCTCTTCCCCTTGCTCGCCCCTCACAGCCGTCCGAAAGCTGTCTGCAGGCGCATCCGCCTCCGCCTCCCTCTCGCTCAACACCTCCCCCTCGGCATCCTCCTCGATGCTCCACACATCCGGGCTCGGCTCGCGCCACGCCCGCGGGGAGAGGCGCCCGCTAGCACCACTGCTGCCGTAGTACAGGCTGTCGTTGGCACCGGACCAGCTCCTGGGCCTGTTGGGGAGACGCGAGAGCGGCGTGGGCGGGGGCCGGCGGCCTAGCGAGGTCGTGGAGCGGCCGCGTGTTGCGGGCGTCATGTTGGGCCTACTGCTGGTGGTGGTGTGGTGGAGGAGCAACGGGCTGGGCGCCAGGCACATATTGTCACCTGCCGCCGGGACGACATCGTCGTCATCATCATCATCATCATGATCGTAATCATCCGCTGCTGTGGAGGACGCACTGGTCGGGGGCGTGTAGCCACCGCGGACCATGGCCAGGGCGACGCGGTCCTGCTCCTTCTCTCGGGCCTTGGCGGCAGCCACGGCAGCGGACTTGCCTGTCTTGCGGGAGGCCTTGGTGCTGTGCGAGATGAAGCTGCGGAGGGTGAGGGGTGGGGAGGCCAGGGTGAAGCCCTGTGGTGTGAGGCGGACGTAGTCTTCTCCGTCGTCGTCGTCTTCTTCGTCGTCGTCGTCATAGTCATCGTCGTCATCGGCGCCGCCTCCCATGTCTGTGCTGGGGGTGGCGATCTCGGGGGAGTTGCGAGACGGCGGCGACCTGGAGCCTGGTGACCTGAGGTGGGGCGGGGTTGGTGTCCTCGGTGATGGGGGTGGCCTCAGGCCGCCGGTGAGCTTGGAAGGGCTGATGCTCCGGACGGCGGGCGAGGGGCGCTGTGGGTCCTCGATGCCTGCGTCAAAGGTCATGTCCATATCCATGTCCATGTCCATGATGTCGTCGTCGCTGTCACCGCGGTCGAGGAGGGGCGTGGGTGTCAGGAAGGAGTTGATGGGGTCGTCGTCGATGACGGCGAGGGACTGGTGGTGGTGGTGGTGGTGGTGGCCGCCGACGGTCATCTTGGTGTCGGTGTCTTCGCCCTCGATGCTCTGGTAGAGGGAGATCTGTGTGGGCGGCCAGGAGTCACGCCGTGAGGGCTCCGGCTGGTGGTGCCTTGTGGTCCTCGGCATGGTTAATGATGATGGCGTTTCGAGGTGTGATTTTATGTATGTGTGTAGTATGCTTGTGCTTGGGTGTGCTTGGGTGTGCTTGGGTGTGTGGTAGGTACCCCGTCCAATATATATGGACTGATGATGTGTGTAATCCTACACCCTTCTCAGTGTCGGTGTGTGAGGTCGATAGCCATCCGGTATGACAAAGACAGGGCGGGCGTCTCGTGTGTCAAACGAAGGCAAATAATCTCTTTTTCAAAACCATCCACTAGAGAGAGAGAGAGAAAGAGAGGTGATGAGATACCGCCGGCCTCGCCGGCTCACTTGATCTGTCAGGAGGGACCCGAGAGGGATATCACATATGACAACAACAAAGCTTCGTCAGCCTCTCTTATATCATATAAAAGATAAGAAGACGAGCTACCCAGCACCCGAAGAAGAAGAAGAGGCGAGGAGGAGGAGGAGGGGGAGGGGCATGAGGATATAGAAATAAGCATGAACGGGAAGTAAGTCATGGAGGATGGGGGGTACCATGACTCGAGAGGAGACGACGGAAAACAGATTGATCATCCAGATCTTCTTATACCCATCCTGGTTGTTACCTTGCGGCCCCACGGGAACGCGCATGCAGTGCACATGCGTGCACACACACACACACACTTACACACACGGTTACACCCATCCACCCACACCATCAGCCATCACGAACATTGCTGGACCTGGTAAGTTCTGTAGACTCAGAGACATCCCACCGCCGTAGACTGCCCATCCACAGCCCACCAAGGGCTCGTAGTGCTCATCCACAAGCCACCAGCTTGCCCCCAAAGCGGGCCCGCCTGGTCGCCTTGTGAGGAGCTGAAACCTTTGGGCTGGTGTGGGTAGGGTCTAAAAAGTGTGGTGGTCACCGGCAAGACCGCCTCTTGTTAAAAAGGAAGAAAAGAAGGGGGGTAAAAGAGTTCAGCATTCCACAGCTTGGTCGGCCGCGTGCTCCTGCGCAGCCTCAGCTGCTCGTAGGCAGTGTCTCAGGTCTTACTGGCGACTGGGCTGCACTTGGCACCGACTGGCATTTTGCACGGCACAGGCTATCACACTTACTATCCTTACCATTACAGGTAAGTAGTAGCGCTGGAACCGCACCAGGCCTGCCATGGCTTTTTTCGCAGGAGGCCACAGGAGGCCACGCTGACCACTCACGTGCCGCCCTTCATTCCAACAGGATGATGCACTGGCACATCTCCCCCCCAAGCTTGACTGTGGCCTGCCGGGGAGGGGACTCAACGGGGAGGACCACTAGAAAAATTCCGACTGGAGGTGAGAGAAAAGTGTGTGTGTGTACTATGGTAAGAACGAGAGTAAGAGAGACGCATGAGGCGCATGAGGCGCGAACTGGCCTAATTAGGCATCCGGCATGGTGGGGGATGAGGTGGTGTGTGTGGGTGTGTGTGTGTGTGTGTGACCATAGGACTCCGCTTATAGCTCAGGATAAACATATACATCCAAAAGGCGAATCAAGGAATTAAACTGGAGAACTGTGTCGCAGCAAGGGTAGGCCTCTTGACTGTTTTTTTTTTTTTTCTCCCTGCAGCGTGACCGTTTGTAATTGAAGATGTGCCGGGGCGTGGGATGTGTTTGAAGAGAGGGGGAAAGGGCAAGAAGGGAAAAGAAGACTTATCGCAAAGCGCGCGTGTGACAAAATCCCATGATGGAGGGGTGGACGTTTGTACGAGACGATAAAATACTTAGTAGAGAAGAGGTGAAAGAGAGCAGGGTCCAGGGAGGGACGGTGGGGGTCTCCCTTGGTCCTTGGCAGGCCTGGCAGGTTGGCAGGGTGCCACTGCTTGGGTGCTTGTGGGGAGGGCGTATGCGCGATGATGTGAGACAGGAGGGTCGGTCCCAGAGTACGGTTTGCCCATTCTGGTAATCTTTGGTTCTCATGCAGCCATGGCAGATAGAGTGATGCTCCTCTGCAGGTGCGCATCACACCCACAACAACCCCCCGCCTCTTCCCCTCGGCAGGCAGGCCAGCTCGTAAAGTACTGTTACGTCTGTAGATAGAGCAGGGCCACCTGATCGTCCTGCACACCATCACGGTTTGTTCATATCCGCGCAAGCCGGTCTGCCCCCCGTGGCGGGACACTTGGGGGCTCCTGACTCAACGGCGTATTCCCGAGAGCGAGTCTCCATCCATCCATCCATCCATTTTCTCCCCCCTCTCGTCCTTCCTTTCTTGAAACAAACTGGGCACGCTGCACGAAAGAGCTGCAGCAGCTGCTGCAGCATCCAAGAAAAAGGACGGGAAGGATCCGAGAGGAGGGCCAGAGAGAGACCATTGCCCTCCCACCCCCTTCTCCTCGTCCAGCTGGCCAATGGCACTCACTGCGGCGGATCGACAGAAGCCGCGGCAGAGCACCGTACATGAGTACTTGTACCTTGCATGGCGCGTCTCAGAGGCAGACGCCTCTTTTGGCGGTGGCGGTTCTCGGGAATGTTAGCCTCTCCCTCCCTTTCCCTCCTATCAAGTGACCTCTTTGGTCTTGTCTCTGCCTGCCAAATCCGAGGAGTGCATGAGACCGGGGGTGTGTCCGTCGTCTTGTCGGGTCTGGCGGCTGTAAGCACAGGTGAAAAAAAAAGAACAGGGCAAAAGAAAAGGGCAAAAAAAAAAAAAAAAGAAAGAAAAAAGACCAAGACACATTGAGGGAAGAAGTCGTAAGTTGCCGTGGCTTATACGGTGAGCCTGACATCTTGACTACGTCCGCCTCAGCCGCGCTGTCATGGGCGCTGACGAGTCATTTCTGCCCATGTGAATTTTGCTACTAAGTAAGCAGGAGTGGGAAAATGCGTGATGATGTAGTTGGGGGAGCCCTGGATTTCCACGAGGCTGGCGGTGAGGTATGTACTATGTACTTACCACTGCATGCAAATTCCTGTGCTAGTATTGGCTACCCACTCTATTTACTACTGTATCACTTATGTCAGCACTCGACCGCTTGCCTCCTTTCCTCTGCCAATTCCGTCCGAAGAAAAAGTCAGTGCGATGGAGTTGATCTCTTCAAGGAAGGGAACGGGGCAAGGACTGAACTTTGCAAAACGATTTATCAAATTCACTGTAATTACTCTGTTATGGAAGGGGAGTGGCGTGAGCGGACCTCCAGTAAATAACTCTAGACACATAGTTACAGCAGCGATTGGTAGCAATCCATTGGCCAGCCTCCTACAGCCACCAACAATACTACTGTTGATGAATATGACCATTGAATCAAGTGGAAGGGCTCTTCACTTCGATGACCTCCATCTACAGCAGTACTGTCTCGCTACTCTCCTCTATACGAAGCCAATGAATGCACAAAGGGTATTGGCCCAGCGGCATTGCCCGTCCGCACAGTAATATTTGCACCGATTTACTTGAAGTGAGTTCAATCATTCATTGTGAAGACTATGACAGTCCAACTGTCACCCCTATTTGGTTTTACATACATAAGGACAGGAAATTAGGACAGGAAAGTAGCAAGCAGAAATGTCTACCAGATCTCCCACACTGCTCAATATCTCGATCGAGACGACGACCAAGAGAAAAAGAACCACTCGCCGCCAAGCACAGACACCATGGCTACCACCAGCCCGGACAACAGCTCGGGCAGGTTCAGCTTCGGCGTCGAGCTCGAGTTTGTCGTTGCCTTCATCCGCGAGTCGGAGCGACACGAGATGCCCCTCGACGCTGAGGACTATGACCAGACCTACGGAAAGGCAATCATCGTCCCTGACGAGAAAGACGACGACGGCGAGAAGCGTGTCACCTCTCCTGATGGTGCCGGCGACGAGATCTACCTCGACCGTAGTGAGCGGAGCACCGGTACTCAGGCGGCATACGAGCACATCCAGAAGACCCTCGACCGCATTGGACTGAGCCACCGCGAGACGTGCATCTTCTACCCTGACGAGCTCGAGGACTACCACATGTTCAGCAAGTGGTGGGTTGACAGCGACGACTCCATCTTCCTCCCGGACAACCTGAACATCTCCCAGCCCTACAAAGGCGTCGGCTGGATCGCCGTCGAGGTCACCTCTCCTGCCCTGTGGGCCGACAACCCGCAGAGCTTCGAGCAGGTGCGGAACATGTGCGGGGCACTGAAGGACACGTACTGGACCATGACGACCCCTACCTGCGGCCTCCACTTCCACATCGGCCGCGGTATCGAGTGGATGGCCACCAAGGACCTGCGCCGCATCGCTGCCCTCCTGTTCGCAGCTGATCCCATCCTGGCTCAGCTACACCCGCAGCCCCGGCTGCTCAACAGGTACTGCCTGAACATCCGCGAGCTCAGCCGCGTCGCCAATGGCTTGACGCAGTTTGAGTGCCGGCGGAGGCTCGAGAGGCACCTCGCCAGCTGGATGCCGAGCACCGAGGCGGCGTCCGACCGGTTCACGCCCCTTCAAGACAGCACCCTCCCGACTCGGTTTGTCGAGGACCGCATCATCCCCCGCGGCTCCCTCAAGGGCTATCCGCCCACCGACCCCAACGCCTTCACCAGGGACCGAGGCTCCTCAACCGACCAAGACCAAGACCCCTCGCCCCCTTCTTTCACCCCCTCCACCATCGGATGCGCCGCCGAGATCCTGGCCGCCACCCGGGCCGGCGTCGTCCAGCGCCTGCTGTCTGGGCACAAGCTGTCCAGCAGGCTGGCCTACCACTTTGGAAACTTTGAGGAGTCCGTCGACGCTGACCCAAAGATGCAGCGGACCATCGAGTTCCGCCAGTGCGACGCAACCCTGGACGCCGACGAGGTGGTTGCCTTTGCCAGGCTGTGGACCGCCCTCTGCGAGCGCGCCAGCGATGGACCCCTGGGCCACACCTGTCTGGCCATCAAGAAGTGCTCTGAAGCTGAAGAGCGCAGAAAGCGTGGCCTGGACCCCGGATTCGACGTCCTCGACCTGCTGGTGATGCTGGGCCTGGGCGAGGAGGCCCGGGCCTTGCAGACGGTTCTCCTCCGGCGAAGGGAGAATGCACTTTGAACCAAAAAAAAAAAAAAAAAAAAAGTGTACTTGGGATGGTGTAATGCTGCCTGGTATTAACAAGCCCTTGTCGACTGCGCCAGGTGTTTAGACTGATGATGAACATTGCCTGGCATTGATCAGCTTTGTAAGTCTAGAATGTAAGCTATTTTTTTCCTTACAGAATAAATCCGGACTTCCCCACCCTTTTGAATGTACATCTCCTCAAAGTGACTTTTATTTGTGAACAAGATATCTCACTGATGACCATCCCGGAATGAGGACCCGAAGTCCCAAAGTTGATCACAAGCTACTATGGTATCTTTTCAGCAGACCTCCGAAGGACTGTACTAGACCTTCCCTGCCTGCCTGTGGCCTCATTCTTGATTCATGTGTTGCTGCCCAGCATCATCCATCCGTCAACCGGATACATGAGAGGTGGCAAGTCGAGACAATGATCGGTGAGCCACAGAGGGCATGAACAACAACGAGTTTCAGAAATGGAGAGGTAAGCGAACACCCACGGACTTATAATCCCTGAGACCAAGGGGGAGGAGACAAGGACGACTCCTGTTCTCTTGACGAGCTGTTATTCAGTGGAATGGTAAGTACTGATTAGTGTTGAGTAATTTAGTTTATACTCTCATGGCTGCGTTGAGAAGTTGAGATAATACGTACTCTCAGTCCTGAAAATTATCTTGAGCAATCGACAGTTACAGCACCTGAATGCTATTCAGCATCCATGGATCTGATGAGCGGAATCCATCATGATTCCTGCCCATCAAATGCTTGCTTCTCCACGCCATCTCCGTTTACCTCTTCAAATAGTGATAACCTCCCTTATCCTCCCCAGCCCCTCCTTTGGATGACGCAGAGCGAATCGACTTAGACATACTCAGGTCATGCACGGAGCCAGCAAGCTGCCCCCAGCAGTGGCTGGGTAGAGGTTCATCACAGAAACCTCGATGAGCTGAGGATTGGTGCCGCCATCGACCTAGATGACAGCCGCAGATGAATCTATACCCCTTGGTAGTAGAGGGGCCGCCTCGCGACACAGAGCCTGTGACTCTAGACAAGCTGCCATCTATGGCTTGGACAGACTGATGCGGTTAGGGGAATCAGCAAAGTCGGATATCTGACGGCCGCTGGGTACTACTTATCTACCCGACCAAAAGTTTTCCCTGTCTGCAAGAGTGGGGGTCTATGGTGAGCATAATACACAAGTAGACGCTTGATGCAGTTCAGTCCAGGAGCAACAAACCCTCAGGGACGTACAGCTCGAGTAACGCTCAAGCCTAGCTGTTTGAAGCCCTGCTGTCCGCCTTTCATCATCATCCTCTCTGGGCACCCTCCTCGCCACAGAGCACAGCAAGTATCGCATATCTCATGTGAAGACGATGACGACGGTGATGTTAGACGGCCAATTTTCTCTCTCCCTCTCGTGCTAAAAACCTGTCTCGACTGTGATGGTGGTGTTGGGCTGCACTTGACTGTTGGAGGTGGATCCCACATTGGCTCCTAATTTGTGGGACGACAGCTCACAGTCCGAGGATCCGGTTTCGATACGCAGCGGGTGCGTCGATCGTGGTCTGGGGTAGTTCCACAGGGCACAACGTTCTTACGGGCCACAGATCAGGTTTGTCCTACCTCGAGAACCAGACAATAGATGCCCGACTCCTCCTCGTAAACCCAGATTTGAAAGGCGGGCAGGCTGTCACTCGTGCCAGGGGCGTAAGGTCCACCAGTTTCAAGAGGGTATGCATGGTTCGCACCAACAACCACATATCGGATAGGGTGAATGCCTCATACCCCATACCGCTCCTCCTACGCTCGTAGCCAATAGTCAAGTTCAAAATCTCCGGCCCAGATCACTAGACAGGGCTGGCTCCTCTCTCAGCACGAGAGCAGCTGACAGGGGAGGACGGGTAGACAGGTGACTGGCGGGGTTACGGCTTTGATCAAGACCCCTCGCGCCGGCCAGGCTTGTGGGGATTCAGTCAATCCGGCTGTCATCTACCGTGAGAGATGTGTGCGTATGTGCGTGTGTGTGTGTGTGTGTGTGTGTGTGTGTGTGTTGTTATCGAATGTGGCTGCGAGGATGCAAGCTGAGGATGCGCGAATAATTCGAAAACCAATCGACGAATGAGGCATGGCACGTACAGTAAGTATCGATAAGAGGGTCGCAGTACTGGAGAAAAAAAAAAAAAAATACTACGGTACTCAAATGTATAGAGGGCTCTGATATAAGACAAAAAACTTGCTGCTGACCTTGGAAGACCGGAAATTACGAGTCACCCATCCGAGGGCAACCAGGAACAGGAAAAAAAAAAAAAAAAAGAGAGAGCGAAAAAGGGAAAAACAAGACAGCCACATGCAGCTAGCAGAAACAAAGAATCGATAGCAAATCAATACTTGACAACACGTGGTACAAAGAGGATCCGAGTGGGTGGTGAAGGGTGCTCATGATCAGCAGGAGGGTCAGCATGCCCTGAATGAGAATGAGTGGCTGCTGAGTGAGGTTCAGGTGAGAAGGGGGGACAGCCTTGTTGTTATTGTTTGTGCCCCTCCTCGAGTCCTCTGACCTTGCAGGGCAACGACACAATGATGACATGGCTCTGTTGTGCTCCTACTGCTGAGGGATCCTGGCAGGTTCTTGTAGTTGTTGCTCTCGTTTTTGTTGTTTTCTGTTCAAGATAGGCAGGAGATGAGAGCAAGAGAGGAAAAAAATAACAGATGAAATAAACATCCTGTTGAAGTTGGAAGTGGATCTGAAATCTGGCCCTGTTCTTTTTCCCCTGCAGTGCAAGAGGAGGCTGGGAGGAGAAAGAGAAAACAACCTTAAGCTGGGTGGTAGGTCCAGTGGGAGAAAGCCCTAGAGGCCTGCTGAAGGACAGTGGGTGTGCTGGGATCCTGTCTAAGCCGACCTGACAGGGGGGCCTTCTGTTTGCCTACCCTGTTCGAAGCTCTGCCATTGGCCCTGGCTAACACACAGCTACCATGCACAGTACCTGTAACAGCAGAGTAATCCGAACAGGAAGCATCCCTCCTCCTCCTCCTCCACCGGCTCCTCTGTGATCTGATCATTCTCTGCCTGTCCTCGCGCTCTAATCTTGTTGCAACTTCGAACCACACACGCCCTCCCTCCCAGCAATACCTCTTGGCACCCTGCAGCCTTTTCTTTCTTCCTCATGGCAAACAGTTCTAGACCTCGAGTCTTTCTTATCTTTTCGTCGGATCAGCGCCTGTCCTTGTCATCCGTCGCAGCATTGCAATCCTGACCCGACTTAGTCTCGGATTCATCGGACACCCATCCTTCGTTAACGAGCCGCACTTCATTCCACACTCACTGCCTATCCTGTCCCTCTTGACTCGCCGATACTTTCCGCTTCCAGAAGCATAGTAAACAAACCGCCTTTCCCCCCTACCAGCAACAAGAAGAAGAGTCTCGCATGCCCCCTCCAACGCCACTCAGGATCACCATCGTCGTCTTCCTCTTTCCTTTCACGGCCGTCACTCGTCCCTGCTCCTCGACTCGGTGATCCTCGCTGTCCCTCTGCCTTGTCGCACAGGCCCGACAGCAGCATGTGGGCCTTTTAGGTGCGTACGGATCCAAACCCGGCTTTGGGCCATGCCTCCCTCCCTCTCTCTGTCTTGTCTGCTCCAGTGTGGGCCCACGTCATAGGAGCACCTGCAGGAGAGGACCCTGGCTGAGTCTTCTCTCTGTCTCTTGTTTCTCTCTCTCTCTCTCTCTCTCTCTCTCTCTCTTCTCTTTCCTTGCTCGAGCATAGCACAGAAATCATGGTTCCTCTCTGCGGCTGCACGATATTGACTGACCATCCCGACCGCAGAAGATGGCCCCTGCGAGAGCATCAACCGATGAGGGCAACAACGAGAAACCACCCACGAGCCCTCGGAAGGCCTCTGCAGCAAACAAGACCCCCCGGCCCCGAAGCGACCTGGCAACAATAATGGCGTCGCCACACCCGCCAACCGCAAGACGTCCGGCGGACAGACTCCCAAGAGTGCCCCCGCCGCCGCCGCCGCCGCCGGCCCCAGCGCCGGGGTCCGGAAATCATCCCCGACCAAGAAGCCCGTCGAGCCCAGCCTGCTGGGTGATTTCCTCCTCGGCCGACCATCACCAGCACGGCAGGCCGCTGCCCGCCGGAAGAGTGTCGATACCGCAGCCGTGAGGCACGAGCTGCGCCAGCAGATGCGCCAGGAGGCTGTGCGCAGGGTGCAGAAGCCCGGCGGGGTGCAGTCCCGCGTGAGGCAGTGGCAGGAGAACAATGCTTCGGCCATGGCGAGGGGCAACCCGGAGGACGCCGCCAGCGAGCCCACCGAGGTTGCCGTGCATGTCGACGAGGAGAGCGTCACAGAGGAGGACCGCGTGCGCATCAAGTTCAGGGAGAAGCCGAGGCGGAAATCTACAGGCGCGCCCAAGACATCACCACCCCCAGAGAAGAGCTCTGACGCGACCAGAGACAACACCCCAAAGGAGCCCACCCCGGCCGCCGCCGCCGCCGAGCGCCCCAAAGCCCCGCCCAAAAAGAGAATCGTTAGTGACGATAACTGGATGAAGCGGAACAAGGGCAACACACCCACTCCTCCCAAGGCAGCCGCCGTGCCGAGCCCAAAGATCAGCCCGAGCTTTCCAAAGCCCAACAAGCCAACGACCACGCAGAACCGAGTAAAGGACTGGGCAATGAAGGTCGAGGTTCCCGACTCTCCGGCGCCGCCCAAGATACCGGACAACCCCAGACCAGCTCGCGAGTACGCCACCAGATGTGGAGCTACCATCACGGTGGAGGAGGACGGCTCGACTGTGAAGAACGGCCGCGGTTCAGAGTTCATCACGGTAGAGGAGGACGGGCGGAGCAGCGCACGCACCTGGGCCACCGGTAGTAGCAGCCGCTCTGGGGACGATGGCATCCGGGTCACGGCCGTGAGGACGGCGAGGACGGCGAGTCCACACGTCAGCGGCGACGAGAGGCTGAGCATCAAGCCTACGCGGAAAAAGGAGCCTCCCGTGATCGTGGACGATGGAATCCGCGTCCAGCCCATCAAGACCTCACCGCTGCCCGACGACGGGATCCGAGTCCGCCCAGTGCCGGGCCCTGAGCAGAAGCCTCGTGCTGTCTCCGGGAAGACCTCGAGGGACAAGACGGCCCGCGTGCCAAGTGCAGACCGCGAGCGGACGCCCACTGGAAGGGACGGCATCATCGAGGACCCGGCGGAGGCAGACACTCGTACCAGGAGGTCCAAGTCCCGAGGACCCAGGCGAATGGTGCGCCGCGCCACGGCGCCAGCTCCCACGGCCACCGAGACGTCCATCACCCACTCCGACGACGAGGGCTCATGGACCAGCCAGGGGTCGGACTCTCAAGACGAGTCTGACAAGCCGTCCAGCGCGCCGGAGAAGTCACTCGCAGACATCCCCTTTGGCAACTCGGCCTTCAGCGAGCTTGACCTGCCGCTCGGGGCAGACCACCACCACTTCAAGCGGCCCAAGCTTCAGAAGAACTCCAGCAGCTTCAAGGCGGTGCCCAACGCCTTCAAGAAGATCATGACGGGGGCCAAGGAGATCGTGCACGAGAAAGTCGACCCGCCCAAGCCTGTTGTGAACCAGCCGCCGAGCATCGAGAAGTGGCTGAACGGCACCGTCGACCCCTTTGTCGAGAAGACGGCCCCCAAGGGGAAGTCGGTCGAGAAGGGCTGGGAGAAGGATGTTCGCAGGCGCGCGTCCGCCGAGATGGCGCAGAAGACAGCAGCGGCCACCCAGGCGGCGGATCCAGCCGAGCCTGCGCGCGTCAGCAGAGAAGAAGAAGAACAACGACCACCGCCACCACCAACACCTCCTCTGCAGGGCGAGGCGCACAGAAAGTCCTCGGAGACGGCTGGCCAGGCACCGACAGGGCTCAAGAGGAGCAAGGCGACCAAGGTCAACTCCTTCAAGCAGCCCTCGGCGAAGACGCCCCTCCGTGAGACCCTCAACAACCTCTTCAGAGGAGAGTCTAGTGGACACAAGATCCCCACCAAGGCCTATTCCAGCTACCAGGACACGGATGACACGGACGACACGGAGTCGGAGTCCAGCTACGCGGACTATGTGGAGCGCAACGACCAGGGAGACCCTCACGTCCGCTCGATCGACCCGCCAAGACGATCACCATCACCAGAGTCCTCCTACGTGTCTACCGACGTGAGCAGTAACACAGAGGGACCATACATGACGCCGGCCATCCCTAGACACCGGCCACCACCGACAAACGGGCAATATGAGCTATCAACCATCGTCTCGGAGGGCTCAGAAAGCACCGTCGGGTCGGAAACAATGACAGTCCTCTCAGAATCAACCGTGACACAGACGACGGCACTTACGAGGTCCAGTGCTGTCTCGCGGCGGAACAGGGGAGGAGCGCCTGGGCTGAAGCGCCGCCTGACCAAGCACTCGGACCTCGTCTCTGTCCTGTCCCTCCCGGACAACGACGGCCCCGCCCGGGCCAGCAGCATCAAGTCGACCAGCAGCCTGCGGCGGAGGACCAGCAACCTGGAGAAGGTCACCGTGGAGGATCTGCTCAAGGAGTTCTCCATCGACGAGGACCTCTACCGGAGGGAGCTGAAGACCCTGGTGGACGGCGCGATCCCCGTGCTGCTGAAGAAGGCCGTCCACGGCGATGGCGACTACGCGACGGATCTGTTCTCGGCGTCGCAGGATGGGGGCCGAGGAGACTCGCTCGGCAAGGCTGTGGTGAGCATGGGCGTCGCCTTGGAAAAGCTCAAGGCCCTGCACAAGTGGGCGCCCCTGCACGATGTGGACAGGATACTCACCTGGGTCTTTACGGCATACCCGGTGTATGACAAGTATCTTGATGCGTGGCGGCTGGGCTTCGAAGGCATTGTTGTCAACCTCGCGCCGGCCCCAGGGAGGCTGGACGACGAGGACTCCCTGGTCAACGCAATGCCTCGCAACGCCGCCGGCGATGTCGTAGACACCGAGGGCCAGCCCGTCGACCTCCAGCGCCTCCTGACGAGGCCGCTGACGCGGGTCAGGGGCCTCCTGAAGCTCCTGAGGGGCGCACGCGCCGTCGGCGTCAAACACCCAGAGCTCGAGCTGGTCATCAACGACTTTACAACCCTCCAGGAGAAGGCCCGCAGGCGGTACCGCGAAGAAGTTGCTCGCAAGACAGACGAGGACGCCAGCAACACAGACACCAGCCGCTGCTCCGACCTGCGGAACCTGAAGCCCTTGGAAGGGGTGCTCATCGACCCGGGCCGACAGGTCAACGCCAAGGACTTCTTCTCCCTGGACCTCTGCCACTCCAACGGCCAGAGGCTCGAGTGCCAGGTCGAGCTCATCTACCGGGACAAGCCAAAGGACCCCACGGACAGAGGTGATCTCCTCATCCGAGACACAGGGCACGCTCGGTTCTGCCTCATGTTCCCTCCCATCCCCAAGTCGGCCATCTCGGCCCGCAGGGGTGACCACCCCGGCGATCTCGTCCTTATGATTCGTGGCAGGCACAACGGCAAAGAGTGGTACGAGCTGTTGACGCTGTCGACCGACCTCGACGAGCAGGTCCTGGACTGGCTAGACATGCTCGGGACGACGCCGGTGCCGCCACAGATGGCCTCCAGCAGTAGTAGCGTGAGGGAGAGCCCGGCTACGTCTTCTTCTTCTTCTTCTCCACCTCGTCAAGAAGTCGACGTGCCCCTGGGCGAGCGGACTGGACCAGCCAGACTCCGCAAGGGACCGATCCCAGCTCCGCTGAGAACAGTCAGCGCGGCGGATGAGCAGCCTAAATCCAGCACACCGAGCCGCTACCATGTGCGGCATGCAAGCACCCCGTCCACGCCGAGGACGCCGCCGGCGGATGTGTCTTCTTTCTCCGAGCACAGCCCGTCACCAGAGCGAACACCAACGCAAAAGTCGTACGAGAGGAAGAGCAGGCCTGAGACCGCCACAACACCTCTGCGCGAGGATATGCGGCCTGACCCCAAGAAGCTCACCAAGTCGCCCCCCAACAGCAAGCCATTCCGCGAGGACGGCGCCCCGCCGCCCCCTGTCCACCGCACCCTGTCCACGGGCAAGCCAGCAGCGCCTCTCAGCGCCCCGGTCGAGCTGGCCCCTGCAGCCCGCATAAGACGCCGCGGGTCCTCGCCGCTGAAGCACGAGTATCGCCCCTCGGACGTCTCTTCTGAATCGTCGGAGTCGGACGGCGACTCCTCTGCCTCGGATGTCGAGTCGTCGGGTGATGAGCTGGACGAGGCCGACGTGCCCGACACGCAGCCCGCCATCAGCATCAAGGAGACGTCCAACGTGTCAGCCGTAGAGTCGGTTGTGTCCGATAACAGCATCACACCGTCTCATTCGGCCTCCCAGGTTGGCCTCTACGGCCGCCTGGGCCCTGGCGGCGCAAAGGACCCAGAGTACACCGTCAAGGCGATCGCCGCGATATCGTACTGGTCCGACAAGAAGGGCAAGTGGGGGGACGCGTGGCACGAGGCGTGCTCTATTGTGGTCACGCCGGGCCTGATCGAGGCATACCCGCTGTCGATGCACAGCGTCTCGGGCACCGGGGCCCTGAACTCATCAGGGTCTTCGGAGCTTGGCGGCGATGCAGACCTGTCCCGCATGCAGCCCCTGATCGCCCTCGAGCTCACGCCCGTCGTCATGATCCGGCAGAGCACGGTGATCGACCTCGAGGTGCGCTCTCCAGTGCGGCCCTACTGCAAGCTGGCCAAGATCGACGGCAAGATCTTCCGCTTCCGGGCGACATCCGCCAAGGAGGGGTCCACGCTGTACACGGCTGTGCACCAGGCCCGCCTCAACAATGCTAAGTACAAGGCCCTTGAGGAAGAGGCCAGGTTCCGCTCGTTCGGACAGCCGGACGCGGCCGCCCAGGAGGACCCCGACGGCCAGTCGAGCAGCAGCCACCGCCGCAGCTGGTTCGGCAGGAGGAACAGCTACCGGGCGTCGACGCGCGCGCCGTCGCAGTCTGCGTCCCAGTCCCAGGGCACGTCGTCCAGCTCATCCGCGCCGTCCCTCTTCAAGCGCCTCACGGGCGGCAGCAGCCCGTCGTTCAACATAGACAAGTCCTCTGTGGACCGGCGCAGCACGAGCAGCCGCCCCACCACAGCCGCCGCGTCGCTGTACACGAGCGGCTCGTCCTCGTCTGGCAACGTGACGCCGCCGCGGTCGCCGTCCATCTCCCCTGACAGAGGCCAGCGGCAGCGGCCGCACTGTCGTCCTCGGCAGCGACAACCTCAAGATCCGCTGCCACCTGCTGGTGACGCCGACCAAGTGGGAGGACCACGGCAACTGCAACCTGCAGATCACGCGGCCGCCGCCGGGTATGAGGCAGGAACTACGCATCCGGCACGGGATGGAGAAGCGCGTGATCGTGACCAAGATGCCCAAGAAGGCGGCGTTCCGGTTCGGCGACGGCGCCGACCCTGACAAGAACAAGCCGATCGTCGTGCTGGACGTTGTGCTCGGGTCCAAGTGCTTCGGGCGGCTGGGCGCGCGCGGCATCATCCTGAACGTGTGGGAGGACCTGCGCGACGAGGAGAACAAGGTCGGCGTCGCGCCCAAGACGGGAGGCCTGGCGGGCACGGTCAAGAAGTGGTGCTTCCAGTGCAGCAGCGCCACGGAGGCCAACTGGATCTACGGGCTGGTTGCGCAGGAGGTCAACATTGGCCTGCAGTAAAACAGCAGGTCATCTGACGACTGCATGTTTTCCCGCCCTTGTCTTATTTTCTTCTTTTCTTCTTCTCTTTTTATGTTTCCTTGTAAATTGAGTATGGTCTTTTCGTTTTCAATTTTTTTATTCCTCCTCCCTTTTGTCTGGGTGCAAATTTGGTCGGTGTTTGTATGGATGAATATACGTGGCAATGGTGGGTGGGAAGGGGAGGGCAGGTTTCGTGGATCACGCATGGCGAGGTGTTGGAGGATGATAATCTCGCTCCGTGTTCTTCTTTGTCTCATAATGCATCAAGGGTTTATTGTTTTGCCTTTCAGGACGACTGAGCGTGGCATGTTTGCATGCAAAGGGGAACGGATTGGGAGTGGCATGATCTGGATGTGGAAAGGGGGGCCAAAGAGCAGGGCAGGTTTTTCTACTACTAGAAGGGTCAAGGCAGGGCAGGGCAAGGCAAAAGGATCGCGTGAGGTGTCTTTTTCTTCTTCTTCTTCTTCTTCTTTCTTGTTTGAGACGATGAGCGAGCGAGCGAGGAGGGATGATGGAAAGGAGAGAGGGGGAGAGAGAAACAGCCAGCGCCTGGCAAGGTCGAGATGAGACCTTTATCTTTCTCAGAAAGCGATTGCATCTACACCACGCTGCATCATGAAGAACGATTATCGAAGAGATGGCGATTATCACATTGTCTTTTAGTTGTGTTGTTGTGAAGAAGAAGCGGTCTGTGTGTATATTTATATCTGGACTGTGTGTGTGGTAGGGTGCACCTGAGAATAAATCATATACTCATTTGTCGAATATGAGACTGGATGTTTTTTGGTAGTGTTTTATTTTATGGCATCTTGGTTTGGGAAGTCCGCCCCGGATATGGACATCTAGGAGGGTTTTCTCCCCCAAGGTTGCTCGTAAACCGAAACAACAAGAGCACATCTTTAGTTGTGTGAGGGCACACCATGATGTTGGTTGTTTTTTCACTCTGTGTACGACACACAACCAAAGGGCCGCCGTCGGCTTGTGAATATTACCGGCCCTGATGGCGAAGCCAGCTAGAGAAATCATTGGGACAACCAGACCTCATGGCTGGCAGGAGGAGGAAGAAGAGGAGGAGGAGGAGGAGGACTGTCGCCATCAACTTCACCTGCAGGGGCTCTCATCCAGGCGCAAGCCGACAACGGAATCAAGCACGCCCTGAAGACAGCGATAGGAATTGCTCAGCAGCCATCAACCTCCCTGAAAATAGCACACACGTACACGCAATACATACACAAATAACAGAAGGGGGAAAAAAGAGAAGCCGCCGTACATCCGCGCCCAGCATCGAGGCCTCCTCCTCCTCCTCCTCCTCCTCCTCCTCTTCCTCCTCTTCCTCCGACCTGCCCTCGGGGCCACTCCTCCTTCCCCCCAACCTCCTTCACGGCCCCCACATTTTTTTTTTTCTTCCCTTATTCCCAGCAAAGGGAGGAGACGACAACGACGGAAGGACTACACGAGGGGCGGGGCGGGGCTATGCGGGAATTGGACCCTCCCTTCAGCACTGCCAAACAATGTCTGCATAATCAATCAGATCCGTCTTTTTCTGTCTCTCTCTTAATCTTTCCCAATGGGTCTACGCTGATTACTGTTGCCGGACAGTCTGTTTACCCGGACACAGAGAGAGAGAGAGAGAGAAGAGAAAAAGCCATGTGGGAAAAAATGATTTTGTCTTGGAGGGATTAGAGTGGGAGCATGAATAAGACAGCTGTAGCTGTCCATATTCCCCCAACAATCCTTCTCACGATTAAAAAAATCAAAAATCAAAATCCTCATCTGCTTAGCCTCCACATCTGTGAACTGGCCCAGAAAGAAGCCCAGATAGCGAGCTGGCTGGGCCGGACTAGGGGCTTCACCTTCACAGAGACCAGGAAAGGCGGGCACGGCTCGATGGACGAAATCAATCTTGCTCTCTCTCTCTCTCTCTCTTGGGTCAGTAAGAAGGCAGAGAGTGGGGGGGATATAATGACGTGGGCCCGCGTCTCATCAGCTCAGCCACAGCAACCAATGTCTTCCTGGATTGGGAAAAACGCATTCGGGTGTTTTTGTTTCTTGGGCTGAGGGAAGGACCAGGGTGTTGATGTGGGAAGAAGGGAGAGAGAGGGAAGAAAAAGAGAAAAGAAGGGTCCAAGGGGGAAATTAGACTTGTCAGCCTTGCAGGGCTGAGCCACGCAAGGCAACACACACACACACTAAATGACTGTGCTGCGCCGCGCCTGGTTGTTTTTTTTTGGGGGGTTGGTATGTTAGTTTTGAATCTAGTTTATAACCAGACCTGCATTTTTGGACGCTGGGGTTTTAGTGGAAAGGAGAGACTCCTGCCCAATGGGAGGAATTAAGACGGTCTCATGCGGGCGTTCGGGGCCACGTTTTACTACCACGCGTTTGGGTCAAGGTTTTAGTTCAGAGTTTCAAGGTGAGGAGGAGGGGAGGGTTAAGGAACAGGGAAGAAACAGGATTCAGCAGCAGCAGCATGGGTTTTTTGTTCTCCTTGTCACCACTCTCTCAGCTTTGAATTCACCGTTTCAGCAGGGAAACGCCACAGCACAAAACGCCACGACGCCGTCAAGAAGAAAACTTGTCTCTTGTGGGGAAAGGATAACCTTGGTCTACCAGGGGGGTCAGTTGGCACAAGGCTGAGAGAGGAAGGGGATACGGAAAGAATGATGAAATAGAAAAAAAAAGGAAAAAGAAAGAGAGACACACTCGTGGTCGCCCGAGACTCGGACAAGGTACACTACCGAGCCCGTCCTGGCGGCCGGAAAAGGAACACTCACACATCTCAATATCGTGATAAGCGTCACCCCAAGAAATAGAATCAGGGCTGTGCATGCAGCGGAAAGGTAACTTACATTAGACTCAAGACATATCGGGGAATTTCTCATCGTATCAACTCTTGGTCTCTTTCTCTCTTCCTCTCTCTGTCTTTCCCGCGCCTGCAGCAAAAGGGAGGCAGGGAATATACCAGATACGACGGGAGGGCGGGCCTCGAGAGCGGCCAAGCCCGCCAAACCCATCTTGGTGAAAGCATGTATGCATCATTCTTCCTTCTTCCTCTTTTCTGTTCTTTTTTTCTCTTCTCCTTCTTTTCCCTTTCCTTTCCCTTTTTCCCTTAGGCCACTGGCTCGAGAGACGGGATGGCGATTGCAACCCTACCCAAAAAGGTGGTCCCCGAGGCTTGTCCCGAGCATGTGCACACACACACACACACACACTCCCCATGAGCATGCAGTAGTAGGAGGGGTGTAACTCATCTTATCTTGGGTCCAACACGTGTCCCATTGGCCCCTCCGAGGCGAAAAATCCTTTTTGGTTGAGTAGGACGAGAGCAAGAAGAAGAGCAGATCATGAGCTAGCCAGGCCTTGGTCGGCGAGGACAGGTTCTCCTTTATGGCCCCTGGGCTCGGGGATTCCCAGACGAGCGAGCGTTCTGATGTTGGGAGAGAAGGAAGAAAAAAAAAAGGTAAAGGAAAAAAAGGGCGAGTCAAAGAAGAGAGGGCGGTACAACAACACCAGCCCAAGCAGCCTGTAACCCCCTCCCCCTCCTCTCTCTCTCTGTGTGTGTGTGTTGTGACCAGACCCAGCAGCATTTTCCTGTCCACACTCTGGAGGACTGCTTCACCAGCACATGAGCCAGCCACTGGACAGACATTGTATTGTGCAAAGACGAGACAAGTCGGTTCACAGGCCGTTTCAACAACCCCCCCCCTTCCCACCTCTTCTCCTCCTCTTCTTGTCTTTTCCCACCCGTCCTTTTCTCCCACCTCTGTATCAATCAGCGAAAAAGGGACAGGATAGGACCACGCCTCCACCCCCTCCAAGAAAAGACCCGCCCGGCCGCAGAAACAGAGGCCAAAGGGCCACGCAGGCCCATCCCAAACTAGTGACAACGTGCAGGTGAGACATCCCTCCATCTCATCTTCCTTTTTTCGAAATACCGGAACCCCGCGTGACCTAACAACCAAAGGTGAGTGCCTAGCTAGCTAAGCCAGCTGGCTGTCTGTCCTGCTCCGGTTGAGCACCTAAAAGAGACATTGCTAAGCTGCTGCTGCAGTGGAACCACCGCCCGGGTTCCTGAATTTGTTCAACCCGCCCTTCCCCCCTCCTCCTCCTCTTCCCAATCCGGATACGTGTCTGTCGCACGGGCATATCTCCTTCTCTTTCTTTTGTCAGCAGTGGGACGCGCGAGAGAGAGGGGGGGGGGGGAGGGAGGAAGAGTGCTGCTGCTGCTGCCGCCGCCTGTCATGTGCCCTTTTCCTTTGGGGGGGGGGGGAGTGGGAAAACGATAGTTCTGCTGCACGGACGCGGTGGCGCAGGAACACAGCATTCTGGATGGTCTCCTGGTACCAAATGGCGCGCTGGTGAAAATCCCCTAGATAGGTTGAAGAGGAGGTAAACGGTGCCAGAAGGCAAAGAGAAGGGGGCGGGGACGGGGGGCAAAAAGATGTGTCAGCCCTTTTTTTTTTTTTTTCCTTGCTTTCTTCTTGCTTGTCTTCTTCTTTTGTGAGTCTGGGAAAAACCACGTTATCTTGTCTCACTTTCTTTGCCCATCATGAGAGGAGAGAGCTCATGACGGGTGGCGCAGACAGCCCAGGTGGTAAGTAGTAGTAGATGGAATAGATTCGTTAGTTACTGCAGGTGAGTAAAGGTTGGGGCAGGAGACTTGTGTTCGTCATGTGGGCTCGACTCTCACCACCCATTGACACCCCGACCCACACACACACACACACAGGTCGTCACATTCCCAAGAAGGGAGGGGGTCCGAGGAAGCGACACCAAGCGGTACTCGGCCAATTGACTTGTCGGAACCATGCCTTGATGTGCACGTGTGTGCCCAAAGGTTTCTATATTTGGCTGCGGCCAGGGCTAGGCTCAATCTCGCCTAGCTAATTTGCTCATTAAAAAGGAAAAAAACTCGGTTCGCCGCCCCAATTTCCAATCAATAATTAGAGAGAGAGAGAGAGGCTGGGGCGGTTACTCTCTTTTTGGCGAGGTTTTCGTCATGTGCTGCTGTTGCTGCTGATGTGCAAAATCAGGTCACTTTTGTGTGTGTGTGTGTGTTTGGTGGTTTTGTCGTGTGCTGCGTCGGTCGACGTTGACCAGGAGGCCGAAAACCGCAGCACCATCACTCAGCAATCAGCCAGCAAGCGGCATCATCGGCGGCATCATCATCATCATCATCATCATCACCACTATCCTCCTCGAGAAAAAGAGTCGCCGACTACTTTCATACAGGGTATGTCAGATAAGGATCGGTGAGAGACAAGGAAACACACACACACACACACACAGAAGAGAGACAGCAGCGCCTGATTGCGACTGGCTCTTCTTGTCCTCCCGTGGCTCGCTCGGGTTCATGACCGTTCGTGGTGCAAGATCGTCATGATGATCGCGGCAGGGCCGTCCGTTGTCACACTCCCCTTCCACCCCTCCTTCTTCTCCCTTCAGCCCCGGCGAGGGAAGCAGAGTATATGTCCGTGCCTTGCATGCCAATAGTCCGGATAAGACGCACCCGTCTGCCGCTCTGAGACATGCGGCTCTCTACCTGACACGAGCAGTGGCATGCCATTGTTGGCTCTGTCTCTCTTGTCTCTCGGGGTGGTTTTTTTCTTAATCTTGACTTTCTTGAACCTCGGTTTCTTTTTTCTCCCTCTTGCCTTTTGGTTGAAATTGTTTCTTTTCCCGTCGTTACATCCACAACTACCTTTGTTGTCGAGTAGCGAATGTCGTTTCGGGCCTGAGGTTCCCCGACAGATCCGGCCGGTCGGTGATGGTGGCGTGCATAGTGCAAACGCATCACGCAGCAGGCTATTTCCCATCTGCAGCGCGAACAGGGTAGTAAGCCGGCCCAGCTACGACAAAAAGAGAAGGGTTGGTGGGACTCTCACCGCCTTGGGGCAGTCTGTGGCATGCAACAATGGCCTACGCCACACAGCATTGGATTCGTCCTTGCGTCTCACCGGTCCGACGACCGCAGGAGAGAAAAACAAGGTCCGTAGGCAATGATTGCAGGTCAAGCCCATCCTCTCATTGGCAAAAGGCCAGATTAGTCGTGTGTCGGTCGGTTCTTACATGACTGGGCTGTCTGTCACGTTGCGGAGCTGACAAGAGGCTGTGCTATCGTGGTCACACACAAGAGACGCTGGGTTTCGTCCTCTCTTGCCCGGCTGATTCTCGTCGGCGATGACAAGGACGTGACGATGATGCAGGTCTCCAGGCAGGGGGGAGGGGGCGATGCGGGAGGGAGACAGCAAATACACACTAGCCAGGACAGCAGCTGCTGGCCATTGACTGGTGCTTCTGCACCATCCATCGTCTGATGGGCACCTCGAATCCGCCCAGGCATCAAGGAGACCGGTGTGGAAATCCCGTCCGCCCCAGATGATACATACACAGCAGCAACGAGTAGTAAGGTTCCCAAAAATGGCTGTACGCTGTCCGCCGTCGTGTAACAGGGACAGATTTATGTATATATATATATATATATATATATATTTGAAATAAAATAAAAAATGGTGACAACCAACAGGAACAGACGCACGGAACACTTGACACACTTGGCTCCAGAGTCTGGCCTCCGCGTGTGGTCAGATGGACATGCAGGAAGATCCCACTGTACTGACAACAAAGACATGGCCACAGCGGGCCCTCGCATCCCATTCCTCGATGCGGACAAAAAAAAATGGTGCGTAGGATCGAGAGCAAGTCTCAGGCACAGGACACAAACTGATCCTGTCATGCCACAAATGCCCTTTTTGGGGACGTCGCGAGCACAGAGAGAGAGAGAGAGATGGCTCCCTCGCTGATCGCTGCCGCTGCTGCCGCTGCTGCCGAGGAGGATGATGATGACGATAATGGTTGACAGGAATGGGACTTTAATTCAATTGGGAACCAGAAAAGAAAGAAAGAAATACATCCATCCTACCCGAGACAGAGTGCTCGACCTTTGTGGTTGGTCAGTCTACGCGCTGGACACACAGAAAAGCACCAGACAGTAGTAGCAATTTGATTCAGATCTTCAGGTCACCACCACCTTTGCCACTTGTGAGACGGGACGAGGGAAGGGGGAAAGAGAGCGAACGAGAGCGATAGCGAGGTGCATAAGTCCAGTGTCATCCGCAGGACGTCATAACCTGGGCAAAAAAAAAAAAAAAAAGGGCGTGTACTATGTAGATGTGAGTTGGAAGGGGAGGAGGAAGAGGGGCGGCCATGAGAAACATGAAACGTTGCGTGGGAAACTTGGCCGCGGTGTAGGGATTTTTAGGTTGTCCAATGGACCAACCCCCGGGGGGCTTGGCGCACGACAAGATTTCTAACCAGGCGCGCTGTGCCCATCCCATCATCATCAAAGACAACGCGACGAGAGAGAAAAAGAGAGAGACAAGAAAGTAAATGTGTGGGTGTGTGAGTGGGTGTGAGTGGTGTGTGTGCTGGTTTGCTGCCAGGTGGCCCTGTGGCCCTGTGGCCCTCTGACGTCCACAGGAAAAAGAGGAAGGGAAGGCGCTAAGCTGCCACGCCAAAGAAGGTTAAAGTTTTTTATAGAAGATATCTAGGCCCCTTTGGACCTAGCCCGGAGGGGACCTTGGGGCCACTAATTCTGCAGAACGTCAGTGCGAGGATCAACGAAGGGGGAGGGGGGCGCGCGGAGTATCCTGGTCGGATGAGCCATGTACACAGTGCGCCAACGGTCCTTGCCCCCCTCCTCTCTTGAGCAAGTACTTGGTAGTCTCTGCGCTTTTCTCTCGCGCGGCTTTCTCTCTCTCTCTCCCCCCCCCTTCTTCGCCATTGTTGCAATTGATGATGATTGTCCCGCGGGGCAGACTGCTTGTTCTCGGCTGACCTTGCTTGCCGAGATGTCTTGTCTAGGGGACACCCCTTCCCTCTCCGACATCGTCCCATGATGGAGATGGGACGCACGCGCACGCGCGCACACACAAAGAGAGTAAGAGAAAGAGAGAGCGAGACACAAAACAAGCGACCCTGTACTAGGGGGACGTCGGAGGTGGGAAATTTCCCGTGGCTGAGCCGGACTCAAAAAGAAGAAAAACTGCTGTGGTAGGTCGGGGACAGGCCCAAATTGGAACCTCGGCAGCCCGCGAATTCCACTTTAGGCCGAGCGACGGCGGTAGGCCAGTTCTATGAGGTAAGGTGCAGTTCGACCAGGTGCCCCGATCGGGAACACAAACGACAAGGGGAATTGGGCATTTATTTGCTTGCCGGAGCAACTAACTGGTCAGTACACAGTACTATGTAGTTTTCCAAGATTGTCAAATTGTGGATAGTACATAATACAGACGGACGTATATCACCAAACTCGGACCCTGTTCTACTTATACCTCGGGCCCTCCAAGTCATGCTGCTGGTTCCTCTCTTCTCAATAGTCGCGCGTCTCTCTGTCAAAGCGCGCTGGGGTCATGTCGAGATTGCCCCTGTGGCCCCTACGAGTCGTGCTTTACGCGGCATTGTCGGGCAGCGAGGCTGTCAAGACTGTTGTTTGGGACTTTGGCGGCTGCTACCCTTCCTCCTCCTCCCCCCCCCCTCTTCCCCCTTATTTGAATCTTGCAGCCGACGGGGGCATGGATCTCTCTGGCAGACATGTCGTAAGGAAAATTGGCCGGGTGGAGGAGGGCCATGTCGGCATGCGTCATGAAGGTGTCGTTTGGTACTATTCATGACATGTAATTTAAGACAGCACTCTCCCCCCCCTCTCTCCCTCCCTCTCCCTCTCTCTTTGTCTCTCGGGAGATATACCGCGTCCCGAAGCGAAGAGTCTTGGGGTTTCTCATCTCCGCCAATCCGGGCTCGGCAGGGTCCGGTGCATCTTTTTTTTAAAAAAAAATCTGGAGCCAGGCTGAGAGAGGGCACACTGTCCACTTTTTTTTTTTTTTTTTTCGGTTGACGCTGCAGGTTGGCGCGTGTACAAGCAAATCGCGCGATGGTTTCTCTTCCTCCCTCCATGCCTCCTGATCCGTCCGCAGCTTGCTCGTCATCGAGAACAAGTCAGGTTAGACACCGAGAACTCGAAACAACCATCATCACTGGACACGAGAAACGCGTGTTTCATCAGTCCACAAAGGGTAGCAAGCTGCCATCCATCCTGCCCTCCCCTCACCCCTTCTTTTTCTTGACAGGGGTGACGGTGCCCCTCGACAAAACAGGGCTTCCATGTGGGATTCAGGGGGAGACCAGCGCTTTAGCACACGGGGGCCCGGAGACCAAGAGAGAGCATTCAAGAAACGGGCGCAAGGTCGCGATTTTTCCGGAAAATCGCACGACCCTCCCGAAAAGAAGCAAAACATCCTAGGATCTCCACGGTCGTCGACCTGAAAAACTGGGTCGAGACCGGTTTCCTCTGGTGAGAGCGCTAGTACTATGTGGTAGTGGTGAGAAAGCGTTGATGTCTCAGTTCTTTGGGTCTCTCGGCACAGCTTTTGGATGCCAGAGAGCAGAGTTTTTGGGACGGTGGCCGCTCAACAAAACGCACACACAGTACTACTATGGTATGTACGGCTGCAAAGTGATCGCCGGCGGTCGGGTCGCTGGATTGAGCCTCTTGCTCCGGAGGTACATCATCTCTTTTTCCCATGAGATCATGTTCCCGGCTCCCCGGGGGTTCGGATTTCGTCGCCAATCCCGACGCAGGGCTGCCACTGCTACCTTCATCAAAGGTAGGGTCAGCACTGCGAACTTGGCACATGGTGAAAAGTTTGCTGAGTTCCCTTGGCAGGCCTCAGGAGGATCCACGTTGGGCTGAGGAGAAGATAGAGCCGTCTCTCTGCGATCGGCCGAGGAAGGCCCACGACACAACACAACACACAGGCTACCACATAAGATAGTAAGTAGCAGCAGCAGCATAGTCTGTCGAGATGCCTTGGATTGCTTGTTTTGTCCGAGTGGCCAAGAGTCGATCTCGGGACCACGTCTACACAAGCAAGCCCTTCATGATCTCGTTGCGGCTCGCATTTCCGGGGACCAAGTCATGAACGACGCTAAATCTCAGTATTGAGTACTGTAGGTACTGCTGATCGAACCATAAGACTGGTAGCGTCCTGACGGCCCCAGAAGCTTAGGCTTCGCGCGCTCACCCTATCTGGAGATTGAGCTTTATGATTGCTGCGCATGGGGATTAGGCACGTGGGACTCGGCCGGAACTATTCAAGAAGCTCTCGAGCTAATGCTGTGCCGAAGGACCTTGTTTAAAATTGGCAGCTCGCAACAAGCAGCTGTGAAACCACCGGAGGAGAGAGAGAGAGAGAGAGACAAGGAAACGACTTTGTCTCTACCGAGCCGTGTGTACAAGTCATGTCTGGGGACAGAGCCGGTAGTATCTGCACCCGACGGACTGGTCTGTATACACTTAGTATAGACAGAGCCACTCGGGAGGCCGCGGTGCAGTCCGACTGTTGCGTAACGAGTTCGTCCCACCGACCACAAAACGTTATTTTGGTTCAAATCCCCGGCAAGCCTCTTGGGCGGTATCCTGGCTCCCTTCCAGCTACCCACCATGGATGTGGTGTAGCGAACTCTGCTGGGCGCGCTGGCTGTACGTCCGTACAACCCTTCGAGTTACATAGTACATCTCCGGGCGGGTGAGGGACCCAACCACCAACCAGCTGCTGCTAGGCATGCCGGTGATGATGGTGCAATGGGCAGCGCACTAGAGCGATGAAACGTGCGGTGATGCCCACCAGGATTTTTAGGTCGTGGAAAGAGGTGATGTCAACGGTGCTGGTCATGACAGCACTACCATAGTGCCCATAGAGTGTGAACCAGGTTTCCCAGGATCCATGGTGCTCTCTGAACCGCGGTTGAGAGGCCAGGGTCGGCTTGCCTGTTGCAGATCCCCCTCCAAGGTGCCATGTCATGGTTGCAACCAGATCATCTTGGGCTGACAATCGCCTGCTCTGCACCCAGTCATGTGGAAGCATAGGCTTCTCCTGAGCCGTGAGAACCGCCGCGCCGACTGACCATATTGACAGGGTGAGAAAATACTGCTGCGCCCGGGAAATGTTCTTGTTGATGCCAACCCACATCATCCATATCATTCAGGTGCACAGCCAGCCCGGCGCTCAGGCGAGCAGCTGATGAGAGCATGACCGCTACGCGCAGGAGAGCAGGGGCCAGGCGACGAAACGTTTCTTGTGCTTGCATAGGGTTCAATGCTGCAACGTGTGGTGATGATGCAAGTGGAGCCAGGGTTCGTCAGAGACAACGGTATTCAGGGGAGCAGGGGAGCAGGGGAGCGCCGGAGATGTGGGATGTGCACTGCCTCAATTGTCGAGCCACGAGAGTTGGCAGACCGACCCCCTGCACACACACAACAAAAACAAGAAAGAACAAAAAGACAGGCGGACAGACACAGAGAGAGAGAGAAAGAATTAGCCTGGGCTGCTGGTGAGATGAAAAAGGGCTACCAACCTAACGTTGCGCTGCTTTAGACTTTGGGATGCTTGGGCCGATCCACGCCCATCCCATGACAAGACAAAACAGGTCTGGCAGGAAACGCCACTGCAGGCCAAGTAGCTGTAGTCCCATGCTGTGCCACATTTGCTTGTCCATTTTCTGTCCGCCTTTTCTCTTCCTTTTTCTTGTCTTAGACTCGACCCGCCTCAGGCCATGCAAGCCATGCAAGCCATGCAAACCAAGGCGAAGCGGAGAATCTCGGGGGGGCAACGCCTCAGCTGCCGTGGAAGATTAAGATCTCCTTCTGGAAGCCGAACAGCTCTGTATGCTTAGTAGCGATGCACCAGGGAAGGACATACAGGTATCATGGTGTCATCTCGGCGGCTCTCGTCCTCGTCGTGCGGCGCAACACAGGGCTCGAGTCGGCCATGGTTGCCTCTTGTGGACAAGGGACAGAGAGAACATGGCCAGCATTGCGCAAGGCGCTGACTAGATCCAGGACTCGAAATCAATGCACGACTAAGCGGTCCTCCTTCTCGGCGGTGGGGCGTGAGGACGTGCTATAAAGTGGGATGGATGGATGGGGGGGAGAACAAAAAGAAGGGAAAAGCGAGTAAAGGTACAGTGCATATTGGTTCGAGAGGGCGGTGCCGAGATCCGCTCTCATCTGGCGTGAAGACGAGTGATTGGAGGCTGTTCCTGCTGGTTTGTCCCTTCCTTGGATGCTTGTCTCTTTCGTTCTTCTCCTTCCTCTTTTCTTGGTCCCTTGTTGGCTCTCTCCCACATTTTCTCCTCCTTTCCTTGGATGAGCTGAGCGCAGTGGCAAGCACCTTCCTTCCACAGCAGCCAGGGGAAATTTAGTGAGAGCACTACTACGGAAGTATCGCGGTGGGTTTCTGCACACTGTACAGAAGATACCATAGTACATGCTGCCTTCCGCGGGACACAGCCGCTCTTCCAAAAGGGAACAAGCGCCTCGCTTAGCCAAAGTCAAGTGCACCGTGCCCAGTACTATGGTAGAATCGACATAGTACTTTAGTACGGGATGCAATTAATTCTCTCTGGGCTGATCTGGTGATTTGATGCGTTTTTAGGTTCTCTCTCTCCTTTTGCCGTCACTCGCTTTTCACATCTACTATACCTCTTTCTTTCTGGCTCTAACTCATTCTGAAATGATGAGCTGCCAAGATGGAAGTTTTTTTTTTTTTTTTTTACATACGCTGTACCAAGACGGGAGGGAAAGGGAGGGCGCGAGTGGGGCTATGACAGTACATGCATGTGAAGGAAGAAGACGCATTTAAATAGTACCAAGTATGGTACATATGGTGCACAGTACATAGTCTGGCATAACTGGAAAGAAACAAATGAATGAAAATGACATAGTACCATAGTAATTTGTTATTATGTACTGCGTATGGTAGATATCCTATGGTACTATGGACCAATGTAATAATGCTGAGTACTTTGATAGCCCTATTCGGTGCCGTATGCGGGTCTGTCGGGGCCGGAGACGCAAAAGGGGCTCGCTCTCCTGCCAGGCCTGGGATGGACAGAGAGTGGGTTGATGTCCATGCCGATTGTCCATTGTCCAATGTTGATGTCCATCATTGTCCACGGATCCTCTCTTCCTCATCCCTCCTCCCCCGGCCCCCCTTCCATCCCTGGTCCTGCGTTTCCCTCATGCAGATGCGGCGCTCCGCACGACCACGTCTTGGAAACGGGGCTAAACTATTCTTGATGGCCCATGGCTCCACCCCATGCAAGCCACATAACCAGGGAAGGCACACCCACATAATATGGTACTCACTCACACACCTGACACTCGCCCACTGACCCACTGTAATCCACCCACCCACCAAATCAACCAGCGCTCACCCTCTGTCTGCTAGGTACTTTCCACTCTTCCCCCCAAAAAACAACCCCACACCACCTGCACTGTGCTCTATTGAGGCGGAGCTCCCAGCGCTTGGGGCAGCAGAGGCCAGTGGCCAGTGGCCAGCACCACCACCGTCACCCCCCAAAATCCGCACTTTTCCTCCAGGGCTCCTGAACCTGCGTGGGCCTGACTTGACCCTTGGGCCCTGGCTGCCGGTTGGCCGCAGGGCTTGGAACGGGGGCTCCAGTATTTAACAATGTCAGGTCCTCCCACCAAGCCCAGCCCCTCGCTCCTCTCATTTTATTCATCCTCCAAACCTGACATCGCCAACTCCCGATCCAGCACTGCTGCTGTACTCAACCCACGTTCGCTAACGCAAACAAACCCTTAGGAAGTCCTCGTTGACTCCTGTCATTCGCTTTGTGCTTTTTGTTGTATTTTCTTTTTCTTTTTTGAAAACCCTCTCAACCTCATACTCGCTCATATCCGACTCTTGCGGCAAAGGAACAGCACCTGTACCAAGACTCCACCGTACTCGTACTACTTGTCAAGACACAAACAAACAACTGATATCACCACCCCCCAAAGACCGTCTGCCAATATCGGGTCCTATTCGCCTCCAGAAGATTCTGCAATCATCGATATCTCAAGCTGGATCCCTCGATCTCGCGGTCCGACGAGCCCTAATCGACCTCACAAGCTTGGAACCAGAAGCGCCTCCATTTATCCATCTTGAGAGCGTGCACCGGTTCAATGCCCTCGCAGATCCAAGTATCCTTCAGATCTTGTCCACATTCGCTTTGACCTTCTCCAAAAGGTCCCCTTCTTCCACTCGCTATCGCCCCTGGAGAAGTCACGCAGAAAGACAGAGGAGGGAGCAAGGAATAGTTGGTTGTGTATTTTTTCTCCTTTATTTCTTAATTGGCCAAAAGCGTCGATGCGATCGAGATATCCCGATCTATCATAGCCCGACCTTGACAAAATCAACTTCGACTCGAACGACACGTTGCAGCCCTCGACTCGTTGCTGCAGATTCAAGTCCTTCGGCTCGGATCTCTTCTCCCGCTCCGCATCTTACCCAGGAGCAACTTCCATATTCAACACCAGGTCTTGAACCATCCCCTCTTCTTTAAGAGACACTCGCTCAAAAAATCACCCGTGTTGTCACGAGTGATATCTTTATGTGAGTAGACCTTGATTTCAGATACTGTGATGAATCTCGTCTGCTGTTGCAGCTTGTGAATGCAACATCCTTCTTGCTGACACAAACAGCTCTTTTTTTTTTAAAAAAAAACTCTCAACCTTCCACAATTTCCCAACAATGGCTGGTCCAGGTGGCGGTCCTCCCCGTCGAAGGTATGTTCACTCACTTTATATGTGGTGATTTCTAGACGACCGCCGTAGGTTTACTGACCAGCTTCTACAGCCACACCAAGTCTCGCAAGGGCTGCGAGACCTGCAAGAAGCGCCACATCAGATGTGATGAGAACTTCCCGCAATGCAAGAACTGTACCAAGCACAAGATCAGGTGCCCGTACAATGACATCCCGATCCAGGAGGCTAGGCCCAACGGCCCTGCCAACCTGCTGTGGGATCCCGAGATCGAAGCTGTCATCGATCAGTGGCGCCGCACGGGCTTCTTCCCGTTCCCGGATCTCCAGATCGTCAACCCGCCGATGCCCGAGAACTACACCATCGAGGAGCTGAGGTTGATCCACCATGTTGCATCCATCAGCAACGAGCTCAGCGTCTGGGGTGCCAACAACTTCACCCTGTGGACCCGCCAGATTCCCACGTGAGTGCCAAGCCTCGATACATTTCCTTGTGCAGCGCAGGCGACATGCCCAATCTCTTCCTGCTAACAAGGCTTTGCTTTTTCCAGTATCCTTGGTGTTGGCGCCGTCCACCGCTTCGTCATGGAGGCCCTGCTGGCTTTCTCTGCCGAGCACATATCCAACATCACCGGCTGCCCTATGGTCGGCAAGATGGCCTTTGAGCATCGCGGGCGTGCGCTGATGGGCGTCAGCAAGGCTCTCAACGCCTTCTGCGAGGGAAACTCGGATGCCATCCTCGCCGCCTCCATGGTTCTCTCCTGGCAAGCCACGGACTGGAGGAGCTGGACCCAGCACATGCAGGGCACCCGAGGAGTCATTGAGCAGATGGGATCATGGAAGCACAAGTCTCAGTTCGGGGATTTCATCTCCGAGACAATCACGTTCCCAACTGCTCCTGCTTCCCCGTCCCCGGACCACAAGCCAAAGCTCCCAGGCAAGGACGACTCCGAGGCGTTCAACAACACCCTTGCGCAGCTCCAGAAGCTTGAGAATCACCTCAAGCAGAGCCGCGAGGACACCAAGCTTGTGGTCCAGCTGATCAGCTTCCTCAAGGGCACCCGCAAGGTCGACCAGTCGATGGCCGTGGCCGATCAGTTTGAGCGGCTCAAGCCGCTGCGAGAGTGGCTGTTCTGGCTGCCCGTCATGCACCTGCGCCAGACGCACGCATCTCCGAACGCCCTCGTGGTCATGGCCTACTACTACACCGTGGCTGTCCTCATGGAGCGCCTGTTCCCTGAGATCGGTGCTGCGTACTTTGGGAACCTGGCCATCGGCCCCCTGGAGGAGATTGACAAGCGCTTGGTGTCCCACAGCGTCTACGATGCCGAGGGGTACCCCGAGGCAACCCGGCAGCTCATGAGCTTTGCCAGGGACATGGTCAGGGAGTTCCGCACCCGCATGGGCTGGTTCACGCCGTCGCCGTCGCCCTTCTCTGCCCAAGAGGACTTTGTCCTGCCAATGACGTCGGCGCCTCTGGCCGACGGTCTCCCCTATGCGGGCAACCCCATCTTCAGCTACAGCACGGAGAACCTGTCTATCAAGTCCGAGAGCAGCGTCACCGGCGTTCCCAGCCCAGTCGCCATGCCGTCTCCCTACAGCAACCAGCAGTACCTGAAGATCCCTCCGCCGATGGCTGGGTGCTACAGCCCCGTGTCCAGCACGTGTGAGGCGTCCAGCATCGGAGACGAGTTCAGCTATGAGACCTCGCCCGTCGTCTACAGCGACAACGAAGACTCCGGCTCATACGGCCTGGGCTTCGCCGGCCCTAACCTGCGGCTGTCCCTGTCGGGGCCAGGCAGCACCGAGAACCTCGAGGCCTTCAACTCATGCAACATGGGATACAACGGCAGTCTGCCCCAGATGGGCGGGCCGTACGACTTCGGGTTCGTCACTCCAATCCCAGTCCAGCCTCTATGGAACTAGGCCACCCCTCCCAACCTGGTCACGTCCCGCCAGGAGCCCAACAAGTTAATTGACAAGAGACTGGACAGGACCCACTCGCCTTTTCTGAGCACCACCCCAACCCTTCCGCCGCCAGAGCACATGATGTTCCGGCACTCACCCTCGGTATCGGTCTCGACAACAGCTGCTTCTCCCTTCCTGTCGCCCGAGAACTTCTCCATGCTCCCTGTTCCCGAGTCACCACTGCCGGGCTCGCCAAATCATCTCTCGTCCCATCACCGACACAACCTCTCGACGGCTTCTGCCCCACCTAGCTTCTACTACGCAGCCGACAGGAAGGACAGCGCACCTTAGGATCTTTTTCTATCGCGTCTGGTATTTTTCTGGTCTCCCTCGACAACACGCAATTCCCCGCCGCGCCTAAGATTTTTTTAATTCTGGCCGAGCTTGCAGCTCGCATTTTCCCTTCCGACAGCCGCAACTGCACACAACACTCCTTCAAACCCACGATCGCTCAACTCAACAAAACAACCAAAGCCATCGAACATTTCCAAGTGTCTTGCGGCACTTGATAACGCTCTTTCGTTCGCAACCCAACCAACTACGAACTCTCGCTAGATTGTTCAGACGACGCTCCTTTGTCAACCTTTTGATACCCACTATAGACATTCCTTTTTTTGCTTTGGATTCAGCCCACCGGCTTGGACGGATAAAAACATAGACACTCCTTTTCAGCAACCTCCCAAAGTTATGGCGGATTCTACTTCGGCATAGACGACACTCCTTACGGATTTGATGATCACGATACCCAACTGCATAGCGACTGTATTTTTTTATTTTTTGGATTGTTTTCTCGGGATGGACTTGGACAGGTTTTGGAAAGCCTGGAGCCCAAAGGGAGTGGGCAAGGATCAGGAGCGATCCCCTTCAGCATTGCGCGGCGTTTTCCCTGGGGTTCTCCTGATGGAATTTGATCTTCCGAAATTGTATTCGGATCTTTGTGCGACGGCAGGTTTTCTTTGCTGAGGGAAGGGGAGGGGTAGGGAAAGGCAAACAAACTACGGCGTTTTGTGCACACAAAGTTTCAAAGTGGTTGCTTTTGCTTGTGAAGGATCTCTCATGGGACAGTGCGAGATGGCCGTGCGCTGTTGGGCTTTTTTGAACCTTTTTGTTTTTTTTTTTTTTGAGGCAAGAGGAGAAGGCAACGACCTATTTTCTTATCGCGCGGGAGTCAAAAATTGTTCAAATAGGACGGTGAACAGCACGCGTCTTCAGCCTGGACAGAGGCAACTCAAGGAAACACGGACCCCAATCTCCTGTGGGCAACCGTCACGGTCCTGTCTGCGGCTCTGCGTGTCCATGTCGGTTTTCGACTTTGGTCCAGCAGATCCTCAGCCAGTGTCTGGATGGCTTTTTTGCCTGGAGATCTAATAGTTAATAATAATCTTGAATTGAATACAAAGAAAGCCTTTTACCTATCTTCTCGCCTTTTATTATAAAGTTCGCAAAGAGGTTCTATACAGTGTCTATTCTCTACAGCAACAACCCCACTTAGAAGCCTGAAAATTGTGCTATTCTTGGCCGAGGAGGAGTGGTGGTTTTGCATTACGAACACTACAGTCGCCAACAGCCACAGTCCTTTCTTTTCCCCTCCATTGTGGAGGAACCCTTCTCAACTCAGCCCTCCAAAGGGGCAGTATTGATTTAGCCCGAGAATCCAACAAGAACATGCATGACTGAAACAAAACTTAAACTAGGCAGGAGGGAGAAAACCCATTCACAGACGACAACGACGATCTCTGTCAAGGCCCGGTCGCTACAACATTCCCTATTGAAGACGAAACTTACCTAGTACCAATTCAACCTAAAGCACAGCAGGGGCGAGATAAGGAGGGTCGGGGGCAATCAGCAGAACAAGGGCAGGGCAGGGCAAGCATGGGAAGGGTAAAAAGAAATCTCGTATTCATCGGTCCATCACTAACCTCCAGCCCCCACTACAACAGGCTCTCCCTCCTTTCTTTAGCCTTGCATATGTAGTGTCCGCCTTCGACTCCATTGGACAAGGAGAAAACAAAGCTTGCAGTCTGTTCTTAGCTTATTCTTAAAATAACAATTATGTACTGGACTGTATTTGTGTGTGAGAGACTGAGTGTCCCTACCCAGTCAGTAAACTAGTGTGTAATATGCATGTATCTCTCCACCAAGCAGCCATTCCCCCCTCCTCCTCCTTACTCTCCCGAGGCTGCTGTGCTTGGGAAAGCAAAAGTATGGGACCGTCCGTGGGGCTGGAATCGCGCCTGACCAGTCGAATGCTTGAAAAGATGCCTTCGGGACAAATCCAAACCACACACCCCCGCCCCCGGAGGGCGAAGTCTCAATCCTGCTTGGCTTGATCAGGGGGTAGGGGTGGACAAGGTGGTGAGCTCGATGACGATAATCGCTTTCACCGCCGCTTGGATCAGATCGATGGTGGTGATGATGATGGCGGCTGGTTGGTTGGTGTTCCTCGTCTCCTCCCTCTCTTCGCACCCCCTTTTTTTTTTTAGTTCCTTGATTATCACTGCACTCCCCAAGAAGATGGAGAAGGGTTTCGTAGACGCGACGGCTTGATGATGGTGGCTTGCTATGACTATTACTTGGCGAATCCGGCCTGTCCTCGTGACGAGGATTGCTCAGCCTCGATGAGTCTTTTTTTTCTTTTCTATATTCTTCTAGCGCCGGGACAGAATGGGATGCCACGATGGCTGGACACGGAAAGAGACAAAAGCGAAGGGGAGGGGGGAGCTGGGATAAAGGAAGAAAACAGGGGAAGAAGAAGGCTACGATCACTTCTTGATTTCTCTCTCTCTCTCTCTACTAGCCAGGCTAGTGTCCACAGCAATGTTACATATCCTCCTCTCCTTACTAGGCTCTAGTGATCGCCGAGGGGAAGTACACAGTCCCCATCGCAGATGTAGCCAGAAGAATAGTACACACAGTACGACGCTTACACGACTTTGGGCCAAGATGACGGGGAGCTGTAAGATGTGACTGACTGACTGATGTGGTTGGTGGTAAGAATGATTAGGCCCGAGCAAGATACTGTCCGACGCCCTCTCTCCCCTTCTTTTCTCCTCCTAAATTTTCCGGTCGTGCATGCATGTATTGCATGATGCATTTCGGCGAGAAGGCGGTGGGCTGTTGCTGGCTGGTCATCATCACCTGATCGTGTTTTTTTTTTTTTGTCTGGTTTCCCGTTGGCTTGGAAACAATATTCTCGTATTCATCGCTCTCACCTGCGCTGGGGAGCTATATCACGTGTCATCCTGGAGTTTTCCCTCTTTTGCAACCTTGGTAGGTAATTCAGACCAGGGTGTGGCGAGTTAGAGAGAAAAGAGAAAGTGGGAAGGAGGGAGAAGGCATAGGGCTGTTTTGCTCTCTTTCTTCGGTTGTAGAGGAGAGGGCCTCGTATACGGGCCATGAGCGGTTTGAAAAAGGGGAAACAAGCAGGAGATAGAAGAGAAAGGTTTTTCTAATGTCGCTATTCTTAGGAATATCACTACCAGAGGCTACTCAGGTGGAAGAACAAGATTTTATCTTTGTCTTTTTTGTAATTTGGGTGGGCAAAAGAGCTTTCAGAACCTCTTGAGAGACATATCGAACTATGCCTGCGTTCCAGGAAGATTATCACTCTGTAGTCCCTCTGAAAGAATGAAGTAACTGTCAAGTGTTTCGCCTATGTGGTTCTTCTGACCAGAACTCAATCTATTAATACCTGAGGTACTATCGAGTCTTGTATGTCAGCCCTACTCAGAGTTCTTGTTAATTCATATCACTTGCAGGTGCAGAGACCTGACTTGGACATTTCACCCCCGGAGTTCACCAAAACTGTGCTTTGTGCACCTTGGATGGCAGTTTGATGTCTTCCGCCTTGAATTCTCCCTTCCCAAGAGGGCAGCTACAGATGGACGCAGAGCTGTCTCTGGGCTCCCATTGTAACCATTTCTCGGTTTTGCAAATAATTATTCACTAGGTATTGGTATGGAAGGCCTTTTGCTGATCATGACATGGATTTAGCAGAGCCCACTTAAGACACAATCAGACAGAGTGGCCTTTGGCTTTCGACGTGGAAGCAATCATATCAGACATGCTTTGACCAAACCAAAAAAAAAAAAAAAAAAAAAAAAAAAAGAACCGCAATGTTTTTGTTTCAAAGATCTACAGCTCCATACATTGCGGCCTCATTACCTCCTTCCTTATTATCCTAGACTTTCTTAAAGATGTGAGACCATCCAATATTGAACATCAGAATGTCACGCCTGGTGGTTACTACAAATCGCTGAAGCCGAAGAAGGCATTGTTCTCAGATAACATCCTAGCAAGGAGAGGAAATGCCTGGTTATTATGCCTTATCCCAGCAAGTTCAGCTGGGTAATATTGTCACCTAAACAATGCTTTCTTCAAGTCTATATAAACTGGTGAGCCATGTTTGGACTCCAGATGCTCATATTCTACAGGGTGAGTGCCTTTTTCATCATCTGCCATCACTACTTGATGCAATCCCCCACCCCCAGCTCCTTTCTTTTAGTCAGATGTAATCTCAAGGTAGGCGATGATCTCTGAGAAAACTGTCAACTATCGCTGTTGTCTGCTTCCCTGACCTCAAGTCTTTGGTCTCAGCGTCCAGCTTGAAAACTGTCCTACAATATTTGAAGTAATATAAGCTCAGAGACATTCAGCAATAAACACAAATGAGTTATTTCAGTATGCTGGAGTTCCAGAAGTCGTGGGAAGAACAGTGTTTCAGGGGAAATAATAGCGCACTGAGACTTGAGCAGTCTATCTTGGAGAAAGAATGATAACTGCCGATGATCAACTCCAAGGCCATTCAGCTGGTGATGTGACAAGACAATAATCACTGTTTTATTAATAGATTGTAAATTGATTACCCACAAAGTCAGACTCGGCCCTCCACTTTCTCAATTGACGCACAGCTTAGCATTGATTTTTTTTTTTCTCCTTTTACTATTTCTTCTCCTTATTTCTCTGGGCTCCAAAGATATTGGAAACCTACAAAGCAAGTGACCGCCTCGAGTTTCAAAGTTTCAATTCCAGCCTCTCAAAATCACATAGTCGAGTCCTTGGTAAGCGATTCCAGCATCCTGAAAGCCCCTGGGCTCAGATCAGAGTCCTTGCCCTTGATGTCGTCGAGAAACTTCTTGTCCTCCTCACTCAGCTGCAGTGAGTTGATATCGTCCGGCGTCAGCTTCGTAGCCGCGCCTCTGATCTGCGCCAGGTAGTCTTTATCCTCGTCGCTCAGCTCGGGCGTGCCACCAAGCTCGACGTTCTCATGGACCACAAAGTTCAGGGGGCCGCCCCCATCGCGCCAGGCGGGCGCAGGACCAGCCGTGTCCGAACCACCAGGCAGACCATCCACGTCGTCCTGCTGCGTGTTTTCGAGGACGTAGTCGATCTCGGGCTTGGTCCTCTCAAAGTCGGGCTCGGCATCAACGGTCTTCTTGCGGGCAAAGTAGCGGTCGAGATCGGCTGGCTCAAAGTCGGCAAAGTTGGCGCCGAGGGGGTCGCGGTCGAGGAGCCATCGGTAGCGGTGGGGGTTGTTTTGTAGGTAGGGGGCAGGTCTGGGTTGGCCTCGATGCGTGCGAGGTGCGTGCGGTCGTAGCTTAGGAGTTCAAATAGAGTAAGTATGAATTTAAGTGCAAGAAAAGGGGTTTTGGCCAATGTTTGGGATTCCCTGGAATGAAAAAGGGACTTACATATCGATACCCTTCATGACCTTGGATACCACGCGCCCAGCAGCCTTCCAGCGAGGCCCGTCATGCCAGATGACACCCCCTCGCCCAGCCTTACCAGCGTCTCTGTGATGGTCGGATAACACAAATGACAGGTCCACCCGCCGTCGCCAAACACATACTCGTCCTGGCTGCGCTGTTTCCTCAGATCATCGGGCAGGATCGTGTCGGCACCACGATACACGGTCGCCTGCGGGTGCGGCCACCACTCGTTGCCCTTCTTCTCCTTGTTCTTGTTCTTCTTATACCTGCTGCTGGACTGGAGAGCAGGATCAGGATGCTCGGGCAGTGCTGCTCCTCCCCCTGCCACCTCGTCCAGGTCCACCACGATGGGGTCAGGGGTAGCCCCCAGCCCGTCAATCTTCATCCACTGGTAGCTATACCAGTACCTCCTGGTGCGGACCGTCGTGCGCTCGGGGATGTCGCAGTTCCTCAGCACCTTCATGGTGATGGGGCGGAGGAGCTCCTCGACGTCCGAGATGAGCAGCACGTCGCCCAGCTGGACCTTTTGTGCGCCCGTGAGCAGGGGGATCACGCGCGTGGAGATGGCGTTGCGGGTGGCGGCGGCGTGGTCGAGGCCGGTCTTGAAGTCGTAGGCGTGCTGGGACAAGGTATGGCGGATGATCTTGGCGTGGTAGGACGAGAGACGGCTGGTCCAGATACGGTCGAGGAGGGTTGGTGGGTCTGAGGAGGAGGAGGAGGAGGAGGAGGAGGAAGAGGAAGAAGGAGGAGAAGAAGAAAAAGAGCCGTCTTGTTGTGCTGCGGGAGGAGGAGTTTCGAGGATGATAAAGTAGTCTATGTGCTGATACATGGACGCAAGTCGGAGCTCGAGGAGGTCTGCAGAGGTTTCCGATGTCACGACCAGCAGATCGTATATTCTCCTCTTCCGAGGAGGGCCGCGTGATGGGGCGCGATGAGGGGGCCGCCCTCGGGTGTGGCAGAAGCATTATAAGCGTCGAGGTGGAAGTGGAAACAGAAGCTCTCGGCCTCCTCTGGGCTGAGCACCGCATCCGATGATGCTGATGACGACGATGTTGACGCTGATGCCTGTCGCAGATCATCTTTTCCTCCTCCTGCTGAGGGACGAGAGTCAACAGCGAGGGCCCCGTTGAGTCCCTCCACCGTCGGATCAACGACAACGACACCGCCTCCGTCCCCTGCTCCTCCTCCTCCTCCATACTGCCGCTGAAAGGTGTGTGGGCCAATGATCCAAAAGAAGACGAGCGTCAGGGCTGCTATGATGGCCTTTGCCCTGGGGCTGCTGTGGGCGACAGGCACCTTGAACGGGATCCTGCCTGTCATGGCTCGAAGGCGCTTGGAGGACGCCTTTACTAGCGACATGATGGTTGGTATGGACGCATCCAATCTTCAAGGCCCTGATTGATGTTATGTTTCAACGAGAGTGCGTGAGAGAGAGAGCGAGAGAGCGAGTGCGAGTGCGAAAGAGGGAAAAGAATCAAAAAAAAAAAAAAAAAGAAGACTGAGACTTGGGCAAGTGTGTTTCTTGTCATATCCTCTTTCTCTCTCTCTCTTTCTCTGTCTCTTCCTCAAGATGGTTTCTTCTTATCAAGGGAGGAGAAGAGAACGAAGGCTGAACCTTAAAAAGGACATAGAGGAGCTCCCCATTCAGCCACCCGCAGAAGCAGCGTCTTTTCCTATGCCGCCCCTATCTAAATTAGCTAGACTGGCCATGGTCTGCTAACTGACACTGACACTTGCGGGTAGTCTACGATCTAGATCTGAATGGTGGAAAGACTGTTTGTATCTGTGGCAACGGCTTAAAAAGAAATATGTTTATGAGTATGTAGACCTTTGGGGGGATAAAATAAGAGAGCGGCGGACGAGAAAGTAAGGGTTGGATTGAATAATACCGCTGTCCTCGACCTGAGCCAAGTAATCAATAAATACTATGCTCATACGATAGTGTCATGTTTAGAGAAGCAAAGCGTTCGTCCCTCAAATTCGAGGGAGCAAAAGAGAAAAGAAGAGGGGAAAAAAAAGAGAAAAAAAAGCAGAACATGTGATCGCATCACAGTCGAGACTTACAGAAACACACACCCTGTAAGGGGCCACCAGCAGAGGCCTGGTCCTGCAAGGGATCCCAAGTACAGTACGGGCGTATCCAAATAAAAAGAACCCCTGTCCTGATTACACTGCAGCAGTCAGTCATTCAATCAATTTATTTTGTCATCCCTGGAGCAAATCCCCAAACCCGTCACTCCCGTACTCCCGATCCACCCGGAAGTTTATTTTGACGTACAACCAGATCCATTATCTTTTTTTCCCCTCCGATCCGCCGATGCGAAAGAATACTACAATAGAAAGGTGGACACAGATAAGATCAAGTAAAATCGAGGCTGTGCCGTTCCCTTGGTGGGCTGATTCAGCTCAATGCAGACCACTCTGGCACTTATTACAGCGTACCAAAAAGCAGGCCCCAACAGTCAGCCCTTGGCTGTTTGGTTATGCACTTATTTTGGCACCCCCTCCCACCCCCGTTCTCGCCTGTCTGGGTCTGTCAGCATCGGGCCTCTTCTCTCTTTCCAGGCTCGCTCTTCTTAGTAGTAGTTTCAAGCCACCTCGAGAGAAGTATTACTACAAAACCAGTCCAGTGTCCTCCATTTCAGGAAGAAGGGCCAGAAAATGGCATGTAATCATTTAGGACGAGAACAGTACATGCTCGCCCATCGCCCGCCGATTCTGGCTACTTAGCTTTCCTCTGTCTCTGTCTCCGTGCTTTTCCTGTTTGTCTCCCTTTTTTCTTTCGCTACTTCACCCAGAGGAACACTGATCCTCCCTTGCCATTCCTTAAGACTTGTCTCAGTCTTCGGTTCCCCAGCGATCTTGGTACCTCATCGATCGGAGAAAGAAGAGAGAGCAGGTGTACTACGCAGCCACACGGACAGAAGGGAAAAGATCTGTCTCGGACAGATGCAGGGCCCAATCTAAACTCTGTCCCTGTAGCTTCTTCTTCTAAAGGTTGCCCCTCCTCCTCCTCCTTCCCTTGCCGGTGCGAGGTGATTGATCCCTTGGCGTCACTTTTCTCTCTCTACATTCCAATCCTCCATTCTTTCGGGTCTTCCAACCACAGATTGATATTATTACTTTATTGTTTTGTGAAATCTACACAAACGAAGAGAGAGAGAGAGAGAGAGAGAGAGAGATCAATCACCACCTGCGCAAACAAGTCATGCTGTTTACAGTCCTCTAGAGGAGGTACATCATTATTGCCAAAATACGCTGTCACCTTCTCTTCATCCACATTATAAACCCACACCCACAACCCCACACACACGTCAACCCCTCCTGACATGCCTACCGGGGCAATTCCCAGCTCCAAGATGTCGGTGCTGCCCATCACAGAGAAGCTGCTGCCACAGAGGCAGGGTAGCGGCATCAGCATCACCAGCACCAGCTCGGCGACTGCACATCCTGCTTCTTATATCGCCTGCTGGATCTTTTTCTCCAACCTGACCATCCTGTTCAACAAATGGCTGATAGATACTGCTGGCTTCCCGTGAGTCTCTCTCTCTCTCTCTCTCTCCCCCCGATGATTTTCCTCCTCGACTAACCGTTTCATTTATCCACCCTGCAGCATATCGTACGTGTAAACCCAACCGTGCCGCTCTTCTCCCCTCCTTTCGTCGGAATAAAAAGAAAGAAAACAAAGAAAATCATATGTTCGCGACAGACAGACAGACTTACTGACTCCCTGTAGCTATATTTCTGACCGCCTGGCACATGATCTTCGCCGCAGCCGCCACCCAGGTCCTGGCCCGGACCACCAGGCTCCTCAACGGCCGCAAGAGCGTGCAGATGACGAGCCAGAAATACATGCGCGCCGTCGTGCCCATCGGCATCGTCTACAGCGGGAGTCTTGTCTGCAGCAACCTTCCCTACCTGTACCTGAGCGTGCCTTTTATACAGATGCTCAAGGTGAGCAGCATTTTACACCCTTGTCTCTCTCTCTCTCTTTCTCTCTGTTTCTCGTTCTCCCAAACAAACATGATCTACTCTTTCCATAATACTGACGAACAACCCTTAAAATTACTAGGCAGGCGGCCCAGTTATAGTTGTCTTCATCTCCTGGCTCTGGGGCGTGGCCCACCCGACCCGCACCGCCCTCCTCAAGATCCTCCTCATCGTCCTGGGCGTCCTGATCGCCTCGGTAGGCGAGATCCGCATCAGCTGGCTGGGCGTCTGGTACCAGGTGGCCGGGCTCGTCTTCGAGGCCCTGCGCCTGGTCATGATCCAGGTGCTGCTGGCGGGCGACGGCGAGGGCATGGACCCCTTGGTCAGCCTGTACTATTTCGCGCCTGTCTGCGGGGCCATGAACCTGGTGACGGTGTATCTGACGGAGATGAGGACGTTTGACTTGGCGGACTTTGTGAGGGTGGGGCCTACTATTCTGTTGTTTAATGCCATGGTGGCTTTTGGGCTGAACATTGCCAGTGTTTTCTTGGTAAGTTTGATGATGACGGGAGAAGAAGAAAGAGAAGAAGAAGAAGAAGAAGAGAGCACTATCATGGCGGGGGAGGACAAAATAAATTTGAGGGATTCTCTTTCTTTTTTTTTTTTTTTTTTTTTTTTTTTGGGGGCTAATCAGAGTTACATATACACAGATCGGAAAGACCAGCAGCCTCGTCATGACGCTGTCTGGCATCTTCAAGAGCATCCTGCTGGTCGTCGTGGGCGTCCTGATCTGGGGCACGCCCATCGGGTCCCTGCAGCTGTTTGGGTACCTGGTGGCCCTGTTCGGCCTCTTCCTCTACTCGGTGCCATCGGACAGGATAGGGGACTTTGTCGCGTCGGTCAAGGGGCGGTGGTCTTCGTGGGGAGCGGGTAATCAACTGAGCCTGAGCTGAGGGATGGGGAAAGCTGTGGGAAGGGATGGCTACGGAAGTTTCAGGTTTGGGGGGTTTGCAAGAGCAATCAGACATTTGGGAACCACAGGATGCATATTTTGTAAAGGCTGGGGGTTGGAATTGGGATTGGGCTGGTTGGGCATAAGGTATTATGGCGTTGGTGGGCATGTGCTTTTGGATATTGTTGCTACAGACACAGCAACCACTTGATCGTGACCTCACCGCCGTCGTCGAGGATCTGGCAGTGCCCCCTGGGACTCTCTGCATGTCACAGGCGAGTCAATTCTATAATAAGCATTTAATTGTTATACCCAGATGCTCCGCTGCAGAGCTGTAATGATGAACAACAGACGACAAGACTGCAGGCGAGCGTCCCCTCTCTTCTGACCGGCCGGCAACAAGAAATAGTGACAGTCAGATTGTGATGTGCTCCTAGCTAGTATTAATCGAGTGCGCTGCCGGTGGTGGTGGTCGGCTGAGACAACCCACGCGATCATGTTTCGTGATGGTTGCCGCTTAACGAGATTGCGCTGCGTCAGGTATTGACTAGCCTAGATACTGTAGCGGCATTCTTTCTTTTATTGCTTCGTCTTGACTCGAGAGCACACAGCCTGACGAGATCATTTAGTCTTAGGGAATGGAAGTAAATAATAGGGTTACAGAGTCTCCGGTTCTTCAACTTCATTGATCCCTCTTCCTATTTGTTTTGTCAAGATGCTCTTCGTTTCAACCTCCCTCGTTAAGGCTCGTGGTGGATCATCTAGAATAGTAATATCTTAATTCTTTTCGAAATTCGGCATCAAACACCCCAAGCAATTACCCTCAGCACATACCCTTCAAGTGTAAATAAACCCAACTTCACTGCCCAGAATATGATGCAAATTCAATAATTCAATTAATACCCAGTCCAGGCCAAACACCAAAAGAGGCCGATCTAATCACAAGTAAAGGAAAGGGACTCCGATTGATGTACAAGTCAACCGGCAAATAAAGCCGGACTTCCGGGCTCCGGATCGGCACTTGAGTCCGATCACCTATCGACCGCTACGGAGCGGGGACTCCGTACTATGCCACACATGCCACAGCAATTACTGGCCTAACTGGTGGGACACGCCCGGCACGGTTGGTGTTGGGCCGAGCAGCAATGGAGAGGGTAGAAGATAAATGTGTGTGTGTGCTTGAGAAGGAGACTGAGAAGATACTGTTCTGTACTCTGTGCTTCATTTTCTCTACCTCTTCTCAACAACAATACTCACTCACGCAATCCCCAACTTGCTTCATTTCTAGTATAATAAACAAGACGACTGAATTATACCATCACTTATCCTCCTTTCCCTCTCTCTTCATCTTATACACACACACACACACACACACACACACACACACACCGCCATGCCGGCAGCGACAGAAAGACCGCTGAGGATCTCCATAGACCGAGGCGGCACCTTCACCGACTGCATAGCCAAGGTCCGCGGCCGGTCAGACGATATCGTGCTCAAGGTGCTCTCGGTCGACGAGAACAACTACAGCGATGCGCCGACCGAGGCCATCCGGCTGGTGCTGGAACAGTTCTACGGGCGGGCGATCCCTCGAGGGACCGAGCTGGACCTCAAGGACGTGGGTGAGTATTTGGAAGCAAACACTCTCAAAAGATCACTAACTGAATGACTTCCAGAATGGATCAGGATGGGCACAACAGTAGCGACCAACGCCCTCCTGGAGCGCGACGGGGAAAAAGACGGCCCTCCTGGTCACAAGGGGCTTCCGGGACGTCCTGGTGATAGGCAACCAGTCCCGCCCCTACATGTTCGACCTCTCCATCCGGCGGCCCGAGGTCCTCTACTCTGACGTCTGGGAGGTGCCCGAGCGCGTCATCCCGGCGACGTGTTTCGACTCGGAGCTGCGCCGGCTGAGGATGCAGCACCCTGACAAAGGAGCAGTGCACGAGGCCGTGGAGGGGACGACGGGCGAGACGGTGCTGGTTTCCGAGAGGCTTGACGAGGAGGCAGTGCGCGCCCACCTCGACGGGCTGTACAGGCAGGGCTACAGATCTGTGGCGGTCTGCCTCATGCACTCGTACGTGTTCCCCCGCCACGAGCTGCAGATCCGCGGCCTGGCGAGGCAGGCAGGGTTCGAGCACATCTCGCTCTCGCACGAGGTCTCGTCGCGGTCCAAGATTGTGCCCCGGGGCAACTCGGCTGTGGTCGACGGCTACCTGACGCCTTCGATCGAGCGCTACCTGCGCACCTTCAAGGCTGGGTTCCCGAGCAGCCTCAGCGGTAGCACTACTGGTGGTGGTGGTGCCAGAATCGAGTTTATGCAGTCCTCTGGCGGTCTAGTGCCCTCGTCGGCCGTGTCAGGCCTACACTCGATCCTGTCTGGCCCCGCGGGTGGTGTCGTGGGCTACGCGGTGACCTGCTTCGACCCAAAGACAAAGACACCCGTCATCGGGCTCGACATGGGCGGCACCAGCACCGACGTGAGCCGGTTCGACGGGGAGCTGGACCACGTCTTCGAGACCACCACGGCGGGGATCCCCATCCACGTGCCGCAGCTCAACGTCAACACCATTGCCGCCGGCGGCGGGAGCGTCCTGGGCTGGCGAGACGGCCTGATGACGGTCGGCCCCGAGAGCGCGAGGTCGTTTCCCGGCCCTGCGTGCTACCGCAACGGCGGCCCTCTGACGGTGACAGACGCCAACCTCGCCCTGGGCAGGCTGATCCCAGAGTATTTCCCCTCTGTGTTTGGGCCTGGGCGCGACCAGCCCCTGGACAGAGACGTCGTCCTCCAGAGGTTCCAGGACCTCGCCGAGGCCATCAACCGCGACACCGGCAAGACCTTGGCCTGGGAAGAGGTCGCCGACGGGTACCTGCAGGTGGCCAACCAGGCCATGTGCGGGCCCATCCGCAGCCTGACCGAGGCCCAGGGCCACGAGGCCGCAGCACACCACCTCGCCTCCTTTGGCGGCGCAGGAGGACAGCACGCCTGTGCGGTGGCGGAGATGCTGGGCATCAGAAAGGTGCTCGTGCACAAGTACTCGTCCATCCTGTCGGCGTACGGCATCGGGCTGGCGGACGTGGTGCGCGAGGAGACGCGGCCGTGCAACAAGGACGTGGCGGTGGCGGGCGGGGCCATCCGTGCCGAGATGGACGCGCTGGCCGAGACGGCGAGGAGCCACGAGTCCATGAGGAGCTTTGAGGATGGCGTGGTCGAGGTGAAAAAGTACCTGAGCATGCGCTACGACGGGAGCGAGACCAGCATCATGACCCCTGCCGACGGAGGAGACGTTGGCGAGGCCAGGGACGAGTTTGTGAGGACCCACCACCGACAGTTTGGCTTCACGCCTGCGGGGAGGGCCATCTGGGTCGATACTGTGCGGGTGCGGGCTGTCGCGAGCGGGAGGCGGTACTTTTCCCAAGGTAGAGAGGAGGAGGAGGAGGAGGAGAAGAAGCTTGTGGTGGCTGCTGGCGAAGACGACGATACTTCTGCTGCAGGGCCTTTACCAGAACAGACACGTCCTGTACGCTTCACATCTCTCGGCTGGGTCGACACCCCCGTCTACACCCTCCACGCCCTCCAGAAAGCCCCAGCCTCCAGCAGGGTAAGAGGTCCCGCCCTCATCGTCGACAAGACCCAGACCATCGTCGTGGGCCCAACCTCGTCGGCCAGCTTCCACCCAGCAAGAGATCTCCTCATCATCGACGCCCAGCCAGAGGAGGTGGCGGCGGTTCAGTCTTCTTCTTTTTGTTCCTCTCCTTCTCCTTCAGCAGAGGAGATCGAGCCAGTCAAGCTCTCCGTCTTCCGCCACCGCTTCTTCGGCATAGCAGAGCAGATGGGCCGCGTGCTCCAGATGGTCAGCGTCAGCGCCAACATCAAGGAGAGGCTCGACTTCAGCTGCGCCATCTTCACCCCGGACGGCCACCTCGTCGCCAACGCCCCTCACGTGCCCGCCATGATCGGGAGCATGGCCTTTGCCGTGAAGTCCCAGATCGCAGAGTGGAGGGGCAGGCTCCGCGACGGCGACGTGCTGCTGTCCAACTCGCCAGCCTACGGCGGCGTCCACCTGCCCGACCTGACCGTCGTCACGCCCGTGTTTGACAAGGAGGACAGGTCCAGGATCATCTTCTGGGCCGCCTCGAGGGGCCACCACGCCGACGTGGGCGGGATCCTGCCGGGGTCCATGCCGCCCACCTCGAAGCACCTCTCCGAGGAGGGCGCCGTGTTCGACTCGTTCCTGCTGGTGAGGGACGGCAGGTTCCACGAGGAGGAGCTCCGCCGCATCCTCTGTGTCGAGCCCGCCAGGTACCCGGGCTGCTCCGGCTCGCGCTGCTTCCAGGACAACGTGACCGACATCAAGGCCCAGGCCGCCGCCAACCACTGCGGCATCCGGCTCGTGCGCAGGCTCATCGACGAGTACACCATGCCCGTTGTGCAGCTGTACATGGGCGCCATCCAGGACGCCGCCGAGCTTGCCATCCGCAACCTGTTCAAGTCCCTGGCCGCCTCCTCAGCAGGTGCTACTACTGCCTCGCATGCTGCCCGTCTCCAGGCCACAGACTACATGGACGACGGCACCCCCATCTCCCTGACCGTCCTCATCGACCCAGACACAGGCTCCGCCACCTTCGACTTCACCGGAACGGGCCCCCAGGTCCTGGGCAACTGGAACGCCCCAGAGGCCATCACCAACTCCGCCGTCCTCTACGCCCTGCGCTGCATGGTGGGGAGCGACATCCCCCTCAACCACGGCTGCATCAAGCCCATCACCCTCATCATCCCTCCCCTGTCCCTGCTCAGCCCCGACCGCGAGGCTGCCGTCTGTGCCGGCAACGTGCTGACCTCGCAACGCCTCGTCGATGTCATCTTCAAGGCCTTTGGGGTCTGTGCTGCCAGCCAGGGCTGCATGAACAACTTTACCTTTGGCGTCGACATGTGCAAGGACAAGGACGAGACCAAGGACGACGACATGATTGGCTTTGGCTACTACGAGACCATCGCAGGAGGCAGCGGCGCAGGCCCCCACTGGGACGGAACCAGCGGCGTCCACACCAACATGACAAACACCCGCATCACCGACCCCGAGAGCCTCGAGCGCAGGTACCCCGTCATCCTGCGCCGCTTCGGCCTGCGCAGCGGAACAGGTGGGAAGGGGGCCAGGCCGGGCGGGGACGGCGTCGCCAGGGAGGTCGAGTTCAGGGTGCCCATGACCGCCTCCATCCTGAGCGAGAGGAGGAGCTTTGCGCCGTACGGCATGCGGGGCGGCGGGGACGGGGCGAGAGGCCTGAACACCTGGATCAGAGGGAACGGCGTGAGGGTGAATGTGGGCGGCAAGGGGTCCGTCAGCGTGAGTGCTGGAGACCGGTTTGTGGTCGAGACGCCTGGTGGAGGTGCCTGGGGAGCCCTGGATGATGAGGGAGACAAGAAAGTGCTGCGGGTGGGTGAAGACGAGAAGAGGCCCTTTGTGCCTCTCGCGAGCGGATCCATTGCTGCGAGGGTCGATCTTGCGGACCAGGTCTAGATTTGATACATGTTCAGCAACAAAGGAAGAAGAAAGATGAGATTTTCCCTTTTGGATCTCATATATCAGCAAAGCTCGTCAGGGAGAAAATATAATAAGTAGTAAGCATCTTGTAACTTACCTCTGCTGAGGAAGAAATAGAACAAGGACATCTCTGACTTTCCCAACGGTCGGTAAACTGAGAAACGTCTGCAGGAGGGAAGGATGCCGGTTGGATATTGTGATATCAAAAGCAAGACAAGCAACGGCAAGGAAGGCCATCTATCTCCCTCTCATCCTCCTCCTCCTTCTAGGCCCCTTTTGTCCTGATAACATTTACTCCACCAAAAATAAAAACCAAGAGATGAAAAGACGCCTGACCACATTGGAGGCGTAAGCAAGAGAGTTTGTTCTTCTTCCTTGAAAAGCATACCGTGCCATAAACATCCAATTCCTGCCCATCCCACTCGCTGTGTTTGTTTGTCACGCATCCATGTTCTCTCTCCCTCTTTTTTTTTTTTTTTTTTTTTGAAACAAAAAGGAAACAAAAAAAGGCTGTGATATGGTACTTTCTCCCTCCAGTCATCACGAATCATCAAAAGCCCCCTCTTTCCAGTTCCCGTGTCCTGCACCTCCAGCCCCAGCAACACGTCGTCCACCACCGCCACTACCACCCGCCGCCGCCGCTGCAGCCGCCGCTGCAGACTGGCCAAAGTTGGTGGCGTGCTGGTCTGCATCTGAGCTGCCCATGTAGTAGAGCGAAAAGAACACCAGCAGGTGCAGTGCGACGCAGTACGCGGCGAACAGGTTCCTGCTCGTCCGCGTCGCCAGCACCGTCCGCGTGATGGTGTACACGACCCGTTCCGGAAAGCTCATGCGCTTGTATGCCCGCGCAGACTCCCTGCCCCGGAACGCCGCAAACGGGCTGATGTTGGACTCGTACGCTGACCGGTACCGGTCCATGCCTCCTCCTCCTCCTCCTCTCTCTCCAATACTGCCGCCGATGGCCACCGTCGACGGGTTTGGGTTGTCTGCGTACGAGGAGGACGACGTCACCGCACCACCGCCAGGAGTGTGGCTGCTGCGGTTGTACGTGGAGACATAGCGCGTCTTCTCGTACAGATTGAGGTTGTCCTTCTGCAGGGCGGCGATCTCCTGCCTCAGCTGCGACACCGTCCGGTGCGTGCCGGACAGCTCCTGCTCCAGCTGGGCGTTGCGCTTCTTGAATCGGTCTCGCTGCGCCGTGATCATGGGCAGGATGCCCGACCCGCCGCCCATGCCACCGCCCATTGCGTCGCCGCCCATCGCGTCTCTTGGGTTGAAGCCGCTGATGATCGACGAGGTGGGTGAAGTGCGGCCTCCTCCTCCGCCGCCGCGCCGTCCTCCTGCCACAGACGGCGCGTAGCGGCTCACATATGTGCCTGCGACCGATGCGCCCGAGGGAAAAGCGCTCGCCTGTGACTGCAGGCTGGAGAGGTCGTTCTCCAGCTTCTCGTTCAGGTTCTGCGACTTCTCGAGCTCCATGTTGGCCCGCGAGAGCTCCTCCTGCAGGTCGGACAGCCTGCCCTGAAGGTCCTGGTGCGACACCCTCAGGATTGTCAGCTCCTCGTTCAGCTTCTTGTTCCGCGACAGCAGGAGCTGCTCCAGCGTGTCGCCCTTGGGCTTTGCGCCGCCCTCGCCGTTGGCCGCCTCGTCGTCGTCCGCTGGGTCCCGGGCCTCGACAACGTCGTCATCGCCCGTGGAGAACTCGATGCTCTTCAGCACCTCCAGCTCCGACTTGATGTCGTCGTAGTCGCTCCACCTTGTTACTTTTGCCTTGACCGCGTCCCGCTCGTCCCTGAGCAGCGCCACCTCCCTCTCGAGGCCGCGCATCTTCGTGTCCAGCTCCCGCTTCAGCTTCTCCCTCTCCACCCTCGAGGCGTCCAGCTTCCGGATCATGGACGAGTTCTCAGACCGCATGCGCATGTAACCGGGGTCGTCCTCCAGGGACGTGGCCTGCTGCTGGCTCGAGGCCTGCGACTTGGCCTGCGCGAGCTCGAGCCTCAGCTGCTCGTTCCGCGCCTCCACCTCTGCCAGCCTCATGCTCGTCCGCTCCAGGTCCGAGTTGACCATCTCCAGCTCGGCGCTCGTGACGTGGCCCCTGGGCTCGTCCTCTGGGTCCTCTGACGACCTGCCCAGCCGCTGGTTGACCTCGTAGCTGGCCTTGATCTCGTTGAGCAGCCGCTCCTGGTTCTCGACCTTGTCCTCCAGCGCCCTCTCCTTGGACGCCCAGTTGTCCTTCTTCTCGTCCAGGACCGCAATCCAGGACGACTCGACCTCCTTGACCTTGCCCTCGAGGTTCTCCTCGAGCTGCCTCCGACCTCCCTCTCAGCCTGCAGCCTCGCCTCTGTGTCCTCCAGCTGCGAGGTCAGCCTGGCCACGGATCCCTGCAGCCGCTGGTTCTCCTCGGTCACCTTGGGCAGGGTGTCTTCTGCGACGAGCATGGAGTCGACGGCCGCCTCGAGCAGAGGGTATGGGTCTGGTGCCTCAGAGAGGGATGTGTACGCCTGGAGGAAGGCCGAATTGATCGATTTGGAGTGGTTCGTCAGGAGATCGATAAAGGTCTGGTAGGCTAGTAGAGCGTGAGTCCTGTGGGTTCCAGTCTCAAGGAGAATGGTTTTCTTTTCTCTCTCTCCCTCTCCCCCGTCTCTTTTGGGTCTTTTACCTTTGAGGAGGCCCTTCACCTCGACCAGCTTAGTGGCATCGTCAAGCTTTCTAAAGTCTTTTGTCTTCTGAGCTAGGTCCTTCCTTTGGACTGTGGAATCTCGTTGGTATGCTACTATCTCGGAGGCCGTGTTGTCGAGGGTGGAAATCATAGTCGTCATGTCGATATCTAGAGAGAGAGAGAGAGGCAGGGAGAGGATTCAACCGGCCCGTCAGCTATAGCCCAACACAAGCCCCATGCAGAGAGGAGTGCCTCTGCGCGCGAGAGGGAGATCACAACATACTCCTCCATGCTGAAATGGCCGCTTGGAACTTGTTGGTCGTGTCCGGAGCCGAAGCGGCTGCTTCTGCCCTAGAGGGAGCTTGAGACGACGCCGTGTCGGCCATTGTTCTCGGCTGTTCGTGAGTTCAGCAGAAAAACGAAAAAGAAAAGAAAAGAAAGAAAAGAATGTAGGTTTTGCCCAGATCAGCGGCAGCACGAATTGTGTGTGTGTGTGTGTGTGTCTGTGTGCTCTCGCGGGAGAGAATGATGCGACGCAGGAGAAATGCTGGACGTGTTCTCTCAAGGGTCTGTTGCGTTGCCGTCTAAGCCGTAGTTGCGTGAGTGATACGCAGCAGCTCAGCGGTGCCAAGTAAAAATCTGGGGTACCTCTGTCAGTCCCTGGACTGGTGCCTGCCAGTGACAGATTTAGAACCCTGTCGTGATGCTACAGTGGGTAGAGCCACTATGTACTATGTACAGTACTATGTACGTAACCTGAGCCACCAGGGGCCAGGGGCCAGGAGCTAGGGACTAGGGGCCAGGGGGGGGGGAGCAGCTCAGCTCTGGGTCGCTATAGCACGCTATAGTACTATGTCCGCACCACTTACTGCGGAAACTCCACCACTGTCACGACTTGTCGTCTTACGAGCAACAGAACTCCTCCAGCTCAACCCCTCCCTCCCTCTGTCCCCCTCTCCCTCTCCCTCTCCCTCTTCTTTGCTGTCTGTAATAATGTTGATGCGGCATTGGCGATGACATTGCGATCCCAAAGATGGGAGGATTCGACCCTCAAGATCCAAAAGCTGGCGGGGTCAGCTCGGGGGCGCAACAACAGCCTGGGACTCACCCACCGAGTCGGGCCCATTTGTCCTGCGCGCGCTGCTTGACGACGTGCCCCTGTCTGAGGATGGCGACAACGACGATATAAAGATCAATTGTGTTGATTATCTTGGTGGGGAATCCTTCACTTCCCTTGCCTTTATTCTCTCCTCGTCTCCTCTTCCTTTCTCGCCCGGAAACAAGATCACACACAGACTGGCTGACGGACTGACTTTACTTCCCCCCCAGGCGGCAACCTCTACATCGGCACCTCTGCCTCGGAGCTTCTCCATTTCGTCCAGATCCCTCCCGACCCGGCCGACAAGAACAGCCAGCCCACCTTCATCCTCGCCTCCAGGCTGCGGCCGACATATGCCGAGACTTCTGTCGCCGGGGCCGTGAAGCCTGGCGTCCAGCAGATCCTCCTGCTGAAGAAAGTGCAGAAGGCCTGCATCCTGTGCAACAACACCGTCACGTTCTACTCTCTCCCAGAGCTGAGCCCCGTGTTCGGCACGGTCCGGGTTAAGAACTGCTACTGGATAGGGGGCTGGACCTGAACCTGCTCGAGGAGGATGCAGACGGGGCCCACGATGCCCACCAGCGCCCCGGCGGAGAGACCATCATGCTGTCTCTGGCCAGGAAGATCCAGGTCGTCCGCGTGGGAGACGACGCCAGGGTGTTCAAGCAGATCGACTTCTCAGGGAGCACCATATCGATGCGGCGCGACTCCATCGCCTGTGTGGCAGACTCCAGGAACTACGCGCTGCTGGACGTCGACCGCCAGCTCAAGATCCCCCTCATGGCCATCTCCTCCCTGGACGACTCGCAGCCAAACATCGGCCAGGCGCAGAACATCGCCGGCAGCTCTGACGTCGGTATCCTGCGGAGCTCTTCTTCCGCCCAGCCCCGGCCCCTGAGCTCTGGATATGGTGAGGCGCCACAGGGCCACAGCCGCAGCACGAGCCTCGGCGGCTTCATGTCACATGCCATCAGGAGACAAGGCAACAACAACAATAACAATTCCTCTGGAGATGGTAGCCACGAGCCGGGGGCGCAGGGCTCAGATCTTGCACGCCGCGCCGCAAGTCCAGACAAGCAGCAGCAGCAGCAGCAGCAGCAGCAGCAACAGGGCGGCACCAGCCAGGAACCCGCCGCCGGCTCTGCGGACAAGGCTCTGCCCAACCCTCCTCCTGACGCGGATACCTTACAGGTCTCCAAACCACCACCAACACAACAACATTCCAATGTGGCCGCCAAGGTTGCTGCTGCCCCAGTAATATTGAAACCACACATTGCGTCCCCAACGCCTGATGAGTTCCTCCTTGTGACCGGCACTGGGCCCCAGGACCCCGGCATCGGCATATTTGTGAACCTTGATGGAGATCCTACACGGCCTACCCTGGAGTTTGCAAAATATCCCAAGGAGATAGTCGTGGACGGAGGGAGCTCTGATCTGTCATCATCAAGGCCCTCCCTGGGAGAAAAAGAGGAGGGATACGTCCTCGCATCGCTGACGAGACAGTCTGAAGACGGGCTCCACGCAGGTCTCGAGGTGCAGCGGTGGGACCTCAACGTGGGTGAAGACGAGCCTCAGAAGTTCTGGCTGGAGCCTCCAGCGCCGGCGAAAAAGGCCGGAACCACCGACGACGATGATGATGATAATAATAATCCTCCCGCCCTGGGCATCAGACTGCTCATGAGCAGCGAGGAGTCGAACCTCCAAGAAGTGGTGGACAGACTCTGCCAGAAGAAGTTCTCTCCCTTCTCCACAGGGCAGCAGGTCGAGTCCTCGGCCATGTCGCTGAGGAGTGTCGACTCCCGGACAGCCCTCTCGCTCGAGAGGCTGAACAGGGAGAGAGAGCTCTTTGAGAGGGACGACGACGAGTCACCGCTGCCGGAGGGCTGGGAGGCGACGAGAAACGAGGAGGAGGAAGAGTTCGCCAGGAGGTTTGCCAAGACCACGTCGCGGCTGGCGGTCTGGTCTGGCAACCGCCTGTGGTGGGCAGTGCGGAACCCGCTGCTCCTGCAGCTGGACGCCAGCATTGCAGCCACCGCCATGGAGAAGCACGCACCGCCCCACACAGCAGAAGAGCGGCGCCAGCTCTTCTCCGTCCTGGCGACCATCAGGGGCCGCGACCCGACGACCGAGCTGGAGTTCATGACGTTCAGCTACATCAAGCAGAGAGCAAGCGTGCTCCTCTTTACGAGCTTCCTCCACTCGAGAGACACGGCCTACCCGCCTGAGCTCAAGGCCATGGAGGAGGTCCTGCTGGACTCGAACCTCGACCCCAGGGTCGTCCTCGGCCTCGTCCCAGGCCTGCGCAACGAGATCCTCGAGCCCAAGAAGGGCATATGGGTCTCTGGGGGCGTCAGGGGAACGGTGGAGAGGTACATGGCCTCAGAAAAGTTCGGCCAGGTCGGCCACAGCGTCAGCGACCTGCCGGAGCCGACGCTGCTCTTTGTCAAGTCGTACCTGTGGTCGGCCAGGAGGAAGAAGGGCCTCGCCAGCACCGGCAACGAGGGCGAGGTGTTCAGGACGGTCGACGCCGCGCTGCTTGTGGTCCTCCTCGAGCTCGACAAGGACTCGGCGCCCGGCCTGGGCAAGAACGGCAGCATCCGCTCCGAGCTGTACGAGCTCGTCGACAAGGGCGTGGACTGCTTCGACCGGGCCGTGGACCTGCTCGAGTCGTACCACCGGCTCTTTGTGCTGAGCCGCCTCTACCAGAGCCGCAAGATGGCATCCGACGTGCTCTACACGTGGAGGCGGATCATCGAGGGGGAGCAGGACAGGGGCGGCGAGCTCAGGGACGGGGAGCTGCGGGTCCGCGAGTACCTGTCCAAGATCAGCAGCCAGCCCATCTTGCAGGAGTACGGCCTGTGGCTGGCGAACCGCAACCCCAAGCTCGGCGTGCAGGTCTTTGCGGACGACAAGGGCCGCGCGCCCAAGCTCGAGCCGGCACAGGTGGTCGCCCTCCTCCGCGGCGAGGCCCCTGATGCCGTGAAATACTACCTCGAGCACCTCGTCTTTGGGCAGGGCCACACGGCCTACGTCAGCGAGCTCATCACCTACTATCTCGACATCGTCATCAACAACCTCAGGTCGTCTGCCACCGCGAGGGAGGCCATGGCGAGCACGTACGTGGCGTACAGGGCACTGCGGCCGCCCAAGCCGACGTACAGACAGTTCCTCCACGAGAACGCGCCGCCCGAGGACGAGGTCTGGCAGGGCCGGCTGCGGCTCCTGCAGCTCCTGGGCGAGACGCACGAGTACGACTTCAGGGCCATCCGGGCGCGCATCTCCGAGGCGCTGCCCGCCGCCAGGGCAGAGGAGCAGCTGCTCGTCCCAGAGGCCATCATCCTGGACGGGCGCGAGCGCCGGCACGAGTCAGCCCTGCGCCTCCTGGTGCACTGCCTGGGCGACTACGACACGGCCGTGTCGTACTGCCTGCGCGGGGGCGCGAGCATCTACACGCCGCACCCGGGCAGGCGGGCCTCCATGCCCACCGAGGAGACGCAGGCGGGGCTCTTCCGGGCGCTGCTCGGCGAGTTCCTGGCCCTCGAGGACGTCAGCGACCGCGTGGAGCAGACGGGCGCCCTGCTGGAGCGGTTCGGCGGGTGGTTCGACGTCATGGAGGTGCTGGAGCAGATCCCCGAGGGCTGGTCCGTGGACGTGGTCGCCGGGTTCCTGGTCACCGCGCTCAGGCGGCTGGTGTCGGAGCGGCACGAGGTGGACATTGCGAGCCGGCTGAGCTCGGCCGAGAACCTGCGGGTCAACTGGGACCTGCTGGTCAAGATGGAGGAAAAGGGGCCGACGGTCGAGACGGGGGTTGAGCTGCATCTTTTGCTGCATGATGACGTTTTTGTTTTGGGTTGCTCCAACTAAAAAAAAAAAAAAAAGGACAGAGAAAAACAAGAACAAAACCAATGGCTCCTCGGGAGCGGCAATGCAACCACAGCATGCATACGTACATACTATGTACACGCGACCCTGTCACCGAGTCCCTAGTAGTCTAAGTGAACCAGCTCAGCCACACTCTTACCAAGTACTGTACATAGTAGTACTGTATCCCATGTCGGCGTGGTCGGACTGTGCCCCTGCTCCTTCTCTCTTGATCCCCGGTGGCTCAGCCACACAACTTCCTCCCACCCTGCTCAACACATTCACGAATCACCTCTTGAGATCACCTCACCCCTCCTATCGTGAGTAAGAACTTAAAAAATTAAAACGAAGAGAGAAGAAAAGTAATGTCCACCACCACACAAAATACAACCACAACAACAGCAGCAGCCCACCTTCTTCACCCCTGCCCGCCATGCGACTGCACCGACAGCCCCCTCTCCATCACAGGCGACGTCATCGGCATCCTCACCTTCGCCCTTGCCCTCTGGGTCTCGGCCGCCTACTACTACCGCTCCTTCCGCGACTCGGCACAGGAGCTGGCGGACATGCAGCACCGTGTGCAGCTCGCCTTTGAGGAAGCCCAGGGCCTGAGACGCCGCTTCATGGAGGGGCGGGAGATGCTGCTGCATCGAGGGGAAGGAGGAGGAGGAGGAAGAAGAAACCAGGCCGGACATTGTCCACCTGAAGCAGCAGCGTCACCACCACCACTACCAGAAGACAAGGTCTGGGTGAAGGAGAGAGGGTTCGAAACAGACAACGACAACAACAGCAGCAACAGCAATATGCGGACGATACTATCATTCACAACAGGCATCACCAGCACCAGCACCACTGCCCAAGAAGACCTGATGGCTGAGGCCTGGGACCGCGCCGAGAGAGAGATGCTGAAGGCCGCCCGCTTCGTGAACAAGCGCCTCGTCGAGCCGGACTCGGTGCTGAGCGTGCTCCGCAGCAGGGGCGGCGTATGCGGTGCAGAGGGAGAAGGCGGCCGAGACGGTGGGCAAGCTGGAGAGGGCGCTGGAGCATGTGAGGGGCATTGTGGAAGATGCTTCTGGGCGGTGCGTATTTCTCTCTGTCCCTCTTTTCTTGTTCTTTTTTTTTTAAAAGGGGGGAGGGGTTCTTCCTCCTTCTTTTTGGCTAATAATAATAACAATATATATACTGCGATTCAAGAGTACCGACTTTATCGGATCTTAGAATCATAAAGGTTGAGGCCGAGGTTGTGGCGCTGAGGAGGGCGAATGAGGATCTGGTTGAGCTTGTGAAGAGGCTTCTCCAGGAGACAGAGCAATAGAACCTCATCAAGTTATCTTTGCGTCAAAAGTGCCTGCTGTAGCCTGAATAACACCGACTACAGGCTTTGACCAACACGAAAAACAATAGTTTTCTTGATGATAACGATAATAATGACGACGATACTCCATGAATTGGTATTTTGCCCCCTAGTGTCGCTATCGCTTATTGAAGGAGATGACTGTTTTCATTATACACACTCTCCCACCCAATCCTCATCTCAGCCAGCCTCAACCTCTTCTCTTTTCCCTCTCTCTCAATCTAAAGACTCATCGTCCACATCTTCCACAGTTGCTGGCATCGGAGCCTTCTCCTTTGATGAAGAAGGACCACTCTTGTTCTCCTCCTGGGTAGTCTCCTGGGTAGTCTCCTGGGTCTCGTCCTGGGTCTCCTCATGAGCCGAGGAGGGTTGGCTGCCCACCTCAGCCTGGGTTTGGGTGCCCGCCTCAGATCGGGTTTGTTGACCGCCAGCAGGGAGTGATGCGCTGCTGTCTACGTTCCCGCCGCTGCCGCTGCCAAAGAGCTGCGCTGTTCCGCCCCAGTTGGGCACCGACGGCGTGGGCGCTGAGGCTTCCACTTCGGCTGCCGGTACTTCTGCGGTGGAGACCACAGGCTCGTCTCCGTCCTGGCTGGGGAAATGGTCACTGCCTAGTGTAGCAGCCACAGACTCGTTTCCGTCCTGACTTGGTTCAATGGTACTCTCTGCTGTATCTGACAGAGAACCACCAAACTGCTCCACAACGAACCTGACTTCATCAGGCGGCTCCCGGTGGTTCATATCATGCTCATACTCATGCACAAAAACAGGCTGGAGACTGGAAGGAGGCATCGCAGGGTGGTCGGAGCGTTCAAGAGGGAGGAGGGACCATCCTTGAGGGAGGACAACACCCTCGGGGAGGTCGGGGCTGCCAGCTGGGATGGTGGTCCTGCCTGCTGGTACGTTGTGTCGGGTGGCATTAGGTGGTAAGCTCATCCTCAAGGCGAGGGGAGGGGCGGTGGCGACGGCGGCGGAGGCGGCGGCGCTAGCGACTCCAGGAGATTCCCTCATCACTTGCGGAGGTGGCACCATCAATGGAGGGTGAGGAGGCCATAGACGCGGGTCATCGGGCACTGGTACCTGTACATCTTGGTCACCCTGAGCTGCTGTCATGTCTTGTTGTTGTTGCTGTTGTTGTTGCTGCTGCTGGTTCTGACCGTGAGCCTGTCGTAGGCGCCCAATCTCGGACACGAGATGATTGATTAGGTGGAGCTCTTGCTGGGCCACCTGGACGTTCTGCAGGCCGTTCTGTAGGTCGCGGACCTCTTGTTGAATCCTCTGCTCGACCTCCCAGAGCCTGTTCCGGACAGCCTGCATGGATGAGAGGTCCGCAGGCTGAGCAGCCACCGGTATGTTGTTTGCCTGCTGCTGCAGCATACCACGTTGTAAGTTGGCCTCGGCTATCTCCACGCCCATGCGGTTCGCCAGCTCTGCGACCTCCTGCCCACCCTGTGCGAACCCCAGGCGTATCGGCCCAAGGTTGATGTACCTCATGGCGTTCCTGGGAGCTGCAGGCTGCTGGCCTCCTCCTCCCTGCCCGGCCTGCCCATTAAGCTGTGCACCCTCCACGCCGAGGGGGGTCCGCCGCCGCCGCCGTTTGCTGCTCCCGCCTGGTTCTGCCCTCCAGGGTTTGCGGCGATGTGGAAGGCCATCCGTTGCCGTAATCGCGGGCGCTGCTGATCGACGACCACAGAGCTGCGGCACGTCGGGCAGACCTGCTGTCGCTCCAGCCAGCTCTTGAGGCAGCCGAAGTGCAGAATATGGCCGCAGGGGAGCTTCTTGGGCCGGTGCCTCTCGAGCTGTCCGGCGTTGGGGTCCCAGGGCCGCATCTCCTCTCGGCAGATGATGCACGTGTCCTCGTTGCCAAGCTCGTCCACGCTGGCGTCAGGGTACCGGTTCATGTCCCTCAGTGCCTGTTTGTACTTCAGGAGCGCGCTCAGACGCTTGACGAAGCTCCTCGCGGTCATGAAGAGATCTCGCATGATGTGGATCGGCAGGCCGTAGAACCTGAGAAGGACGCCGAAGAAGGCAACGTAGACCGAAAGCTTGAGGAAGTCTGTGCTCGCCCGGGTCAGAAGAGGCGTCCAGCCAGCGATATATATTCGACAGACAGACTGGCAGGCAGACAGGGGGGTGCTGTCGTCTAGAAATACAGAAAAAGAAAGGATACATACCGGCAAAGAGGTCTAGGAACAAGACCCACTGCCCCTTGGCCTCCCAGCCTGGGACCTCGATATCCATCTCCTCGACGTCGTCCGGGTCGGGCAGGGGCTCCTCTGCCTCCCGCCCGGTGAGCTCACCCGCCTCCCTCCTCCGCAGGATGTCGTCCCTCTCGCGGCTGACCTCGTCCCTCCTCTGGCGCAGCCTGAGCCTGGTCTGCTTCCTGACGACGCTGGCCTCGACGAGCGAGATGACGTAGCGCAGGGCGGTGTGTATGGAGCCGACGACGAGGACGGCGAACTCGAACAGGAACATGACCATCATGGTGGGCTTGGCGACGGCGATGACGGTGTGGATGGAGTAGCTCAGCAGCCAGCAGTTGTAGGCGACGCTCGCGACCAGCGACACCACCAGGCGGGTGTGGAACAGGCGCGGGTTGGCGGGGGCTGCTGCTCAAGCACCTCGACGCGGCCTTCGCCGATCCACCCCCAGACCTTGCCCGTGATGAGCGCCGTGAACATGACGAGGAAGAAGGCGCCCACCTCCTCGCGGAACACCGTCATGGCCAGGCACGTCTCCGTCACCGCGAACCAGGCCTTCTCGTACAGCTGCTCCACCTCGACAGGGCGGAGGGTGCCGAAGCACAGCCGCTGGAGGCCGTACATGAAGGAGCCGTAGGCCAGGAAGACGAGGTTGACGAGGATCATCAGGCACAGGTTGGACTGCGAGAGGTACACCATAGCCGAGTAGAAGTTGGCCCGCTGCCAGAAGGCCGACGTGACGACCGCTGCAGCCAGCGCCGCCGAGGTGCCGGCATACATGGCGAGCCGCATCGTATGTGTGTGTATGTGTGTTCGTGCGTGTGTGTCCGTAGGTAGGTGTGTGTGGGTGTGTCGTGTGGTGGAGGCGGAACCTTCGGGGCAGAGCCGATTTCGGTGGGAGGGTCTCGATGGTCGCTGGGTCTAGACAGAGGGGAACAAAAGAGCAGAGCAAGAGCAGATTAAATACAGAAAGAGCGTGTAGAGAACGTCGGAGGACGGGGGGTTGGCTAGGTGCCCATAGCTGCGTCGTGATGACTGGAGGTTGCTTTGTTTTCGTGAGGAAGGAAAAGCGGAAGAGAGAGAGAGAGTGTGTGTGTGTGTGTGTGTGTGTATGTGAGGGAGTGAGAGAGGAGGACGAAGGGGAGGATGGATGGTGATGGCGATGGCGAAGGCGATGGATGGGCGTTTGTGCCTTGGTCCGGCTTGTAGCACAAGAGTACCGGACGTACTATGGTTGAAACTAATGCCACGTTGATCCCAACGTCGTCATGGCATGTTCCTTTGTTTGTAAGGTGCGACCGGTAGGGGCTTACCAGCTAAACTGGCCCGAGACAGGGGGGTAGCTCTTTCCCATCTGAACGTTGCACACTGGTGAGTCAGCTTGTAGCCAGGGTTAGGGTTTTCTCCCAATCACAGCAACATCACCAGATCTCTTAGATTTTCATCAGAACTTGGTGTTGTAGATCCTTCTTTTGTCACCCTTGCTCGTCTCATGGAGTTCTGTTGGATGGTCACGCAAGGCCAAAACGGATCATGCCAAGTTGTGAATATCAAAAGAGTTTCTTTTTTTATAGAATTTAGAGTATTACACTCCCCATCATGATCGCTTACATTGTATATGAAATAGCAAGGAGGAAGAAGGAAAAATAAAATCATCAGATCTCGCAACCTTCCGAGGGCTCCCATTTTTGACATGCATTTCTTTCCTTGTATTTCCCAGGCCCGGCACAAATGATAAACGTCCCAAACCAAGAATCAGATGAAAAAGGAAAAAGAAACAAGAAAGAAAAAAAAAAAAAAAGCCCGCAAAACAAACAGGCTATATAAACAAGGTACCCGGGTATCGTCGCTACAAGTATTCCTTCCGTGGATGGTGGGTGGGTGTGGGTAGTGTGGGTGTGGTGCGGCAGAGTAAGTAGTAGTAATAATGTAAATCCCCAAAGAAAAACAACCGTTTCTTTTTTTTTTTTTTTTTTTAATCTCCCGCTTTCCCGAATAACCATGCCTTGACTCGTCGCTTTGCTGAACAACATGTAATGCAGATAGAGAGAGAGAGAGAGAGAGAGGGGACGAAGAGAGGTAGAGAGGTGTGTGTGTGTGTGTGTGTGTGTGTAATGCAAACAAGATGTGATGTTGTACAAAAGCCGCCGTTCTTGGAGGATGAGGAGGATGATAATGATGACGTCCGCTCAGTGCATCTGAGCGTTCAGCATGGCGGTGATGTCCTCCTCGGTAGGGTCATCAGAGATCCAGACCCCCTTCTCCTCATCGGTGGCGTTCAGGAAGCCCTCAGCCCTCCTCAAGGTCTGGACGTCCAGGTCTGTGACGTAGGACCTGCCGTCGGCCAGGGGAGGCGGACCTCGTGCTCGGTAGAGAGCATCATGTCGTCCTTGGCCAGGCGGCGGGGGCCGTCAAAGGCAGCCATAACCCGCTTCTTCATGGTCATCTGGCCCTTGTCGAAGCCCCATGACGATGGGTACTCCCTCCTGCTCTTGCGACCCTTGGCCTGGTTGTGGGCTCTCGGAAAGCCGCCGCGGGAGTGCGTCAGCCCTCGCGACTTCTGCACGCCGCTGGTCGGGTTGCTCTTCCTCTTGATGAGCGACGCCGAGGTCTTGACGCCCATGGCCTTGAGCTCCTGCTCGTCATAGGGCAGGGCCTCGTCGTCCTCCATGTCGTCGTCCTCGTCCTCGTCCCCGGCGGCCAGTGCCTGCGTGTCGGTTGGGAGGTTGTTCTTCTCGAGGGTGTGGTGCACATCCCGGTCGTTCTCGACCTCGGCGAGCCTCAGCGCGTTGACAGCCTCTGCGGGGTCCTCCTGCTGCACGATGCGCAGCACACAGTCGTCCAGGTGCTCGTAGAAGTCCTGCGCGTTGCTGAAGGTCTGCGAGCAGGTGGAGCACTTGCCGGTGGCATCGGGCGCGTAGCCAGGGCCGGGCTTCTTGCCGGAGCCCACGGGTGCGACGCCAGCGGCAGTCTTGTTCTTGCGGCTGTTGGGAGGGGTCTGTTCGACGCCGTGGACGGCCGTCAGATGCCTCTTGAAGACGTCGGCGCGGTTAAACGACTTCTCAGCCGCAGAGCCGGAGCCGGGGCAGAAGCCACAGACCATGGTCCCCCTTGTAGTGCGTCAGGGTGTGTCGGTTCTTGTCGTACTTGCGGGCGAACCCCTTGATGTGGTATTCGCAGGTGGTGATGGGGCACTTCTCAGGGCGCTCGGTCTGGTGCGTCAACATGTGCGCCTTGAGGTCCTTGAAGACCTTGCCGCACTCGGGGTGGGGGCACCTCTGCTTCTCCTTGGTCTCGTTGTCGCTGAACGTGCCAGAGTGGCCGGAGCGGAACGAGACGAGGCTCGGCCTCCGGTTCTGTTCCACCGGGACTGAGTAGGGAGAGAAGTGGTAGCCCGGGTTGGCTGCGAGGAAGGGGCTCTGGCTTCCATTCCTCATGTGTGGTGAGGATGAGGTCAGGGCGGGCGAGTTGGGGTAGACAGCCGGCGGTGCCTGCTGGACGGACGGCGCGTGCTGGAAGCTGCCATCGTAGGTGGTCATGAGCGGCCGCGCGATCTCGGGGTGGATCAGGCTTGGATCTAGAAGGAGGGGGAGACACACGAGCATGTTAGCCATTTCTAGGAACAGAGAACAAGAGTGTGGAAAAATGAACCAGCAACAAGAAGTTTGACTTAAGGAAACCAACAAGAAGATCCGAGAGGAGCTACAAAATGACCACTGCTTTGAGAAAAGAAAGGAGGCACGTGAGGAGTCGACGGGCTCCAGCCAGCGGCAGGAGAGGACAGGGGAGTTGAGAGATCAGGAGAGGTGAAGACACTGGATTTCCTTCTTGCCTCCTCAGGAGAGATGGGCGAGCTCGCGGCCTGGGCATAGACAGCCTCAGGCGGCGGGGGCGGGGTCTCGACCGCCGATGGAGGCGGAGGAGGCTCAGAGAGGACAGTACAGGAAGACTCGCGACGAGGAGGAGGAGGGGCGAAAGGAGGAGAAGTGGGACCAGGGTTCTGTTGTTGCTCCAGAGGGCGCTGAGGAGCAGCAGCTGATGATGTAGAAGCTTGTGGTAACTCACCAACAAATCCGGGCGGCTTGGACGAGTTGTCTGGGTATGCAAAAGATGTGAGATCCTCCATACCTGGTGGTGCGAAGCTGTACTCCGTCCCGGTGTTGAAGTACTCTTGGTGTCCCACGATGCCGGGGCTCATGGTCACGCCGCCCTGAGGAGCCCACTCTGAGATGGGCGCGGGGTGGCCGTGTGTCGACCGCGGCGAGCCGACGGCAGACGAGGGCGCTGAGGGGACGGACTCGGTGGACATGTTTGAGGCGAATCCCATCTCTCTGTCGTCTGGGAAGTTTGGTGGGGACATGCCGGGGTACTGCCAGCCCGCAGGTGCTTCGACGGGAAAGGGGATGTGCTCAAAGGCGCCCATGGTCGTGGGCAGATCGTGGCTCATGCGCGGGAAGTAGGACGAGGCATCAGATGTGAGGCCCATGTCGAGAGGCGCGGTAGAGAAGGCACCTTGTGGTGGGTCCGAATATATGGAGCTGTGGTGGAACTGTTGCTCCTCGTTGTCCTGCCTTGGAAACATGGCGAGCGAGTGGTGCTCAACAGACACCATGGTAGATGAGACCACGGTATGTGATGAGGAGACGAGGGGGAAGGGGGGATAGAGAGACGGCAAGAGATGACCGAAGTCCTCCTGCGATGGCTTTTATCCAAGGGCGAGAGGAGGGAAGCCACGAAGCTCGTTGCTAGAAAGTTATGTCAGTCAAGGGGTTCGTTCAGTTGTATCACGGCACCATCAATATATATATATATATATATATGTGTGTGTGTGTGTGTGTGTGTGTATGGATATGCCTTACCAAGCAGGTCTCTTAGCTCATACCAGATTCTTGAGAGGTGGAGGGGGTTGAAGAGAGACAGAAGAAGAGAAGAGTAGTTCAGGGTGTATAAAAAGTAGGAAGCCGTGGCAGTCAAGTAGTGGCGAAGCTCATATGAGAGAGAGACGCACACACACACACACAGAGAGAGAGAGAGGGGGGGGACAGAGATCGTCGTCGTCGTCGTCGTAAGTTGTCGACTAATCCGTGATCGAGATTGTTGATGCGAACTACTATCCAAAACGCTCCTGCTGAAGTCTTTAAAGTAGTTCTCCCCGCTGGTTTCTCTGCTGATGATGGAGAGCTCTCTAGCCGTCTGTCGTTCTTTGCCCTGACAGTCCAAAACTGCCGAGAAGGCTCTTAAGAACAAAGAAGGTGAGGTGGGGTGGTGGTGGTAGCGGTAGCGGTAACGGTAGCGGCAGTAGTATCTTGCGGGCCGGGACGGTGGTAAGATAGACGCAAGCAGGGCGATGTCTCCTGGGGTCCGTGATGAGAAAGAAGGAAGGATGTCAGAGGGGAGGAGGAGGAGGGGACCAATGTATAGGTTCGTGAGGTCATGTATAGGGAAGAAGAAAGAGAACTCAGGATGGAGGGAGATCTGGAGAGAGAGATATGGGGGCAAGAAAAACAGAAGTGAGATCGAAATGGATGTTGGGGGCCTTGGATAGATATAGACAGCAGCATGGTGTTTTGCTGTCTGGTCCGGATGGCTTGGGTCGATAGAGAGAGAGAGAGAAGATCTCTTGGGTAGTAGGGTGCTTGCTGCGGTACCTCTAGTGCGGTAGGCGGAGCAGGAAGAGAACAAGATACACAGTAAGGTACGTACCGATGATGGCAGTAACCGGCAGGGGACAGGGGTTGCAGATGTAGACATGTACCTCTGTACTGTACCTCGAAGACTGGGTAGGGGCAGGGTGGTAGACCCACAAAGGCTGACTGGGGACTCCTGGCAAGCCTTAGCGGGGCGGCATAGTACGAAGGTACCGGAGTACGGGGGTACCTAGGTACGAAGGTACAACGAAGATGTCCCCCCCCGGCCTCTCTCTCGTTCTCGAGCCGCCTCTTGCTCTGACACACACACACACACACACACACCTGTGGGCGCTGATCGTGAGCATGGGTTTGGGTTGGGCATTGGAAGGAAGGGAAGGGGAGGGGAATTGGGGGGTCGGGGTTAGGAATGAGGAAACATACTCAGTACTGCCCTGAGCCGTAGGGCCCAGAATACAGCAAGGACAAGGGAGATGGGGTAGGTAGTGAGGTGGTCTACGGCACTGTGGTCCTAAGAGTAGGGCAGGTAATAGGTAGTATGGATGGATTGGGATTGCCGTCTTGTCTTGCTCTATTCATGCCCCATCGTGTGCCCCATCCTGTCTCTTGGTACCTACTATGTTGCTATGTAAGTACTGTGATAAAGTGGTTTATGGGAACACGGGTCAGATTTCCACTCGAGCCGTAACCTTAACACAGGCTGTGTGTGGGCTGCGACAAGTATAGAAGGATTCTCTCTATTGCGACCTCGCCCATAGTAAGTAGTAAGCACGAGCAGTGTGCATAGAAGTCTTGCCGTCCTTGTGCGAAAGTCTCAGCCAGATCTTGATTGTCAATCGAGACGGGACTGAGAAGGGCAGTAAATAGGCAGAGACGTGTTCCATGGCTAGCCACCGGGCAGCCCTGTCCCTGAAAGAAAGGGGGGTGGGAGACAAAGCTGCAGCGTGAGAAGAAAGTTAGACAAGAGACAAGAGTATGATTACACGGTCTGAAAAACCCCTCTGCCTGGTGATATTGATTCGATGTGGTCGAAGCAAAAGGTCCAGAGGGTCTGTGGCCGGATCCAAGGGGCTCGACTCCCCGCGGCCGCTTTGAGGTGGAGCAGGGCTCGAATTGCGCGCTCCACCTCACCGTCTCTCCGGGAGCAGGAGAAGGGCGGTCGCCCTAACAAATAAAGAAAGTAGACAAGAAAACAGCGTGGTTCGGTTCCCTTGCCTTTTCTCCGCCATGTCGGCCTCGTCAAGATGAAGCAGACCCATCTCCCCAGTATTCTTTTTTGCTCTCTTTCATTTTTACGAACCTCGTCCAAAAAGACCCCTTCCGACTTGTGTGCGCGGTATGTCCGTTATTCCCACCCTCCTCCTCCTCGACTGACTGATGACCGTGGTCTCATGGTACCGGGCTCCACGGCCCTTCGCTTAAGACCGCCAGCACCGACCGACCTCTGTCTCCCTCCCTTGTGGCCCGTAGCCTTATTGTGCCATGTTCGTCAATAACAATCAGAAAAATCCACTTGCAAGCCCACCTCAGCCATTCTCTCCATGGCAGGAAAATTGCCCTGAGTGAACTGAAAATAGAAACTGGTCATCCATCACCCCCCTCTTCCCTCTCGGTTGTGTGAGCTCGTCATCTTTGTCTCCCCGGTCTAGAGCTCTCAAGTGGTCATGTGGTTCGATCTGTGCAAGATGCAAATGTGGGTGGGTGCGCGTGTGTGTGTGTGTGGGTGTGTGTAGGTGTAGTAGGTATGATCTCATCAGTACCAAGTCGACATAACCTTTTCCCCTGAGGCAGCCCTGAGAGGAGGCAGGAGCCGCAGCAGTGCCTACTTGCCAAAGTTTCTAACCTAGTGTGCTTCTTACTTGGTAAAGGGCCCGGCTATCGCAAGCTCTGGGTCCCCTTGTGTTACAGAGCAAGTCCACACAGCAGAGAAATGGATGGTGTCAGCAGAGCGGGCCCCACTGGACGACGGGAAGCTCTCTTTTTCCCTCTCAGTCTTCAGTGTGTGTGCTCACACAGCCCGACCAAACTTACCACACACCTGCTCAACCCCAGTCCTTTTCCCCGTCTGACATCTCTTTGGGCTTCCACAGGAACACCCACCCAGAACCACCAATAACCACCCCCCTGGCCTGGTCGCCCCAAAAGCCAGCGCCCTCCCCGTGTCATGCCAAACCTGGCCCTGAAAGAAAAAGAAGTAAAAGAGATGTTTCTAGATGACGAGACCAGGGCCATGTCTCGGCTTGTCTCTCTCTGCTTCGACCACGAGGATGTGTGGTGGATACCCGCTAATATTGCCCTTCTGATTGCCCATCTCTCAACCACCGCGGGAAATGCGATAGCGAACGTGGGGAGAGAGAGGGACGGCAGGACGGGGGTCAATCTGCAGGTAAGACATCTTTTTCAGGGTTCTTTCTGAGACAAGATGATGATGCCCGCCCCCTTCCACCCTTCTGCCTCTCTGCCTTAGTCTGACTTAGTCCTACTATAATATACATAATCGCAGTACTATGGTACGTACTACACAGTACTTACTATCTGTGCACATAGTTTGTGTGGAAGATCTCGTAACCTGCAGAGTGTGTCCTTTGCTTCTGCAATCCTCCGTACCTCTCGCGACCAGCGACCAGATTTGGCCTCTCTCTCGCCTGGCCCTGTCACCGCGTGTCTCTCGTTTCTACTACCCTTCTTGGCCTGGATGTCTTATATTCTTTCCCCCCTTTTGCTGTCTCTAATCGCTACCACAGTACGGGTAACATTGTTGAGTTAAAGTCAAAAGTCTGGTTTATATTTTAAACTTTTTTTTTTTTTTTTCTTTCCTTTCTTTTCTTCCTCAAAGATCGCCCTATCAGTTTCCATCTACTCAGATTCCCCATGGCCTCGATCCCCATGCACGGACGGTCATCAGGATAATGCCTGCAGAAACGAGATTTGATGCTCACTTTTTCCTGTCACCAGAAGGGGCAGGGAAGAAACAAGAGGGTAAGGACGAGACGCGAGTGGACGAGATCGGCCCCGGTGGCATTCGACTATCCCCTTGGACCTGCATGGCTGGCTTCATCCCGCAGCCCGTTCCCAGATGCGGGTCTTGCTCATCAGGACATCAAGGCTAGCCTGCTGCGTAGTAGTCCGTCCACTTATGTGTACATATAGGCTCGTCAGTGCGGCGGCTTGTTCTCTCTCTCTCTCTCTCTCTGTGTGTGTGTGTGTTTCTCTCTTCCTCTCCTCCCTCTCCTCCGTACCCAGAGCTCTGGCTCTGGCTGGACTAGTGTGCATGTGCATGTGCATGTGTATGTGTGTGTGCGTGCTGCATGTCCTGTCGCACTCGCCGGCAGCACCCAGCTAACCCAGCAAAGCTTATTATCACGATATGGGGTCTCCTTCTCCCCAGAACGGGGCGTGATGGGCGCCACAGGGAGGTTGATTGCACTTCGCCCAGGGCCCCTCCCTTCCTCGCGCATCCTGTCCAATGATGAACGGTTCCTAGGTCGTAATGAGAGCTACAGTTTTTCCCGGTCTCTCCTCTCTCATCTTCTGTCCGTCTCGTTCTCTTTCTCGCCTCCCCCCCCCCAGTCACCCCTCGTGACAGGCTTGTATGCTCCCTCCCCACCCCCTCTTTCCTATTCTCTTTCTCCCCCCCTCCCTCCCCGCCAAGAAAGGGACTATCAATCGGTCCCGCGGGTGGAAAGTATGGGAACCCAAAGTCGTCACAAGGACACCTGTCGGGGTGGTTCCTCTAGGCGGCGACCCAGAAAAAAAAAACGAATACATAGTAGAGGGGTTTTGTAGTGTGTGTTTGTGTGTATGGACTGGCGCTTCAGATCTCGCGCAACCGCCCTAAGGCTTAGGCCGAGAAATGGATACTGCTAACTGCGCTCTGGGGTGGATATTCTTGCCGCTGTCTGTCGAGGGAGCCAGCGAAATGAATGACACCTTTGTTTTGTTTGTGTTCCCTTCTTTGGGGGGAAGGGGGTGGTGGGTCGATGGCAGGCTAAGCCCCTGAAACGGAGTCGCCAACATCGTCACAGAACAGCGAGGCAGGGAGAGAAAACTTGTGTGTGGAGAGAAAGAGAGAGATAGAGAGTTGGATGGCTGGGGCGTCATCGTGCTAGCTCCGAATTGCCAGCGCGGCAAGCAAAGCACAGCACAGCACAGCACAGCATAATCTGTCTGGGCCTACATAGTACTTGATGAGCTCCTCTGTATGTGTCATGTCATGTCAGGGTCTGGCTGGCCCCATCGTCATAGTAGTAACGAAACAACCCAAAAAGAAAAAGGCAAGAAAAAGAAAGAGAAGAAGAAAAAAAAATCATCCCTTGGCCCTCACGATTACGTCTGCCCTGCATATGTCTATATGTCCGTCATGGTGGTGGTGATGATGATGATGATGATAACTATGGTCTATTTTTAAACACAAAAATGGGCTCCGACGGCAATGATGGTGCTGTGCCGCAGAGCCACTGCCAAAACTACAAACCACGCTGCGCTGCGCGGGCGTCGAGACACACAAAGGCATGACTGGCTGGCTGCTGCTGTGAGATTCTAAGATTTAGTGGCATGATAACTGTACTGTAAGCCCTACGGGGCGGGTGAGAGAGAGGGCATTGCCCCACTCCCTATGCCAGGGACCGTGCCTGGGGATCTCGGCCAGCGGTCCACCATCACCACCAAGCAGGTTGTCATCAGCATAAGCATCACCAGCATCATCATTACTACTGCCGCCACCACTTCTACCGCTACCCACCCATCAATCAATCAACCATCCACTACCGTCGCCACACAACATCCTGCTGATTGTTTTGTACAGTACATTCATCCTCCTACTACTGCATAGTACTACTACTCCCTACGTATAAGCACAAAAAATGCGGGTGAGCACCAATCGTAAGCCCCGACAGGGTCCGTTCCTGCACCAGATCTAATGCACACTGCAAAGCACACACTCTCTCGTTTCTTCTCTTTCTCTCCCCCCCCCCTCCTCCCCGCCCCAAGGGCAACATCACTTGCTGTTTTCGGGTTCCTGGAGTCCAGTGACGTTCCCGAAATAAGTGCACAGCCTTATGACTACGCTGCTTTCGGGGGCAAGGGGGGTATAGCGCTTACCTACCCTGCCTAACTAACGTGTGTGCCCTTCCTTTTTCCCCCCTCGTCCTCGAATGAGATGCTGCTGCATGCTGCTGCGTCGGAGGAGGCGGGCATATGCAATGCAGTGCAGCAGAGAAAGAGGGAGGGAGAGAGAGAGAGAGAGAGCCACACACACATACGGCATTCGAGTAGCTCACTCCTTCTCGTCTTCGGCGAGGAGTGCCGTGTCTTGTGTGTGTGTCTTGTATCTTTTCTTGGGAAACGGGATGGGGCTTGTTCCCGTTGGTGCAGATCAGTGGTGATGATGATGAACGATGAATGATACCTACCCTGGCCCTTGGTCCCAGAACCTGTCCCCACCGCTACCTTTTTCCCTTTGATCGTATCCACCCGTGTTTGTTGGTGTTTGTTTGTTTGTTTGTTTTTTTTTTTTTTTTTTCCCCTTTCCCCCCTTCGCTGATCTTTCCAATATGGTCGTGGTGACCACCGGCACGCGCTGCTTCCGGACCCGGTCGAGGCGATATGCGCGCTTTTGTGGGAATCAAGGAAATTCTACAGCAACAACCTTTCTGTTTTGCTGTTTTTCGTTTTCGTTTTCACAAGGAGGTTCATTATTTATAAAAAAATTTAAAAAAATTGCATGCAAACCCCCTCCTTCTGCTGCCCACCCCTACCTATTCATCCCCGGTTCTCCTCCCTCATCGTCGTAATCACCATCCTCATCCCCAGGTCATCTTCTTGCTTCCCTTGCCTTACCCACTAACCAACCAAACCCCCCCCCTCCCTCTGCGGCCGCCCGCCCTCGTGGCCTATCAAGCCTCCCCCGAGCACAGTCAGCATCTTGTTTCCTTTCTGCATTCACTTGTCCTAATAAGGCCTCCTTCCAGCTGGCATCAAAGGAAGCCAAAGACAAAAAAGCCTTTTTTAAAAAAAAAAAAAAAAAAAAAAAAAAGAAAAGAAAAGAAAAAAAAAAACCATCAATTTCCTCCCTCGTGTTCCGGTGCCCGCGCGGGAGAGGGGTGGTCTGAAACTGCAAATTGGCTTCTCAAGTGCCATTGAGGTGCCGGGCCCGGTAGGGTTACTGTGCATGCAACAGCGCTCAATTTGTGTGTGTCAGACAGACCGCAAAATAAGAGAGACGATCACCACAGAGAAGTAGGAGGGAAAGGGCCGTAATCTGCCCAGTAAAACTGTGCGTGCTTCGGAATGCCCCATGTTTCTCAACTAGACTCTTTCACTACTAAGTGCTGTTCTGCTACATTGTCATTCGTACCCAACTTCTGCCCGCCGTTTTTGCCACTATAGTAACGGGTACCGCAAGACCCAAGCCTAGAACAGAGATCCAAAGTAGCCCTTTTTTTTTTTTTTTTTTATCGACCTTCGTTTTTGGGTGAAAGGGCGGACGGGCGACACATGCACACACACCCACCCAACACAAGAAAGATGCCCAACAAACCATTTCAGAGAACAAACTACTAAACACCGTGCTTACCTTGCCATCTACCGTATTATGTAGTAGTAGATAGATATACTGTGCACACATAAGCGCCCAGATGTACCAACAGAGAATTGTGGTAGGATCGAAGCAGCCTTGTCATGGGTCGGGGGCCTCATGCAGCAACTGAGATTGCAAGTCGCAGTTGGCGTCGCCCATCCGAAAAGAGGAGAATGACACGAAAAAGAAGGATTGTGTTTTTTGAGCACATGGCGGAATTGAGTCCGCCTTTCTCCCCCGCCCGCCCGCGCGCGTGTGTGTGTGTGTGTGTGGGAAGCATGCTAGATGGTATGCATGCCGATACGCTTCTACAGAAGGATCATCAATCTACTCTAGTCTCGTCTCTCTTTTTCCTGTACGTCCGTACCGCTTCTTAATTTTTTTGCTTCTTCCTTTGCTCCGCACGCACGCATACACCCCGGCGTGGACTGGGGTTTTATTGGCCGGCCCCATGGCTTGGTTTGCGGGCGCAGGACTTCGCAGCGGCGGGCGGCTATCATGCAGGGCAGGCCAAGGATCTGATCTCTTTGTGTTTTTTTTTTTTTTGGTTTTTTTGGGAGAGAAGGGGGCGTGTGTGGAAGAAAAAAAAAGGAAAATAATAATAACACAGATAATAAAGGTAATAATACTTAACAATCAAAAGAAGGGAAAAGCGAGTAATACCCCAGCTAAGCCCCTCCCGTTTCTGATACCGGTACTACCCCATCGATCTGACTGGTCCTACAATGCAACGCTGCCACCCCTCCCTCCCTCCCATGTACACGCATGGCTAATTAGTTAGATATTTTACTTGGCCCTGCTCACCGGCTCGTGTTGGCCCCGTGGGGTTGGATGGGAATGTGTGTGTGTGTCTGGGTTTTTGTTGGCGGGTGGGTGTGTGTGTTTGGTGGGAGATGATGACAAGAGGGAGAGATGAGGGAGAAAGTGGAGGGGGGATGGCAAAGAGTCTAAGTAAGCAATCTGCATGGCATTGCGCAAATCTTGATTCCCCCTCTTCTGCCTGCTGCTGTTGAGAGAGAGAGGCATGACTGTATGTACATTGATTCTTGGTTCCCAGAGGAACCTCAGTTGGTTGGCTAAGAGCAAATCGAGCTTTTCTTGAGCGAACCCCATCCATTACGTGTGTGTTGTTGCACCCACGGCGGGCGGGCGGGTCAGACACACACCCACACACACACACATGATGCCATCGCCGAAGACAGCCAACTTCTAGCATGACACGGGTCCGAAAAGAACCTGTCGCATCTCGAGAATGTCTTTTCTTCTTGCTTCTGTGGCAGCGGGGCGGAGGTAAGGGGGCGTTCAGAATGGGGTGTGTCTGAGTTGGCTGGCGATCACGAAGGCACCGAAAAAAACCACCCAAAAAACCACCATGAAATAAATAACAGAGAGCGTACGGCCGTATGTTCCCTTTCCCAATACTACGCTGTTATAGCATGTATGGAGATTTACGTACTCCGGGGTCCTTGCCTGAACCCACAATGACAGGGATGGCGATTGGTTCGAATGCGAGATGTTGGTCGCGTCCCTGCCTAGATTGAGAGGTTTTCATTGGTCGACTCAAAGCATAACAGGGAAAAGGAAGAAAAAGAAAAAAGAAGGGAAGGGGGGGCGGAAGGGAGGAAAAGAGAGAAGCAATCAACTAACAAGCAAATGTGCCACCCTTTCCGTCCTCATTCCAGCACCCTTGCCCCCCCTCTTCTCGCCTCATCCCCCCAGTCCCTATACTGCTGCTGCTGCTGCTGCTGCTAGTGTTGCTTCTGCTGCTGCCTGAACCCTATTTTGCCGGGTTGATGGATGACTGAGGCGGACATCGGAGCAGACGGACAAGATGGACGAATCGACCGTCGGATTCATGTGATCCGGATTCCCCACCACTTTTTGCCTGCTAAGATCCACGGGCTGGGGGGCATGTTTGCAGATCAGCCAAGATAGACCGGCAAGCAAGCAAGCAAGCACGCACCTGTTTGACATCGCAATGTACAGTACATGGTATAATAGTAGCAGCAGTAGTAGTATGTATGTTGCGTAGTCAGTCTCTCTCCCTGGATGGGCGGTGATCGTTGTCGCTCTCTGCAGATCACCGAGCTCGCTAACGAGATCTTGACGTGCTGGGCATGAGTGAATGGGGTTTGGTTTCGGATCGACCTTGGACGGTCCTGGTATAGTAGATACAGTAATATAGCAAATCCAAAAAGTAAGGTGTAACTATGGTGGTGGTAGTACTGTGTAGTACGTCCGTACTCAGTAGTAGCAAGCGCCTCTGACAGGAAAACTGGTTGAGGCTTCGTGGCCTTGTAGGCTAACGCAGAACCCAATACTGTATGTACATCATCAACTGTAACACTATGTAGCAGTAGTAAGTCACTACTACTGTCCATCTTTTCTCTCTCCCTCAGACGGACGAACCGTGTCCATCATTTCTGGGGCCTTGAGGTGCCCCAAAGTTCACGTCATCCAATAGTTTACCCGGGCTACCTCCAGATCGCTGGGTCCGGTTGCTCCCCTCCCCTCCCCTCGAACTCCCGACAGCAAGGGCCCCCCGCCAGTCTTGCTGCAATGCTACTGAATTATTATGTACGATGCAAGCACGCACCGCAGCAGCACGAGGACCGGTACTTACAGGGACGGGAACTTGCCTTGCCAGATGAGATGGGCCTAAACCACCCCTCCCCCGGCCCCGTCATTTCTGAGTGTGTGGGTAACTCAGCATCATCATCATCTTTTTTGTCTTTTGCTTTTTTTTTTTTTTCTTCTCCTTCCGCTGCAGTTATCTCGATCTCTCCGGGGCCGGGGGGGGGGGAGGTGTGGTTGGTGCAATCTCCCGCCTCTCCTCCTCCTCCTCCTCCTCCCTAACCCATTCCCTCCACCCCGTATCCTGTCGATTGTTATCACATTCTGGGGGTTTTCCCGTCCACCCTCGAGATCGCATCTTGTCCAACGACGAGGCGCCGCTAAAGCTCAATCATGCACGCCAAATGGCAGATCTTTTAGTGTCAGTTTGGGTCCCCTCTCCCCTCCCAAAAACATCCACAGTGATTTACAGACTACTACAGAACGGCGAGGCGATGCTTTACCACAAGCCGGATCGTCCCAAAGCTTCTGGGTGATCGCCTCGTTCGTTCGTCTATCCCGCTAAATGGCGAGAGAGAGGGGGAAAAGTAAAGAAGAACCAGGGCCTGGAACTTCCCCGCCCCCCCTTTTTTGTTTTTTTGAGCTCTGTAGTGGCCCCTCTCTTTTTCCACCCCCTTCCTCTCTAATAGTAGAGATCTACAGGCAGACTGGGTTTTTGCTTGCTGGCTGCCTGCTTGGCGAGGCGGCTTTCCTTTTTATGTCAGTGGCTTTTTCCCCCCTCCTGCTTAATAAAACCGTCATAGCAGGAGGAGAGCAGCAGCAGAAGCAAGTCAAAAGCCAGGAGCAATAGAGTTTACCACCCCGCAAAGTTGGGATAGGCCTGTTGCGGTCTCGGCATTCCTCGCGAGCTAGTTGTGTATGTGTTGTGTGCAATAGTCTGAGTGTGTATGTGTCCTGTCTTGCCCGTTCTGTTTGTTTTTTCCACTTAGTAGTTACTCTTTTCCCCCCTCTTTCATAGCATCGTATTTACGCCCCCCTCCTACTCTACTCTACTCTACTCGTAACCATACAACCTCTGGTACCGAAGGGGTGGGAGGCATCATAGATATTGTCGCCGGCCCCAGCTGACTTGCCCTTTTATCTCGTCTATGCATGTTGTCCAAGACATGGCTTGCAGTTTCGCACGCGAACCCACTCAAGGAATAAACAAGTGGCTTGCTCTTTTTTTTTTTTTTTTTTTTTTTTTTTTTTTTAGGTTTGGTTTGGTTTAGCCATTGCTGCTGCTGTCTTTCTCGGCCGGAAGGACCCTGTGCCCTGCTCAGATTCCTGGTCGAGGAAGGAAGAAGGCATGGGCGCGGTTGAAGGTGGTTTAGTGTCTATGCGCTGGCTCGCTCCTCCAGTGTTTTGGCGAGAGAGGCCTTGGGCTCTAGGGGGCCACTACCACGCTACCACTACCACTACTAACTGTGGTACTAACTATGGTACTAACTGAACCACTACTACTGACTTACTGCTAAGGTACTAGAGTTACCGACCACACAACCACTACCAACTAAAGAAAAGCTTACCCTCAACGGCCCCCTGAGTGAGCCCGTTTGGCACAGGCCAAATAGTTAGGCCCAGGGGCATGCATGAGCTTGAGACTGGGGAGGACTGGAGAGTGCTGGAGACGAAGCAGGAGAAAGGGCGTGTGTCTCGAGGGCGTTAACAAGGTCGGCAGGCCAGCGAGGAAGGAGGAGGAGCAGCATCACCAACACGGCTAGTTTTGGGGGCCGGAATCTCACCAATGAGAGAAGGGGGAAAGGAGAAGGGCCCATGAAACGAGGCCAGGTCAAGTGTAAAGCTTACAAAGATAGAGTGAGAGAGAGTGTGTGTGTGTGAGAGGGGGAGGGAGAGTAGACAAGACACACACATAATACGGCGCATGTAGAAAGGTGTCAGTACCAGCATAGTAAAATAAGATCGAGAGGGGGCGGGCGGCCAGGCCAGGCCAGCCAGCCAGCCGCTAGGCTAGAGACAGGACAGGGCTGCCTCGTGGGCGACATGCGCCTGGCCGGCTGATGTGGCTGTCATTGGACCATATCCTCATTCCATTCCTCAGGGGACGGCACGGGTCGTACCATTCAAGAAGAAGAAAAAGACGATAATGTGGACGCCGCAAATCTCCGGACGGATGGATGGTTGGTTGGTGGTGGTGGTGGTGGTGGAGGGAGACACACGAGAGACCCGACTTGTCACAGTCTGACCCATGCCATGCCTCCTCGAAAGAAAAACGAAGGGAGGGCGATGGCTTGCGGGCAGAGGTCAAGTCCTACACCACACCACGCCTGCAGAGTGGGCCAGAATTTTGTCCTGGCGTCTATGCATGGTGTTTAAAGCCAATGAGGGACTGACCTCTCTACCTGTCTTTCTCCCTCCCCCCTTGGACACATATGTACCGGCGGAGAAATGAAAGAGAGAGAGAGAGAGAGAGAGAGAGCATAGACTCCGACCTCCACATCATCAGCAAGGCTGCGACGCTTGATTAAACGTGCATCGGCATGAATGGGCCGCATCCTCTTCTCTCGGTCATCGGGAGGATTTGTCGCATCTCGCGCATAGTTGCATAGCAGTAGTAGTATAGGGGAGTTATACTATGGTAGTATAGGCGCCCCTCCTTCCTTCCCATCCTTCCTGGAATCCTTCGGGTAGCGGTCTGGCGGCGCCCTCATTGGGATTTTGTTGTATGTACTAAGGGGGTTTTTTTTTTTTTCCTTGGAAAGGTAAGTAGGGCTGAGATGACAGCCCCCTCCTCTGGGGCTCCATTGTGCCATAGTATGCAGGAGAGTGGAAAGGAGGGAGGGAGGGGGGGAGACGAGCAGTAGGTACTGTACTATGTTTGTACTTTACTATACTGTACTATAGTGTAAGTTACTTGCTACTGGCTCTGCTCTGCTCTGCTCTGCTCTGTCTCTCACCCTCCCCACCCCTCCTCTGTCTCTCTCTCTCACGCGTGACATCTCTGACGTGAATGGTCCATCCGGTCGGTCAGTCAGTCCGTCAGTCCGTCAGTCGGTTACCCTCCCCCCACACCCCCTCTTCTCGAGAGCGGTGACCCACGCTCTTCTAATATACTGACCGACGCATACTGGAGTGCAAATGTTGAAACGCGGGAGGATTTTGAGTTGGCACGTCGTCGGCATGCGGCGACCAGTCGATTGCCTACGGCGCGCCCAGCAGCAAGGCGGCGGCAGCAGCAACACGGCACTGGATCACTATCGTCCTGGGAGGGAGGCAAGGGGAAGGGGGCCTGGCTGGCTGGCCGGCCCAGACCTTGTCGGGAGGAAGACACGAGGGCTCATGGTGTCAAGGGGGGAGGGGGAAGCTGTCCACTGGTGACGAGTGTCATGTGTCCTGTTGTTGTCGCCAAGAAGGAGCGGGCCATCAATCATATCGATCCACCTCAGGGAAAGACAGAGAGAGAGAGAGAGGGGCGGCCGGAAGGATTCCTCGATGTTGATGCGAGGCCCCTGAGCAGCAGGAAGGATGATGATAGATAGATACGACACACTTATGGGCGGGTACTACATAGTAATAATTCGTCTATTATTGACCATCTCATACTTGTGTCAGGGCGGCGCCATCGATGCTCAAACGAGAACCATCCCATCCTCATAGTGCACATGCTTAACACGTAGCACAGTACTGTGTATCGCCGCCTCTCATTTCCTGTAGACCCCCTGGCCGCGTTCTATTGGTCAGACCGGGCGAGGGTGGTGGTGTTTCGGGCCCGAGTCGGATCGAGGGTTCTCGCTCGAGTGGGGAGGTCACGTCCGGCGCGGGAACGCCGTAATAGCAGGGTGAACTCGTCCCAGATAGCAAACTTGGTGCTTTGAGGGAGCATGTGTGACAGAGATACCGACAATTAAGTACATGGATGGCAAATATCATGGCACAAAATTACTTGCCTAGCCATGGTTTGAGGGGGTGTATGTGTGTGATATCTTTGGTACTGAGGCCCAGCACAAGGCAAACGTGGGGGCTGGCGGTGCACTCTCTCGGGCCTGTCTGTGGGCGCCCTCGGTCGAGAACAAGACGTGGCCTCGAGGTGGTACCATACATAGTATCATGTGTACATCCGTCCTACTGCAGGTCTCACCTCTCTCCTCTTCAAACCACCACCTAAACAGGGCACTCACGCAAGCGCCAAACCCGTAGCCTCCCTCCATCTCCTCTCTCTCTCTCTCTCTCTCTCTCTCTCTCTCTCTCTCCCCCTCGACCACCCCCTGAGCCACAAGTGCAACTACACCACGTGGGAAGCTATGGTTTAGAAGGTGCGTATCTACTATGTTAGGCCTCTTTTATCCATGTTATTTCCTTTGTCTCTTTTCTCCCCCTCGTTCGTAAATTGGCTTCCGGGACAACGGAACAAGAACAGACGACAACACCGAAGTCCGTATTTATGACCAGTCACGGTGACCCATAGCATCTGGATCTTCCCGTTACGGCAGTTGTGGGGAAGGGTTTTTGGTGGTGGTGACCCTCAAAACTGAACTGGGGGGTGTGGAAAGAGACCCGCGAGACCGCTCTTCTTGTTCCCTCGTGGTGGGTCTGTGGGTTCCGTGCGACACCCTGCTTACCACCACGGTCAGACAAAAGTACCATTTTCTTCTTCCCTTTTCCATTCTACTACTGTACAAGGGAAGAAAGGAAAAAAAAAAAAAAAAAAAAAGGAAATTTGAGCAGTTCACACTGTACGTACATCACCACAGCATGTAATGTACCACAGTACTAGTGGTACAACACATCCTCCGCCGAGTCCTGGAACAAGGGGGCCATGAGGTGGCAGGGTGGAACCCAAGGAGGGAGGGGACCACAACAGACAGCCTTACCAGATTGCCTGCAGAGGATCATGGGTATGTACCTCAATGCCTGTCTCTCTCCCTCTTTCTTTCTCTTTCTCTTTCTCTCTCTCTCTCTCTTTGGTGTTCTCTCTGCTATGCATGATGATTGCTGACTGCGTCAAAGCAGCAGCAGAACCACAACTGTACCAGGTCTTTTTGACAACAACAAGAACTGTCATTCGCCCTCTGTGTAAGTAAGAGGAACCCCCGTCAGACCCTGCTGCCGACATTTCCGCCCGGAGGTCCCGCCTGTTGGTTGGGCTGGGTGGAATTTGTGTTGGGTTGGGTTGCCATTCCTGGCCGAGAAGGGAGGGTAGGATTTTTTTGATTTTTTTGTTTTGATTGCCTGATCGCCCTGTCGGCCCAAGGCGGACGCAAACCCCAAACAAGACCACACACACACACACACAAAGAAAACCCTGGCAGTGAAGGGAAGGGGTTGGAAAGTTGCTTGTTCCTGGGTCCCATGGTACCTAGTACTGCACATCCCTCCTCTTTCTCACCTGCTGCCCTGCCCTGCCCTGTCTGCTGACCGCAGATTCCAAAACACGGTTCCACTGTATGCAAGCAGCAGCTACGGGGGGCAAAGAGAGGGAGGGAGAGAGAGAGAAGCGGTGGCTGGCCACTGGCACTGGCATGAGAGACAAAGAGTGGGAACTGGGGGGTGGAAGAAGGGAGATGAGATGAGTTTAGCAAAGCCACGTGGTTCCTACTACCGTATCTGCCGGACCAGGGCTCAGCCTTTCGCCTTGGCTTACTTGCTTTACCGCGCTGGCCGGTCGACACTTGTCTCCTGCATCCCCCCCGGCTCCGCGGGGGTCGGTCGGCGGTGCATATGCATACTACGGATCCGTATAGTACGTGGGTGGGTGTGTGTGTTGTTGGGCCGCGCACCAATAGAGGCGTCTTCCGCGCGCTTGCGAAAAAGTTTGGGGGCCGCAAAAACTCTTCTTGTTCGGTCGGTGTGGGCTTTGTCTGGCGTCTAAAAGATCCTGAAGGGCCATTTCTCAGGCCTGGTGGCGACGCCAAGGCACGTACACTCTCTCTTGCGTGGGTGCGTGGCTAGTCTACGAGCAGCATCTTATCGCGAGCCATGTACTGTGGTACTCTTGTACATACCTCGTCGTCATCATCATGTCGTGGCCTTTGCCCCCCTTGGTCGTGTGGTCTTGCTTTTTCTTTTCTTCAAGATATACGTATGTACGAACTGGCGCAGATCGACAAGTGGCAGAAGGAATAGCCGAGGCGTCTCATATGACCCCCTCTCTGTCTGTCTCCCTCTGTCTCTCTGTCCTCCCCCTCCTCCCCCCCAAACCAAAGATGAGGATGTGTGACACGTTGTTCTGGTCGCGTGGCTAGCGTCGGGGGCCTCTCCCTCTCTCTTTCTCCCTCTTCCCCGTACCGTGTCAAGCCGCCGGAATAAGAAGGAAAGACACCTACAAACAGGCACGCACACACACCGAGAATCTGTATAGTATGGTTGGCTTGCCTGATTGACGCCGCGAGAGACACGAGACACGGCATAGTGTGTGTGAGTGTGGGCTGAGACCCCCGGCGGGAAAGGCTGGGCGGAGGATACGATCCGGCAGGAGAAAAAAGAGACTGTCTCGTCGAAAATAACAACAAGGTGTCAGTCAGGACATGACCCCATTCCAAGGTACTTTTGCCATTTCCGATCTCTTGTCTCCACATGCAGAACAGGATGTCTGGCATGTTTGTTCACCGAGAATTCGGTACTAGGTACTATGTAGGGAGGGAGGAAGAGAGATAGACAGAGACAGAGAGGATCGAAGGGGAAGAGGGGGGTATCTGTTTAGAATCGCACAGTATCACGGCATAGTTAGAGTCAAGCGCCCCCCTCCTCCCCTCCCAAGTACGCACTATGTACCGTGGTATGTGCAAACCCTGTGTGCGTGGTGAGTCAGTCAGAATACATGGAAGAAGAAGATGGCGGGAAAAAAAAATCAAGATGAAAGGTGCAGCATAGAAATCCTTCCCGCCCTACAATCAGGAGGAGCCTATGAGGAGAGGATATTTTTCTTTTGCATCAGAAATTCGATCTGGGCCCCATCTCGCTACCCACGATCCCATCCTTCTCTTTTGCTGTTTCTCTAGGAATGGTACTATGGTACAGGTACAGGCCCCCCTGTTGGCTGTTGGTTGTTGGCTGTTGGCTGTTGGTTGTTGTTTGTTGGTTGTTGGCTGCTGCTGTTGGTTATGCACTGGGGTGCTGGGGCTGGGGCTGGGGCAGCCTAAACTAGGTGCTAGGGCACTTCTCTGCTATGATGTACCGGCCCTGTGGTGCGAGCCAACGCTACTGCAACACCCTGAACGAGATCAGAACCCCAGTGCCCTATGCCCTATTTTTTAGGAAAAGAAAAGCCCCAAGGGACTTGACCCCCTGCTTCATACCAAGTAGTACTCAAGTACTGTAGTTAGTACAGTGGCGCGAGTGGTACCGCTATAGGTGAGCTGTACCCATATTAGGTACTACTGGACTACATTACAGTACTTAGTACAGCCCATCGGCGTTGTGCAATGCCCAATTACCGTGCCCATCCATGTTCTATAGCACAACCATCTTAAGTACTACCCTCTTTTCTTCGCTTTTTCGCCCTCTCTCTCCCCCCTCTCCCTGTGTGCCTGTCTCTCACCCCCTCTTTTTTTCCCCTTCCTTTTTTCCTTAGGTGCTTGCTTCGATGCAACCCTTCCCCCCCCCCCGGCATCCGACATTCCCGCAATCTCGATGACCCAAGCGACTGGAACCGGACAACCCTGGGACAGCGCACATGGTTGGTCCGCTCATCCCCAGCCCAGGCCCCCGGATAGCCAGTCTTCCGGTCCGGGTCTCGGGGTGGTAGTAGTGGTGGGAAGCCCAAGGCTATCGCGAGAGAGAGAGGGGGCGTGCCGGTTCCAAGGAAAGGAATGGATATCTCGTGCCACACACCTTTTCTCTCTCTCTCACACACACACACTGACTTATACTACAGTAACATGGTTACATCTTGATGACAGCATTTCTTAACAACAACAAGAGAGACGGGTTGTTCAAAGCGTTCCTGACGGGCGGAGATCAGTAAGCTGATGTCTACCGCCCGTGCCTGACAGATGAGATTGGGAGTTCCACATGGAAATAGGCCAAGTCAGTCAGTCAGTCAATTGTGATTTTCTGGCACGGTTGCAGTGTTTTTTTTTTTTTTTTTTTTTTTTTGGTTGGTCTCGTGGCCTTTGGTCTTCCTGCCCTCCCCCTTCCTACAGAAGAAATAGCCAAGAAGACAAAGGAGAACAAGGGGAGGAAAAGCAATGAGAAGAAAAAGAAAAAAAAAAAAAGAGAATAGTTACCACCTGTCCTGGAGCAAATAACCCGTACCACCATCACACGCGCCCAGGATTTTAGATACACAAGCTGCTGCTATTACTACTACTACTACTACTACTACGACTACTACTATTGGTGCTGACGACCGCGACAATCGAGAGGCGCGGAGGGGCGCCGACCCTGAACCTCGTCTTGCTTTTATTTTATTTTATTTTATGGCCTTCCCCCCTCCCTCCAATCGCGGCCGCCGCTTGTGTTGGGCTTCCTGGGTCCGGGCTGGTTTTGGGGCCGGCGCCAGACTCTCCCAACAAACCTCATCTGCCGAGAAAAGAGCTCTCTCTCTCTCTGTCTCCCCCCTTCATGTGGCGTTGTCCCTTGAAAGTCACAGTGCAGAAGTAGAAAAAAAAATATTCCAGATCATCACTGGGCTCCTATAGCTTATCTTGTCCCCCTTGCCCTGTCCCGGGCGTAGATGTACCACTAGGCGGGAGGGTGGGAAAAAGGGACGAGAGAGAGGGAGAGAGACCATCGAGTGGAGAAGGGGGCGTAACGTGAAATGACGGGGTGAGCCCTGGTTCCTCTCGACACCGACAGACTGGCACCCGCGATGGGAGTTGCCGCTCCCGAAGAATGAGGGGGAAATACTTGTTTGGCGTTGGCGTTGGCGGGCGGCGAGGAAGGGGGAAACATTAAAAAAACCAAAAAACCACAAGATGGCTGGAGAAGCGGTGACCGCTGGTTCCAGAGCCCTGGGCCCGGCAGCGCCACAACCTTTTTTTTTAAAAAAAAAAAAACTTTCCCTTCTACTCCTAGCGGGAGAGAGAGAGAGAAAAGGGGAGGAGGAGGAAAAGATCATCGTATTGGTTGAGTTTAGTTTCTTCCCTCTTCCTCGTCCTTGGTTCCTCCGAATCTTGCTGCCTTGTTTGCTTCCCGCTTATGCATGTTGGATGGTGCGCTTGCTTGGATGGCCTGCGGCGCTACGCATGTCGATTACGAGGTCGTGCAGACACCATTTGTCCCGACGCTCTGGGCCCTGCTATCGTGTTTGTGTGTGTGTCTCTCTCTGTCTCTGTCTCTCTCTCTCTCTCTCCCCCCCATTCTCTCTCCCCCCTCACCGAGGGCACGTGCATGTGCATGAGAACCCACCCCCTCCCCCGAGACCGCTGGGACGGGCCAACGAGGAGCCGTGTCTGGGGCCATCCGTCACGAGTCCTCCATGACCCCACGCACTTTCATCAGCAGATGCCTAGACTTTTGGTGTGTCTCTTCTCGTCTATCCGGCATCCTTCCCAGAGTGTCCTATCTCATCTCTAGATTTGCTTGGTCTGGTGGTCATGAGACCATGTGGTCCCCCCCCTTCTCCTCTTCACCCCTTGCGCCCCTTCTTAGCCTCTGAGCAGGGGGGGGAGATTTTGTTTCCTCCCCCCCTCCCGGCCTTCCTCTCTCTTCCTCCCTGAAACCTTGTTTTCTCCCAGCATGCCTGTCTGCCTTGCTGTGCTGATATTAAACTCTACTTAGCGGAATGTAATCATTCCATACTGTGTATGTATTCTGTACATTCCAATGTAGGTAAAACAAGTCCAGAGCGACGGGCGCCCCAATTAAAAAAAAATTAAAAAAAGAAGGGGGAAAAAAGAGAAGGGTGATCCGACAGCATGGTAGCTTTAACCTTCCCGCCACCCCTGCGCGACAAGGGTTCCTGAATGAAACCCCCCGCCCGCCCGCCCGCCAGCCCGTCCAACCCGCGCCCTGCAATTTTGCCCTTTCATCATCATCAGTAGTAGTGGTGGTAGTGGCAGTAGTAGTAGTACAATAGTATGGTCTATCTTGTCTTGTCTGGGGGTTTGGTCTTGACGAGGGAGGAGGTTAATGGATGATGTGATCTGATGTGGGCTCTCCCCTCTGGGTGTGTTTTAGTGCCTGACCTTGGCATCCCAAGGCATTTGCTTCATTCTCTTCTTGATCCTTCCTCTTGCTGCCTGCTGCTCCCGTATACTCAGTACTATGACCGTCGGGCATCAGGGAAAGGACCGTGCTTGTCATCGATAGACCAAGTACTACTGGTTTCGCAGCCGTGCCCCTCTCTCCTCCTCCCTTCTCAACTACTTACCTACGCCTCATAGTAGGTCTTTGGTCTCAACCTCTCGTGGACTTTCCTTCCTTGGGTAAAAAAAAGATCCACAGTCCCTCTGCCTTTTCTGACTACTCACACACCGCAAAACTATCCTTGTAGCTATAACATGATTTACATATTATAGTACTCGATACCATGCACGATAGTATCGAAGATCCGAACTGATTAGTGATTGCCCCTCTGCTCCCCCCAGTCCAGCACGGCGACGCCACGGATCGACCGGCGACGTCTTTGCATAGTACGTGGATAATGCCCATCTTAATACTACCATCACGATGGTTTTGGATCCTTCAGGGCTGGGCTGGGCTGGGAGAGACTCGCGCACACGATCCATCCATACACCGGCTTACCTCTCTTTTTTTTTTTTTTTTTTTTTTTTTTTCTTCCCAAAGGAAAAATGGAGTTGCCGCCCGCTTCCTTCCGCCCCCTCCACCTTGCTGGCCTTGTGCACGATCCGCCTAAGCGAGGCAAAGGTCGCAAGCGAGCAAACCCACGGAGGAGGGTCCGGCCATGGCCCCAGCACCAGGGAGGGGGTGTGCAGCGGCACATGGCACATCCGAGATTTGGGAGAAGAAAAAGAAACATGACCCAACCACCACCACCACACACACACATACTATGTACACACACCAGCGGGTACTTTGCTTTTGCCTCTGTGAACCGCGTGAGTGGGGAAATGCATGCCACGCATGTCTCTGACTATCATGATCCAGAAATGGTCTTGTTTGCGAATATGAACAAAGATGGAAATACGTGGAGAGAGATTGCAGAGACCGGCAAGGACGGCAACCCAACATTTTCTTTTATTTTGTATTTTTTTTTTTCCCCTGCGCGCACATGCCGGTGTGTGTTGGGTTGTGCAGCAGCATCCAGATCGGGTGGGTCGATATGTGTGCGTGTGTGTGTGTGTGTGTGCGTGTGTGTGTGTGTGTGTGTGTGTGTGTGTGTGTGTGTGTGTGTGTGTGTGTGTGTGTGTGTGTGTGTGTGTGTGTGTGTGTGTGTGTCGCCTGAGACATGCGCCGCCCATCTTTCTCTCTCTCTGCCTGATGCATGCATGTCTCAAGAGTTCATGCGTACAGTATACATTCTAAGTCAATATTTTAGTTAGATGTCGTGGTACCAGTCTATCAAGTCGGCGAGTCGTGGTCGTCGTCAGCAGCCCAGCCAGCCAGCAACCCAAGCCATCTGCCTGTTCCTGTGGTCAACAACGCCCCGGCACTCGTCAGCGGGCTTGTGCCACATCAAGACCCCTTCTTGTTTTCTTACCTTTTTTTTTTTTTTTTTCTTTTCTTTCTTTCTCTTTTTTTTTGTGCTTCTTGCTTTGGCCCCTATCACTACTTACCATGTACTACCTATAATCACATTTTCCTAGAATTTCTGTGGAGGAGAAGGGGAGGGGGGAGAGACTCTGAGAAGGATTCGAAATGGAGGGCAGGGGTCGTGTCCAAGGCGAGCGAGATCCTGTTCTGCGACATGGGCCTGACTTACAACACCCTCCCCCTGATACGTGCATGCGTCGAGTATACTTCATACAAGCATGGGGCCTTTTTTTGGTCTTTATTTTATTTTTTTCGGGTTACACAAGGAGGATTTCGTCTGTCCAGGGCCAGGGCCATCACCACCCCTCTTCCCATACCCCCTTCTCGTGACGGGCTGGCGACACAGGGGTCTTGTTGTTGTTGCTGTTGCTGCTGCTGCTGTGTGTGTGTGTTCACTAATAATACTGCCTGCTATAGATAGTAGTACTAAGAAGAAGAAGAAGAAGAAGAAAAAGAGAGGGGGAAAAAAAAAAGGGGGACCGGTACACGCTGGTCGGATCCGATAATCTCCCCGAGCATCTCACGGGATAGCAATGTGTGTCATGTCTCTCTCTACACAGTATGTGGTATCTGTTCTGTGGTCCGTGTGTTTTTTCCTTTCTTTTTCTTTTCTTTTCTTTTTCCTGGTCATATGCGTGCTGCCATCGAGGGTGGATAATGAAGGATCTGGACGATTCCACCCGTGCCCGCTTTCCCGATCCAACTATGTACTACTATGACAACGATGGTATGTGCTGTTTGGCTGCCGCTGCGACCAACGAACGAGTCGTGCGTGTCAAATATCGCTGTGTCATGTTGTAATGTCGTATCGTCTTGTTTCTTCTCCACAGTGGTGAACAACAACAAGAACCATAAGCAGTACTATGGTACAAACATGTCCTGTCACTGCCCTTGTCAGCGTTCTGGGCCTTCCCCCCCCCCCCTCCTCTTCTCAAGCTCTCACCTTGCCAGGTGGAGGTCCTGGGCATACCGACGTGCCACCCAGCATGGAGACGCCTTAGGCATCACAGTACCATCGTACATACTATAGTAGTAGCTGCGATACTTCAGTACTATGTAATTACTGCCGGAACTTTTGTCTCTCTCTTTTTTTTTTTTTCCTCCTACACCCCTTCTCCCTGCTCGTCGTATTTTTTTTTTTTTTATTTTTTATTCTCTCCCTTTTTCTTTTTCCAAAACACTAGTCAGCATGGTTGCGAGAGCCGGGGACTGCGGAGTTCCAGAGACTGGGGCGGCGACGAAAAGAAAGAAGAGAAAGAATTGTCCAGAAAGATGACCAGAGAGGTACTACTATCATAGCACTATGTAGAGAGAGATTGTTGTACCGTACCCCACTGCTCATGTTCTAGGCGGAGGCTTCATCTCCACGGGTACCGCGCAATTCAAAACCACACACCCCCCAGTCCAGTCCAGTCCTTGTCCTGCAGTTTGTTGGCCTCAACAACACAAGGTACAATGTACATACTACGTAGTATCTACCGTGGTATCTCCGCGCACACCGCCTACGGCCGTGTGCTATTTTCCCCCAACGCACACACACACACACACACACACACACACACACACACACACGACCGCCTGCAGCCCCTGGCGGCAAGGGGAAGGAAAAAAGGGAAAAAAGGTGTCCCCACGGATATAATCGGCGTCGCGAGCACAGACCCAGGGGAAGAAGGTACTGAGGGAGAGCCCAGAGAGAGACCAACAGAAGGATCTCGCGCGAGCTTGTAACCCACACAACAGCCTGGGAGCGGCCGCCAGGATTCCCGCCTACCTGCGCCCAGGTGGTGTGGGGTTTTATCTTGTGGGTGGGCCCCCTGCGCAGGCCAGTGAGAGAGGGAGAGAGAAATGTGGGTTGTCTCAAGAAATATGTTGGATGATGATGGAGGATCAATGAGCGTGTTGGTCCGGGTCCGCATTTTGAGCCTCATCGCTCAAGGACCCTCACACAGCGTTCGGGGAGTTCTCGAGTCCCTCACTCAGCCAGCCCAGCCAGCCAGTCCGCCGCTCACTCACAGACCCTGCCCTTCTCAAACCCACACGCGCGCAACCACCGCCTATTTCAGACCACCCTCTCGGTTGGCAATTTTAGGTCAAGGTAAGGTAAGTAAGCAAAGCAGTCAGGAGGCGCAACAATGCATGTGGCTGCTGCACGAAACCCGCTCTCGTTGGACCTGTAGTCTTTTCAACGGGAGTGACAGAGGGCAGTTGTGCGTCCGTGTCTTGCCTTGCACGGCTGTCAGTCATCTGTCATCCTGTTGGTTTCCTATTATCCGACCTGCAGGCGGCCACGTTTGTTTCCCTTTCCCAGAGCTAAGCAAGTAAGTATCCACAAACAGACAGGACGAACGAGATATTGTCTTGTTGTGTGGTACCCTAACCACCAGCGGGGACCGGCCACGCCTCTTCTGCATTGTATCTCTTGTTCACTCTTTCTCCGGTACAACCGTGCAGCCCACTCTGCCCACTAGCACTCTCTCACCACCCACTTCACATCCACTCTTGGCCGAGGCATGCGTAAAGTGTATCCTCGCCTCACCCACCACGTACCACGTCGCCATCCTCTTCCAATAGTAGTACCCGAATGGTGCACATACAGAAAGATACCATACAAACTATGTACAACATACATACATGCGCTGCGTGACGTGACGTGACAACCCCCCCACGAAGCCGGACGGATGTTGGTCGTTCCGCTGCACCCGCCCCAGCCAAAATTCATCAATAACGGACGGGTCTGGACCCTCGACGACAAGACTCGACACCCTTTCCTCGGCCCTCCAACTGCTCCTCCTCCTCCGCCATTTTGTCCGCGCCCTAAGACTAACTAACGCCAAAATCATAACTCTATCTCTATCCTGTCCGCTGCGGTCGTCCCCGTCTTTCCAGGGTCCAGAACAACAACAGGACGTCAGTCTCGAGAGTAAGAAAGACATAGAGAGCCAGAGCCGGGGGACCTTTTGTTCCTGTCACCCACTCACTGCCTTGGCAATCTCACAAAAAATAAAACCAAAAAAAAAAAAAAAACCATCGCATGTCGAAATGTCTTGTCTCTCTCTCTCTCTTCCTCGGTCTGTGTTTCTCCTCTACAGATCCTGAACCTCGGTCCTCCACCCCCACCCACCACCAACACCACCACGACGCCCCTCCTCCTCCGACAGGACCCTCATGCCGGCAGCCTCGCACACGTGGATGGCCACTTGTCTCACCGCGCGCACCTGTCTGACGCTTGCGCCTCCGTTCAGGGCCCCCTTGAGGTGTCCTTTGAGCTGTGGGTTCACCTTTTTTTTTTTTTTTCCCTTGTTAGAAAGAGAGTAAAGAGGAAAAAGAGAAAGAAAGAAAAAAAAAAAAACCGGGTCGCGCATTAGTTGCTTGTCTCAGGTGTGCGCGGATACAGACCAATCGCCACCCTCCCCTTCCTCCTTCGTCTCTCTTTTCCCAACATTTGCCTCCCCCCCCCCTTTCCCCCCGCTTTCCCCCTTCCAAGGTGCCAGCAGTGCTGCACGTGTACATTCCTATCTATGACCCCTCTCATTACGGTATAGGCAGGCACGCAGGCGCAGCTGGGCAGCTGGGCTGGGTTGAGGTGGTGGAAGGGCGGGGAGGCGGGCAAAGAGGGAGAGAGAGACACACAGAGACAGAGAGAATGTGTGTGTGTGTGTGTGTGTGTGTGTGTGAATAGGAGAGAGGAAGACGAAAAGGAAGAAAAAAACACTCACATCCTGAGGCACCAACCCTGCAATCATGACAAAGGAAGTCTCCATCTCCCCCAAAACCGCCGTCGTGCTCAGAACATACCCATACGTGAGCCGTACGGCCAACCCCAGGTCCTCGGTCCCGCTGTGGTCCAGTGCCGCCATCACCCTGCCCGCCACCTTGCCGTAGCAGGCGTCGAAGAAGCGCTGCCCGCGCGCCAGCACCTGGGCCACGGGCGTGTCGTGCACGTCCTGCCGCCGCTTGGTGGGCGAGGGGCTGTCTGGCTCGTCATATAGGTGGGCGGGCACGGCTTTCTTGAGCTCTTGGAGGGCGTTGATGGTCTGTGGGTTTTTTGGGGGGTGAGGGAGGGTACTTTGGGTCAGCAGCGTGTTACGCGTGATGTGGGCCGCCAGGAGAACGGGGAGGGTGGGGGGAATGCTCTGATGGTGGTGGTGGTGATCCATCTCGGTCAAGTGGATTGGGAGGGGAAGAGGAGGAGGAAGGAGTCCCGTCTCTTTCTGTCTTCTTCTTGCGCGCCTGCTGCGTCGTCGTCGTCGTCGTCTCTTCTTTACGCACCCTGGGCATGCCGCCTATAGCAGACGTCTTGAGCAGAGCCTCGCGCATCCGCCGCGCGATCCTGAGCTGCTCCTCGTCATCCGGGATGGCTGTGCCGTTCTGCTTGATGCCAGCCCTCCCCCATGGCCTGCGCCCACGGCGTGCGCGTATACCGTCTGGATCTCCTCTGGCCGGTTGAGGACGCAGAGGGCTGTTGCGACGACTAGATACCACACGTCGTCAGGTAGGTCTGGCTGGGCGCGGAGGGTGTCCAGCAGCCCTGGCGTGACCATTGTAGGCTGGTCGGCCGTCATCCTTATTTCTGTCGTAGAGCAAACCCTTCCCTTTTTTTGTTTTTCCCTCTCTGCTCTCCTCTTTTCTCTATCTTTCTTGGAGGTATTACCTACCCTTAACTCTATTCGGCGGATATGGTTGGTATTAATCAACTTAGCCGTTGAGTTTCTCGTCAACAGGGAACATACATGCGTATCTTTTTCTTTTTCCCTTCCCTCAGTTCTGCAGACCGAAGAAAGGCCATGATGGATATGGATTCCCAATCAATCAAAAGAATGGCCCGAAGCCCGAGAGCGCCTCCGTCGATTCCCGACCAGGGACGGGACGCGGGTGGACCCCGGGTCTCCAGATGTGGTCTCCGGCTTCCAAATCCAGAGACCTTTTTACTGTAAAGACACGGACAGCTTAACCCTAACCCTGAAAACGAACGTGCTTGGGGAGGGCGGAGGGGGAAGAAGAGGGAGAAAAACTTGAGGAGGGATATCCCGTTCCCGAGCCTTGCTTGCTCTGCTTACTCCCTGAGCAGCCTCACCGCAACACCAAGAGACCCCCGCGCCTACACCGAAATAGATACACGTATATGCACTGTTTGTGTGTGTGTGTGTGTGTGTGTGTGTGTGTGCACAACCGACGTGCCTTACAGGTTAAAAAAAACCCCAAAAAAACGCAAGTCGGAAAAAAATAAGCTTGGGGGCTCCGAATCTCTGCATCTCACACACCCCACCAAAAGCCTGCCTGCTTAGTGAAGTGCTGTGCAGAGTAGCACATGGCGGAAAAAAGTGTAAGTGTGTGTGAGTGTGTGTGTGTGTGCCCAAAAATAGCGGTGTCACCGTGTGTGTGTGTGTGTGGTTGAGGGTCGCACCACAGTAAGTTACTACTGTACCTTGTCTTCCTTGGTGGTGTGTGAGGCGGAAAGGTGGAGGGAGGCTGTGCTGACATACACACTTGCATGCATACTCGTCGACAACCAAGACCACACCTTTCCTTAGCAACGAGGCGAGGTGCTTGCGTCTTCTGAGAACCCCACGTGTGGGCCTGCATAGGAGGCCCGCGCTTCGAGACGTCATAAATCCTTTCTTTCTTTCTTCTCTGTTCCTTTTTTTTTTTTTTTCCCCTTGCTTAGGAGCACATCTCACCTGTCTCGGTCGCCAGAAGGGACAAGCGAGGGCGGCAAGAGAGGTGTACCTGTCTCTGTTCTCTTACGGGAGAAAGGAGAGGAGAGGAAATATCGGCGGAGCAAACGATACCACTCTTTCTTTTTCCCTGAAGGGAACGGCGTGTGGGTTCAGTTCATGGCGCTGGCTCTGAGGTTGACGCCGGCTGGTGAGCCGATGGAGGACCCGGAGGACTTCTTTGGGGACTCACTCGGGGTGGTCTTTGAGGATGATACCATGAACCTGCGTAGGTGACTTGTCTGTTAAAAGATCATTTTATTGTCTTGTATGGGATGCTTTTCGTCTTGGGATGGGCCCTGAAGAAGAATTGATGATCATATATGCACAAGATCAGCTCAGCTGAAACCCTCTCTCCCTCCGTCCTGTCCTGTCCTGTCCTGCCCTGCCTTGTCCTGTAGACATGATCTCTCTAACACACACACCCACTTCCTCCAGATGGCGATGCCGACCACGGCCTGCTCTACACATCCCCTCACCTGCCGAGACCACTCCACATCAGCCTGGCCGACCCCGACGGCGACGAGGACCGCCAGCTCTTCAGCCACTACCTCTGGAACGCCTCCCTCCTCCTCGCCGAGTTCGTCGAGGCCGGCACCCTAACCGCCCGGCGATCTTCTTCTTCTTCATCACCACCACCGACCCTGAAGAGCCCGCTCGGCCCGCCCCTCACAGACCTAGACATCACAGGTCTCACCACCATCGAGCTCGGCGCAGGCACCGCCCTCCCTTCCCTCCTCGCCGCCCTCCACGGCGCCCGCCGCGTCGTCATCACCGACTACCCTGCCCCGGCGGTCCTCGCCAACCTCCGCGACAATGCCGCGCGGAACCTGCTGTCCTCGCACTCGCCGCTTGCTCGCGTCGCCGACTTTGAGGTCGTGGGCCACGCCTGGGGCGATCTTGGTTCCTCCCCCTCTTCCTTGTCGTCATCATCACCACTACCTCCTCCAACAACTTCTGCTTCTCTCCTCCCCACCACCGGTCGCGGCGCCTTCGACAGGGTATTCATCTGCGACTGCCTCTGGATGCCCTGGCAGCACGACAACCTCCTGCGGTCCGTCGCCTGGTTCCTGCGCCAAGGGGAGGCGTCGCGGTGCTGGTGCGTCGCGGGGTTTCACTCGGGCCGGGCGGCGATGCGGGGGTTTCTGGAGGCCGAGAGGCTGGCGGGGGTCGGGCTGGAGGTCGAGAGGATCTGGGAGCGGGACTGTGATGGGGTGGAGAGGGAGTGGGCTTGGGACCGGGGCATTGAGGACCCGGCGGGACGAAAGAGGTGGCTTGTTTTTGCAGTGTTGAGGAGGAAGAAGAGAGTTGGTGGTGGTGCAGGTGGTGGTGGGAAGGAGGTTGAGGGAGGAGAAGAAGGAGGGGTGTGACGAGGTTGGTTGAATGGGATCGATTCTGTGTGGACGTTGAGAGGGGATGTGGCGATGGCCTCACTCTTGAGAGGAACGTTGGTTCTATTACAGGCAGGCTTCTGTGTAGGGGGAGAGGGCATTGGTTGGTGCAGGTGGCCTCCAGACACAGATCAGATGGACGGCGAGGCCTCCCTCTCGAGCAGCAATGGGTTTATGACTGCAATCAGAAAGTTGCCAACCAAAGCCACAATGGCACAATGGTATATGGCGCCGCACCATTGCGTTTCCTTGTGGTCCCCTGGGCACAGTGTGGGCGGGTGGATGGGGAGGCGTCGGCTTGAACGAAGGTCAGTAGTTCGAGTCAGGCAACACACTCTTTTTTTTTTTTTTTTTTTTTGTGTTTTCTGCTGTTTTCTTTTTGCCATTTCCAGCAGATGAGAGACAGAGAGAGAGAGAGATTTTTAGGCGGTGGAAAGGGTACACCACCTTCTTCCTTCTGATACACCTTGTCTAGGAGGGCCGTGTTATGTCTTCACAGTCGCCCTCGTCTCGTCTGGGCTCGCCGTCTCCCACAGGAGGGAACCAATGCACAGGAGGACCAAGAGACCCTCTTCTAGACATGTCTGAGGAGTCCCTTTCACATCTCTCAGTACTGTCTCTTGCGTCAGAATTTATGATATTCTCGTCACCCCATTCTCTGGAAGTTCTGGGCCCTGGCTAAAGGTTGACTGACGTCTTGCCTTTCATATTTTACACGCCTTGGACTGTTCAAAATACAGAAGGAGAACATGCACACAACCTCACCGAGTCACCGTGTCGTACGATTCGTCTGATGGAGTAGCAAATAATGATCAATATTCACGTGGACTCACTATACTCTGTTATTATGTCGAGCACAAACACAGCAATACCACCACTATCAACACACGCCTCTTGGCTACCCATCTCTGTATCTTATACCAGATGACAAGAACCGTCTAGTTAGTCGTCTCGGCCGAGCATGGCTGGGAGAAAGAATGGGTGGCTGTCAGTTGTGTAATCATTGCAGGATTGTCAGCCTGCAAAGAAGCATGCCAGGCAGGCGGCGTGTGACTGCGAATCACCTTGATCCGTCAGAAGGTTAGGAGCAACCGTAACATGCTGCTGTGATGTGATCTGGGCCTGATCAAGAAAAGGTGGTCGGGGACAAGATATTCAAACGGCCAAAAGTTGCTGTGATATCAAGTATGTCTAGGTAAACTATCCTCATCGGGACAGCAAGCACAGGACCTCAGCTGTTAGCGAATCAGATCCACACACAGGCCCGAGGAGCTCCAACTGAGAGCCCGCTCTTTCCCTGGGCTACGGGGGCCCTCAAAGCTTGACCCCTGCTGTAAATTCTGCCGACGCTCCCCGCCTTTTTTCGCTCTAGCACTCAACGCGTAAAGGCGCGTTCGTTTGGTTTGCGACAGGGCAAAGACGTCGTCTCTTGGTCCAACACACTCCTCAACCTTCTTTCCTCCCGACAACCTCAAACAACAGCAACGTCTGCTACTGTCGCATCGCAGCCCGGCCACTGACTTCAACCCACCCCTCCCCACTCCCAAACCTTCCATTTCGCTCATCCCCACACTCACAGTTTCTGTCCCTGCTTTTTCCCCCGCCAAGATGGCACCGGCTGCCGTTGTCGACGACATGGACGTCGATGTTGAGCACGATCAGGACGTCGAGCAGGAGGAGAAGGTCATCAATGAGGAGTACAAGACGTGGAAGAAAAATAGTCCTTTTCTCTACGACATGATCCTGAGCACCGCCCTGGAGTGGCCCACCCTGACCACACAGTGGTTTCCCGACGTCAAAGAGCCCGAGGGCAAGAACTATCGCGTCCACCGTCTGCTCCTGGGCACCCACACCGCCCCGGGCGCCAACAACTACCTGCAGATCGCCGAGGTCGAGATCCCCAAGTCCATCGAGCCGAATGCCAATAACTACGATGAGGACCGCGGTGAGATTGGCGGCTACGGCCAGGAGCCTGCCGCGATACGGATGAACATCGTCCAGAAGATCGACCACCCCGGCGAGGTCAACAAGGCCCGCTACCAGCCCCAGAACCCCGACGTCATCGCCACCCTGTGTGTCGACGGCAAGATCCTCATCTACAACCGGACCAAGCACAGCTCCATCCCCACCGTGGCCGGCACCGCGAATCCTGATGTCGAGCTGGTCGGCCACGAGAAGGAGGGCTTCGGCCTGAGCTGGAGCCCCCACGAGGCCGGCTGGCTGGTCTCTGGCAGTGAGGACACCACCGTCCGCCTCTGGTACGTCTGTTTGAGGGGGTGGGGGTGGGGGGGAGACCTGTGACGGGCGTCCCCTGCCCTAGATGCTGATCTCGTGTGCGCGCTGGATGCTGACTGTCATCTGCTGTCTAGGGACCTGAAGACCATGAATGGAAAACAGGTTACACCATCGCGGACCTTTACGCATCATCACCAGATCGTCAATGATGTCCAGTACCACCCCGTCGCCAAGCACTTTATCGGCACCGTCTCCGACGACCTGACCATGCAGATCATTGATACCCGCCAGGCTGACGACACCCGATCCGCCCTGGTCGTCAAGGGAGGCCACAGCGACGCGCTCAACGCGCTGGCCTTCAACCCCGGCTCCGAGTTCCTCATCGCCACGGCGTCTGCCGACAAGACCATCGGTATCTGGGATATAAGGAACACCAGGGAGAAGGTCCACGCCCTGGAAGGCCATAACGATGCTGTGACCTCCCTGTCGTGGCACCCGCAGGAGGTTGGCATCCTCGGCAGCGGAAGTTACGACCGACGGATCGTCTTCTGGGATCTGACCCGCATAGGCGAGGAGCAGACTCCTGAGGACGCTGAAGACGGCCCTCCCGAGCTGTAAGCCAAACTGGACCCACCCCCCTCTTCCCCATATGTTATTATTTGTGCTTAGTACAGTTTCACTAAACAACAACAACGACAACAATACAGGCTGTTCATGCATGGTGGCCACACCAACCACCTGGCTGACTTCAGCTGGAACCCCAATGAGCCCTGGCTTGTTGCTAGCGCTGCTGAGGACAATGTCTTGCAGATCTGGAAGCCTGCTGAATCCATTGTTGGCCATGATAATGCTGAGATGCCTCTGGATGAGCTAGATCGATAGTCTTCCCCCAATCAGGGGTCCAGTGCTGATCATGGCTTGTTAATGCCTGTGACAGCAGCGGCATGCATGTTAAGGAGTTAGGCATAGGATGGGCAGGATGGAGACATTGGACTGCAGCATGCCTGCTTACCAGAGTCTATGGATAGTATCTGAGGACTTGTGAAGGGTCAAGGTCTGGATCTCCAGTGAAAATATTGAGAACTTAAGGAAGATGGGTTGGCGTTGGTGTAGGATTAGTCTAATACTGGGACCACTGGCACACACACACACACACACACACACACACACATACACACTGCAGTATCTTGCTATATTTCTTCCTTGAAACCCTCCCCCCCCCCTCTCTCAGTGTGATGAAGCTGTTGATACTGGAAAGGACTGCTGAACTCTGAGCTCCCAGGGCCTCCTCTGACCAATTTTTATCAACCCCACACACAGTCTTGGAAGGCCAGGTTGATGGGCTGCCAGAAGCATCCAGCAGCAGCTTCATCCTAACATTCATCAATAATAGTTTAGGCACCCACTGATATTGTGCCCCCTCCCCCTTTGTTATTGTCTCTGGAAGGAGATAGAATCAATACAGTGGCTAACCATGGGCATACATAAAGCTTGCAATCTGCAACAGCAAACCTCGACGTGCCTGCTTACCACCTTCACCTCTGCTGATCCAAAATCCTTGAGGCTATCGACGCAGCCATCTTCACCATCCCCACCACACAACCCTTCTACCCAACCCGTCGAGATTGCTATTCACCTGTTCCTTAGCAAGCTTCTCAACAAAAAACTCGATAGCGACTGTTACCCCAGCCCTTTCCTTTCTTGAATCTTCTACTTAAAAAGTGGTTTGTGTAGTCTACACAATGGCCAGTCTCACCTGGGCAGACGATCGCCAGTCGTCCTCATCATCTGCTGCCAGCAGCAGCCACCACCAGCCTCTGGATGACCTCGAGCAGACCCAACAAGCCCACTTTCCGAACGGTGAAGCCGGTCAACCCAACAACGACGAAGAGGACGCGCAGCAGCAGCAGCAGCCGCCTTTCTCGCCACAATCCTCCTCCTTCACCCCCCTCCTCCTCCTCTGGACCGCATTACTCAGCCCACAACCCAAGCGCGTCTCCCCCTCCCCAGCCGCCATCGCGTGTCTTCCAGCTCACCCACCCCGGCCACCCTGACCAACCTGAACACTCATCTTGGCTTTTTCAGCAGGTCTTGACACAGCGCGCCATCATGCAACAGGTTACCTCGGGAGAGTCCATGGCGGCTGCTTCTTCTTCTTCCTCTTCTGCTGCTGCCGCCTTTGGTGGTTCTCAGCAGCAGGGTTTCGCGATGCAGCAGAACCAGTCGCAGTTTGGTAGTCATGGCCAGCAGCAGCAGCAGCAGCAGCAGCCTCCTCCTCAGGAGCGGCAGCCTGGTCATTACGAGCGCATCTTCATGATGGGCTACCAAGGCGGCGGGTCGCTGCTTGCTCCCCCTTCCCTACAGCAGTCTCCAAACAACGGCGGCGGCGGTCAGCACTTCACATCAGCCGCGGCTCAGCAGCAGCAGCAGCAGCAGGCCGGTCTCCTCCCCCAGCAGCAGCACCTTCCGCAGCCTGGCTTCCAGAACCAGCCGCAGCAGCCACAACAGCAGCAGTACTTGTTGCCTACTGCGCCTCTGTTCCAGCCAGGTGGCCAGCAACACTTCACGACGAGCGTACAGCCGACGAATTGGGTGAGTGGACAGCAGGGTCAGACTTACGCGCAGCAGATGAACAACGGCGGCCAGCAGCAGCAGCAGCAGCAGAGCTACGCCCAGCAGCTCAGCGGTGGTGGCCAGGCCTCTCAGGGTTTCTCGCAGCAGTTCTCCCAGCAGTACCAAGGCGCTCAGCAGTACCAAGGCGCTCAGCAGTACCAAGGCGCTCAACAGTTCATCGGCGACGGCGGCAGCGACTTCCAGCACCCCCACGGTTTCTCCTCACAGCAGTGGCCCGGGCCAGTCCAACCTGCCCCAGGTTTCCAACAACATGTGGTGGATCCTCAGCAGATGGAAGGCGGTCAGGCTTACACGGCTGGTCATCAGCAGCAGCAGCAGCAGCAGGCAGAGCAGTTTGGTCAACAAGGGTCGCGACAGCTCCACGGCGCAGACCAGGACGTTGAGATGGGCTACGAGGATCGCGCCAACGCCTACTACAATCAGCAGCAACAAGGGCACTACAATGGCCACCCCGAGAACAACGAGGCAGACGGCGATAGCGACATTGAAATGTCAGAGGTGTTCCTGCACCACCCGCTCTATCACAACGCCATGCAGAAGATCAACGAGTTCAACCGACAGGCCGAGTTCCCCCTGGACGACGAGCGCAAGGCCAAGCTTGCCGCCTACATGGCCATGAGGGAGCACGAGCGGGACAAGAACAGCAAGAAGCGCCTCGCAGACCTGGGCGACGCCGACTTCGACGAAGACGAGATGGACGAGGCAGCGCAGGCCAGCAAGCGACGCCGTGTCCAGCCTGCGTCCCACAACTTCTACAACAACTCCCAGAAGGTCTACCTGCAGGGCCCGCCGAACCGACCCGAACCCGAGATCATGGGCTACGACCCTGCCTTCCGCAACCTGTCCGGCGCCGCCCTCGACGAAGCAATCCTGGGCCTGTCCTCCGAGTTCGAAGGCCACTTCTCGGGCAAGATCCTCAGCCTGGCCAGCGACAGCGGACCCGCGAACAAGGGCGGCGACGCCTTCGGCCCGACCTTCCGCCTCATCGAGTCCTTCTGCTCCGACTGGTGGCTCATGATCGAGGTGACCAAGCACCTGAGCGTGCAGGACCTGGTCAGGCTGTACTCTGTGTCGCGCACCTTCCACGACATGGTCAACTCGCGCTTCCAGTCGGCCATCGCGGCGTGGGCCCAGCACAAGTCGCCCTCGGGCTGGAAGGTCTTCTACTGGAAATTCTACGGCAAGCACACCATCCTCGACCCGGCGGGCAAGACGTGGGAGAAGGACTCGAGCCTCATCGCCTCCATCCCGCGCCCGCCCTGGGCGAAACCGCAGCAGGCTAAGGCCGCGCAGGGCGAGGTGCGCCGCGTGCCGGGCTTCCGGTACCTGGCGATGCTGGCCGAGCGCGAGACGCGCACGCGCGACATCCTGGCGTGCCTGGCGCGGTCGGGCCACCGCCTCCCGCGGACGATGCACGTCACGCTCAAGAAGATGTGGATGCTCATGGACATGGCGACCAACGCGCTGCGGCGCGGCTTCATCCACAACAGGGACCTGTGGACCGACCGCGACCTATACAACGCGCAGATGTTCTACGTCAAGCTGCAGATGCGCTTCAACGAGCCGCTCCTCGGCCCCAGCAGCAGGGTCCTGGCCGACACCTTCCTGGGCGCGCGCAGGGGCCTCACGCCGCTGTGGGAGCTGCTGCGGCGCAAGAGGTACACGACGCCCGAGGAGGTCCTCCAGCAGCGCCTGCGGTACTTTGTCAGGCAGGACGTCGTCCAGCACTACCTCGTGCTCGGCGAGGCCTTCTTCGGCGTGCACCCGTCCGACCTGGGCGAGGAGCACAAGGAGGGCTGGGGCGCGGGCTACCTGCACCTGCTGCGGCCCGACGAGCTCGTCGTTGAGGAGTGCGTGCGCCGGCAGATCGACATGAAGCGCCACCTGATCTACATGGCCTTCTGGGGCCACGTCGACTGGCGCCGCCGCCGCAACCTGGTCCCCACCGAGGACGAGATGTACATGAGCGACGACGAGCTGCCGCCCCTGCCCAGCAAGGGCAAGCACAGCCGCAGCGGCATCTGGGGCCGCTGCGGCAACGTGCCCTTTGAGTACGACAACTGGCAGCCCAAGCACGCCATGAAGGCCCGCTGGGCCACCCTCACGCGCGAGGAGAAGATGGCCGTCGCCGAGGACGACAGCGACGAGCAGCTGCTGGCCCTGCCGTTCGAGAATGCCGACGATGCCTTCTGGATGCCGTGGAACCCCAACGATGAGCCGCACCCGGATGAGGAGTCTGGGTCTGGGTCTGAGTCTGAGTCTGAGGAAGACAGTGACGAGGACGAGGAGGACGGGGACCAAGAGATGCCGCCAGCTCCTAATAACTCGGGTATGGCTCAGTCCCACCTCGGTGGTGGAGGAGGAGGAGGACAGCAGCAGGAGGATGACGATGAGGATGACGACGAGGATGAGGATGAGATGATGGAGGATAATCCACACGAGGGACCGAGGGACAATGATGGTGATGGTGACGGTGGTGACAACGACGACGACGACGACGTTGAAGAGATTGTGGACGTTGACTACTCGAACGAGGCGAACCAGCCCAACATCCCCTTGCCCCACAGCATCACCGACCCCGACATCATCGCTGGCTGGGCCGACATGGACCCCTACCTGCAGCGAAAGATCGTCGAAACCGAGTCGCGCCTCGACAAGCAGGACATGAGGGACGATCGGGCCGTGGCCCTCCTCGTCAAGAAGGAGAACGAGATGGTCGAGGCCTCGTTGGGTTTTCCGCACGAGGAGGATGAGCAGCAGCAGCAGCAGCAGCACGCCGACGGCCACACACCCATCCCCGCGTGGTCCTCTGACGAGCAGGGCACCCCCAACTATAACTACCAATACCCCTCCATCAAGGACCCCTTGCTCCTGTCTATGCTGCGCCAGTACGACCGCTTCGCACCTGAAGACTTCGAGCGCGCCGGCGCTGACTCTGACCAAGAGGACAGTGACGACGGCGACACTGACTCCCAGCGCACCCAGCACATTGGAGACGGCGGCGACGGCGACGACTTCTCGGACGAGCTCGACATCGACCCCGAGAACATGACAGACGACCAGCTCAAGGCCCTCGCGGACAAGGACTACGACTCGGAGGAGCTGGACGGGTTTGACTACGGCAAGTACAAGAAGTTCCTGGACCGGGTCGGAGACGACGGGACCCGTGAGGATAAGGAAAAGAACAAGGGTAAAGGCAAGGCTGTCGCGGCGGAGGAGGACGAGGATGAGGACATGATGGCGCACGAGCAGGATGTGGATGACGATGACATCCCGTTCCCAGAATATGACTTTAGAAAGTTCTGAGCTGGTGTGGTGGTGTGGTGAGAGGGGAAAGGAAGAACGGGGGAAGAAAAAAGGGTGAAGAAAATAAAGAAAAAAAAATGGATGGATGGATGAGGTGGTGCTGTGGAATGGTCTACTCTTGCGTATGGACGTTGGTTATTGAAGCAACCACGTGTGTTTCTCCCCCCTGACGCTCCAAGAGTCATGACGCTCCTCTTGAGACGTTGAATGGGGGAGAAGGAGACGATACTCTTTCGTGTCTCAGCGGCGGCTTTTTCTCGTCTTTCAAGGCGAGCCACCACCTTCGGGCAGAGAGAGAGAGCGAGAGAGACCTCATGTTTGTTGTGGTCGACATCAGAGTCTCGTGGCTTGGTTGGGAAATCAGGTTTCTCTTATGGATACTGGAGACAAAACAAAAAGACTGGGTGTTGGTAGGCATAGCAGAGAAAATGGATACCCTCTTCATCTCCAGCTTCACGTTCTTCAGGGAGATAAATGCCTACTATTCCATAGGACCTACTAATAAAATTCAAAAAAAAAAAAAAAATACACAAGTAGGCATATTCTGCAAAGATCGTGTCTGATTTATCTTGCCATCAGTAGGTGACATACATGGGACACGAAACCAGCGCACAGCACATTCGCGGCGATTGGGTTCGACTTGTACAAAGAATAATGGGTTTTTGGGGGGTTTTTTGTTGCCTTTTGATACCGTCCACATTATACTTCCCTTTCCCTCATTTGGTGGTCCTTCAGGGCTTTCTATACTATCTGACAGGTTTTCTCGCGTTACAGCTTTTCGACCTCACATAACTTAGCACAGTCACACACACACCACACACACAAGACAGATTTCACACCATCAAAACGAGAGAAACGAATATGCCCAGCCATTGCCCCCCGCTCAAAAACAAATGTCGTCGTCTCCTCGTTGTCTCATAGCATTCGTTAAATCATCAAGAATGTCCTTGATATACCCTGTCCAGCGAGGCTCTCAAACAGGAGAAAAGAGAAAGATAAAAAAGCGGAGGGGAAAACAAAAGAAGAGAAATAAACAAGCCTGTATCTTGGGTAAATCTAGTTTTCTGTCCCCTCCTTGCCGTTCGTAGATCATGACATTTTCTCCCCCCTTTTTTTCGCTTATTATTTTCGTCGCACCAATATTTTTTTATGTCCGTCTCACCTTCTTTTTTTTTTTTCCCTCAAAGTAATGGTATCACTTGACAGACAGGGCACAGGTGAGAGAGAGAACATGAGGTGTCAAGACGGACGACTCATCACAGACCTCTCATCATCATCATCGTCATCATCATCATCACTCGATCCGCTCGGCAGACTTCCCTTTCTGCTGCTTGGTATCAACAGTCTTGAGCAGCTCGCGCAGGCTGCCTTCAGCATGGCTTGAGGCCCCAGGGGGCCCGCCACCTGGCTGCGTCGTGGTGGTGTTGTTGTTGTTGGTGGCGGCGGCGGCGGCGGCATTCGAGAAGGCGGCCTTCCACGGGACCCAGTGGCCTAATCCGGACATCAGAGAGGCCGAAGCTGAGGTATGTGGCTCCTCGCGCGGCGGCGTCAGGCCCTGGAGGAACTGGGTCACGGTCTGGTCGCTGCCCTCTGTGGAGTCGGGCTGGCTGCTGCCCTGGGTGGACGCGTCGCCAAACAACTCATTGGGCGTGGTCCGTATCTCCAGGTGGCTGCTGGACGTCTGGGGCTTGGAGGGCTCGCTCACCAGAGCAGCAGATGAGTTCCGGGGCGAGGCGGCCGCCCGCTCGCCTGCTGCTGCTGCCTGGTTCTTAGTAGCATCTGCAAATATGATGGCATTGGCGAAAGACTTGGACCGCTTCCTGGTCAGGTTCCTCGAGGAAGGATCGTTGTCATCCTTCTTCTTGGAGGCGCCGGCAGCATGATGATCGCTCTTGGAGCTTGTGGTCGGAGACCCGGAGCCGGAGCCGTTCCGACCTGGCTTGGACGAGGAGGCGCGGCCGCGGACCTGCTCTGCAAGCTCCGCGGCCGACTTCTTCTTGGTCTTGTCCTCCTCAGAAGACCTGCTCGAGGACATGATGGTCTCCAGCGTGCTGTATGCCCCGCTCCGGCGGCGACCGTGATTACCGCCCCGTCGTTTTCGATGCGACTTGGCACCGGCATTGTTCTCGTCGTCGTCAGACTGTATGGCCTGCAGTGTTGGCCCGCCGCCGCCGCCGCCTGAGCTGTGGTTGGTGTTTCTCGCATGACCTCCCCCTCCTCCTCCACCTCCTCGCCTCCTCGCCGACGAGGATGGAACGGAGCTGACAAAGGAGGACCCCGAGCCGTGGGGGCGACGTGGACCTCGTACTGGTTGCTCAGGCTGTAGCGCGAGCGGGCGTAGATCTCGGCGATGCCATCGAGGGCCTTGTCCATCTCGGCCGACTGGGCCTGCAGGTTGGCCATGATGGTCTTGAACGAGTAGGCGTCGTACGGCGGCAGCCTGTCTGCAGGGTTTGGCTCCTCCTCCTGCTGGCCGTGCCTCCAGGGCCACGGCAGCTTCTTCTTGGCGCCTTCCCGAGCCATGTTCAACAGGCCACCATTCTGTCGCGACCACCCGGCGGGTCTGGAGTAGGCGGGCGGGGAGACGTACGAGACAGAGGTCGACGTGGTCGAGAGGGTTCCGCGGCGGGCAGAGTACGAGTTGGAGCGGGAGTGGCCTCGCGAGCCGGGCGGGCCGCTGTAGGTCCTGACGATGACGGGCTGCGAGTAGGTGGTGTTCTGGGCGCCAGACGACTTCGTGTACTGGTGGCGGGCCACCGGCGAGGGGAAGTTGCTGTTGAGCTCGCGCAGGGCAGAGGTCCGGCTGGCTGTGGTGCTGTTGTCGAGAGGTATGGGCTTCCCTCGGCAGTGGACGGCACAAGAGACGTGACCGAGATGTTGCTGCTGACCTGGAAGAAGGGAAAGGAGAAGGGCAGGGTCGACCTCCGCTGGGAGGAGGACTTGGGGTTGGGCTTGGGCTTGGGGGGAGGAGGAGGAGGGGCAGCCCGGGTATCACGGGGAGCAGCAGCTGCTGCTGCAGCAGCTGCAGCGGTAGCAGTAGCAGTAGTAGGTGCAGCAGTAGCAGGTGCAGGTGCAGTAGTATTAACGACAGTGGTGGCGGTGGAGGTGGGCACAGGAGAGGTAGCAGCAGGAGACGATGACGATGACGACGACGACGAGGAGGCGTTCTGTAACCTGGCGATGGGACCGGAGGAGGAGGAGGAGGGTGTGGGTGTATGCAGGTGATGACGAGGAGGAGAGGCGGTGGTGGTGGTGGTCGACTCTGCCGGTGTGTCTGGGTCTGGGTCTTGGTCCTGGTCCAAGTTGGAGGAGGAGTGGGCGGCGGTGGTAGAGGAGGGGTCCGGATCGGTGCTGCGGGAGGGGGATTGAACCGTATTCATGTCTCCACCCTCTGGCGCGTGTCCGCCTTGGAGAGGCCGTCGGCTGCTGTGTGGCTTATCATATATAAAATGATTGTGTGTGGAAAGGGGGCGGTGGGCGGTCCTGTCAGGTGAGGACTGGGACTGGGACGCGATGCGGGATGAGATGTTGCTGCCGTAGCACGTATGCACGTCGCATGTAAGTCGTGCTCGGGTCGTGGGCCAGGGTACTTACGGGGGGCCAGGATGCGGTGCTGATGCGGCTATGCGGGCTGCTGCTGCTTGGTCGCAGGAGGGAGACGAAGAGAGATGGGAGAGGGGGGTAGAGGAGGAAGGGGGTGGTTTGGTTGCGTCTGGTTGCGTTTGGATTTCCCCCAATCCGTCCCGTCCCCAATTCGATCGATCTGCTGGTGTGTGTGTGTGTGTGTGTGTGTGTGTGTGGACAGACAGAGAACCAAGGCAGGTCGCAGTCGCAGTCGCACGTCGCACGCCGCGGTAGCAATCGCCAGTCTCGTGGCAACAGATTGAGTCGAGCCGGGGAAAACTGAAGGATGCGCGCGAAGTGACACTGCACACACACACTGGCTGCTACCGTACGTATCCTGCAGAATTGGCGCAGAGGCAAAAAGAGACCTCCCAAAAAGGTCAAGACAGACAAGACAGACAGAAGTCGCAGCGATCGAGCGTCATAGTCGCATCGATCGCATTGACAATCCTGTGGCACCCGTGGTTGGGGAAGACTTGTATGTCTCAGATGAAGCAGCAGGCCTTGATCAGCTGGATTCCAGTTCCGGAAGGCGATCGATTGACGGAGAACTGGATGAGAGAGGCTGTGGAAAGGTTGGTTCTGATCTTTGGAGAAAAAAGGGAAAAAGAATCAAGGTCTGTGGTGCGACATGCAGATATTCGCAATCTTGCCTCCCCTCCTTTTCGATGGAAAGCTTGTCGATCCGAGGATGCCCTCTTCCGCTCTCCTCTCTCTCTGTCTGTCTCTCTCTCTCTCTCTCTCTCTCTCTCTCTCCACTCACTCGACTTCGCGGTTCCAAGAGAGGCACGGCAAGCCAGGGATCGCAGGACGGGTCGAGAATCCTCGCTTCTTCTGCAGGACTCACAAGGTATCGTGGGCTGGGCTGAACAGGGCAGGAGGGGAACAAAAAACATTAAATGAAGAAAAAAGTAATAACGGCCAGGCGGTTTCGACCACTTTCTCTCTCGTACTTCTTTCTGCCGTCTCCGCCTCAATTGTCTAGTGTCCTTTTTCTTTTTCCCTCTCTCCGTCTCTCTCTTTGTCTCTCTTCTTTTTATCCGGGTGCCAACACAGCAACGGTCTCTGGTGCCGAGAAAAAAATGAGGAGATGTCGAGAGAGAGAGGTCCTAGGGTGCAGCTCGCCTCGAGCTTCATTGGACGCGGCCGCGACGCCCCTGCTGCACCATGCAGGACAGTCGTGGCTGCTGTCGAGAGGCACGAACGAGGGCCCCCCAGCTACCTTAGCGCATTGGATAGCTCGACCCAGTGGCCCCTTCCCTCGACCTGCCAGGATGGACAGGGATCGTCGAGCGGTGCGGGGGCAGGGAGAGCAGAAGAAGCACTTCGCGTTGGCGGCCGAGAAAAACAAGAGCCAGAAAGAGCAGGGACCCACCCCAGTCCTGTTCTGTGTACACGACACACATACCAAGTAGTACATAGTACAATCCGTCAGAGATGCTTCGCCGTGACAGCTCAGTATCAGTCCCATACAGGGTATGGTGTATCGACTACTTCGTGCTTAGTGCTTTGAATACTCGGGCTATCAACCCTGTAGTGTAGCCGCGAACCCCCTGTCCCCCTTCCTTCTTCCCTTTTTCTTTTTTTCCCTCCTCTTTTCTTTTCTTTTTCCTTCTCTTATAGTATTTTTGGGATGGCGACTAAATTAATACATAGTATAGTACCTTGTTCTTCTTTTCGCCTTCTTATCTTACCGGCAGCTTTTTTTTTTTTTTTTTTTTTTTTTTTTTTAGCTAAGTGGGGCACCAATGGGCATTCGCATTACCCATCCGAGGTGCTGTCTGCTGCATGCTTAGTGGAAGGCCTAACGCTATCCTAGACCTGCGAGGTGCTTTTCGAGCGATATTACTGATCCTTTTTTCTTCTTCGCTTCTTCTTTTTCCTTTTTGGCTCACCTCTTAGCTTCTGATGACGACGTTGTCGTGCAGCAGGCTACAAGCTCCGGACATATCAATTTCTCACTAATACAACAGTATTTGTCCTCTCAATGGAAGGTCCGGTCACCACCACTCGGCAGGCAGAGGTTCCTCATGTCTCAAGCCCCGGGTCAAGAGTTCTCCCCCCTCGCCCCCTCCCCTTTTTCCCTTCTAGACTTGGCTTAGCTATCCTCCTGTAACCATGATCGAATTTTGCAATCTGGTGCTACAAGATCCTAGTTGTGCTACTAGGTTTTCCCGTGCTATAAGCAAATCTCTGCCTGGGGAGATGATAGGAATTCCCATCTTCCTAGGCTGAGATCCCCGCCTGCCATGGCAATTACGGAGACCATCGTTCACTAGGGTGTGAATTCACAGTCCAAGGAGAAAGGCTCGCCACCCTTCTCCTGCTCGCCTCGCAGACCTTGATTCTCTCATTGAGTGTCCGGAGCATGCCAGGCCAGTCCAGCCCAACTCATCAACTATATCCCTCCCCCTCGCCTTGATCATGAGCCGTGGGTCCTGCGCCATAGTCTCCGTCAACGGCCTGAGGGTGTACAATATCCTCTTGGTCATAAGCGTTCCCCTTGTGTGTCCTTCCGCCCCCAGCACATGTAGCCTGTGGATTAATGCCCACCATTGCTATGCACCGCCGAGGACGTGGTATGATGCTGATCTATCGGCCGACTTGGCGAATAGTAGTAATCACGTATAGCCTGCCGGCCTGCCCGTCGTCTCTCGCGCGGCGTCAAGCGCTTGTGCTCATCGATGTCCGAGTAGTAGAAGATGATGAAGAGGGCGTGGACGACGCCCGTGCCCCATCTGCTTGCTTGCAGATCCACTGGGCAGCCATAGGGTGTGAGGAAGCAAAAGAAAGCAATAATTTTGCTCTTTAAAAAAAAAAAAAAAAAAAAAAAAAAAAAAGGAAAAATATCAACAGGAACAAGAGCGCTAAAGCTGTTGATGTGTTATCCAAAGTTGGAACAGGCCAGGGCCCCAAGGAAGGCATCGGGCGCTTACAACCCCATAATGGTCAGTGCAATGTTGAGCCCAAAGTTCCTGTCGCAGCCTGTGACACATGCAACCGCACAAGGGGGAACTTAGACATCACAGACACCTGGATCAGCTGGAGGCAACACAGGAGAGTTGGGGAGGAGGGGCGGTGTGAAAATGGGGTCCTTGCATACGGAAAAAAGCCAGGATGCTGAGGAGAGCAAGCTCGAACAAGGTGTGTTTCTTGGACATGTCGAGAGCCGTCGGTCAAATCTAGGAGGGTTGTGCGTGGGAAGATTGGGCCGGCATCGCTCGGCGGATGCGATTTCGAGGATGACGAGCTTTGGAATTCTCCACGCACCTGCAGGTCTCAGCAAGGGGAGGAGAGCTTGGAAATGGAGGGGGTACTGAAAGTTCCTAGGCCAGATTCAATATTTTGTGTCAGGTTATTCAAGTATTCGAGAATCGATAATTATTACAAGGTCGGCTGTCTAGTGTGCAAGGTCAACCATCGTATGGCCTGGACAGAAAGGGAGGATGAAGCTTGTCCACCCCTCAAGCAGCACGGCAAGAAACACGGCACAACATCCTCTCGCGCTTGAGAACAAGCAGGAACGACGAGCGCTGCTGGGCCAGATGTCTGCTGGGGAGGGCAAAAGCCACGAGAGGCATCAGCAACGACAGCTTTGACTCTCGCGAGCCAGGGTCTGGCACCCAGCGCTCCCTCACCACGTTGACACCAGACGATCGTAGCTCCATAGACCACCCCGCTCGAGGGGGCCGCCCCCTCCTTTCATCCAACCGAGAGGGAGAAGAGAACTGAGCCGTTTTGTTTCTGAGAGCCGTCAATGCAACGGCGGCCTTGAAGACTACCACGTGGATAGTGCCTCTGCATGTCAGCTAAGACACATTCCATCGGACCTCGAAACAGGAAAGGCGCACGTGTTGTCGCAAGACATGCATGGCCCATCAGGGAGAAGGAACCCGGTCCCCAAGACGCACGACAGCCTCGCCTCAACAATGGGCGCGCGAGAGAGAGGAGGGTGGAGTTGTCAGTATGGGGACAGATCGAATAGTCCCCATCAAGGCAGGGAGATGGCCCGAGGTGGAAATACACCAGGCATATCGTCCTCCCAGTTGCCACTTGCCTGGAGGTGTGTGCGCCGTGTGGCTTTGGAATCAAGGGAGGGAGGGACATGTTGCTGCCGCGTCCTGTCCTTCTGTTGCATGGGCGCCGAGCCACCAACTAACTCATAGGCTTCCCACCAGCACACTCCAGGATCTGCCGCCTCAACGTACCGACAAAAACGACGTACTATGAGACAGAACTATGTCTGCGCTTATCTTCTCATCGTTAGGAGTCAAGATAAATGACTCAGATCCCGTCAGCAAGCCGCTTCGAAAAAGCAAAGCATCAATGGGGGGTGTTCGAATGGCCTCTTTGTGCGACAAGGGCTGCGAGTCCACCCGCCACGTGAAATCTACCGTTCGCATACGGATTCTCCGGGGTAAATTAGACCACATGTGCATGTGGGGAGGGGGAGCCGGCGTGGAAAATTTGTCCCAGTGGTTCAAGGGCCCAATGTTGACAGGGCAGGGTTGGGCTGTGATAGAGCTCAGGCCTGCAGAAGGAAAGTCAGTGAGCGGGAGGCTAGACACGGGAAAAAGCAAATATCAAAAGAAATGAGACTATGAACAAATGGTCAGATCAAACTCACCCACCCACTCAAAGATGAGCATGCCAATGCACGAGTGAAACGGCGAGACCATAGCAATTTAGGGCTTCTAGATCCCTTCTACACAAGCGAATCCTCCCTCGATACCAGAACAGGTGAAACACGCGTGCGATGGCGCGCAGTTGCTTGCTTCCCACTAGTACCCTGGCCGTTGCTCGTTGTTGCCACGTGCTTTGCAGGGCCCAGGTTCGACGGGGGATACTCGCGTGTGTGCGGCGCCACGTTAGTCATTCTTACCACGACCCAAGACAGAAGTCTCACTCGTCTCAGAGGAGCGGCATGGATTGGGGGGGGGGGAGGAGGGAGGAGGCATCAAGGATGTGAGCGATCGGGCGGCTCGATGTTCCTCTTTTCTTTTGCGCGGATCACTCTATCATAACCTGGTCGTTTTTGCTTTTGAGCCCCTCGCCTAAAGAGCGCCCGCGGTGTTGGCGTGGAGCTCCTAAGCCATGTCGGCAATACCTGTGCCCTAAGTCGGTGCCGCACAATCTTGCTGATTCGAGGGACCTCGAGGGCGTCTCGATCCCGGTGCCAACTGGGAACGGAAGAGGCTGATCCCATGCATGAACCGTCTGATTTGTGTGGCTGGCTTCGCGGACGCCCTTGACCGCCGAGAAAAACCAAAGCCGGCTCAGAGATTGCTCAAGCGCACAGATGGGTGAGATAGTGGCAGAACGCCATGCAGATTCTCGATCTTCTGTGGTTGGCCGCGCACGAGATCCCGCCGCGCGAATGTCTTGGTCGGCACCACTTTAGGCACGACTTTGCGGACGCCACTAGGTACACAAAGTTGCGGAGGTGCGAGAAACAGCTCGGGAGGACGCACCGTACACGGTACATGACCTCAGGAGAGGAGAGTTGTCTCTGAGAGAACCTTGCGGCCGCCCCCCTGAAGATGAAAAAGCAATGACTTGCAGCCCAATGATCAGCTGAGATAGTCTAGAAACCTGAAATGGGTCGACAGCGGCCAGTTCTGTAGGCCCGAAATTGCTTTTGGTCCTCTGGTCTTTTGAGATGCAAGGGAGGGTTTAGAATAAATAAAAAAAAAAAAAAAAAAAAAAGGGAAATACCGAGAAAAGCCCAAGGGATGTGTGCGGCTGGTTGGCGTCTGGCTGTAGTTTGGGGGGACATGCGTACTATAAAGTCAGCAGTCGTCGCCACATATCTGCTCGATGACGTTTCGACTTCCTCAACTTTCTTGTCCTTCCATCTCCCACACCACACCTGAGAACACCATGGCCAGTTTCTTCCAGAGTATTCCCGGCCTCGGAAGGCTCCTTGGCTGGAACGAGGCAGAAGAGAAGAAAGAAGCGACTCAGACTTCTTCCGCCTTCCCAGACTACATGCTGGACGCAGATGCCGTTGTATGTGTCTCATGTGTCTGAGCCTTCCCTCGCAATCTTGACAGTTCTTGGCTGATGATTGGTGCTGGGCAGTCTAAAGACGACGTGAAGTGGCGGTTTGGTGGTCCTCCGGACTACCGTGTAACTCGGCAGATGTGGGCGACAGGTATGACAGACGTCCAGTGTATGAACCGATTCCTTCTGAACCCCCATCTGACGAGCACTCAACAGAGAGGCGGTCCCAGCATGCTCCCGGTTCGCTCGAGGCCATGGTCGAGAACCTGGTCAAGAACTGGGAGGTTGAAGCTTCCCACAAGCTCGATGTGTCCGAGTGGCGGACGGTTGACCCCGAGAAGTACACCTTCTCATGCAACGGTGGTGTGCCCCAGGACGCATCACACATGTTGAAAGTGTGAGTGAGACATGTTCAGTCCCCAAAGTATCCTGCCATGTCCTGTCCTGTCCTGTTTGAATCATCACTCTCCATTTGGACGCGGGGCAGCCAGATGAGCTAAACAGCAGTCGTGGTCGCAGGGGGAACATACAGCGCCGTCATAGCACCCAACAGATACTATGGCCCTCAGTTCTCCGAGTTTGATGAAAGCCACAAGGTCTTCCGGGACATGATGCCAAACTTTGCCTGGGAGGTGTTGGAGGTCTACAGCGGACCGCCAGTCGTGGTGTGCAAGTGGCGCCACTGGGGATGGATGAAGGGCGACTATGTCGGCAAGAATGAGGACGGCGACACGGTGACGATCAAGGCACACAACGAGATCTTGGATATCCAGGGGTTGACAGTGGCGAGGGTGGACGACAAGTTCCGGATCACCAATCTCGAGATCTGGTTCGACCCGAAAGATATGTTCGAGCAGATGAAACCATCTGAGAAGACCATGACGACCAAGAAGATGCAGTGTCCCCTGGGGTTCAAATGAGCGGGAGGTAGAAAAGAGACGGGTCATTGGTGGCAGGATGTCATTTTGATAAGATGGTGGTTTGTCTCTGTAATCCAGTTTCTTGTTCCGTTCTTATTTCTCTTTTGAAAAAGAGGGGGAGGGGGCTTGTTGTGTCTCTTCTACGTTTGAGGAGGTGTCAGCGCGGTTTTCTTCAGTGTGCCATTCACGGATACGACTCTTCAGACATTACGCTAGCATGAATTATTGGTACGAATGTTGTGCACCGTGCAGGATAAATCCACATCGACACAGACTCGCCTATATGCAGCGTGAATGCACTGTCAAATCCAGTCAACGGACCGTTCAGGCGCGGGTTTTCCGATGCGATGACTGCCAGGCTCGGAGGCGTGATTGTCTGGGGAAGCTGGTGCCCCGCCAATGCAAATGGTCGAGGTTCTGAAGCTCCAGGCACACAAACTCTCCTCCTGCATGCATTCATGGTGGGTGGATGAGGCTGAGCATGAGGGCAACAGACCTGGTGGGGAGAATGCTGTGTTGTGCCGTATGCTGCGCGCGCGATGCAGCCGGTTAGCTGAATCCACACCGGCCAACAATCACCCAGGGGTAGGGCTGTGGAGGTAGTGAGCTTGATGGAGCTATGGCCATCAAAGCGGTGAAGGGGAACGAGTGTGATTCGAAATGTAGGTGAGCCGCGGATCCGACGCCCAGAGAGCGTTGATCGCTCGCTCATTGATTGATTCCTTGGGTGTTGGATGAGTGGGCAGGGGAGTTGCTTACATAACCGGCCGTACCACTCTTGCTCCGTGGATTTTCATCAGCCAGCAGCACATTGACGAAAAAGTCCAACAGAAAACCACGTTTTCGAACCTGGAAGCTGAGTTGCGGGTGATCTGTGCCGCGTGGTCGTCAGTGCTACTGCAGTGTGCTGTAAGTTCAATCAGGGAGGCCTTCTGCCGAACACGGTGTGATTTGATTTCGGGTTAAGTACTTAGGGCTTGGCCAGGGCTAGCACAGCACCAGTAGGGGGAAGAAAGCGCTCCTGCCACTTTGCAAATAAGATTATACTGTACCAAGCATTCTTCAACACTATACAAACACAGTGATTATCAATTAAGATGTTACTACTATATGTATGGTACGTACGCCGGTCGGCACATATTAGAACCCTGTCACGTATATGAGGTCGAGGGGAAAGAGAAGGGGGAGAGAAGCGGGGTGTTACAGTAGGAGTGAACTCCTATTTTCTCTTGCTTAGCCTCCAGGGCTTGCCTACCCCGACCGCTCCATCTTGTCCACAAGTGAAGATCCTACCACTATTTCAGAACCACAGGCTCATCACCATATGCGCCCTCGTTGTCCCAGGGGAAGCCCTCCTGCCCCAGCTCCTCGGTCGACTTCTGCGTCGACATGACCACCACACACGAGTACTCACTGGCCTGCAGGCTGACCACGCGATAGAAGCCCCGCGCGATGTGCTTGGTCGCCTGCATGATCGCAGTGTGGACCGACTCGTTGGTGCCGGTTCGCATCGTGGTAAAGTCGGAGCCGGCGTTGATGTTGATGAAGAGGACGTCGACTTTGTAGACTGTCATACCTCTTAGTACGGGCTCGGGGCCTCAGGCCGCTGGATTCTTCGAGAGATCGGCCTCATACATGACATGATCTCGGCTGTTGGGCTCGGAACCGGACATGATCGCTGCTGGGTGTGGCTCGGATGGAGAAGATTGATCAAGGTGTTGCTGTTCTTGGTCTTGAGCAGTCGGAATACCTGAGTGGTTTGGAAATAGGCTTTAGAGTGAATTAAAGTTGGAAGAGCTCTGCTTGCGTCGACAGATCGATAAGGAGGCAGCACGGACAGTGCTCAAATAGTGGAAGGCCTTTGAAAGGCTTCCCCATATTCAGACTCCTATCATTAGCTGTAAGCCAGCTCACTATGCTCAGCTCTTGTCTGTATACTATTGAGCAGATTCACTTTCATTGTTATGTGATCGGATGTTGGCCGTGCTGTCAGCCTCAGAGCAGAAGGTCTGCAAACAGGTGGGAGATCCATGCAAAACAGATATACGTCCGCATATAGTAGTTGTGATTACCCACTTTCGGTGCTGACCTGTCGGTAGTCAGGCCCGGCAGATTCAGTACTTACTGATCACATTAGAGCTGACTCTATCTATTTACATGCCGAAAGTCAATGCCTGGGTAGCCTTTTTTAGCAGCATACTGTAAGACTAAACATCTTTGGCGACTGAGACGTATGCCGAAATTCTGAACTGAGGAGGGACATGCTTGAAGAAGTATGACTGTCAAATCGGACTAATGGTTCAGCAGAGCTTTGAGTCCAGACAGCAGACAGCTCTCGAACTATAACATGACTCACCTCGTTAACATTAGTGATATCGATGACCTCTTATCCACCCTGGGGAGGGCTTCTGTACCCCATCGGCCCAGTGGGTCCAACTCCACAACATCTCACAAAACCTACTCTGACTTCTCAAACAGAGCCCCATTCATGATACAGGGTACCACTACCGGAGACAAGCTATTCATGAAGCCTATACTTACGCACTTTCCGGCTGCAGTTGACAATAGAGTAGCTTCATAAGTAAGCTCTGGGGAAAGTGGTGGGATAATAATGTCTAGAAGCTGGGAGCCATAGAGTGGAATACCAGTGTAGAGGGATACCAATACACAGACATATATTAATGAGTGAGCCATCCTTTCACATCAAGCTTAAGTAGATGCATGGATCACCTCTGAAGGGTAAAACTAGACAGCAACATCTTCCGATCATCTCAAGCTCAGACTCTCCAACTTGCTTTTCCGATCCCTTCATAGACAGTCCCTTGTCTGCACCCTCAAACCAAGCCCTCTGTTTTAATGTCAATCATCTGCCTTTTACATCCAGTCAACGTCAACTTGAACAATATCTCGACCTTTGCCTCTACAGCCGTTGTGTTCGCCATCTGCCTCCTGTGTGCTGTCCCCTCAACCTTTACGAGCACCATCAAGACAAAGATGTTTTATTATTAAAACACAGGGGTTGGCATGCTTTTAAATAGCAGGAGTATTAGGGCGTTGACTGCCAAGGTGTGCATAAACGATAATGACCACTGTGAAGAACCGAAAGCATCGGCATGAATTCAAGTAGGTCGACTATGATTAAGTAATCAGACAGCATCGATTCCTCACGAATATGTTTTTGCCCCAGCCATCTATCCAACATTCATTCTGCAAATCACCGTGTCAGCATCTTGTAATCATGCCGGCCGTGAGTGGTACCTGAATACAGAGCAAGTGTTGGGGTAAAGTACTCGAAGTCCTTCCCCGAGGCCCGGTTTCGGGTGCTCGAAGCCGGAGGGCCGTGCTCACCGAATTTTTACTTCCAAGCACACTCGCCAATGCCATCACCACTATTGATTTTGTAATTAATTAATAGACAATGATGGGCTTGAGGTGGTAATTAAGTCTTGATGAGCTGAGCTGGCAGACTCACGCGGCCATGGTCGTTTCACGCAAGGTCAAAGGCAGGGAAGGCGTTCGAGTGAAGAAACGATTGATCAATCAGTTCGACACTTTGTCTTCCCAACTTTGTATACGGAAGGTCGAGCCGACCTGTCGTTGGTGCTATGGTAGGTATCAACTAGGTCCTTCGGATCTCTCCCCCACTGGACTGTGCTTCGGTAGCTTGACAAGCTCCGAGGGGAAGAACAGGGACCCGTCTCGCCGGTGAGAGAGAAGGAAGGAGAGAGAGCGAGAGAGAAAAGAGACAAACGGGACCTCGCCTACCTGCACCCTCTGTGGGACTGGGACTAGGACCCCCAGAGCAGGTTTAGCTGGCTCGGCACGGGACAGCTGATTGGACTCGATAGGCGCGGGAGGCGTGGGGTTTCTGGAAGCACCGAAGATCAACCTGGAACGCTTCGGTGCATCGGAAGGGTAGGAATCCCTCCCCAAGGTCGCAGCACTCGTGTACATAGTACTTGGGCATCATGCAGCAGCGTGGCATGGCGTGCTCTCTGAAGGGGGAAACCGCATGGGCTGGCTTACTCTGCAGCCGGGGGCGAATCTCTCTGGTTGGCTTGCACGCAAGCACCCATCGTCGCACTGCTTTTGACAACGTGCCACATCTTGCAGTTGGCACGATCGATTGGACAAGCTGCCGTTCTGCCGACCACGCCCTCGGGTCTGTCCACCTGTGGCTCAGGCTGCATCCCTATTGGCACCGACCGGTTTTTTATTTTTATTTTCATTCTTGTTACATCCATCCGATGGGCTATCATGGTATTCAAATCAGGCTGATTCAAAAGGAAACATAAGTTACCAAAGACTAGACTCATGCTCGTTGGGGGGGATCATTGAGCCTGATCTCACCCAGAAGTGCTTAGGCAGGGGGTGGAGCGCGGAGACTCGGCAGCAAGGGCGACCTCGGCACCTGGAGAAGATCAAAGTCCCTGCCCGCGCACACGTACACCGCCAGGGAACACCTCAGACTTCAAGCCCAGGGAGCATCATGAGGCAGAGAGAAGACATGAGGAATCCTCCTCCATCGTAGCTCGCTCGGAGTCTCCTGGGATGATAAAAAGAGAGGGAGGGAAAAACCGTGGGGAAGCGATAGGCCAGAACGGACACGCTGACACCGCAGGCTGGCTGGACACGCATCTGCAGGGAACAAGGGGCTCCATCCTCAACACGTCACGTCTGCTTTCGTTGGCCTGCAGATGCTTGGCCAGCAGACCTGGATGGTGTGGGTGGTGGTGGGTGGTAGTGGTGGTGTCGTTGGTGGTGCTGCTGGTGGTGTGTACCATACATAGCATCTGTCTCCTGGCTTCCCCGGCAGCGTGCGTGGCTGGCCTTTTGTTTTCCCCCTGAGTCGGGGACTGAGGCGTCAATCGCACACGCTGGATCGCAGGTCTTATTGCGCATCAGGCATCCAGGCGAGCTGGTCGCCCTGTTGGCAAGACCAATGCCTCTGTTAATTTTCCCCCTTCCTCCCTGTCTCTTGAAGGGCCCAATTCTTGTTGCTGATGGGTGATGACCCTGAGGAAGAAGAAAAAGGAGGAGAAACCCTACCAAAACCCAGGGCAGGGCAGCGAAGGAAGAGAGGACAGAGGACAGAGAGCAGAGGTGTGACGTTCCGAACCGGATGCTCCAAACTCCACTCCACACACTGCCAGCGCTGTGCCTGCCCAATCTAACACAACAACGGTGCTGGCCCGCGGGAGGGCGACAGGGGTTGCCCACCTTTCCAGCGCAGGAGCAAACGCTCTTCGCTGGTGCCATTTTTCCGCTTGAACTCCTTTTTGCTCTGACCTGGTTCTCGACCTCTCCTCAAGTCTGCAACCACCACACCACACCCACCTCCTCGCCACCTTCCTCGGCCTCCCTCCTCCTTCTCAGCCATACAAGAAAGAGGACGCACGAGGTTGAATGCAGGTCCAACCCCCTCCCGCCACAGTCCACATCTCGCGAGTCCCCCCTCAGCTCGTCAACGGCTTTTTGAGCTCAACCCTCGAGCTCTGCTCCGGTGGCTGATCGACAAGCCCACCCCTCCCCCTCTCGAGAAGAGAACACCTGAACACGAGGGAGAACGGATCCAGCTGTACGTGTGAGCGCCACCTGTCGTTTCTTGTTCCGCTCTCGAGACCTCGTCCTCCTCCTCGGCAGCTCCATGGGACAGACACTCTCCTTGACATAAATCCGATCCCCTGCAATATCAATTGCTGTTGGGGTTGGGAATTTCAAGGGCCTCGCTCCCATTGTCTGCTGCTGCCGCCGCCACCAGCACCGCCAGGCCTGGGCCTCCACACCTCGTGCTGGGGCTTGCTCATGGCTCTGCTTGTCCTCTGGCTGAAGCAGAGAGACTGCCGATGGCGGTCGGCGAGATGTCGTCAGATCGAGGCTCGCTGCGTTCCAGCTAACGTCACCCACAGCGGAACCCCCCAGTTTCGAGACCAGCTTCCTGTCGCGCCTGACAGGAGCTCACGACCGCTTACCCGACATGGCTGCGCTTCCTCCTCCCCCACCGCCGTTCGATCGCTACGTCGTCATCCACGTAGCTACAACATGCGATGAGCATGGTGTCTACGTTACAAAGGACTCGGCCGAGGTCATTGAGGTTGGCTGGATCCTGGTGGACGCGAAGACGCACGAGGAGGTGGGCAGCTCCTATTTCACACACACACACACACACACACACACACACACACACACACCCCCTTCCCCAACCTTCCTTTCATCCCAACCTGACTGCTCATACATGGGGCTACCGTCCCAATTGACACCGTCGGCACAAGGCTAACTCGTTTTTCCCGGCTGCCAGCTACACCACGAGAGCGTTCTTGTGAAGCCCGTCAACACCCCAATAACCCCTCTCTGCAGTAAGTTCTCGTCACGCCAGTCTCCCCTGCAGTCGAGGACACACAGCTGACCGTTTGAACCTTGCCCTATGGTGTAGCGAGCCTGACGACCCTGACATGGGAACACGTGAGAAATGCTGGTAGCTTCAGGGACGCCATCAACCGCTTCGACTCGTTTGCCCAGGAACAGCTCAACTCGCAGAACCTCGACTTCGTCTTTGTCACCCTGGATGCCTGGGACCTGCGCGTCCAGCTCCCCCGGGAGGCTCGCGACAAGGCTGTGGTGCTCCCGCCATACCTCCAGCACTCGCGGACCTTCGACCTCAGGACAGAGTACCAGAGATGGCAGCAGCACCACCCCGAGTCCCTGCCCTTCGGCCCCTCCTCGCTGGCTAACATCTGCGCGGCCCTGGAGGTGGAGGCCGTCCAGTCGAGCGCCCCCATCAAGCACAACCTGCCTTTCCACCTGCAGGCCCTTGCTCCCGCGTCTCCTCGCCGCGCCATGGATGAGGCCGTGACCCTTACCCGGGTCCTCCGCGGCCTCATCCGCAAGTCTCAGCCCGCGAGCGAGCATCCCGATGTTCTGACCCGGCCCATGGACGCCCGCGCTGATGTCAGGGCCTTCCTCTCGGAGAGGTCCAAGGTCCTCCACATGTCGGGTCTGCCCCACGACACGACGCAGTCTGAGCTGGAGAGCTGGTTCACCCAGTTTGGTGGTCGCCCCATTGCCTTCTGGACCCTTCGCACCCCAGAGCAGCACAAGCCCACGGGCACTGGATTCGCCGTCTTCTCCAGCCACGAGGAGGTAAGTCAATCACCTCCCCTCTCCCCTCCCCTCCATTGACAGGACAATGCGTTGCGTGTATGATGATGCATCATGAGCATGACCCTAGGCTGACCAACGTCTTCACTACTGTCTGCAGGCAGCTGAAAGTCTGTGCATGAACGGGCGGGCCCTGAACGAAAAGGCTATCGAGGTCTCCCCCTCGTCGAGCCGGGTTCTGGACCGGGCCCAGGAGATACTGACTCCGTTCCCTCCCAGCAAGAACCGACCCCGACCCGGCGATTGGACGTGCCCTTCGTGCGGCTTCTCCAACTTCCAGCGTCGCACGGCGTGCTTCCGCTGCTCTTATCCGGCTGTCAGCGCGGGCCCGACTGGAGACATGGGATATGGTTACGGCTACGGGCCCCCGGCCATGATGCCGCCACCCCACCACGTCGGCCATCACGGGCACATGGGCCATGGTGGTGGCCGCATGGGAGGCAGCGGTGTGGTTCCCTTCCGCGCTGGTGACTGGAAGTGCGGCAACGAGGTCTGCGGATACCACAACTTCGCCAAGAATGTGTGCTGTCTCCGCTGTGGTGCCAGCCGCCACAACGCGGCTGTCGTCGCCGACTCTGGCTACCCGACGCCCATGGACACCCCCTCGTCATACAGCATGAGCCAGGGATCCATGGGCGGGACGCCCGGCCCCGGCCCCTTTGGCGGCGGCGGTGCCTTTGGCTCCGGAGGTGGCTACGGCCAGCAGTTCGGCGGGCCCCCAGCACCTACGCCCTGCCCTCTGGCATCGGCGGAGGCGCGGCTCCTTACCCGTCCCTCAACACCCACTTCGGGCCGACCCCTGGGTCGCACTCTGCCGGTCCTTTTGACAGCCGCGCCGCCGAGGCCGCCTTCCAGTCCGCGCAGAACGGCCCTGCCTCGGCTGGACCGTCCAACAACTTCTACAACACCGGGGAGAGCGACCCCTTCGCGTTCCTCTCGTCCGGCATCGGCGGGCTGACCGTGAGCGGCAACGACGGACGACCGAACGGCGGCGGTGCACCTGGCAAGTCACCGGCCTAAAAATCCAACATGTACAGATGCCAGATCCGGCAAACAAAACAAAAACAACAAAGAGACCTGTTCGAAACAAAAAAGAATGGTTCTGTTTTCACCTTGTGCCTATATTTGGGAATGACAAACATAGAAAGTCAAACATCTTGTGTGTGGTTCTGAAAGCCCGGGGACAAATGGGGGCCGGCTGGCTCTGGGAGGAACCATTTATGGGTACGGTGGGAGGGGAGTACATTTGGCATTCGGGTGGTGCTAAGGATTCAAACGGGTTAAAAGCAAATGGTGTGGGTTGTGTGGTGCGGATCGGAAAGACAAAAGAACCTGCTTGCCGGTGTGTACTGCGCGCGAAGACTTCCATACCCTGTCATTAATTTTCCTTGCGTCGTTTTCACACACCGATTGTCCATCTCTTTTTTTCTGTCTATTTCCTCACTTCACCAGGCTCTTTTTCCTTTTCTTTTTCATTTATCTTCCATTTCTCTTTTTATTTTTTCCCAACATCCGAGACGGACAATATATGTATGGTGCAGGGAAGGAAATTTTCTGTGTGGCAGAGTGGCGCGGCCCTGGGGTGGATTTATGTATCTGTCTGTCTGTGTCTGTCTGTCTTGATGTCTGTCTAGTTGGTTTTGGATGGATATGGGAAGGAAAGGAAGGGGGTGCACAGGTCAGGCAGGTCAGGTCATGAAAGCCGGCAGGCTTGTTGATGGCGGGGTTTGTCAGGTTCTCGGTCCGCATCAGCGTGGAGTGAAAGGGAAGGGAAGGGGAGGAGGAACGTCCCCTAGAGAGATGGGAAATTTGGGAGGGGAAAAAGGGGAGGGAGGGAGAGGAATATTTCTCTTGCCGGCCTTGGCTCGAATGGTCGAGTAAAGCCGATCGTCTCTTTTTTGTTTCTTATCACGGAATAGAGTGCAATTTTGTCTTGTCGTACATTCATTCATTTATTCATTTATTCATTCACACATACATGTTCGCTATCTTGGTCTGGTCATATGCCGTTCCTTCTGTGTTCCGCCTGCTATGTTTCGAAGGGGGTCGGTTGATAGACTGTCGTCCAGCTGTCTTCCATCTCCCTCAAAGGAGTTTTTTGGAGGTGTTTTTTTTTTTTGGGGTTTAACTGAAAAATTTCTTGAATTACTGTGCATTACACAGCCGTGCTTGGCGTTTCTTAATATTGCTCCCATCTTGAGTTGTTGCCTCTCGATGAGCATGTGAATGTATACCATTCTTTTTATTCTTCAATGTTCTGAACTTGGGCTACGTGTTTATGCCATTTCGGTATTTGCAGGAAACAGCGGAAGCAAAGAAAGCAGTGACGGCGATCCGCTCACATGAGACACAAAGCTAGTCACAAGAGAGACAGGACTTATGTCATGCAGGCACACACAGATGGCCATGATACTTGGAATCAAACCAATTCACTGATTCAACTTTATCATAAATGCACGCTCAAAGAGCTGCAAAACGATGTCTGCAATACTAGAAAGGTACGAATGAGAGAGAGAGAGAGAGAGGCAAGAAGAGACAGAGAAGGACGGGCCAACAACTACTACTTGCGGCTTTGTCCGCTGCCCCTCCTTCTCTAATGATCTTTCCACTTCAAGTATTCCCACCGTCTCGTCGAGAAGCTACGCCCCCCCCCCCTTTTTTTTTTTTTTTTTTTTTTTAATGCCGCAGAGACCGCTTGTTCCTGCTGAGCAGCACCAGCATGCTTTCCATTCTCCGCCTGCGAGCCTCGCCACTGGTCCGGGACGGCGCGTTGTTGCCAGCAGAGGCATCACGGCTCCCGCCCCTAGTGGTGGTGGTGGTGGTGGTGGTGGTGGTGTTGGTGGTCCTCTAAGCCCCCGTGTCGACATGCTGCCGCTTGGAGTCGCGGTTGCCGTCGCTCGTCTCGGGCGGTCTCTTCTTTGAGTCTCTGCTCTCGGCCTTCTCGGCTGCCTTGCGAGCCTCTCTCTCCTTCTTCTCGTTCTCGCGCCGCAGTGCCTTGATTCGAACTCGTGCCAGTCGCCCTCGATCTCTTGGAGCCTATTTTGGACGGAAATCTTAGCAACAAAAAAAAAAAAAAAAAAAAAAAAAAAAAAAGAGGGATAGAAAAAAACTTCGCAACAAGGGTAGGAGGAAAGCGAGGGAAGCGACGGGGAAGAAATATAAACATACTCAATCACTTGCCGCGGAGCCGGTTCCTCCGTGGTAAAGTAAGGGTGCTCCAACACCTGCGCGGCAGTGGGCCGTTTGGTGGGATCGTAACGAAGCATCTCGACCATGAGATCGAACGCGGCAGGCGGCAGCTTGTCCTTGTACTGCTCCTCAAACTGGTTGGGCTTCCTCAAGCCGGGCCTCAGGAGCTCAAACCATGGCATGTCGATCAGGCCTGGCCATTCAGACTTGTGCGGCGTGCCCAGAACGGAGTAGATCTTGTCGAGCTGGCTGATCTCGCCGCCGTCGCCGGCAAAGATGGCCCGCCGCGTAAACACCTCGACCATGACGCAGGCGGCGCTCCATATATCCACAGCAGGGCTGTACTGCGTCTCGCCGAGGAGCAGCTCTGGGGGCCGGTACCATATCGTGATGACCCGGTTGGTATAGTCGAGCTGGTGTCGCTTCGCGTAGAAGCGGGCCAGACCAAAATCTGCGAGCTTGAGGACGCCGTCGCTGCTGACTAGGATGTTGGCCGCCTTGATGTCCCGGTGTAGGACGCCGCGCTGGTGCAGGTAGTCGAGGCCCTCGAAGAGCTGCTTGGACAGGTGCTTCCTGTGTGCCGCGTCGAGCTTGAAGGTCGGGTGGTTGAGGATGCCCGTCAGGTCGTGCGACAGGTACTCGAAGACCATATAGCACTCGTTCTTCTCCACCATCACCTCCAGCAGGGCGACGATGTTGACATGCCGCAGCGACTGCAGGAGCTTGATCTCCCGTACGGCCGTCACGGGGAAGCCGTCCCTCTCGCCCTCCATGCGTATCCTCTTGAGGGCAACCAGCCTCTTGGTGTAGACGTGCAGGGCTTTGAAGACCTTACCGTAAGTCCCAGCACCGATCACGGACTCGTTGCCTGGCTTGCGGAAGTAGACAGAGTCGGATCCAATCAGATCATCCGGGAGGATAGGCCGCGGTTTCAAACGCTTCATCTTCTTCTTCACCATGCGGACCCGAGGTTCCCTGGGGGTCTGTTCCTTGTGATGGTCCTGACGATGTCTCTGGTGGCCGGCGTTCTTGGCTGCGCGTGGCTCGGTCGGCACATTTCGGGGCAGGTCTCGAAGGTCTGCGGGGTGCTTGGAGTGAAGACTGTCTCGGAGATCCCGGCCGCTCTTGACATCTCGAGGATGATGATGGTGATGGTCGTGGCGGCTCGGCTCGTTTGGGGGCTCTTTTCTTGCAGGGGCGCTAAACTTGGACGAGATTTCGAGCTTGGGCGTCGCGACGGGTGCCTTTGGGGCCGACTTGAGCGCAAAGCTGATCTTCTTCTCTGAGGCAGGACCGGTCGGCGGCTGCCGATTATTAGGCGGAGGCATCGGCTTCGTCTCGCTCTTGCTGTCGTCGTCTCTCGTGCTGTCTTCAACCTGGAGGTCTTTTGGGGGTCTGAAGGGGTTATTGTTGTCTCCATCCTGGGTCCCAGCATCAGCCTTCGCCGACGTATGGTCACCCGAGGTGGACGTGGTCTGAGGTGTCGCACGACCTGAGCTCGCATCGTCCGGTTGGCTCGATGCAGCTCGAGAGCCGTTCCCCCCGAGCCCCAATGCCCACTCTTAAAGCCACCGCGGCTACCTCCGCGCCCAGGTCCGGCACTGTTGCCTCGATGGAAACCGCCAGACGAGCCCCTATATCCGCGTCCAGAGGAAAACTGTGCACTAGGACCCGTCGGGGTGCCTATCGGAGGGGATTAGCCTGGCTTCCTTGGAAGTGTGCTGCGGGGGCAGTCGGTGTGTAGCCATTGGGCGAATATTGTGATTGAAATTGGCTATGTCGCAGTTAGTATATATAAAAAACCCACAAACAAAAAAAAAGACATGATTCATAACAAAATGGCGAGGAGGCGAAAAACCAACCTTTGAGGGGAGGAAGAAGACTGTTGCTGTCCGCTCCAGTTGCCTCTACTGTTAAAAGACGACTGGGCGGGAGGCGAGTTCTGGAAGGAGGAGCTGGAAGCAGCTTGGGTAGGAGAGCTTGCGTGTTTCCTCGAATCGTTTGAGCTCTGATTGTAGTGGCCTCTCACGGGATAAGAGCCGCCGTAGGCCCCACGAAAATTTCCTCGTCCCGACATATTGACTTCGATACTATTTGCACCGGAAGCTAGCTCGGTAGCACTTCCTACACGCCGATGCCGATCCCGTGTATTTTTCTTTCTTCTTCTCTGAGGAGATCGTCTTCGCAGCTCTCGGGGTGGGGGCGAGCTGGGTGGCGGAGGTGGAGGAGGCCTGTCGAGGCTATCGCTGCCGAGATAGGGCGTACCCTGATCCCTCGAGACTGTAGCTGGTATCGTCGGTGAGCCTCGTCTTCCTTGCCGCGGCGGAGGCGTCCAGCGTCGTGGAACGGAGTCGGGACGGCGATGATCGGTAGGCGACGGAGGGCTTGGGGCACGGCGCGTGGGCCGTCTGTAGCCCAGAGGTATGAGATTAGGGTTCTCGGCAAAGTCTTGATCAAGCCGTGGAGATGGCGACCGTGTGCGGGCTGTGGAGCGCGGTGGGGGATTGGCGGGTTTCTTGTTCAAGTGCCGCTGTTCACGGCGCGTCAAAGAGCGCCCTCGGGGAGACGAACGAGCCCTCTGGCTCGTTTGATATATAGGAGGATTGCTGTGCGGCCTGTGTGCCGCGAACCGACCTCGAGGGGACGGGCTCCTCCCTCCGAGGTCTGCGGAGTCGCGACTGGGCCCGACGACGAGGACTGCGGCTCCTCTGCTGTCGCTTGGCAGGTGCCGGAGGAGGGGATCGCGGGAGGAGGGTCTGACCAGATTCTTGGACGTCTGGCGCAGCGCCGGGACGGTGGGGAGAGGCGGTGTCGGGTTCGGGTGGACGTGCAGCCTTGCGGCCACGAAATCCGCACCGAGGGTCGGAATCACGAGCACGCGAGGATGGGCTGATGATCCGGCGTCGAGGACGGCCTCTGACGTCGTCTCGGGGTCGATATCGATGATCTCGAGCAGGCTTCGAGGATGGAGCAGGGCTGGGCGAGGATGCTCGAGGCCTCCTGGGGCGAGGGGAGCCGTCACGATGTCTGGGTTTGGCAGTGGGACGGTCGCCTGCGCGAGAGACTGGCCTGTCCGGACCGGGATCTCTTGTCCGCTGGTGGACGCCGGGCGGAGCAGCAAGATGGGGAGTTGGAGATGAATCAGGTGGTGTAAAGGCCTCTCTCACGCCGCCTGCGCTGTCTCTGCTTCTCAGCGAGTGGTCGTTGCCGACAGGGTGGTGGCGGTCGTATGGCGTTGCATGATGATGGCCATGTCGAGGGCGGCGCGGGTGGGTGGAGGACAAATGCTTGGACGGGAGGTGCATTTTTGACTTTTAGTGGCCGAGGAAGGCAGTCGCCCTGCCCGCTTCAGTGTGTCTGCGCCAGGATCGGGCGGCTGTAGCCGCTGTTAGACGCGCTGGGCCACTTATGTAGGGAGAACAGGGCCCTTGTGCCGGCTCCTGACCTGCTGTAAATCTGCGAGCCAGATGTGAGCTGGCAGCACCCGCTCGTGTCCTCATGCAGCGACAATCCTGACTGGCTGCTGGCTTGCGCAACAGAGCGACAATTGTCAATCCAAGAATAGAGAGAGGTTGATGATGTGGAGGTAGATGACGAGGATGTCGGGTGTGGGCGAATGGCAAAGGCGAGAGAGAAATAAAGCCTGTTTGTTGAAAGACTGTTAGCCAGCAGACAATGACTCGAATGCGACCACACACACGCCTTTGTCTCGATGTCTTCGTTGTTGTTGTCGTGGTTGCTGCTATTTCGCGTCCTGCTTTTGTGGTTGGTTGAGATTTCGTGATTTGTATACTGCCAGAGGGAGGGCGAGTTTGAGCGACGAAAAACTTCCTTGAGGGCTGCAAGATGCAAGCAGCCAGAGAGGATGGGAGTTGGAGGGGGTCGGTCAACAGTGGTGGTGGCAGCTGATCGTACTGCGCAACGTGTGAATGGGTAGATGAGCCTCCCCACGATGCCAATAACGTGTGGTTGTCGCGCATCAAAGGCTCAATGCCCAATTTTTTCACACAAGCGCGCGCCCGCCCCCGTAACGCGTCGTCTGTAAACGACTTCCAAGCCCAGAGTCCAGGTCCTGGGTAATCAAGCCCTCGGCAGAAAAACATTGCCGTCCATCATAAGGCTGCGTGCGCGTGTGCGTCTGGACCTCAGGCTGCACGAGGAACGGATCGTCTACCTAAAGCTCGAGCGTCGACTTGACCAAGCTTAGGATCCACAAGCCCATGCCAGGTGCTTCTCCTGCCCAAGACCGCCTCCTCGTCCAGCTTGCGCCGTGACGTTCAATCGGGGTCGAGCAGGCACTTCCTTTCTGCGGAGTCGGCGTCTGCCCAAACAAAGAAGGACAGAGCACGCTCCATTGTACCAACCCTTTGAGCCCTCCCGTCCCGTCAACTTCGGCCTTGTCACCGTCTTCTTCTGAGGCGAGCGCCCAGGAGGGCACAGTACTGAGGTTTGACCCAGCACCGCCTGTCCTCCCTCAACTCAAGAGGCCTCAGCATTTTGAGAGACCAGTGCCTCGAATCTCAAGCAGCGAGAAAAAAAGTATCTACGTAGGTCGAATCTCTTGTTTACGAAAGCCTGGTGTATGCCAGCGTCGACAACCAGGCGGGCCGATCAGACCGGACGAGCGCTGAAGGCCGTGGAGACGACGACTTGAACGCTCCAACCACTTAAGGCCGATTTGTTCAGTCGCCAACAACAACAGTCCACGATTGTCGATGGCCTTCCTCCGCAATAATCCGTGCGATCCCGGATCTTGTCAGTCTCTCCCCCTCCCCCCAGACACACGCAACGTCCAAAACAGGACAGCCCAGATCCCAGCGTTGTTGTGGCGTCGTAGTCATTCTCGGGATATTCAAAGAATTCTCCCGAGAGGAGACTTGTGGAAGGAGGATCATATCGCCAACGGTTTTGTGTACTGCGTGCGCACTTGCTGTGCTGCATGACATGAGCACCAGCCGGCCAGTCATCTTTGCTTGTAGGTTGCTGGCTTGAGTCCCAGATTGCCGAGTATGCCATAGTATCGGCAGCGCATCCAGCCGTTCTGGACCACGGGTGTTGTTCGTCGTCGACAACTTTGAGCCACGGAGAAAGAAATTCGAGGCCCCAAGCACAGCGCTGCGATGCGAACCTTCAGACAGCAGCCTGATGACGACAAATAGGTTCGGTGTCATAGTAGAAGACACGCACACACACTCTCTCTGTGGCAAGTGGACATCAAGAGAGGCCCCATGCAAACGTGTAGACCAGCGAGGACCATGCTTGCAGGGTGGTGTGAACTTGTCTGCTCCCCATCATATACAGCCACCGTCTCCTCCTTTTTGCATTGGGTATGACCTCAGTATCTCTGCATTTTCCATCCCATCTTGTGAAAGTATTGTGCGCATAGTAGATGCAGACAATGTTGCGAGCTTGGCTCATTCTGACTGGCGCTTTTGCAGGTCGCAGAAAGGGGGCGGCGGGATGGGTTGTTGCGAGGCTGGACAGTCGACTCGGAACGACCGGCCGCGGTGATGTCCCAATCAACCCATATTCAATCCGACCGCCAATTCCAAGGCACAATCAGACGTTATGGGACGAGTAGGACTGGTTCACAGGATGGTCTGGCTTCCGTAGAGCAGCAGTCCGCCAGACGATTGATGGGCCACAGCCATGCTTGATGTAGGTGGGCATGGGCTGAGGTTGTTGGTGTGGGGATCGGAAGTTGTGATGATGGAGTCGGGACAAAGCGCTGCGCAACTGACATCTTCAGGTCGCTAGCCCAATGTGCGCACGGACCGTAAATCAACCCGAACCCTAGTCAGCGGGCGTGACAGCGTGAGTGTACAGAACAATCTCATCTTCTCTTAGTTTTGACGCAGCTAGCTCTGTAGACTTCATAAGGCCGGGGGGATAGTTTGGGAGGTGCATTTGAAGTTAGAATCATTCCCTCTAGCGAAAATAGTTGTGTAATAGTTTGTTGATTGATGATGCTGGTATTGAGGAGAACTATCCTCTGTTTAGCCCTAAAGCCGCTGTAATTAAGCACTGTAGGCTTAGCACCCCTTCCCTCTAATTGGCCTAGCGGTACCTAACTACTTACTTAGTACACAGCACAGTACAAAGGGCCCATACTTAGCGAGGCTCCGGTGCCAACCTCAACACCCTAACTTTACTGTCTTTCCTTGAGGCTCAAGTATAAAAAGTAAGTAGCCAGGCTGCGCCTTCGATCCAGCAATGCTTCATCCGGTTGCCTCCTCATACTTTTACCCAAGGACTTGCCAAGGACCTCAGCTGCAACCGTAGGAACGAGGAGAAAGCCACTATGGACAGAATTTCTCCACCCCGGCGGCGGCTTGCCTTGGACGATTCTGCCGAGTCCAATCGCATCTCCCCGCCATTCATCACTGCGATTTGTCGAGACCAGATGCCCTACGACATGCGCTCTGCTTTTCTTCCCGAGGACATCATCCTCTTCTGTGAGCCCAGCTGCGACAGCTCATCTGCCAGCCTAACGCCGGTCCAGGCTCGCCGGGAACTTGGCCTTGTCCCCCGAAGTGTCCGTGGTGCATGGCTGACGACGTCTGCGCGGTACTGTTCGCGATCCTCTTCGTCTCGGTCTGGCTTGGAGTTGCCTCTATCCAGAACAAGGAGACGTTCGCGTTCCACGTCGTCAAGTATACCATCGCTGCGTTGTCGACAATGTTCACGCTCCTGATGCTGCACATCGAGTTTGGGACAAAGGTATACGACAGCGACAGCGTCCGTTGCTCACAGGGCACCAAGCTCCACTACATCCACAACAACCTGGCGTACCGCATGCTCAGCCCGAGCTCGGTATGCTTACTCCAGCAGCCGATGCTCAACTTCCGATCCTTCTTCCGCTACTACCAATTCTTCGCCAATGGGCGGACTGGGGGACCGGCAGATCGAGACGTTGATAGCTGCATTCGACAATGTGCGGTCGAAGGCGTGCTCTCGCGTGCTGGACTCATCGAGGACGGTTCCCGTGCACTGCTTGGGTTGGCGCCATGCCAGGATATATTCCCCAATCTCGGGTGGGGTTTCTCTCAGCTCAGGGTTTTTATACCGAACTTATCGAGATTGGGAGAGGTGGAGGCTGGCTGCTCTGCTATGCGAACGATTTCAGGCGCGAGGCGGCGCGTCTTTGCATCAAGGATACATGGTCCATCGCAACCATGTGAATCCTCTCGAGAGGCTCGGGGCCGGCGGCGGTCACAAGTGGTTTCTGGTGGATCCGCAGATATTCTCATCAAGGCTTCCCTCGCAACGGCGACCAACCCAAGCATAGCAATTTACCAGTATCTTCTGCTACAATTACACCATGCTTGACTAGACGATCTGTGCAGCCAGATTACTCGCATATGATATAATGAATTCTTTTGAGCTAAGTGCCCCCTTGACACTCTTCCTTTTCTGGACAGGCTTTCAGAATGGGGCATAAATTTGTCTTATACATGGACAAGCTATTTTAGGGCATATTATCATGACAATAATCTCCTGTCCATGTATGTCCCTACGCACTGCTGAGCGAGGTATAGAAGCCGTGCTCCTTGCACAAACTTGAGATACGCCTGAACACTCTCGTGGCTATGCAACACTGGGCAAATGATACACCATGATGATTTAAGTCATTCTCCGTTTCAAGGCCCTTTGCGTCTCTTCAAGTTCTACTCTATATTATCCCTCTAAATGAATTTTGGCATTCAGAGCTTTCAAAGTTTACTCCAGACTCAGATAATGGGTGTCTATGTACCTGGTGTCGCCTTGCGGACCTCGCGATCTCTAAAGGATATCGCTGCTGCATTTATCGTGTTGTTGACGCCCCCGTCGAGAAGTAAACACTCGTGGGAGGTCCTCAGCCCTTGCGCATTGCTCTTGACGTTTTCATGAATAGTTCTTACCGTGATGGGCGCCATGTAGAAGCGGATGCAGTGATACCAGGGGCGTTCCTGCCATAATAAAGTGATCCTCCGAGGAGAATACGATCTTTCGAGAATGTCTAGCCTTCTTGCTTCGTTTTCTCCTCTATCTTTCTCTTCAGCCAACTCATAATTTAAAAATTTCGGTATGTGACGACTTCGTAAACTTGGATATCCATCACCGCAAACCTTGCATACAATATCTTGATATTCCTTCTGCTCCAGCAGTCCTTAGTCTCATTGTCGTCCTGAGTTGTATTTGCGCCTAGGGTTGTTGGTGTCTCTGCCCTTGGCACTGAGCGCCACCTCGCAGTGGCTCTTTGCTCAACGCACGCGTCGCGCGAGAATTTGGAAGAACTGAGCCAAATTGAGAGCCGACACACAGAATTTCGCCCTGTCTAGAGAGATTTTGGAGGCACTGGGGAAAGTTGAGGGCGAAATAACAAAATCAAATACCTCACCAGCTCGTCTTAGTAAAGAAAGTATGACGGGTCTGGTTAATTGTTGACAACCGCCTATATCCTTCGACGTTTGGCCTTGCCTTCCTAAGCCTTGTCGCCATGGTTGATACCACTCGATCCGCCCTCTGCTCCTCACAGCAGATGAACTCAAGCACGGTAGACGACACTTGAGCGACGTCTGAAGTTGATCTTCACACAAAGTGAGCGTGCGGCTGCATATGCCGAAGCACATATCGCATCATCTTGCATAGTGTACAATATCTGAGCGGAGTTCGTCCGAACTCTCGGCCCCCCCATGGGATACGTACGAACCTGGAGATGCGGCCTGCAACAATGACGGGAGGAAGCGTGCTGGAGGAAGACGTTGTTTAACTGGATCCTCGTCGTCCAATCACTTGTAATTTGACATTTCCCTAGCACCTAGCGCTTTATACTGACCAATCTGGAAGGACAGTGCAGAACAAAGTTCGCCATAATTAAGCACTGTAGCATCCTGGTTTATTGCTTCTGCTACACAGTCTGTTTTATTCTTTGTGTACCCAATGATAATTATACTATACCTTATATTCTTAAGCAGGCTCCTTTGCTCACTGCCGGCAGCCGAGCAGCCACACACACTCTCTTTCTTTTACGCTAGCCCACGACTTAGACCCAACCCCTTTGTCCCTACCATAATACTAACCTACGAAAGTTTGATCGGTATATATAGCACAAAGAGAAAGAAGAAAAGGAAATCAAAATCAAAGACGTCTACCTCTGTAGGAGGGTTGGCAGAAATTAGCCCCTCTCTCAGACCTTGGCGACCCGAGAACTCACCTCTACGAACCCATTCATTCTAGAGCGGGAGATGGGATAGCGGACTGCTGTGCCGGTGGTACTCACCTACCGAACCTACCTAGAGGGTCGTGGCATCCTCATAAGCCTGGGAGCTCTTTGGGCAATAGTTCAATATCATGCCTTGCTCGATGACCGCCCTGTCCCTATCCGACACCCACATCTTATGGCCGTTCTGTGAGAAGAGGTTAGACGCAGAGTTGTGGATACACCACTCGGAGGACCAGGCGGGGCAGCTGCACATCAGCACATCCTCTTCCCAGTCGACCATGTACTCGTCCAGCATGGTCTCTCGGAACTCCTGGCCCTGATACCAGCTGCTCCCAAAGACTTCCTGCCTGACGAGCCTCAGGGGCTGCTTATAGGCGGTGGCGTTGCCGAGGTGGTCCTTGGCGCTGCCGGCGAGGGGCCTGAGCCAGGTCTGTGGCTGAGGGCCGCCTTGTTTCTGCTGGGACCTCGACTGAGGGTTCTTCCTGTGACATGTGTCCTCCTGATGCCCTTTTTTGAGCAGAAACTGCAGTAGTTGTTGTTACCCTTGGCTGATCGCCCGGACTGGATGTTGTTGTTGTTCTTGTTGTTTCCTCGCTGGCCATTCTTTTGATTTCTCTTCTGGGAGCACTGTTTCTCGCTGTGTCCTGTCTTGTTGCAGAAATTGCACCTCATATTCTGGTTCCCACGCTGATTCCTTTGGTTCTGGCCGGACTGGGGATTCTGTGGGTTGTTCGGGTTGAAGAAGCACTTATTTGAAGGGTGGTTGTCCTTCCCACACCAGGTACACTCGGGGCCGTTGCCATTGCCCTGACCTCTGTTTCTGCTGTTACTCCTCCCGTGGTTGTTCTTGTTGTTGTTTCCGTGGTTGGTACTGTTGGACCTTCCACGGCCCCCGTTACCTCCTCCTCTGCTGCGGGGCATTGTAGCTCGGCTAAGTCAGTTAGTAAAGTGCAGTATAGTAGTTTGGTATCGTGGTGTTGAGAGAGTGTTTTTATAGAAATTCGTCGCTCTTGAGAGTTGAACTCCAGGTTGTTTTTTGTGCCTCAGCGAGGGATATGGCCGGCTTCTTATGAAGAGACCCCCAGCTTTTGTCGTACTCTTGCAAGAAGAGAGGGACAGAAAGAATTATTGTCTGCAACAGACCAAGGCATTGTCGCAACCTTGCAAAGGCGGTTTGTTCAGGGTCTAGCCTTGATGTGCCCTGATTTAGCACGAGTCTTTGTCTCCCGAAGCGCGAACCATTATGAGATATTGTTGCTAGTGAGGCCAGGGTTTTGTGTTGTTAGAGACAGCCACAGTTAAACAGCAGGACTGTTTGGACCCAAAGGAATTTGTGTATACATTCGAATGAATAGAGGATCAAATCAGTGCAATACTCGGCCGAGTGTTCCCAGTATGCGAGGCTGACGGGGCCGAGTACAGAGAGGAGCGTTGGTTGACGAGAGAATTGGGTGGGGCAAAAGGGCAAGGGAAAAGAAAAACCAAAAGCGCGATTCTCCGGGATACGTCATCTTGGCAGAGCTCCTCACTCGCTCCTCCTCCATACTTACTTAGTAAGTACGAAGTGGGGGACGCGGAGGCTAGAGCTCTAGCCCCCCAGGCGCATCCATGCTCTCCCCAGCTCGAGCCTGGGGGAAGAGTGGGAGGTGTGATGATGGCAGGGTGGCACGCTAGAAAGTTCAACTGGGAAATGCCCGCTAGGATTGTAGCACCGCAGCCTTCGGCAAGCCCGTCGTTCTCTTGTGGTGTTTCCAAGGTCCTCGAACAGTCTGGACTCGAGGAGTCAGGGTTTTCTTTTTTCTTTTATCTTCTGGCCAAAAAGCTGGGGAGGCGGCGGCGCAGGGTCCATTGGCATGTTGTGCAGAATAGCAGGGCAATGGCGCGCGATTAGCGCCGGGTCTGTCCACCCACCTGCCACAGTCCTTCCCCTGGGCTGACCTGGCTGCATGCATGTGCCACGCTGCCACTTGGTCACCACCCCGGCCTTCTCAACAACAGAGAAAAGTTTTTAAAGCGTCTTTGAGCCTATAATCTTCCCCATGTGAAGATGTGGGCTCCCACCCGAATTTTCCTCAGATTTTTGGTTTTTTTTTCCCTTGAAGAGGCTGCGGCCACGGGCACACTGACGGAGAAGAGGTGCCAGGTGCTTACGGTAACCCTTGCCAGGTCTCATGTTTGTCCGGCAGAGGAGCTGAGGCGAGTCTGGTCATATCTGCGACGAGGATCGTAGGATGAGTTTTATTTAAACGCCACACACAGAGGCTCTGGCACCCGAGGCCCCGAAGGATCTTTTGTACTGCTGCAGTGACACGAGTGAGGCATATCCCACGAGGCAAGAGAGGATAGACGACAGACTTGAAGACATTCCAGCTTGCTTAGATGCTCCCTAAGTATTGTGCTAGTGCCATGAATCTACCATTACGAGAATTGAGCAGAAAAGTTCCTGACCAAGCGCAGGAGGTGGATTGGCCTCCCCAGGCTGTTTCCAATCCCAACAAGCCCCCTGACCCTGCTAGTTCTAGGCTGGAAATAGCCTAACCCCATAGCTATTGCTGTGGCCTAGCGTCACAAAACAATTGCCCAACCACCTTAGAGCTGCGATCATCGCACCCAGCATAATAACCTGCGCTCTTTGCCGTCCTAGTCCTCCTCTTTTGCGCCCAAACCTGTCCTAGACCTGACCCTTACAGCTGTCAAGACAGAAGATCAACGCCCAACATAACTCTTCTGCCACTTATATTTTCTCCTCTTGCCGAGTTTCGCCGTGGCCAACCCTGACTGCTACCTCGTTCCCTAGACTTTACGCCACAAACATCCGATATATATCTACCTTTGCCTCCCCTCCCGGCAGCTGTCGAGAGCCCTGAAATCTGCCCTGCACTTCCCACCTCGTCCAACATTCTCACCACTGCGCGTCTCTCTGTCTCTCTCTCCGCCCCTCCCACAGCTAAAGCAAGCTTGCACGCTGAACACCAGATTCACCTTGTGAGCCTTCCCTTCCTTCTCTTCTGTTGAGCCTCGTTCTGTCTCAAGTGCAAAGCCTCTCGAGAAGGTGGCGTGTTGCTGTGGCTGGCTCGACCACAACCCGCCTGCCCCTTTGTCAGGCCACACTTCGCACAGCGAAGGAAACCCTCATTCTGACTTCGGAACCAGTACCCCCGCTAGCTCTAACCCCGCACCGAACCAGAACTGCTTGTCTCCTCTGCCCAACATGTCAAGCGAAGACGGTGATCGCGCCCAGCGCGACGTCAAGAACCATGTCCTCTTTGAGGTTGCTACCGAGGTAGCCCATCGAGGTATGTCGTCCTGCGCATGCGTGCTGATTTTCCTGGCTTTGAACTAAATGTATGTGGTCTGCAGTGGGCGGCATCTACTCCGTCATCAAATCCAAAGCTCCAGTAACGACAGCCGAGTATGGCGAGCGGTATACTCTGATCGGTCCTCTGAACCACCAATCCGTAAGTCTCAGCCCAATCTGATGTGCAACCTCTTTTGTGTGTTTTTTTTTTTTTCTGGTGGTAGCTCCGCCACTGACGAGTCGTAGGCTGCTGTCGAGGTCGAAGAGCTCGAGCCCACCGTTCCTGAACTGGCCGTTACGATCCAGTCCATGCGAGACCGCGGCATCGGCATACTGTACGGGCGCTGGCTGATCGAAGGCGCACCACGAGTCATCCTCATCGACACCAAGACTGCCTACAGATACATGGATGAGTGGAAGTCGGACCTGTGGAACATCGCCTCGATTCCCTCTCCCCCTGGCGACGACGAGACAAACGAAGCTATTGTCTTCGGGTACCTTGTTGCATGGTTCCTCGGCGAGGTATGGCCATCCCCCTCGATTGTGAAACAGGACTTGTTCTTGTTTCTACTTTTCCTTCTTGGTGCTGACCAACGTAGTACGTGAGCCACGAGAAAACGAGAGCCGTCATTGCCCACTTCCACGAGTGGCTTGCTGGTGTCGCCCTGCCACTGACCAAGAAGCGCCGCATCGATGTGACCACCATCTTCACGACCCATGCGACCCTGCTCGGCAGATACCTGTGTGCAGGTTCCGTGGACTTCTATAACAACCTGCAGTGGTTCGACGTCGACTCCGAGGCCGGCAAGCGAGGTATCTACCATAGATACTGCATAGAACGGGCTGCAGCCCATGCGTGCGATGTCTTCACCACCGTCTCGCACATCACAGCCTACGAGAGCGAGCACCTGCTGAAGCGCAAGCCCGACGGCGTGCTGCCCAACGGTCTCAATGTCACCAAGTTCTCCGCCGTCCACGAGTTCCAGAACCTCCACCAGCAGTCCAAAGAGAAGATCCACGACTTTGTTAGGGGTCATTTCTATGGCCACTACGACTTCGACCCGGAGAACACCCTCTATCTCTTCACTGCCGGCCGATATGAGTTCAGGAACAAGGGCGTCGACATGTTCATCGAGTCTCTTGCGCGTCTCAACCATCGTCTGAAGGTCTCTGGCAGCAAGACGACAGTCGTGGCCTTCATCATCATGCCGGCTCAGACCACCTCCCTGACAGTGGAGGCGCTGAAGGGCCAGGCTGTGATAAAGTCGCTCCGCGATACAGTCGACATCATTGAGAAGAGCATCGGGCGCCGCGTCTTCGAGAGATCGCTGAAGTGGCACGACGGCGACCCGCTGCCCGACGAGAAGGAGCTCATCACCCCTCAGGACCGCGTTCTTCTGCGCCGGCGCTTGTTCGCCATGAAGAGACACGGCCTGCCGCCAATCGTGACCCACAACATGGTCAGCGATGCCGAGGACCCGGTCCTGAACCAGATCCGCCGGGTACAGCTCTTCAACGCCCCCTCCGACAGGGTCAAGGTGATCTTCCACCCAGAGTTCCTGAACTCTGCGAACCCTGTCCTCCCGATGGACTACGACGATTTCGTCCGGGGCACGCACCTCGGCGTCTTCTCGTCGTACTACGAGCCATGGGGTTACACGCCGGCCGAGTGCACCGTCATGGGCGTGCCCAGCATCACGACTAACCTGTCCGGTTTCGGCTGCTACATGGAGGAGCTCATCGAGAACTCGAGCGACTACGGCATCTACATTGTGGACCGCAGGAACAAGGGCGTGGACGACTCCGTGAACCAGCTGACGTCCTTCATGTTCGACTTTGCCCTCAAGAGCCGCAGACAGCGCATCAACCAGCGGAACCGCACCGAGCGGCTGAGCGACCTGCTCGACTGGAAGAGGATGGGCATGGAGTACGTCAAGGCTCGACAGCTTGCCCTGCGGCGGGCATACCCCAACTCGTTTGAGGGTGACATCGAGGACGACGACTACATCCCTGGCGTGGAGCAGAAGATCTCGCGGCCGTTCTCTGTTCCTGGATCCCCACGTGACAGGGCCGGTATGATGACGCCTGGCGACTTTGCTAGCATACAAGAAGGCCACGAGGGTCTTAGCACCGAGGACTACGTGGCTTGGAAGTTGCCGTAAGTGTTTTTTTCTCTCCCCCCCTCCTCAATATCGCCTTCGCTATCTTGGGTACCACCAATATGCTGACAAATGTGATCACAGTGAGGAGGAAGACCCGGACGAGTACGCTTTCCCGCTGACCCTGCGGACGAAGCAGAACGGCCCAGGAAGCCCCCTGGACGGTGTGCAGCTGAACGGAGGAAAGTAGAACGACCTCCAGAGGCGGCACTGGGATGGATGGGCCGATCCTTAGATCTGGACCAGGGCAGGTCGAGGTTGGATGGGGCCTGGGATGTATTACGTTCTTCAGGTTGGCTACAAAAAATTGGAGGAAAGCGGGGGAAAGGGGAAAAACACGGGCGGACGGGTAGGAAGGGGGTGGGTGTGTTGATGCATCGATACAGGAGAGTTACTATGCATTGTACCACCAGCAAAGTCATTGAGGCGTAGGTCCTCTCGCATATCATTTTCATTGGGAGTTTTGACTTGACTACAGTTCTGTATCTCTTATTACACAAAAATTGAATGTTTATCTTAGGACAAGAACTGGGACAACAGACTGGCCGAGCTGGCCCCTCCCTCTCCACTCGGTGCGTGCTGATTCGATATGCCTCTCGTCCCTGCAGTGAGCTGCAAGGGCATTGTGCGTATGGACTACAGGTGGCTGAAGCAGGAAAAGGAAAGAAGGGGGTCGGAAAATAGAGAATTTGTGTGCCCGCTGCAGATGGCGTGCAGTTTTACACGTGTGCATGCAGGCTAGAGGCTGGGGGAAATAATAATAATAATAAAAATACTTATAATAAAAAGGGAGCCGAGAAGTACCCAGATGCACGTACACATCACATTCCCAACAAGCTGAAGTACATCTTTGTTGTGCGGCCCAACCTGGCGTTGTTACGTGGCTAGCAAGACGCCCACTCGCGATGCGCCTGGCACGCCCTGGGTCAGCAACCTCTACAGCTGGTTGGATGTCACCAACCCGTTTCCCGCGGCCCCCACCACCCCCTGCAAGGTCCAGACGATCTGCTATGAATAACTCGTTTGATTCATTCGATGTAATTAAAGAAGAAGAAGGAGAAAGAAAGAACGAGAAAGAAATTCATCGGCCACGTAGCGATAGGCATCCATCAAATCTTGATAGTCTTTGTTTTCATATCTTCCTTGCTGAGGGATACACACACACACACACACCGAGAATAAATGCTTGCTCACATACATAGTACTGTCCGACTCCACCACAGGAGGGGGGTAGGAGGCGCTCCGACGAACCGATCCTACACAATCGAGCCCTCTGAAATTTGGGTCTTGTTTCAGGAACAACTTTCATTTAGGGTTTCCACCAGCCGCCGAGGGGTGGTGGGGGCTTTTTCTTTTCTTCTTAGCTGGCGAGGTGGATGTACTATGCAAATGGCTGCTTTGCCTTGCCTTGCTTGTCAACTTGTGGCGCCCTCTTTTTGAGATCCCTCTCAGATCTTGGCAGGGGAATTTTTCTAGGAGTCCTGCTAGATCTTGTGTGGCTAGCCTTGTTGGTGTGCCCCCAAGATAGATAAATAATCCTTCGAGATGGAGGGGGAAGAGAGAAAAGTTAGGATAAGGTTTTCTACTTGGTTTCCTCCAGATTGCAGCTTGCAAGGGATGGATGACAAGTGAGGTAGGTGATGATGGCATATATCCACCTTCTGTTCAATCGCCATGCATGCTTGCACAAGTTTGAAGAAGGTGTGTCAACAAGATCAGTCAGTCATGATAAGAGAGAGAGAGAGAGAGAGAGAGAGAGAGAGAGGGTGCACTTGGCCCCCAAGGCTGTGTAATAACAAATGCAAGCCTCCATATTCTTCAGGTCACAGCAGTGAGGAAAATAGTGTGGAATACATAGTACAGACCAGATGCTGGGATAGGCCCTATACCTCTTTGTGGAATAGTGACAAGCTGGGAACCCTGAACCATGCTTCTCTCTATCAACCCAGCTGCTGCTGAAAGGCGTCAGTTCCGACCTTGTACTGTGTAAAGTAGTTTGTTTCCCCGGATAATGCCACTTGTGGCACCAAAAATAAAAATTGTCAGCTCTCTGGGCCCTTGACAAGCATCTGGGCCAACCGAGACTTGTCAATGTCGATCGCCCCCAGAAAGCCCACCAGCCAAACTGAGCCGAGAGAGGGAGACGGGAAGAAAGAGGGCCCATTGACTGATGACAGCAACACACCTTGGTCCTTGTTTCGCCCCTTCTCCTGCTGTGGGGGTTTGTGCTGTGCTCCCACCCAACAGCATCCCAGGGCCCTCCTGCAGCACACACAGACTGTGCTGTGTGGCTTGTGCACCTTGACTGGTTGGGCATCCACTCACTAAAAGTAGCAACAGTGATGAAAGAGGAACAAGAAGAAGAGGAAGAGGAGACAGACAGACTCCTTGTTGGTTCTCGTGCAGGGCATCACTGTGCAAAAGGACCCCCACCTTCAGAAGTTCAGCTCCGCTTATCCCAACCTTGACGACGATCACTGCGGCTCTGGGGCACATCGGCCTCCCTTCCCTGCTCGCCCTCATTCCCCTCCTCCCCCTCCTCCTCCCTGGCCCTAGATCAATATCATTTACAGATCGTCTTTACCAGCGCACCAACCACTGTTGGCTTCTGATTCACCCTCCAATCTCAATCACTATCACCACCAACATTCGACTTCCTTCCACTTCTTCCTCCTCCCTCTCACCTTCTTAAACTTCCCTTCCCTTCCCGACCTTGGTTTCCATATCGCCGCCACTCACCCACCCACCGTCTTGTTGTTGTCCCCCTCCGCTCTCGGCTCTCTGTCTCTCTCTGTCTCTCTGTCTCTCTCTCTCTCTCTCTCTCTCTCTCTCTCTCTCTCTCTCTCTCCCGCCAGCCCAGATCGCCCACCATGAGTAAACTCATGCGTCTCTTCAAGCGGCGCAAAAACCGCAACAAGTCCGAGGCCACCGGGGCGCAGGCCTTCTCGAAGAGCTACCGGCAGTTCGGAGGCAGCATGCCCGCCCAGCCTCGCTACTTTAACCACAGCGGCAATCCATACGATGACTACGACGTCCCGCCCATGCCAGGCTCGCCCACCCGCGCCTCGGCCGCCAAGCTGGCCCAGCTGCCCGCCCCCGTCCTCGAGCGCATCTTCGCCTTTGTATGCCCCCACACCATGGACTCGACCTACGAGTCCCAGGAGCAGAGCTCCCTCGAGGACGCCTGCATGCTGTGCGACCTGCGGGACCTGTCGTATTGCCTGCTCGTGTGCAGGAGGTGGCGCGCTGCCGCTGTCAACGTGCTGTAAGTTTTTACCAATCCCAGTCCTAGTCCCAGTACAAAAGCTGGTCGCGTGTGGCGTCGACCCTGTCCGGCCAATGACGGACATCAGGCAGAGGCGGGAAGGGAGGGGGGGGGGGGGGGAAGTGACTCCCGATGTTTCGTTTCGCGAAGGATCCTTTACGGTGTGTGTGTGTTTGTGTGTTTGTGTGGATTGGGTTTCTGACGTTCCTCCCTTCTGCCCGCTGCAGTTACCACAGCATCAGGATCGAGACCGTCCACTACTGCGACCGCGAGGCCCTGCTGGCCGACAGGCGCAAGCACAAGACCTTCTTCGAATACAACGGCGAGCCCGAAGACACCTCACGGGAGCGCCTGAAGCTGTTGTGCAGGACCCTCCGCGAGGACCCTGCCCGCCTGGGGCCCTTGGTCGAGTACTTCAAGCTGCCATACATGCTGAGGGAGTCATGCCAGGCCGACCTGGCCCGCACCATCGCCGTGCTGCCCAACCTGCGATACGTCGACCTTCCCGAGGCCCTGTTCCACGACGACAACTCGTACATCACACTGCGCATGGAGGTGGAGGCGCGATGTCTCAATCTTAGAAAGATGACCTACATGCGCGGGTCCGAGCGGAGCCTGGAGCGGGTGGCCAGCGGGCAGGTCTTCCGCAACCTCGAGGTGCTGGAGTTCCACAACCTCCAGGCAGACCCCACGGTCATCCTGCACGCCCTGGCCATGTTAGACGGCCTGCGCGCTCTCAAGGTCGTGGGCTGCAGGGTTCTCACCGACGAGATACTGGCGCACAACAGCGACATGCTGCCCGCTTTCCCGGCGCTGGAGGAGCTTGTACTGGAGGATACCCCGGGCATCACCGCCCGAGGACTCCAGGCCTATCTGAGCCGCGCCGACACCTCGCAGGCCCTCAAGGTGCTGAGCCTCTCCGAGACGGGCGTGACGCCCTGGGCCCTGCAGGACGTCCTGGGCTCAGCGCCCGGCCTGAAACGGCTCACCCTCTCCTATGTGGCCATCAAGTCTCTGCCTCTAGCTGCCGGCACATCACAGGTGGCACCGCTCGCATCAGCATCCCTCGAGATCTTCCACTATGAGATTACGGCTGCTGCCAACTCAAGCCCTTACTCCAACATCCTGCCGTCCTACTACAACTATCTGTCCGGATCCCTCCTTATGGGCGGCCTGCCTCACCTGCGCGCCCTCTACGTCCGAGACGCCAACTTCCCCCGACACCCTGGCCGGCCTGCCGCGGCCAGCACCAAAGTTTGCGAGAGATGCATACAAGAGACCCGGCAGCAGCGGATCGCAGCGCTCGACCGGACTCGCCTCTAATATATCCTACAACAGCCTCGGCTCGCCCGCCTTCCCTCCTAACGGCGGCGGCGGCTTCCCGGGCGGCTTCCAGCAGCAGCAGCAGCCACAGATGACGGGCGCCTCCACCATGTCCTACAACGGCCTCGGCTCTCCTGCCTTTCCTCTCAACGGCGGCGGATTCCCCAACGGCTTCCAGCAGCCACAGATGACGGGTGCCTCTGCCACTACCACCAACAACCCGTTTGGCGACCTCAAGTCCCCCACCAAGCCCTTCGCCAGCGCGGGACACAACCCGCGGTTCTCGTCCAATAACCCCTTTGCGGCTCTTGCGGGACCCAACGGGCCTAGTGGGCTCCCGCAGACCCTCGAGGTGTTCACCAAGGGCGACGACGAGCTGAACTGGGGCATGGTGAAGGTGGAGCCCGACAGGAAGTACGACACGAGCGCAGACGAGGCCCTGGTTAACCGTCCATCCAGTAGCTATGGCCTGGACAACAGCGCCGTCGGGTGGAACTCACGGGCGGGCGCCCGCAAGAGCGTGTTCATGGGCAACGGGGCCGGCGGATTCCTACCCGTGCCTGACAACGCGAGGGGCAGGAGGGGCAGTGCCCCTGATGCGAACGGGGCCGACGAGTGGCCGCGGCCGAGGAGTGCAGATATGAGAGAGAAGAGGTCTTCGAAGATGGACCTGTGGCGCTGAGGGTCGAGGTCGACTATCACTGGATGAAACGAGAGAGAGAGAGAGAGAGAGAGAGAGAGAGAGGGGAAGGGGCAAAAGAGGGAGAGCAGACTCAGGGCTCAGCAAAATGCCTATCCTCTCAAACTCATTCGACCACATTTGCCGACTTATTCTTTCCCATCCCCAGTGGTTTCATTCCTTTGCGCGAGGTCCTCCTGTCTCGTGCCGTTACAGAAAGTAGCAGCTTGACATGGGACCTTGGGGACCAGGACCAACAATTATCCGACTTTGGATCTCAGGCCGCTTGGAACTATGACGGCTTTTATCTTTTTAGAGTCCATGAGCTGTCAGCCCTGCAGTCTTTGTGTGTGTGTGTGTGTGTGTGTGTGTGTGTGTGCAGATACTAGCACGACTTGTGGACCAGGGCAACATCGAGCCATCCCCCCGTTGTGAGGGAGAGGTTGGCGGTTTCTTAAAAAGAAAAACTCTGCAAAAGGGCACGACTTGACCAGGAGACTTCTTTGCATTTCGTGCCATGCTCGCGGTCTGCACAATCCTTGCGGTGAGCAACTAGAGGCCCTGAGACAACAGACTGCGACTCGGTCTATCTATTCAGAGGTTCACTCGATTATCCATTCCGTTGCTTTTTCTCTTTTCTCGATCCCCCTGTTTGTTTAAGTCTAGTCTGATGGCGTGGTTATCAAGGGTGAATCATCCTCTCACCTCGTTTCTTGCGTCTAGCATGGTTTGTTGCGTTAATTGTTGTACGAATATACCCCCGATTCTCGAAGCAGCATAGCAAGCACAGCACGCACGCACGTCTTCTCTGTTTTTTTTTTTTTTTTTTTTTCCCGTCTTGTTTTTCTCGAGTCTCAATGAGATTCGGTCTCATGGTCGATAGATGATTGGTTGGTTGGGTGGGCGGACGAATAGAGAAACTTCTCAACAACAAGATTATGACCCGGTGTGTGTGCTGTCTTTCCTTGTGCCTCCTTGCTGGTGCGAAGATCTTGTTGTCTGTTTCCTTTTCTCGAGTGATGTCGTGTTTGGTGATAATTTTCCTCACGTCTCGGACAGGAGGAGTTGGATGTCTTTTCAGTCCTCCACTTGGGCCAAGGCAAGCCAAACCCAGCCCGTTTCTATTGTGTGTGTGCATGTCCTTCTACCTTTTTTCCTTACATTCTTAATTGCAGTTACACAGCAAATCGAGTACATGCGACCATACCTAGTGGAAAACTTGGGATCCCGTCCGCTCTCCCCTGAATAAGCCGCTAAGGGCTGGATTAGTAGTCAAGTGGGTGACCATTGGCGAATACCCGGTGTTGCATGTTTTTTGTTTTTTTTAACTTTATCTTTTTAAGTACATATGTATTATTAGTTTCAGCCCCTCCTTTTGGTAGTTTTTCCTCTTCTTTCTTTTGTATTTTCTTTTCTCTTTTGTTGATGTTGTTTGTTTGGCGTCCTCCTTCCTACAATGTCATATGCAGAGTCGTCATATGAGTTGTCTGTCTTTCGGTTTTAGAGTAAATCATGGAAAAAGTCACAACTGGCGAATAGTTTCGTCGACAAGGGGGATGCTAAGTGGTAGTAGAATATTATTCTCAATCAATCAATCAATCAATCATATCCATTCATGAGAACGAACAAACGCCAGGACCATGCGTAATGGACAAGCATTTCAATAGTCAAACAATTGACCCCTTCCTCCTCCGTCCCCCAAAATCCAGCCTCCCCCTCCTTCTAAGTCTAGAAGAGAAGAAAAAAGAAAACCAGAGATAAAGAACGTATAAAAGTGCGCAGCCGAAACCATCCATAGTCAGCGTTAGAAAACCCCGGGCCCGATTGTGTCCCGGTATTAGAGTATAGTTCACCTCACATCTTTCTCTCTTTTTCTTCCCCCTAAAGCCTCATTATATTCAATCCACCCCGTCATCATCCTCTTCCTCCTTTTGTTTCCTCGCGGCAGCCGCTGCAGCAGCAAGAGAGTTATCAGAAGCCTTCCGCAGCAGCCCACTGACACCCCTGCCGCCCAGCCTACTACCCGCCGCTCCTCCTCCGCTTCCAAAGGGATTGGCCTGGCCACCGCCGCCGGTCGACCGAGGGTTCATGGGCCCAGGCTGTTTCCTGGTTGTCGCCGTTGCTGTTATTGTCTTTGTCTGTGCTGAGCCCTCGTCCTTCTCCTCGTCCGCCTCCTCGTCCTCCTCCATCTCGCTGGCGTCCGTTTCGAAGAGGCTCTCGTTATCGCCATAGATATCCCGAGGTTTACCACGCCTCACGCGCGCCGGGCTGCTCGGCTGGGCCCGGTCGTTGCCTCCCATGAGCGGGTTGTCCGCATAGAGGTTCGGGTCCCGCCCGAGCACCTTGTCGGCCTTGCTCTGCGGCTTGCGCGGGGGCTCGGCGTTGTAGTGTCGTCCCGCGCCCGCGAGCGGCGGGTTCCAGGTCACGGCGGCGGCATCGTCGTTCCCGTCCCCGTCCCCGTCCCCGTCTGGCAGGCCCCACCCGGCCGCCCGCTCACGGGCCCTCTGCGCATCACGCTCGCGCGACACCCTGTCCCGCGCGGCGAGCCACGCCGGCGAGGGCTCCCAGCTCCACCCGTCGCCGGTGGTGTTGCACACGGGGATGGCCCACAGGTAAGGGTTGGGCCCGAAGAGGTGCAGCAGGTTGCGCCGCCAGCCGAGGTCGAAGGCGTTGGGCAGCTTGCCGCTGTCCTGCTCGTCCAGGTACTCCTCGTAGCGCTTGCGCGCCCGCGTGCGCTCCATCTCGTCGTACGACATGTGCCGCGGCACCCCGTTGACCAGTGGCGGCGGCTGCTGCGGCGGCTGCTGGTGCTGCTGGTGCTGCTGGTGTCGTCCGTTGGGCGCGAGGGTGCGCAGCTCTTCGCCCTCCTCCGGGCGCGTCACGCCCGGCAGGATGTCCTGGTGCATGTCCAGCAGCTGCTGGCCGTACCTGGGCAGGGAGATGCCCTGGCCGTCTGTGTGCTGCGCCCTGTATGTGTTCTGCATCGTCTTCCTCAGCGGCGAGAGGTACCTCGTCTTCTCCAGGCACTCGATGGTGGTCTGACCCCTGGCCGCCAGCACGATGTGCCATATCGTGAAGGCGCCGACGACGAGGGCGATGATGCCGCCGACGACGACCAGCACAATGTAGTTGACGGGCATCAGGCTCTCGACGTAGGTGGTGTCGGCCATGACCTCGTCCCAGAGCCACGAGCCGGCGACCACAAAGCCCCAGAAGCTGAAGAGCGACGTGTAGACCAGGAACAGCAGGAAGGCCTTGTGGTTGCGCAGCCCGATGCAGGTGGCCAGCCAGGGGCAGTGGTGGTCCATCTTGAGCACGCACCTCCGGCAGGTCGAGCAGTGGTGGGCGCGGTCGGGCTTGCGGGCCTGGCATTTCTTGCAGAAGCGCATCTCGCCGTTGGACTTGACGGTCAGCATCGAGGTCGGTCGGGGGTCTCTTGGGTCGGGAGGGTGCTGTAGCCGCTGTCGTTGGTGGTGCTGCCCGGCGGGGTGAAGACGGCGGTCGTGTAGGACCAGTTGAGGAGGACGTAGAGTAATATGGCCACGAGGGAGGATGACGTCCCTGTGGAGGGAGTTCATAGGTTAGATCGAGAAAAAGAAGAAAAAGAAAACAGAAGGGGCAGGCCAAGACTTGTTGTGGATGATGATTGATGCATGCATGCATGCAGACAGCCAGATAGACGTTGACGTACCTATCCAGCTCGACTTTTGCGCATTGTATCCTACACTGCAAACCACGAGAGCGGCCCAGGTGGTCAAGCCATAGACGAAAAGTAATGGGAAATAGGTGGCGCACCGGCAACAGCACCTCTCGAGCCTCCTTGCCCAGCGAGCCATGACAGAAGAAGGTGTATCGAAAGGGCCACGCCTGTCCATCGGTCTGGGAGACGGACTTGGGGAAAAAAAAAAAGAGAAAGAAGAAAAAAAAAAAAAAAAGTAAGTTAGTATTACATCAAGCCAGGGAACGAGTAGGTGTGCATGCCAGCTAGAGTAGAGACAACAATGGGGCAGCGAGAAAGGAGAACAAAAAACGCACGTCAGGCTTGACGTGCTGCGTGTGGGTTGCTGGTGGTGTTGGTGGTGAGAAGCTTGGGTTGGAACTTGGGGGAGACTGGCGATGTGTCGTTGCTGAGGCTAAGCACTACTGACCAGTACAGTGTAGTCTGTACCTCTGCTCTGGGTACGCGTGCCAGTAAATCCTCAGGTACCAATCACTACAGAAGCCCCCTGTACTGGACAGTACTAATAGTAAGTAGTATAGTTGGATCTCAGGGTCCCAGCTTTACCACTATAGGACTACTATGCACTATTTAGCCTCTAAAGTTCCCGCTGGTGGGGCTAAAAATAGGAAGTCCTCACAAGGGGTCCATCGGTCGCTGCATCCGGAGTTTCCGGCGCACCGAATTACTTACCAAGTATCTGCTGTGTGTGTATCGTATCCTGCAAGAGTTGTGACGTTATACATTTATTGTCTGTTAGGGGTGAGTAATGCCTATGACGGGGTTTAACTGACTTAGTCCAGTATCCAAGTACTTTGTAGAGACTCTTTCCAGCAGCCTGACCGAGTCTGTACTATAGCACGACTAGTCAGTCACGGTCACCGCTCTAGACAGGGGGCAGGTCTGTACTTAGGCAGCTTTCCACGTTATGGAATTACGAACCAGCCTTTGTACCTACAAGTATCTCGCCATCTGGGAGGTCCTGAGGCCACTCCAACGTGAACACTCACCCTGAGGGAGCTGATCAGTGTTCATGTCAAGGTGTAAAAAGAATAGCAAATATAGGAGAGAAGGCTGTTGCATTTTAGGTGCCAAGGGTCGAGCATCTTGTAACAGGATGGTGTTACAAGTGGCAGCAACTGCTCAAGTACAGAGCCAGCTAGGCCTTGTCTTGGTAGATATTCTGACAAAATGGCCAGATTTCTTCAGGATTTAAATTATTATTTCCAGATACTGACTGGTTCATACAGAGATCACTACTTAGTTTTACTCACGCTGTATTAAAATGCAAAATAAACAAGTGGATAGATAAATACCACACTATGTAGTACGCCGATACATAGTACCTCTAAGTGAGTCCGCCTTAGGGGGTCGATGCCTCCCCACACGCCCCACAGCGCGGGCCCAACCGCACATCAGTACTGTACGCGGTAGAGTATGGACGTGGTACCATCGTCGCTGCCCTTTTCTATCTCATCACGTATTACTCCGCCCGCTCACGTCAGTGAACGAGGAAGGAGTAATCTCAACTCTACCCTCCTTGATTACCCAGTTACCTCTTATACAGGAAAAAAGCGGAAAAGAAAAAGAAAAAACGGCCAAACACCCACCGCACAAGGCTCGCTTATCACGCTTGAGCGGAGCTGGTTGATGAGTAAACAGATGGGACTACTCTGGCGCGCTGACCGTGAGAGAAGAACAGACACCTGAGCGCTGTTTTCGATCCGAAAGCCAAGTTGTCCTCTCTACCCGACCTTCGACCGGCTTTCTATTGAGGGCTCTCGACACATTTCGAAGCGGGGCCTCAGCAAGCCGTCGCCGTTGACCACGAGACATCTTGTCCTCACGACTCATCATGGGATCATCATTTTGTATAGAAGAAGGGAGGCTATTAGGCTATAAGCAGCCTTTCTAAGACGTCGAATCTCACCTCAAAGCTAGAGCCAGCCGCAGACGCCAACTTGCTCTGACGGCAGATTGCGCTTCGGGGCCTGATGCAACATCCTACTATGTATGTACTCAATGCCCGGTTCCAAGTGGGTCAATGCCGATGCCGGGATTTCTTGGTGTGGCTGACATGCTGACATGGTTGCCCGACCAGGTGCACTATAGCTGAGCAGAGATTTGCCCAAGCAGCCAAGGTCGACACACGATAGGACGGCGCCTCCAGATATAGGACACCTCCGCTGCCAGTGCTATGCCAAAGGAGGTGGCCACGGCGAGCTGCTGACACTATCATAGTGCACGTGAAGCATTCAGCAGCAGTCGTGATGCCCTCCCTCCCTCACAACAACATTGCCGAGGGTGATATATGATTGGTAGCCTTGTGCTATTAAGTGGAAACGTAATCATCCTACAAGATCTACGCTATGATGTGACTCTCATGCGGCTGAAGGGTGGCGGGGGAGGGGAGCATATTTATGCTGGGGAAAAAGCCTCGCCCTCTCCCTGGTCACCGCCATATATATATAAGCCCATGTCTGGAGCCTTGTTCAGCACGCTGGCTTCTCGCCGACCAGAACTGCATTTCTAACTTCTTTTCAGCCCAAGAAACCATGAGCTCCCAACAGTCAGTGGCCGCACCGGCCAAGAAGCCGACGGAGGGCGAAGCGGCCATGAAGGAGATGTGGGCCGACGCTGCGAAATCGTTCGAGACAATCTGCCACAAATCGCTTCAGAAAGGCGAGGTGAGGTCGTTTGACGACCTGAAGAAGGTCATTGAGGGCGCCAGCAAGGCATCGTTCGACACAAGTGCAGAGCAGAAAGATAAGTGGGACAAGGCCAAGGACGTGGGGCTTCAATCCCTCAAGTACTTGAAGTTGCTCGTTGGCGTTGCTTCTCAGGCTGCTACGTTTGTACGTTGCTCTTTTTCTTATAAATAAAAAGAAAATTAATTCGCAAGCCTCCTCATGAGAACCCAGGTTCCACGCTGACGACGAGTCTAGATCCCTATGCCTCAAGCGGCAGCCAATATCACCTGCTCCGCCTTGTGTTTTGTGTTCGACATCCCCGAGGCCGTCAAGGGCTACAACGACGCCATCAGCCAGGTCTTTGATGAAGTATCCTCGGCGCTCTCCCAGTTCCATATCTACGAGTCGATGGAGACCATCGATCCAAAGCTCGTCACGCAGATCCACAAGGTCATGGTCAGCTTCGTCAAGTTATGCGCCCACGTCGTCAACTACCGCCAGGGCAGCAAGCTGGACCGCTTCAGACGGCACTTCAAGTCCATCTTCGAAGGCGACTCGGACCTGGCCACGGAGATGACCGAGTTCAAGCGTGTCCTGCAGCAGCAGCGTGATGTTGAGGGAACCATCACGCTTGACAACGTGGTCAAGACGCGGCAGGATATTGCGCTGCTGCTCGAGAAGTTCATCGTCTTTGCAAAGACAGCCGAGGAGACGCAGAAAGGAGTGCAGTCCCTCCGAGATGACGCCGACCGCGAAAAGACGCTCAGTAAGATCCGTGACGCTGTCGGCGTGGAGTCGACAGTGCGTCTCGACACCAGGACGACGCAGACCTGCACAGATATCCTGGCCAAGTGCTCGACCGGCACGGGGAGTGGATCTGGACGCACGCCGCGTACACGGGCTGGACTGCAGCCAAGGGCAAGAGCGCCTCTCATGTGCTCGTCGTGGCGGGACCCTCCTCCTCGGGCAAGACCTTGACCACCGCTCTCATCACCAAGAACCTCGAGGGCCTGAAGGAGCGCACCTATGTAGCGCACTACTTCTTCCCCTGCCAGCATCAAGAAGTCCGACGACGAGAAGAGTCCCGTGCGGAGGGCTCTGAAATACATGGCCTTCCAGATCGCGAGGGTGGACGGTACGGTGCGAAAAGCGCTGGGCAAGGTATGCGACGCCGGCACCAACGCGTTCCGCAGCTCGGCGAGCCTAGCGAGCCTGTGGACAGACATGAAGATAGGCACCTCCGGGTCGGGGGCCACGTACTACCTCGTCTTTGACGGACTCGAGAATCTGCCCACCAAGCAGGCCGAGGAGCTTCTCGACTTCATCTTCAGCCCCAGCCTGGCCGAGAAATCGGCAGGCGATGTGCGCGTCCTGGCGAGCGGGACCCCTGATACATTTAGCAGGAGCCTGGCTGCCGGGATGGCGCTCACGATCAACATGGACGCGTGCAATGAGCTAGATATGCAGATCTACATCCAGGAGAAGCTGAGTGGTGAAGGACTGCTGCAGCGCGCAAGACCTGGCTCAGCTCAGCAAAAGGCGCGCGACAAGATTGTCGAGAGGCTACCGCAGAAGTCAGGAGGTAGCTACTCCCAGCTGCAGTTCGAGCTGGACGACGTTATGCGACTGCTCAGCACGCGTGCGACGGTTGAGGAGCTGGACCGCATCTTGGACCAGCGCATGAGCAGCCACGAGGTGGCTGTCAAGAATCTGCAGCGCTCCTTGAACTCGAGAGAGATCGACGAGCTCAACGAGCTTATAAGATGGGTCGTCTTTGCATGGGAGTACATAACTTTGAGTAAGCTCGAGGCTGCCATGGTGAGTTGATATACTATACCCCTTTGTGACCTCGTGTGGCTCCCGGCCTGGAAGGCTGACACCACTGGTATTCAAGTACCTATATTCAGGCACAGAGTCCCTTTCCTCCCTGTCAGACATCATCAGGAACAAGTACTTGGCCGTCCTCAGAATCGAAGACGACACCGTCTACGAGCAATCAGACGTCATCGAAACGCTCCAGAAAGAACGAGACCGCTCTGGCAAGCTGTCTCAGTCCGAGGGGCGGGCCAACATCAGCATGACCATCACCATCAACAATGTAGATCAGGAGACCTGCGGGCACTTCTTCTGGGACCTGGCGCAGAGGACGATCCGAGACAAGTTCAAGTTTGAGTTCGACGCCGCGTCCAACACCCACAGCAACTCAGCGGCCATCACTGTGGACGAGTTCGAGGCACACCACACCCTCCTAAAGCGGGCGTTTGAGTTCCTGGGCGACGAACCCAGGGAAGAGACCAAGGAGATCGGAAGTTACTTTGTGTGCTGGCTTCCGGACCACCTGCGCCGCCTCCGCCAGCTCGAGTACGACGGCAAAGGCGCCCTGGACCCGAACGAGCAGCTCGAGATTGGACGCAATCTATACAACCTGTTCAAGGACCAAGAGGTGTTCAAGCGGCACAAGGCCAGCTTCGAGCCGACGTTCTGGGCGGTAGAGGATCTGCAGGACGTGCAGACGTGGCTGATGGACTCGGCCGTCGTGCGGAGGCTGGAAAACAAGCAGTGGCTGCTTAAGGTGCAGCGGGCTGCTGTCAACCCGGTGAGGGGCCTCTTGAGCGAGCTCGTGAGCTTTGTTGTGGAATGCTTCCTGAGGGAGCGGAGCTGGGAAGCCCGCAGTGCGTTTGCTTGGGTTGAGAAGTTCATCAATGCGGTGAGTCTTGTCCGTGGATCGGGAGTCACACGCTTCTCCAGGCCACTGTCGTGCTGCAGAGCTATTCTGATGTTTGTGAAAAAAAATTGGTGTATAGGACGATGAAATATCTCGACAGCCCCTCAACGCCGCCGCCGCCGAGGACGACGGCGCGAACCCGCCGAGCCCCTCTTTCAGCGACTCTCAAGAAGTCGACTGGGACCATGTGAGCAGGTGGTGCCAGGACTGGCTCGGGCTCAACGACTCAGACCTGGACTCGCTCTGGTACGAGCGCCTTGCTGAAGCGGCACTCTCGCGATCCAGCAGCCCTGCCAAAGTCGCATTGCTCTACGAACGGGCTCTTGAAAAGGAGAGCCCTAGCTGGCTGTGCCACCGCGGATCAGGGGAAGCCTATCACGGCCAAGATCGGGTTTCGGACGCTATTTCACAATTAGAAATGGCATTAGAAGCGGCAGAACAGACAGATGCCGCACCTGAGCCTGAAAGGAAGGATATCGTGGGCTTGCATTTGCTGCTAGGAGACTATGCCACCGAGGCATCAGATGTTCAGAAAGCAGTGCACCATTACTCTTTTGCGTGCGACAACGGAGAGACAGACCAGAGGAGGCTGGGACGGCTGGGTCAGCTGAAGGCGAGACTGCGGCTCCAGGACGCAGAAGAGGTGAGAAGGTGGCTGCAGGGCAGAGTAGCCCAAGACGACGACGAGGATGGAAACATGGCCGCCGTCTGGGGGCTGATTGCGGGAGACGACGACTATGATTCCATCATCTCGGGAATATTCACTGTGGTCAAGAGGGACCCAGATCTCCGAGAAGGACTCATGAGCGCACTAAAGACAGCGACGGAGACTCCTCCTGCCCGGGACAAAGACCAAGACACCGAAAAGTCGACAGGCGACCGCTTCGCCGAGGACGAAGCCCGTGGCGTTCTGCTCTACTACAGGGGCCTCGAGGTCTCGCCGTACCATGAGCAGGGGCCCGAGGACTGTAGCGAGGCGCTGAAGCTCTGGGAGGAGTGCCGCAGGCTGCTCTCCGATATTGGCGGCCCGAAAGCCTACATCGTGCGGCTGAACGCCACCGCGGAGCTGGCCAAGCACTACTTCCATAGGACGGTGGAGGAAAAGAGCCAGGACCACGTCGATATGCTCTCCCAGCTGGACGACCCTTCCCTGAGCACCGTCTACAGCGACCCGCCTGGGTTCATCGGTGCGGCCTATGCGCTCTGGGGCGATTTCGAGAAGTCAAAGGAGGCCTTGGCGCCGCGCATCAGATACGGGCTGCAGATCCTCGCAGACGACGTGCCCCAGAACGATGGCACCGGGCTCTCTGTCATCTACGGGACCATGATTCAGCACAGCGACTTTAGGAATGCGGCTGTTGCCCTGTCCCTACTGGGGCAGCCAGATCTCGTGACGGGAACACTGACCTTTGACCCCAAGGATGTCGCGGCGGGTGTCGATGAAGTGGATGCCAATGAAGTGGTGGATCCAGATGGCGTGCAGCAGCAACAACAGCTGCGGGACACGCTGAGCAGACTGGCAAAGGAAACACTCCAGGTGGCTAAGGCTCAAGTCCCGGATCCTCTGCAGCATCTGCAGCGAATCGAGGTCGCCAAGGCTTATCTGGACTCCCTCTCGCACCCTAACGGAACCCAAACAGAGGCTCAGGATGACGGTAACGCCAATGACGGCGAAGCCGAACTGCCCAACGGTCACGACGAGGAAAAAAATCCCACCAAGCCATACTCCCCGCTCCCCATCGCAACTCGTCTCCTCTACGACCGCCTGTCCGACCTCCAGGCGAGCCACACGCCCGAGCTGGACCGCACCCTCCTGCAGTGGTCCTGGTCCTGCGACGGCCGCAGCCCGGACGGCAACCGCTGCGAGAGCGGGAGCGCCTTCGACAGCGTGCACTACCACTGCGTCTACTGCTCGGACCGGGACTTCTGCGTGGACTGCATGGGCCGGCTGCGCGACCCGGCGTCTGGCGTGCGCATCACAGCGTGCAGTCCGCGGCACAAGTGGCTGCGGGTCCCGAGGCTCGGAGGTGACTTTTATGTCGGGATGAGGGCCGAGAGCGTGCGGATCCCCAGTGGTGTGAGGGCTGTGGAGGGTGACGACAAGATCTTGGAGATCTTTTATGACGACGAGGATGGTGGTGATGACGGAGAAAGAGGTCAGAAGGTCACCGTGGAGGCGTGGAGGAAGGAGTTGGAAAGAGAATGGGGAGCTGTGGTCGAGGAGCTGGAGACGGAGGAGGCCGAGGCAGAGACAGAACCAAGATCGGCTTACCCAGCATAAAGTTGTGGTCGGACACACACACACACACGGCTAGCATGTATGACCGAGACACGATACGCTGCGTCGTGCAGTTTTTTTATCTGCAAGATATAATATCACGGAGTTGAGATCATGTGAATTCAAGTTACATCAGAGTTTATGGAGCACTATCAGAATCCTCCTATGCCCCCTCTCTCTCTCCCAGCGCCGTTCTCGTTCTTTCAATGCGCGATAGTAATCACTGAATCGTCAAGCGTCATTCATACAAGATGACAGCAGTTGTTGCTGATGATACACACGACACATGCCAGGCAGACTCCTACTCGGAAGGATCAACCGGAGTATGTAGACGGAGAATGCCTCAAGGCCTCACCCACGTCTTCCCTCCAAGATTCCAGCACGTAGTGTCCAAAACCTGACGAGTGTGTCTCCAATTTGCCGCCGCACTCATGCATACCCACACCAGGGTGTTGACATTCAGTGTCCCCCTCATCCATTCTTTGACAAAAAGAATCTCAAGCTTCGTTCCCCATTTTCCGCTTTCCTTTTCTTTCGTGTCCGTTTTCTGTGTTTGTGTCCGTGTGTCCGTTTCCTTTCTTTCCTTCTTTTTCTTCTTCTAATTTTGTGTTTCTTTCTCCACATCTAGGCGTCCCAGACTCGTCCCTGTCCAGCCGACTGGCGGTCGAGCAGGGCAAGCGCCTCAAAGGTCAGGCTCATGCCACCATCATTCTGGCTCTGCTCCTGCGGCGGCAGCTGTCGGGTCTTCTGGGTCTGCTGTTGCTGTGGGGGTACGGCTGAGGCCGAGGGCGGGTGCTGGGGCCGACGACAGAGGGAGCCATGGCCGGGTACTTGATGCCCAGCTGCTCATCCATCTCTGCCAGGTACGTCTGTGTGGGGGTGTCTTGCTGTTGGGCATGGCGGGCGGGAAGCCGCCGTTCTGCTGATGAAGCTTGATCAGGGCGTCCAGCGTAAGACGTGGGGTGTTGGGAGGGCTGGCAGGTGCGCGACCGGCCTGTCGACCAAAGCCCAGCTGGGCAGGCTTGTGATCGCCATACTGAGCCTTGGCCTTGGCTGAGACGTCGTAGATGGGAGTGCCGTCTTCCTCGTGTCTGCCCGTGACCTCGATGAGGTCCCAGGTCAGCTGACTCAGGAAGATCTCGTAGATGTTACTGTCACGAATGCTGCACTTGCGGCTGGGTGACTCGACGTGGGCAGCAAGAGAGAAGCGTGACTCGAAGCGGTCATAACAGACCGGGCAGATGAGGGTTTTCTCCTTTTTGTTGCCCGTGTGCTTGGTGGACCGAAGGTGGTGAACCAGGCCTCCCTTGGTCTTGCATGTGTCACTACACCGAATCAGTTCCCCCTCCAAGGTCAGTCGTGGTCTTTTACCTGAACGAGCATACTGAAGGAAGCTTTGGGGGACGAGGGCATCTTGGCGGGCCAGCAGGGACCAAAAAGAAAACTGGTAATAATGATAGACAAGGGACAAGTAGTACTCACCCGCATTTGGGACACTTATACTTCTGGGTGTAGGGGTTGCGATACCGATCAGCGTTGAACTGAGGGTGGCCAGGATCGTTGTAATCGGTAATGAGGCGGGTCTTCCTCTCGTCATATGGGTTTCTCGCATCGCCCGTCAGAAGGTCAGGGACGTTTCGATTACCGCAGAGGCGGTCCTGGTGGGCGATTCCTGAGAACTCGCCAGGATTCGACACATCTGCCGCGCCCCAGCCGTACTGCTTTGGCTGGACCCAAGGGTTCTTCTCGGCTTCGGTCTTCCAGACTTGCTGAGACTCCTGCGCGTCATGATCCAAGAACAAGGAGAAGTCCTTTGGGATTCTCACTCCGCCCTGCTGCTCATCAAGCTTCGTGAGGCCCCTGGCGAACTCGATGTTCTGCTCACAGCGTGCAGCAGCGCTCTGGGCCGTGATCTTGCGACACTGGTCGGACTCGACGTGTTTGACGAAGCTTGAAATCTTGTTGAAGTGGGAACTGCATCCAGGGCAGATGATGTCTTGCTTCTTGGTGTGGTTCTGAGCAAAGACTTGGTTAGACCAGGCTTGGGAGAGGGGTAGGGAGGGGTGGAATGGTCATGTTGAGAAACTCGCGTATGCTTACCTGGCGGTAGTGAGTACGCGCAGCGCCACGCGTCATAAAGTCCCTGTCACAGACGTGACAATAGATATGAACCGAGACGGTGTTGTCATCGTTGTCCTCCTCGAGGAACTTGGCTTTCTTGTGGGCGCGCAGGTCCTCGTCCGTCTCGAATCGCATGTGGCAAAACCTACACACTGGAGGAGGAGGAGAGAGCTCCTGTCCCTGCGCAGGAGCCACGGCCATGAGATCCTGAGACCTGGTAGACGCCATCTCGTATGCTGGGGTTCTATCGTCAGCTTGTTTTGGAGCGCGACAACGGTAGCCTGAGGATGGACTGCAGGTATTTTCTCAGCGTGGGTGTGGTTGGGGGCGATGATCGGGCGTGTGTTAGGATGTAGGGAAAAGGAGAAAGGGGGTGGACCTACCTGAACCACTGTCTGAGGAGGGTTGCTGGGTCTCACTGTAGGTGGAGGTGTCCCTGGTGTAACCGCCTGGGCTGGGCTGCTGGTACTCAACATACGTGTTGTTCAGCTGCAGAAAACCAGAGTCTGTGAGGTATCTGGCAGTGCCCCCGCTTCGAACAGGTTCATCCATGGCTGGGAAAATTGGTGGCATCTCTGTCGATGCCTGCACAGTGAGTGGGAATGCTTCGTCGCGTGCTGAGATGTTGTTGTGTGGGTGTGGGTGACACATCGGGTGTGGCGTGGTCAAGGTTTGGGATGGAAGCTTTTTCGGGAGAGGTGTGCTTGCTTGTGCTTTTCCTGAGCAGAAGGGCACAAGCTGGAAAGGGGACAACTTGTCACAAGAAGAAGAAAAACAGAGTCAGATGGCTGAGTATATCAGCAGAGGATGGGAGAGTGGAAGGGGACAAGAAAGGAAGAAAAGAGAATTTGGGAAGAAGCAGGGGAGACTGGGAGACATCCAAGGTGGGTGTGATGTGGTCTGTCTGGGTGCAGAGAAAGAAGGTGCCTGGGGGACCAGCACCTTACCTTTCTGCAAAATGCACCGAAGAAAGCGTCCTGTACAAACTGAGACTTGAGAAATCTCAGAGTCAGTCCACTCTGGACCACAGAGACGTGAACACACTGCCTATCCTACAGACTTCTAGCAGGATGTGAGATAGATGACCCAGTCTTCCTCCTACTTGCCCCCCAAACACACTTGTGGCATCTCTTCTCTCAGTAGACACAGACACACACACCACATGTTGGTGTTGTGACACTCGTCATAGCCAGCTTCAGCATGCTCCTCTGTAGTTAGCTGGCTCCCTGCATCGAGCAAACATGAACATTGATCATCCTCTTGCTTCCAGTGCTGCTCCAGTGCCACTACTGCTCGTATTTTCGACCAAATGACCAACTGACTGCATCATTGTATCATCCCTGCTGAGCTCTAGCCAGTAAGAGGCCAAGTAGGGCCAAGTATCCAACCAACTGTCCATGGGCTGTGGTAATGTAAGGTGTGAGCCCTCAAGAAGTGGGCAAGGCCAGACATGATATTCGAGGTGAAGTTGAAAGATAGCAGAAGAACCCTGCAAAAGCACATGCTTGTGGGTCATTCCTGCCCTGTGTAAGCCCATACTATGTACTGTAGGCACACCACCCGTGGGAGTAGTGGGAGGTTTAGAGGGCCCTCATTCGTCATCTCAATGTAGCAGGTACTAATTATGTACTGTGTACCCACCCCTTCACCTCAGTACATGCTCTCTCTCTCTCTCTTCCCCTCCCTTTCAACAACAAGACACCTTGCAACAAAGTAAAACTTCCCTACCTACAGACTGCACCATTCTTTTTCTGCCAGCTGGCTCCCATTGAGCAGATATGCTCTCTTAGAAGAGGGCTATTTTGAATTATTCAGTTGATTCTCAGCCTTGAAATCTTCTTGATGACCACATAGGTCGAGTTGTGACCTTACTTATCTACTTAGATTATTCTCTTCCTCCATCACCACCTTTTGGCAAACATACATCCCAGTCCATCCACACCTGCCCATCATGCCTACCCCCAAACTTAACAGCAAATCGCCCACCATCAGGCGCATCCGTAAGTTCATGCCACCCGAAGGTTCTCGAAAAAGAAACCGCCTCATCCAACACTCTCTCTTCTCTCTCTCTATCTCCTTGACGAACAAAACAAGCTGAGACCCTTCCCTCCTCCCTACGCAGTCCGCGAGGCCCAGGAGCTCTCCTCCACCCCCTCCCCAGACTACACCGCGACCCCTCTCGAGACGGACCTCTTCGAGTGGCACTTCACCCTCCGCGGGCCCCCCGGCTCTCCCTACGCCGAGGGGCTCTACCACGGCCGCATCGCCCTGCCCCCCGACCTACCCGCTGCGCCCGCCCTCCTTCCGCTTCCTGACCCCGTCCGTCCGCTTCGAGACCAACCGCGAGATCTGCCTCTCCATCAGCGGCCACCACGAGGAGACCTGGCAGCCCGCCTGGGGCGTACGCACCGCCCTCGTCGCCCTGCGCTCCTTCATGGAGACCGACCCCAAAGGTCAGCTCGGCGGCCTCGACACCTCCGACGCCGTGCGTCGCCGCCTGGCTGCCGAGAGCAGGGCCTGGCGCTGTACCGGGTGCGGCGCACGCTCCAACGAGGACATCATCCGCGAGTGCGAGGAGGCTGCCGCCGCCGCCGCAGAATCCGCCGAGGGAGCCGCCGGTGGTGGCAGCGGCAGCAGCAGCGGTGGCGGTAGTGGACACAAGGATGTCGAGGTCCCCGCAGAGCTTAAGATGGGGTTCCGGGACGAGATGGAGAAGGAAGCTGCTGCTGCTGCCTCTGCTTCTGGTTCTGCCGGCGCCGGCGCCGGTGGGTCGGGCGAGGATTCCGAGAGCGCAGAGCTGGCAGAAGGGTTCGTGCAGACTGCACCACGGTCGGGTGTCGACGTCTCGGCGGGCGCTGCGCGGCCAGGCCAGACGGTCCCACAGCCGACCAGGACAGTGCCGTTACCCGATGCGACGACGCGTAACACGACCGAACCGGGTCGGCAGGCTCCAGGGTTGCAGCAGCAGCAGAGGCAGCAGACGTTACACGATGATGCCCAGCTGTGGATGACGGACCGGGTGATTGCCGCGCTGGCCATCTGCCTGGTGGCCATGCTGCTGAAGGTGACACTGAAATGGGTATGGGCTGAGTGATGAAGAAACATAAGAAAAAGCAGGGAGAAGCTGGTCTACAGGCCAAACGAGGGCACATACTATAGTAGAGTACTTGATATCTTTTGGTTTTGGCGTTCACAAGGAAAGGGGAGGGAGGCGTCACAACAAGGGCTCACGGCGTTCTTTTTGCGGGTTGAATAGTCCACAGCAGGGCACTGCAGGATAGGAAGATTGATGAGATGCCAGTAGTCCGGTAATAACTTTTTTAACAGCAATCTGGCAAGCCTGCGACTTGACGCGGCGCCTGGATCGAGATCCCCAATTAATCCATTTTTTCCTCTCAAATATACACTCGCACGCCGTTCTCCGGTCATACAACTACTTCAGAGCATTGGCTCCAAACAGCAAAGGCTCCATTTGATCATTCATTTGGGGGTGGGGGCATGACCTTCCAAAATCATTGAATCTCCATTCCATCCGGTAGACTCTTCGGGGGCTAGAACGGTGCTGGTATATAAGAGAGGCCTCAATATGCTAAAATTTTCCCATACACAGCCGTTGTTGCTTTTGGGGAAGGAACCCTTAAAGGGGAAGAAAAAAAAAGCAGACCTACGTGGTACAATGCACCAATGGTATACCGGATGCTTTTTTTTTCCCAACCCAAACGCTCTCAGAAAGCCTTCCCCCCCCCCCCTATTGTCCTTTTTGGCGACCCTTGCCGGTATTAAGTACACTTGACACATGGTCCTTCATGATGAGAGAGGACAATCTGCCAACAATTGCAACCCTTCCATACGAATAGCACGGTCGATAGGGCGCGGATCCCCTTTATCCCATGATCATCCCCTTCATGCTACCGAGGTCGCCCTCCTTGGCCGCTATTTCGAAGTAACCGTAGATGATACTAAAAGATACTCTCGTTAGCAACTGTCCTTGAAATGCAGGTAAGATCAAAGGAGGAGAAAAGACATGAGGCACTTACGTGACAGCGAGAAGGGTTCCGGTTCCGGAGCCGAGAGCGCCCAGAAGGTCGCTGGCGACGGACAGAGCTCCGATGCAGGCACCACCAAAGGCGGCGGCCGTCGGGATGATGCGCTTGAGCTCCTTGTACATGCTCTGGTCACGGTGGCCAGCCATGACGAGACCCTGGTCCTTGAGCTGCTTGGCGACATCGCGAGGGCTGGAACCAGACACCTCGATCCAGGTCTTGGAGAAGACGGCACAGGCGGTAAGCATGTAGGCGATGTAGATGACGGTGTGGATCGGGTCGATGAGGGCCTCCTTCATGTTCATGGGGGGCGACATGTAGTAGACAAGACCGGAGATGGGAGACAGCTGGCCACCGCCGCCCTCCTTGGCCTCCCAGATACCGAAGAGACGGACGAGCAGGTTCTCGGAGAAGCGGGAGTACAGCATCTGCGAGATGAGGAAGACGTTGGAGGACAGAGCCGACTGCAGCATGATGGGCATGTTGGAGGTGTAGAACAGGCGGACGGGGGTAGGAGCCACGGGCACCACGCTGGCGCGAGGACTTGATGGGGATCTCGACGCGGAAGCCCTGCAGGTAGATGACGGCGGCGAAGACGACGAGGGTGGCCAGCAGATTCATGACGTTGGGCAGGTTCTGGCGGTAGAAGGCCTCCTGGAGGGCACGCTGCTTGTTGGGCCAGGTCATGAGCAGGTGGAAGAGGGCGATGACGGCGCCCTCGTACTCGGGGCCGCGGCCGGTGTTGATGCTGGTCGGGGAGAAGGCCTTCCACATGATGGACTCGCAGATGTTGGTGGCGATGAAGAGAGAGATGCCGCTGCCGAGGCCGTACCCCTTCTGCAGGAGCTCGTCGAGGAGGATGACGATCATGCCGGCGATGAAGAGCTGGAGGATCAGCAGGACGACGATGCCGGCGCCGAGGTCAGAGGGGGCCGTAGAGGCCGGTGAAGACGTAGACGGTGGCGGTACCAGCGGACAGGATGAAGGCGAACAGCTTCTGGGCGGTCTGGTAGAGCTCACGGTCGGACTTGAGGTCGAGGTTGACGTCGATCAGGTGGGTGCCGGCCAGGAGCTGGAAGACCATGCCGGAGGAGACGATGGGGGTGATTCCGAGCTCCATGAGGGTTCCCCGGTTGCTCGCCATCATCATACGCAGCCAGTATAGAGGGTCGGAGGTGTCAGAGGACACGATACCGTAGAGGGGCATCTGGCTCATGACCAGGAAGATCAGGAGCGTGAGACCTGTCCACATCAACTTTTGGTTGAAGGGAATCTTGGTCTCGGGCTGCTGAACCTCTGGGAGGAACGGCACGAAGGGCTTGACCAGGTCGAGAAAACGTACTGCGAGACGGGTGCACATGTGTCAGTTCTGCTTCTCTCTGAGAAGGGCAATTGGCCACGCGACGCCCGTGTCTGGGAGGCCATCATCGTGAGAATCCTCGAGGACACAAGCAGGGGAGGAGGGGGATTTGGGACAGCTTACGGCTACTCATGATGGGCGACTTTTTTGGGTTGTAATGAGCTCGTCTAGAGAGGCATCCAAGAAATGGAGAAGAAGAAGAAAGAAAGAAAAAGTCGAGCCACAGAATGGCCCGGTTAGAAGACTGGATGCAGTACTGACGGATGCAGTTGTGAAAGGAGAGGAGGTGTGGTCTCTGAAAAGAGGAAGGAGAGAAGCTCCAAAAAAGTGTCAACGATTAAAACTTAAGGTTGGCGGCCGCATTTGCGCTGTACTGTAGCACTGAGAGGTGATCTGGCTTCTCCAAGCTCCAATTTGTGATGTGTCCAATACGGAAGGGCCTGGCTCCACTCCTTCCTCCCCCAGTTCCAGCGCACTCGACACCACTGGAGCTGCCGGTCAGGGGTCACTCAGGCACCCCAGGCGCTGTAGCTACGCATTACTACTCAAGTAAGTATTACTACTGAGTATTACTCGTACATTAAGTAGTCCGTACTTCTAGTACCAAGTACTTACAGAGGATAGAGGGCGGCACTAAGGGGATAGTGATCCACGTGACGCCAGCCCATTCATTCAGCTACTGAAACGGCACCGAGGTCGGCTTTCTTTTTTCTTTCTCGGTCGCTCGCTCATTCTTGGTCCCATCTTCACTTCACCTCTTTGGGTGCCCCCTGCGACTTGCAGCAATGTCATGATCAGAGCTTGGTTTCGTGCCGCTCCGAGTCTCAGATCGATACGATGTTCCGCCACAATGTCCACTCGCAGACCTCCATCGACCCCGCTGGTGGTCATTCTGGGATCCACGGGTACCGGGAAGTCTGAGGTGAGTTTGAATTCTCATAGCGAGATAGTCATGAAGTAGCACTGCTGACAAGGTGCTCTCCAGCTGGCTGTCGACCTGGCCGTCAGGTTCAACGGGGAAATCATTAATGCAGATGCCATGCAGATGTACAATGGTCTGCCCATCATCACCAACAAGATAACCCCTGAGGAGCAACGATCTATCCCTCATCACCTGCTCGGTAATATCAGTCTAGATGAGGAGACCTGGATTGTCGGTGTCTTCAAGAGGGAGGCTGGCAAGATCATCCAGGAGATTCGCAGCAGGGGCCGTCTCCCCATCATCGTTGGAGGGACGCACTACTACACTCAGGCACTGCTCTTCAGGGACCACCTGATAGAATCAAACAGGGATGCTCCCGAAGAGCTACCAGCGCAGGACAATAACTCTACCGAGTTCCCTATCCTAAGTGACACTACCGAGGCGATGTGGAAGAAGCTAAAAGAAGTCGACCCTGTTATGGCTGATCGATGGCATCCGAACGACAGGCGGAAGATCCACCGCTCCTTGGAAATATTCCTGACCACGGGCAAGCGGGCCTCAGACATCTACGCGGAGCAGCAGCAGAGGAAAGCCCAACAACAACAAGATGCTGTTGCCAAAGACGAGTCGGGCCCACGATCTGGATCTGACTCTGATTCGCTGTTATTCTGGGTGCACACCGAGGATAAGGCCCTCAAAAATCGACTCAACAGGCGTGTTGACAAGATGTTGGAGGCTGGTCTCATGGATGAGATTGCCAAGATGAATGCTTACATGCAGTCTACACCAGAAGCTGCACAATCTGTGGATTTCACGAGGGGCATTTGGCAGTCCATCGGCTTCAAAGAGTTCCAGCCGTACCTGAAAGCAGTGGAGGACGGAGCCGACGGGCCAGATCTGGAGGCCTTGAAGCTTGAGTGCCTCGAGAAGATGAAGACCGCCACCAGGAGGTATGCCAAATACCAGGTGAAGTGGATAGCCAAGCAGATGATCCCCCTGCTTCAGGAGGAAGGCAACCTGGGCCGGCTCTGCGTTGTGGATAGCACCGATGTCGCGCAGTTCACGGAGCAGGTCGTAAATAAGGCTGCTGTTGTAACTCAGAAATTCCTCGCAGGTGAGGACCTCCCGGCTCCATCCGAGCCTGCACGCGAAGTGCTCAGGGCGGCAGAGGCCGCAAACTCAGCTCAGGATACGCCTTGTCGCAGGCATTGCGATCTCTGCGACGCCACTCTTCTCTCCGAGGAGGCCTGGCTGAAACATACTCGAGGCAAGGCTCACCGGAGGCAACTCCGACATAAGAAGCGCACTGCGCTGGTTCCCATAGCATGTGCCGATGCCGAATCATCTCGGGCCGAGGGGGCAAACTTGGTAGAATAAAGCACTGCGGTTTCGAGCTTGTCAACTCGTACTTGTGAAGACAAGAAACCTCGCACATGTACCAACTACCAAGTGATGGAACCTAGTGATGCTTCATACCCAGACCTTCAGTATTCAGCTGGCCTACAGGAAGCAATTGACAGATCTTATGCTGGGTTGATTGATCCACCCCATCCATACCTCAAAAAGCAACATCCTATTGGTATATTCCCAAAAGGTTTCATTCTAGTTCATCCCATCTGAAGATATTAGACCTGGGCATGGATGGATTGAGCAAAGTGCAACTCCATTATGGAAGCACCTTGATGGATTGCCACACAAAGGGATCTGTGGTACATGGCACCTAGAATGCGGTGAGGGCTGTCACATGAGAGGCTACAGTCCACATTAGGAAGTGAGTGGTACCAGGGAGCAAGCAGGTGCTGCATAGCTGGCAATCACGGGCAATTGAATTGCTGCATTTTTGAAGAATTTGTGATAGATTTCCAGCAATATCAGATGGAGAGTGACTCAAGGCTTGTCCTGATTTCCTTCTCGTGCACAACACAATGCTGTGAGACACCCTGCCTGCCTGGTAGTTGCAAAGAGTCAACTCGTACAGATGGACAAGTCAGTACCGATAAGTGTTGCCTAGTAACCAGAAAGACCTTTTTTTGCTTCACAGGCTCTCTCTAATTCGAATGAATATCTACAAAGTAAACCCTATTTAAACACCTCTCATATTCCAAGTCCTCTGCTCTTTTCCTTCTTCCTTTGTCTATAAACTGTTAAACAATTATCAAAAAGGATCCCCATCTAAAGACTACATAAACATCCGCAATCATGAACTTCCTCGCTGAGCAGAAGTGCACCAAGTGCAAGAAGACTCCCCACAGGTGGACGTCGAGCTCCCCCGCCAATGCAGGAAGTGCAAGACCAAGTAAGCGCCCTAGACTTTCCTTCCTCGCCAAGTTGAGGAGCGTTCGGACCCTCAAATCGTTCACTGACCGCGCCCTCCCATCGTCCAGGTACTGCTCCAGCCGGTGCCAGAACGATGACTGGATTGCCCACAAGAATGCATGCGGCATTGAGTGGGATGAGGACGGCAACATCGTCCAGAAGAGTACGTCTTTGGCTTCCCAAGCAGAACATAGAGAGCGCACCCGTCCCAAAGTCTAAAGACAGAAAAATGAAGAAGAAAAAGGAGCGAAGAAAGCAAGGCTAACCATGAAACATGAAACAAATAATGCAGTGCCCGCCCGCGTTTACCCAGGAAATAGTCATCTCTGCCGCGCATATGCGCCCAACGAGGGTGGCAACATCATCACCTACCAGGAGGACGAGAGCGTGGCCATGAGGCTGCTGATCGAGGCCTACCGGGTCACTGACGAGGACGAACGCATCGCTAAGGGCAGCCTGAGCCTCGAGACGGACAACCCGAAGCCTCAGTATATCACGGGCTACGCCTTCAGGGGCCTGCAGGACTTTTTGCGTGTCCTCGAGCGGAAGCCGGGTGTGCTTCCTGACTGGTGGAGCCGCGAGAAGCGTAAGGAGTGCGAGAAGATCGCCCTGGAGATGTATCACTGTGGGTCTTTTTCACTCTCTCTTCTCCCCTATTTCTTTTTGCTCCAAAGCTTGTCCAGGCGCCTCCATTTTTATTTATTTTTTTCTCGGCCCACAATCACTGACCTTCTGACCTGCCTTCCTTCTCTAGGGAGCGACGTCAAGACCAAGGTGCCCAAAGAGATCGACGACGTCTACCGCTACGGAGGTCCCGTCATGAGGGTTCCTCTCCGCAGGTTCGTCTCGTTCGTTGCCGGCGCCGGTCCCTTGGAGAACATTCTTTGAGTGTGAGAAATCTCCACTGCTGGTGTCCTTCATCCATGTAGGCAACCCCTCAATGGATACTCGGCGGCCTTGGTGACTTTCTGAGAGTTGTGATGGCAGAAGAAGACTACCGTGATGGACGACCTCGTGCCACTTGAGAATATCACTGGTAGATATTGTGCTAGAGTCCTAGTAAAACAAAAATCTTCTTGCCGAAAAAATATGCTATGCGTTTACTACTTGATGAGATTCAAATGCATTGGATAACCAGGCCACTGCCGTGCTGTGGATGAGAACTCTGGTGTATGGTTGTAGTGAGACTCAAGACTGTGAGTGATCTAGGAGTAGTATTAGTCCTCTATACTGTATAAGAAGGTTTCATTCAAGATCATGCGAGTATTTGGCGGATCGATTGTCGAGTGCATAGCACTTCAGAAGGCAGAGAGCAGTGCCCTTTTCAAAATTGTCCAATTGCAAAGAAAGAGTTCAGCCTTGACGGAGTCGCGACGTTAACCTGAAGGGACTATTTACCCGAGGTTTACCCGAGTGGGATACTGGCAGTACCCTGAATACGGACGTACTTACTTGTAGTACGTACCTGCTTCCGATAAGATAAGCAACGCTTTCCCAAATTTTTGAGCGGGTCGCCGCCTTCTGAGTTTCCTCTGCGACGGCCTTTTGGCAGACGACACACACCTTCCACTGCAATTCTTCGCCAGACACCGCAAACATGGCGCCACGGAGCAAGCTCAAGGTCGCGCTGGCGGCCGAGAAGGGTTTCAACGACAAGGTATGGATTGCGCTCCCTCCTTCCTTCACTCCCTCCCTTCCTCCCTCTCCCTCTCTCTCCTTGGCTTTGCTTTCATGGTAGGTTCTGACTGACTCTCGCGCGGTGTAGAAACTCAAGCAGTTGAAGGACAAGAAGAAGCACAAGGCCGTCATAAAAGATAAGCGTAAGAAGGGTCTTCTCCCGGAGAAGGAAGTTTCTGAAGACGAGGAGGAGGAGGATTGGGAGGATGAGGAAGATGAAGACGAAGAGGACGACTCGGAAGCCGAGGAGGGTTTCTTTGATATGGAGGCCGAAGAGTCTGAAGACGAAGAGTCTGAGGATGAGGAGATGGGTGGTGTATGTTATTATCTCCCCGTCATCTCAATGTGGCGTTGATTTACTGAACTGACGCATACTCTCTCTCACTCACAGACCACTTCAGCAGCGGCCCTCCTGAACGAGAGCGATACCGACTCAGAATCGGAGGTCGAGATGGAAGAGAAGATACAGCGAGTTCCCAAGCCAAAACCCATACTCAAGAAGGCCTCCGCCGAGACCAAGCCCGCACATGTCGAAGAGGAGGACGAGGATGACGAGGAAGAAGAAGAGTCCGACATCGCCCTCTCCGACCTCGAGGACATGGCCGACTCCGACCGTGAGGACCTCTACGTCAAGACAAGACTCGCCATCAACAACGGCCCCGCCCTCCTCGCCTCCCTCAAGCGCATCGCTCTGCCGCGCGACTCTTTCGTCCCGTTCTCGGCGCACCAGATCGTGGCGTCCTCTGAGCCCACCGCAGGCAAGATCGAGGACATATCCGACGACCTGAACCGCGAGCTGCAGTTATACGCACAGTCGCTCGAGGCCGCCAAGAAGGCACGCGCGTGCTGCGGGCCGAGGGCGTGCCTTTCTCCCGGCCCAAGGACTACTTCGCCGAGATGGTCAAGGACGACGGACACATGGAGAAGGTCAAGGCGAAGCTGGTTGAGGAGGCGACCAACAAGAAGGCGGCCGCCGAGGCTAGGAAGCTGAGGGACCTCAAGAAGTTTGGCAAGCAGGTGCAGGTGGCCAAGCTGCAGGAGAGACAGAAGGAGAAGAGGGAAACACTTGAGAAGATCAAGGCCTTGAAGAAGAGTATGTCTTTTGTTTGCCCTCCCCCTGCATACTTTTTGCATTTTGATCATTACCACGTTTAGACTTGGAATACAACGTTCTGTGTGCGCTGACGATGGATTTTCTGAAAAATTACAGAGCGTTCCGAGAACGGCAACGAACTCACCACCAACGAGGCCGATCTCTTTGACGTTGGTGTCGACAACGAGCTCAACAAGCCCGGCAAGCGCTCCCGCGGCGGCGACCAGGGCGGGCGGACACCCAACTCGAAGCGCGCAAAGAAGGACGCAAAGTACGGCTTCGGCGGCAAGAAGAGGCATGCCAAGTCTGGCGACGCGGTCAGCTCAGGCGACCTGAGCGGGTTCAACGCCAGGAAGATGAAGGGCCAGGGCGGCGGTCCTGGGAAGAGGAGGCCCGTGAAGACGGCCAGGCTGGGCAAGAGCAAGAGGGTGGCTAAGGCTGGGAAGAGGTAGTTGTTAGCCCGGGGCGGCTTGCGAGGGCTCTAGGCTGTTCGTTGTTCGGGCCTGGCCGGTGTCATGCATGTTTTTTTTTTTTTTTTTAAAAAAAAAAAAGAAGAAGAAAAAATGGGATGGTGGACGGTTTCGGTTTGAGGCTCAAATCTGAGGCTTCAACACCTTTTTGGCATGGATGGCGTATTGTGATATCCAAGGAATAAGAGAAAAGCAATCCCCAGAAATTAGAATAGTCATCGTGCTTCATGTGTCTTTCCACTCCATAACCAGATAGTTTCATGCAATCTGTTTTGAGTAGAAACAAGCACAGACCGGCCAGCCAGTCACGCCCATGTGTGAATAGATTCCTGTCTGAAACTCGCCCGCTCAAGTATCTTTAGTACTTATGACTCCTATCCTCTTTTTTTTTATTCTCTGCCTCTTTGCATGCTTAGGCACGCTCTGACGCGGGTCCCATGTAGGGAGAGGTTAGACGACGTTGACTGACAGGAGCACGGGGCATTCATAAACACAAGAGCGAAGAAGTGACGGAAAACCTAACCTGGGTTGATCCTCTAGAGTTTGATCCAAAGAGAGAACAATTGTGTATTGAAGAGAGAGCTAGCTGACCTTCCTCACCCCCTAGGAGCTCACGTGCGAATGGGTGAGGTTTCGAAATCATTATACGAGAACAATGCCGCCACTATCAACAACAGGAGGGCCAACTAATCCCATCCACCCATCCATCTCGGTTTCCAAGGCCCAATCAATTTCTCAATAGCCCTTACTTTCCCTCTCTCTCTCTTTTTTCCGTTTGGTATCACAAGACAAGGTCGACGAGAAGACGCCTGCAGATAAGTTATTGCTTTGAAAAGTTTAATCGCAGGAGATAGAAAGGAGGAAGAAGAAGGACCGCATGATAACGCGCGTGTTTCTGTGTGCGTGCGTGCGTGTGTGTGTGTGTGTGTTTGTGTTTCTGTCGCAATGCTGATGATGATGAGTTTGTTGTTCAGACCAGAAGATAGGCAACCCTAAGTAGACTAAAAGAGGAAGAGACAAAAAAAAAAAAAGGAGGAGCCCATGCCATGCCACGCCATGCCACGCCGATCCGCTGCGACCAAGAAAAAAAAAAAGAAAATGTGTAAACATTATGACGGTTTTTGTGTGTGTTGCTCAGCTTCGACCTGTACAGCTGATGGACTGGCACAGGGAGTCATTTTCGTTCCACGCAAAACCCTCCCAAGACCAAAAAGAGAAAAGAAAAAGAAAAATTGCTCCACGATTGGGAAGGGGTATCTCATCACTGCGTCGCCGCGACGCACCAGTGCCGGTGGAAAGCCCAGGCACTTTTCTGGCATTCCTTGCTGCAGTACTTGGTCCGTCGGCATCTCCTGCACTTGGCAAACTGCCTGGTATACTCCTCCCATTTTCCACACTGGTAGTATGCGCATTGGCGGATGCCGCCGCGCGTGTCATCTTTCCGGCACAGGTTCCTCATAACGACGCCGGCCCAGTACTGCATGTCTGTGCTGTGGTAGCGGACCGTGAACTTCTCAACCAGGGGGAAGATGTTGAGGTCGTTGGGCAGGAGGTATTCCTCCTCAAACTCCTCTTCGTCGTCGACGTCCATGCCTGCCTCCTCGCTGTCCAGGGCTGAGATCTCCTGGCCAATCTTTAACCTCGGCACCAGGTGGCTCTTCTGGAAGTAGGTGCGCAGGTTGCAGTATTTCGAGACGTAGGCGAGAAGCTGGAGCGACATGAGGACATCCTCCTCGCGGGGCATGGCAGCAAGCATCTGGGGGTTCGGGTTCATCTGGCGGCCGAGGAGGTAGTGAGGACGCTGGCGCTGGGCATCGTGGGCTGTGGAGGGGTGACCATGGCCGGTCTGTTGGGGGACAGACCGAGCAGCGGGCCAGCGGCTGCTGCAGGGGTGGGGTTGATGATGCTTCCGTCGATTGGCGTGCGGTGCGTGATGTTGAACGTCCCAGGCTCCTGGGGCTCTGAGTCGTTGGTTGCATCTAGGTCGATCTGCGGGCCGGTGATGATGCTGTCGCCCTCCTCCATGGCGATGTCCTCGATCCCGACCTCCTGGATATCAGCAGGGCCAGAGATGTCGGCCTCGGGAGCCTCGTCGGACTGCATGCTGTCGCCGTTGAGGTCGTCCGATTCTGTAGTGGAGTGCTGTTGTCGTATTGACGGGCGCCTCCGAGGCCTGGACGCCTGTCCCAGGCCCGAGGAGGGCCGAACAGTCGGAGACCTGATCTGCGGCAGAGGGAGCGGGGTTGTGGGGGATGTGGGCTGGGAGGACAGCTGGGGCTGGCCAAAGGCCCCATGGATGCCAGCCGGTCGATATCCCGTACAGGCCTGAGGAAGCCATCCGAGTCCATGGCGACGGGCGTCTGGGCCCGCGGCTGGAGGAGCTGACGGGGTGGAGGGGTGACGGCAAAGCCGCGGGCATCTCGTTCTCTGGGTTGATGGTGATGATGGCGGTGGAGGTGGAAAGAGGTTGTGTGCTCCGGAGGCGAGGTGACAGGGGGCTGAGGAGTCGCCGTCGAGGCGGCAGAATACTGTGGGCCGGTATCCTGGGCGGTAGATGGACCACTGGCGGTGAAGGGCGATGCTGCGGGGAGCTCGACCGCAGGAACCTCGATCGGCGGAGGAGCTGCCCGCCGGAAGAGCCTGTGGTCGATGTCCGAACGGCCTGCGCGGTTGGAGAAGCTGCCCGTCTTGGAGACGCCGTTGTGATCGTGACCCCTGGACCGGTGAGGATGGTCTCGCAGCTGTTTCTTCTTCTCCTCCTTTTCTCGGAGCTTGTCCGTGACCTTGATGTAGTTGTCGAGGATGGTGGCAATGACAGGGACCATGTCAGCCTCGACGACCCGGGTCCGCACACCCCTCGGTGCCCCTGACACCTATGTTGACGACACACTGAAAAGCCAGGTTCCACTTCCACATGTCCATCATGTCCTTACTCCTTCCCTGCTTCAGGATGCAGACCAGGCGCTCGATGCCTCCATCGACGGTCAGAATGTCCCGGATGCGGGCCGAGGACGTGGTGAGGTAGGCGAGATGGTTGAGGGAGTTGATCAGAGGCAGGGTCGAGGTGCAGTCGAGGGCCCGCCGGTCGTAGAGCGCGGTGGTGATGGCCACCGACGCCTTGTTGACGTTGGGGATGCTGAAATTGACTTCCCTCATGGTGGGCAGCCAGACTTCGCCGTGTTTCAACTCAATTATGCAGAGGACACAGAGACCTCCTGCCCGATGCAAACTTGCAGCTGATGGAAATGCCGTATCTTGGACAGGGTTCGGAAAGCCCGTCCTCCTTTTGAAGGATAGATCGTACGTCTCCTGGACGCGTCTGGGCGAGCAGACTGTGACTTTTATGATGCGATCAAGGTCGAGGCTGGAAGGCGGAGATGACGGTTGTATGCAGCACGCCTAGCCCCCTTTTTAATGCTCGCACACCAGCTGACACGGGATCGAGTGGAGATGGATGGATCGTGGGACAGGTTCAGTCTCGAGAGGCACACGGGGGGGTTGCAACTTTTCGTCGAGGATGGTATGCAGTTATTCTCGAGGAGGAGTGACTGTAGGGATGGACTCGATGGTCGTGAATATCGAGAAGAGTAAGGATAGATGTGTGTGTGGTTGTGTGGAAGGTCGGATCGAGGATCGTCTCGAGATTGTTGGCGGAGCGGCGTCAGGTTTCAGAGAACCGCTTGACCAGGATAGGGAGGTGAGGAGAAGGCAACACAGTGAGAGAGAGGTATGTTTGTCGCTGTTGCTCGTGTGGCATATGATAGAGAGAGAGAGAGAGAATGAGAACTGAAGAACGGAGTAGAAAAGTAGAATTGTATGAAGAAGGTATTGTCAAACAAGTTCAAGTTCATCAAATGCCTCGTCGCCTATTTCTGCAGATCGTACCGCTTCGCCCTCGATGCCGCTCGGTCTCGAACTCGACTCATTCGCGGTGGCCCAGGGCAACGAGTGGCGACGGGTCGGCAGAGGGAATTTCTTAGGGAGGAGGAGGAGAGAAGTTGGATGCAGAATAGATTTGGATGCACAGATGAGACTGGCAATGAAAAGAAGTGATTCGACTCCCTCGGGGAAGAAGGGAAGAGAGAAGGCGAGGGGGGAAGAGGAAAGAAAAAAATCGTGCCCGGGGATGGCGAGGGTGGATGAGGATGGCGGGTGGTGGGTGGTAGGGGAAGAAGTACTGGGCTGGGGTTTTGGGTGGTCTGAAGACAGAGCGCGAGAGCGAGACGCAGGCGAGGGATCGAGCTGATGAGACTGGGGATCACCCGTTGGAGAGCAAGGCCCTACCTAGCAGGCCTAGCAGGCACCCGCTGCTGTCAGCGTGCCAGCGTGCCAGCGTGCCAGCGTGCTGGAGCCTGCACTGCTACTTATTACAGCGCCGCACGGCCGCTAAACGATATCTACGGTAGTGGGAAACGGCTGTTTCCCTCTCTGCCTCTCTCTCTTGCTAGGGGCCCTGGGTGCTGGGTGCTGGGGCATGTTCCTCCTCCTCCAAAAGGCCGCCCCCGCCCAGCAGCCCCCTCTCCGTCCCTCCCCCAAGGTCCTGGGTCGCCTTCAGACCCACCAGCGCCACCCACCCTGCCACCCTGCTTGCTGTCTCTGAGGGCGGCTCCCCTCAAGATTGCCAGTTCAAGCGCGGACCACTAGCTGAGGTGCCTTATCAAAACAAAAAGAGGAAAGCTATCAGGTTCCTCACCGCAAAAAAAGAGACAGGGCTATGTTCAGACCTCGGCCGGCCTCTTGCGAAACTGTCGGTCATTCCTTGTTGGGCGTCAACGGTGTGGTGAGGGACATTGCCCAAGTGGTGGAGCCGACAGAAATATGCAACCAGTGTATCAGATTCTGGCAGCTCTCTTGTTCTCTGCCTGCAGAGAGAGAGCTTCATGCAGCCAACCTCGCGCCCGCCTGCGACCCTCCTCAAGTGAGTAGTGGGCAGCCAACAGCTCGTCACAGCTTGCCCGCTCACCCACTCATTCGCCCCCTCCCCCCGAGGCCTGCCGGTAGACCTGCGTGCATGCTGACATACTATGCATCACATTAGTAGTAGTACATATAGTAGTATTATGGCATCATTATAGTATGTCGAGTCCAGGTGTCGTCCATTGTCGGTACCATTACGATGGCGAGCGACATGTTGATAAGATTCGATCCTTGTTCCAAAAGTTTCATATTCCATCAATAATCATGTCGCCGTCACCAGCACTGCCGCGCGCAGCCCTCGTAATTGTTTGATTGATGATGGATTGGATCCGCGATCAATGTCCCTTTTTTTCAATTGCAATGTCAGAAAGGCTCAATGCAGTGGAGCCCGGCTGAGGGTCTCGACTGCCACCAGCTCGTCCGTGTCTGGGTGATCGACACGTCCGGGGGTTCCAGACTGGATGGAACGAACACAAAAATGTTGCCAAGCATCCACCCACCCACGACCCGAAAAGCATGCCATCAGAGACAAATCTGCATTCCTTCCCGCCACTGGCCACTTTGTTTTCCTTTTTTTCTCCTTGCCAGACACACACCACCACTCCAGTTGCGAACAAATTTGAAAAGAGGAGAGACGTCACTTGCCAGTTGGTCTCTGTCTCTGTCTCTCTCTTTTTCTGTGGGTTTGTGTGTTTCCACACGAGAGAAACAAGATAAGAAGAAAGAGAGACGAGCAGGACAAGGGAGGGAAGGACTTGGCTCATATACTGTAGAGAGACTTGAAACGTCTTTCCTGTTTGGTCGTGCTCCGCATCTCGATCACACACACACGACTGGAAAAGAAAGAAAAAAAGAACGCCCAATGATGGATAGTGGTGACCGGCAGTATCTGCAAGCCCATGCCAAATGTGCATGGCAAGGGCGCTACAGTTTGCTAATGTGCCCTGCGCTCCCTGCCTGCCATGTTCCCATGCCCCTCACGCCACCTTTGGCTGTGGAGAAGGGCGGTTCTGTCAGATACCTGGATGCATGTCACGTACTTACTGCATCTGAACAGCATCGAGTTCTGTCTACATGACATCTTAGTAGAAGATTTATTATTAAAAACTTCCGCCGATCCGGCACACACCCAACTGCATTCAATGCATCGTTGGCTCGAACTGGGAAAGGAGTGACAGACCACCTTGGCAGCCATCCTTGCGGTGAACCTGGGCGACCCGAAAAGCTGGAGGATCGTCTGCCACATGACAACCTCGTTGGTGGGTGTGTGGGTGTGTAGAAGCCTTAATCCTAACCTAATATCGCACAGGGAATAACAACACTTTTGTCTTGTCGGCAAAAAAAGAGACACGATTTATAATATATATATGTGTGTGTGTGTGTATATTTATATATATGGAACACCAAAAAAGCAACAGTGGATTGAGTAGGGAGAGGAAAGAAGAGGACAAAAAGAAAAAAGGTTGCGTCGCCACTCCAGGGTATCATCGTCTGTGTGTGTGTCACCCTCTCGGTAGGTTTTCATGCGAGGCTTCCTCCTGCGGGCTGTCTCGCCAAGATTGTCCACCAAGGTTCACCAATTGAGCGCCCCATACCCCATGCCCAGAGAGTCCTGCATACTACCATAGCATCAAGTAGTGCCAAAGCTCGGTGCTTTTCCTCCTTCTTGGCCGCCGTTCTTGGTAGCAGACAAGCCAATTGAAAGCCGCACTCCAACGGGGACGACAACGGATGTGCTGCAGTAGCCTGTCGACGTCGACAATTTCTATCACGAGGACAACTGCATGCAATCAATGCCTGCCGTGCCATGCCATGCCATGACCCCTCGCCACAAGAGAGATTCTGTCATGCGATTTCTCACTCAACGCACTGACTCTCTCTCTCTCTCTCTTTCTCCCTGCTTTACAAAAACAAAAAGCTCGTCACCGCTGGCCGAGTGGCGCTGGCCATCTCTTACTCTTACCAATTGCGGCTCTCTCTATTTCCCCTTCCCGGCCCTGCGGTTCGGGGCCGCCGATCAACCTCTGGAGAGGAAGTTTCTAGGGCGAGCTCCAGAAGAAGCGCTGCGCCGCACCTTGCCCCTGGACTTCCGAGAACTCAAGAACAAAGGACTCTGGCGGGCCGGTGGTGGCTGCGCTCGTTGGGGGGTGGGGATGGGGAGGAAGGCAGGAGGCAAGTACGGCAAGCAAGGGTTCTAAAGCTGTCAGCCGCCCTTGCCCTCCTTTTTTTTCTTTCCTCTCAAAACAATACAAACTTTATGCCTATTTTGCGATTGCAGCCTGGCCAGGGCCCTGGTTGGCCGTGTTTTGTTTCAGCTTGTCTTTAAAGAATGAAGAAGAATGACAAGCTTCTTCTTCTTCTTCTCCCCTTGTTGACAATGTGATAATTTCCCGTTGGGTGCCGGCTTATTTGCCCAAGCAGGCATTTGTAATGTTCAAGTAAAGTATATTATGTGTCTTGTGTGCGTGTCTTGGCTTGGGTTCAGTGGCCATTTTCATTTGTGCTCATCACATTTGGTTGCTGCTGCTTTGGTCCCTGCATTGGCGGCGGGGGCTTTCGACACAGGCGCCTAATTTAGGGCCCCCTTCCCCCGACCGGGGCAACAAACACTATGAACGACACACACACCGTGACACCCTTCTTCACTGCTTCCGGACGAACCAAGAGTCACAGCGAAACCCGAGGTTGGCGTTGGCTGGCTCGAGCCTTACAGTATTATTGCCGCTGGAGGAAATTCATGCTCCTTGTGTTCCTTTTTTTTTTTTTTCTTCCTTTTTTTCCCTTTAATCTCTTATGATGGCCTCGATAGGCCATATGCATTCCCCAGACAAGCGAATGCTAATTTTCTTTATTTCCCTCCCCAGACACGGCCCACGGCGCCCCAGGCCAGTTTCAGCTCAAGTCCACCAAACCATCAATCTCACATACCAACCACGCAGGCCACAAATTACGGCCCTCTCTCTCTTTCTCTCTCTCACTCTCACACTTGCCTCCTCCTCCTCCTCGATTCCATCCACGCTCAGGCAGACAATCATCACGTCAGCTTTCACCTCATAGTATGAGGTCATCACCCCCCGGCACACCGCCCAAGCTGCCTACAGTCTCTCTTTTTCTGCCATGTAGTAATTAGTCACGTCGTCTTCCTCTCTCTCTCTCTATCTCTCTCTTAAATGAGAGAGGACGAATCCCTGACTGATGATGGGATAGAAGTTGAAGAAGGTTGTGCACTAAGCTTTTTTGTAACGCGCCTTGGCGTGTGCGCGAGCTTTCTCTTGGGATGAAACAAGGTTCGTCCCAATTAAGAAGCGGCCGAGGTCTTGGCTGGCTTGACTTTGCGCTGTGGTGTCTCTGGGAACCCTGGAGGCACTGAACTGCTGCTGCTGCTGCTGTGTATGTGTGTAAGGTGCCGACGTTATGTCAGGACGGTGAGCTTACTCGTACAAGAGGCAGCACACAGAGAGAGAGAGTGTGTGGTGTATTTCTATGTTTGTGCGTGAAGAGTGAGGTCTCTATTTGATGCTGCGGTGTCTAAGAGGAGTTCTAGTTATTGCTCAGGACCTCTACCAAAGTAATCTCCCCCAAGCCCAGCGCCGTCTCAATGCACACGACTGCCCACATTACTACTGTACAGCGCAGGCCCATGTTGAATTCCCCTTCCCACAGAGAACATGTCACCAGGCGGATGGCTCTAGTCTTCCTCACTGACCATCGTGGCCCCAAGCTGTCTATACCGTCTATCGGCATACGCCAGCCCAAACACCTCCTCCTCCTCTCCTGCATCTCTTCTGCCCGTTCCCTCCACGATATCAACCACCTCCGCCAGCACAACCACATGATCCCGCACCCCGACCAGCCCACGGTGCGGCTCGTCGTCAAGCAGCCGGCACCGTAGAGCATACAGCACCCCCTCTCCCCCAAGCAGCGGTGGTGCTGCCTCCTCGCGCCCCTCCCCTGCTCTTCACCTTCCCCATCCTGACTCAACACCTCACATCCACACCCCTCCCTCATCCTCTCGGCCTCAAACACTCCAAGGTCCGACGCATTGCCCCGCCGGAACCAGTCCGCCACCCGCGCCCCCTTGGACGTCCCCGCTCAGCACATGTATATTAAACCGCCGGCTCTCTGCAACGGCGTCCAGCGTCCGCGACGGCCTGGCGATGTTGAACATCACCAGCGGCATGGGGTACAGCGACAGCGAGGTGAAGGAGGACATGGTCATCCCCCTCGGCTCGTAGGAGGAGGAGGGGGACGACGACGATGAAGCGGCCGCCGTGCACACCACGACCGGGTGCGGGAGAAGGCGCATCACAGCGCGCAGCTGCTCGGAGAGGGTGATGGTGGTGGTAGCGCCGGTGGAGGAGTGTGGGTGGGGGTGGACGGAGGGTTGTTCTGGGGGCGCGAGTTTCCATTTTGGACTTGCTGGGGTGGCTGTGCTGGATAGAGACCTCACTGCGAGGCCTTTTGTGCATACACATATATGTTAGTCTCAAGTTCGATATAGTAATACATGAGACAACAGCGTAATAATCACTTACGTGGACCGCCATGTTGGACCGTGGTGGCGGCGGCGGCGGCGGCAGGAGCAGCAGCAGCAGCAGCAGCAGCAGCAATAAACTTACGGCGCAGGAGGCCAGAGCAGCGTGCCAGGGTATTAATGCTCCATGCTGGCGAGGAGACTTGCTGTTGTGTATGATATGCGCTTCTGCCCATTTGGCACAAGGCGCATGCTCTCCTCATCTCAGCCCATGGGACATTGAATGAGTTTGTCCTGTTGCGGTCCAAAAAGACGTTCTGGACAGAAGGTGGAAAATATATGTATAAAAAAAAAAAAGGTATGACGACGGGGAACCAGGCAGGGATACATACTACTTAGGGGTACATGGTGCTTATTACTTTGCAGAGTACGTCCGTAGAAGGTACAAAGTAGCTACGATAAGCGATAAGACAACCTTCAAATTTCCACCCTGCCGCTACTCAACACCAAGACCGTGTGAACCTCTTCTGATCTACGACGAACACGGAGAAAAACCCCAAAAATAGATCAAGAGCCACTAATACCGCAGAACGACTTCCTTTTTCCCCCTACAAGAAGCGCCACTTTCAGCATCTACAACAAAGCAACAGCAGCCCACCTACTGCCCCCTGGCCCTGCGACGGCCAGACAAGCCAAAGCCTTCCCTTCGCCCCAAGATGGCCAGACTACCCACGTCCCTCCTCCCAAGGAGCCTACCATTGTCCTCTTCCTCCTCTTCCCCCTCCGGCTCCCTCCTCACAGCCTGCGCCAGGCCAAGTCTCACCACCAGCACCACCACAAGGCCCAACAGCCTCCTCCCGACAACAATCACAATAACCCAGCAGGTCCGCCACGCGACCGAGGTGACTAGGCCCAAGCGCCCCTTCACCTGGACCCAGATCGTCCAGCTCTCCGACGGCTCGACCTATACGACCCGCTCGACCTCCCCGCTCCCCCGTCTACCGCTCCACCAAGGACACCCGCAACCACCTGACCTGGCAGCCCAGCGAGGTCAGCCTGCAGAACGTCGAGGTCGACGAGGCCGGCAAGCTCGCCAGCTTCAGGCAGCGCTTCGGCAGCGGGTACGAGCTCGCAGGCGCCCCTGCTCCTGCTGCTGCCGCCTCCTCCTCAGAGGCCGAGCTGGCCGCGGACAAGAGTGACGACGGGGCCAGGAAGGGCAAGAAGGCCAGGGCTGCTGAGGCGGCTAGGGCGGCCAAGGCTGCAAGGAAGGCGGCGGCGGTCGAGCCCGATGTCGTGGAGGAGGCGGCTCCGGTTGTCAGCGAGGAGGATTCGTTTGAGAGCCTGATGAGGGCGTATGTGCGGGATCAGCCGAACCTGAAGGGTGGGCAGGTTGCTGGAAAGGTTGCCTCCAAAAAGGGCAAGAAGAAATAAATAAGCTGTGGGTAGAATGAAAGGAATGATTATTATATGTCTTTGAGAGGAATCATGATGAGTTTAGGCCCATTGCATGTGTAACGCTCTGCTGCATTGAGGTATAAAAAAGTGGGAGGCAACATAAAAAAAGAGAGGTAGTGCAGAGCGATCGATTTTATGTACAATAAAACACTCTCAGAGGCACAAGGCTATAACACCTAGGGCAACACCCAGAGAGCATCCCCCTGGTCTTTTGCGACCCCCGTTCCTCGATCTCAAAGGTATGGATGATGACGACCTGGGATGCTTGATTTGAACCCCTACGTTCAACGACGATCATGCCATGGTAGATTCATCCCTAGTGGCCCATTCCGAGCCAGTCCCCGGTCATTGTAGGTACTGAAGCTATGTCGACGCACCCCGCCACTCTAGTCAGAGTCCTCGTCGATGCGAGCCCGGGCCCGGTCCACCGCCGTGTCTCCAGTCGGCTTGCTGTTGTTGTTGTTGCCTGCTGACTGGATGACCGGCGGCTTGTAGAACATGTTCTCGTCCTCTGCCGAGTCGAGCTGCACGAGGAATGTCTCCCACTTCTCGATGAGCTAGAGAGAAAGAGAGAGAGAGAGTTAGAGAAATAATTTGTTAGCAACCTGTAGACAGCCACTTTGGATGCTTCGCCCCACCACGATAACTCACCTCCTTCTGTGCCTCAACAGAGCTCTCGAGGAATGTCTCCACCCCGGCCTTGAAGTCCTCCACCTTCTCCCTCTCGAACCGGTCCAGCTCCTGTCTCAGCAGCCGCCCCATATCCTCGAACAGGAGATGTGCCTGGTGGACCTTCCTCTCGGCGTCGCCGACCTCGGCGCTGACCTGGTTCAGGCGGTCCTGCTGAGACCTACCCTGCCGGAGCAGCTTGTCCTGGTTCGCCTTGCGCTTCTGCAGCTCAGACTCAGCGGCGTGCCAGGCATAGAAGGCCTTCTGTCGTTGGCCGAATGCCTGCTTCACACTGCCGATGAGCCGGATGTACTCTTCGATGGTGATGCCGAAGGTGAGGACGTCCTGTTGTGCCTGGCGATCATACACATCTCTAATGGTGATCTGCAGGTCCGACAGCGCCTCCAGAGGTCCGGACAGGGTCGGTGAGAGCTCGACTGTGGAGAGGGCGTGGAGCGAGGCAGAGAAGTCGCCCGCCGCCTCCGCCATCTGCTTGCGCTGCGCAACCATGGTGTCCATGGCCTTCAGCAAGCCCTTGAGCTGAGTCTCGAGTGCGTCCAGGTAGACGCGACGGTCGTGGAACCACTGTTTCCTGTGTGATCAGTACGTGTTGGTCCAAGAGTGGTGCTGGAAAAGGCCATATCACAACTCACATCGTCCTGCTCGACAAACTTGCTAGTCGAGCCTCCCAGGCCCAGGCTGCTGAACATGCCCTTGCTCTCGCCCAGGTTCGGCTCCCTTCTCTCCTTGTGCTTGATATCCACGTTGAACGACTCGCTCTCCAGAAACAGCTTCAGATCCGCATCATGCTGCAGCGTGGGGTGTGCAGCCGTCTTGTTCAGCATCTTCTCGAGCGCAGCCCGTCGCGACTCGACAAAGTTGCTCTCGAATCGACCGACAGCCTGTTTCTCGGGAGGAGGCGGGACAACAACTCCCGGGTTGTTGGCATGGAGGGTGTTGTAAAGCCATAAGAAGTCGCGGTATCTCCTCTTGACCTCAAATTCGGACTGCTTGTAGGCCTTGGACGAGGTCTGCGAGACCAGCCAGAGTCAGTCTTTCTCACGCTCTCCCTTCTCCAGCCGCGCCCTCCCCCACCACGCCGGGAGGAGGATGGTCTCGAAAACATACCTTGGTCCGCACAGAGTAGACTATATGACTGCTCGTCAGATCCCCGACCTTGTGCGGGTCGCCCACCGTGATCGTAAAGCTCGGCTTGGCCGCCTGCTCGACACTGACGCTCGGCGGACCCATGCCCCGCGCCACAGGTTGCGCAGCCTGCACTGGCGGTGGTGCCCGGCCACCTATCCTGTCGTCGTCGTCGTCCTCCTCATCATCATCCATGATGCGGTGCGGGTCGCCGGCAACCTTCCTCGGCTGGCCGCCGCTGCCCATGGTTGTGCGCACGGGGAGTGTCGACGCCATGGCCGCCGGAGCCGCGGATGAGCCGGGTTCCTTCTGCGGCGGCATTGGCGGCGCATCATTGGCGGCAGCCGCCGTGGCTCCGCCGAGGGGTCCCAGGGGGTCGTCGTCGTCCACGGCCTGCAGCTTGGTCGGCTGCGCGACGAGGCGGCGGGGGTCAGGCGCGAGGGCGGGGGCCGCCAGAGCTGCTGGCGGCGGAGGAGGCGGTGGGCGCTGCACCCGAAGCTTTGCTGGGCGCATCGTCGGCACCTGTCGAGGGCTCTGAAGGTGGTTGATGTACGGGCGTATCTGCCCAGGGGGATTCTCCGAGGGGGTCCATCGTCGATCTTGGACTTGTGTGCTGCAGCTTCTCTTCTTCCTGATGAATGTGTCTTTTGTCTCTTTTGACTGAAGAGTGTGGTAGGTGCAAAAGACCAGAGATCAGGATCCAAGGGACGAGTTTGAGGATGTGAGGTCTCTAGAAATTCATCTCGACAAACATGTAAGAGTTGACTGTACCTATTAGCAGGTGCCTGCCCTGTGGTTGACAGCTAAGGTGACGGCGGACCAGCCTTGGTGGGTAAGAAGCTTGGACCACTCAGGTGCACTTCTGACGTATCCCTGCAACCCGCAAACAATGCCTTCCCTCTTCTCCTTTCTCCACCACCGTTGGGCAGCAAAGAAGGAAAAAAGAGAAAAATAAAGGGCATGAACAAAGGAAATGAGACGATTGTGTATATTTTCCATTTTAATTAACTGTCTAATGTGCCCCTCCATTAGGGATCTTCTCCAGAACGACAAGATCAACGTTCCATAGCGCCTTTTTTTTTTTTTTTTTTTCGCTGCAAGATGCCAAACCGAAAGTCCATTCTAGCATCAGCATACAGGCACAAGAACAGTTCTGTGTTGATGTGCCTCCACTGAGGGCGTGACTAGGAGTTATCTGCTCAACCATGCCACCATCTTCCAGAAGGTATCATTTCCGCCCGTGCCAATGCCCAGAACCCGCCACAAACGCCAAACGAGAAATATCGACGCCAGTGGAAGAAGGGATAGACTAAAATTGCAAGAACACATGCTTGAAAGAAAAGAAAGCGCCAAGCGATTGAGTAGCTGATGGTCTCCAAGATGATGCTCAAGGTCCACCCTCGTAGCAGCCAGCAGCAATGACAAGATTCATGCGCGTGAACTTGACCTTCTTGAGAGGCGTCTTCTTGGTGGGGAAGACGCTGATCTGGTCGGCAGTGATCTGTGCCTCCTTGCCTTTCTTCTTGCCGCCACCAGTGCCCGAAGCACCAGCATTGGCCGAAGAGCCGGCGGCAGCAGCAGCAGCAGCAGCAGACGAGGGGGCGCACGTGGCAGCGCCGGCCTGCTGCTGAGGCTGGCCGCCGACCATGATGGTGTCGTTGCTAATGGTTGTGTTGCTCTGTAGCTGGAGGCTCACATCCGGACCGGCGGCGGCGGCGGTCTTGATACCATCGGCGGGCAGCTCGACATCCCAGATCCGGACGGTGCCGTCCAGACTACCAGACACGAGAACGGTGGACTCGACGCTGAAGCTCAGAGAGAGGATACCAGTCTTGGCGTGACCGCGGCTCTTCTTAATCAGGGTGCCTTTCTCGATATCCCAGAGGAGGATGTTGCCGCTCCAGTCCGCGCTCGCCAGGACCTTGCCGTTGGATGCACACTCGAGGACGCTAATATCATCGGTATGACCGGTCAGGACCCGGACGCACTCGCCAGTGACGACAGACCACATGCGGATCGACTTGTCGGTCTGGTCAGATGCTGAGAAGACGTAGGTGCCGTTGGGGTGCCAGGTGATGGCGCAGATGTTGTCGTCGTGGCCGACGCACTCACGCACCGCCGTCACCTGGTCCTGGCTGTAGATACGGAGAACCTTGTCACGGCCTGCGCTGGCGAAGTAGTGGCCATGAGGCCCCCACTGAACCCGCCAGACGGGACCACTGTGGCCCTTGAACTTGCACAGGCACATCCAAGTGTCAAGGTTCCAGAGCCGGATCTCGCCGTCCGCCGCGCAAGACAGCAGAAGTGGGGACCCTTGCTGGCGGCGCTGGAGTCTCGGTAGTCTGGCCAGTTGACCGAGTCGCTAAAGGAGATGCCCATGACAGGCGCAGAATGACCGATAAGCATGCGGTTGTTGGTTGGCTTCTTGACCTCGCCACGGTCCAGCATGCTCTTCAGGTGACTGCCGTCCATGCTCCAGACGCGAATGTAAGAGTCCATTGTGCCCACAGCCACCATCTTCTGGTCATTGGAGAACTCGATGCAGTTGTACCTGGGGGAGCATCGATCGTCAGCAATGAGAAAGGCTCTCTCTCTCTCTCTCTCTCTCTATCGGCGATGGAGTAGAGACTTACTGCCCGAGTGTGTTATGGAAAGTGTACATGCACACAGACACGCCAGGACCAACGCCGCCGGTCCTGCCATCGATACGGAATCGGTCTCGGTACTCCTTGAGCTTCTCCACCTCGTTCACCACATCTCGAGCACGAGGGGCAGGCAGGGGAAGCTCTCCGCGGGAAGGCCCGTCGGCGCTCTCCTCGCGCTTGATCTTGTGCTCGAACTCCTCCACCAGGCTGGGCTTGCCGTCGGCGGGAGGGTGGAGCTGATCCTCAAGAGCCAGCTCAGAACGGACCTCACCCTGCAGATCGGGGTCCATGGCAAAAGCGCCCAACCCTGAGCGGGCCACTGGGGGTGGCATCGGTTCTGACGCCTTCGAAGGCACCGGGAACACCCTCGAGAAGCTCCGACTGGTTGACCTGGGTGCTCTTCTGCTTCTCATGTATGGCAGTAAAGCTGAAAGGGTTAGCAAGACCGCGGTCCACGATCTTGATGGCGCAGTAGGCAGAGAGCAGCCGAATGATGGTCTGGCCGCCATTGTCATATTCCTTCTCCAGGTGGGCGATCATTAGGTCGTACGCCTTGTCAGTGACGGGGATGCGGTACTTGGCGGTCTTGAAAAGCTTCGTGGTATTGTTCTCGTCGACGTGAGCAGGCAGCGTGATGGTCGCGAGCAGCTTGAGATCATCCGCGTGGGCGAGCTCGAAGGCGCCCTTGTAGCTGTCGAGAAACGACTTCGCGTCATCGGGGTACTTGCTCTCGACGAGCTCCAGATAGGAGTGGATGAAGACAGGCCACAGGAACTTGTTTAGCTCGTACTGTGGGCATGTTGTTGTTAGCCTAGGCCGTCATGGATGGTCACGGCCTCATTGGATGGCTCACCTTGTAGTAGTCGAGGCTGCTCTCGACGAATTTCTTCAGTAAGCCAAACGCCTTGGCGTACTTCTTCGCGCCCATCACATCGGTGGACTTGTGCTGCGGTCTACCGTCAGGTCCGAGGTTCGAAGACTCTTTGCGAAAGACTTCCTCGGTTCGATGAAATCCTCGCTTGAGCAAGTAGTCCGTGACCTGTGTTCGAATCATGATATCAGCAAATCGTCGACGAAGAGAGAAAAGTATGCAGTCTGTCTGTAAGGCGGGGGATGCGGAGGAGCAAGAAGTCACGAATGCAGTGAAAGCGTTCAAGAGGAGAGTCGGTGCCAGGAGCCGGTCCCAGGAGCCAGTCCAGCAGCCTCGGATGGAAAATTGAGGTGTCATTGCTTGATAAGGTCCCATTCACTGTGATCCGTGTGCATGTACCTGGGGCTTAACAGTGTTGGCGGCCTGAGCATGAGCGGATGGCTGAACCGCGGCCTGATCATTGCTTTTCTGTGTGGGTGCGGCGGCGCTGGGGCCAGCCTCGTCCAGCGATGAATCCGTATCGTGGTGCCTGCGTGTTCGGATCCTCTTGAGGCGTCGACTGCCAGACTTGTTCTTCTTGCGGGTCATGGTTTCTCAGGTAGCGATTGTGCCGGTTGTGGATGGATAGAAGGAAAGTCGCGTCTGCCGGAATTGGCAAGGATCGAGCTGGAGAAATTGCCAGTGGAGTGGAACTGCAGCTGCATTGCTCGAGGAAGCTGAGGGTTTCGAGCTTGTCCGGGTCCTGGAGGGAGGGGAGGGAAAGGGGGAGGTTGAGGTTGAGGACGGGGGTGAGATGCAGCGATTGTGGTCACCAGCACCTCCTTCCCCTGGTCCCTCCTCCAGAAAGCCCACATTATGGCAAATTTCAGCTGTCGATGGGATAGCTGCAACTGGGTCCAGAGCCATAACCTTGGGAATGGAGTCGACTTTGGAAAAGAAGCCTTTTTCTGATCTGGCAGTGGCTGCACCTTGGTATAGCTACCACATCCACAGTGTAGTCCGGTCTTTGGCCTCGCCTTGTTGTTTTACTGGTCTGGTCCATTGTTCAAAGTCTTCAAACAAGCTGGCCCTGGTTTCCTGTGAAGATGGATGATTGAACCTCAGAGGAGCTGTGATCCAGAAGGCCATGGTGTCTCTGAGATGTGGATTGCTGAGCTGTATAATGCAGGCAATGGTAGAACTGTGCATGTCTGGCTTGACAAGTCCAGTCTGGAGATGGTCCAGATGGCCAGTAGGATGTCAAAATAGGTAGGGTCAACCCGGGTTGAAGGCAGACTTGTCTTGTGTGTCTGTCCTTGCCGAAGAGAGTCCCCATGCATACTCCGAAGAGCCATCCCATTGTGACAATTCAGCCCTCCAGGCCATTCCCTAGGCAGTCCCCCACACGAATTGGCATACAGACTCGAAAGGCAAGCCGGGAACGCCAATGAGACCGAGCTCAAGAGCTCATGCAGACATCCAAGCCCATGCCCTCTTGTACGGGACCCAGAGCAGGTGACATGTCCGTATCGGCACGGGAGAGTTGCGGCTCTGCCCTCCTTCTCCCGGTACTCGCCGAATACCGTCCGCAAGACATGACGTATGAATCCTTCTGATATGTCGACCACGTTTCCATGGTTGTTGAGAGTCGGACTGTTGGTTCCAGTGCATCCATCCAGAGCCAGGGTTGGCGGAGGCCATACACATGAGGGTCCAGATACAGGGCATAGGATAATATCGCAAGATAGAAGGAAAACACAGACACAACAGGGGTGCTGAGGGCAAGAAGGGAAATATTTATACAAGAAAGGAGGGGGACGGGGGCAGAGATTCTCTTACAATCTGATTCAAGTTCTGTGGGGTCTGTTGTGCTGGTGCTGTAGCCTGTGCTGCTGTGGAGGGCACAGCAGGTGGTCTTGGTGGCTGGCCAGCGCCACCGCCGATTCCTCCTGGTGCTGACATCTTTGTTGATAATCGCCTTGACGTGTTTTTGAATTGACTGTGTGGCCTCAAAAAATTTTCAGGCAGACTCTGGGTCAAGGTGGTGTCGGGTGCTGGCCTCTGTGTCTTTCACACCCAGGCTCTAGGATTCTTCTGTGGTGGACTGAAAGGAACATGCAAGTCCCAAAGGTGCAGTGTGATTTTGCTTTGAAATCACACCATTCCGAGACTCGAATGGGGATGCAGACTCAATAGACCATTTGTGTCGGATATTAAAAATGGGAAGTAGGTTGGGTTTCCTGATGATGGAGGCAAGCTTGTTGGTGGTGTTGATGATGAGGGTCCAGAGTGAGTGAATGATTCAGCCTGGGCAGGCATGGAAAAGAGCTCTCAGAGACTCAAGAGGCTCAAAGGGTGAGGTTGAATCCCCTGCATGTTCTGGCCAATCGTGGCGCAGCAACCGGTGGAAATTTGGTTCCAGCTCCGAGCAGGACAGATCCTTGCCTCAGCATCTGTCTAGCATAGTAGCTTTTAGCTTCCCCCCTGCAGGCCTTCCCCAGAGCCGTCCTCCCGCCTGAGGCGACCGCCCCATCCTCTGTACGGTACTCCGCCAGCCGTCCCCGCAGCGGGCGTTTGAGCCTCGGCTGGGGAAGACCAGCTGCAGGGGCTGGGCTGCTGTGCTGGTCAATGTTCTATTAATTCGAATACCGACAAGTGGTTCGACTCTTGCCTCCTCTTTCTCTTTTCTTGTTTCCCCTCTCTTCATTCTCGTTACATGTCTCTGTTCCTCTGCCTTTTGTAGAAGGACTGAATCTACGAGCTTCCTTACAAAGAGAAGCATATTGCAGAGCTCAAGGAGAGCATTGCCCGATCGGAACAACCGAACAGAAACACAGTACCGTCAAGGAGCTCTCTCCCCCATCTTCCCTCATCATGGCGGCCAAGATTCCCATCATTGTGAGTTGGATCACTACCTACAACTGTTAGAGGCCTATGAACTGACCACCGCCCCTCTCTACGTACGCCGTATAGTGCCAGCATCGCGTAAGCGACAAGGCAAAGAAGACGTTGGATATTGTTGCCAAGTTTGTTGAAGAAGAGTGCATCCCGTAGGTCTCGTACCTCGGCTCATCTGGGCCTCACATAGTCTCCTCAAGACTAATCAAGGCCACCTCCGCCCTCCGTTTCTTTCCCCCCACAGTGCCGACCCAGTCCTCGAGGCCCAGCTTGGCCCCGGCGACTCGAGATGGGACCACTACCCGAGCGTCATCGACGACCTCAAGCAAAAGGCCCGCTCTCTCGGCCTGTGGAACATGTTCCTGCCCAAGGGCCACTACAAGGAGTCGCCTGGTTTCACCAACCTCGAGTATGGCCTCATGGCCGAGTGGCTCGGAAAGGCCAAGTGTGCCTCCGAGGCTGTCAACTGTGCTGCCCCCGACACCGGCAACATGGAGGTCCTGGCCAAGTACGGCAATGATGCCCAGAAGGCGCAGTGGTTGAAGCCGCTCATGGAGGGCAAGATCCGCTCGGCATTCCTGATGACGGAGCCTCAGGTGGCTTCCAGCGACGCCACAAACATCGAGCTGGAGATCCGGAAGGAGGGCAATGAGTATGTGCTCAATGGCCAGGTAAGTGGTGTTTTTTTTTTGGGCTATGACTTTCGACTGCTCCGAGATATTCTGTTCTCTCCCCCCTCTCGTTTGTGAAAACTAATAATGGTATTGGGGGCAGAAATGGTGGTCAAGTGGTGCCGGCGACCCGAGGTGTAGCATCTACATCGTCATGGGCAAGTCAGACCCCAAGAACAAGGATGTCTACCGCCAACAGTCTGTCGTTCTTGTGCCGGCAGACACCAAGGGCATCACCATCCACCGGATGCTGAACGTGTATGGCTACGATGATGCTCCGCATGGACACGGCCACATCAGCTTCAAGGATGTCCGCGTCCCCGCCAGCAGCCTGGTCCTCGGTGAAGGTCGTGGCTTCGAGATCATCCAGGGCCGCCTCGGACCTGGTCGTATCCACCATGCCATGAGGACCATTGGCTCTGTAAGTACTCTTTCTCCTCCTCCTCCTCCTCCATCGCCTGGACCTTGTATACCGTTACCTGCTGCTGACCACCGTCCCGAAACCAGGCCGAAAAAGCCCTCGAGTGGATGCTGATGCGCATCAACGACTCCAGGAAGACCCCCTTTGGCAAACAACTCCGCGAGCACGGCGTGATCCTCGAGTGGGTGGCCAAGTCCCGCCTCGAGATCGACGCTGCGCGCCTGGTCGTGCTCAACGCGGCCATCCAGATGGACGACCACGGGCCCAAGGCGGCGCTCCGGGAGATCGCCGAGGCCAAGGTCCTCGTGCCCCAGATGGCCCTGACCGTCATCGACCGCGCGGTGCAGGCCTTTGGCGGCGCAGGCGTCAGCCAGGACACGCCGCTCGCCTACATGTGGGCGGGCATCCGCACGCTGCGGCTGGCGGACGGGCCGGACGAGGTGCACCTGCAGCAGATGGGGCGGAACGAGAACAAGAGGGGCCGCGAGGTCACGGAGAAGATCGCGCGGCAGGTCAAGAAGACGGAGGAGCTGCTGCAGAAATATGGTGTGACCAGGGCGCAGCCAGGGTCGAACATCACAAAGGCCAAGTTGTAGATTGTATGTATGGACACGTGGGGCTCTTGTGTTATGGTAGGACTGGCAACTCAAAATTATATACTGCGCCTTCAAAAATGTCATAGTATTTCTAGTTCAAGACCTGGGATCAGAATTAAGCTCAACTGTCTCATCACAGGATACCTAAAGTGGCACATTGATATTTGTAACAGAAACAGCCAAGATGAGCGCGATCCAGATGCTCGAATTCAGAAAATCTCTTGTGGCTTGGCAATACCTTTGCAAAGCACTTTGATCGATGAGGTCATGTTCCCGTTCATCGCCATAGTGACAGGAGCGAGTCTGATGTCTGACTCCCATCTTCTCAAGAGTAGGGGGTCGACGAAACTTTGGTATCCCAAGCAACAGGCGCAGTTTCGAGGTGCAATATATTATTAACATTATTATTATAATTTGATCACATTGAGATCAAGCACACTGTGCTGTACTTACCTGAACCAGCGCTTACAATACCGAACTTCGCAGCCCTGGCCAACGCAAAGTAATGGCAGGAGGGATTGTCAAGGCCCTGAACTGATTCTGCTGTATAATTGGAGTTGCTCCACCAGCTGCGGATGTAAGTTCAGGGATCTTGTCCTTGCTAGGCGAGTGTGGCAAACTGGCTCCACTGAAACAGTGACGGTTGCCCCTAACAACCAGGTCCCGATGTCAACATCCCTCCTTCCCGGTTTATGACCTGCATTTAAACATTTATTTCCTACAAAGCCAAGGGTGGACACCAAAGACCCATCTCTCAGACTCAAACTTCTACCAAAGCTGTTCTGTTTCTATTTGGGTTTTCGCAAAGCGCTCTTAAAGAAAACAGTTGCATCTACCTACCTCTCCCCACACAACATCTGCACCGAAACAAGTCTACCTACCTACAACATCAGCTCAACCGTTCATGCACACACTCTCTCTCCCAAGCGAAGCCCTCCAAGCGAACATCCCGTCAGACGATCCTGCCGTTATCCTGTTAGCCACAGCGAGCGGCCAGCCTAGTTACACAATCCACAACACACACACGACAAAGATGTCTTCTTCCCTCTCCAACAACGCCAATGTCCTGGGCACCAAGGACGCCAACGTCCCCATGGCCGCCGCTGTCCCCGCCGCGGGCGACGTCAAGAAGGATCTGGAGTACCACCGTCAGGTCCTGAAGTCCAAGATGGAGGCCCAGGAGTACGACGCCACGACCCTCTATCAGCCGGCTGGAATCTTCAGTTCTGACGCGCTGGTCTCTTCTAGGTCCGGCAACAACTACATCTCCCCCTCGGACGAGATCATGTCGCCCTGCACCGCCAAGCTCAATGCGCTGCGCAACAAGCAGGTTGGAAAGTACGTTCCCAGCTTAAGACCCCAGAGTAGCTCACAATACTGACCATGTCGTGTTTTGGATTTGTAGGGTCAAGCCCAAGTCCCTCTTCGCCCAGGCATCATCTAAGAGGTTGCAAGGCCAGGAGGGCCTCTTCGGTGCTAAGGCAACCACTCCTGCTTCCGTCTCCCAGGCCCAGGAGTGAACCGGCACCACTCGCCTTCATCTCCTTCTCTAATTGAGCTTGACTCGTCTTGCTCGTTCTTTCTCTTCCTCTCTCTCTCTCAAAAGAAGAAAGAAGAGAGAAAAAAAAAAACAAGTTCTCCTTTGTCTGCTGTTTGATCTGAGATTTGCTCTAGGGTTCTGGCTGGTCGTTTTCCTTTTCGTTTTTTCTTTTTCTATTTTCCTCCTTCGATGTCTGGGGCGAGGATTGTGGCTTCATCCGCTTCACTTCATCAGTTGTCTGGATGGTGGTGGGACTGGATCGGTTGGACACAGGATATACCAGGCTTGTCTGTTGGCTTTGAGGCGTTTTATCAAGGGGAAAGGGAAATTCTTATACCAGTCACGAAGATGTCATACACTAGGGAAGGGGGAAGCACAGATTGCCGGTAACGAATCAATGACCAGTTTTCTCACACCTTCTACCTTTGCCGATGATGCACTTGATTTGCATGTTGTTGTTGTTGTTGTTGTTGTTGTTGTTGTTGTTGTTTTTTTTAATCTCCATTTTGGATTTCTCAAAAGCAGCTTTCTGCTCTCTAACTAAGCCTTCCATCCGCTGACTATGTATACCACATCCTCGTCCGCCACGGCATGGCCCAACCCTACCCTCTGCGGTATATGCCTGGCGCTGGCACCCCACACCAGGGCGTACTTGAAGGTCTCCTTGAGGGTGCGGTGGATGCGGTCACACACGTCCTCGATGGTGCTGTTGCTCCTCACGATCAGGGCCTCGCCAAAGTCCGGGTCGACGCCCTTGCGCTTGGTGTAGATGCGGATCAGGGCCAGCTCCTTCCAGCAGCGGTCGACGACGTCCTGGATGCCGAGGTCCAGCTCGCAGCTCATGACGACGGTGTGCGGCTCGCGGGCCAGCTTGTCGAGGAAGTCGAGCGAGACGCTGTCGATCTTGTTGTAGACGTAGAGGCACTTGATGTACTTGCGGTGGTCCTTCATGATGACGTCGATCAGGTCGTCGACGGTGGCCTCGTCGTCGCGGATGAGGACCTCGCAGTTGAGCATCTTGTAGTCGCGGAGGATGTTGTACACCATCTTCTCGTCGAGGTTCTTGGGCGGGGACTGGAAGTTGATCTTCATCCCGCCCGCCTTCTTGGGTTTGAGGTAGATGTTTCTGTGGGGAAGTATATTTAGCTAAGCAGGACGTGAAAGAGAGGGGGAGAAGGGGGGAGATCTGCTTACGGTGCCTCCCTGTTCAGCCGGATCCCTACGGCCTCGAGTTCCGCCTCCAGCAGCGCCCTCTGCTCCGCCCGCTTGGTCGCGTCCAGCACCATCAGGATCAGGTCGCTCGTCTTGGCCGCAGAGATGACCTGGCGCCCTCTGCCCTTGCCCTCGGCGGCGCCCTCGATGATCCCCGGCAGGTCCAGCAGCTGGATCTCGGCGCCCCCGTACTCGAGCACGCCCGGGATGGCTGTCAGGGTGGTGAAGGCGTAGCTGGCGACCTCGGACTTGGTCTTGGTCACCTTGGACAGGAACGTTGACTTGCCCACCGAGGGGAACCCCACGAGGGCTATGCGCGCGTCGCCGCTCTTGCTCACGTCGAAGCCCGACCCCGGGCCGCCGCCGGATCCCGGGCCTGGCTCGAGCAACTGTGCGCGGAGGCGGGCGAGCTTGCCCTTCAAGAGGCCCAGGTGGTACTCTGTGGCCTTGTTCTTCTGGGTCCTCTTCATCTCATCCTCGATCTCCTTGATTTTCTCTGTCTATAGGAGATTTGTCAGATGGGAAAGGGGTTGCTTATCAACATGAGAAGGACGTATAGGAAGAACGCCCTCCCAAGACAGACAGAGAGACAGAGAGACAGAGAGAGAGAGAGAGAGAGAGAGAGAGAGAGAGAGAGAGAGAGAGAGAGAGAGAGAGAGAGGGCTCATATCTGAGAGATAGCTCATGGCCTGGAAGACTTACAATATTGACCATCTTGTTTGTGTGGTGTGGCCTAACTCAGGCCACGAGAGACAAGTAAAAGACACAGAGGGGGTGTGTGTATGCTGTGAGAGGACGGTGTGAGGGTATGCCTCCAATATATGACCGTCGTTCGTCTGCTGCCCGCACTTGTGCCCAGGCCAGTTCGCCCTTCTCCACGAGTTGAGATTTCTTGTATGGCGCCGCACGAAGTGGCAGACAAGACGCTCTTGACCGGCCTGTGTGAAGCAAAAGCAACTCTCAACTCAGATCTCACAGTCTTATCACGAGATGTCTTCTAAAATAATCCGCAACGGAAGAACAGAATTAGAAAAGATTGAAATGAGATATGGATTGATATTCTGGCTACAGAGATGCCTTGGCTTGAGGAGGCAAGGCCAAAGTGAGGTGGGATGAAGAATGGTGGGGCAAACCACCGCTTCCGTTTCGGCAAAAACGGGGGCGGGCAGGGCCCTGACCTTGGCACCCTGCACCGTTCTTCACTACAGCTCCAGCGCCAACAGCGGTACTTAGCGTACATCTCCTGCTAGAGTACATAGTAGTACAGGTGCTCCTAAGCGCAGCCTTGGAACCTCTGCAATGCAACTTTTACAGCCTCGCCTCCCCAACAACACCTGCAACTTTCCAGCTACCGCCCACCCTCCTCCCACCCTCCAGCTCTCAATACCGCAGCCTCCTTCTTCTCCACACAGCAATGGCCGATATTGACGAGACACCACAACCACAGGAAGAGCTTGCGCTCACCACCACCACCGGCGAAGATGACGTTGCTGAGGCCCAGCAGCCGGCAGAAGCAGCAGCAGCAGCAGCAGGCAAGAAAGTGAAAAAGATCATCCGCAGGAAGAAGCGCCCAGCACGGCCGCAGATCGACCCGGCGCTGATCAAGTCCGAGCCGCCGCCGCAGACGGGAACCATCTTCAACATCTGGTACAACAAATGGGCAGGCGGCGACCGCGAGGACAAGTACACCTCGCAGCGCGCGGCCAAGGGCCGGTGTAATATCGCAAAGGACAGCGGGTTTACCAAGGCAGACAGGGTGGCCGGAAGCTACTTCTGTCTGTTCTTTGCAAGAGGCATCTGTACGTTTGACAAAAACCCTTCTTCCTCCCAACCAGAGAGTCCTGCGCCTGCGGTGAAGCGTAGAGACAAGAAAAATATGGCTGTGCTAACAAGAGAACCCCATCCAAAAGGTCCCAAAGGTCAAGACTGCGAATACCTCCACCGCCTCCCCACGATCCACGACCTCTTCAACCCCAACATCGACTGCTTCGGCCGCGACAAGCACAGCGACTACCGCGACGACATGGGCGGCGTGGGCTCCTTCCTGCGCCAGAACCGGACCATCTACGTCGGCCGCATCCACGTGAGCGACGACATCGAGGAGGTCGTCGCCCGCCACTTTGCCGAGTGGGGCCAGGTCGAGCGCGTGCGCGTCCTCAACTCGCGCGGCGTCGCCTTCATCACCTACAGCAACGAGGCCAACGCCCAGTTCGCCAAGGAGGCCATGGCCCACCAGGCCCTCGACCACAGCGAGATCCTCAACGTGCGCTGGGCCACCGCCGACCCCAACCCCATGGCCCAGGCCCGCGAGGCCAGGCGCATCGAGGAGCAGGCCGCCGAGGCCATCCGCCGCGCCCTGCCCGACGAGTTCGTCGCCGAGATCGAGGGCAAGGATCCCGAGGCCAGGAAGAGGCGGAGGATCGAGAGCAGCTACGGCCTGCACGGCTACGAGGCCCCTGACGAGGTGCACTTTGCCCGCGGCGCCAGTGCTGTCAACCCGAGGGGGCGCCAAGGGTTCGGCGACCACGAGGACGGCGATCTGGAGCGGGCGCAGCAGTTCATGCTCGAGAGCGGCGAGGCGGAGGCCCAGGCCGCGGCGGACGACACGCAGCGCCAGCTTGAGGAGAATGGTATATTCTCGAGCAGCACACTGGCCGCACTAAATTCTGCACAGGTAGTAGTGGCCTCCAAGGATAAGAAGAAGGCCTCGGCAGGCCCGCTGGTAGCATATGACAGCGATGACGACGATAGTGAATAAGAGGCGCAGGGAGCAGTAGAAAGTATCAAAATTGAATACCAAATAATACCAGCCCCGTTGAGGAGATATATATATATATATATATCATATTTATCTTCTCTTCGGTCTTCTTGAATTTCAAACTATGTGTCTTTAAATCTAGATGTACTTGGCCTGGCTGCCCGATACACCATGTTGGACCAGCGTGAAGCAAGAGACTCACCCCAACAGGGGATATCGCTTAAACACCCTTTGTCTTAGGTCGTCGTAGTATCATTCGTAGAATGAGCCAGAAGGTTTATCTCTCCCGCCAGCTTCACGCGCCTCGAGCGCTGTTTCTCAAACACGCCAGGCCGGCGCGTTTCTAGAGGAGAGAGGCCAGACGCCCTTGACGGGGTTCACCAGGCCACGGGAACACATATGGAGCGTGTCTCAATGCTTAAGATGCCCTGCGATGCCCCGTCATATGAGTCGGGCGCTGAAGGAAGTCGTGGCCAGTATGTTAGCTATTTGTTCCGGTATAGGGCAGATCTGTTGGAAGACATCTTGTAGATGACATCAACAGGGCTTGTTGGAGCAGCTGTGGCTTGAAAAAGAGATCTTGAAGTCAGCAGATAGATCATGTGGCAGTGACACCAAGCGAAAAGAAATTAGGAGGTGAGGAAACGAAGAGGGATGCTAAAAGAAAACCAAATCCATTTGTCCTGTCCTACTGCTGTGGTCCAGTTCCATCATTGGAGGAGAAAACAAGACATTCCAGTCCCTATTGACCAAGTAAGCACAGGAAAAGGGGGAGGGGGTATAAAGCTGTAGTGATGCCATTTGTGTTTCAAACTGCTTCCATGCAGCATCAATCGTCAACCATCTCTCCTTGAACATTTCCCTATCCGTGAGTAATTTCCAACCGCAGATACCAGCGGTAAAACCCTAGGCCAACCTTTTTCCCCTTTCTTTTTATTTCTTTTCTCTCACATTTTCCTCATGATGATCAGAATTTCAGGCCTTCAGATCGTAATAAACACAAGTTCCAGTGCGGAAGTTGTAGACGAAAGCGTCCCGTGCCCCGCCGTCGCGGAACTCGGTCAGCATATCCTGCACGTCCCTCACATAGTTCTTCTCGACATTGGTGACATCCAGCTTGCGCCAGGTGTCGGGCTGGGACAGCGAGGTGCCCTTGATTGCGTTCAGGACGGCGTCGCTCGTCTCGATGGCGGCGATGGGGCCGTCCTGGAACTCCTGGAGGAGCTTCGAGGCGGCGTGGTGTGCCTGCTCGACGACCGTCTGCCGGTTGAACTTTTTGGACTTGGTCTGTCCGGTGAGCACACGGACGTCCTTCTGATGGCCGTTGTAGTACGGTCCAGAGAAGGAGGCGGTGTCGCTTGCTGAGTTGCCGGCGTCAGCGGTGCCGAGACCGTGGCGGCTGCGGGCCATGGCGGTGGTGACCTTCAGGGCCGAGTCGCGCTCGCGCATCTCTGTGCGGAGCCAGGCCACCAGCTGCTGGGCCGGAATATCGGCCTCGGGCGTATCCTTGGACCAGAGCGTCTTGATCTTCAGGATATCGGGCTTGACGATGACCATCCAGGCGGGCTGGTCCTCAGCCTTGTCGGGGATCAGCTCGTCAGAAGACCGGGCGTCGTTGGCGAGCTCGGCACTGATACCGCACTCCCAGAGGTCCCGCAGGACCTGGAGCGCCGTGGTCTTTCGGATGGCCGGGTCGAAGCTTGCCACGAGGACATCATAGGCCTTCTCGTTGAACAGGTTGTGGCCCTCCTTAGCGGCCTTCTTCGAGGAAGCCTTGCTGCCGCTCTTAGCAGGCACCTGCGCGAGCCTCTCCCATGCGAAGCTGACACCGACGGCGCGTCTGTCGCTCAGGGAGCTGCTGCCCGCCTTCTGCCGGTGCTCCTTGATCAGGCTGTCGTACCGGCCACCGGCGGCAAAGACCTGTCTCTTGTTCTTGTCCCAGACGCAGGCGAACATGACGCCACCTCTGAAGAAGCCCTCATTGAAGGAGTGCAGTGGCGTGATGTAGATCTTAGTCTTGACACCCAAGCTCTTGCAGTACTCAATGACCTCCTTAAGGTGAGCGATGGTGGAGGCGGCCTTCTGGTAGTAGTCGGTGGTCTCGAACAGGGACTTGAGCTTCGAGAAGGCCTTGCCGGGGTTGTCTCGGAAGTCGAACCGCTGCAGCTCGTCGACGCTCGTCGCCGACACACCGCACGACTGGGATCGCAGCTGGCCGCGGAGCTTCTGCCAGGTCATGTCCTGGATGTTGAGCTTGCTGAGGACCTCTGCGGCGGCCCGCCGGGCAGAGTGCTCAACGCCGCAGAAGTCGAAGATCAGCTGGAGGAGGTCAGAGTGGTTGATGTGAAAGACCATCTGGCTCTTGGACAGCGCAGGGAATGCATCAACTATCTGGTCAATGACCTTCAGGACATTGGCTTCCTTGAGAGACAGGTCCAAGGCACCGGCCGTGACGACGTTGAAATCAACGACTCCAAACTCGGAGGGTTGGCCTCCGGCATGCTGCTCTCGGAACACACTTCCAAACGAGTAGGCAGGTCCCAGGATGGGGTTCTTAACCTTGGCTAGCATCCGAGAATAACCCATCATCAGGTCGTAAGGAAGCTGCAGCAGAGCGCCACCGTCATCCAGCAGCTTGACTGCGTTGGTGTAGTTGGATGAGTACGGGTAGATGCTGGCCAGCGGAACCTGGAGAGCGCCATGTGTTCTGAAGATGGACACGAGAGTCTCCTTGACGGTCCGCCGGTAGAGGTAGTCTCTGGTGCTGGGCGACTGGTCGTTGAGGTCGTAGGCGAAGTCCTTGGCCTGGTCCACTTTGATCGAAAACAGGGTGGACAACACCTTCGGGTAGAAGGCTGATTTGGGGTCCGTAATTGCGGCAATGGCACGTCTCACCGTGTCACTCTCCATCTCATCTGGTAGCTTGTTGGACTCGAGGAGAGCCGCGCTCGACGGCCGCTCTTTGGGTTATGGACCACCAACGCCAGGATGATCTCTGCTTGCGCGGTTCCGAGATCAAAATCCGAAGGCATGATAGGATTCAGCTTGCGGACGTTCTCCAGCACGAGGGCCCGCTCCATACTAAGCATAGGGTGGTAGCACATCTCGAAGAACATGATGCCGAGCGAGTACATGTCGACCTTAGTGGTGTACTGGCCGGTGCCGCCTGACCTGACCTCGGGGGCGACGTACACTGCCGTGCCTATGCTCCTGGTCTGGTCCGCTGGATCAGACGATACATGGCCCGCCTGAATGGCCGCAATCTGGCCCTTGCTGGCAAGTCCAAAGTCGCCAATCTTAACGTTATTAACGCCATCCGGACCGACGCTGATAAAGATGTTGTCCGGCTTGAGGTCGCGATGGACAACGTTGAGGCTGTGAATGTGTACCAGACCCTGCAGGATCTGACGGAACAGTCGCCAGACCTCAGTCTTGTCTGTGAGGAGGTCGTTGGTGATGAGGTCGCGGAGGGTCCGCTTGTCACAATACTCCATGGAGATGTACAGAACTGTCCGGAAAGGTCTGTGGCTCAGTCGGCGCTCACGCTTTTGGCCCAGCACGGTCAGTCTGTTTTCGGCATTTGAGCCCTCGTCTGAATCGTCCTCGTCATCCTCGTCAGAGTCTTCCTCATCATCGTCGTCGTCATCGTCGTCCTCCTCCTCCTCTTCGTCCTCCACTGCTTCGCTGTCGGCCTGCTCAAACTCGATCGTGATTCCAGGCCCATGGCGGCTGGATGAGATGAAATCTAACCCGCCCTGGCTCTCTTCGAATTGGATATTGAACTCTGAGGCAGCTCCCTGGGAGAAGTCGCCAGTGTCGGCGTCGGTCGAGGTATCCTCAAAGTCGGACGAATCATGGCTCTCTTCGAGCCAGGTATTGAAGTACCGCACAACAGCAGGGTGGCTCAGCTGAGACAGCACGCGGACTTCCTTCAAGACTTCTGTCAAGCCCTCGCGAGACCGTTGGCTGATCTTTTGATAGCTGTTCAATATATCATTCTTAGCAGCTATCCTGCCACGAGAGACGATTAAGGGCGCGTGTGTTGACTTACCATAGATCTGGCCGTCCAGCTTCTTGCGGGCCTTGACCACCTCTCCAAAGGCTCCCTTGCCGAGTCTGCCCTCTTCCACGAAATCCTCCTTGTATCTTGATGATGTGAAGGGGCCACGCGCGGTGAACGAATCGTGCCTTGGCCTGCTGTGCGTGGGGGTCAGCGAGGGCAGTGGGGCGATTGTATTGCTGGTATCGGAATCCTGGTCCTGCTGCTCAAAGATGGGAGCGTCGGTCGCCAGGAATTCACTCGTGCTAAGTTCAAAGGCCCTAGGTCGCTTCTTCGGGTCGGGCGTGAAGAAGCACGAGACCAGCTCCTCGAGTGAGCGAGAAAGAGGGGAGGAAGCCATGAGGTTGTCAGGTGAGGTGTGTTTCTGGGCCACGTCGACGCCTAGGAACATTTGTAGGAAGACAACTCCAAAGTCCCAGATGTCTGTCTTCTGGGTATACTGCGGGTCGGAAGCCGCTGCAATCTCTGGAGGGAACCAGTAAGCAGATCTCGCATCAGTCATGGACGTCGCCGTCTTGGCTGAGGTGAGGTTGTGCAGCTCTCTCTGGTACGCAATGTCTCCCAGCCTGGGAGTCATATCACCCGTGGAGCTCGTGACGACCAGGACATTTGCCAGGTGGATGTCCTGGTGGATGATGTCTCGGGTGTGAAGCCAGCTGAGGGCATCGAGAAGACTAACTGTCCAGCTGCGAGCCCTGTTGACGTCCATAGGAAACGTCCTCAGCAGGGTCTCCAGCGAGCCAGGCTCGGCAAGCGGACTCAGCACCATGACGTTCCAGCTCATAGCATTGACATCATCATTGGCAACATCCATGCGGTCGAGTCTGTAGTCGAGCACTTCGATGATCGCCTGGTGCCGCACTTGCTTCATGGACTCCAGTTTAGTCTCGAGTGCCCTTAGCTGCTTCCTGAACTGGGCCTGCTCCTTGCCGGCAGCGTGGACCCTGACCTGCTTCAGGACGAGCCGTGGTCGCTTCTGTCCTGCAGGCAGGACGGGGCGGACCTCGTAGACGACGGTGGTGGGACCACGAAGGAAATGCTCCTTGCTGTTGACAGCGTTGAACATGCTAATGTGGCCCCGTGCATCAGTCAGTGAGCAGAGCTGATCGAAGGCGATGACCTCGGCGTCGGCGTCATGAGCATCGTCAACGGGCATAGTGAAGGAAACGCCGATGGGGCGGTTCTTGCGCCTCGCCTCCCTTCTCCTTGTCGCGCTTGCGCTTGAGCTCCTCCTGGAGCATCTCGTGGAGGACGCGATCCTCCTCCTTGGAGTCCTCCATCCTCTTCTTCTCCTGCTGCTCCTTGAGCTGCTTCTCTTGCTGGGCCGTGGCAGCCGCGTGGGCGGCGCGTTCCTCCTCGAGGGTGGGGAGAGCCTTTCCAGCTGCCTTGGCTTCGGCAGCCTCCTGCAGGATCTCTTGGATGCCCTCAACAATGCGAAAAATCATCTCTTGTTCCTCACTAGCAAAGATCTTGGGCTGGGTCTCGACAAATTTCTGGACCTTGAACAGCGTGGCCTCTCGAAGATTTCCGTGGTCGCTCAAGCTGAGGAGTGGGGGCGATTTTGGGTAGGTAGCGACCAGCACAACACCCAGGGTTACGCGTATGCTCTCATCTGAGGGAGAGATGATGCGGATCTGGAAGGTTGGCTCTGACTTCTTCCAGGCGCCGTGAGAGCCCTTCTGCTCGATAAAGTCGTCTTGGTAGATGGCCTGCAGTGCAAGCACCTCGTTGCTCTGGAGCTCCTCGTACTGGATCCTGGCCGTGCTGCCGCTGGACGGGCCTGACTGAGGCGTCGGCGCTGATGAGGAGACTGAACCAGCTGAGCCGCTTCCGCCGCCGTTCTTGACGTCCTTCTCGTGGGCAGTCTTTTTGGCCTGCCCTTTCTTCTTTCCAGCCATCTTGAAGCTCAGATTGAGAACTGAAGGGGAGGAAGAGAAATTCTTGCCAAGGAGGGCATGTGAAGAGCACTGGTCAAAGAGATGCAGCTGCTGAGTGTTGAGGATGACTCGAAGGAGAAGCGTGTCCTGGCATTGAGATTAAATGACAAAAAACAACACAGCCTGAAAGGAGGCTGTGATAATAATAATTCAGATCGAGGTACCCATGGTAATGATAGTAGCCCACATTAATCGACAAGGTAAGAATGCTGGGGAATAATACATCGTCAGGCAAAAGAAAAAAGTGAAGGGGAAGGTTGAGGGTTCGGCGAGTGGTGGAGTAAGTTGACAATGTATCGACAATGGTGGTGAGTGACTCCAACTGAGCACAGCTGATCAGAGTTGACATCAGTGAGATGAGCTGGGGGGTAGGGGGCCCCTGAGGGTGGTGCTGTAGGGCTGAAGTACCCAGGTGGCACCCCGGACCTGGGGGCGGATCCCTGTCGGCCAGGCGCTAAAACGATCGCAGCACAGCGGTCCAGTACCGCTGCAGCGTTGCCCCAGCGCCTAAGTAAGTAAACAACCCCTAAACTCTTTTATCGCAACCTGAATCTTCTATTATGTTCGGAGTACATTCGCGACAGACCTGTCCAAACTCACGATATCCTCCTAAGTGCGCACATTTGTGCACCCTGTCGGACGAGCCCTTCGAAGCGATTCATGTCTACAGCTGACCTTTGAAATATAATAACCACGCAACATCTGGAATCCTCGATCGGCAGCCACAAAATGCTCGGGTGGGCATTGAACAAGGCGACGGGGAACGCGTCTTCCAACGCGCCTCCGATGCCTGGCCCAGGTAAAAATCGGTGCCCTTGCTTCCTGGGCCACGTGGGATCGTGTACATTCACTAACATGTTCCCTTCACAGACGACACCTTTGTTGAGCAGCCAGATACCCCGGCACCCGTCTTTGCAGCACGAGCTTTCAAGCGCGCTCTCTTCGGCACACCAGCCCCCACCAAAGAGGCTCCTCCTCCGAAGCAAGAGCCCAAGGCGGACGCAGCGAAACTCGAGAGGACCGCCTCCATACCTATACTTCCTGACAACAACAATTACAACAACAACTTCGAATCCCCCTCGAAACCACAGGGCATACTTCTCACCCCGGGTACCGGAACGTCACGCAGGAAACGAGTCTCTTTCGGACGCGACGTCAAAGCCAACGCCGGCTTGCTGAGCGACGGTGGTGACGGCGCGGCCCGCACACGCCCACGGACCAAGCTGCAGGAAGCCCTAGAGAACTCGCGCAAGCGGAGAGACGTGCGCAACTCGGGCGAGGACGATGCGCGGCAGCCCGACGGCTTTGACCCAGATACGAACGACGACTACACTGATGATGTGTGGGAGGAGGTGGACGAGCTCGACCGCGACCCAGATATCACGGTGGACCTGAACGATCCGCGCTCGCAGTCCGGGCGGTACTGGAAAGGCGAGTTCCAGAAGTACCACGAAGAGGCGCGGGCAGAGATGGAGAAGCTTGTTAAGTACAAGCAGCTCGCCAAGTCGTACGCCAAGGCCAAGGACGCGGAGGCTCTCGACCTGAACGAGCGTCTTAGGGAGGAGCAGGCAAAGGTCACTGAGATGGAAAGCATGATGGCGGAGCTGGCAGGCCAGGTGGGGGCCCAGCCGGGCAAGGGTGGAGGAGGTGTTCGAGACGACAGGAAGCTCGCCAAAGACCTGACCCGCCAGACAGCCCTCGCTGCGCAGTATAAAACGCAGGTCGAAGAGCTGGAGGCTCTCCTGAAGGACTCGGGATACGGAGGAGCAGCAGATGAGAACGGCCGACGGCGTGAAGGCACGTCGTCACCACGGCTGGGCCGTGAACAAGTAAAAGAGCTGGGCGAGCTGCGACAGGCGCTGCAGCGGCTCAAATCAGACCTGAGCGCAGTCGAGCAGCGGGAAAAGCAACACGAGGCCGAGAAGAAGGAGCTCGAGCGGAAGCTGAGCAGGAAGGACACCCAGTACGACAAGCTCAAGCTCGACTACGATACCCTGAAGGATAAGAACAAGGCACTCAGGGACGAGGTTGCGGATCTCAGACGAGGCCAGAGGTCATCCAAGCTGGGCGGCGCCGAGATGCTCAGGGAGGACCTGCAGTCACTGTCTGCAGGCCAGGGGCCGGCAGCACCCAGTCCCTGGACGAAGAAGCTCGAGGACCTGCAGAGCCAGCTCGACAGGGAGCAGGAGGCACGGCATCGCGAGATGGAAGACGCCAGCGTCACGATCAACCAGCTGCGGTCAGAGTTCAAAAAGGCATCAGGGCTCAGATCGCCTGTCCGGCGGAAGTCGAGCGCCGAGCTTCGCACCAAGCCCACCAAGGCATCCAAGATCGACGACGACACCCCTTGATCTGCTACAACTCCGGCGTCTTGGGCTGACCAAGGGGCCTGAAGCCACTCTTGGCCGCTCAACCCCCGCAGCAGCAAGAGGACGATGTCTGAGAGGGTTGCCGGCAGCAGTGAATCAGCTTCAAAAGAGCGGTGGTCTACGCCACGTTCTGTAAATCTGGCGAGAATGACCAACAACAAAAATCGACTGCGCCTGACTACGGAGCGAGCCCTGGACAGCGAGTCGGATCCTGAGCTCAAGGCTAACGGCGTGGTGGCCTCGGCTCTGGATGCGCCTCTGAGGTCAGCAATCTCTTCTGACAGACGAGCCGCTGCTATTGCCAGGCTCGAGCAGAAGAGGGCTGAGAGGAGGAAGACTCGCGAGAGGACGACAGTTGCAGGCAAGGAAAACGTGAGACCGTAGGGTTCTTGTTGGTGTTGTTTGGGAGGTTTGGAAAGAGAGAGAGGCGTAGCGGGTTCGAGTGTTGATGTGTTTTTGTTTTTTTTCCCCTTTTCCCTCTCATATGAATTTGGATCAGCGATACTGCCATGCGGCCACGACACTGACATTTTGGAACTGTCTGAGGGAGTCTGGCGCATTATGGGAGGACCCCAAAAAGCAGAGGGAAAGGGCAAAAAATGATGATTTGTACTGGGGAAATTTTCCCTTCATTATTCAGGACAGGTCCATCGCGTTGTGTCGGTCGGATCAGCATGTAAAATGCTTCAGGGGGGTGTACTTACAGGAGCGTTCTTTGCCCCGCAGCCTCACTCATACTATAATTTCGAACTAAGAGATACCATCCACATTTCACCCTTGACCTCTACTCAAGCACTTTGATTTCCACAAATCAGCAGTATGAGCTCTGAACCTGCCGCAGGGCTCGACAACGACTCCACGCAAGTCGTTCAGGATGAGATTCTTGAGCTGGAGGCAAGGCTGGCGCGAGCAAAAGCTCGACTGAAAAAGGCACGCGACAACGCAGATGCCGTCAGTGGCGTTGACGATGCCCGCCCAACCACATCTCATCAACAACCACAACAACAACAACAACAACAACAACAACAACAACAACAACAACAACAATCATGCACCCTCGCATCGAGACGTAATGCCCCCCTCCTCCTTCCCCTCCTCCCTCACACAAACATCTCACTAACAAAGCAAGAAACAGCTGCCCCTCCAGACACAACCACCCACTTCCTGCTCCTCCTCTCAGACTCGGCCCTACCTCTGGGCTCCTTCGCCTTCAGCAGTGGCCTAGAGTCCTACCTGGCCCACAGCCGCGTCCACTTCTTCAAGCCCTCCTCCTCCTCTCATATAGGTGGCGGTGGCCTCTCCATCGCCCCCTCGACATCTTCCTGCCCTTATCCATCTCGTCCTACGCCTCCACCACCCTCCCTTTCCTCCTCGCCGCGCACCTAGGCCAGCCCGCCTGGCCGAGCTCGACGACGCCCTCGACGCCGCCGTCGTCTGCACCGTCGGCAAGCGCGCCAGCACCGCCCAGGGCCGCGCCCTGCTCGGCATCTGGGAGCGCTCCTTTGCCCTCTCGTCTTCCTTTGCCCCCTGTCTTCACCGTCAACCTCCTCCCACCACCACCAGGAGGCCCTGCAGGCCCTGGCCAGCTACTCGGAGCTCCTCCGCTCCCCGCCCTGGACCGGCGACGGCACGGGCCTGGCGCCCGTCTCTGCGCACCTCGCCCCGCTCTTTGGGCTCATCACCTCCGTCGTCGGCCTGTCGCTGCACCAGGCTGCCTACGTCTTCATGCTGGGCCACGTCAAGGCCCTCGTGTCTGCCGCCGTGCGGGCCAACCTGATGGGGCCGTACGCCGCGCAGAAGATGCTGGCGTCGGCCGACACGCAGGCCATGATCACGGCTGCTATCGAGAGGGAGTGGGATACGCTGCCTGAGGAGGCTGGCCAGGGCGTGCCGGTCATGGATCTCTGGGTGGGACGGCATGAGCTGCTCTACAGTCGGATCTTCAACAGCTGACGGGGGAAATGAGAAAAAGGGGCAGGGATTGATCAAGATAGGGGGGGGCATAGTGGATGATGCGTACATACGAATGATACAATGGGTCGTATCTATCCTATATATATATATAAATAGTCTATATGCTTACTATTCATCAATATGTGACGTGGTGGGTTGATTCTGTGTCACATCGTCTCGTTGCTCATTACATAAACTGCATCTACTGCCTCCTCTTTTACTTCTTTGCCGCCACATTCAGTTTCTCTACATTAGATGCAATCAACAGCTGGACCGTCTCGACGACAGTGGACGGCAGTGTAACGGCCTTCAGGGCAGAGGAAAATAGAAATCAGAATCAAGGTAGGTCTAACTACGCATACGAGCATGGAGGGCACATCATCAAAGTAACCAGAATATAATGTAAAGCGGCAAATTTATTTTTGTTGCGGAGATCTCAAGTCCGCCAGTGAGACAAATCATGTCTACCAGGGGGAACTCGCAGTCCATAGAGCCCGATCTGCTTTCCTCAGCCAAAATTCCCTCGTCGAGTTGCCCGTCTTGTGTGAGAGGATGACCCAAGCTCATCATCCCTTCTCAGAGGTCCCAAGTCTGTTCCTCCACTGACTTCTCCGTTTTCCGTCCACCTCGACAAAGAACTCCGGCTGAGCAGTCGTAGTAGTAAGCCTTCCTCCACCTAGGAAGAGCGCCAATCGAAAGAATTCCTTCCATATGTTTTGTGTAAAGTGCCCATGCTTTTCGCCCCAAGCATGAAAACTCATTTCGCAAGCCAGGAGGGCCTCCCGTCTCTCTAGTGATCCCTTCGCATCAAGAGAAAGGAAAGAAAAAAAGCCTCGCCCGCCCCTGTCGTAATGTGGAAGTCGTATCGCGCTTTCTCCCAGCTGTTTTTGTGCCCCTAATTAACCTGTCTATCTTTGTCTATCAACGTTCCCCATGCAAGCCGTAGACTTGAAGTCGTCCCGACCAGAGAGATCCGAGAAATCCACTTTTGTCTATGATGTGTCCTGTTGTTGCGTTCCGCGAAGGTGGAAAAAAAAAGAGGGGGAAGAGAAAAAAAACAAAAACAAAGCGTGGTGGGCAAAAAGCAATTCACCACGGCCCATCTATCAGGCCAGATTCCTCTTGGTGTGAAGCGCGTGAAAAAAAAAGACATGACCGTCGTAATGCGTCGACCTGTGCCAGGGCCGAGTAGTCCCCCAAACCAGATGCATGCGCTCGTTGTAGCAGCACGCCTCACTTGCCTTCTGCATTCCGCGTCCATGGGCCTTCTGGAAGATTCCTCATCTAAAGGGTATCAAGAAGAATTCCAGGGCCGTGCAGAAAACAAATGCAAATGCTGATATGCATGAGAGACCGATGCGGAGATCTTGCGCATGCCAACTCTAAGAAAAGATCCAGCTTTTTGAGACCCGGATCCGTTTTTTTTTTTGTGGTCATGTACGCGCGCCGTCTTTGTCCGGAAAAATGAAGATGATGGGTGGCGACTCGCAAAAACAAAAGGAAAAATGTATGTACTCGACAAACCGTGCCGTGCAAAAAGAGGGGGAGAGAAAGAGACCGATAAGGAAAGAAGTCGTCGTGGGACGAGGAAGAGACCGGTGGTGTGTCCCAATTTACCACCAGGAGTTGCCTCCTGGGCCGCCAGGGTTGCCGTAGCTACCGCCGCCGTAGCCACCACCACCACCACTGTAACCGCCGCCGCCGTAGCCGCCAGCGCCGCCACCGCCACCGCCGTAGGAGGGAGCACCACCCCAGCTGCCGCCGCCGCCGCCGCCGTAGCCAGAGCCCTGGGATGGGCCACCGAAGCCACCGCCACCGAAGCCGCCGCCGCCACCCCGACGAGCGTCAGTACCGCCCATGCGGGAGCCGCCGCCACCACGGCCACGACCGCGACCGCCACCACGGCCGCCGCCGCCAAAGGATGACTCGCGAGCGATGGTCTCGAGGAACTGGGGAACCTCCTGGTTGGCCTCCTTGAGCAGCTCGATGAGGTCACGCACGACACCCCTATTGCCGCGGTTGAAGAAGGCTGTGGAGATACCAGTGTTACCAGCACGACCGGTACGACCGATACGGTGCACGTAGTCGTCGATGTCGGTGGGCAGGTCGTAGTTCACGACGTGCGTGACGTTGGGGATATCGAGACCGCGAGCAGCGACGGCGGTGGCGACGAGGATGGGGCAACGGCCGTTGCGGAACATCTCGAGAGCGCGCTCACGCTCGCGCTGGGTGCGGTCACCGTGAATGGAGGTGGCAGGGAACTGCTGGTTGATGAGGAACTCGGACAGAGAGTCGGCCATGCGCTTGGTCTCGACGAAGATGAGGGTCAGGCCGCCCGAGTGGGTGTGCAGGATGTCCAGCAGGACAGAGCGCTTGTCCATGTCCTCGACATACTCGACCTTCTGGGTGATGTTCTCAGAAGTGGAGCCGACACGACCGACCGAGAGGAAGATGTAGTCCTTCAGGAAGTCGCGGGCAAGCATCTGGATGTCGCGGGGGAAGGTGGCGGAGAACATGAGGGTCTGGCGGTCGTTGACGCCGGGCATGTCCTCGCCCTCCACGATGCGGCGGATCTGGGGCTCGAAACCCATGTCAAGCATGCGATCAGCCTCGTCGAGGACGAGGTACTTGATAGCCTTCAGGGAGATGCGACCACGCTCTATGAGGTCGACCAATCGCCCGGGGGTGGCCACCAGGAGATCGCAGCCACGCTCGATCTGGCGAAGCTGGCTGCCGATGTCAGCGCCACCGTAGACGACGCAGGGGCGGACCCAGGAGCGGTAGGCGAACTTGCGCGCCTCGTCGTAGATCTGGGACACCAGCTCACGGGTCGGGGCGAGGATAAGCGAGGTGGGGAAAGCCTTGCGGCTGCGGTTGCCAAACTGGCCACCGGGCATGGGATCGTTAATCACATCCGAGGGGCCGGTCTGGAAGGCCTGGGACAGGATGGGGAAGAGGAAACCACCAGTCTTGCCAGAACCAGTCTGGGCACAGGCCATCAGGTCACGGCCGCCCATGACAATGGGAATGGAGTATTTCTGCACGGGGGTGGGGATCTTGTAGCGAGCCAGGCCGATGTTGCTGATCAGGTGGTCGTCCAGGGGCGGGTTGAGGAACTCGAGGACAGGCTCGGGCACGTCGTGGCCGGAAGCCTCGACGGGGATGTCGTCGTACTTCTCGAAGTTGATGCCGGTGTGCTGCTTGGAGGGGTCGTCGGGGGTACCGAAGAGCTCACGCTCGACGCGAGGGTTGTTGGGGCCAGGAACGTGTTTGCCCTTGCCGTCGGCGGGGTCGACCTCCCACTTGCCATCGCCAGAGCCGGCCGCAGAGGACCTACCCCCGTAGCCACCACCGCGACCGCCATACGCGTTGGCCCCGAAGCCACCTCGGCCGCCGTAGCCGCCGCGACCGCCACCGCCACCGCCGTAGCTGTTTCGAGGAGGAGGCGGGCCGTCCCAGTTGTTGCCGGCGTTGTAGTTGCTGTTGCTAGAGAAGAGCCGAAACGAGTCAGTATCACTGGCCATATCCAATCTGTTGGGAAGGGGGTGAAGAAGAACAGCAGGAAAGGGTACGGGTAAGAACATACTTATTCCAGGCGCTGTTGTTGAGACCGCCGTTCATGTTGGGGCCAGGCGCCGGGGGTCCAGGAGGGCCTGGAGGGCCTGGAGGAGGACCACCAGGACCGCCCATCTTTCCACGCATGTGGGGAGGGATGTAGGCGGGGCGTCCCTGGCCGTCGCCGAGGGACAGTCCGCCCATGTTTAGCTGATCAGCCATGATTGCGATGGATGGTCGTGCTTGGCGTCGGATGGAATCTTGTCTTGTGTTTGTTCGGCTTGCGTTTGCTCAAATCTTGAGGATGCTGACTGAAGTCATTCACCTTCCTTGCAAAAACGCGAGGTGTGTGGTCTCGAGTCGGGAAAGTGAAAAATGAACGTCGCAAAAGGAAAGTTCTAGGTGATGATGCTCGTCGCGAAGAAAGGGCAGTACCAGAAGAATGCAGAGAGAGAAAAGAAGGTCTCGAAAGAAAATCAGAACTTCTCGCCTCGTCTTTTCTTCGTTCGTCGGCGCCCGTCTATGTGGTCTCGCGACAACAACGCTTCTCTTTTTGGGGGTGATTGTTTGATTAGGGAAGGCCCTGGATAGAAAGCCTTCTGCGTTCCTCTCGAAGAAACAAAACTGGATTCTTCAGAAAGGAAAAGGGAAGGGAACTGAACACACGGAGGAAAAAGGGTTGATTGATGAGGAAGGTTGGGGATGTTGGTTGGGAAGGGAGAGAGAGGGAGGAGGGTAAGCCAGTTCAGCTGCGAGAAAAAAGATTTTGTAGACGGCAGCCACTAGCGGCCAAATGTCAGGTAGGTTAGGTTGCCCGCTGCTGGGGAAGGGAAGGGGCATCGCCGCACGGACCAGGAATCGCCTCCCGCCTTGCCCCCAGGGACCCTGAGTATGTACATAATTACCTGGGCGAGTCACCACCCCTGGGCGCAGCACCAAGTATCTACCACTACTCCAGTACTTAGTGTGTACGCAAAGGGTAGTGAACTACGTAGTCTGCGCCCGCCACAACAGCGCATTTGAACGGCTTTAGATTAGAGCCAACGACTTTTAGATACGAATCTATTGGACACGGGCAGGACCCAGCCCTCCTCCTCGTCTGCGGCAACAAAGAAAAACCTTTTTTCGTCACAGTAAGTCTCTGTGCAAGGTCTCATCATCAGCTCGTTGGCGGTGCCTAATCCGCCCTTCACCGCTGTCCCCCTTCCAACAGCAGCAGCCTTTTCTACATAAGTACATACAGTACACAGTGTCATGGTTGCAGTACCGAGGCTGTGACACACAGGCGACACATTGTCTTTTTCTAAACTGGTATCTGCATATCTCACCGCCTAATATGAAGTAATATCGCCCAGAGAAAGCGCAGGGCCCTTTTTCTTCTTTCCTTTTCTTTTTGTCTGCCCTCCCTCTCCTTCTCAGGGCTTCCGATCGTGCGCGTGTTGCATGGTAGACAGATCCAGCCTCGTGGCTCCAACGAGCAATGTGACAGTGCTAATGGTGATCATTCTCTCGTGAAAATTAAATTGGTATACTGTAATACTTGCACCGTCCTGCCGAGATCCCATAGCAGACAAGGCCCCTCCCGACACCAGGACGGAAAAGGGTCACACCTCAGACGATGAAGTGCCTTTCTGCAACATACAGTGTGACGAGCCACCCCTGATCCACCGCGGCCTTCCGGAATTCCCAGGTCGCTGCACGCTGCCGCGAGAAGCCAAGCATGTCCCTGTCGTCTATAAAAGAAGGAAAAAGAAGGGAAGAAAGAAAAGAAGAAGAGATTTCTTTTAGCAAGAATTGGGAACGGGTTCAGGAAAACGCCAGGTGCCCAATTTCTATCGAATTGGTCTGGGCCCGACACCGTCTTGGAGACGGGGTGCCTTGCCTGTCTCAGTGCCTAGTCCGCTAGGGCATATCCGACAAGTCCTCTCTTCTCAATACTGGCATCCGATATTGACTCGATCACTCGGGGCTATGATGAGTCTTGCAAAACTCAAAACTAGAAAAGCGAAGGGGAAAAAAAACCTTGGACGCATCACGAGCTTTCAGGGGAAAGAGTCATCTCACACAAGCACCAGGCCTCGTCCTCGCCACACAAGCCAACGTCATCTTGCATATGGACGGGGTGACACCAAGGGTCCTTCTCCTGTGTAGCATAATCGTGTCCGTTCAGATGTCTCTCTATGTTCCCTCTTGCCATGGTATTATACAGAGTCCCGCCCTTTTTTCTTTAACCTAGGCCGGGACCAAAAGCCGCGTTGCGCCCTTGTGCGAGACCTTGTTCCAGTAAATCATGCACTCTTCACCTGCTTGGAGTTGTCGAACTCGATAGGCACAACTCCATCCTTGGTCACCGCCTTGACCGTCATACCCTTGAAATCGATCGGCAACCTTCTCTTCAGCTCGTCTGCGCACATGTTGAGGATCTTGATGCCCTGGGCCAGGGTGATGTCGGGGTGGTGGTGCTTGTCAAGGATGGAGAGGCAGTAGTATCTATTTTTGCGATCAGAGTCCCGCATCAGCAGGCTGGTTTTTTGGGGGGACCCGTCATACAACCACGATTCGACATTCAAAAGAGAAAGGTTTCATGTGACGTACTGTGCGTAGCCGTGCGCGGCGTAGGGAACAGATGCCAACGACGCGAGGTAGTCCAGCCAGTATAGGCTTGGCTTGTGAGTGATGGGGTCGACGCCGCCCAGCAGGAGGTTGACGTTGTAGGGCTTCCGTGACCGCAGGCTCGACGCCAGCTCACCGCGGACAAAGTTGGCAAGTGCTGAAGGGGACAGGTCGGTCTCGTTGCGCATAGAGTAGAGCTGAGCGTTGGCCTGGATGTACTCGGCGAATTGCACTGCAGGGCAAAGACTTGCTGTTAGCAGGGGCAGCTGCGAGGTGCCAATGCTCTCCAATCCATGGGGTTGACCGTACCAGTGTCGCCCGCCTCTCCAACATATGCCATCAGGGTGTGCTTGTTCAGTTGCCGGGTCTTGTCATCCTCGGCCTTGAGGATCGTGACACCTCGCATGGCGGCCTTGGACGCCGCGATCAGCGTGAAGTCCTTGCCTGTTATGCCTAGGAGAACCTCCCTGCAGATGGTGGGTTTAGCACATTTAAATCCAATGTTTACGGAGCGAACTGTGAGAACTCACATCTTGACTTGTCTGGTGCAATACGGTAAAGTGGTTTGGCGGGGGAGGGAAAGGGGAGGACAGGTCGTGGACTGAGAAGGAGACGTTGGTTGTTGGCAGGTAGACGAGAGCTTACGGACTGCACCAAGCTTCCGTGACCTCAGCTCTACAGTCTCCCACCAGGCAAGCACGTACGCGCGCCCCAGGCGGCTTGTGCAGGGCTTATCGATAAGCAGGTGCTCAGGCTGGTACTGGCAGGCACCGGCAGGCTCCACCGTCTCCCGCCCAGTTTTGGCCAATCGATACTCTGGACTGACAGCAGGGGTACATCCTGGTCTAGCGGTTCCCCTCCAAAAATTTCAGAAGGGTTCTCTCAAATTTTCGAGGCCGTGAAGAAAGTTGATGCACGCTCCCCAAAGGCAGCGAGGTTTTGACGCAGCACCTCGCCGCAACCAACCACACCCGACTATTCAGCCATGTCGTCCTTCTTCACCGCTCCTGGGAAGAGGAAGAGACAGGCCTCGGCAGCAGATGGTCCAAAAAAGAATAGCGACTTCGTCCAATTCGATCCCGCAGTCCAAGTCGAGAGCGGCCGGCACGAGATCGGCGGGAAGCCGTGCTCCTGCGCCCAAGAAGCAGAGGGTCGTCGAACGTGACTCGTCGATATCAGGCAGCGACTCTGAGGACAACGGCCTGTCAGCAGGCGAGGAGGATGGCTCACACTCGGGAAGTGAGGATGAGTCTGGCTCCGAAGCGGAGGGCGAGACAGCCGCCGAGAGGCGGTTGAGGCTTGCGGAGCGGTACCTCGACAACATCAAGCAAGAGGTAGACGATGAATACGGGTTCGACGCCGAAGACGTCGACCGCGACATCCTTGCCGAGCGGGAGAAGATTGGCGAGCGGCTACAAGAGGACATTGCGGAAGCCAAGGGGAAGGTGTACAGGAACCTCGCCGGCGAGCTGCTGTTCGAGCAGGCATCACATACAATCTTCAAGTGGAACTCCCAGGTGGTCACCTCGATAGCCACATGTGCCCCCTACGCCTACACCGTCTCCAGGGACATGTTCCTGGTCAAGTGGAAGCTGCAGGACCTCCCGCAGCACCAGTGGCCGCAGACGACTAAGAAGAAGCCAAAGAAGCCCCCGCACCGCCCAAGAAGAAGCCGGAACGACTTGCCTCGAGCCGCGGCGACACGCGGAAGACAAGAGACAAAACATACCAGGGCCACACAGGACCGATCCTGAAGGTGGCGGCGTCGCAGGACGGCAAATACGTGGTGACAGCCGGCGCGGACAGGAGGATGGTGGTCCACGACGCCGAGACGCTCAGGCCCATCCGCGCCTTCTCCCAGCACCGCGACGCCGTCACGGGGCTGGCCTTCCGCCGCGGCACCAACCAGCTCTACTCGTGCTCCAGGGACCGCACCGTCAAGGTCTGGTCCCTCGACGAGCTCGCCTACGTGGAGACCCTGTTCGGCCACCAGGACCACGTCGTCGACATCGACGCCCTGTCCCAGGAGCGCTGCGTCAGCGTCGGCTCGCGGGACCGCACCGCCCGCCTGTGGAAGGTGGTCGAGGAGACGCAGCTAGTCTTCCGCGGCGGCGGCGGGCCCGACAAGAAGCTGGCGGCCAAGAACGCCGCCTCGGGCGGCGTGGACCCCAAGTCCAACGCGCATGAGGGCAGCATGGACCGCATCGCCATGCTCGACGACGAGCTGTTCGTCACGGGCAGCGACAACGGCTCGCTGGCGCTGTGGAGCACGCAGAAGAAGAAGCCCCTCTTCGTGCTGCCGCAGGCGCACGGCATCGAGCCCGCGCTGGCGCTGGACAGGGCCTCAGGCGAGAAGGACCCCGACCCAAAGGTCATACCACCGCCGCAGCCCCGCTGGATCACCGCGCTCAAGACCATCCCCTACAGCGACGTGATCCTGTCTGGGAGCTGGGACGGCTACGTCCGCGTGTGGAAGCTCAGCGATGACAAGCGGCGCATCGAGCGCGTGGGCGTGCTGGGCGCCACTTCCGACGAGGACGGGGCCATCATCTCCCACCACCCACAGTCCCAGTTCCCCAGACACAACTAAAGCAGCAGCAGGAGGAGGCCCAGACCAACGGTGCCAACGGCCACCACCCTTCTGTTTCTTCTTCTTCTTCTTCCTCCCCTCCGCAGCAGCAGACCAGACAGACCGACAAGTCAACACCAGAGGACGATCCCACGCCAGACTCCGCCCTCGGCCTCGTCAGGGGCATCGTGAACGACATCTCAACCTTTGAGCGGGGCGAACGCGGCAAGGACGGGCTGTGCGTGGTCATCGCCCTCGGCAAGGAGCACCGTCTGGGCCGCTGGAAGAAGCTCACTGGCGGGCGCAACGGGGCCATGGTCTTTGAGGTGCCGAGGTTGCGAAAGGACGATGTCGCTCTGACGAACGGAGTGGATGGACACTCTTTGTCAGACAACGAATAGAATAGACAAAAAGAAAATTGGGTGTGGCGCTGGCAGGGGTAAGGAGGAGAAGATGAAGAAGAACAAAACAGGGTTAACAGGGTTCATAAAATCATGGGTTCAGCCTGGATGGGTTTTGATAGGTGTTCTGCGAGACCAAGGAGGCCTTTTTTTTTTTTCCCCCCAGCATTGTAGCATCAGCTTGACTTGTGAGGGCATCGGGACAACCAGACAAACTCCTCTGCATGTAATATTACACCTTACTTGACACATACAATCACCACCACAGGGTAGCTTTGTGAAAGGCCAGCTATAGGATAGGATTGCTTACCTTGATCAATTTGCTGTGACTGTCTGTATCTTTTCATCAACTTGGTCAGCCAGCAAGGTAAAGCCTTTCTTATCAATCCCACCTTTTGAGACACCATTTTACCCTCCACACAACACAAGCAGCTCTTGCATTTACTTTAGAGGCACTCACCAGATTACTATACCCTTAGATTTCACTGATCATATCACCCAGTGTATCAGAAAATGAGTTTATTCTTTGCAAATGCAAGCGGGTATGTGTCTGCCGTGACTCCTTTACTCCCCTGCATGCCATGGGCACCTATGCAATGCTTCCTTGTCTCAATGACGCCGTGATTCGTCAAACCCCTCGCCGCAGAAAGATCAACCAAAGAACAAAAAGAATAGGTGATCTGTGAAGAGACTGGCCCTTCAGAGCACCCCTAGCCATGGATCAAATCATGGCCTCTCTTTTGTTGAAGGGGGCCAGTTGGCTCCTGTCGCTCACCCGATGCAAAGAAAAGTCATCAAGCTCTTTCTCATCATCCCCTTCATCATCCATGCTTCTTCCCCACCCCCTCCCCTCCCCTTCTCCCCTTCAGCATCGCCAGGCAAAAGACTCTAGTCATTAGTCAGGTCAATCGCATTTCCAAGACCGCTTCCCTTAGGACTGCTCCTCTCGTTTTCCGGAGATGAGAGAATGGCAGTATACCGAGGGGTGGGGTTCTTTCTCGTCCGTCTCTCTGTGCCCGAAGGCTTGACAGGGGACGAGACGAGGATGCGACGACGAGCAGCTTCTCGCTCTCTGGTGGCCGTCTTGGCAGGGTCTGTATCCGGCCAGGCATTCTTCTGGCCACGGCTCGCCGAGGAGGCGGCTCGCGGTGGTGACGAAGAAGGCATTGGCAACACCATTCTGCTTTCAGGGTATTCACCATACGGACGTGGTGGTGGCCCTTGCTTCCGAGGAGTTTCTGGCGATGCCGATGGCTTGGCCAAGTGTTGTCTGTGCTCAGCATTCTCCTTCGCCTCTTCCACCGACTTCGTGACACGCGACCCAGAGCGCTGTGGCGACGGACTCTGCTGGTCCTCCATCTCAGCGCTGTCGTTTGGGTTGACAATCATGCTGATGCTCAACTTCCGGGTCTTAAGCTCACTATCCCGTCGCCGGCCGGAGCTCGTGTGTGGCCGCGCTGTCAGTGGCGAAGAGACTGCGTTGCGCGCACGCTGTCGTCGTAAGTCCTCGTCTGCATGATGACGACGGGCGGGGCTGCTCTGCGCATGCGGAGTGGTCTTGTGGCGAGAGCTTTCGGCGGCCGAGACGGCTGAAGCTGAAGACCTTTGCGGAGCCTGCTGCTCACCCGCGAGGCCGGGCTTTCTGTGCTCCTTGGCCTCATGGATCTGTTGGCTGGCAATCTCGGAAGCAGACGGCCGTGCCGCATCCCCTGAACGAGAAGAAGTCGCGGCACGCAGTGCTCCACGAGTCTGTGCACTGGCGGCCCCAGGGTCTGCCTTGTCCGCTGGCTTTTGCGACTTGGCCTGTCTTCGATCTGCCACGGACTTCCTCTCCCGTCTCCTCTGCAGTTCGTCTTGCTGATAAGCGTGCTGCAGTTCGAAGATGAGGTCGCGGATCTTATGCCTCAAGGCTGGCGCATTGACGCTCCAGTCCCGCGCCTCATGCTGAAGAATCCGTCTCGTGAACTCATGAGGGTTCTTCATGAATTCCTCCAGGTAGCCTAGAAGGTAGACACCACAGTCTGTGAAGTTGTTCTGGAAGGGTATGTCCCTGGGCGTCATCCCAAACACCTGCGGGACCTCGATATCCACTCCCTTTTTGTGCTTGATCTCGTCCCTGAGGTAGTTCTTGAGCGCAGTTGACACGCCAGAGTGGCTCCCATCAAGGGAGTCGAGCGTGATGACCCGTGGATCCTTTGGGTCATACCTCCTAGGGCCAGAGCTCTTCTTGGAGGATTTCAACTTCTTGCCGGCCTGCACATTGCTGGGGTCCTCGTTGTCCGGCGTTGTAGGCTTGCTAACCTGGCCCGCGGTAGACGCACTGTCGATGTCAGACTTGGCTTCTGCTGGCTTTGGTTCAGCATCATCGACATCAATGTCCATGGGATCAACACTATCCACATCAATGTCCATGGGATCAGCACTATCCGCATCAATGTCTATGGGATCAGCAGGAGCGGTCTCTTGCTCGTCTGGGCTGTTGTCTTCTGGGGTCAGCAAGGCTCCCGGGTTGCAGACAATGGCAAGATACCAGTGGGCGTTCTGGTTGATGGGCACGATGATGTAGGCGAACGAGACGAGGTCAACTTTGGCGGTCCAGGTCTTGACGCCGTCGTAGCCCTTTGTCTTCAGCTTCTCCCAGAAGAACGAGTTGAAGATGTAGACTCGCTTGGCCATCTCCTCGTTTCTAGCCTCCAGCTGCTTGTGCAGATACTTGGCGTAGAAGCTGATGATCTCGTCGTTCAGGAACTGGCCCTCGTCCAACCTCTCAATGTCCGTAGCGTTGATGGTTGTCCGCTCGTAGCTGAGTGGGATCTTGTAGTTGCGCTGAACCTCCCAGTCGGGGTTTTCATCTGTCCATCTCTTGGGCGGCGGGGGTTGGACTGCGTGTCTTGGCTCCGCCGGAGGATCTCAAGTTTCTCTGAAACTGAGAGGTGATCTCTCTCCCGCTCGAGCGCGATGGGCTTTGCCGACGTCGTACGGAGCGCCACTCTTCGACCTGGCCATCGTCGCCTCCCTCGGAGCAGGCCATCAGCTTCTTCAGCATTCCCTCTTGCTGAGGGGTCTTGGGCGTCAAGTCCTTCAGTGTCTTTTCCGCTGCTGGCGCGCCATCCTGGGAACCATCCTCGGCTCTCATTCGGCTCCGGAGCGCTTTTGTCTGAGCATAATGATCGGGTGTTGATGTGTGCAGCTGCTTTGAGCTGTAGTCGGGTTGAGTCTGGGGATTTGTGGTGGAAGGTTGCTTGTGCTCCAGAACCGGTGGGTAAGCAGAGGAAGGGACACTGTCTGTCAGATTCCGGTCTCGGATAGTTTGTGTTATCGAGGTGACAGTCTTGATCAAGTCTTCACTACAAGAAGTCAGGATAATCAAAAATATAGAAAATGCTCTGCAGGTCTGCAGAACTTACCCGTAAACATTTCTTAACTCAATGCTCTTGTTAGCACACAAGACATTGACATAGGTCATTGCCTCTTGAGGGGTTCCAAATGTCAGGATGAGCGTCGATCCTGTTGAGAGTCCCGCCGCCCGGTGTGCAGACTTCATCACTTTGACGTGGGGTAGAGAATTGTTGAAGATGAGCTTGTCAATTGTCGAGGCCTTTGGTAGGATCCACTCAAGCTCCTTGAGCTTTTGACCATGACTGTCCAAAATCTCAAAGGCTGTGGGACTACCGGCAAGCTTGGCCAAGTATAAGGGCTCCCCACTGCCGTTGAGATTGAACCCAGAGCCACCATCTATAGCTGGATACATATACCTTGGGTAACAGACTGCTTCTTTCACACACAGGCTGAGGCTGTTGGTGTCTTTTGTCTTAGCTGTTGCTGTGGGAAGGAACTTTGTCTTTGGAATATCAGCTCTGGGGGAGGGCTGTGGGCGTCGGTCTGCTGCTGAGTGCAAGCCTTGAAGCTCATCCAGGTCGTCAGGCAGGCGCTTGGCACCATTCTTCTGGTTGACTGGGTAGTGTGTGCCTGATTTCTCCTTCGCGAGATCATGCCGCCTCGTGGATGGCAAATGTGCGATGGCGTCGCCCTCGTCCTCGTCGTCCTCAATTTCGGCGATTTGAAGCGGCATGAGCATAGACGTGTGCTCACGTCCTCTAGCGGGCTTTGGACGGGTTCGCTGGTGGTCTCCTCCAGGTTTCTTCTCGAGTACAAGGTCCGCGTCGTCCTCGATGTCGTCGCTCGGCACAATGTGCGTGGAGATCAGCCGCCTCTTGAAAGGATGCGCTGGATTTGCCCTCTGCGGGTTTGCGTCACCTCCTGCATCCTGGTTCGCAGACTGCCTCTGCATTTTGGTCGCGTCCTTTCTGTGCCTCGTTCGTTTGACGCTCGCCCCGAGCTGTCTTGACGTAGCACGATATTCGCTGATCTCGACTCCCCTCGGCTCCCTCTCGCCGCTGGACTGCACGCTGTGGCTTCCGTGGCCCGTGTTTCTGTGTTGCACGGGACTCCTCGACGACCGCTGCCTCTGGGTAGCCTCGGAGCTACCATCTAGAGACACGACCTCTGGCTCGCGGTTATCATCATCGTTTCGAGGTCGCTTCAGTTGCCTCGGAGGAGGGGGATTGTCGGCGGGACGTTTGGGCGGCGCCCGCTGGTCTGGCCGAGTAGAGGCGCTGCCACCTGGTTCGTTGAAGCTTCCGTATTGCACCTGTCCGAGGTGAGCCTGACTTGTCAGCGCAGAGTCATCTCGGTCTGGGCTAGAGGGGGCCGTAAACTCACTCCTATCTTCTTCGATTTTGACATCGTGCTCTCCCTCGGGCTCCTATTCTCGCCTCAGCGGCCAGTCCGCCTACCGTCACATCACCACGACAACCAGCAGTGGCACGTACCCATAGTCAGGAAAGGAGCTCCTGGGAGACCGGTATCTCTCGATCGGGTCCCTTGTCACAGATTCAGCGGGATGTCACTTTTGCTGTGATGCTGACTTATGTGTAAACAAGCTGGGAGAGCTACCATATATCCCTGAGTATCCTCGCCGTGGAGATCTGGCCGTCACCTGGGTGTATCGTCGGTCCAGCGCGAGACGCGTGACCGCTGGGAGGAGGAAGTGGGCTGGCGTCGCGCGCCGTTAGCCTCTTGGGCGCCCGAGAGCGGATTTCTTCCCAGGGGACACTCACGAGGATGGTTTGTCGTGAGAATCCGTCTTTGGGGCTGTTGAGGATCCGGGCATAGAAGCCCCGGCTGCGAACGAGAAGAGTGGCGGTGGTGGTGGTCCTGGGGGCAGTGGCGGCAGTAGGGGTATCTTGAAAGTTAGTCGTCAGTAGGGCTTGAAGTCTGCTTTGTCTGCAAGCACTGTAGTCGAAAAAACAGGCCGCGACAGTATAGTGGCTACTCCCCAATTTCTGCCCCACTTGGCGCCCGTCAGGGACCCCAAGAGCAGAGCCCCCACTGCCTGCCACCCTCCTTTCCCCCCGGGCCCTTCTCCCCTCCCCTCTAACCAGCTGGCGATTTAAGACTGACGAGCAATTTCTCCAGACCTCACACTTGCTCAAGGAGAAAAACGGAGAGAAAAGTGAAGAGAGAAATACACAACTATTGACCCAACAGAAGTTTATTCATGGAAATAGTGGGGAAGAATTGAGGTGCAAAGCTGCTACAAGCTCCCCCAAGACAAGGGAAAGAACCGAGCGGATAAGCAGGAAAAAGGTAGCTCACGACTGTCCTGCCCGTCTCATTATCCATCTGCCTCAGTACCTGCTTGCCCCAGGGTAGGACTAGATGATCCATCGTTACTCAGCGCCATCCAGGACAATCCCGGATATGTAATCCACAGAGAGAGAGAGACATGCATGAGCTGGCGCACTGCTTGGTTCTTGGTCGCAGGTGTGTGAAGATGCAAAAGAGGTCACCAGTGGAGGAGGGTGATGAGGAGATGGAGAGCTGCAGAGGCCAGGAGAGAGAGGAGGGATGGGAATTGGAGTGGCTGCTGTACTTTAAAAGTCCCAACACCTGCAGGAGGAGCCCATGCAGTGACCAGCCCAGCTAAACTCATCGTGGTGAAAGGTGGCATGCAGTCCAGGTCGTCCTAGCGTTGCACAGAAGATGCAACCCAAAGTCCCAGTATCTATTTCTTTTTTCCCTTCTTTCTTTTTTTCCTTTTGACTAGCATGCCGCCCAAATGTAACAGATATGGTAGATGGACCCAGTAAACTAGGAGCACCACTGAGTACCACCCACAGCAAGCCACCTGATTATCAGCAGCCGAAATGGGCGACCTGCAGGATTTCGACCCCTACCAAGCATTCGTCCGTCCTTTCTGAAAGTAGTGGTAGTATTATAATGACAGAGTAGTCAATCAGCTGCACAGTAGATTGAGAAAGATTATGGGAAGGAGTTCCTTTTCAGGGCTATAAAATTAATGTAAATAGGCCTGAATACTTAGTAGACAAAGTCTTACACACATGCACACACAAACTCTCTCTCTTTATGCACCCCTTGTCTGTTCCCCTAATAATTGACCCCAGTAAAGGCGCTCTGCACGCTGCCAAAGCCCTGAGGACACTGCTTCCCCAGCCCCACGCTGCCGCTCCTCATATAGCACACCCTCGCATCCTGGCAAGCCTGGTTCGTACAGTTAGGGCTCATGACGCTGCTCTTGCCCTGGAACTTGTTCTGCAGCTCCACCAGGGTCCGGTTGGCCTCCATGGCCTCGGTGACCCGGTGCCAGAAGGTCGCGTTCAGAGGGTCCGCGGCGTCCCACCCTGCCGCCGCTCCGTACACGGCGCGGGTCGAGTACTCAAACTCCCACACGGGCCCGGAGCCGTCCAGCCCCGAGAAGCTGCTCACGTCGCTGTAGAAGGTGTAGGCCTCCATGACCTCGAAGCTGCCCGTGTCGACCTCGTACATGCGGTAGCCCGAGTTCAGGTTTGTCAGCGGCGTCAGCGAGGGGCCCACCCAGGCGTTGGCGACGGCGTCCTCGGCGGTCTGGCTCGTGCCGTTGTTGCTGTAGTACACAAAGGCCTGGTCCTCGTGGGTGTGGCCAAAGAAGACGCCCGCGATCACGTGTGGCGAGTACCGCTCGACGATCTGGTAGAAGTAGTCGGCCCCGTTGGGCATGGGGTTGCTGCCGTCCCAGCCCGTCAGGACGTGGCCTATGACGTACGCGCGCTGGCCTGCGTCCTCGGCCTTCTGCAGCTCGTCGATGAGGAAGCTGAAGATGCCGCTGTAGTCCGGGTCGACGGTGTGCAGGAAGGCGAAGTAGTTGGACTTGTAGTAGAAGTCAGTGTTGAGCGTGATGATGCGCACGCCGAGGGGGTGCGTCACGGCGTACGCGCCGTAGTGCAGGGCCGCCTCCGCCTGTGTCGAGCCGTTGATCCAGCCGTAGTGCTCCCAGAGCTGCGAGACGTGCTCGTAGTTCCACGAGAACTGCTGGCCCAGGGGCCCGTCACCGTCAATGGCGTGCGGGGCATCATTGTTCTCCGGGCTGGAGTCGTGATTGCCCAGTGCAGCAAAGATGGGTCCGCCGATGTAGGCCTTGAACATCTGCAGGACGGAATCCTCGACGTCTTCGACAAAGGCGTGGGAGAGCTGGCCTTGCGACGGGACGTGGGTTACTATGTCTCCCGTGTAGAAGGTCATCGCCGGAGGATCATCCTGGGAGGTTCCCGTCAGGGGGCCGATGGACTGGACGGCAGCCAGAGCCAGGTAGTACGGCGAGTCGCACTTGTAGTATCCATACAGAGGAGCCGCAACCTCGACGATAGGCACACTTCCGTTCGATGAGGAGGTGCTGGGCCTGCAGCAGGGACTGCTGGTACAGTTGGCCTCAGTTCCATATTCATACCTGGGATCTGGACAACAGGGTTAGGGCGGGTAAGTCAGTAAACCGCCAGCCAGACAAATCAGGCCAGCACAGCGCAGTGCCAACTTACCCAGGTGCATATCAGAGAGGTGAAAGACCTTCACCGTCTTCCCGCTCCTCGCAGGCACACTCACATCAGCCGGCTTCTCCTTGGGAAATGTGGCCACCGCAGGGATGACAGGCGGCACGCTGCAGAAGCTGGTGCTCAGCGACGAGCAGATGTACCGGCCGTCCAGGCCTGCGACATCTGCCTTAGCCAGGACCTGTGTCCACACGGCCCCAAAGGAGCTGGCCTCATACGTCGACTGGCACGTCGAGTTCGTGCTGAAGCCTGTGGTCTGACAGAGCTGGACCATGGCGTCTGGCAGGTAGGACGGGGCCAGCTTGGCCACCATCTGGCCCACCGAGAGGGCAGCGACACACTTTGAGCAGCTGTCGGCGAGGGCGGTGTTGTTCGCGTTGATGATGTCCATGATCTGGGCGATGGAGGTGGAGATGACGGCCTCGGCGGCGGCATCTGTGAGGTTGGCTGCAGCCTCGGGATAGAGAACCGGGTCTGGATCCGTCGTGGGGATGGTAGACGGGTCCGTCAGGTTCAGGGGAAAGGTGATGTTGAGCACAGGGTCAAAGATGGCAGGCTGAGGCTCCTGTGTCGGTCCTGGCTTGACGTAGTAGGACGAGTAGACAGTCGTAGGGAACGCGCTGGGGACGACATAGAAGCTGGCTCCTGGCAGGCTGGAGCTGGTCGCAGCGGCAGCAGCACCAGCCGTGGCGAGGAGAGGAGCTTGAGGCTTCATCTTGACTGCTGCTGCTGCTAGATGTGATCTCTAACCTCTCGCCCTGTCACCACCGGTAAGTCGCGAGGGGGAGAAAAGCAGAGTCGCGGGCGTTGGCCCGGGAGGGGGGGAGGAGGAAACGGGGAGGGTGAAGGAGAGAGAGAGAGAGAGAGAGAGCGACAGGCCAAGCAGGAGGAGGCAGACGTTCAGGATTTGTAGAAATCATCAGAGCCTCATGCTCGACCAGCGTTCATTAAATTAGCGACGCATGTTGACCGACGATCCCCCTCCCCCGCTGTTACGTAGTACGAATCGGCATGTTCCTGAAGCCATCCAGCAGATAGCAGGGTCCGGAATGCCTAGTGTTGGGTTGGTTGCGCCATGATAAGTGCTACTTAGTATGTCAGCGAGATTTGGTCGGTCGGGCGTGCTAGAACGTGCACAAACCATTGGACTTGCAGCGGCACAAGGCAGGCCGTTCTTGCCGTAGGAGGCGGGCCTGCAGAGGGTAGACCCGTACGCTAGAATGATCTCCGGACAGCGTGCCGAACCAGGCAACTCATACCGCTGGGGGATGCTGAAATCATAGTACGGCCGTACTATAGTACAATATTCTCAGGCCAGAAGCAGGGGGAGGGGGAATGGGAAGGATGGAAATAAACGAATACGTATCAAAGCAACCCTCCACCCCTCCCATCCCTCACACACATCTTCTATTCCTTAAGGCCTCTACCATGTAAGCCATGATGGTTCCAGAAAGGCCGGGAGTGTCAAACCTACTCACCAAGCTGACAGAACCAATAGAAGAGCACATGAGGAAAATCAAAATTGAGAATGAAATATGAGGAGAGGGAGAAAAAAAGATGAAAACAAAGATGAGAGCTCACCTTGCCCAGCACTTGATGGTGAGAGGAATGCTGAGCTTGACTTGTTTGTCATATCTCGAAAGCAAACCTTGACGCACATCTGCAAAAACGATGCCAGGCCTTGGCTTTGTTGAGTGGGCATGCTGCTTTCTCTTCTGTAAACCTGGCCGACTTCAGTATACAGTCAGAAGAAGCCTCGGCCCTTTTCCAGGCATTGTCAAGACAAGTGGCAAACAGAGCGCCATACAGCAATGCAACTGCAAATGACAGCGCTGTCTCATAGCACATAGTAAAAGGGGTTGGATCGCGGGAGAGGAAGTTACAGGGCCACTGCCGGGAGACTGCACTGAAAAACAGCGGTACGCAGCGCCTTACCGCAGCGCATTACCGCTGTAGTACACGTGATCGCCCTGTGCAGCTGGGTGCTGCCGATTGCAATCGCACCTTCCCTCTGTACATAGTACGGGGTACTAGAGAAAGATGGGGACTCGTATACCACATCATGAGGCGGCGCAGAGACGTATGATACGATGTATAGTATGCGGTTGGATTTACTGACGCCTTTCAAGCTCAAAGACATAGGCAGAAAAAGATGATAAAATGAGTTGTTGTTCTGATATACAAACGAGCGGAAAGGGCGCATTGATGCAAGTGGCATGCCGCATTGGGCAAGACGCCACCCAGCCTTGTATGACCACCCTTGGCAAGGGACTCCCTTGTCGCCCGGTGCCTGCCACTCCATCCTTACTTTGTTTTCTGCTACTCACAGCATCTCTCATCACCGCAGTCCGCCTTGCCAGTCCACGCTTCACAGGTGGCACCCATAGGACCTCTTCCTACAGGTAGCACACTGTTTCCTTCAGCAAATATAACAGTGTTGTGCCCATTTTCCTCCCCCGCGCGACGTGTAATGCGACTATGGGCCCGCGTCGCAAACTTGAATAGGCGTCAATGATCAGTCCCGAACGCAGCGCCAGGACATCGTCGTCTCAGGTGACAGCAAACACCGCCAACACCACCGCCTCCGAGCAGCCGCGGAGGTATACACGTAAGAAGAAGAACAGGAGGAAGAACAGGCTGACCCCTGCCAAGAAGACCAAGAGAAGAAAGCTGCGTGATGAGAACCTCCAAGACGACGTTTTTGCTATCAAGGATATCATCGACGAGAAGTACATAGGCAGCCAGCGCTACTACAAAATCGACTGGGCTGATCACCCAACCACAGGAGAAGTCTTTGAACCTTCCTGGGTGAGTGAGGCTCATGATCATGGTTTCCCTCTGCTTTGTTCCTCCACCTCATCCGGTCCTGGAGTGGTGAAGTATGCGGGACTAATACTACCGGACAGGAGCCTGCGGAAAACGCCAACGAGGCGGCCATCGAGGACTGGGAGTGGGAGAAGCCACGTCGAGCTCTGCTTGGTATTGCCGCCTCGAGCCCAAGGTCAACGCAGGTCCAGGCCACAGAGCCGTCACCCAGCAGTCCTCCTAGCCCCTTCTACATTGAGCTTCAGACCAAATCAGACTTCCTCAGGTCCAGGCCCGACTTCGACACTGCTGACGTCCTCGCCATTACTGCGTCTCAACTCTCCGAATTCCCCGATGCGGAGCGAGGGAACGAACTACCGCCACCACAGTTCATCGTCATATCCTCAAACCCAGACCAAGGGCCTGTTAGTATTGCGAGTTCGCAGTCCATCATTCCTGGGACAGCTCTGTCTGAACAGGCACCAACAGCCAGCAGAGCCAAACCACAAGTCAGCCAGACTACCATTCCAGATTCACAGGAATTCTCTACAGATATCAGCCAGGATCCTGCAGAGGTGCCGTGGACTGGTGAAGAAGGAATCCTCCGAGGTGGGCTTGGAAGCCACAAAGAAAGTCACAAACAGTCATCAGGGTCCTCGGTTCCATCTCACCAGCCTGATAGCAATCAGCTGTCCTTTCAGCACGCCTCCATCTCCTTTCAAGCTGAGGGCCAGCTCCTCTCTCAAGGACAACCTCCCATTCTTCCGCCACAGCCTGTTCTGGACTCTCAGTCCCCAGCCAGGCCCCCATCGTCCAGGAACACCTTTGACGGTTTCTTGACGCAACCTCCGTTCGAGGCTGGCGAGTTCAGCCTGTCGATCAGATCTGGATCACAATCTCAACAAGAACCCACCGTCGTGCCAAACGCGTCTCAACAGCTCGCCTCGCCCGCGCAGGATTCACCTGTGGACGACTCTCACCAGCCAGCACAAAAGACTTCGCCGCTGTCAAATCAGCAGTCCCATTTTCTAACACAAACTGAAGCATTCTTTTTCGCATCTGAAGACTACGAGGTCGTCCCAGATACGTCACAAGAAAAGTCTGGGGGTCTGGACAGCGCCAGCTGGAGGTCTCTGGGCAGCCTGTGGCACTTAAGACGCACGAATCAGCTCCTGTGCTAGAACATCAATCTGTAAGGAAAACAGCCTATCCTACCCCAAGTCCTCGCAGAAACGGGATGATTGATAGGTATCAAGCAGCATTTCGACTTGGTCAATACGCTATCCCAACAGACACAGAGTCACCGCTCGCAATAATGGATGACTCACAGCCTGCTGAGTCGGAGCACTCGGCACTGGACATGCTCCGAGCGATCCAGATGCAATTCTCTGCTCCACCGCACATCAGACAGTCTTCTGAGCGTTCAGTCGATGCTTCGCAAACCAGCGGCGGAGCAAACCGAGCTGGGGACGAGCCCCCAACACCCATCTCGCCACCCGACATCATCAGCACTGTTGAGCTGGACAGCACCGAGAACCCTGGGCAAGCATCTCCGCAGGTCGGCGAGGAGCTCGCGCCTTCATGGGTTCATGATGCTGGGGCTGTTCTATTCCCTGACCCTCTAGACCCTCAGCAGAGTTCTGCGTCGGCGGCCGAGTCGAATGAGGAGGCATCCCCAGCGACGGCCACGCCGACAGCAGCCACGAACAACCCCGCTGCCGATGTGGGCATGGCCTCTGCGACGGCAGCTCTCAATCATGGGCTCGAGCCCGGCGGCCCAAACAACGACGACATGCCCGCCACAATCTCACCGTCTGCGTTACTTGCAGCAACGGTGCCAGATCCGCTTCTAGAAGCATCGTCGCAGGATTCCGATATGCTTGCTGCTGCTGAACCCGTAGCGGAACCAAAGACCCCAGACACAGTGATGGGAGATGAAGAAGGATATGGAATCCTCCCTTCCGCGGATACCGCAGGCAACCAGTACATCGTCGCATTACCACCCGCAGCACGGGTTCGAGCACAGTGGCCGGAGATCCTCAGCTCCCACCGTCAGGACATAGAAGACTTCGAGGCTGCCTTCTCACAGAAGGCGCTGCACTCGCCAGACGACAGAATGATCGCGAGGATCGACGCGATGCTTCACTCTCTGTGCGAGATGAGCAACCTCCCGCCGTATCACAGAGATCTGGACAGCCTGACACAGGCAGAATGGATGAGATATGCTCGCGATACCACGGGAAAACTCGCGTTTCTCTACGAGTTCCTCGTCATGCTGCGGGCCGTTCAAGTTGACATCATCATCCTCGCTGCCGGTGGCCCAGTGGCAGAGAAGGTGGAGGCCATTGTGAGCCAGGGCCGTTTCACATACCGTCAGGCACAAGAACAAGGCTGGTCGCACCCATCATCTGAGGACAGGTCGAGATGCAGGGTCATTCTGGTCGACACGGCGCTACCAACTCCACCACCACATCATCTTACCAAGACTATTGTCATCGCCTACGACGAGACCGCGGAGACCTGCGGCGCCCTCCAGCCGTACAAGACTCAAGTACTCAACGATCAGACGCCTATGATCTTCTGCCTGGTCGAGCTCTACTCGCTCGAGCACCTCAACCAGCGCCTGTCTCCCAAAATGGATCCTATGGAGAGAAGGCTCGCGCAGCTGGAATGCATGACCGCGCTGACCAGTTATGCAGAGGATGATACGGTTCTAAACGGCATGCTACCGCCTCACCGGCTCGCCGATGATCTGGTTGGGTACCTGGTAGACGAGACCGAATTTCATCCCATAGATCTCAAGTGGGACACCTGGGAACACCAGCACATTCCCGACTTCATCTTCGACTACTACAAAGGCGTACGAGACCAGCTATTGTCGGGCGGGGGCATGAAGCGCAGGCTTGAGGACGCAGGGGAGGAGGAGGAAGCTGAGAAGTACAAGCGGGTCCGCATCGGGCCGCCGTCAGATGATGGGCAGCTGAGCGAGGAGTTGATGGCCCTCCTCGGCAACAACGTGCAGGTGAAGAAGGGCGGCACGGCTCTGGTCTCACTCGAGAAGCTAGAGGACCTGGTCGGCCTTGTAAGTGGATTCAAACTGCACTGCATCTCATCGAAACCCGCTAACCCTCCTCCTCGCAGGTCAAGGATCTACAGGCCGGCCTAAACAGGAAGGATGAAGAAGTCAAGAGTCATGTCAAGACCATCCAGAGGTTCCATCCTAAATACTACGCTGCCGTCGGCGAGCGCGGCAAGTTTGAGGCTGAGCGCAACCAGGCCATCCATGAGAAGGAGAAGGTCCAGAGGGAGCTCGAGCGCAGTGAGTCCAAGGCCGCCAAGCTTGCCGGGGACAAGCAGCAGCTCGAGGCCCAGCTGCGGGAGCTCGCCAGATCCTCCGAGGACCCGGCCCTGGCCGAAGCCGCCCAGCGCGAGCTCGCCCTCAAGAAGGCTCAGGACTCAGCCGCCAACGCGGAGCGCCAGACGGCCAGCATCCGCAAAGACCTCGACTTCGCGCGGGACCGTTACCAGGACGCCTCGGATAAGGCCGCGGCCCTGGGTCAGGAGAACGCTGAGCTGAGGCAGCAGGTGCGGGACCTCGAGACCCGCGGCAGCGCGAACCTGATAGAGATCCGACGCATGGCCGAGGCGCGCACCGACGCCCTGCTGCGCCACAAGTGGATGGTGGAGAGGGAGATCCGCCTCGACCGGGAGCGCGAGATTGAGCGCCGCAGCGAGGAGCTGCGCGCGTACAAGGCACGCTTTGGCAGCCGTGAGACGCGCGGGAGTAGTGTGCCCCCGCTCGCCACGCATTCGCCAGGTGAGCAGCCGGAACACGAGCCCCGTTGCCGAGAGCAGCAACAACAACGGAGGCCCTGGTGGCAACGGGAATGGTGGGAACGGCGGCGGACCGGGAGGCAACCTGTTTGGGCCTAGGGGAGCGCATCTGAGAGAGCTGTAGGGTATAGATTATGGGGGGAGCTGCTCGTCTCGAGCTGACGGCTCAGTCAAGCAAGATGATGATTGTCCTACGCTCCCCCCCGCCACATACATTTGCTTGCGGGAAACATGGTTTGGGAGCAACTGGATAGACTAGCAGGTCATACTGGCAGCCAAGAGGGCTCTCTTTCATTTCGGTCTGTCTTAGATTATCATTTTACTTGCTGTCTGTATAGCGCTGGTAATACATAGGTCGTCCTCGATGAGGAAGGGGCAGCATTCATAACCTTGTTGAACCAATGTACCCACGATCCTTGAGTGATCAGAGGGGATTCACAAAAGGACGCCCGGTAGGGGACTGAGCGCGATGAGTTCGAATCGAGCATCCATGACGTTCCGGATAATACATGATCAGAGCGCACACACTAAACCAGCGCGAGATTGTTGTCACCATCACGTCTTTTGTCTGACCAACTCAGATATCATCGAAAAAAAGTACACAGCATTTAAGATTGAAGTTAGCCTCCGCCCCTCCCTACCTCGCTTCTATTGCAAGTAAAAAGGAGATTTGGAATGGATATCAACCCCGTGTGCCCCCCCGCCCCTTTGCCCCCTTCTCTCTCCCTTTCTCTCTCTCTTTCTCTCTTCCCCCATCTCTCTCTCCTCTCTGGTTTTTTTTTTTTTTTTTGTCTATGACTCGCTTTTGTTTTGTTTTGATCCCCGGAAGATTTGGTGGTAGAACACATATACAGGAATTACTCTTGTCAAGCTGCTCTTCAGCCATCGGGTCGGAAGGGAGAAATGCCTGCCTGTCCTCTTGGTATTGCCCCTTCCGCCGCGAGAGGTTCGACGGGATGACTGCCTGGGTAGTCAGCGTCGAGGCAGCATCTTGTGTGTCTAGTGCTCCTCCTTGGCCTCCGGGTACAGATCCTCCTTCAGCATGACGCCGAGCTCCTCGCGCAGGGGCTGGAGCTCCTTGAGGTATTGCTGGTACTGCTCGTTGTTCTCGACCTTGGACTTGATGCCTAATTCCCCCACCAGCGTCAGTAAACCATGTCTCTGTCCCGCAGCAGGTTTCCTTGTCTACACCAGGCTGCACCGTGTACGTACCCTCGAAAATCCGGACGGCGGTGGGGTAGTCGTTGACCCTCCGGGCGGCGCGCAGGGCGGCGGTGCACACGGAAGGCGAGGGGACGAGATCGTAGGCGAAGGCGTTGTTCAGGTTGCGCTGCGTCACCGCGTCGGGGTCAGCCGTCGAGCTTTCGGGCCGCTGCCGTCCAAAGGGAGGACGGAAGCGGGGGAGATGGTGGGCAGGGCAAAAAGACTAACCTGGAGCTCAAAGACGTCCTGCACATTCTCAAACTCCTTCTCGTATCTACATCACCGTGGCGAAGGGGGTACATGTCAGCCTCAGACCCGTGCTGGAGCTTGTGTCGCGACCCAATTGACCTCGGCGGGGGTATATGACGTGGCTGTTCTTCCCCTGGCTGCTACCTCTGGTGTCTCTTGGTGGGTTTTCTCTCTCATTCTCTCTCTCTCTGTCTCTCTGCTTTCTTCCCTTGGCCCGGGATTGGGTGGTCGCGACGGGGTGGAAGAGGGTCTCACCTGGCGCTGAAGTCCTCGAAGGACTCCTCTTGGTGCTCGGATCGCAGACGCGACGAGGTGCTGAAGGCCGGGCGGGCGAGAGCAACCGAGGGCCGGGCTCGGAGGGTGGTGGCTCGGAAGAAGGAGGAGGTTGAGGTCGCGGGGCCCCGGGCGGCAATGCGAAGGAGAGACATTTTTTGTAATTTTTTTTCGGTATATGTAGTCGTCGGCTTGGGGGAAGGGTGTTGGAGCAAGGTCGGGCAAGGCGAAGGGCTGGGCCTTGAGGAAGAGAAGTCGAAGAAGTATAAAGTCTGAGTGGAGAGTGGCTGGTTTGTGGTGGTGAGGGAGAGTAATGGAAAGGTAGGAAGAGAGAGAGAGAGCTGTTTGTGGTTCCTTCCTCGACTGGCTGCTGTCTCTCGGGTGGTTCAGGCTTTGCCCGGTGCAGGTTGGCCTGGTCGAAATTTGGCAGTAGCAATTGATCGGGCCACTTTCCCTCATAGCTTCGCAGCCGGCCAATCAGGGCGGGGCATTTTGGAAGCAGAGTCAGTGGTACCGGCTTATCTCCACAGCGCCTGACACAGGGCCAGGACGGGATAATCGGTACCTCTGTGGTGCTCTGTCTGGCATGCCTGGGCTGGCGGGCTCTCAGCTTTTTTTTTTCTTTCTTCTCCATCGACAGCCCACCTACCTGCCTGGATTGAGGACGCGAAGGATCAGAGAGGAGCCTGACGCGAGCTGCAAAGGTCGATGGGGGCCCTCTCAAAAGGGTAATATCACACCACACATACAGTAATGGGGGCATATCAGTTGTCCCGCCTCGGGTGTAGAGTCCTGTTACGCCTGCGGCCTGCCTGCCCACTCCTCAGCTTCTGTTGCCGAGGAGAGCCTGTCTGCCTGTCTTACCCTCATACTTGATCAGAAGATACTGGGGGAGGGGGAAGGGGGCAGAGGTGGGTCACCGTGTCATCTTCTTCTTTGAGGCATGAGCCGGCTGTTGCAGGTTTTCCCTACTTAGGACACATTTTCTTCCTCTCCTCTTTTCCCCCTTTCTTAACCCGGGATCGCGTGGTGCTGTACTACTGTACGTCCGTAGTTTAGTCTCGACGGGAAGGTCGGCGTCTCCCATGTGATTGATGGCTGAAAACAGACTGAAGCTGCTTCCTGATGAAAAAAATAACTACTTGGTGCATGGTAGTACTATTTCTTTTTTTTTTTTTTTTCTACCATAGCGGCAGTACGTCATCAGTGTCGTTACCAGGGATTTAACACGTGCCAGCATGCCCGTCGACGACAACAGGGTGCAGTACTTCAGCACACCATCTGCAACCACACCACCACTACTACTGCTATGGTACATCCTATGGTACATCCTATACTATATACTATAGCACATACTATAGGTAGTATGCCAGATGAACCAGACAGTGGACACCACCGTACAAGGCTGGGTGGAACCTACCCCTACTATGTACGTCTGTACTTGTGCAAGACAAGCCATGCACGGACGAGGACCGTTGTGCCCAAGACGGACAATAAAAATTATTCGACACGTCAAGCACTTTACTCCTAATGTAAACATACTATGAGTATAGGACTTGAGGTTGTTGAATTGTACAGGTAACATACACTTTGAACATCGTCCCAAGAGGGAAAAGAAATTGACAGCTGCATGCACAGTCGGGTTCAGGGCCATGACGCGAAAAGCGTGCAGCATGGATCACATGTGTGACGGGACGCCCGGAGTTTTGGTTTTCAGCGAGGACAGGACACGGCGGGACCTGCCAAGGTGGAACGAAAGTTGACAGCAGCAGTGCACACCCTCTGAAAGTGGCAGATCTCATCGAAAAATCTACGCGAGGCCGAGGAAGCGAGAATCGCTTGTGATAGATAAACTATAGATATGTCTCTATTTACTAACTATAAGGTATTCAGTGCACGAGCAACCCCGCTCCCCTCTCGAGAAGAAACAAGTAGAGAAAAAGAGATCATAGTACTATAGCACAATAGAAAGACAAAAAGGAAAGAAAAGAGAAAAGCCCCCACATGCTCGTCCATCTCACCACAGGATAATAACAAAACTCGGCCAATCTTATGGCAAATTGCTGGCGGAAAAATAGACTCGGTCACTAAGACGTTACTGTACCTCGGCGTCCGCGGTGTGTTCTTGGTGGGCTTCCTCTGTACCCATGTACTTACTTTACTAACTACAAGTAATCCTAATCCACGCCATGCACGATCCCTGCCTGCCGTGCATATTATCAGATTACCATTCCGCTGGCCAATTCCGCCCGTCCCATCCCCTTTTTCTCACGCAGCACTTGGGGGCACGACCTCACCTAAATAACTTTTCTCTTCCACCTTTGTCCCTTTTTCTTTTTCTTTCTTGTGACTCCCACGTCCTGCTGTGACAACTTGTGCTCCCCCTCCCCCTTCTTCCTCCTTTCTCTTCTTCTTCCTTCTTCTACTTTTTTTCAGGGTTAATTGAAGAGGAGTGTGCTCTTGTTTCAATTGCTTCCTGTCCCTCATTATATTTCTTTCTTGACAGCCAAGATCATTGGGAGGAACCGCTGTTGTTTGGCTCTCCCGGCCTCAGACTCAGCTTCAGCTTCAGCTTCAGGTAAGCACAGCTTCGTCCCATCTTAGCTCTTTAACGGGCACACAGGCTATCCTCAACCCAGCAAAATAGCGCGCCCATCTTCTCCCTAAGAGAGGGGGGTGAGAGGGAAGAGGGACAGTCCTACTTCCCTCTGAACGCGTACCCCGAGTTTTTACCCTTTTATCTCCCAGGCCTTTTCCCTAACCTTCTCTTCTTCTCTTGCCAGTTACTCATCTCACACACGACCAGTCCAGACGACGACTTCTCCGCACGTCGAGGCCACCACCATGGATACCGCGACCTCCGCTACCTTTTACGAGCACCTGCCGCTGCCAACCATCGACCGGCCCTTCGGAATCCAGCTATGGCCCATCTTCAGCAAGGTGTGGGAGGCCTTGGTTGGCTACCCGGCCGAGGACTTCAGGTTCCAGGCTGGCGTCACGCCCATGTCTACCCTCAAGGAGACTGGCATCTTCGTCATCTGCTACTACATTGTCATCTTTGGCGGCCGTGAATACATGCGCAAGAGGGAATCCTTCAAGCTTAAGACGCTCTTCCTGATCCACAACTTCATCCTCACGGCCGTCTCCGCTATTCTCCTCGCCCTCTTTGTCGAGCAGATCCTGCCTACTGTGGTCCGCAAGGGCATCTTTTATGCCATCTGCGACTATGACGGTGGCTGGACCCAGCCTCTTGTTGTCCTGTACTACGTAAGTTTGCTGCTGCTGAGTCGTCTATACATGTTCTGGAAAGCTGACTCTTCCGTGCCCCAAGTTGAACTACCTCACCAAGTACGTCGAGCTCCTGGATACCGTCTTCCTCTTCCTCAAGAAGAAGCCCCTGAGTAAGATTCCTCTCTCTCTCTCTCTCTCTCTCTCTCTCCCCTTCTGCTCCGTAGCCACTTGTTGCAGTGCTACTACGTGAGAGCAAGCGGCCTTTTGCTGACGTGTGCTCTATTCTACCTCTCTCTCTCACGCACAGCCTTTCTCCACTGCTACCACCATGGCGCCACTGCTGTTCTCTGCTACACCCAGCTTCTCGGCAGCACGCCTGTCTCTTGGGTCGTCATCTCGCTCAACCTGACCGTCCACGTTGTCATGTACTGGTACTACTTCCAGAGTGCCCGTGGAGTCCGGTGCTGGTGGAAGGAGTGGGTCACCCGTCTCCAGATCATCCAGTTCATCATCGACCTTGGTAGGTTTTCCCTCTATGCTCCAAGAAAACGGAAGAAAAAAACCTTGGACGCCAGCGGCTGATCAGTGGAAACAGGATTCGTCTACTTCGCGTCGTACACGTACTTCACCTCGACCTACTTCCACTGGATGCCCAACGCCGGCAAGTGCGGAGGTGAGGAGTTTGCTGCTTTCTCTGGAATCGGCGTCCTCACCTCGTACCTCGTGCTCTTCATCTCCTTCTACCTCGCCACATACAAGAAGGGCGGCAAGGGCGACCACCGTAAGGGCCTCCGCCGCATGTCCCAGGCTCCTCTGCCCGACCCTCACGACCTCCTTGCCAAGAAGGGCCCCATCATCAACGGCGATGCCAAGACCACCGGTGCCAAGGTCGCCAGCTCCTCTTCTACCCGGTCCCGGAAGGCATAGGTATTGTTTGTTTTTTTATACATCTTTTCGAGCCTACGCGTTCTGGGGAGGCAGAACAATCCAGTCTCTGCCTCAAAACTGCCAGAGACCTTCAAACACCGACACCATATTGACGGTACTATGATACCAGTTTTGCTTGTCACAACAAGCCAAACGAATCCTGTGCCTTTGTCTTGGTCTCGTCGGTGGGAACCTGGCAAGACCCCTCTTCGGGCTCACCTCTTGGCTCTCTGGGCTTGAGGTTGTAGTTGTTGTTGGTTGTGTTACTGTTTATGAGTAATGCCTGTCCATTTGGTGATTCGTTTTGGATCATGGCATACAAGGTGGCACGCTGGATGGGGCTTTTACACAGCGTGTCACGGGGCGGAGTAAAGGTCGGCGGTCATGGGCTCACTTCGACTTAAAAGAGTGTGTATCAACGAAAGAAGTTTTAATGCGGGATGATTCTGTTCAGCACCGGGTCCCATACGAAAGGGGGGCGGGAGGCGGTGACAGCACAGACAGCAGAAGTTGGATTTGGCTTTCATGATGAGATGAACGAAAACACACCCCTGGCAAGATTTTTTTCCCAAAAAAAAAAAAGACAAAGACAAAGACGACACCGTCCCCGCCCCCTACTACTACGAACTTATCCCCTCTTCAAAAGGGGGAACAAGCGGCAGTGAAGCCGTCTTGAAAGAGGGGGCTTCTTCTCATCTTATCTTCACTTGTCACAAATTGGCCTGAGAAGATCACAGTCCTGCTAGTATACGTCAGGACCCCCTACCGTTGTTTTTATACTAAACTAATACATAATTATGAACCATTGATCATGGGATGAGGTTTTTGCTACATATGTGTGATCTTATTACGGCGACAATTCTTTCCAGTGGTTGTGTGAAAGATCTGGTTTTGGGAGAGGGGGTGCAAAAGGTGCTCATCTGGCCCAATTGTTCAACTCCTGCAGACAAGTCTGAAGATACAATTCGCCAGAAGAGACTGAAATCAATTCCTCCCTTCCCCCCGCCTTCTTTCGCATCGTCAGTCTGCCATGGTTGGCACCAATCAATCAGCGCGACTCGGTCATTCAAGTCCCTTGTTCCGTCTCCTAAAGAGAAAACAGCGAGGGCTAATAAAGGGGGAGATACATAACTCTCACTTTTCGTTCATTTATATCTCATTTTCCTTATTGACATATCTCAAAATAGATGGCAGGATATTTTGAAGAAGAATTAGAACCTGTATTGACGGTGCTATGGCTACTCTGTCTGTCTCGCGCCAGGCTGTGCTTTTTATATGGTGATGATGGTAGCCACCACCACCCCCTTTTGCCCCCCATCCTCACCAATGGAGATACGGGGGAAATCGCGCAAGCCGTGGTGGTAGTGTGATGATGAACGAATGACTCCAGAACGCCTCCTTCGACAGAATTGGTATCGACTCCCCGAACTGTTGGAAAGAGAAAAGAAAAGATATGAAAGAGAGAAAAAGAAACGGAAAAATGTTGAGCAATCTCTGTGACCGCCCAAATGGTATCTCATCTACCATCTACGCCCTTATAGTTATCCCCCTTCTATGAGTCTGACTCGTAGAACCAGTACCTGTTGGGAAGAAGTAATCAGTATAACTATCCACGAGGAACTCAAGAAGGGTTATATAAATATATGTGAGACTTACTGCGCGCTGTACTGCACCTCAAAGGTAGCATCCATGCCGGCACAGGTATCGGGGGCGATCCACCGGCCGTCTCGACCCGGTACACCTCCTGCAGCCTTCCGGTGGCGCCATCGCGAGCCGTCAGCTTGAGCCAGGCGACAGCACCCTCTCCGTTCTGGCCGGTAGGCGCGTCGGCGGGTGCGTCGGCGGTGGCATTCTTGGCGCAGGGGGCCTCGCCGATCTCCCAGTTGGTCGTGTCGAGGTTGAAGAACGGGGTGGTGCTGTCGAGGAAGTAGTGGTGGCCCGAGATCATGTAGTTGCCAGGGGCGAGACGGTCGTCGGTGGAGGCCGGGACGAGGTTGGCCGGGTAGGAAGAAGCTGTGGACAGGTTGAAGCTGAGGGCGACGCCGGGGAGCATGTCGAGGAGGTCTGGGTAGGTGCTGGCGATGCAGGTGGCGTTGAAGAGGGTAGCAGTGGCGCCGATGGCGGTGGGCGCGGCGGTGGAGTTGGAGGTGTCGCAGGTGTAGTTCTGCGTGCCACGGCCGATGGCGACGTGCTTGAGGGTGAGGCCAGCGTCGACAGTCGGGAGAGGAGATGCTGCTGTTTGATGGCATTGTTGTCAGCAAAGAGAACTTCACATACATATATACATATATATATATATATATTTATTTATATTCAGGTGCCTGGACTTACATAGCACTGGCAGCACTGCGTTGCTGAGGTCGCACGTTGGCGAGCTGGCCATCTCCTTCCCCGAGGAGATCTTCTGGGCCAGGAGGTTGAAGTATTCTGACAGGTCGTCCGTGGAGCTGGGCGTGGCGGCGTCGACGTTGAGCTGTGGGTAGGCGGGGGCCGCGAGGGTGGTGCTGGCACACAGTGCCGAGAGCAGAATCGTTGTCCTCATGTTGGCGGTTGGTGGTAGTAGTGTTTGTGATGATGTTGATGTTGTCCCGAGATATATATCTCTTTCTCTCACTCCTGGTGATGATCAAGCACGGTGTTTATCCAAAACCCAGTAAGGAAATCAGAGTCGATACCAGAAAAACCCCAAGACGTAGTGGCAGAGGAGACCCAAGGAAATAGGAAAAAGAAAAAAAAAAAAAAAAGAAGCAGACCCAAGACGATGGAAAGGGAAAGATGGAAGAGACGAGGAGGATATATTGAAAAAGAAAAGAAAAAGAAGAGAGGTGTGAGTTCCAAAATAAACCCAAGAGACATTGTCTGGCGAGGGGGACACGGGAATTTCTTATACACATGCATGCTGCACGAGGCTGGGCCTGGCTTGTAGGCCGGCGGTACGCACAACAGCGCGGTAGGGTAGCCAGCCGAACCATACCGTCCCCTTGACAAACAAAGCTACCATGTACGGTGGTATTATTCTTAGAGAGTGGATAGACAAGACAAGGCCGGGCGGTCCATCTCGAAGATCTGTGGACGAACTGCAGGGCCCCACGGCCGAGAATAGAACAGCTGTGGTGGTATCCACGCGGGAAAGAAAATAACAGGCGGGGAGTGGACGACTGCCGCGGGAGAGAAGATGGGGGGGACATGGAAGGGGACAAGAAAAAAAAAAAAAAAAGAGAGACAAGCATACACACACGCGAATGCAACCCAGGCGCCATGGACTGTGAGTGGTCGATGAGGTTAGTGCCGACAAGGTTCGAGATGGAGGTTGGGGAGAGCGGACGCTGAGTGGTCGACGCGGCTGATGGGCGACAGGGGTGGGAGGCGGTTTCCCCATGTCGACGGTGCTAAGTAACGGGTCCCCTGCTTAGTGGTTCTTCTGCTGGGCGCTTGGACATTCTTTCCGTATGTGCGGAGGTACCAAGTATACCATAGTAATGACATAGTACTTTCCTAATTTTTTTAATCTTTTTTCTTCTTGTTGGCAGGTACGTACCAAGTCTACTGCAGCTCGCGTTTGCATTTAGCATCTCTCCACCGTTCGAGAGGGGAAGGAGAGACCATCGAGACAGACAGAACTTCAAAGACGATGGACGATGCAGCAGAGATAAAATAGCCGTTTCTTTTTCCAGCCCTGTTACCTCTCCGCCAACGAACCAAGATTCACCCCACCAGAAAGATCAGATCTCATCCGTCATCATCATAGATCATCATCATCCAACAGTCCACTATCCTCCATGAACTACCAAGAACTCTGCTATGCCATCTGTCCCAGCAGAACGCAATCTGCGTCCACCACAAACCTCCATCTTGCCCCTCCAACCAAAAGATGATCTGCCGGGTCCCACCCACACCACGCAGCAGCAAGAAAGAGCAAGACCCTGTGCGTTGGCGCCGGCGGTTAGACGCCTGGTCTGGTTCGGTTCGCTTCCCGTGGCTGGACAGAAATAGCAGAGGCAATACTTACGGTACAGTAGTACTGCTGCTACTGTACTTGTAGCTAATCTTGCTAGGCCCAACAGCAGCGCGGCTAGGCGGGAAGAAAAGGCTAGTACCCACCCACCCACAACCAACGTATGAGTCCTGTGTACCTTGACATAGTAATTTATGTTATAGTATACTAATGTACTATGACAGCCCACAGAAACAACCTTGGCGTGTTTAGGTTCAAGACAAGAGGGCGGGGAGAAGCGTCTGCAGCGGCCAATCAAACCCGCCCCCCAGGGCCCATCCCTCTTACAACCCGGGCGGCTAGCCGTGCGACTCTCGACCTCGACCTTCTCCCCACACATCCTTCAAAACCCCCCTTCTCTCTGTCTTTCTGTGTGTGTCTCTTTTGTCCTGCTAAGCTGTCGCCGACAGGGCTCTCTACATAGTAGTACTCATGTCTCCGCCTCTGCCGCTCCCGCGCGGGATATCATTGGGCTTCTTGCCGAGAGGGTGCCACTCTTTCCCGTTGGCGTCTTGTGATTGGCGTTTCTCCCTGCCACCCTCCTCCCCAACGCGAGAAGGAGGGAGGGGTAGGCAATATATCGCGAGCCGGCCTTGGTTTGTCCGTCCGCGATCCTGTCCTGTCCTCGACAGAAAAGGGAAGGCCAGGCAGATCGATGCCCACGACGGACGGAGCCCGGAAACATTGTTTTCTCTCTCTTTCGAAGCCCTGCAAGCATCCATGCGTCCATGCAGCAGGTCATCTTGTCTCTATCTCTCCATCTCTTACATGGCTTCTTGTCAAGGGTGTGTCATGGGTCCATCCATCAAGGGCGGCAACATGGCATTCTTCTACCTGGTGCCACCTCACATTTCCAGCAAAGAGGACCGACATGTACATTGTATACCACCACCATGCAGCTAAAAGTGGCAACACCACGCCAGGCCGCCATAACGGGCCAGCGTTTAGCTGAAAGAATTAATCTATTCTCCGACCGGCTCGGGCGCTCTGATGACCCTCCCCCTCTTCTTCTGTCCTGGCATGAGAGGTGAGATTGGTCAGAGCCCCATGGCGGTTCCTCCGGCATTCAAGCAGGTGGAGAGGGAGGTATGTGATGAAGGGTAACTCTCACAAAGATCTAACATGTATGAGCACAAGTCGAAGGCACGGTGATAGGTTGGACACGGCATCTCGAGGACCCGGTCAGGTTGGCTGGAACACCTTGAACCGCCAACGAACAACGGGCCAGTTCCCACCGTTTCGTTTCTTGTCTCTTGTTTTTTTCTTCTTTTTTCTTGTTCTTTTCTTTTACCCCTCACCTCTCTCTTCCTTTCTTTCCTCCCATCCTCTCATGGCCTTTGCAATGAAACACAGCGGACACGCACTGCCACGAGGATCCGCGGCCTTTCTTCGGTCTTGGTTGGCCCGGTTTTCCCATCTCTCATTTGAAATTGGCGAGGCTCTCGTCGCTGCTACTACTATCACGACGTAGTATCAGATCCCGTCCTGCGGGCGCTGGCGTACTTGGCCCTGTCCAGCTGGATGGTTGGCAGGCAATCTATCTATCACAAGCAATTTGCCATTAATAAACACATCAGCCACCACACAGAGCAAGTAACCTAGCCTCCGAGGTTCGGTAGCGAGGGACGCGTGGACAGTGAGGGAGTAAAATGACCATGCCCGGAGGGAGGCGGTGTCTTTGAGAGGGTGTGTAGGACGGCACGTCGAGATGCTAGGCGCTTAGGTTTGGATACCACCACGTCCAATGGCCTCTACACACCATGGGGAAACGGCATAGAATCATACATGATGTACATTACCCACCATCATCTGCCCTCCCCTCTTGTCAATAAATGATCTCATGGGATCATGTCATATGCGGAATGCCGAAACAAGGCATACGACACCCATTTTGTCTTCCCTTTTGGACTTGAAGCGCGTGTTGAGGCCTGGGGGTTAATCTGCACCGCCTGGTGACAGTAACAGGGCAACGGGGATTGTTTGGCTGGTGGACCTGTCCAATGGAATGTCTGACAGATTGTCAGCTCGTCAGGGTATCTTTCGAATGGTGTGAGTGGATAAGAGAGAGATACACACACACAACATAGATGTGATTAGGCTGTGAAAGATGACCTGGGCTGGACATCAACCGTGGTGGTGTGGAACAACACAATACAACACAACACAGCGCCAACACACCGTTTCCTCAAGCACAATAGAGCAGCCCACCATCAATTCCCGTTCCCCTCTGACATGCCTATTGCCGACACCCTTGACTCGGAGAAGGTCCTTCTCTTTGTGCAACAGTCCCCCCACCCCCCAAATTTCTGCCTCTCTCGAACCGTGAAAAATTGGGTGAGAAAAGGGTAGTACATCATGACATTCATGAGCTCGACAACTTGCTTCCCGTCCCGGGCGCGCCGACTAAGGTGAGCATGACGGAGAATGGAGGGGACCGGGGGCGAACGATGCCCCCTATTCTTCAGTCCTTTCTTTGTGGGGGAAAGATCAGGACGATGATGGGCATGTGGTGGCTCACATGAGAGAGACGCACTGGACAGTGCCTGTGACCAACACACAGGTAAGCTATCATGGCCAGTTTTGTTCCTCCCTTCTTTTTCTTCCTTGCCCCCCCTTACTCCTTTGGTCATTGAATGAACACCAAAAGAAACGTAAAGGCGGCTTGGGAGAGGGCCACGGGCTACATATGAATATAGATATGGCACCACGAACAAGTACTACAGCCTAACGGATACCATAGAGATGTTGGCGGGCAGGTCAGGCATGCTAGACCAGGAGACCACTATTTTGAAGGGGAAGAGAAAAAGAGAAGAAGAAAGGATGTGTATTCACCACATGCTTGCTTGCTTTGTTGACCTGCCTGCTTTTTGATTGGATTTAACCAAAACCTTCCAAGAGTTCGCCTTGCGGTCTGCCTTTTCTTGCCTCCCTTTGCCCAACCCGCTCCAGAGTTTGACTGACTTATCGGAACCAGACGCTTGCTCCTCCCTTTTCCCTTCCCCACCCAAGACAAGAAACTCCCCCTTCGCTTCTTATCAAGACGGCTCTGACCAATTCACCTGATCCATAACCTGCCCTGCTACAGGCGAAGCGTACTGGATTCTCAAACGCAGACGTAGAGGCTAAAAAAATAAAAATAAAAGTGCGTTAGCAAAAAAGAAAGGGAAATAAAAAGAAGGGGCAATTTGTGTGTATGTGCGTGTGTGTGCATGTGGGGAACATAAAACTTACCCCTTTGGCCCCCTGGATCCTCATAGCCTGCGTGGCCTCTGTCCCCGGCGCCAGGTCTGCGCTCGAGATGCTGTTGAGCTGCAGCTTCTGGCTCTTGGGCACGGCGGCCTGCAGCCCGACATTCGATAGCGGGCCGCCAGAGGCATTGCGGAATCGCGCCAGCGCCTGCACGATACCCTCTGCATTGCGCTGAGTGGCGATGGTCACGACTAGGCCGTTGTTGTTGTAGCAAGGGAAGCCGGCCGGGGCAGCCCCGCCCGACATTGGCGGTGGTGGTGCAGGGGAGGAGGAGCCCATTTGTCCGAGGAGGTCCAGACCAGAGGAGGAGGAGGATGGTGGTGCGGCTGCTGCTGCCGTCTGGGGAGGTGGCGTGGCTTGTGCGCCGCCTGGCCCAAAAAGGTCCATGATGGCGGAGACGTTGGATTGTGGGGTGGGTGTTGCCGAGTGGGAGGCGGGGGCCGGGGATGATGTGCCGCCGCCGAGGATGTCGGCGAGGAGATCTGCGTTGTTGGTGGAGCTGCCGTTGGCAGCAGGAGAAGGCGCCGGGCCGCTGTCGCCCATGAGGTCCATGAGCAGGTCCTGTTCTGTCTGCTTGATCTGCTTGGACTTCCGCTTTGCCTTCTTGGTCTCCTGGCTGGCCGCGCCCAGCACGCGGTTCTCCTCCTTGATGACGGGCACCGGCATCTTCTCCAGCACGCCGCGGCGGATCTCGTCAAAGTTGAAGAGGTTCCCGTACTCCACGGCGCGCTGCTGCACCTCGACGTCCAGGCTGGTCTGGTGGTGCTGGAGGATCGCCTGGACCCTCTGGACCTGCGACCCGTCCGAGAGCCTCGTCGTCAGCTTCATCAGGGCGGTGACGATGTACTCGGTGGTCACCTGCGGGGCGTAGTTGCTGTTCAGGATGGTCTCGAACAGGTCCACGACCTCGCTCTCCTTGACCTCCTTGACCAGCTCCGCCTCCTCGTACTGCCCGCCCCTGAGCAGGACGTCGCCGTACTCCCCCGATGCACCACGCGCCGGCCTGTGTCAGGCTCTCCTGGGTGATGTCTTTCTTCAGGTTGGTGTACAGCTTCTGCACGGCATACGTCTGCAGGTCCGGGCTGGTGGCGATCAGGCGGATGACCGAGGACAGGATGGGCTCCTTGATGTAGTTGCCCGCCAGGGTCAGGACCCTCAGCATGGTGTCGACGTGCCACCGCTTGTTGGGCGCGTACTTGTCGGCGGCGATGCCGATCTGGGTGGTCAGGGTGGGCTTGAACTCGTTGTCGGCGACCTCGAGGAAGGCAAGCAGCTCCCTGATCAGGACGCGCACGTTGCTCTCGTTGATGAGGGTGAAGCTGAGGTCCAGGGCCCTCCTCCTGATGCTGATGTCGGGGTCCCGCAGGCACTCGAGGATGGTGTTGCGGTGCCTCTGCACGGCGTTGGGCTCGATGGCGACGACCTTGATGAGGGTGTTGAGGGCCACGTAGCGGATGTTGTTGTCCCTGTTTGTCAGGAACTTGCCGAGGATGTTGACGCCCAGCACGCGCAGGCCCGAGTCGGCCTCGATGTCGAGGATGGTGCGCACCGCCTCGTACAGGATCGAGTTGCCCACGTTCTTGGACGAGTCGGTGTTGGTGGCGACCTGGGCGAGGATGTCGTTGATCTGCTCGCTGACCTCGGGGTCCCCCTGGCCAGCACCCTCAGCAGGTGGAGGATCTTGACCTGCAGGAAGGGGTCTGTGATGCCCATGACATCATGCTCGGGGGCGTAGCCCGAGGACGCCAGCCCCTTGAGGGTCCTGACGAGTATGGGCACATGCTGCCTGAACTTGTCCACGATGCCCTCCTCGCCGCCCTCCTCCTCGTCGGCCTCGCACAGGCTGATGACCAGCGTCAGCCCGCAGAGCAGGACGCCGTGGTTCCGGTCCTGCAGCAGGGCTGTGGCCCTCTCGATGAAGTGCTCCTGGAGGTCGGGCACTTTTCGACATATCCGCATGGCGCACAGGGCCGCCTTGCGCCGGATGTAGGGGTTGGCGGTCGACACCAGCTTCTCGATCTCGGAGAACAGGTCGCGGGACATCTCGATCGAGGCGATGTTGCCGAGGGTGCAGAGGGCGAGGCCGACCACGTACTGGTTGGAGTGGCCGAGGTCACTGTCGACGACGAGCTGTTGTGTCAGCTGTGGACATAAGAGAGAGAGGGGGGGGGGAGATTATGCGGGGAGGGGGTGGTGGTAGCTGTTCTAGTTGTTCCAGGCATACTTTTGCAGCGAGTTGGTGACCAGCGTCAGGACCTCCTGGTTCTCATCCAGCAACAAGCTCGTGGCCAGGTGACCTAGACGTTTGTCGGCGAAGCGCGGCGAGGCGAGGAGCTTAAGACACTCGATCTGGCCGAAATGTGTCCTCTCGCCGAGGGTGAAGAGGTAGAGGAGTTTCGCGACATTGTTCCGCCTGCACACACAAGTCCAAAAAGGGCAAGATTAGCAACACATTCTCTTGCCCGTCTTGTCTTCCTGGCCGCAGGACAGAGCACAATTGAAGACGCACCTGACGTTGTGATCGTGGCTCTCCTCCCGGAAGCTGGCTCGTATGCTCGCACTCTCCTTCTGGATCACGGCGCGCTCGTCTGCGATGGTCTTTGCGGCGCGCACATTGCGGATGAACTGCTTGACTGAGGTGTGACCAGACATGGTCAGCTTCCAATGTTCTTCGGCCATTCCTTTTCGGATTTGTTGGTGTGGGTGTTCTTTTTTTTTTTCTTTTGTTGGGTGGTGGTGTCTGTTGCTGGTCACTCTAGGACGCAGCTTCTCATGTTCCGTCCGTCGTGATAGTAGAAGCTGGTAGATGTTGCTTACGGGATGTCATTGTTGCAGGGTCAAAAAAGAAGAAGCGTAGTGTAAGGGCCCGCGAGGAGGAGAGGGGGGGGTCGCGGCGGGCTGGCGGTTGTCCTCCTCTCTCTCTCTGGCTCCCACCAGCTTGGTTCAACTAAGGGAAACTGCGTAAAGTGTGCACAACGACGGGAGCCCGGCTGGCTGGCTGCGCTGTGCTTGATTGGCCTTGGCTTTTCTTTGGGCTTGTTGAACCCCCAAGAAAGAAAGAAAGCTAGGGATCTGGGCGGGCAGAATGCAGCGCGCAGGGGGAGAAAAAGGAGAGCGCAGGTCGATCTTGTCTCTCTCTTGTCTTGGGGGTTTGTTGGCGCCTCTGGATCTTGTCTCTGGATTTGGAGCAGGTTGAAATGGTCTCAATGGTCCCCTGGCCCAGATCAGCCTTGAAAGATGCCCCAGGCCAGTTGCTGCTGCATGATAGAGAGAGCGCCAAGTGGCTTGCTGCAGAGGGGGACAGGGGTGCCCCGTTTTTTGACAGGGGAACAAGCTTAGATAAGCCTTACCTCCTTAATCTCCAGCAGTGCTGAAGTGTAAGTCTGTCTTTAAGTGCTAGGCAGTGCTAGGGGAGGGACTTGGTGCCTAAGTAGTGCTAAGGTGCTAAGAAGGTGCTGAATGCATATAATCACCAACTGTACAATATTTGAGGACTCAAGGGTGAATATCCTCAGAGCTATGATCAGAATTCACACAAGTCCCAGCTGGGAACCTCTTTGTCTCCCCCTCTGACAGCCAAGTTGATCTCCCAACTACATTACAACTAAGTGATCAATCCCCCAGCAGAGGGGTCTCCTCGTCTGCCCCTCCTGCTCCCGCATCCTCCTCCTCCTCCACCACCACATCTCTGGCCTCCCGCGCCAGCCTCGCGGTCAAGAACGCGGTCGGATAAAAAAAGATGCTTCACAAACTACCGTCAGTAGTAGCAGTAGTAGTAGCAGCAGCAGCAGCGAGAGACAACCACTCCGGTTTCAATGATGATTTAGACGAGAAGGAACGGGCACGAACAACAATATCACAAACGAGGCCGACGTAAAGATAATCTTGGCCACCGTGGACCTCGGAGGCGGCCAGTAATCCCACGGCGGTATAAAAAACAGCGCATCCAGGAGCAGCCAGAGCCAGGTGGCAGTGGCAAGCAGGCTCTTGGCCAGCTCGAACCGCGCCGTCACCCTGGGCAGGGGGTCCGCATAGCCGCACTGAACGATCAGTATGTAAATGATGAGGGCGGTTAGCAGGGCGAGGCCGAGCTCTCGGAGCGCCAGGTACAGGCCGTAGGGCGTCGGGAGCGTGCCGTGGCTGTAGGCTATAGCGAGGGCGTCGGAGCCGAAGAAGATGAAGGCGGGGGCGGCGACGAGGGCCTGGAAGATACAGGCGGTGCGCAGGGCTGGCACCCCGCCGGTGGAGGTGGTCAGTCTCTTGTGGCATGATGAGTGGATGGTATATATGTAAGATGGGGACAAGATGATAGTTTGACCAACACCACGAGGGGGAGTGACCTGATGATTATATGTACGTCCCCATATACTTCATATCTGTCCAAATGGCAAATGCGGGATGGCTACCTGCTTTGACTCCTGGGGGTGCATCCCCATGCCTTGGCGCTGACAGTACCATTGCATGCAGGCTTGGCAAGATAAAGACTTGCTCATGTAGTTTGGACCAATTATGGTTTTCTTCGAGTACGGCAGGAAACTTGTACAAAGTTGGCAGTCATGTCTGCTTTTCTAGTCATCACTGCTCACTGAACCTGGCTTGAAACCACTGACAGGCCCTCATTCTGTAGACTTTGACAAGGTAATCACTGTGTGATAATATCAGGAATACTGACTGTTATATATCAGGCAAAGAGTATTGACAACTTGTGGAGGGAATTCATAAATAGTTCTGTCGAGCCTGGTCTATGTCATACCATAATCTGTGCAGTCATTGTGCAGCTGTAATTTGTGTCTTTTGTTTCCTTGATATATTCATGTGAATCACTATTCAGGTTGACCAATTCTATTATTTAGTTGTCTCTTCATACCCATGCGGACCCATTTATCCAAGGTGTCTATCCTCAAGAAGCGATCCACAAGGTTTGATCATCCTACCATAACATGCATCTGGGCGATATGAGAGGAACATGTGATTCACCACATTCAGGAATCTCTTCACCACCAAATCCGCAACCGACACCCCGTTGATTGCGTCCTAAGCAACATCCGGCCGGTGCAGAGGGTGCGCCTCGGTGTTCAGCACCCACCTGTCCAGGTCCACCAGGTCCCAGTCGGAAAAGACGAGGTAGAAGTACTTGAGCGTCTCGGCCAGCCAGAAGCTCTCCATCGTGTCGATGTGGTCCGGCCCGCTCATGCCGGTGACGTCCTTGACCCCGGCGGCGGCGATCCCGGACCTCGTCATGCCCTCGACGGCCTCGAACATGCGCCAGGCCGTGTCGGCCCACCTGCTGTCGCCCGTGAGCCTGTACATGATGAACACGGACTCGATGGCCTCCGGGCGCAGGATGTACTTCTTGTCGATCAGCTCCACGAGGCCCGGGGGCAGGCCCTTGGCGCCGAGCAGCTTGTCCATCTCCGGGCCCTGGGGGTCCCAGGCCAGCTTGTCCAGGTTGTCGCCCGCAAAGTGGTCGCGCACCCGGGCCCGCCACGCCCGCTCGTCCCAGGCGCACCTGTCCCCGGCCTGGCTGTCCTCGATGCCGCCGCACGGCGCGAAGAGGAAGAGCTCCGGCATGAGGCCCGTGGGCAGCGAGGCGTACGCCCACACGCAGCCGTCCGTCAGCTGGGCGGCGAGGTCGAGCTCGCCGGGCCTGCCGAAGACCTTGGCGGCCAGCCCGACCATGCCGCCCGCGAAGCAGGCGAGGTGCTGGCCCCTGCTGATGTACTTCTCCTCCAGGGCGCCCCAGTTGACCCGCTTGACCTGCATGTCGCCAGAGAGGACGATGGGCCTGTCGTCCGGGTTGTACACGCGCCGGAAGAGCTTCGTCTTGGCCGCCTCGATGAAGCCCTCGTACATCCTGCGCGGCTGCTCGAGGGCGCCCCCCAGCAGGAGGTACTGCTTGGGGAGGTACTCGTACAGCGAGTCAGCCATGCCGCCGATCGTGAACAGGTTGTCGCTCGTGAGGTCCGGCGCGGCCTGGTCCTTCTTCATGCCGACCGTGACGGGCCACAGGCCCGGCAGCTTCGTGTTGAACTGCTCCGCCTCCAGCAGGTCTGTGATGCGCTGCACGGCGTCGTAGTACCGCGCGTCCCCCGTCAGCTGCGACAGCTTGGTGAACTCCATGGTCAACGACCCCAGCTCCGACACCAGCACGTCCCTGGTGTGCAGCTGCTCGTGGCCCGTCATGTAGTACTTCCAGTCCCACCGCGCGATCGGCATGTGGCTGCGCGTGTCGAACGCGCATAGCAGCAGCTCGGCGACCTCGACCGCCTTGCGCAGCAGGCCCTCGCGCCTCTTGCCGCTCAGCTCGTACGCGCTCAGGTAGCCTCCCAGGTACCGGATCGTCGTCTCGAAGACGTTGATGCGGTCGGCTTTGGTCTTGGAGAAGTCCACCGCCTCCGCCGCCCGCGCCGCCTCCTCGAACTCCTCCTCCAGCCCCATGATCCAGAGGCTGTCCAGCGTGTCCACCAGCGTCGCGGCCCAGCCGCCAAAGGGGTTCTTAGGCCGCCCCGTGAGCGGTGTCACCTCATCCGACAGCCATGCGTATTTCTTGTACCCGCCCCAGCTGTGCATGAAGCTCTCCTTCACCGCGGCCTGCCGCCCGAGCCGCACCTCCCTCGCGGCCTCGGACTCGGCCGGCGCCGCCGCCTGGATCTTGGGTATCTTGCTGCCCATCCACTTCTTCTTGACCTGGGGCAGCGGCCGTGGATTCTCAACTGGGAACCGCCGAGGCAGGCTCCACCAGTGGTCTGCGCCTATCTGGCCTCCATTCTCTGCCGGTCCGTTCTTGAAGATGTCTTCAACGTCTGCGGCGTCGTGGTGCCCCGAGGCCGGACGGGGTTTGGGTACGGTCTGCTGTATTGGGGGTTCGGAGGCGAATTCGACGTCGTCGCGGAACAGGTAGTACATGAAGAGCAGCCATACGGTCACGAGGAAGATGAGGGGCCGCCATCGACGGAGGGAGCGCATCTTGGGAGGACTAGGCGGCGACAGGAGAAAGGAGCAGAGCTTTGAAGAGCTGCGGTGCTCACATCGCTGGTAACTGCGGAAGAAGGGAGGAGGAGGAGGAGGAGGAGGAGGAGGAGGAGGAGGAGGAGGACGGGGGAGGAGCTCGGTGCTCAACAGAGTTCTGTCGATCTCGAGTGACGTGGAGGAGGAGCAGCAGCAGGAGAGACACAGGACAGACAGGGCTCGAGGACGAAGATCCACAGAACAAGGACTTTATGATAATAGCATTGGGAACGAGGGACAGAGAGACAGAATACAGTATTGATTCAGAAGAAGGATTGTGTTTAGACTATAGTGTTCTAGGTGTGGATGTGTATGTAGGAAATAAAAACAACAATAATAATAATACGGATCAAGTCACCACTCCAATGCACCACAACAGGGCACTCAAAAGGTCATGCTGGTCCTAAAAAGCATAAAAGTATTGACCATTGTAGTGTAGCATAAATAATCAGGACGGTACAAGAGTACGGAGGCGCGTTGATCGAGGTCGGATTTGACAGCGGCAGGCTTTCGGAGGAAGACCCCACTATGGAAAAGGGATGAGCAAAGGACGGCCCGAAGCAACCATCCCCCCTTGCTCTCTCTGCCCTTTCATTATCCCAAGTCTCTCTCTTCTCAGGCTTGCCAGGCATGGTTCGTCCCTTCGAGCAGGGCCTGTCTGACTCGACTTTTGGGGTCTTGGCTGATCTCGTACCACACTCACTCCTCCAAGGGCTTACAATAGCCATGTAACCCAAGCCTCACTGCATCAGGAGAGGGCAGGGCGGGAGGGGAGGTCAGAAGCGCAGCAGGATTATGGACTGACTGCCGTAGAAATGGAGAGAAAGAGGGAGAGAGAGGGAGAGAGGGAGAGAGAGTGTGTGTGTATGTATTGAGGACAGCTGTGAGAAACACCAACGAACCCAACTCGATACCTGCGGATCCAGCTTCCCACCTGAGCATAGCATTAAACACGACTCCCCGCGCCCTCTCCACCAAAACAGTAAAACTATAATAATAACATTATTTATAATCTCGACTTGTGCACACACACACACTCACGCACGCCCGCACGCACACAGGTCTACCACGATCTCGCCCTGTAGGGCTGAAGATCCGAACATGTGCCCAGAGTTGTGTTTGGTTAGGCGACGCAGACAGTGACGCTAGAGAGCACTGCCACACTCGGGGAGAGGTACCGCTGCCTGTGCAGAATCGCCCTCCTTGCAGGTATGACGTTGTCGTCTGCAAAGTCAATCTGACCATTGTGTGCCCCTTGTGTACGAACGTGAGATCCTGATTTGTTTACTTGAGAGCATCCAGTGCGGTGTTGGATTGGCATGGGTGGCTGAGGTGTGGTAGCAGAGGGCAATATATCTACTTCCCGTGGGTTACACCACCTCATGGCCCGCGAAGCAGAGCACCGTCGAGGGCATGAGTTGCTGTGTCTTGGGGACTTGGTCGCTCCGTTTGGCATGTGATCACAATCCTGTTTGTATTCGGCACCAAGCAATGTCGCTCTGCGGTCAAGCCTGGCAACGACCCTCGTGGTCGGCAATTAGATTGAGCAAGCAAATGGAAAAACCCTACAGACCCCGTTTCACGCTGAACTCATTTGTCATTGGCCTCATAAAGCCCTCTTCTCTTCAGCAAAAGAAAAGCGAGACGGTAGTGTCCCGTCGGAGGACAACAGATAGGCAGCCACCATGTGAAAGCAACGCAAAGCCAGATAGATGTACGCAGGAAAGGGAAGGGGGAAAAAAAAAGGTATGAGTCCATTCTTATATCATGATTTAGGGCATCGTGGTGTGGTATAGGGTTGTGTGGTACTAAATAGCACTGAACCCTTACTTCTGCATCATGAGCTGGACAAACTCGTTGTCTGGTGACACGTATCAGTTAGCAACCGGGTCTGACAGGTTGGGTCCTGGGATCTGGTCTGCGCAATCAAGACAGCTGGACATACAATCAATCCGACCATCACCGTCCTGGTCAGCCTCACGGATCATCTCATCAACCTCGTCGTCGGTCAGCTTCTCGCCGATGGAGGTCATGACATGGCGCAGCTCCGCGGCGGAGATGAAGCCGTTGTTGTCACGGTCGAAGACCTGTGGTCTCATTGTCAGCCTCCGTCCTTGTCTTGATATTTTTTCTCCCTTCTGGTTGCTCCTTTCGTGGAGGTGTCGAACCTTGAAGGCCTCACGGATCTCCTCCTCAGAGTCGGTGTCCTTCATCTTGCGCGCCATCATGGTCAGGAACTCTATAGTCATGCGTCGTGTCAGTAAGCGGGGCTCATTGCCTTTGAATCTGACGAGATAACTGTCTGTCGCTGACGTACCAGGAAAGTCGATGGTGCCGTTGTTGTCGGCGTCGACCTCGTTGATCATGTCTTGCAGCTCAGACTCAGACGGGTTCTGGCCCAGCGATCGCATGACCGTGCCGAGCTCCTTGGTGGTGATTTGACCTGGACAGTCATCTCTTAGCATATTATTTTCTTTCCCCTTCTCTGTCGGTAGACCTGAGGATCGCGCAGGTCTTTTTGTGTGCAGGATTGATCGCGCTATCGTTACGGAGGGACACGAGATGAAGCGTGGGCGGAAGGGAGCGACCTACCATCGCCATCCTTATCCTGTAGTGTGGAAACAAGCCCCGTCAGCCAACGCGTCCAGGGAGCTGAACAGAGGAGGGTTCTGAATGATGCACTTACGAAGAGGGAGAAGGCCTCCTTGAACTCGGAGACTTGTTCCTCAGTCAGAGAATCAGCCTGTTAAGATAGTAAGGTTGAGGTCAGCCCGACACGGTTCATGAGCTCTCTCTGGTCAAGGTGTTGGTTGTGCGCCCATGTGTAGGTGTGTGTGCGTGTGTGTGTGCCCCTCAAGAGCCTGGGTCCAGCCAGGCAGCGCGGGGTCAGAAGAAAAGGGGTCTGGCCCAGGCTCCTTGACATGTCCCATGCCCCAAGAGGAAGAGTTGACGAACCATATTAGCTGTGGATGTGGAGAGATGTTTGTGAAGGAAGTGGAAATTCTGTCCCGGAGAAATCTGTCGTCGCTGGTGAGGAAATTGCTGGTGGGCAGCCGAGGGTCACAAGAGAGAGGAAGGGTTGAGCTTCTGTGGTGGTGCAGGTTCAGATGCACCTTCGGAATTTGGGAAGGAAACAAGAGCGGGAAGAGGCCCCATCTAAAAGGGGCGGACGACTTGGCGGCGGGCGGGAGCCTGGGTGGGGTAGCGCCAACGGTGTAGAGGACCTGAGGGCCTGAGGACCAGCTAAACAGACCCAAAGGACCTGATGTCACCCACTGACTGGACAGCACTCAACCACCTGTAGGGGACACGAGTCCCCCTCCCCAGCGAGGTAGCCCGGCTGGGGCTGGGGCTGGGCTGAGCTGGGCTCCCTCACACCCTCAACACCACCAACAGCTCCAGGACTTCAGGACTTTGAACAGTTTATTTTATTTGGTCATGCACCACCCAGCATGATACCCTGCAAGTGTACCTAGTGTACAGCACTCTGAATGATCCTACTGTACAGACATAGTACTACCTATTCCACCGCCACCCCAGCTGAATACAAAGTACACGTAACAATCCTCAACATTGTTCTCCAGGGCCTGCATGGAACTCCAACCAACACAGCTGCTGTACAATGTGATGTACAGTCGCACTACATTATGCTAAGTAGTCTGTACAACAAGTTACTTTTGAATCAGGCTGCCGAGACCTGGTAATGCTGCCTTGGGCATCCCCAAGCGACATCAGAGACAATTGTCCCAGGTGGGGATTTAGGGCCTGGCACTCCTTTTAGACCAGCCTAGCCTGACCCGGCCAGGTGGTTAGCTTGCAGCAGGCTGAACAATGCTCCTCTGTCCCTGAACCACAGGTGTGGAGTACAGTACTCGAGGCTGTAGCTCCAATTACCCTTCTCAGCCTTCTCTGCCACTATTCCAGTCCTGATTCACCAGTTTAAGTTCAATGCAAGAACATTAACCACCATCCCAGGCTTTCTTCCCCTACCACCACAGCTACCACCACTACTGCTGCCACCTAAACACCCGACTCACCACCTAACTGGCCGGACTGCCTTGGACCTCACAGAATCCTGATGCACCTGCATGACCTACAACAACAATAACCACTGGGCCATGTGATGTGATCTACCAAGGCAACAGCCCAACAACCATTATCAGCACGACAACACCCTGCCAAGCATAGCCTCCAACCACAAGCTTGCCCAGAGGCCACAAGCCCCTACTGAGAAGCAACTCATCGAGCCCCCTCCCTCCTCAGGCGTCCGCCATGTGGCGAGACAGGACCAATCTGTAAGGCCCCCTGGTTGTGACCTTTGGCCACCAACTCGAAGCTGCCTCCTTCTGACCAGCCCCCAACCAAAACTGCAGCTACCTCTCCTACCGGCAGTCCTACGCCCACCACCCGACGCACCGCAACAAATATGGCGGCTCCTCCTCCCTCTCCGGCAGCGCCGCCAGCACCGAGCGCTTCGGCGCGGCGACGGGGTCCTCTGTGCTCTTCTCCGCCGACGATGACCGGCGCGGTCTCCTCTCCGCCGGGTCTGCCGACTACCACGACGACGGCGACGCCGTGATCGAGATGGACCTGCTCCCGCCGCGCTGGGCCGACATCACCGACGAGGTGACCGAGATCCTGGCCGACGTCGCCAAGAAGTCCCAGAAGCTCGAGCGCCTCCACCAGCAGCACGTGCTGCCGGGCTTCGACGACGACGCCACCAAGCGCGCCGAGGAGCGGGACATTGAGAGCCTCACCCAGGACATCACCAAGGGGTTCCACGACTGCCACAGGTGTATCCAGCGCATCGAGGCCATGGTGCGCGAGCAGCAGGCTGCCGGGACCTTGACGAGGGCTGAGGAGGTCATGGCCAAGAATATCCGCGTCAGCCTGGCCGCGAGGGTCCAGGAGGCGAGCGCAGGGTTCAGAAAGAAGCAGAGTACTTATTTGAAGAGTATGTTCTTGCCAGTTGTCTATGCCGCCCCCCTCCCTTCTGCCTCTGCGTTTCTGTATAGAACAAGAATGAACTGACAAGAGACAAAAACACAACACACAGAGCTCCGCGGTCTCCAGAATCCAGCCCTCCCCTCGCCCAACCCGGAGCGCTCCTCCACCCCTCTCGGCGGCGGCAGCAGCAGCTCCTACAACACAGACATCACCCTGCTCGAGTCCGAGACCGACAAGTCCTTCTCGCAGTCCACCCTGCAGTCCTCCCTCCGCCAGAAGCAGCTCCACAAGAACGACGCCGCCATCATCCAGCGCGAGCGCGAGATCGAGGAGATTGCCCAGGGCATCATCGACCTGTCCGACCTGTTCCGCGACCTGCAGACCATGGTCATCGACCAGGGCACCATGCTGGACCGCATCGACTACAACGTGGAGCGCATGGCCACCGACGTCAAGGAGGCCGACCGGGAGCTCAAGGTCGCGAGCGGGTACCAGAAGAAGACCACCAAGAGGAAGATCATATTCCTGCTGTTCCTGATCGTGGTGGGCATGTTCATACTGCTCCTGGTGAAACCCAAACGTGGAGGCAGTGGCGGAGGCGGAGGAGGAGGAGGAGGAGGAGGAGGAGGAGGAGGAGGAGGAGGAGGAGGAGGAGGAGGAGGAGGAGGAGGAGGAGGAGGAGGAGGAGGAGGAGGAGGAGGAGGGGACGGTAGCGGTGGTGGTGGTGGTGGGAGCCCGGGTGAGGTGAACATGGAAGATGGTATTGTCATGATAAGAATCAGTGGTCAGGGTGGTGGAGGGCTGGCTGAGACCTTAGGAGACGAGACGACGCTGGATGATACGAGAAAACTGAGGCATCGTTTAAGGCATAGGTTGGTGGGGACAGCAGGATGACGGGCTGTCAAAATAAAAGGCACCAGAGAGGGCTGCTTTCGTAACGTACAATATCATTCAACATATGAATATAGATCATATGGAGACATCAAACATTATCGATATCGCACGCTGAAACTCATCAGGTGAGCTATGTATACAATGTTTCAAAAAAAAAAAAAAAAAAAAAAAAAAAGTTTAATATAGAGCGGGTATATCTTTTCCACAGGCCATGCAAATGACAATTTAATCTTCACTGCGACTCATGTTAATGTCGTGTAGTCGCAGCATCTATCTGCCCTCGATTGATCCCCTCCAGCATCTTCTGCAGATTGTCCATTTTATCTCCCATTTCGCCAAGCTCAATCCTCCTCTCCAGATCCAAAAGACTCGGCACGATCTCCCCGCTTCCCCAGGCGGCATCACAGAGACTCTTGGCCTCGGCAAGAGTCAATCGCGTCAACCTCCTCCGCTGCGACTTTCTCGGGTTCCCCTGCGGCCACTCATAATCCCCTCTGCCTCCGCCCTTGTACAGATCCAGAAGCCTCATCGTCGCCTGCTTCTGCACTGTTGGCGCGAGCGTGAACAGGCCTCTGTCGCGCAACATGGCAAGCAGTCTGATGCCGCGCGCAAAGTGGAACTTGGCTGGATAGAGGGCGTCGTGACCCTTCGCGTAGAAGGATGACGATGACGACGAGGACGACGACACGGTCGCCGACGATGTGAGCAGCGATGCCGCGGTGGCTTCTGCTTCGGGCCCGTACCGCGTGTACGTGAATCCCCACCTCACAATTGAGTTCTGCAGTTGCTTGTCGAAGATCTGGCGGAGGGGATGTTTGTCGTGGCGGATGGGAAGGTCGCGCGGAAGTCTCTGGAAGTACGGATACGGGGACTCGGAATGCAGAAGTGCTGGGACATCAGCCACGTGTGAGATCCACATGGGCTGGTCCGCTCTGGTGTGGTCGGTGAAGATGCGGAGGATGTCTAGGGACAGTCGCTCGAGTTCGACGAGGCGGTGCTCGCGGCCCAGGCGGTAGAGGAGGGTCTGCCAGACCTCGACGGCCGGCGGAAAGCGGCTGGCTGCCAGCAGGCGGCACAGAGAGATCTGTAGGTTGACGTGCTCTCTTGATTCCCCGGGTGTGGCGTGTGGCGAGAGGTTCTGCAGGATGAAGCTCGAGAGGATGTGGCTGGTCATCGGCGCCAGGCCGACCTTGTGCGCTGACATCTCTTGGAGGACCTGGAGGGTCATGGGCCCGTTGCCCTGACGGACGCAGGATTCCAGCACACGATCGCTTGCGTTTGCGGCCATGCCGGATAGTACGGCTGACCTCGTCCTGAGGACCAGACGGTACGTCTTCCAGTCATCTGCGCGGACACAGCTCGCAAGCAGGTCATCTTGTGCAGGCTCATCATCGAAGAGGTCTGGATGGATGTCGGAGTGGAGTAGTTCCAAGAGCGATTCGTTGTCGCCAATCGCGGCGTAGTGCCGAATAGCCCTCACATAATTCGTTCGCGGGAGGCTGATCTTGAGCTGTTCCAACTGCTCAATCCGGTCAAGGACGCCCTGCGCGTTGCCCTCCCGTAGCGCAATAGACTGCAGTGACAGTGGGCCAATACCCTTCATGCCCATTGTGTAGATGACGTTGATGGCGAAGTCGAGGCCCACCCAAGAGCTTGCGAACCATTTTGCTCCTAGTTTATCGTTGTAAGGCTTCTCCTGGATGCCGAATGTCTCGCCATGGACTTGATTGATCAGGTAGCTCAGATTCTGACCGGTGATGGGTGGCGCTTCTGTCGAAGATCGATCTGTGGAACCCGGGTCCTCAGACTCGTCCAGAACCAGTCCCGCCACCATTCTTTCGTCTTCCCTGAGTGAGGTGTTGGGATAGTAAGCGCCCACAAAGCGCAAGAATGGCCGAGCTGCCAGCGACACGGGAGTGTCGTTGAGCTTACACAACAGCATACGCCATTGCATGGCGAGAGTTGCATGACCTCTGGCGTAAAGATACGGAATGAGGCTGTCGTAGAGCTTGCGGTGGGCGCTGTAGGTGTACAGAAGCCCAAGTGAGCGCTGGATGCGGTGATCTGGGCTGGTGATGAAATGCTTCACAAGGTCGACAAACTCGGCCTCGTCAGGCCCGAAAGAAGGCATCAGGGTGACGTGCCATCGCAGAAGCTCGCTCTTGCGTGCATTTTCTACCATGTAGGAAATGACCGTGGTGTACAGACGGGGCCACTGGACGTGGTGTGTCTCACGCATCCACTCGGCATAGTCGACAACCTCTCGCAGCATGGAGTCGCTGGACACAGCCGCGTTGAGAATCATGCCCCAGAATGCCTGTGCAAGCGGCCCATGCACCTGGTACAGCTTTCGCCTGCTGAAGACGGACTGCCATAGCATGATCACGCCGTCGCGGCCCATCCGCCGGTGGACGAACTGGAGGAGGCAGCTCCACAGCTCCATGTCCTGCTCATGCCCGGGCTGGTCCACAAGCCTCATACTCTGGCCGCTAGAGACATTGATGTCGGATTCCTGAACGAGCCTGTCGTGGTCCACAGACAGCGACTGCCATTTTCCATACAGCTTTGACCCCGGAGGTGGGTAGTTGGTGAATACCAGGTCCGTCTTGGCGAGCTTCCGATGCCTCGACAAGGCCTGTGCGATCCCCTGCTTGAGGCCCTCGGAAAAAGAGACATCCTCATCACCAAGCTCTCCGAACGTCACCTCCTCGGCGGCCGCCCTGGCCCGCCGTGGTGGTGGGACCGAGGATCCGAAGGTGGAGGATGAAGCATGGCGTGTCGTGTCGAGGCATGGCGATCTTCCACCACCGCCATGAGGAAGCTTCTTTTGGGACCAGCCCCGGCAAGAAAGTCTCAAAATGCCTTGTTGCGACTGTGGGATGCCGAGCAGGCCTCGTCGCATAACTTTTCTTGTGGCTAGATGTCTTGTTGCCGCCAGAAATGCAACATTGCAGCACCAGATATTATCGCATTATGGTGTTTGAAAGGGAGCTTTTTTCATAACCAGTGAGCATATAAAGACAAATGAATTTAGCTGCGAGTGGCGGATGTAAAATTGTAATTAAGTAGCAGGCGTCCCTCGCGACATTTCTTCAGTGGAGGCTTTCAGTGAGAATTGGAGAGTTGCAAAAATTGGATGACTCAGCCAATCCACCCATCCGCCCTATCAGGGCCTAGCAGACAACCTTTACGCAGGCAGCTCGCCTTGAGTCCCAACTCCCGCATCGAACCACCAACTCAATCCTCCAGCAACGACGTCAACAGAACGCTCTCCTCTCAACCCCCCCACAACAATCACACACTCAAAATGGCGTACGTGTCTCTCTCAGCTTCCCCAGACCCGATACTCCCGATTCCCAAGAGAGCTTCCGACGCTCTCAATTGGCGCTCCCGAACCCATCCCCCGGCGTGACGAGGAGATTATGATGAGGACTCGAGGCTGACTTGTTGTGCTCGCGATACAGAGGCTTCGTCAACGCCGAGAACAAGGTGCCTCACCACCAGCGCACCTACCAGGCTGCTTACAGGGGCCACACCCGCATCTGGCGCATCGTAAGCCCACCGAAACCCACCCCGAATGACCGACAGCGAGGAGGATGAAGCAGAAGGACTGTGCAAAACCCTTTACATGGGATGTGGCATAGGAAAGAAGACAAGAGAAAAGGGAAATCTGGAGGCTTTCGGAAAGACGCCTTGGCTGACCAGACGTATCGGATAGAACCCTCGAAGCACCATCTTGTACGTGCCCTTCGTCATCACCATGTGGGGAACCACTGCTGGTAAGTCATCACCTGTTGCTCCTTTCTTCCCGAAGCCGACGAGAACCAGGGCTGACAACAATCTCGGATGCAGCCACGATGTACGGGATGGGCCGCAAGGTTCTGGGCTACAACACCTGGTTTGGCAGCTCTTAAGTCTGAGGATGTTGAGGAGGTTACAAAAGGAGAGTCCGATAGTGGGTGTATATCTAGAGAAGGATAGACAAATCAAGCAATCAATTGGAGGGCATCACCGCGCAAAGCGCTTCGAGACTCTGGTGGTTTTGAAAGTGTAGATTCCGATTCATTACGCCCACTCTGACCTGTCAAGTCGCCTCGCTAGTCACATCCGCCGAAGCCTTTCCCCATCCCCAAACGACAAAATTGTTCGGCTGTGGCGCCATATCTGCCAGAATGCCTATTTTTTGTCTGTCCCATCAAAACATGACTGTCTAAAGTACAAGGTGATTCAAAGTCCCCACCCTTTTGTAGGGAACAGTGTGATATGAACTGTCCGTGTGTGTGTGTGTGTGTGTGTGTATATGTGTATGTGTGTGTGTGTGTGCGCGCGTGAGAAGATGTGTGGAGGGCCTTTCCGCCGTTTTTTTTTCTAAAAAAAAGGGGTGGGGGGCCTAGATGAGGCTACCAAAAGAATCCTCCTGGACACGCAGGGCATGACCGATGCTGCTCCGACTAGACGAGTTTAGATAGCTTGGTGAGTGCAGAGACATGGGCGAGGGAGGAGATAGCGACGTAGACAACGACTAGTAGCCTGTCGCACCAGGCGCCTTCTCGTCCTTCCGGAGGCTCATCAGCAGCTCACGGAAACGCTCCTTGCCTGAGCCCGCAGCACCTCCCTTGGCGCCTTTGCCGCTGACGTCGACGATCTTGGCGATGCGCTCCCAGGAGGTGCCGCCCGAGGTGGTGTCCTCGCGAGAGGCCAGGAATGCCTCAGCATCCTTGCGGGTGGCCGCGATCGACTTCTCCTTCTTGTTGTTGTAGTTCTCGTAGAAATCGTCAATGTTGCGCTGTGCCTCGGCGACCGTCTCCTCTCGCTGTCGCGCAAACTGCTCTGCCCGCTTGGCATTGCCCTCGTCGCGCTTCGCCCTCCACTCCTTGATCACCTCAGGCTCCTGCTCTTCCTCCACATAGGCTGAGTATCCAGAGTTGTAGTTCACGGAAGGACCGCTGCTTGTGATGGCGCCGCCAGATGTCTGTGGAACAAACAAGCGTTAGATATAATGAGCACTCGGAAGGATAGTGTGCTCGATGGTGTCAGAGGAGTAGTTGGCCTTTTTGGTGTTTGGGGAGGAGAGGGGGGAGGGCAGATCGTCGTTGATTGCGTTGGCACAAGCTCTAGATGGGCAGAGCAGGAGGAAGAGACGCACCTCGTTGGTTCCAGAGATATCAGGGAAAGCCGTCTCGAACTCTGTTGTCTGTCCACCGCCCAGCAGGTCATCGTCGCCAGTCTCGAACGCAGCGCTGTCCTCTGCAGTCGCGAACTTGTCGGCATCGTCACCCAGGATGGCCTTCTCTCGGGCAAGGAAGTCGTCGGCAGAAGGGTCACCCGAGGTGTTCTGGATGTCGGTCTGGGCTGCGAAGCGAGCAGAAATATCAGCAAGAGCGGAACTGGGGCGCAAATCAGGGGAAACTGGGCCGCGTTGTTGGGCTGGCATGAGCTTACCTCCAGAGTCGAAGTCCTCGAGGGACGGGAAACGGTCAGCCATGTTTGTTGTGGTTGTTATCGAGGGGGCAAATTGGTGTCTATGAACTGGAGTTGTGCTGTCTGTAGATACGCGACGAGGTGTGGGGAGGAGTCTTTGGTGAGCAGAGCAGCTGTGGTTTGAGGGAAGTCTGGTTAGATGGGAGATGTTAACAAACTACGTACTACTTACTGCAGGTACTGTACAGTGGCAGAGTGGCTGCTGCATGTGCCCATAGTTGGCATTAGGTCAGGGTGCTGGAGTGCTAGCTTCCCTGAGCTTCTGGCCTTTCCTCTCTGAGCTTAGCTTGGTTGGACACAGTGAACCCACCTGCAATAAAGTTGTTTGTTGACTGCTCTCTCAAGACAGGAACCACTTAGAACCTTTCTCTTTCTCCTCTCTTCACCACCGTCAGAGCTGATCCAGCAGTAGGAGGGACTGCATTGTTACCACTCCCCAGGAATTGGATTTTAGGCTAGAGCTCTTCTTTCTGAGGTGATACCTGTCAAGTCGTCCTGAAACTGTTGGCGTTTTTGGGCGGAACGGGAAAACAGCAAACGGCTGGAGAAGGGCACTTCATCTGTAACCTTGCCGCAGGCCCGTCCTCTTCTGAAGCTATCACCAGATTTCAAGACCGCATCCTGCTCCGGCGCCTCTGGAACCGTCGCAGGAAGCTCCATTGAAGCCCATACTCTGGTCAGGCCGACTCCTTAGGGCTCACTGTCCCGAGGAGGCCACCCGCCATCCCCGAGCCCATACACACTTTGAAGCGGCGATCAACACCACTTGGATAATCGACCAGAGAGAGAGAGAGAGAGAGAAACTGTGATTTGAGGCCCCTAGACATGGCATACAACGACGACGCGGTTCTGGCTCGCCTGTCTGCCCTGAACGAGAGCCATGACAGCATTGCCACAGCCGCACAATGGATCATGTTCCACAGGTATGAGATTTCTGAGCCACACAGGTCCTCCAATCTGTTCCTGGAAGTCTGACCCCCATTCTTATTGCAGGCGGCATGCGGATCGGACTGTTGAGATTTGGTTCCAGAAGTTGAAGGAGTCGCCCAGCACTCGGCGATTGAATCTCATCTATCTTAGCAACGGTGCGTCTCTCATTTTCGATCCTCACTTCTCAAGCTTAGACATTGAAAAGGGGAAGCGGTCTAATATGCAATATGTCATGCAGAGGTCGTTCAGCAGTCCAAAGCTCGTCACAAGAACGACTTCTCCCTGGCATTTTCTCCTATAGTTGCGGAGGCAGTTGCCGTGGCGTACAAGGGAGCCACTCCTGACGTACAGAACAAAGTCCGCCGTGTCGTTGAGGTCTGGAGGGATCGTTCTGTCTTCGAGAATGCGATTCAGAGCGCTATTGAGGCTCGAATCGACGGTATGTGTTCACCATTGAGGCTGCCGCGCTCTCCAGAATGCCACTGACACACCCCCGCAGATCTAGACAAAGCCAGGGGCACGGTCAAGAGCGGAGTTGCAAGTGCTACCATCGGTGGTGGCCCATCCGTGCCGTCTGAGCTGACAACACTGATCACGCCTTCCTCGACTGTATCCAAGTTGGCCCTGTCCATCAAGGCAAAGACGGCCGCTGCCGAGCAGGAGTATGCCAAAAACACCGACCCCAACCAACCCACGCCCTCAGCGCCGGTCTATGCGGCCCGGCTCAATGGACTGCTGAAGACTCTCGCCTCTGCCGAGGGGGCGGTCGCAGAGTGCGTCAAGGCCCGGAAGGAGCTGGTCGGGGCTCTTGAGAAGCTTCTCGACACGAACAAGACGAGCCTGGACGCCGAAGAGAAGGAACTCGCCCAGCTCACCGAGAGGAAGTCTGATATCGAGCAGAAGAAGCAGGATGTCGAAATGGCCATCATGCGCGGTCTGGCCGATCAGGACTCGGCTCATCAAGGGCCCAAGTCTGGCAGTCCTGTGCCGGAGCCTGACAGACCCGAGGTTGAGGCCTTGACACCTCCGGCTGCGTCTGACGAGCCCGACTTTTATGAGCCAGAACCCGCTGCTTCTGAGTTCGAGCCTGCGCCTATACAGCCCGCCTTTCCTCAAGCACAACCTACAGGGCTTGAGGCTCTCTCTCACCTGGCGTCCCAGTACTCTGCTGTTCCCGTCTCCATGAACGGGCAGAACAAGAGGCGGAAGATCGATGGTGAGGAGATCCCCGACCTCGGCGATGAGATGGACCCCAACATCGACGAGATGATACGCCAGTGATACAGGCGGTGCCACATGGAACAACATGTAGGCGTGAGGCAGCACTGGAGAAGAGAGCCTGTCATTTCTCAGGCAGGACGAATGGCGTTTCCACAGGACCGATCGTGACCGCGTTCGACCGAATTCGAGTGCCGACAGCTTCAATAAAAGCCCTGGATTTTCTCAATCTCATTACAAGAGACCACTTCTTATCATTACTGCTGACTACGTTTCTGTAGTCACCTAGTAGGAGGATAGTTGTTTCGTTTTTAATCTGGATCTTGATAGCGATGTATGCACGAGGTTACATCCCCAAAGCTTTGCCTTGTGAAGTAGGTGAGGGCAACCGGAGCAAAATAATATACCTCAAGACAGTAATTAATGCAAGTCGTTCAGATTGAATGCCGGTTTCCCAGGTCTCCAGACAACACTGTCTAACGAACAGGTCGTATTTCGTGACGAAATCTTTCTCGAGGCAAACTCACGACCTCAAGACATTTTTCCCTCGTCCTTTTTGGTGGTCGGGCTCCCTCTAGCCTACTACTAAGTAAGTACTATGGCGGGCGTGATCAGTGGGAACGAGTGTCACTATCAGTGGATCCAGCCCCTAGGCCCTTGCACTAAAGCCGCTAGCGGCTAAAAACAGATCCACCAGCTTCGATGACGAACTTCGGCCTCAAGTCTTGAAAGCGGCGTCAATTCTTCGACTTCGCATCTTGCTGCGCTTACTTATGGACACTCCTTTTTCCTCAACAATCGGTGACCATGATGCACCAGGTACTCATGCCTAATAACAGGTAGTTTCTTTTCTATCTCCTTCTGTCCTAACCATTCCATCATAATGGTTTCGGGGGCAGCCGCGCGCCGTGCGTACGGTGCGCTCCAGCTGCTCCCGCCGCGCAGCTTCAGCTCTTCTAGCTCTGGCCTGGGAGTCGCGTCGGCTGGGTCTCGTATGCCAGAGCTCCTAAATACTGCCAACGCTTCCTCGCCGTCGAAACTCCTCTCGACCCGGTCCTTTGTTGGTGCGACGACCTCACGTCCCTTCTCTTCATTCCGAAACGTCCCGGATCCCCATCAACCAACTTCAACGGGCATCGTCGCCGAAGTTTTCACAAAAGCATTTCAGCCGGCGACAAGAAGACGCGGAATAATACCGTACAGTACAACTCGGCCGCTCTCAACGACTACGGCCTTGCGGCAGGAAGCGCAACGGCCGACGAAAGAGCCTGCAGTGAAGGGGGCGAATGAGGCCGCCAAGGAGCAGAACAAGGAAAAAACCGAGCAAGAACCGGAGCAGGAGGATGACACGCACGAGCATGGTTTCAAGCAGACGGAACGCGCCAAGCAGGCTGCACAGGTCAACATGAGCGCGCGGCTGTCGAAGGAGGGCAAGAGCTCCGGCCAGGGCGGCTGGGCCGAGATCGTGCGTCTCGTCAAGATTGCCAGGCCCGAGGTCAAGTGGCTGAGCATATCGTTCGTCTTCCTGCTCCTCTCGTCCGCAGTCACCATGTCGATTCCCTTCTCGGTCGGGCGCATCCTCGACATCGCCACCTCCAGCAAGGATGAGGGAACGCTGTTCGGCCTGACCCTGAACCAGTTCTTTATGGGATTCGCAGCGTTCATGACCCTAGGCGCCTGTGCAAATTTTGGACGTGTCGTGCTGCTCCGGATCGTCGGCGAGAGGGTCGTGGCCAGGCTGAGATCACAGCTGTACCGCAGAACGTACGTCCAGGATGCCGAGTTCTTTGATGCCAACAGGGTGGGCGACCTCATCTCGCGCCTGAGCTCAGATACAGTCATCGTCGGCAAGAGCATCACGCAGAACATCTCTGATGGTCTCAGGGCGGTTGTCAGCGGCGCGACTGGCTTCGCGGCCATGGCTTGGCTGAGCCCCAAGCTGACGTCTGTGATCCTGTTGATGTTCCCACCGATCGCCATCGGAGCCTTTTTCTACGGACGCTTCATCCGCAACATCAGTCGCCAGATCCAGAAGAACCTGGGCTCCCTCACCAAGATCGCTGAGGAGCGCCTGGGCAACATCAAGACCAGTCAGGCTTTTGCTGGCGAGATTCAGGAAATCGGTCGTTACAACAAGCAGGTGCGCAAGATCTTCAACCTCGGACGAAAAGAGTCGATAATTGCGGCCACTTTCTTCGGATCAACCGGCTGGGCTGGGAACATGACCATCCTCGCACTGCTGATCGTCGGAGGCAACCTGGTGCGCTCCGGAGCAATGACCATGGGCGACCTGACAAGCTTCATGATGTACACGGTCTTTGCCGGGTCGAGTCTCTTCGGGGTGTCTGGATTCTACTCTGAGCTCATGAAGGGCGTCGGCGCTGCGTCCCGCCTGTTTGAGCTACAGGACAGACACCCGACTATCCCTGCTACCGTCGGCAAGAAAGTCATCTCCGCGCAGGGGCCGATTCGCTTCAACGGCATCAGCTTCGCCTACCCTACGCGACCGGCTGTGTCTATCTTCCAAAACATCAACTTCGAGATCCCGTCCGGCAGCAACGTGTGCATCGTGGGGCCGTCGGGCGGTGGCAAGTCGACCGTGGCCTCCCTGCTCCTGCGGTTCTACAATCCTACAACGGGCAGCATCACCATAAACGGCGTAGACATCAAGGACATGAATGTCGAGTCGCTGCGGCGGCGCATCGGTATGGTGGCACAAGAACCTGTACTCTTCTCAGGCACAGTGGCCGAGAACATTGCTTATGGCAGGCCAAACGCTTCCCGAACCGAGATCATCATGGCGGCCCGCAAGGCCAATTGTGGCTTCATCAGCGACTTCCCCGAGGGTCTCGAGACGCAGGTCGGTGCCCGTGGGGCTCAGCTGTCCGGCGGGCAGAAGCAGCGCATTGCCATTGCCCGCGCGCTGCTGAAGGATCCGGACATTCTCATCCTCGACGAGGCGACAAGCGCCCTGGATGCTGAGTCCGAGACCCTCGTGAACTCTGCCCTGGCCAAGCTGCTCGAGGGGCGCAGCACCACCATCTCGATCGCACACCGCCTGTCCACCATCAAGCGGTCAGATCGCATCATTGTGCTCTCGAGCGAGGGGACCGTGGCGGAGATCGGCAGCTACACCGAGCTGAGCGCCAACCCCGAGAGCGCGTTCAGCAGGCTGATGGAGTGGCAGATGAGCGGTGGTGAGATCCCTGCTGAAAAGCGCCAGGGGAGGAATGCATCACACGTCACCGAGGCAGAGGAGATTGCGGACGACCTGGCGGATGATGAGGCGGAACAGGTTGAGGAAGAGGTGAGGGAGAGGAAGGAATAAGGAGGTTTTTTTCTTAGTGGCAGAAGAAAGCCCACAGACAGCCCTTTTTTTGTGCTGCTGTCGAAAACCAACAAAAAAGCGACCTGGGTGTTGTGGTGTGTTCTTCGCCGATGAAGCGGGCTGGCCTACTTGGCTGGATATTGTGGTCTAAAGTCGACTCGACACTTTGAACAGCACCCGCTCAGACCGGCTTGCTTCCTGAACATTGCACCACTACACACACGATGTTGGAGTGATTACACACCCCTCTTAGCGAGCCCTTTTCTTGCATATAAAAAGAGAAATTAATTAAAAATATCGCAGCTCAAATGTCATGAAGAAAAAAAACCACCATTGGATCTTCCCTCCTCTTCTCTCCACTGTCATGACAGCAGCTTGCATGTTCTGTATGATAAGTCTTGTATGAGATGTTATTCATGGTAGTGATTGAATATCGCAACACTGACAGAGCGAGAGCCTTGACGAAAGCACATCAACGCCTACATTCCCGGCTGAATAATGCACAGATCCAAGCCATCTGTGAGAGAAACCTCCCCCCTCTTTCGTTTTTTTTCTGAAAAAAAAAGGAAATAAAAATAATAATACGCAAGCAAGCGGTGGAGATAGACTATGGTATATGCATCTATCTATTGCTAATCCAAGAAAAAGGTACACATCTGTGCATGTTGGTTCGTCAAAGTCATAGTATATTGAAAATCATTTACTTATCACGGGCTTGGAGCCTGAGACCATCCGGCCGAACCCCGATGCTCCGAGTGGGCCCCCTCCCCCTCCCCCGACCCTCATATCAGACCTGCAGCAAGCTCCCTGCACGGGCATATGTGCTGTGCCGCCCTGAACCACACACAGCATACAGGCCCAGTCTTGCATATAAAGTGTTTCGTATGTCGTCCTACCAGGCAAAATTTGGATTAGCGAGAAAGGGGGTGTGGTTGCATACGTACTACATACGGTCCGTATGCTTTAGTCAGAAGAAGGCATTCTTACGTATGTAGGTTGCTTGCTGCATGCCCACTGTTCGTACGATGAAGAATACCCCTTTTACTCACATACTCTGAGTGCGAAAAAAAAAAAAAAAAAATACAATCCTGGCGTTCTCTGTTGTTGCCCCTCTCTACTATGTACGGTCTGTACAGCAGCTGAAGGACGGGAAGCGGGCACAGTGTGTACTTATATACGGACGTATGTACCGTTGCAGTGGCTAGCTCGGTGGCTCGAGGCATATACGCGCAGAAGCAAGGTTGAGAATGAACTAGGTAGGATAAAAAGTATGAATATGCTGGCGGCACCTGCGTTTAGAAGGAGTGGCCAATACTTTACGAGGAAAGGAAAAAATAACACGGGACGACTGCTACGGGTTTCGATGCCAAGTCCGGATGTTCTACTTAGGTTTCAAGCATGCATGTATGGGAGAAGAAGGGTAACCTCCACTTTCTTGTAAAGAAGTACCACAAAAAGGTATCATCATCATCATCATCATTATTATCATCATCATTATCATTATCATCATCATCATCATCATCATCATCATCATTCATTCATTCATTCATTCATTAATTCGTTCCTCCCTTCATTCCTTCATGCAAAGAAGATATACAGGAGTTGTTGTTCATCATGGCTGTTCTGGGTACTTTTAGCTCTAGTCTGGGCAACTTGATCGCAATAGCCTCTGTCACTGTGAGTTAACAAACTTACCATGATTTGATTCCAGGGACCCTATCCCAGACGGCGGGATACAATGCAACTGACATGTCCCAAACCACCCCCTCCCCAAAAAGATCATAGGCTACATCGCCTACTCGGTCCTCTACAACCTCTTCTTCCACCCGCTGCGGTCCTTCCCAGGCCCCCTGCTGATGGGCGCCAGCCGCATGCCCTACTGCTTCCACCTCCTCTCAGGCCGCCTCCCCTTCAGGGTCCTGGAACTGCACAGGACCTACGGCAGCGTGGTGCGCATCGCGCCGGACGAGCTCGTGTTCGCGGACGCGCGGGCCTGGCGGGACATCATGGGCCACCGCGCGGCCGGGGAGCCCGAGATGGAGAAGGCGAGGATCTTTTACCGGGCGTCCGACAATGCGCCCGCGACGCTCTTCAACGCCGGCAGGGAAGAGCACGGCATGCTGAGGAGGCAGGTGGCGCACGGGTTCAGCGAGCGGAGCATGCGTGAGCAGCAGCCCATCATCATGCGCTATGTCGACCTGCTCATCCGACGGCTGCACGAGCACTCCCAGGGCGGGGCTAACAAGCTCGACATGGTCAAGTGTGAGTGGTAGTCGACCGTTGAAGCGCTCTCTTTCTCTCTCTCTGTGTGTCTGTTTGTGTATGCCTAATACTTGTGCTGCCCGCAGGGTACAACTACACCACGTTCGATGTCATCGGCGACCTGACCTTTGGCGAGCCCTTTGGCTGCCTCGAGAACTCCACCTACCACCCTTGGGTCTCCATGGTCTTCGCGGGCATCAAGATCGGCGCCTACGGGCAGGCGTCCAGGTTCTTGCCCTGGGCGCAGCACCTCGTGCTCGCCCTCGTGCCCCGCGGCCTGGTCAAGAAGCGCGTGGAGCACCTGCGGCTCACCAAGGAGAAGCTGCTCCAGCGCATAGACATGGGCGCCTCGCGGCCCGACCTGATCGAGGGCCTGCTGCGGAAGCAGGACGCGGGCAACGGCGGCATCGGCATGGACCTTCAAAGGCTGCAGATGACGTGCAGCGGGCTGATCGTCGCCGGGTCCGAGACCACGGCCACCCTGCTGTCGGGCGTCACCTACCTGCTCGGCCGGAATCCGGACAAGCTGGCCAAACTGACGGCCGAGGTGCGCTCTGCGTTTCGGAGCGAGGACGACATCGACTTTGCGTCGGCCAGCAACCTGCAGTACCTCCTGGCCTGCCTGGACGAGGCCCTGCGCATCTACTCTCCCACGCCGCTGGGCCTGCCCCGCTCGGTGCCCAAGGGCGGCTGGACCATTGCTGGGCATTATGTCCCCGAGGATGTAAGTGACTTCCCCCCCACAGTTCTAGGAGGTGTCGTGGTGTCCATTTTTCTAAATCATGACTTAACCTGGCCTTCCTCCTCCTCCCCTCTCCTGCAGACTATGGTGTCTCAGCACCACTATGCCCTGTACCACAATGAGAAGTTCTTCACGGCAGCCGACGAGTTTCACCCAGAGCGCTGGCTCGGGGACCCGAGGTTCGCCACAGACAACCGCGACATATTCCAGCCTTTCCACATTGGACCGAGGAACTGCGTAGGGAGAAAGTGAGTCTGACACCTCTTCTTCCAAACTGCGTCTGCCAGTCGTTGTTGTTGTTCTTGTAGTAGCAGGAGTAGTCATACTGACCATATATGCCTTTCGCTGCAGTTTGGCATATGTAGAGATGCGCGTCATCCTCGCCCGCACGCTGTGGAGCTTCGACCTGCGGCTTGCCGAGGACAGCCAGCACTGGATCCGCGAGCAAAAGATTTACCTGCTGTGGGAGAAACATGCTCTGAACATGTACCTGACGCCGAGGAAAATGGGGGAATCATAAACAGCTTTTCTCTGTTGTGGCCAACTTACGGCCCGTTCTTCCTTTCTCAATTAGTAGTCTTCATCTGGACCGGCACACCAGAGTAATACAAAAAGTATCTTGATTGGTCTGCTTTGAATTTCTTTTTCCATTTTCTTTTCCTTCGAGTAAAACAGGTCCTCTTCTTGTTGTCTAGGAGAGTGAGGAAGGAAGGATTAAGATTCTCGGCTGCATCGGTTGCACTTACTTGGTAGCAGCAGTAAAGGCGATCTCGGCAGCGCTTGCCTCTGCTGTAGCAGTTGGCTGGTGGGGCACAGGTTCCGCGGTCGGCATAGAGGGGCCTGCTAGTCCAAAAAAGAAAAGCAAGTGCCACTATCCCTGACCCCTTCCAGGCGAATCTTCAAACTAAGCAAGCTGCAAAAGGTCTGCCTCTCTTTTAGAAATATTCCTCCTACAAAAGAAAGAAAAGAAAGAAAAAAAGAGTTTTGTTAACCAGGTCGGGTGATTTGTTGGTGGTCATGCACTGCTGTGCCCGCCAGCGACATATTCTAGAACAAGAGAGTGAGGTCACAGTGGCTCGAGTTATAGCCAGATTCGAGAGGACACTCGGATGACTCTATTCCATTAGTCCCCTACCTTTTTTTTTTTTTTCTTCCTCTTCTTTTCTTGTTTCCCTCCTGACGCCCTTCTCTGATCTGCTCCACCCAATTGACTCACGTCAACGTCGTATTTCCAAAACTCACAACTGGTCCTTCAATCCTCCGAGCCATTTCCAACACATATTAGCTCATTCGACCGTTCTCATCTGGAGAAAGAAACCACACCCCCTTCTTGAGGTGCCCATGTGGAATTCTGGGACTGTATAAGAAGAAGCCATCTTACAGAATACATACAGCACTACCACCCAATGGGAGAGGCCGTCATGATGAAGTCTGTCATGAGGAACAACTGCCCAAATGGCTGGGTGGTTCAGAAGTTTGGGGGCACCAGTGTGGGAAAGTTCCCGGAAAAGGTACGTTCTTGCGGTGTGTGTGTGTGTGTGGTCGATATATTGATCACCTGCTGCCTGCTTCCTTGTATCCCTCCCTTCTTTTCTTCCTTGATAGCAGTAAGCTGACAGTCATGATTCCCATATGCACAGATAGCAGAGGACATCGTCAGGTAATGTCGTCCCGCCGCGCAGGTGCGGCCTGCTGCTGTCCAGCCTCAGATGTGCGGTGCTGACTCGTGATGTTGGGGGCTGGTTGCAGGGCGAGTCTGACTGACAACAAGGTCGCTATCGTCTGTTCAGCACGAAGCTCAGGGAAGAAGGTCACGGGCACCACAAGTCGGTAAGTGTGGTCCATATGAGCCTGACAAACAGGCCGCCATCATCGTCCATGGATGTAACTTGGCTGGCGAGATCGTTTACTTACGAACACACACACACACCAAAAAAAAAAAAAGACTCCTCGAGGTCTTCAGGAGATTACGGAATATCGACCTTGCGACTGGCGAGCTTGCCGCACAGGCTGAGTTGACAGAGCAGGCCAACAGCATCATACAAGACATCTGCAACGATCACATCTCTGCCGCGGAGTCGTCTGTCCGGGATCCCGCGCTCAGGGAGGCACTAGAGCAGGAAATCAAGAATGAGTGCCAGGAGCTCGTCGAGTACATCCAGGCTTCGAAACGCTTCAAGCTCGAGATCAACTCAAGATCCAAGGACCGCGTCATCAGCTTTGGTGAGAGGCTGAGCTGCAGGTTTATGACCTACGTGTTGAGAGATAGGGTGCGTGATATTCATCTCTCTCTCTCTCTCTCTACCCTTCTGCATTCTCAGCTGACCAACCTCTCCGGGCCCTAGAGTGTGGAGGCAGAATACGTCGATCTTGCCGATGCGCTGCACACCGACGGCGCAGTGCGGCTCGACACCTCCTTCTACCGCGACGCAGCAGCAATCTTCAAGGCCAAGGTGGTAGCCTGCGAGGACCGCGTCCCCGTCATCACAGGCTTCTTCGGTAACGTCCCCGGGAGCCTGATGGACGGCGATGTCGGGCGGGGCTACACCGACCTGTGCGCGGCGCTCGTCGCGGTCGGGCTCAGCGCGGACGAGCTGCAGATCTGGAAGGAGGTCGACGGCATCTTCACGGCCGACCCGACCAAGGTGCCCACGGCACGGCTGCTGGCGTCCATCACGCCGTCCGAGGCCGCCGAGCTGACCTTCTACGGGTCCGAGGTCATTCACCACCTCACTATGGACCAGGTGATCAAGGCGACGCCGCCGATCCCCGTGCGCATCAAGAACGTCAAGAACCCGCGCGGCGCCGGCACGATTGTCGTCCCGGACCCGGTGCTGGCGCCCGGCCACGAGCTGAAGCGCTCGAGGCCCAGCGAGGTCAACCTGGCCAGGAAGACGCCCAAGCGGCCCACGGCCGTCACCATCAAGGACAAGATCTCGGTCATCAACGTGCACTCCAACAAGAGGTCCATCGCACACGGCTTCGTGGCGCGCGTGTTTGTCATCCTGGACAAGTACAAGATCTCGGTCGACCTCATCTCCACGAGCGAGGTGCACGTGTCCATGGCGATCCACCTGCAGAGCTCCGAGACGGAGGGCTTCGAGATGGCCACCAGGGACCTGGCCGAGTGCGGCGACGTCAGCGTGCTGCACAGCATGGCCATCCTGAGCCTGGTCGGCGCCGACATGAAGAACATGATCGGTGTGGCCGGCAAGATGTTCACTACGCTCGGCGAGCACAATGTCAACATTGAGATGATCTCGCAGGGTAAGTCCGTCCACATGTCTCTGTTTCGTATTCTTTTTTTCTTTCTTTCTCCTCTCTCCACCCCTCTCTCTAACAATACATATCTGTGGTTATAGGAGCAAGTGAGATCAACATCTCGTGTGTCATCGATGCCCGCGATGCGACGAGGGCCATGAACGTACTTCATACAAGCCTGTTTACCTTTTTAGAATAGATCACAAGAAGAGATAGTCGTATCTCTCTGTGCTGCCATCGCACTTTCTCTGAAGAGATGATGGAGCAAGACACAAGAAAAGAAAAGAAGAAGAAAAGGACTTGGAAAAAGACGGAGCATAGATTTAGCATACAGTAGAGGGTCGGGCATTTTGCTACTTAGATTTGCAGAGAAAGAAATAAATCCTAGGCAGACGGGCATCATACCATGTTACTCTTCAGACTATATTACAGTCATGTTCATCTCACTATGTCTTGGTTTCTCAGCACAACCTTGACGTGTTTGAGCCCCCCGTGTGTAAGTACGGTCACAGAAGCCGCTTTTGTGCCCCCACACGCTGTGGCTACGTCTACTGTAAGCGACCCAGTGCATCAAAACCCAGTGCACTAAAGGTTAACCTTCACATGCCAGGCCAGGCCAAACCCACCCTCTCTTTCTTACTAAGTCTTCGACTACTGCAAGCCGCTATCGCATTTCCACCATCAACTTTCCGCCACCAACGAACGACATTGCACGCCTTTCATCAAGAATCAACAACAGAACTACCATCACCACGACCACGCACACTTCCTGATTGTTGCAAAACCATATTCTCACGAAGACACGAACCCCCGTTTCAAATCTCGACCTCCTCCACTCCGCCCTCCTCTTCCCCCTCCTTCCGCCAACCCCAGCACCACCACCTCAACCTCCAACCCCAAAGATGGGCCGCGCCGAAGTAGGCAGCACAAAATGGGTCTCGAACCAACAAAAAGCCAAGGGCCTAGGCCGTCTCCGCTGGTACTGCCAGGTCTGCGAGCGCCAGATGCGCGACGAGAACGGCTTCAAGATGCACGTCCAGAGCGAGTCGCACGTGCGGCAGATGCTGGTCGTGGGCGAGGACCCCAAAAAGGCCATCAACGAGTTCAGCACACAGTTCAACCGCGACTTTTTGTCGCAGCTGCGCACCTCGCACGGCACCAAGGCGGTGCACATCAACCACTTCTACCAGGAGTACATCGCCAACAAGGAGCACGTGCACATGAACGCGACGCGGTGGCCCAGCCTTACCGAGTATGCCAAGTACCTCGGCCGCGAGGGCATCTGCCGCGTCGAGGAGACGGACAAGGGCCTGCATATCGCGTGGGTTGACAACAGCCCCGAGGCGCTGAAGCGGGCGGAGGCGATCCGGAAGAAGGAGATGATGGACAAGGGTGATGAGGAGAGGGAGCTGCGGATGATCCGGGAGCAGCAGAAGCGGGCTGAGAGGGCTGCGGAGGAGAGGAGGAAGGCAAAGGCAGGAGGCAGGCCTAGTGTGGAGGAGGAGGAGGAGGAGGAGGGAGAAGGCAATGGGGGGGAAAAGAGGAGGAGGACAAGAACAAAGGGTTCAGGCTCGAGGACGGCGAGAAGATCAAGCTATCATTCGGCGCGAAGCCTGCGGAGAAGAGGAAGATCGACAAGGGCGATACACCACCAGAGTCCGAACCAGGCACACCAACAGCAGCAGCAGCAGCAGCAGCAGCAGAAGACGGCGCCAACACCAGCAAGGACGCTGCAGCACAAGAGCTCGCAAAGCCTGCAGAGCCATCGAAGCCGGCAGGAGGTTTCTCCCTGGGCGCGAAGCCACAACCCAAGAATGTCTTTGCCCAGGCCAAGAAGAATGCCCTGTCGGGCGGCGCCAAGAAGCCGTTCAAGATCGAGCAGCCCAAGAAGATGAGTGAGGCAGAGAGGATCATGCGGGAGGAGATGGAGAGGAAGCGGGCGCGGGGGTCATCGGGTCGAGGAGGTGGAGGAGGTGGAGGAGGTGGACTGAACAAGAGGCCTCGTCTTGGCTAGACATGACTTGTGATATTTGTGTACAGCAAGTGATACCCTATAGGCACACAGCCCTTCTGTTTTTGGACTTCAGTACATGCAGCCTGGTCACATATCTCCTGGATCAAGATGAGTATACAAGAAACATCTGTATGCAACAGTCTGGCCACCTCTGAATAGTAACATCTCCCCGACCTAGCCAAACCGCCGACAGTCTTGCCTTTTCTTAGTTTGATGTCTCAAGTGGTCAATTTCGTTTTTTTTTTTTTTTCCCCTTCTTAATTTTGCAGGCCTTGGACCACACTCCGCTTCAACGGTATCTCGCACCCGCGTCACAGCAACCTTTTGGAGTAAGACCATGCCTGCTGTTGTCTCTGCATTATCTATTGGCCTTGGTGGGCTCGCAACGTCCGGCCGTGCCTCCTCTGATCTGCTTTAGATTCCGCTTGAGAGCTGTCTCTTCATTTGACACGGTGCGCGCACCCTCCCCTTTCCTGTGTCATTGATTTATCCTGAGGAGCCGCCATGTGTCTTTGTTCCTCTCTTTAGCTGCAGTAGGGCCCTTCTCTCCAGGAAATGGTGCATCTCCAAATGATCATCCCAGCATCTTCTTGCCTTGAGGAGTAGTGTGTCAAGTCGCCTCGCTTGTCCCTGTGAAGACAGTGGTCACGTTGCTTTTCTCCTGCGCTCCAGCAATCTTGCCGTGACCTTTCTTCTTCCTCAGAATATCCGCTGCCTGTGCCTCTGCACCTTGGGTCAGAAAGTACAGCTCCATGCGATGTTTCTGGCCGAGACCCTCTTATTCCCAGCCGTCTCGATCCATAGCATCAGTGTCTGGAATGTCGTTCGCCTAGTTGTCATCGATGATGTGTGCAACTTCCGCGAGCCGTTCGACTCGTGTCGTGGGCAGTAGGGCATTACGCCTCTTGATATTCAGGAGCTCCACCATTCAGCTCAACCATCAGATCGGAGTCGTCAAGTGCCGCCTAGTCATCATTGCCCGCACTCCCATCACGTCTGTGACCACTGTCAGCCCCCGCGTCCCTTTGCTTGCACCAGAGAATGAACTCAAGATTATGCGGTGTATGTGGGTGTGGACTCACGGTATATACCGAATGTTGTATTCCTCCTGCAGGTTTGTAACGACATCAGGAGGTAGGGTGCCCATAACCTTGGTGGCGTAGGTACCCTTGATGTACTTGTCGATGCGCTGCCACTTGGCCACCCAGGAGCGGGTGGGATCGGCAAGGGCGATGAGGCCCTCGTAGACGGATGACGTGCATAGTTCGATGGCCTCCTCGTTGCCGGCGAGATGAAGGTACTCTTCGCAGTTGGGACAGCCGTTGCGCTTGAACTCCTAAAGGGTGAGGTTGCAATGCAAGCGTTAGCGAAAGGGAAACAGCAGCATCCAACCCACAGAAATGGGAACGAAGACCGTTTTCAGTGGAGCTCAGAATTTTTTTTTTTTTTTTTGAGGCAGAAAAGGCGTAGGAGACGCACTGTTTTTGGTAGGACGATCGAGCAGACCATGCAGGCGCGTTTGCCTCTGCGCTGCGTCTCGGAGCTGAACTTGTCCATCGTCGAATAAGCCAAGAGCAGGGGACGGCTGAGAGATGCTTTCGCCGCAATATGATATCGCTGATGTGGGGTTTTTGAACTTTTCAGCAACCGAGAAGCCTTCTCAATCTCTCTGGGAAGACACTGGACACGATCGTTGTGAGACGTTCTTTGTTGTGGGAGACAAAGGTGGCTTGCGACCCCTCGAAGGTTTTCAAGACTTGAACAGCGGAAGTCGAAGTAGAGCTGCCGAAGAGTGATCACCACCAGGGAGCATGGAGCATGCATGTAGAGGCTCCGCCGGCAGGCATGTGCGAGCGGTCAGTGCAGGGACTACCCTGCTAGATAGAGTCCTCGACCCTGGAGTTTGCGTGCACTTATTTTCAGTGACTACTTAACAGATTCAGACCTCAACGACAGTCTGAGTAACGTACTTTATTTTCTAATCTTTTTCTTCTTCAAAGCTCCAACATGGCTGCTGACACGATGGTTATCGACACGGCTCTAGACATGGCTATAGCCAAAGCCAAGGAAACAAAACCAAGTTCCGCCAAGTCGCACGACATTTACAGCACCACCATCAAGAAACCACCTCACGCATATGCGCACCTACAACTCATCACCAACGCCACGCAGCAGGACGTGGCCCTGGACGAGCTGATGCTCCGCCAGTTCCTCACGTCGGCGCTGAGGCAGTTTCTGGGCCTCACTGGGATGGGCATGCCCATCGACATCCTCAAGGTCACTGGCCAGGGCGAGTGTTGGGTGCGGATGCCTCGACAAGACCTGGGCGCCTTTTCCAGTGCCTTGACGGCGTGGACGGGATCGGGCCCGATCTCTGGCATCAGAATCTGCGCAGCAGGAGACTGGCTGGGCGCACTCGTGGGAAGACATGACCAGCGGAAGATATGGGGGAGTCATGATTTCATATATTTTCCTTGTTTTCGTTTCCCTCTTTCCCTAAATATCGCCCTTGCGCTTAGATGGCCATTGAAGCTACCGTCCTGGATCTTGTTGTCGTCGACCAGGGTCCATGCCATGACCACCAAAACCCAGCCGGACCTTTTTGGATGCCATGGTGCTTGTTTGAGAGAGGAAAAAAAAGCTTCCACGACATCGCATCCTGCCTACCTGTGGACCGAAGCTCGCCTTCGAACCGTCCCACCACGCAAACCCCAAAAACGCCGCGGTCAGAGCCCCATGAACCAACCCCCACGGGTATGCTTCCATAAACTGTATCTATATGCGGGAATCACGCTGAAATGGTCTAGATTCTTCCAAACCTTACATCACAGACGACATGATCGAGTTGTTGGCGTATGCCTAAGGCCAGGTCAGCGAAGCTGGTTTTGGAGGAAGAGCCCGGGGGGTGTTACCATTGGTCGAATGTTAGGATGGGGAACAGCGTCAAACTTGTGGAAGTCCAGCTTGTACGTAGATCCGATATTAATATAAGCACCCTTGTTCTCCGTCATGTCGCAGTACTTGGGCGCGGAGAAGACTGACGTGGGGTGTTAGCAGCTAAACAAACTCTGCAACAGAAATGGCCAGCGTATCTTACCTGTGATGCACCTTCCGTCATGCTCCTCCTCGTAGCCTTCCATGCGGACCTCGTGACTTCGGATGATAGCTTCCAGACCGTTCTTCTCGCAGAAGCGCTTGGTGACATCGGGGCCGAACTGCATGCCGACGCCACGCTTGCTCGGGCCACGGCCTGGCTCGGTCTGAGGGTCTGTCCAGAGCATCTCCATCATCAGCCCAGCCTGGCCGGGCTGCCTCTGCTTGTGCCGGTCCAGTTTGCGGATGTCATCCAGGGTGACATTGTCGTCAGAGAACAGACCTCCATGGAGGACAAAGTACTTGTGGCCTATCAGCGTTGCCAGGGGCAGTGCTGAGAAGCTTTCCGAGAAGAGCTTGAAGATGCTGGAATCAATGGCCCCCGAGTCAGCATTGCAACAATCTTGTCAGGGCGGGTTGATTTCTGCCTACCGCTCGTTGTACTTGGCCTTGCACTCTCCCTCGAACCCGTAGACCTTGTTCATGTCGTCTGTCTCGTGGTTGCCACGGTTCAGGAAGAAGCTCTTGGGTCGCAGCCACTTGTTGGCGTACAGCAACAGAGCAATCTCGGTGGACCATGAGCCTCGGTCGACAAAGTCACCGTTGAAGAGATACCAGTGCTTGTCGTCTGGCTTTCCGTTCAACCTGAAGAGCTCCATAAGATCAAAGTATTGGCCTGTGCAGACCTGGTCAGTCTCGTCTCTTCTCGAAGTCGGGTGAGGGGTGCAAGAAGAAGGGGGGCAACGCACCGTGAGTGTCACCACAGACCGTGAGCTTGACATCCTCGGGGATCTCAACCTCCACCATTGTTGGCTCGTCGTAGACGAGCTTCTTGACAGCCATGATGATCTGATAGACGTATTTCCGATGTAGCTTCTTGCCATTCTTGAATCTCTCCGTCATGTCGTCGATGAACTCCTGCGTCATCTCCTTGTCGAGCCTGACGCCATCGTAGTCGGGCTCGACGGCGATGGAGTCGACGTCCAGGCCTTCGGCAGCAGACGGTGCATCGGCGACCTCGATAGCGGCGAAGAAGTCGAGCTGACGCACGATCTTCTGGCACTCGACCAGCTTGAGCTTCGCATCCTTGTTGCCCGGGTCGATCTTTGTGCAGGTCTTGAAGTCCTGGAGGGCGTCTTTCGGTCGCAGAATGGCAGCATGGGCGACAGCGCGGCGGTAGTAAGCCTGTGCAGAATTCTACCGTCAGCCACACCACAAGTCCTCCTCCTTCTGCTCCTCCTCCTCCACAGCTGCTGAGAGACGAGGGAACCGTACGCACCTTGACAAAGCCTGGATTCAACTCGACCGCCTTGGTGGCATCTGAAATAGCGTAGCCGAACGCTTCTGTCTTCAGGTAGGCCTGGTATAAGGTACACACGGTTAGTCACGCGAGCAAAGTATGAGCTGTGGCCGGGGGCTCGGGTTTCATACCTGTGCCCGGTTTGCGAAGTAGGTGGGTTCTGCGTTGTTCAACTCGATCGCCTTGGAGTAGAAGTCTATGGCCGTCTGCCAGTCATGCTTCTTAAAGGCCTCGTTACCCTGATTCTTGAGGCTAACGGCCTTGGTCTTGTCCTCCTCAGAGGGCGCCATTGCAGCTATATCGCAGCGGCGCTTAGCAAAAGAAGATTGAAAGGTGGCGAGGAAGGACGAGCTGTACAAGCTGTTGAGAATGAAATGGTAGGGGGTCAAGAAGGAAAAGAAAAAAAGGAAGGAGCTGAAGATGTACAGTCCCAACAATATTGCTCGGGATTGCAAGCTCCAGACCAACAGGCTGCCACTTCAGAGAGTACAGGGCCAGGTCAGATTTTCCGTTGCAAGGCTGGTCCTGCTGGTGTATTCCAAAGGTTTCTATGGCAAGGCGAAATACCAGCTAGTGCCCACTAACCCCTCGACGATCTTATCAACGTTCCTTACCTACAAGGGTCTACCCCACGATGCGCTACTCCTCATTGGGGAGTATTTGTGGCCCGTGCTGATCTGATAAGTCACCGGCCTCGCCCCTTGCCTGCCTTGCTCTCCTCAAGGCTCCCTTTCAAACTTCCAGCGAAGCCAACAACAACGACACAACCCACACCTGGAGTCATGGCGGATTCCGGCAGCCAGACATCTTCGGCGCTTGTGCGAAAACGAGATGCGGAGATGGCTCTCATGCCCCCGCCACCGCCCACAAAGAAGATAAAACGACCCAAGAAGATCATCGACGAAGAGACATACACTGATGCGCTCTCCAAGATCATAGCGCGCGACTTCTTCCCGGGCCTGCTGGAGAGCGAGACACAACACGAGTATCTCGATGCTCTCGAATCCAAGGACAAATCGTGGATCGACAACGCCGGCCGGCGGCTCAAGCAGGTCATGACTCCCGGCCGACAGCGCAGGCTTAAAAGACCTGTACAGACACCGACGCAGCCTGCTGGACAGACGCCCGTGGGCTATGCAGACGGCACGCCAACGACTACCATATCCACTGCGCCTTCTGTCGTACCAACCGAGCCGCCGGAGGTCGATACGAATATGAGCCTTGGGGCGTTTCAGGCAAAGTACACGAGTGAGGACAACGAGAGTTTCTACAAGCTTCTGGACAAGCAGAACCAGAAGAGGGCGGAGAGGTACGGCTGGCTGTGGAGAGGCAACAAGCTTCCTTCCAAGCAGGAGTTGAAACAGATGGAGGTCAAGGCGAGGCTCGCTGCGAGCGGCGTGAGCCTGATCGACGATGGGTTCGAAAGGACCAGACTCGCAGTCGAGGACAAGGACGGCAGACCCGCCATGCCAGATATGTGGAAGGCGGTCCCAAGGAACGCACTCATGTTCGCTCCTGATGGGGTCGATGATATCGTGCCGGAGACCGTGGCCTCTCGCGCGCAGGAGGCCTCGCGAGCGCCACCAAAGACGATCATGTACGAGAACACGAGGGTACCTGGCCCAGCCACCGCACATGAACCTGCACGGCCGCCTTCTCCGACTCTGTCGGCTGTCAGAGATGCGATCGCCGGACGACCCAGAGCGGGAGATCGAGATTCGACTTTTGCGGGTGGGAATGAGACGCCGCGGGTGAACGGGTACGCCTTTGTGGATGATGAAGAGCCCCAAGGGCCCGTCGTATCAGGCATGCCAGTCATCGATCTTGGTCCCGGAGATGCCACACCAAACCCATTCAAGATCCAAGACCGGAGGAAAAGAGAGGGCCTCCACCACCGGATGGTCGATCGTATAGCACAGTCGAAACGGACGTCAGCCAAACTGGGCCTTGTGGGCAAGGTCGAGCAGACACCAGTGCCCAAGTTTCCAAACAGCCCACGGGTCTCTGGGGGCTTGAAAACTCCTGCTGCTCAGCGGCTCTGGAGCAAGATTGGCGGCTCCAGCCAGACCTCGGACAAGACCCCGTTTTCAGGCACCGTGACGCCCAAGAACAGAGGATCAGGGTTGAGGAACGCGGCGAAGTGATGAGAAGAGACCGACATCGACATTACAATTTGATACAAGCGATTACATATTGATACCTATAGATTGATCAACGACACCTACAAAGGAAGAAGACATCACCACTGAAAGGCGTATGATACAAAGAATATTCGTTTGTGAACCAGAATCCCGAGTCAACTGCAGCACATCAAAAGCTGACGAACCGCTAGTTCCCGATGTTTTCCCCCAACGGCCCTTCAGCAATGCATATGATGATCAGGAGACTCTCCTCTATCTTTGAACTGGCTAAGTCGTCCACGAGCAATATATGTGCAGCGGCCTGCAAGTCTCTTGGTCTGAGACTCAACCTCGCTCTACCGCGCCATCGCGCCTCGTTCACGAATTCGTTGATCCCATCACAAAACAGCGCACGTGCATTCCATGTCATCCATAGTGGATATGGGTAAACTGGAAGACCAAACATTCAAAGCTGATATAGCCATATGGTTAAAATCAACCAAAATGTATAGCGCCTTCGTATTTAGAAGGCAGATGACATGAGTACTAGAATAGCAGATAAAGCTAGGAGGCAGAAGGAAACTGCATTGCCACGTAGCCCGAAGATGAAAATTCCAACAGTTGAAGAAAAAAAAAAAAAAAAAACGAGAAGAATAAGAGAAATAAGAAGAAGAAGGGGGAAATAGCATGATAAGAAAGAAGATAGCCCATCTAACCTCCCATTTCCGTATCCTCGTGTCAAATAATACGTCCTCGTTAAAAGATCCTTGTACAATTACCCCTGCCTGCCGTGGCCCACAGGGCTGCAGGGATCATCACATCCATGATGCAAGGTCTAAACAATTTCACGGCCGCGGTCTTTCTCAACCCAACTCGCAGCATTCAATGCAGATGGACTTTTTGCAACTCATACCCACAAAAATGAGAGCCTCATTCGGTCGACAGTAGCGTGAGGGAAGATTCCACTCTACAGGATGGGGCTCGTCGACTTGGCCATCGACCTGGCAGCAGTGCTCGGCGCATCCCGCTCTGTGGCCTCGAAGCACATCGCGCTGAGGCGAGGTCAGCTCGATCGCTATGGGCGGACGTCGAGTGTTGCTGCCGCCTGGACGGAGAGGCAGAAGAAGGGCCGCCAGGCTGTCGAGACGGAGCCAGAGACAGCTCGTCGCGATGAGGCTGCTCGAAAAGAACCGGATGCGCCCGAGAAAGTACCTGACGATGCAGTGGCCAACATCTTGAGGGAGGGAGCCTCCAGAGCACAGGCTGCTGAGTCGGAGGTTCCCGCCGCAACAGGGAGTCCGGGGGTGCAAGAGACGGCGGCCACTGCTCGGTTCTCGACACTGCAAGACCTCGCTTCTGTCAAGAAAGAAGAGTCGGCAGCGAATGAGGGTGATGATGCACGGTCTTCAAATGCGGTCAATCATGAGGTTGAGAAGGCTGAGGAATCCATCCCGGAGGGTGTGAACCTGGACCTCTTTCGGACAAGCCGTGGGAGCAGGCTGAGTCCATTGTGGAAGGGGGATAAGAAGAGCCGCTCTGAAAAGCCCAGAATGCCTGAAGGCTTTGACTTGAGTGCATTCCGCACGGGCCGTGCGTCCAACATCTTGGAGGAGCTGAACAGGAAAGCAGTGCGTGATGACCCGCCTCCCCTGCGGACTGCGGACACACCTGAAGTCAAGGACGTACCATTGGCCGCAACGGCGGATAGAAGTTCCAGCCAAGTGTCAGCCAATGATACAGAGACCCCTTCCATGGCGGCTCCGTCGGCGGCAATATATGAGAGTCAGAGAGAAACGGAAGAAGCCGAGGTTCCCACATACACAACAACTACTACACCACCAGAGCCCACGGCCGATGAAACCAGCGTCAGGCCCGTGAGCGATACAACACAGAAGCTTGTCTCAAAGGAAGAGGCCTCTGATATGGGACAGCTGCTCGCCGCAGCAGCGACGACGACGCCCAAATATGAGCTGAGGGAGTCCAGAGTGCCCTCATCTCGACTCGGGCGGATATGGAACTATGGCGGCCTCGCAGCAGGCATGTTTGCTGGGGCCATCGGTGAGAGCTTCAGCAGGGTCACGGGAGGAGGAGGCGAAGGCTCGCTCATGCTCAGCCCGGCGAACATGGAGAGGCTGGTCGCCAAACTGTCCAAGATGAGAGGCGCGGCGCTCAAGCTCGGCCAGATGATGAGCTTCCAAGACTCCAAGATGCTGCCGGCCCCAATCCAGGAGGTCCTGCAGAGGGTGCAGGACCGAGCAGACTACATGCCAGCCTGGCAACGAGACCGGGTTCTGGCGGCCAACCTCGGCGCAGAGTGGCGAGGTCTCTTTGACGAGTTCGACGAGAAGCCTATCGCTGCTGCGTCCATCGGGCAGGTCCACCGGGCCACACTGAAGCCGAACGGGGCCCAGGTGGCCGTGAAGATCCAGTTTCCCGGCGTGGCCGACTCCATCAACTCCGACCTGGACAACCTAGGCATACTGCTGGCAGCTACGAAGCTGCTACCCAAGGGTCTCTATCTAAACAAGACAATCGACAACGCCCGCACAGAGCTCGCCTGGGAGTGCGACTACGAACGAGAGGCACGGTGTGCCCAGAGGTACCGCGACCTGCTTGCTGCCGAGGACGACGTCTTTCTTGTCCCCAGGATCTACCCCGAGGCGTCTGGCAGACAAGTGCTGACCATGGAGTTCATGGACGGCGTGGGCGTCACCCGGGTCAGCTCGTTCACGCAGGAGCAGCGCGACTGGATCGGGACACAGATCCTCCGCCTCTGCCTCCGCGAGATCATAGAGTTCCACTTCATGCAGACAGACCCCAACTGGACCAACTTCCTCTTCAACTCTGAGCGGGACCGCCTCGTGCTCCTCGACTTTGGCGCCTCGCGTGAGTACCCAGAGCGGTTCATAACGCTCTACGTGCAGCTCCTTGCCGCAGCGTCGCGGTCGGACCGTGAGACGGTCAAGGACCTGTCCGAGAAGCTGGGCTACCTGACCGGCCACGAGAGCAAGACCATGCTGAACGCACACATCGCGAGTGTGCTGACGCTTGCTGAGCCGTTCCTCCAGTCTGCTCCTGAGGTGTACGATTTCCGGGACCAGACGATCACGGAGAGGGTGAAAGCGCAGATTCCCGTCATGATACGGGAGAGGCTTGCGCCACCTCCAGAGGAGACATACAGCCTGCATCGCAAGCTGAGCGGTGCGTTCTTGCTCTGCGCCAGGTTGGGAAGTCGGGTCAGGTGTCGCGAGATGTTCGAGAAGAGCGTGGCCAAGAGCGGTATCATGGAGCAACAGGTGTAATGAAGGTTGCTACTAAGCCACATGTCCAGTGTTGCATTATATATAGAAAGCTGTGTGCATAGCGCAGCACACACAAAAAAGAAAGAAAGAAAGAAAAGATCCCACTCACTGCCATGCGATCTACAATCCATGTCAAGTAAGACCGTGCGCTGTTCATACCTCCTCAAAGCCCCTTCTCATCATGGGCAGCTCTTTCTTCTCCTTGGCCGCAACCTTCTTCCGCTTCTTCTCGATAGCCTTCTCCCGCTGCTTCTCGCTCATGCCTGTGAACTGGTTGACCAGCAGCTGCTTCTTCTGCTCCGACTTCTTCAGGTAGAACGGATTGGCTTTCTTGCCCTCCTTGACCAGCTCCTTCTCACGTCGCCTGTGCTCCTCCACCACGGCCCTCTCCTTGTCCTTCCTATCCCTCGCCTTCTTCCTGCTCTCCATCGACATCAGCGCGCGCTGCAGCTTCTCCCTTTTCGCCAGGGTTCTTGGCCTTCTTGATCGCCGTCTTTAGCTGCCGCATCTCGTCGTCCCGATACTCGTCTAGGAAGGCGTAGGCCCTGCGCGCCCTGTCCTCATCAAGCCTGCCGTTGCCATGCGAGGACGAGCGGCTGGTGATGAGGGGGTCGAAACGGGGATCCCGGGCCTCCATCTTCTTGACTGGGATGATCTCGCGCTTGCGGCTGACCTGGCGTTTGCTGGTCATCTCCATGGGCGCGTGCTTGCTACTCCGGGCCGGGGGCTTTTCCCTCTTTGAGAGGGGCCCACCACTCGGTTTGGCGTAGGGATTGTCGTCTCCATCGCCAGAGTTGTCATCGGCCTGGGCGGCAGCTTTCTTCTTGCGGCGCCCTGACTGGGGTAGCATCGCTTGGGCCTTGGCCAAGGCCCCAAAGGACACCTTGGATGCGTCGACAGAGATGTCTTCGTCGTCGTCGTCCTCCTCCTCCTCCTCCTCCTCGCTGGATGGTCCATCCTGATCGTCCTGAGTCAATGTCAGACAATATGCGGGCCACAAGGTCCAAAAGAGACTGTGTGCAACTTACAGGCTGCTCAGAGTCATCCTCACTTTCTGAGCCGGACTGATCCTCATCGACGTCCTCTTCACTTGGTGCACTGCTGCCCGTCTCGTCGTCGAAGTCGTCCAGCTCTGGCTCTGGCTCTGCTCTGGCCCTTACTCGCCTCTCCAGCCCGAGAAACGGGGGTTTTCTCTTTCTTGAGTCCATATTTAGTCCCAAAGAAAAAGTTTGAAAAAATAAAAAAATGAATAAGCAAAACCGACCAAGGGTAAGAGAGTCGCAGTTGGTTGAGGTTCTCAAATTTCGGACCGGGGGAGGGGTGAGTTCGACGGGCAAGGGCGGGCATGTCTCGCTACTTCCACCTCAGGCTAGCAACAGCGGCGAACAGAAGTACCGCTACCCATGACTCAGCAGATGCGTTTATCGATAAGAACCCTGAAAATGCAAATTCCGCCTTCCTTCAAACTTTCCCAGCGGTGTGGATCTTTTTCCTCTCACTTACACACAGTAAACAGGTCTCATCATATATGGGCTTGTGGCTTGTCTCGAGCGCCTGATCTGGACTTCTCTATTCTCGTCAACACGCAACCTAGCCTGGAAAAAGTTTCGAGGTATCATTATCATTCTCATGCCTTGTTTTCGAGCAGACTGCACCACACGTTTGTCTCTCCCTCTTTGCACCACGTCACCCGACTCTCCTCCTTCCATTGACTGACGACGAAACCCTGGTCCAGTCGTCTGCTTTTTATGAACCAATACATTCATTTGGTATGGGCGGGAGATTCATAACCACAAGTCCATTTCGTTTCAAAACGGCAACATCAGCACCACGTCCGCCTGTTACAAACAGCAGGACTTTCTCATCAAGTCAACCGCCGTTAGGCCTCTCCAGGGAGGCCCCGACGTGGTCAGCTCGGACATCATCGATCCGCTGCCAACGGCAGACACTTCCAGTCTCAGGACAGACGGCTTCAAAGAAGAGTTCCTTACAACTTCGTCCTTCGTCAGATCTCTATAAGCTCAGGAAATTGACGACACCAGACACTCAGCCCAGCATGGCCAGGACGAGGTCGCGCAAGAGACAGCTCCCGAAGGCTGCGGATGGTTCTGCCCCTCCGACCGCCTCAGGTCCAGATCAGCAAAACAACACATCGTCTTCTGCACCCCATGATGGCGGCCAGCAAGCACAAGCTCGCCACCAGTATTCCCAAGACATGGAGAGCGCGAACAGTGGTCTCTATGCATTCAACAACGGAACGGGCTATCAGACACCACAGACGATGGATGGGCTGCACCCGTTCAGCATGGCTCTTGCCCAGCCGAACTTGTTTAGTGGGCTGCAGCCACTCCCGATGCCCAACACGGTCCCCAACATGATGCCCAACCTGATGATGCACCCAAGCTTTGGCATGTTCCAGCCAGCCGTCTTCCCGACCAGCCCTCTACAAAATAATCCGTACCTGCCGCCAGAACCTCAAGGCTACTACTACGCGGGCCATCCATCGGCACAGACACAGCACGGAATACCAGCCATTCCTCCTACGCCTCCTCAGGACAACGATAGATCCACCACTGCCCAACGCGCGTCCAAGGCAGTGTCTGTACCCACCCGCACCAAGACCGATCGCGACCAGGATCGAACACCCGTAACTCCGCCCAGCGCAGAGTCCGGCGGCGTACCGGACCCTACAGACGCCTACCTGATGCGTGCCTCCTTCCTGCCTAAGAGGCGCACCCTCCCGGGTCCCCTCCTCGTCGTCATCGATCTCAACGGCACACTCCTTCATCGGCCCAACAGGAGAAACTCGTCCAATTTCAACGCCCGCCGGCATGCGCGCCACTTCATCAAGTACTGCGTCAACACCTTCTGGGTCGTCATCTGGTCCTCCGCCCGGCCCGACAACGTCAAACGCATGGTCAACGGCCTCCTGCCCCCTGCAGCCCTGGAACAGGTCATCGCGGTCTGGGGCCGCGACAAGTTCGGCCTCACGCCGCACGACTACAAGCTCCGCACCCAGTGCTACAAGCGGCTGACGTCCCTGTGGGATGACCCCGTGGTGCAAGGCTCGTACCCGAGCACGCGGGAGGGCTTCGAGGGCGGCTGCTGGAACCAGGGGAACACGGTGCTGATCGACGACTCGGCCGAGAAGGCGCGCAGCGAGCCGCATAACGCCATCACGCTGCCCGAGTTCACAGGCGACCTGAACGAGGACGGAGACATCCTGCCCGAGGTCCACGACTACCTTAACGAGCTGTGCTACCAGGAGGACGTGAGCACGTACATGCGGGCCAACCCGTTCAAGATGGCGTAGAAGTGACAGTTGGAGCGGCGTGGTGCGTGGACCACTCCCCCCCCCCCCGCCTTTCTAGGGGAGTTGTTTATTTTTTTTAGCCAAGGTCCGTGACGTTGGTTGTACATAAGTCCGATTCTCGTTTTGGGTGGGGAAGATCTCGTTGCCAATGTCCAGCAGATCATAGGCAAGTTGGAACAACCCCGAAGCTCAGGCGCTTCTTAAGCAATATAGCGCGAGGATTCAGGACATGCCTGAGCCAAGACAAGAAGGAATAAAGGTTTCTGCAAAGTATCTCGCCGGCAATCAGGGGCAACGGGCCACATATCCTAGCGTCGGGCGGTGGGCCGGTATTACAAGGCGTTGGCAGGATGTTTTGATACCCCACTGAAAAAGAATTGCGATAGAAGGCGTTATAACATACACACGCTCACACCCTAGAAGTCACTGGTTGGCACACGTCAAATGAAAAAGAGATTCAGGTTCGAGTAACGGAAATTTGTGTCTCTCAGTTCTATTGCTTTTTGCTATTTCGGCTTCAAGACGCGGACCACTGGACGAAAGCTCTTCTAGTCCAAGGCTGCTGAAAACCCCATAATGAAGCAAGCAGCAGCAGTAGTAGTGTTATCCCGCATCCCCAGTCACACGAGACCAATCAAGGACGTGAAACTCCTCCCTTCCATTCCACCACCACCACCAGACATGGCCTTGGCATCAAAAGAATCGTGAGAAAAAGCGAGTTCGCTTATTTGAAGACCTTGCCGGAGGCGTGCTTGTACTCCTTGCCGTCCACAACGACGGGCTTGTCCCACGTCCACTGGGCCTCGACGTAGGCCTTGTGCTCGGGGTTGGTGGGGTCGAGCTTCTCAAACTCGTAGCTCTCGTAGTCGGGAGCGACATCGAAGACGGGCTTGAAGTCATCACCACGGATGACAAAGGCACCCTCGATGACGGAGTTGTTGTTCTCGCCGTACACGGAGGCACAGCCGAAGAGGTACTTGCGGGAGCCCTCCAGGCGGTTGTTGAAGCCACCGATCAGGTTGTTGGACATGAAGGTCAGGGGTGAGCTCGTCGTTGTACTTGTAGCTGCACTTCCAGATGGAGTACTCGGAGAAGGGAACATTCTCCCAGAACCACTTCAGGGAGTCGGCCTCGTCGTGGTTGGAGTAGTAGCGCTTCCACTCGTCCAGAGCAAAGGAGGCCCTGGGCAGAGCCTCGAGAGGGTGCTTGGGCTTGGGAGCCTCGGCAGGCTCCTCCTCAGCAGCGGCAGCGGCCTTGGGAGCGGCCTTGGGAGTCTCCTTCTTGGGCTGCTCGGGCTTCTTGGGGGCGACGTTGGTGAGCTTGGGGGTATCAAGGAGCTCAAACTTGGGGGCCACGGCGGAGTAGATGGGCTGGTTGTAGACAGTCGAGTACCACCGGGTGATGTTGGGGTGCTCCTCGCGCCATTGCTTGTCAAAGAAGAACTCGAAGCCGCGGGCAGTGATGCCGGTGGCGAAGAGGTCGGCGAGGGTGATACGCTCGCCAACCAGGTAGGTGTTGTGCTGGAGGTGCTCCTCAACAGTGGCAAGAGCCTTGGCGGCGGACTTGGAGGCGTCGTCAACGCTCTTCTTGTTGTAGGGGTCACGTCCGAGCAGGGGACGGTACCACTTGCCCAGGGCGGGGAGGACCTCGGTCTGGTTGCATTCAGTGTCAGCTTTGTTTGCTTAGGCTCGCCGGAATGACTGCCCGCGGGGAACGTACGTTGAAGTAGCTCATCCACTTCAGGATAGAGGCGTAGTCCTGCTTGGTCTTGCCCAGCAGGGTGGTCTTCTCGTTTTGGGACTGCATCCCAAGTCAGCAAAACTTCGTATTTTATTGAAGGGAGCACCTTGCAAGGGCGTCGGTGATATGTGCGGTATGTCGAGTGTTGCCAATGCATCAGATCGGGTGAAGACAAGACGTACAGTGACTGTTTCGGAGTTAGCCAGGTCCTCTCACGCAAGCTTTTTGAGACAAAACAGGTGTGCGAGTGCCATTGCGATCAGAAGTGTACATTTTCAACAAAAGGATTGATTCAGTCAGGGATAACATGTATTCTTTTGAAAAAGAAAATACTCATCACGTTGCAGTGCGATTGTGCGGGAAAGTGGTAAAAGGAGCAGCAGCAGCCGGGGAAGAGCTTACTGTAGATGGCGATGGCCATGCACTCGTACAGAGAGTAGCCATCCTGGCCCTCGAAGGTGGGAACCTTGCCGAGCTTGTTGAGCTTGAGGTATTCGGGAGTGGGCTTGACGGTGTCAACCTCGACGATCTCGAGGTCGAGGTCGTTGGCCTTCGCGACGGCGCGGATGGCCGTGGAGCGGGGGTTTTGCTTTCGAGGGAGGCGGCGGGGTCAGCTCTTTTCTGTCCTCCTGCTAGTTGCAGCTTGATGAGAACGTCATTATCTTATCTTACCTCGTAGGTGTACAGCTTTCCGAAAGCCATCTTTGCGTTGGTTTTCTGAACGACAAAGGTGGAGGGGTATGGTGGGAAGGTGAGTCAACGGAGGAGGGAGAAGAGAGGTTGGAGTTTGGGTTTCGTGTGTGCCTGAACAAAAAAATTGTCCCACCACCACCACCCCGCAGCTGTCCATGGAATTCTGCCACTGGGAACTGCTGTTAGCGTGAGCACGCCAGCTTTGCCCCTGGGCCCTAACAGTGGGTCGGCATGGGTGGCTGATTGGTCGGCGTGGCACCAAACCATTTTCTGAGAAACTTGACCTGACCTCTCTCCTCGACGTCGACCAGCCGTGCAAGATATACTCCGGACCACCGGCCGCAGCTTCTACACGTCGGTCATGAGGAGGTAGCGGCGGCGAATATGGCATCCTTACGACCGACATTGGCCCACCTCAGAGGTCGGTGCCAGACTTCGGCCCCGCAATGGCAGCAGCTCCGACAGATGATGCAGGGCCTGCAGATCAGCCCTGAGGCTCGACACGCGAGACCGCTCTCGACAACTACCTCCAGATGCGTCGACACGGTATCGAGAGACGACTTTGCCGCAGAGAGCCTGGACACGGGCGTCGATCCAGAGAGCATGGAGAGGGCGAGGCAGACGATCTGGCAGATGCGTATGGCCCGAGCTGGCAGCACTGCAGAGAGCGAACAGGCACAAGGCCGCGAACAACCGGGCCAGCAACGAGAGCGTCAGTCACGGGGACAGCAGCAGCGACGTCCCGAAATGAAGCAATACAGGAGGAGAGATGGCCAAGGAGGCGCTGGAGGGCCACAGGGGCCAGACTCGACCAAAATCGTGTCCGAGGTGCACGCCCGGCCTATGCCGGTATCCCCATCCTATTTCTCGCGGCAGCCCGAGTTCAACGACAGCTACCTCCAGCTACAAAAGCTGATGCGAAGATACGCGCACCTCCCGACCGTGCCCTCAGACCAACAAGAGAAGGTGGCGTTCAGGACGCTGAGGGACTACCGGCTGTCTGTGGGCGAGGATATCAAGGCGTCCGAGTACGCGAGGTGCATGACGCTGGTCAAGAGGCTGAACAAGATTCATCCCAAGCTCCAGACGCCGACGCTGAAGGAGGCCACGGGAAAGTTTAAACGCGACATCAACCCACACAGCCACAAGGCCAAGGAGATCCCCATCGATCGGTTTGGCAGGGCAGTGGGCGTGGGCAAGAGGAAGACGTCGACGGCCCGCGCATGGGTGGTTGAGGGCACCGGGGAGGTCCTCGTCAACGGCAAGTCGCTGGCTGATGCCTTTGGGCGCATCCACGACCGCGAGAGCGCGGTGTGGGCGCTCAAGGCTACAGCCAGGACGGACAAGTACAACGTGTGGGCGCTCGTCGACGGCGGAGGCACCACTGGCCAGGCAGAGGCCCTCGCTATGGCTGTTGGCAAGGCGCTCATGGCGCACGAGCCGGCCCTGAAACCGGCCCTCCGACGAGGTGAGCGACCTTTCCCCCCCCCTTTTTTTTCCCCCCTCTCCCCACCAGCTCTGTTCCGATATCGCGCTAACAAGCTACACAGCTGGTGTCGTCACTCGTGATCCAAGAGGAGTGGAGAGGAAGAAGCACGGTCATCTCAAGGCCAGAAAGAAGCCTGCTTGGGTCAAGCGTTAAGGCTGTGGTGTTCGACCTGGTGTCTTTTTCGCCCTACCATGGTACCCCATGCATTACAAATTGTAGGATGCGCTTGAGGGAGGCAAGCTTGGGAGCGAGCAGCAACGGCGGAAGACCCTCAACGGGCTCAATTGTACGCACCTATCTGCATCATTGCATCTACAAAATACCACAAGCATTGAGCACTGAGGTTGTTGCCTTTCTTTTTTTCCATTTGGTACGAAATGTGGGGATGACGGTCACAGACATGCCCGAACGCCTTAATACTCCCAGGTAGGGGCAGACGTCAGAAGTCTTCGCGAGCTTGCTTGTCCTGTGCGTCGCAGCAGAGCTTATTCGAGGGCTTTGACGTGGCTCGGGCCTGTCGTGAGATGGACACCATGGTACGCGGCGTCATGCGCCCCCTAGTGCTCACTTGTCATGATAGATCACATAGAGAAGAGCTCATGTGTGTGGCGAGCAGGTGAAAACACGGTCAACATCAATACAACACTCCATCCCGTTCCATGTCGCCCTGCACACACACAAGAGTCAATCATATGATGACGTGCTCCGACGTCACCCTTTCACCTGCTACACTTTTGGCCCTTGAGGCGAGACATGAGCAGGGCGAACGAGCCTTTCCCCCCTCTCCGCGAGTCTCTAGGTAGGATTAAACGCTCGCGTACGCCCTGGACATGGTAGAGTTACATCAGACGCAGAAGCATAAAGTAGGGTTGGAGATCACGGGAAGACTAGCAGGGCAGTCCGCTGTATGAGCCACGTCTCTAGAGAAGTCTAGGCACCCAAATGTTTCAAGGCCTAAGTGATGTCCCCTTTCTGCTATGGCCATTGTTGCTGCCCACTGCCCAGCCCAGAATAGATGGCATATGTCATGTAGGCATCAATCAGCTAGACAATGAATCTGATTGCCTGCTAGATGCATGTGCGACTGGCGCCGTGTTTAGTACTTAGATACTTAATTACTGGGTAACAACTCTGCCCCGACGTTTGACAGTTTGCTTTTGTTCAGTCTCTCGTCTCGGCCACTAGACGACAAACTGTATATCCAACATGAACCAATATCAAACCTCGTCGAACATGTTGCTTGCCTTTTCCACATCAACTTTGCCTAGAGAAGTGCCAGTCGCGAGTGTCCGCTGCGCTGCTTGTGCGGTTTTATGCGTGATTAGGGGAGCCTAGCTCTGTTTCGAATTGGGTGCCCCAAAAGATAGTGCTTGGTCACAAACCTAGTGGCCTGATTCGACCGCGCACAGGCGAGCGGCCAGAGGCTACTCTGTTCTCTGAGCATTCCTCGACTCTCCTGAAGAGCGACACACACACACAACGCACACATGTCTCTCTCTCTCTCCTTCTTCAAACCAGGGTGCGCTATTTCTGGTCATGGCGTAAAGGGTTACGAGATGTGCTAGTACAGTTCTGGTAACCCGTGTTTGTGTGTGTTCCATGACGGGGTTTGTTTGGGCTTCGGAACAGGGAGGGCTGTAAAATAGCTGATTTAGATGACCTGCCCCGAGTTCTTGGAACATCTTGGGGCAGGTTAAGAGAAAAGTGATAGTGTGGATCACTTTTTGTCCAGATATGTATCTTTTTTAAAGTCATGCTGGCTGTCTGGGTCCGCCTCATCCAGGGAGACCTGCGACTGGTCGCCTCGTCCACGGCTGAAGGTGGGAATCGGGGGGTCGTCAGCAATGCAGGGGCGCATGGTACTATGGTACAGTGCTTCGCTGCTGGCAAATTTGCCCGGGATGACCGGTGTTGCATAAATCCACCATTTTCCAAGAATCCATGGACGTCCTCCATCCTGGCTCGTATCTACCACAGCACTGGGAAATCGTGTACTTTGGTATGCCGCATTACTTAGTAGCATTTCTTACTGCCTATGTGGAAACTTTGACATGAAAAAGAATTAAAATGGATGATAGTCCCTTGTCACTAGTGGCAGGCTTGTGTCCGTAGTATTGTGTACATACTAAGTAGCACTTAGTGCTATTATCTAGTACATATAGCAGGGGCAGTCGCGGTGGGGTTGCGTTACCCGGATTAGGCCCCCTTCAGAAGTTCAGACCTTCAATTGAGCGACGCTATTGGGCCAATTTCAAATCAGTTAGTTCCCAACTTACTCGGTCCTTCCAGAGGAAAGAGAGAGAGGGAGGGTGACCGGGGGGGCTTTCTTTTCTGCCTAGCAACGTACCAACAACCTAAACCACCACCACACCTTGCCCTCTCTCAGACTCTCTCTCTCTCGTACTCTCCCAGCCCACCTGCCGATCCGTCGGCTTCTTTCGAGACCCAGCAGACCAGCCGAGATACTACCAGGCTAGTCAGATCTGCGATCATCTCGACGCCAGTCCCCCCCTTCTTCCCTCCCCCGAGACCGACTCGAGCTTGCCGCACGCTGGGGTTGCAGCCACTGTCACATTGCACCTACATCTGCATCTGCATCTGCATCTGCAGCATTTTGCGTGCGCCTGGGCCTCACCGCCCATACCACTGACTGGTACACGACGGCCGCCGTGCTGCAGTAGCCGCCCCGCCTCGTCATGCTGTCGGGAGTAGGTGTCCCAGGTCGGCTCTGGGCATCGTGATCCGATCATCGTGTTCAATGAGGATCAGTTCCCACACCGACACGCTTGGTCTGGGTGGTGGAGCCATCTCGTCGCGTATCCACAGAGGCCAAGAAGGTACCGTAGGTGTGTGCTTTTTCAATCCACCATGTCCGAACCTCGTGGCTCGGGGCTCGAGCTCTCTCTTTGGGGAGCCACTCTCACAAGCCAACCTGTCGCAACATCAAGCAGCTGAGCAATTTTAGAAAGGCGGCCCACCTGGCCTTACCCCCTCCCTCTCCTCTCCTCTCCTCCTTCCTCTCTATTTCTCTTTTTTTTCTTTCTTCCATCTTTCTTTTCTCTCCCCTTACTATGACCACGGCCAAGTCCTGCGCAGAACGTGACCTCCTCGCTGAGGCGATCGCGTGGAGACTGCAGGCATAGCCCCCTCCCCCCTCCCCTGCTGGTCAATCTGAGCAACCGTTGCTCCCTCCCTGCAGCTACTACGTTGTATGTCATACGACTGCTGCTACTACTACTACTACTACTACTACTACTACTACTACTACTACAACCACCACCACCACCAACGCCATCACTATTACTATGCATCTGTATGTATCAGCAATGGGGCCCGTCTCGATATGTCAACACACCAACACCCACCAGCTTCTAGGCACACCACTTCTCAGATATGCGAGTCAGCAGGCTGAAAGAAGCAAGATCCACGCCACCGAGGTACTTGTACGCCGGCCCCCTGCTCGGCAATCGAGAAATCTTCCCTCCGTGATAGGCCCGTCTAACAAAAAAGGGGGAGGAGGGTGGTTGTTTCTGTCGAGGACCCCTGGCGAGCTATGGTGCCTGTGCTTCCAGGCAGGTTGGGTCCGCTCTCCACAGACCTAGAAGGACCCGCCTCTCTCGCCAGGCTTTCAACGACATCTCTCCTCATATGCAGATCTTCCCTTGTGGTGCAGCAGTTGGGCCGCATGATTCAAGGTTCCCCGGTGCAAACTCACTTTCGCTATCGGCAGCAACTGCTCCTAGTGCATTAGGCTAACTAGAAGAACACTCATACCCCAGCCCGCCCCTCGTGTACGTTTTCGCGCTATCGCAGGTATCTCCTGATTCTGCGTTTTAAGTCGCTCACCTCAAGGGAGCTCTCCCAGATGCGACGGAACAAATTTTTCTCAACGGTCAGACATGGCTCAGATACCTCTCTCATACCGATCGAGACAAAAGCGGTTGGGCATCGACGGCCGACACACAGCAAGCTTCAGACCTCTCATACTACGGAGCAGTAGCTCCATGCTCTGCTGATTGATGCTTGCAGACCTAACACGCATCGATTGCCTAACGGTTGAGGTCTCCGCCAGCATTTCAGATGGTGGCTCAGATGCATTCACGGATGAACACGACGTACTGGTCTCTGTCCCCCTCCTCCCTTTTCTTTTTCTTATTTCCAACTCTCCTAAGCGGTATCCGGACGTCGAACAAGCACGAGACTCCATCCGTATTAAGCCCCTTCCCCCCCCCCTAGCCTGCCAACCACCTGTCGCTACCACCGACTTCGAAGTGCTACCCTGCGTGTGGGCAGAAGCAAACTTCGAAATCTCGCTTCTGACTGGTCAACGGCACGGAGATGGGGAGATGATGGGTCTTGACCTGGCATCACTTGAGGAAGGCTTCGAGAAAAACCGTAGGACGTCAGAGGCTCCTTGCTACCCTGTCAGCTTTGAAACTTGGCGCCCTACTCATGCAGGGAAGCCTACTACTATGTATGGACGTACATGTGCAAACATCAGACGTGCAGAGAGGACCCCCTCCCCCCTCCCCAAGTTGGTTGGCGCTCGACTCGAGGCAGCAGGGCGCACTGACTATAGCTTCTAGTCATCTCACGCTCATTGGGCATAAGGTTTAACCCTCCGACATATGATGCTGGTCATTTTAGACTGGCCCTGGAGGAGAAGCGTGCCGCTTCTCACTTTTTTCGCTTGCAGGTCATATCCGATCCAGTCTCAGATCCCTGCCTACGTGCCGTCCAGGTGCAGGAGCAAGCCCCAATGTAATTGACGAATCGATGCTGTCAGCAGGCCTCAATTTCACACATTTTTGGTGTCTTTTCTTCTTCTTTTTCTCTCCCCTGCTTTCACCTCTTCTTTTTTTTTGTTCCTTCCTCGGTCCTAGCCGTAGCCGTCCCACGTGCTGGTCTGTTCTGGATGGCTCCCCCTGCCGAGGCTGGCTTATTCTCAATGATGGCAGACCCCTTGGTTACCCACCCCCTCTTCCCCGGTCATTTTCCTCAGTTGATGGATCAGGATCCCAGATAGTCAGTGTTCTATCGCTACCAGCAACGCTGCAGAGAAGGCTATGTAGCTCTTAATCAATGGGGAAAAGCCACCAAGGATAGAAACATCCGAACAGTGGGCTAAGTAAGGGCCTGTCCACTGCAGCCTGGAGGTCCTGCCTCCGGGATCCAGGTCGTAAGGCGTAGAAAGAGAGGGTTGCTTTTTCCAGATTTTGATAGGTTTGATTGACCAGCATGACCCAGCGTGCGTATTCGAAGAATTGGCCCGAAGATCTCACTCCCCTGTCCCACCCTCGCAGACCAGCTGGAGCTCGGGATGTCATGCAGCCTTGGGAAGATGGCTCCCGTGGCGTGATGTGGGAATTGCCGACATTGGGGCTATTTTGCCTCGTCTTCTCGATAGATTTCCGGCGCATTCGATAGCCACACAGCCCAGGTCATCTCTGAGCCGCCTCGCTGGCGGTCTCACGGGATGGCCGACGACAGCCATGCCCAAGTACGAGACCTGAGACGTCATTCCTCTCGCAAGGACGGCCCGGATTTGTAAATTAATAAAACTTTCAGGAGATGCGCATGAACCCCCTCAGGGCTCGCCTATCTGGCATGTCGACGACGGATCGATATAGGTTAGCCCGCCGTTCTCGTACCGCACAGCAGCAGTACGTACCTCTCCACGGGGGCCCTAGTCGGCTCAGGTACGTCTTGTTTTTTATTCGCAATCAGTAGTGGCCCCATCCCTCCCTCCCTCCCTCTCTCTCCCTAGCCCATATGTGTGTTGGGAGTAGAGTACACAGCAGTAGTACCATGTACACCATGGTTTAGTGGTGGTGGGAGAAGTGAGTTGAGGCGAGGTGAGGTGGCTTTCTGGAGGGGAGAGGGGTGAGGGGGCTACGATGTACTTCTCCGTATGTACTTAAGTACCTGTGTACAAGTACCATCTAGCTGAGACCGCAAGCGGCAGCCACAGAGTATATGTCACTAGGTACAAACCCTTGCCGCATGCAGGAAAGGGTGACTGCCCGACGAGCAGTACACACGAAAGCGGAAGCTACGAAGCCACCTAGGCTCCCCCCAAGTACAGATACAGGCTCGACTTCCTTCTCAGTCAGGAACACAGACACAGACGTGGGCACAAGTCACAGACTGGCAACTTGTTCAACCATCTTCCACAGCTCACCACTATTCGAATCCGAGCGTGACCGACAGCCAATTCTCGTGGCCCGACTGAAATATCACACCAGCCAGGACCAGGACCGCTTTGAATTTTTAGTCGTCACCTTTTCCCAAGGGCTTACGCCACAGCAGCAGCAGATGCGCACCAGCTGACGCAGCACCTCGAATCTGACCCTTTGGGCTCCTCCTCAAACCTCACTACCACTACTACTGCTACTGTCATTTACTCTGTGGGAAAAAAGGTTTCTTCTTCGTCGATTATCCACTTCACTCGCACCAATCAGGTCTCCAAGGCGACAGACGAGCTCGCTGTCCAGACTAGGAGCGTCTTGGTCAAAAATTGAAACCCCCTGACGGCCAAGCTCCGCCGAGGGACTCTACATCAATACTACTAAGTACGTGCGTGCTGCCTGGCGTACAGGTATCAAGGTTAGTAGCACCGAGAAATAGAATAGTACCCTTCTGACCTGCACATGGATCTCCCGCCGACGGGCGAACAAGGGACGTCCCCCCTTCCTTTGTACACATCCTGCAGACCTGATTCCCTCCCACTGCATACCGGACTTTGCTGTTCTGGCAGGGCTCATATATTCCGCTGCTAATCATTTTTTGTGCTACGCAGCCACCGCTTCCCTCTTCTAGGGACCTTTTTTTTTCTTTTTCTGTGGACCCCCTCCCCCCTCCTTCATCCGCTCAGCCGAATAGCACTACAACAAAGGTACTCCGTACTTTGGTACATGCCTCTGGACAGACCACCCCAACCTTGACCTCGTCGATCTGGTGGATACTCCGCAGTACCTGTACCTCCTGCTGCAGCTCTGCCGTCTCGCGAAGGGGGGGGACCGCAAGCTTCGAGATACAACCCTACCTCTTGGGTTGACCATCCCTACCTCACGTCACCCCAACCCACAGGCGCCCAATCTTTTCTTTCTCAAGCCTCCTTGTGTGACCTCCTCAATCACCACAGCTCCTCCTCCATCTCACACACAGTTGCTTCTGCTTCTGCATCCGAAGAGGCGGCCGGCGGCCGGCGGCCCAGGACCCTGTCCGTGATCACCATCGCCCTGTCAATATTTGCGCCTCGTTGGGCAGCAGGTTGGGATCTGCATGACTTTTTAAGACGACTCGAGGTGTCTTGTGTGTGTGTGTGTATGTGCCTGATCTAGCCTCGAGGCGCGTACAAGATTGGGTATCCAGAGGGCTGCCAGCATTGGAGAAAATCTTCGCCAGGACTGCCTGCTGTCCTTGGTTATAAAACCCGGTCCATCCGCACCTCCCTGAAGCCGGCCAGTCCCTGCCAGGGATTTCCTCTGTCGACCCCGTCCAGGGCCGCACCAAAGACTCGTCGCCCATCCTCTCCACTGTTGCGACAGCTCAAGCCGCACGGGGGACAAGGCACGAGCAGACGAGAAGAGAGGACGTCGCGGCGCATCGAGCAGGTGGAATTCGGACGCCAGAGAGTCGTCTGGGCTTGCGACTTCTTCTCTCTCTGCTTGTCTGTGAGACCTTAGTGCGGCGCTCGCTGCCCACGAGATACTCGAAAGCCACGGGCTTGTCATGCGAGGAGTTGGAGCGTGGCCCGCCAGGATACTCCTAGTTGACCCAGCGCCCGCCCTTCGTCAGGTCACCTCGAGGGTTCACGCAATTCGCTCAGTGTTTTTCTGCCGGCACGACAGCTTGTGGGAGCCTCCCACGAACTTCGCGACCTCCCAGTTGTGTGCGCCTGTCGGGACGAGGCATGATCTCTGCTCTTCTAGCGCAAATCGCGCCCATTGCTTAAAATCATACTAAGCCTCGAAAATAAACCCCTCCAACTCGCCCGCTGTCCGTTTTCGAGTTCTTTTTTTTTCTTTTCCCTTTTTCTCCCCCCCAATCTCCGCCTCTACAACGCGAGACACGATTGCCATCCCGACGGCACCACGGCCCCAAAACCGGACTGTCCTGTACTGCCTCAAAAATTCTGTCCCGCAATCGTCGACAAACTGTGCGACAGAGGCTTAGCGAGAAGGCACCTGTCCCGCATCCGGCGCGGGAGAAAGCTTCCTGGCAAGCAAAAAGATACACCGCAAGCTCGCCCGGTGTTCAACGCCAGATCAGGACCCTTCCCTGACGCTCTGCACCACCTCCCGAAACGTTGCGCCGCGTCTATATCCTCGTCGCGGCGCGATTTCTGATCACCGACGCATCGCAAGACAGACTTGACCACAGAAACGTGTACTCCAGGGCGACAATCGCGCAGCCGAGACGCGTCGCAAACTGGCCCTTGTGTAAATTCGCCAGCTCCGTTGCCGGCGCAGCTTCGGGTGGGCGCTCGCCAAACAGGGCGCCGGGAAACCAACGCGCTCCCTTGGGGCATGGACGACAACACTCGCCGTAGGAGGCAGAATGAAACGCCCCTCCAGCAGCATAACACCACCAGATACCACCAGACAGTGCAGAACCCGACGCAGCAGCAGCAGCAGCAGCAGCAGGCGCAGCAGGCGCACCGCACCATGACCGGCTCCTCCTCCGACAGATACCGACCCGCCCCTCTCAACACTTCACCTCCGTCCGCGGGGCGGGCGGGCTTGAGCGGGAGCTCGGCTGGCTATGGCACCTATTACCAAGAACCCTCGGCCACAAACTTCTCGACAGCAGCGGGAATGCAGCAGAACACGATGGGCTACCACCAGTCCGCAGCCGGTTACGGACAAGATGGCCGGCAGACGCAGAGCTTTGCCGGCTCGTACAACCCGAACCTGATGTACAGTGTACCTCAGGCGGGTGCACAAAGTGCCGTGTATGATGCGACGGGCAGCCAGTTCGACCTGCGGCAGCCCGCAGCCCAGCAGATTATGCCAACGGATGTCACAAACACCTACTTCTCCGGCGAGCCAACGAACGCCGCCGCTGCTTCGGCTATGCAGCAGCAGCAGCCCTCTAGCGCACAGACGGCAGCTGTATATCAACCGGGCTCGGCGGACACCAGGAATACCCTGATGAACTATCCGAGCAACATCACCGGCATGGGAACCATGGCGACCCAAGCGACGACGGCCGCGCCTGACACGAGCATGGAGGAGTCCGGGGACTACCAAACAGGTGCTGATCTCAACCAGGCATACTCGCAATACCAGGACGCCCTCAAGGAGATATTCTCCAACATCAAGAAGGGAGCTCTGCAGACGGCCGGTGAATCTCTTACTGATGTGTCGGAGTGGCTTCTGTCCCATGTGCACGAACTCGGTACGTCTGCCCCTGTTGTCCGTCTGTCAAATCTCCAAAGAAAATGGGCATTCTTCTCCCGTCACCCTGCTCTGCTTATCCAAAGACGATGTCAACTGACTTTTCCGCGGTCGCGACGGCTAGGGCTTACTTCGGATGACCAGAATCTGCACTCGGATAGGATCAAGCTGTGGAATGACTTTAACCATGCCTGGCTCGCCATGTTCCAAGCACAGAAAGATATCATGGAGTCGGGCATGCAGCTGAGTAGGAACCAGAGCTTGGTCACCGATGAGAATCTTCAAAAGATGGGAGACGAACTCGTCAGACTCTGCGACAACATCGAACGGCACGGTCTCGTTGATTACCAATATGGTGTATGGGAGACACAGATCATTGATAGTAAGGCCGACCTCGCCCTTTTGTCAAGTTGTTTTTTCTTTTTGGGTCGCAGACTCGCTAATATGCTATGCCCCCCTCAAAACAGTTCTTGAAGAGTGCAAAGAGCTCTACAAGTCCGACGACAACGCCGCGGCGTCCAGCTCTAGTCGGTAAATCAATGTCGTGCTCGCCATTCATGAGCAGCGCTAGTACATGCAGTCGCGCTCATTTTATTCTGCCTTGTTTGTGCGAAAGAAGAAGAAGAAAAAACACGTCGCGAACTCAGTCTTGATTGCTCTATTTTTTTATCCTTTGTTCTCTTTTTCTCGACTGAAGATGGTTCTGGGAATTGAACGTCTCGGACCGGCTCCACGAGCTCTTGCAGAAGAACTCTACAAGATTTGGACCGTCCGTTCAAAGAATCGATAACGGACGATCCGGTATGGGGCACAAGGGAGGTCTTGGTGGGCGGGAGGACATGCTTTTTCGGAAGGCGCATGGCACTGTGGATGGTCGAAGGGTACTACGGCACAATAACACATTGTGACGATGGATTTGTGCAGGGCATCAGATCCCCCGGCAACGAGGAGTTTCGGAGAACCCTCTTTTCCCCCCAAAAGGCGACATCAACAGATCCCTCTTCCTCCCACATCGCGCATAGAATGTCGAGGGCCCTCACGGGCACAGTGTGGTTGCTTACGTTGCTTAGTGTACGGAAATCTTTTCTTTTCTTTTTTCTCTCTGTCTCTCCAATTATTATTGCAATGTCATTCTTCACAGGGGGTTAAAAAAAATCACGGGGCTGGCGGGGCGGAAAACTAAGTGAATTCGGGCGGCGGTATTTTGATTTTCGGTTTTTTTTTTTTTTTTGGGTTCTTTCTTCTTCTTTCTACCGAGGCTGGGCTGCGCTCTCCCATGCCGATCGATTGCTGACGGCTTGGGGTGGCAATGCCTTTCACTCCTACTGTTCATAGTTCCGATCCTGTTCTTACTTTCTGTGCCCCAGGGTCATTAGAGAGACTCTGGATTGTATTCTTTTTTTTCTTTGCTCTGTCTTTTTTCATATTCATGATACCAAAGGAAAGCGGCTACTAGGCTAGGTCAAGAATTATGGATATGGCTTTAGACGGCGGTTCTTGGTGTTTTGTATAACTTCCATCATCGGTGCTGTAAAGGGATATTGGGGGAGGAAGAGGAGAGGATATCGGCTCGGTGGGTGGAGGGTCTACGTGTGTATCTATCCACCAACAGACTAGGAACGCCGAGCAAGCATCAAGGCAATCTTGGGAGAGCATAACGAACTCCTAAGAACAAAAGCCTGCAACGCACATACACACACACACAGAGAGAGAGAGAGAGAACACGTGCCTGTCCATAGTGCGAAATCCTGCCCCGATGGCCTGCTCGCGATGGCGCACACGCACACACAGCTTGAGGAGAAGGTGGTGGAGCCCATCACGGGGTCAATAAGAGGAGGCATCGATGCCCAATCTCACCTCGGGGCGCGCATGTGAGTGATGAGAAGGCGGCCACACACAATAATCCTTTTTTTCGGCCATGGATTCAGCCCCTCCCCCTCCGCTGATGAAGAAAAAAATTATGATAGACAAGACGAGGGGCGACGGCGGCGAGGTGGCACACGTCAGCCAGGCGCCGAACCGCAGCTCTGGGAATGAGGCTGCGCCAAGGGGAAAAGAAAAGGAGAGATCTGCAAGCGAGGTGGATGGTGCAGGGCGAGTGTGTGTGTGTGTGTGTGTGTGTGTGTGTGTGTGTGTGGACTCAAGAGGTTCCAAGGAAAAGAGAGACAAAGAGACAGACAAGAGGAGAGAATGGATCCTGGGGAGGGGGGAGGCGAAGGGCGGGCAAGCAAGACATGGGAAGAAAAGATGTGTGTGTGTGTTGGCTGAGATGTGATTTGCCGAGATGAGACATGATCAGCTCTTGATACCAGACAATGTCGTATATTATTGACAGGGAAGAGGTCTACCGGGTCTTTGGGTCGCAAGGAAGTAGGGCTGACGCATGAGGGTGGAAAAGAGAAAGAAAAGAAAAGAAAAAAATAAGGGAGGGGTGGAAGGGGTTTTACTCAGTAGTAGTAGTTAGAAGTATAGTAGGTGGCTGATCTACCAGGTAGTCTTGTGTTTGGCCCTGCGCCAAGTCTATATTTATTACCACGGACTCAATATTCCATCAGAAAGTGTAAAATCGTGGGAGGCGTGAAGGTTTACTTTTTTGGGGGCCGTCCAAAGAAGGGAAGCTGCGTTGGAGATAGAGAGAGAGAGAGATAGATTATTTTCCATTCCAGCCAAGTCCATGTCGGAAAGGACGACTGGGATATCTTGTCGACGGTACTTACCATAGTAAGTATGTCGTGCGTCTGTCTGGCTCCTTCTTTCCTGGACAGCGGGAGCTAACGCAAGTCTGATTAGATCTGTGGAAAGGGCGAGTTCCTCCGATGGGGACTAACAATTGGTCTGGTCTGTTTTCCCTGAATTGTTTGCCTGACGACATGTCTGGTGTGTCTGTCTCCCTCGCTCCCTCTCTGTCTATTTGTCCCAGCAGGTGTAATCATCATATCCTCTTTTGCAAGCGGCCCTCCCCCTTCCTCAAGCAAGTGGCAGCACCCTGGCGATCCACAGAGAATCCGTCTGGAATCGGGGTCTGGAAGAAGAAAAAGAAGAGGGTGGTGAGATTTGGTTTGACAAAGACATCGGCTCCCCAGCCATCACAACCATGGGCCACCACACAAGCCGCTGGGAGGACCTGGCCACCCTCGTCAGCTCCCGACCCGATCCCAGCCGAGCCCTCAGCGCCGGTGGACAAGCTTTCGGCATTCAAATGATTGGGTATCTGATCTATGGGCGGCAGGGCCCGCGTAAGGGAGGGGGATGTGATGGGGGCCAGTCAGAGAGAGAGAGAGAGAGAAGCGGGAAACAATCAAAGTGCAAAATCTCGCAGCAAACAAGTCGATCTCGGATGATTTGGTCCCTGCTGAACCCGGTGTTGGTCCGATATGGCGTGCAGCCGCAGAAGAGAAAGGACAGGAAAAGAGAAGAAAAAAAGAAGAAAAGAAAAAAAAAGAAAAGAGGGAAAAGGCAATTTGGTCACAAGAACAGGTACCTTTTTGTTTCTCCCCCCTTTCCCCCCTCCCCGGATCGGCGCAGATGGGGTCAGGTGGGCGATGAGGAGAGATCCTATTAGAAGAGGAAGGGGGAAGCTAAGTGGTTGGCGTGAGAAATGTACATGCAGGAGATGTGAAGCGCCTGTCAGATTTTCAAGGCATGGCGTGGTATGGCGCACGACACACATCGGATTTCATGCCAGATCTAACCGCACGCGCGTAGCTAACCGATCATTCGGTCAGCTTTTGGAAGTCAGGTCAGTCCAACTCCGAACGTGCCAGTGTGCCCCCCTTCCCCCACCCCATCTCTTTTCAGACACCAACGCTGTCCAAGTTTCCAAGTTTCCGAGCCAAAGAAAGACAAGCCCCTCCTGCAGGCGCGAGAGAAAGAGAGAGCACGAGGACAAGTCAACAAGCCGTACATCGCGCCATCACCGGATAACTTCTTCCCTGGACCAGCTGGGCACTTTATTTTCAAGGTCCTGGGTCCTACAGAAGCATAACCCCCCGGGCAGAGGCGGTGTGCTTTCTGACACATCACAAAGTTATATCAGATCCGTCGACCGGTGAGGACCAGATCGTCAAACCCCTGTGCGAGCCCAGGGCAGCAAGCGAGCCCGCCCTTGCCGCTGCTGCCCAAGTGGGCTCCACTGGACCACCCTCGTGCCAGCACGCCCCCCTTCCCTTCCTTCTACCAGGAAAACGATTCTTCCAGCCTTTCCACAAGACCCAGATCAGATCTATCTAGCCATTGGAAATGGAGTCAAGCCTCTTCTAACAGGCCCCTAGGTGGGAATCTCCGACCCGAGACCCTGGAAGCGAGGCAAGGGGGTCTGAGGAAGTTGATACCCCCTCTGCTGCAGGTTTGACAGGAGGGCTAAATGTCCCTCGCATGTACTATGGTACTATGGTGCTCTTTGGTCTCTTGCGGCACTGAGGGGTAAAAATGACGCCTCGACCAGTTCTCTCGGACTGTTGTTGGGGGATTTCCGGTGGTCGCTCTCACAAGGACCACTGCTGCTGTGGCTCAGGGCCTGTTCAAGACCTCTCTTTCTCCTCCCCGACGGGCGAGACGGCCTCTCACATACTGGCTCTACTTACCAGCGCAGGCTGCCGTGAGGAATGTGACAGATTCTTCTTTCAGCTACGTGCCTGACCGCCTCTCGACCTGTTGGGAAGCTGCTGTAGTGGCAAACCAGCCGCCCGACCCGGAAACCTCCGGAGGGCTTTCTTGTGTCGACCAAGGTGCAGAAGAAGCCCACTGGGTTCGAAACCCACAGACAAATTCCCATCCCAACGTCACCCCTGCGACTGGCCATGCAGTCGGATCACGCGGGACGGCTCGCTGGTGGAGCAAAACGCCAAGGGAGTTTTGGCCTAAGCAGAGACGAAGCAGGCCCTACGCTACTACGTACAGTGGCCGGACCCAGAGAGCGCGCCCACTCTATTACCCTCTCTCTCCCCCTTCCCCATCTTCTCAGCCCCGAAGCTCCTCGATATTGAGGCTTGATGGGAAAAGCGCCGGAGAGGAAGAAGAAGAAGAAGAAGAAGAGAATTTCAATATTGGGCTTTCATCATCGACATCGCTAGCACGAAATCACGGTCCTCCAAAGTTATTCTTCAATATTGGACGGCTGTATTGATATATACAGCCACCCGAGACGCACCCAGCACCCAAGATGGTACAAGCCCGACACACAAACCTGCCACACCGGCCCCCACGAGGTCACCCACACCCCGGCTCTCTCTCTCTTGTCACGGTACTTACAGTGGATCTGCAGGTCTCCAGCTGACCATCTTCGTTTCCTTCTCAAAGTACCGGTACGGTAGCATCTCTCTCCCTCCCTTCCACGAGCCCCTATCCCAGCAGGCGGACGCCTCGCCATGCACGATCCCGCGAGAGCGGAGAGGGGGAAGGACATAGGCTGCAGCTCGCTTAGCAGTGCCCTGCATGACGCCGCTATTGATACCCGGCGCCCTCATCCCTTGTTTCCTCTCTAAAATGGGCCGGCCCGCGGGAAGGGGGCAGGATGTGACCCAGATCTACATTCAGAGAAGCCCCCTCCCCGCGCCAGCCTTGGAAAGATGTGTGGGTGGTGGACGAAGCTCGCACAAGCTGGGCGCCCCCTTCCTTCCATGATGATGGCCCTGGCCCGGCGATCTCTCGTGCAGATCCAGGGCTCTCTGGAGATCGAGTGGCAGACAGGGACTATGTCCCCTTCCTCCACCAACCCCCTTTCCCTTCCTGTGGCGTGTGTCTCGTGCTCCTATCACGTTCAGGTTCTGCTGCAACGCAGGATTCTCTGGTGTACACACTAGGGTTTCTTTCCTATACTTGGAAATTCTTCGCGATGATCCTTTGGGGTCAGAGTATTCATTACGGGCCCAATCAACTGATTTTACAGCCTCGCTTTTTTATCGAGCGGGCCCCTTCTACGAGAAGAAAAATGAGGCGTCGCACTGGATGAAAAGAGTGTCTGTCGTCCTTCCGGCTGAGTCGGACGTTGCATCTTCGCGCGCATGCGTCTCAAGTGAGGCAGGGTGCCTCAGTTGCCCCCCCCCCCCGAAATATGCTCCTCATGATAATAGGTGGTGCAGGTAAATCATGCCACTGCGCTTGGTTTGTGACTTAATTATCTTTAGGGTACACGTTCTGCCGAAGAGAAAGAAGTTCCGTTGGTCTTGCACATTCGCATCAGGCCCCCACCCAGAGACAGACTTCACATCAGCATCTTTACCTCTTCTTTTTCCCTTTCATTCCTTTCCTTTTTTTCTTTCTTCTTCAGATCCCTGATTGCTGATAAAAGGTTATTCGAGCTCGTCCTCTCCTTAACTGGCGCCGTATCCCCGAACTCCAAGCCAATGGATGGCATAACCGTTCTTACCGTGGACCTGGTACGCCATAGAGTGTCAAGCATGACACAGCGTGGTAGGACGGTTCGTGTGTCGGAGACTCCGTCATGTCGTCAATAGGTTGTCCAGGTTTCCTGTGACCGCTCTGGAAGAGACAAGTGTTACGATTTTCTGCAGTGGAGTCGGTTGATGGTCATAGCACGCAGCGGAGTGGATGGGAGCTGCAGCCTGGCCTGAGCGCCCCCAGGAGGCTGGGCGAGGCTCTCTTCTGCTGTGCATCTGCTCATGACAACGTGGACCTTTGGTGCTGGGCCGAGTCAAGATCTTCGTCTGGCGATTTTCTCTCAGGCCGTTTCATCGAGAGCTGATCCTTTGATGTCCCTTGAGAAAGTCTGTCTCTACACCGTCGAACTCCTTTGCAGAAACCTGCACATGCTTTTCTCTACCAACCACTAAACGGCCGGGGTGCAGAGCACATCCCCACTGCCATCGCTTGACCTCAAATGCCGCGACAATGACATGGGATGGCGCACTAACAACTTTTTTTGTCTTCTTTTCTCCGGCGTATGGACAGGACAGATTAGTATGCTCGCACGACTGCAGGTGGGAGGAAGGATGACTAGGGCAAAGGATCAAGTGCCCCCTCGCAAAAACCCATGTCACGCTGTGTTCGGGGCAACCGGAAACCTCAGATGTGAGAGATCGCCAGCTTGGATGGTAATCAGGCCACCATCACGCACCCCTTTTGCGCTGGGACAACAGGGCCCTGTTCAGATGCGGACCGGAACCCGACACTGTACATATATATGTATACCAACTGCATCACACAGGATTTTGCCGCCTTGCAAAAGGGTGTGGCCCGGATCCAGAGCTTGGTTCACACTTGAGGACGAGGTGACGCACGGGACCACCTTCTGGCCTACCATTTTTTTATTTTTTTTGGGTTGAGTCAACGTCTACTTTCCGAGCATTTTTTCCTTGTGTGGCGTTTGAAAACCCCTTTGAGATTCGAAGCTTATGATGGACTTTGTGTGATTGTGATGGCCTTGGGCGTGCTTCTGAATATTCACCGCCGGGGTGTCTCTCTTTCCCCAGGGCGCAGGGGGAGGGCGGGAGGACATGAAATTTTTCATATGGTGCTTGTGTCTGTTGACGGAGCCACCACTTTCAGCCTACGATGTGGATCATGTTTTTCTACAGCACACCCCTTACGACAACGCTGCAATAATGTGTGTGTTTTTGGATAGGAGAGAGAGAGAGAGAGGAAAGAGGTATGTAATTTTATAACAGGCCGCGTCTCCTTCGCCTTCGTCTACCCGCTCACTTTTACAACCACAGGTAAGCCCTGCTAAACGTGCCCTCCGAGCTATGCAAATACCCTCTTTCACTTCGGGTCTCACCGCAGAGAAGGAAAGCAGCCAAAAAAGATCGTGCATCATGAGTGATGAATAAAATGCTCTATTCCCGAGAGTTGATCTCGCCTTTCCGCTGCTGCCTTCCTCCCTCCCCCCACCTACCTACCTACACCTCGCAAACTCGGCACAGCTGATGAATTTGAAGCTGGAGTAGCGAACCCGTCACCCGGAAGATTGATTCCTTGGCTACCTGCCTTACCCTGCGTGCCCGCTCCGTCTCGATGCCCCCAGTGAAGTGCCAGCCTTCATTCGTCCTATGCCGCCTTGGCTGCTTTGTTCACGGGTGATGGTGGAGTGAGCATGCATGTGGGGAGATTAGTAGAACTATACATCAGTGTCTCTCTGTCTCTCTCTCTCTCTGTGTGTGTGTGTGTGCGCGCGTGTACGTGTGTGCGTAGATGCCTTGCAGTCCAGGGATTCTCCCGTTTAGACTCCACCACCACTTAACATCCTCAAAATTGTATGTAGGCGGATGACTGCCGGAAGACAGCACGTGGAATACTATTGCGCTGATCGAGCTTATGGTGGTCGCTGTGATCCCCCCTCGTTCCCTTCCATTTCAATAATTCATCGTCACACTTTCGTGTCCTAGGCATTTGCCGCTCGTGTCGTCCCAGAAGTATCCAGCCAATTGCAGCTCACCCCGTACCTGGACGCCTCTTATGCATGCGCATATATACCTGGAGGGAGAAAGGAAGGGACGAGAAGGGAGGTCCAGATCAGGGTCAGCACAACAGAAGCAGGTCCCACAATCCGTCACCATCAACCCGTATTACCACCCGTTGGTCGAGTAGGAAAGAAGGGGAAAAAAAAAAAAAAAAAAGCAGATAGTTTGTGAGCGCCGAGGAGCGCTGCGTAGGTGTTGTTGATTTTATGGTGTCCTACTCCCTATGAATCCTCCAGAAACGCCTTGCCAAGATAAAAAAAATACCAGGAAAAATGACAACGTCATGTGCACCGTTTCCGAATAGATGCTTCGTTCCCTTCTTGAGTCCATGCAGAAAACAAAAACAGGGGCCCCTTTCGATATAACCACCGTGAGGACAGCCTCCAGCCGGCAACATGTCTCTCTCTCTCTCTCTCTCTCTCTCTCTTTCTCAAGACCCTTCTTCTTCGTGGGGATTGGTTGGGCTAGCCCTGGAGCCTGAAGCCTCTCTGGCTTCAAGCAGTATGCCCGCACGACCGTGTCTGCACTGGGCTCTCTCTAGAGCACCCTGTGGAGAGTGGTCGTTTCGGGGAAAGCCCGAGGGAGCCAGGTTCCCAGTCCAGCACGCGCCTGCGCCTGAATGTGCTTTGGACGACGTGCCATGCCAGGAAGTCGTGAAAATCCCAGATGCTCGTCGTGAATATGCAAGCATCATCGTTGCAGCGGGGGTACGGCATCTAGAACTGGTCTGTAATTCCCAAAAGAAACAAAAAGGCCAGTCAGCACGTCAAGAATTCCTAAAATAAACAAACAGAGAACCGACCCTCCGCGGGGCCACAACGCAAACCCGAACAGGACAAGACGTACCCAGGGTCATGCTCATGCTGATGTCGGTGTCCTCGACCATCTTCTTGAACTCCTCAAAGGAGATCTTGCCGTCCTTGTCGAGGTCGGCCTCCATGATGGTCTTGTCGACGATCTGCTGCAGCTGCTGGTCCTTGAGGTTGGAGCCGACCATCATCTTGAGGACGATGAACAGCTCGCCGTTGGAGATGAAGCCGTCGCGGTCGATGTCGTAGACCTTGAAAAGGAACTCGAGCTTCTGGTCCTTGTTGCCCTTGGAGCTGAAGGCGGAGAGGCCGGACACGAACTCCTGGAAGTCGACGTTGCCGCCGCCATCCTCGTCGAAGATGGCGATCATGCTGTCCCGTCGCGTAACCTGGTCAGTGGACGATGCCTCGCAGGAAGTGAGGGGGGCATCGTTTCTTTCTTCTTCTTCTTCATTTCATAACATACCGCGTGGCCAGAGGGTTGGAATTGATCTGAGGCAGGCTGAGGAACTCCTCGCGCTCGATGGTGCCCGAGTTGTCCTTGTCGAGCTTCATGAACCGCTTGCGCAGGCGATCGACCTCATCGCGGTTGACTGTACACGCCCGTCCCTCCCACGTCAGCAGGCCATCCCACCAGAGTGTGGTTATCTTTCGCGAAGCCCCCATCGCGCCTTTGTTTCTCCTCATCATCCCTTTCATGTTTGCCCGGTTTCGCTGGCGGCTTGTACGTACAGTTGGAGCCCTCAACCAGGCTGTTCATGACCGAACTGGGAGCGTTGCCCATCTTGACTATACTGGAACGCGGTCGTGTGTGAGTCGGACTTGGAGGAGGTTGGTGGTAGGGGGGGGGGAGTATTGGCTAGCGAACAGCAACGGAGCTGTCTAGTGGTGCAGGAGGTGGGCGGGCGGTGGTACCGTCAGCAGGGCTCGGGATTGGGAAAGGCTGGAGAGAGAGAGACAGAGACAGAGACAGAGATATATCGGGATCTTCTTGCTTCGTCCTTGACAAGCTGGTTGTTGATGGTCTTGTGTGAGAGAGAACGGAGTCAAGGCAAGGTAGGGAGCGGGTCAAGGACGAAAGTGCACTGCCTGAGAAGTTGGTGGTGACTGGTCAGGAGCAATGTTGCGGCTCGGCTCGTTGCTCAAAGACAGAGTTGTTGAACTTGCCCCTGTGCTCTGGGGAGGGACAGCAACTTGTTATCGCTGCTTATCAGAGAGGAGCTGGGGGGCCCTAGGCCGATCTTGTGCATGCAGAGAAGGCAGGGCCGAGTTTGCTTAGTAAGTCTTGGTGAAGTGGAAAAACTGCCCTTGTTGAACTTTTCAGCTTCAAGTATGTCTCTCAAGGACAGTCATACATCTATAAATATATATGTATTTTTGTATATACATGACTGGTATGCAAAAGAAGACACTCTTGAAGCTGGAACTGCTCTTTATCTTTCTACATTACAGCCAGATGATGAGATCTCAAAGGTTAGTCTCTAGAATTGGTCCTGGCATGTTGAATAGGTCAAGAATCTTGGCGGAAAAAGGCTTGGGTTTGCAGGCTTCAGACAAGCAACCGTTGATTCCCAATTTGGGGGCCAAGATACCATACTTAGTTGCCTACACAAGCCCTGGACCAATTTGCAACTTTGCACTGTCACTGCAGTGGGCACTTTAAGAAAACAATCAAGTCTGCCAGGCCGTCTTTGGTCTGCAGGTTGAAATTGAACACTGCAACCCAGGGAAAGCGCTAGACTCGAAGCTGCTTGAGCCGTGGTGCTGATCAGCTTACCTAAGTAACTGTTAGTAGGGGGCCGAGGGGGAATGCCCACTGTGCCGTACGCCGTCTTCCAAGAGAGACGGCCGCCGTTCGCGTCCGTTATTTTGTCATTTCAGCGGCAAGCCAGCACAGGTCAGAACCACCCACCCCTGTAGCCCACCCCCTAAAACCAGGCCCCAAAGCAGCCCCCTCCCCCCAGAAAAGCCAGGCCGAGGAATCGCCAGGCTCTAGCGTGGGAGCGTCAGCGAGTCGCCCGTCAGTGCCAAAACAACCGAGCGAAAAACTCTGCCAGGTGCAACCAGCGCGGGCCCTTCACTCCAGGATAACGGAACAACAGTCGCAGCATTCAACCATCCAAAACACCCCCAAGAGGTCGGAATCGCATCGAAAAAGTCGAGAGGCCAGATCCGCATGGTTGATTCCATGATATAAGCCTTTTTTTTGTGCGGTTTTCCGCCGCCGTTGGGCCTTTTTTCCCGCTTCTCTTCTCCTCCCCCCCTTCTTTCTCACCTCGCGCTTGCAGCCCCTTCTCCCCCAACAGAACCCCGCCCCGCCTGTTTTGCAGTGGCTCTCCACTGCAAATCGCTCAACGTGTCATCATGGCCACCCGAAAGGTCCGCGTCAAGAAACTCAACCCCAAACAGCCCCTCGATGTTCTCACCGAGGATGAAATCGATGCGACCGAGTATCACTCTCTGGTGCAGGAGCTTTCGATTGCCACGGGTGTCGAACAGGGCGAGGAAAATGTACGTACCTAAGTCACGTGCATTCCACGTGATCACCCCCTGAAAGTCTGCACTTACCTCATCATTTTACCTACCTTGTCCCTTCCACCACCCCCCGCGGGCCGCCCCCCGAAACCAGACTTTTCCTTAGATAGCCCTGTATAATATAGCCTTGGTCTACATCGCGGTACGATAAAACTAACAACCTACCGGTAGGAATATCATCTGCAACAACTTCTCAGAACTACTGGGACAAAAGCAGACAATGAGATCCCGGTCCCTCCACCGCAGGAGAGCGATATCAACTATGACGGGCTGTACAACCGTCGGTATCAGGACCCTGTCACGTACATTCGTTCCTCTCAGACTGTCGAAGAATGCATCGGGTGCATGTACGATATGACCGAGGAGGATGACGAGTTCCTTAAAGTGTACAATGCAAAGCGGCCTGCCGCTCAGCAGCTCTCCGAGGACGACTTCGAGGGCGTCATGGAGGTCTTTGAGGAGACTGCATCGTTTTCCACCCCGTTCGCCGCCGTCGACAAGTCCATTGCGCCGTACAGCGAGATGGTCCCCGGTCTCAATAACCTTGACGCCGCTAAGGTGATGCCCCATGCTAAGGAGCTGTATGAGTACTGGAAGCAGCGCAGGCAGGCCAGGGGTAACGGTTCTCTGAACCCAACGCTCAAGTTCGAGACCCATCAGGATAGCGACGACATGGATCCGTATGTCTGCTTCAGGCGCAGGGAAGTCCGCCAGACCCGCAAGACCCGAGCTCGAGATGTGCAGAGCGCCGACAAGCTCAAGCGGCTGCGCAGAGAGCTGGAGGAGGGCCGTCAGCTCATCCTGCAGTCGTATGAGAGAGAACTCAACAAGCGAGACCTGCTCCAGTACGACAGAGCCGTGTACGAGACCCGAGAGAGTCTCAAGCAGCTCAAGGTCCGCCTGGGCATCAAGACAAACGAGAACGATCTGTGGCCGCCCAAGGTAAGTGTTGAGCAGGGAGAAGCCCAATTGTCGTCGTCGTCGTCGTCGTCGTCGTCGTCGTCGTCGTCGTCGTCGTCGTCGTCGTCTCATTCGCTGACCATGATAATTCCTCAGGAGGAGCAACAGGTCAGCAAGAGGAAGGCCGCCGAAGCGTCGTCCGCACAGAGAACGGCGGCCGCTGGTGGTGCCGTGCGCCTCGGACAGCCCCGTCCATCGAACCAGGCTTTTGAGATGGATCTGGCGCCTCTGGCGGCAGAGAAGGCGCAGCATGACGAGGAGCTCAGGAAGGACATCATCCTCAAGATCCAGAACCATCACAACTGGAACAGACACCACGTGGATCTCACCAAGGGTCCCTTGCCCCCAGTCCGGAGCCCATCACACCAGCCACCCTTCAGGACAGCACAGGCCCAGTATCTGTTGACGCCACCAACTAGCAGCGCGTCCCATGAGGACCTGGAAGAGCCGACACCAATGGATCTCGACGAGCCCGCACCCGCACCGCCAGCCGTCTTCCAGTTCAAGGGCGCTTCAGTAGACGAGGACGATCCTCCCAGGGTTGCGTTCCGTCGCCGCTATGGACGCCTGAATCGATTGTGGATCGATAGGCGGACCGTGGCGAAGAAGACGCCTAGGGACGAGCGTACCCCGTTTGGCCAGGCGTCCGACCAGTGGAAGTACGACCAGGATGACAGCGAGGACGAGCAGCCCGTCTATGAGGTCGACCAGTTCGACACTCGCAGTATCAGATTCCGGGCGACCATACCTCTGACGTTTGGTGATACCAGGCGGCAGCAGCAGAGGCCACAGGCGCTGCTTCAGGCACAGCTCGAGGCCCAAGCTGCCGCACAGGCGGCAGCTAGCGGCAGTGGGCAGCAGCAGCAGGGGCAGCAGCAGGGTGTGGCCAGACCGGTGGCAGCTGCGCAGTGACGGGAGAAGCCAGTAACACACACCGGCGGTAGGAGTCTTGTCCTCTTGTAGTCTGATTTGACAGACTTTGTATTAGGCTCCCCCCTTTTTTTCCCTTCTTTTTCAATCGGAAGAGCGTTGGCGTTGGTGTGGTTACTTTGGAACGGTATGGACTGGGACAACGGCGGATGACTGTAAAACGAAACTGTACAAATTAGACATCAACAAATGGACATAGATGAGGGTGGTGGTGCGTTTGGAGCAGTGGGATGGGAACTCCGCGAGCAAGAAAGCGCGGGATCTGTGAAGGGGCGGAGGGGGCCTACCAGGTAGTAGCAGAATGGTATCACCAGACCGCCTTGTGTGGTGGTCTGGCTCTCAAGATGACACGACTGTCCTTCGCCTGCTTTCCCCTAGGGATTTCGTGACTGCTGATCTTGTTCGAGACGTTCTTTTTCGGCTGGAAACCTGAATCCTGTGGAGCGGTCAGTCTCTTGTGGCCTCGGGAGTCCGGAGCGGTCTGTGGCGGGCTTACCTCGCTGTGTCTCCCGTGATGCCGTTACTGCTATGCCACCTCCAGCTGTTCCGACGCGATATTTTTTGCAGCTAGAGGGACTTGCATAGTCTCAGCCCATCAGGATGGGGTTTCCAAGTCTGAGCAGGAGGAGGGACGAGCCTCATCGACAAACTGGTCAGCCCCATCGAGAGAGCGAGTGAGGGTGCATCATCTCGGAGGCCGAGACGATCAGCTTGACTCCGTGCGGAGTCGACGCGCTGTCCACAGGGACTTGGGCACAACAGGGGGAAGGAAAAGCAGTCACCCTCTGCAAGCATGCCAGGACATTCTGACAAGAGACTTCAAGAAGGGCACTGACAGAAAAAAAGAAAAAGGAGTGTTGGAGGAGTATTTGTGGATATGGACAAGAGAAAAAGGATTGTGGTTAGAGAGAAGAGTAGTAGGCGACAAGGTACAAGGGGCATTGATATTAGACAGATGACGGATGGGGGAGTTTTGTGGGGCGGGACATCGAATTTCGAGTCGGAGAGGATAGGTCAAGACATGTGACTTATGTAAGCCACAGCAGGCGGCGCTAGTTCTTTATTGGTTTAGCCTGATGCTCTCTCTGGTGAGTGTGGATTGTTGCTGCAATACTTGTTGCGGCTGAGAACAGATTTGAAAGAAGGGCCAAGCCGAAGAAAGGAGAAAGGAAGAAAGAAGAAAAAATATTGCATCCAATATGAAGGATGATAGCTGCCTTGGAATGGATGAGCAGGAGGAGGTGGCGGAGAAGGAGGAGGGCCAGCAAGCCTTCACTGCCCTGAACAAGGGAAGGGTCCGTCTTCTTACTCAAGTACTTAGCATTCAGGCATTACTGTATCGATATGCACATTAGCCCCTCCCCACTTCGGTAGAACGTTCTCAAGTCAATACACCAGCACTCGAGATATTCCCAACCTCACCTACACTCTGCCTGAATACCTACCCTGCCTTCGAGCGAACTACTGTACTTAGTACCCATCAGAGTCACATTGACTTTTCCAAGGGAAACAATCTGATATATATTTGAGAGCTCCAGCCCTGTATCGCTCGCAGCAAGAAAGAAGAAGAACAGAAATAAAAAAGAAGGATCTCCCTGCTCTCTCCAGATCTCCCCTCCTACAGTTCTCACACACTATCTTTCAAATGGCGGCCTCGACCGACCCTCCTCTCAAGAAACGGCGGCTCCTCGCCCTGGGCTGCGAGGGCTCCGCCAACAAGCTCGGCATAGGCATCATCTCGCACCCAGCTCCTGACGGCGACGACACCTCCGCCTACAACAAAAGAGACCACGACCACAACAACCCAAGGGACAAGGCCCAGCAGGACGGCGCGCGGGTCCTCTCCAACGTACGACACACGTACAACAGCCCGCCGGGGACGGGCTTCCTCCCCAAGGACACGGCGGCGCACCACCGGGCACACTTTTGCACGGTCGCCCTCGAGGCCCTGCGCACGGCTGGGGTGCGCAACCCGCGCGACGAGATCGACTGCATCGCGTACACCAAGGGGCCCGGAATGGGCGGCCCGCTGACGTCGGTCGCGATCGCGGCGCGCACCCTGGCGCTGCTGTGGGGCAAGGCAGACGGGGACGGGGGCTCCCACCATGATGATGACAACGACGACAACAACAACAACGGCGGCGGCGCCCTGGTCGGCGTCAATCACTGCGTGGGCCACATCGAGATGGGGCGGTCCATCACGGGCGCGCACAACCCGGTCGTGCTGTACGTGTCGGGCGGCAACAGCCAGGTCATCGCCTACGCGGAGCAGCGGTACCGCATCTTTGGCGAGACCCTGGACATCGCCGTCGGCAACTGCCTCGACCGCTTCGCGCGCACCATCATGATCCCCAACGACCCGGCGCCGGGCTACAACATCGAGCAGCTCGCCAGGAGGGCGTCGGGCCGGGTGCTGCACGACCTGCCGTACGCGGTCAAGGGCATGGACTGCTCCTTCAGCGGGATCCTGGCGCGGGCCGACGACCTCGCCGCGCAGATGGCCGCGGGGAAGAAAGCCGTGACGGCCGACGGGGACGAGGTCGACATCACAAAGGAGGACCTGTGCTTCAGCCTGCAGGAGACGGTCTACGCCATGCTGGTGGAGATCACAGAGCGGGCCATGGCCCATGTGGGGAGCGACCAGGTGCTGATCGTCGGGGGCGTGGGCTCCAACGTGAGGCTGCAGGAGATGATGGGCGCCATGGCGAGGGACCGGGGCGGGAGCGTGTTCGCCACCGACGAGAGGTTCTGCATCGACAACGGCATCATGATTGCCCATGCTGGCCTGTTGGCGTACGAGAGTGGCTTCAGGACGCCCCTGGAGGACAGCACGGTCACCCAGCGGTTTCGAACGGACGAGGTTCACGTAAAGTGGAGAGATTGAGCAGGAAAAAGGTTGTTTTTTTTACTACGACAGACAAGAATAGTCCTCTTCAACACTGTCGAGGTTACATGTAGCCTTGATACCCTCCCCTCCGAAGCAAGGAAGAATTTCAAGAAAAGTGTCAAACACCAAGGAGAGAGAGATGGTCAGGATGAAAAGTCATGTATTGATGGTCCATGCAGATCTTGCATCATAATAGACACAGATCAACGACGTGTGAAGATGATATGACCATCGAAAAGAAACTTTCCTCCTTTGGTTTTTTTTTTTTTTTTTTTTTTGTAATCAGAGGCGCAAGAAAATCCCGGGCCCCATTCCAGTGAGCCACACCATAAAATTTCCAGTCTGCCTGACGACCAATTTCTTTCCTAACTCCATCCAATGAAACATAAAAGTCCTATCGCCCTCCCAGAGCTGGGGTCATCTTGATAGAGAGAGACTCTCAAGACTGATTTGGGACCGGTTTGTACATGATCGTGGTGACATACTGCTCGAGAGGGTCAGTCAGCCTTTATGTGTGACAAGTTGGGTTCTGGGTTGCGTGCAACAGATGATGGGGCCCCTTACCTTGTCCCTATACCTCGTAGTCGCCGACACCGCGAGCGTGCCATTCTTGATGCTGCTTGTAGCCAGGTGGTTGAGGGTGGTGTGGTTGGGCATGTTGAGGACGCTGTTATCATCCTTCATCAACGTCGCAGCGTTCAGGATCGGCTTCGCAAGGAAGCCCGGCAGGCTAGGCGGCGTGTCCAGCTTCTCGATGGCAGCAGCAGCGACCTGTGCCACAGGAGAGTCCTCGGGCTCATCGTAGTCGAGCAGATACTGCGGATATATCCGCGAGAAGGCCTCGGCCGGCGGCAGCTGCTTGTCCTTCCGTGCCTGCTCCGCTGCTGCCGGCTCCTCCACGACCTTCTCCTTCTCCTCGGCTGGCGTCTCCGGCTGAGGGGCGGTGGTGGTGTCGGCGGCGGCGGCGGCGGCTGCGGCTGCTGCTGCAGCTTTCCGGCGCGCTGCGACTATATCTTCGGGGCTGACCTCGATGTAATTGACCAAGTTGTTGCCGAAGTCTACCGTTGTGGGCAGGTCGGGCGAGGTCTGCATGTTGTTGTCCACCAGGAAGCGGATGTGATGCGTGCCAGGCAGGATCTGGATCGTCGTGGCGAAGACTCCATCCTGTCCCTCCACCGGATGCAGCCTCTGTTTCCGGTTCCAATGGAATATGGTACCGGTCACGTAGACCCTCTCCTCCTCCGCGCCGCCACTCGAGCCGTGTAGCCACAGTCGGCCTGGTCTTGTCCACGCGCAGCTCCTCGGCATCCTCCTCATCTACGGTGGTGGTACTCAGGGTCGAGGACTTTCTCCCTCCTATGTTCCCATCACCGTCCAGATCGACGGCATCCACGGGCTCGCCAATGTCCGCAGGCGCTATGATGGGCGATCCCGGGGTGTGTACCTCCTCCTCGATGGGCAGCGGCAGCCTCGGCGGTCGCGATATAAAAGACATGTTGGACATGCTGCCGTGGCTCTGGAGGCCGATCTCGCTGTCGAAGGGCGACAGCGGCGAGGTCTGGCCGGCCGGGGCGGTGGCCGGTATGTTACCAGCTGCGGCAGGCGCGTGGGTCGGGTTGGGAACGTCGACAGGCTTTGTCGGCTCGGCCTCTAGCTCTGGCTCTGGCCTTGGCCCGTCCCTCGAGGGCACAGGGACGGGGACGGGGACGGGGATGGGAGGCGTAGGCTGCTTCTGCTCTGGCGGCCTGGTGGGAGGTGCAGCAGCAGCAGGACCCAGGGCGGACTTGGTCGAGCCGACGGGCGAGGCGGCTAAAGAGGTGATGGGGAGGGCCTGGGAGTTCTTGATGTCGGTGGAGCCATGGGCCTGGGCGAGGGAGGCCTGGGCCGGCGCGGCAGCCCTGTGGTTGTGGACGCCGATGGGGGCTCGCGTGCTCGTGGTGTTGCTCTTCTGGTGGTGGTGGTAGTGGTGCTGCTGCTGGGAGGGGGAGGAGGAGGAAGACGATGATGAGGTTTGGTGTCTCGGGAAGTGGTAATGCTGCTGCTGCTGCTGCTGCTGCTGCTGCTGCTGCTGCTCACGGCCTGAGCCCGAGTTCGAGCCCGAGCGTGAGGCCGGAGTCGAACCCCCACTCTCCTTGGTTGGTTGGTTTCCCATCTCGCGGAAGGGTGGAGGGGGAACGAGGGAGGCGGCAGGGGGCCGATCAAGAAAAAGGAAAGACAGACGGCGATGACAGGCGGGAGCTGGATCAGGTGATGAGATTTAGCTCATGTCTCGACGGGTCAGCTGAGGAGGTCGTGCTGTGCTCGACAGGGGGTGGAGGGGAGAGCGGGGGGGAGCGCCACGATCAGCGTGCAAGGTTCGAGGGGGTCGTCGAGTCCGGCTGTAGACGATGGACGAGACAGAGAGAGAGAGCGAGAGAGAGAGCGTTGGGATCTGTGCTGGCAGCCCTGGTCGGCCCAGAGTTGGCTGATCTGAGCGACGAGCACGTTGGCTCTGGCTGTTGCAGCGACCAACAGAGGGGACCAGTACCATGGTATGCAGGCTGCCCCTCAGCCCGGCTCCAAAGGTAGGGCGACGATTTGCTGGGACCCCCACACGAACGATGGAAGGTGAGAGACAGGGCAGGGGTTACTGACGGTGTATAAATTATGGGGTTATTTTGTGTTTTTGGCAGGTCTCAGTGGGGGCAGTGGATGCAAGAAATGCAAGTACTATGTATGTATGTGTATATGAGATGGACTGGTAAGGCTGAGAGAGGCTGTACAGATCGATGGAGGCGGGAGGAGAAAAAGCGTGGGCGAGATGTGATAGCCGAGGAGAATCAATGGATCCCCTTGGGTCAGAGATCCGATCTCCACAAGATGGCCTAGAGACAAGGCACTCCGATGACTGGTCTGAAGCCCCAGATGTACAAAGAGCACACCAGCCCAGAGGAGGTGCTCAGAAAGCTGATGCCAGTTGGTCTCCAACTCAAACCGTCTTGAGATGAAAAAGTATCGAGCTGAGCCGAGTTGGATCTCATCTGGAAAGAGGAAGGACGGGCTGAAGGAGGGGCTAGAATGCACCTACCTGCAAGTGGTCCAAGCTCTGTCTCTCCCCCACTACCTGGACACCCTGGATTATGTAAGAGGCAGGTACAAATGACGGCAGAGCAGGGGTCCTCTGTGGGACTCCCCCTGCAATGTCATTTGCTGAGCTGTTGCTGTCTACAGGCTCCATCTGCAACTTCAACTCTGCTGAACTCCATCGACCGCGACTGACAGCTGAGACTTCTGCCTTCTCTCTAGGCGTCATCTGCAATGTGCTCATAAATCGCATCAGATTGCCCTCTCTTCCCGTCTCAGGACCACAAGGACAAGAACAAGAATAGCAACAACAGCTTCGTGATGGCGTGGCTGGATCTGGCCATCGCGTCTTTCTTCTTCATCTTCTACAGTTTACAATGGATACTCTTCTCTACCTTCAATGCTGTGCTCTACAGCCTGCAACTTGTGGCGTGGCCGCTCGGTGTCCTTTTAAATGCCCTGCTCTTTGTCTTTGCTCCCGTGAAATATACTGTTCGGTGAGGAATATCCCTATGAAGCAGCTGGAAGGAGGAGGACGCTGGCCAGATATGACTGTGGGTGTGCGTGTGCTTGTGACTGACGCATTTTATACTATGCCAAGATTCCTCCTCACACCGGTTTTTGTAATCACACGGAACTTTCCTAGACTAGAGGTGAGGTTAATCCTGATCACGATCTTCCTCCTCCTAGTTCGCTGCTAACATCTCAATCCAGCCTCTGTACATATATGTAAGGTTGACCTGAGGACATAAAACCCGCCCAGACGCCGTCACCTGACACTAGAAATCTGACGCTCACTCACTCACCAAATTCCTCGGCCCACAGTTCGGCTCCGCCGCCTTCATAGGCATCGCCATCGGCGTCGTCTTCAAGCTCACCACCTACTCGACCTTCACGCTCCTCGGGCTCGACAGCGACGACGACGAGGCCGGCAAGAAGCCGCGCTCGCGCTTCTACTCGGCGGGCCCCTCGGCACAGAGCACCCAGGTCTCCCTCCTCTCCGACAGGTCCCACAACTCTCAGCCCGTCACTCCGGTGAGTGAGCGCAAGGACCTCGACGCGCTGCTGGCCGGCATCAGCGACTCGCCCGAGTCGGACCAGCTGCTTGCCGCACTGCAGGGCGCGGGGGCGGGAGGAGGGTGGCGCGACAGCCCCAACACGAAGCGGAAGCGGAGGTCGGCTTCGGGGTTGGGCGGTGGGGGCTCAGGGCTGGCACGGTTCAGCACGATCTTGGAGGAGGAAGATGATTCTCTTTGAAAGAGTCTCTTTGGGTAGCCTGATGGCCTGGCACCACTTGTCCCTGCCCTTATCTTGGAGACAGTCACAAGTCTTGCCATTCGGTAGGGAACAAGAAAAAAGAACAAAATGAGGAAGAAAAAACCCAAGCAGCCGTGTCCGGTTCGATATTGCCATGACCTCTCTTCCTCGCCATCGCATCTCTCTGTCTTTCTCTCTTTCTGTCTCTCGCCACCACATTCTTATCTCCCCACCCCATAGACCCAAACCATGGCTGATACAAGGGTCGCCAGTACCAGCGCAAGAATCGCGATCGGCCATATGATCGTGCCCAACATGGCCATGCTCGTCAGTGCAGCAAAGAGCCCCCCGCAGGAGTGAAGCCGCCATACATGGAAGACTGAAAAGCAGCCGCAGCGGATCCTTGTGTTGGGGGAGAGAAATGTGTCAATTAATCAGTTCAACAGTATGCGAAATGAAAAGAGGCGCAAGGCAAGTTCATGCTGTTGTTGGGGGAAGTCCCTTACCTGCAATGATTCTCACAGGGCTAAACCTGATGCATATGATGAGCGTGCAGACTAGCGTGTACGTGACAGCCCAAGCTATGACGACGGCCATAATATCTGGCGAGAATTCTTGCTTTTTTTAGCCAGAGCTCGAAAATCGTGGGGGCGGCAACATCACACTGGGGGAGGGTTTTAATAGGGCTGGGGAAAAAAAAGACTTGCGTGGTTGGGAAAGCTAGTTGGTGAAGTCGGCCCAGTAGTCTGCGAACCGCTGCCCGATGTCAGGCACGCTGCAGCAGCCGTGGAAGATGTCTACTATGCCGTGGGCGAGCATGGGTTGGGTGTCGGCATACAACATGGCGATGGACGGCATGATGAAGTTGCAAGTGTGAAACTTTGCTAGCTAGCAGCAGTCAATTCGGTCGTAGTGGTTCCAAGCGTGAAGAGTAAGTATTGAGTGCAAGTACTTTAGGTACTCAATTGACATGAAAATAAGTCGGCTTGATTGAAAGGGAAAAAGAAAAAAAGGTTTCCAACACTGCACTTCTCAGTGACAAGATGTCCCATTTTATGTGAAAGTAAAAATTAAAGGGAAGAGAGAAAGAAACACATATATATGTATACAAAGTCCAGCCCGCTCGTTCTTGACCATTGAGGACGAGCAATAGCCGCCCACTATCTGATGCGACCCGTTTGGCGACCTGCAGCTGCGCCCTCCCCGTTGGCAAAAAGGCTGAGACGCGGAAACTCTCATCTGCAATGCAGCAAGGCTCACATCCCGGCCAATGATGCAGAGAAAGTGGTCTGGGAGCCGCCCGCGCTCACAACTGTTGGGATGCAAGCGAATCCATAGAATGCATGTTGGCTGGTCCGGTCATTTGTGTGCTCAGCCTTGGGAGGGCAAGGCGGACTGGGGGCAGGGCTCTGAGCTGCGAACCAGGCCTGCTGGGAACTTCGTTATGCATAAGTAATAATGCAGGGGTTGGTTGGTTGCTTATTGCAGTGTGGTGCGGAGCTGCCTTGTAATTGAGCAGTAACTATACTTACAAAAACCTTTATTGTTGCAGGTTGCCTCCCAATTGCTTTTACCCATGCAAAAACAGCGGAAATAATGTTTAAATTTTGGCATTATTTGAGGGTTCCTCTTGATGATCAAGCCTCATATATATATATATATATATATATATATATCAAAAAAGACAAGTAGGAGTCATGGGCAGAATCTCATGCCAAATGTAAACCGTCACATTTGAAATTGTGAAATGAAAGAAAAATGAGCCTTGTAATCCATGTTCTCATGGATACTTTTGGTACTCTTCTGATACAACTGTGGTTCTAGATAGACTCACTTGAAGCCTCTTCTCTCCTATAGCTGGTACTCTTAACTCCTGTTCCCAGAGTCTTTTGCAATCTCTAATATTTCATGAATGGCATTGTTCCCTTCGATGCTCAGTCTATGATCGTAAGCGATAAGCGTCCCTACACTCAAGGAACAGGCGAGAGCAGGAGGACTATTTAATCAGGTAAGTAAAGATTGAATAGCATTAATACACATCAATCATAATCTCTACATACATGCAATTTGATCACACATGGCATGCAAGATGGACCGGCGACCGTGATTGATAACCAAAATTCCATAGCTTTGGGGCGTCTTATTATCAGAATAGCTTCTTAGATCTAACCCGTACCAAGCTTACCCTTTCCTTGCCAGTCCGTCCGTGCGTCCGTCCATCGGCATGACGTGCTGGAATATTAACTAATAGAAACAAAACCAAGCCTGTCTCTACCGTGACGAACACAAACAGCCCAACTCCAAACGCAGACGCTGGTACCAATCCTCATTGATGGAGTGCACTCTCTTCCCACCCCCTTCCTTTTTCCTAAAAAGTCACAAGAAAAAGAAAAGAGGAAAAATCAAAACAAACCAAAAAAGAAAAGGGACATAAGACGCCAGTGGATGCTCTATCCGTGATGACTCCCCCTTCTCTCTCTCCCCATATTGCCAAATGTGACCTGGCCCTGGGAAACTTCTTGAATCCTAAATTCGGCACATGAAATTTTGTTTTGGCCCGTAAGGGCAGAAAGCCTCATGCGCCATTGTTCGGCTCATCGTACGTGGAGCTGTGATCAGCACTGAGAAAATACTGTTCTTGAAGGTGTGAGTCCTGTTGAGTACTAGACCCAGCATCATCGTAAGGAAGGGTGTGGTTGGGCTCGACGAAGCCGGGTTGACGTGGTGGGCCACGCAGCCAAGGGCTTTCGTCGTAACTGTACGCAATGGGATTGCGACGTGGTTGCCATCCGGTGTCATACCGAGCCCGCTCCTGGCTGTCACGTCGGTGTTGAAAAGGTGGTGGCGGCGGCGGTGGTGTCCGGTGGTAACTCTGACCGCGATGACCGTGATCCTACCTACGGTCTCTATGGTCACGTTCTCCCCGGTCAGCCAACCGCGATCCAACTGGCGACCGACTTCGTGTTCGACGCGAATCCCCTCGGTCTCGACGTCGGTGGTCTTGCTCGTATCTGTCCGAGCGTTCCGGTGCGTAGCTGGGAATATAGGTGTCGGTATCATTTCTGCCACCACGAGCATTGTAGCCATCCCCGTCGCTCCTACCACCCCCTCCACCACCACCGCCCCCTCCTCCTCCTCCTCCTCCTCCGCCGCCGCCGCCTCCTCCTCCGGCCCTGTTGCTGCGAGGGGCCCGGTCCCTATCCCTATGCCCACTGCCATAGTTTTCCATTGGTGGCGGCGGTCGTGGAGGGAGTCCATGAGGTCCTCTGGACCAGGCCGGCATCCTCTCTCCAGGAAACGGCCCATTTCTTTGCGATGGCTGGGGGTATCGACCGCCGTTCATGCCGTTGCGTCCTCCGAAGCCGTCGCCGCTGTTGAAGGCACCGTCCGGACCACCGGTGCCGTGTTGGGGCCCGCGCCCTACGGTGCCACCCTTGGGAGCAGGAGGTAGCGCGGCCTTCCTGTCGTGGAACCTTCTGCGGTCGAGCTCGTGGCTCTCCTCCATGGTGGGCAGATCGCCTGGCTTGGCAGGGAGAGGAGCAGTGTGGAGGTAGGGATGCTCGAGCGCGTCGATCGCATTGATGCGCTTCTTCCAGTCAAGACGGAGCAGTTGCTTGAGGAGAGACACAGCCCCTGGCCCGTACCTAGTATCTGGGTTAATCGTCCCTGGTCTCGGAATATTTTTTTTTGGGGGAGGCCTGGCCCAAGATTGTAATCACTCACTTGCCAAAGCGATGACTCAGGTCGCCGGGTCGCGGTCGTGGTTTGATGGCTTCTGCACCAGGGAGTTGCCTCCAGCCGGGCATATTCTCGTCCGTGGGAGTTCCGCATAGATCGAAGATGATCTCCAGCTGGTGGCCGTCGCTCTCACCAGCCAAGATCGGTTTGCCCCACAGCATCTCTCCGAAAACGCAGCTATTTTTTTAAGTCGTGGTGAGCGCAGATTCCCCTAGCAAGACGTCAGGGTTCGGAGGCCACACATACCCAACACCCCACATGTCAATAGCGGTGGTATACTTCTTGAGGTGGAGAAGCAGCTCGGGAGGTCTGTACCAGCGCGTGACCACAAGACTGGTGTAGTCGCGCCTGCCGTCGCCACCTCCACAGCCCTTCTTAGGCGGCGGCTCGTCGTACAGCCTCGCCAGACCAAAGTCTGCGATCTGGAGAATGCCCTTGTTGCTGATGAGGAGGTTGGCTGCCTTCATATCTCGGTGTAGGATCTTGTTCTCGTGGAGGTACTTGAGGCCCTCGAGAAGCTGCTGCAGGTAACACTTGATCTGCGGCTCGGTAAACCTGATGGTGGGGTTGTCGAGGAGGCCCGAGAGGTCGTGGTCCATGTACGGCGTAGCCATGTAGATGATCGGCTTCTTGCGCTTGTCGACTAACAAGATACAGCATCAGTCAACCACTGCCGTATCTTTGGCTGAGGAGGAGAAACCGGAAGACTCACTGCCCCTCGGCGGATGCTCCACCGCCATGTCTTCCATCTTGAGGACGTTCTTATGTGACAACAGCTTGAGGAGTTTGATCTCTCGCAGGGCCGTGATGGGAAACTATAACCAGTATGCGTCAGCAGAGCCCTCTCCAGCGTTAGGATGCGCCATGGCTGCTCTCTGGCCGTGGGCTGTTCCTCCCCTCCCCTCTCAAAACTTACCCCATCCTTCTCGTTGTGCATAATGATCTTCTTGAGCGCGACAACGGCACCCGTCTTCTTCGACCTGGCACGGTGGACCTCACCAAAGGTTCCCTCGCCCAGCTTGCCCAGGAGCTCGTAGTCGCCGATGCGGGAGCATCCCGAGAAGCTGTTTTTGGGCGCTGGTGCTGGACGGCAAAAGTGTACGGCGAGGCGGTCGCGCCGGCACCGAAAGATGATGCGCTCATCGTGGTGGGCCAAGGCCGCTTCGAGGTCTCGTCGCGCAGTACCCCGTAGCCGTGTCGCGCGCTGGTCAGTGTTGGGACGAGAAGGTGTGTCTCTCTGTGTGTGTGGAGGGGTGTTTGTGGCGTGGCGATGGTAAGGAAGGTCCGGGCTGAGCTTCAGCTTCCGGCGGCCCAGAGTCGTCGTCTGTTTGAATTCAAGGCTTCATTGAAGCTAGGGAGGGTAAACCTTCTGAGAAGAGAAGAAAAATAAAAAGCAGCATTCAAACCATGCCTCTAGTTCTTTTTGGCCTCCCCCTTCTCTTTCCTCACCGTATTGTGTGCCGAGAAGGGATTTTTGAAAAAGGCGACTGCAGAAACAAGAAAAAGAGGTTGTGGAAGGTTGGAGAGTTTGGAGGGTTGGAAAGTTCTCCGTCATTTGCTTGTTGGTACTTACTTGAGTTTTGGGGTGAACAGCAGGGATCAGAAGTACTAGTGTCATAGTGCTATGTACTTACTTAGGTAAGTACCTAACATTCCAACTTTGTACCATCCAAACCGCGGCAGGGGTCGGCGCACAGACCAACTCCCGACATGGGCACTGCACTGCACCGGGCATCACACACTCACTGGTGGAGCTTTTGCAACAAGAGCCTCCACTCCCGACTTCATGACATAGATTCATTCTCGCCTCTCTCTCCTTGACCTCTCAACCTCGACCGCGGCAACCCTCACGACAAAGAACCCCTAATCGAGATTGAATCATGGCTCCTCAACCTCCCAAGGGCCTTCCTTCCACGTACAGGCCAAACGTGCCCCCTTCCTACCGCTTCCTCGCGACAGGTCTGGGCGCGACCATGTGGTTTTTCGTACGTCGTCTTCGTCCCCTCCTCTCTTACCCCCCACCCAATTGGATATAAAGGACTAGCCATTGCTGACTCTCTCTCCCTCCCCCTCTCTCTCTATCACAGATCATGTACCGCATGAAGAAGGACGGTCCGTAGTCACCTCTTCCGAATGATGATCACCCGAGAACGAACCCGACCGTAATACCGAGGCTACCTACTGACACATTTCGATACACAGGACCGGTCTTGTTCGGCCAGAAGCACCCTTGGGACCACTAGACGATATTCTTGGAGGAAAAGAGGGGAAAAAGAGCATGGTTCATACATATGGTCATCAGAACCTTGGCGTTACGGTCACACTGGCTCGTTCTCGGAGCACGCACAGGGTGAAGGGCTGAACGGGTCAGAGAGGAAATCGCAGGGTTCAGTGAAATCAAGAAGACTCGTCAGATCTGGAATCGATCTTATTCTTATCTATAAGAAGGAGGAGATGTCCGCTGAGAACGCGATTCCGTGACACAACAATTATGAACTAGGGCTTCTGGAATAGATAATGGCCCACCCCCATGTGTCACCTCCCTCGAATGCGAACAACTCAGAGCAGGCCATGTAGAAGATCTGCCACCTGTTGTACCACGTGGCAGCGTTCTCTTCGCCATACGTCTCGACGAGGTGCGGCCACAGCTTCTTCTTGTTCTTGATCATCGTCGACAGCCAATCCTTTTTACATCACGTCAGCGCCCGTGCCAGTGCGATTTAATTCATGTTCCCTAAAAACACCAAAGATAATAAAAAGGGCGGACTCACCTCGCAGGTCTTGGAATAGTGCACCCCGTTGACCCACCACTGTTTCTCGATCTTGAGGTCCTTTTGGTGATATAGCAGCAAGTCCAGAGACGGCATCGTGCCCCCGGTGAAGAAGTGCGTGGTCATCCAGCCCTCCTCGTAGTCGTACGGGGTATCCTTGTGGCAGAAAATGTGCAGGAAGAGCTTTCCGCCCGGCTTCAGCGCCCTGGCCACCTTTGCCATGAGCTTTTCATGGTTCTTCATGTGCTCGAACATCTTTTGAGAGACCTTGTCAGCACAAAGCCTGCGTGATAAAATTGTTGATTCGGAAGAGGGGGAGGGACAGAGTACCTACCTCGATTGAGACAACCCGATCAAAGCTCTCAGGCTCGAATTCATAATCCACCACATTCCCCGTGATGACTGTGAGATTCTTCAAGCCCTTCTCCTCCGCCCTGGCATCGATAAACTGCTTCTGAGTCTTGGAGTTTGAGAACGCAGTGACCTTGGAGTTGGGCAGCATCTCAGCGAAGAAGAGCGCCCCCGAGCCCCAGCCGCACCTTTTACGCCACAGAAGCTCCTCTGGTCAGCACTGAAGATGCAGCACACACACACACACACACACACACACACACACACGAGCCTGGCTAGGGAAAAGACAAGAGAGAAAAGGAGAAATCCAGAAACTCACCCCAGATCCAGCACGCTCATCCCATCCCGCAGTTCCCCGCGCTCCACATAAGCACTCAGCATGGCAACCTCGGCCTCGCCCAAGGTCTCGCTGCCCTTGGGGTACAGACACGCCGAGTACTTGAGCCGCGGGCCGAGCGTCTGCAGGTACACGCCCGTGCCGACCTCGTAGTGCTGCTGGTTAGCGGCAGCCGTCTCGACGGCGATGGGCCGGGCGCGCGAGGCCGCGATGTAGTCCATCTTGCGCTGCAGGGCCGCAGCCACGGTGTCGGAGCGGATCTCGTCCAGGCGCTGGCGGAGCTGGCGGCGGATGCCGGCGCGGATTACGGCGTGGGGGAGGTAGCCGCTGTCGAGGACGGTGTCGAGGAGAGAGTCTGGTTGGGTGGGAGGGAGGGCTTAAGTTATGGGCGTAATGCGAGTTGGGTTTTGAGACGCGTCGTGTTATACAAATATATGTACACATATAGATGGAGACACTTACCGTAATTCATATTGACTTCTTTGGTTGCTGTGTTGTGTGTTTCTCAATGTTCTCACTGGAAGTCAATTGAAGTGAGACGTCCTCTGTTCCCTCTTTAAAGGTTTCAAATTAACAGCCAATTAGGTCTCAAAACTAGACACTAAAACCTCGAACACCAGAAAATCAAATATAAAAATGAACCTTTCTTCTGTGAGCAGTGTACTTGTGAGAACGGAGAGGATTTACTTGAAAGCAGTAGTGGTTTGGTTGAAAGTTGTTGAGGCTACTGTAAGAACGGAGGACGGCCGCAGCAGCGATCGTGGCAGAGAGTCATGCGGTCATAGTGCAGCCACGGGAGGGTCCAAGCCGTGAAACACATTCAGGGTGCAGCTTTCCACCGGACCAAGCCTCAACTGGGTAATTAGCACGAAAACATGGGATGAGGCTCAAGCGATCTGCAAATCTGTACGATGATCAAAATCGAGGTGGGGATTTTCTTTTTGACCTTCCCACACATGGGCATGCAGGACAGAATCTACTATGGTAGATATCTTCTCAGATCCACAACAAGTTGGTCCCTTACAAGTTATCTATCACCCATCGGTCTTGGCATGTGTGACAATAAAGAAGGCCCTACATCAGCCCCTGCATCTCCTCCCTGATGACCTTATACTGTTTTCTCTGCTTCCTCCTCCCTGTCGCCGCCTGTCTGAGCTTGCCAATGACCCTCGCCAGCCTCTGGAACACATGCTTCTCGCCCGTCCAGGCGGCGGCGATGTAGACCAGGCCCAGCATGACAAGGAACAGCTTAAAGTCCCAGCTGATCTTGGTCAGCTGCATCCCCTGGCCAGCCAGCGCGCGGGCCCCATCACCATGTACAGCGTGATGAGCAGCGTCACGCCGATTGTCGCCATAAACGGCCAGTTCTTGCTCACGCCGACGCGGAACGGCGGGCCGGCGTTAAGCACCACGCCGGACAGGATGTACTCGAAGCAGCTGACCAGGAACAGCGCTGTGTTGTCCGAGTTCTTGATGTTCGACTTGTCATGGTTCACCTTGGGCGGGATGTACCACGGCTGCCTCCGGACCACCACAAACGACACGGCCTGGATCAGGATGCAGATGCACATCTGCCCGATGAGGGGCGTCAGGACCTTGCGGGAGACCAGGTCCGCGGTCGGCCTCTTGCGGCAGAGCTCGGAGAACGGTCCCGCCCAGGACATGAACACCGCGATGGGGAGGATCAGGGCGAGGTCGATGAAGAGGAACTGGAAGTCCCCGAGGTTGGAGGCCGAGGCGTAGAGGAAGGACACAGAGCAGAACTGGATCGCCGAGTACAGGCTCATGTACTTGAAGCAGCTGAAGCTGGTGACGAGCGCCGCACGGCCTTCGCGGATGACGGCAGGCACGCAGGTGATGTCAAAGACCCGGCTCGTAAACGGGGCTGCTACTGATGCCTCGGCCTCGGACAGCGAGATGCCTACATCTGCCGCCTTCAGCGCGCCGCAGTCGTTGGCGCCGTCGCCGCAGAAGCCAGCGCAGTAGTCGATGCTCTGGAGCTTCTCGACGAGCTCGTGCTTCTCGTCAGGCGACATGCGTGCGTATATCTTGCCCGCGACGAGCATCCTGTGGAGCACCTCGACGGGCGCGAAGTCGACAACCCAGCGGAAGACGTCGCCGCTGACGGCAATAGAGTAGTTGCGCAGGTTGGAGATGTTGTACGGGAGCGAGGCGTCTCCTCCCACCGGTGCTGGCAGCGGCACGAGCGTCTTCTCGTCCAGCTGGTAGGCAGGGTCGTCAATGCTCTCCCACTGCAGCTTTGCCTCGGGATCCCTCGAGTGTCCCTCGGCGAAGCGAGGTACGAAGCAGTGTGCCGTCTTGTGGATCAGGCTGCACTCCCTGGCGACGCTGATGGCCGTGAGGATGTTGTCCCCCGTCACCATCACAGCGCCGATGTTGGACTGCAGGAGCTCGTCGAGCACCGCCGCCGTGCTCGGCTTCAGCTTGTTCTCGAAGATGATGAACCCGACAAAGTCAAGGTCAGACTCGACATCTGCCCGCGTCATCTTCTGCGCCTTGACCCAGGTCAGCTTCTTGATGTGCTTTGTGGCGCACCCGATCACGCGGTACCCCTTGTGGGTATAGTAAGCCAGCTGCTCCTCGTAGTCCGACGGGAAGCTCTCGGGTCGACAGATGTCTCGCATGCACTCGGGCGCTCCCTTGACGTAGATGTCTCCGCTCTGCTGGCCAAAGGTGCGCACGATAACACTCATCCTCCGGAGCTGAGAGACAAACTCAAACAGCTTGAGCACGCCCAGCTCGACAGGCACCAGCTCGCCGGCCCTGTTGGTGCTGCTCAGCTCATGGGCCATCTCTGGCGGCGGCCTTGCGACCGACGGCGAGAGGCCCAGGTTCTCCTCGTCGTCGTCGCCGCCTGAGCTCTGCTGCCCTTCCTCGTATGTCCACCGGGTAAAGTCAAACATCTTGACGTCCAGCGGGTCTCCCACAAGCTCATCGTCGATAGACCGCAGGGAGTGACATGTGGCCATTGTGTATAAAGCTGCTTTCTGCACATCGTAGGACGGAGCAGAGGGCCCGTCACCTGCTGCTGCAGCAGAATTTGCCCGCGGTACCATTGTCGCTGGGTCGGTCAGGACGTCGTCGAACCGATTCGCAGCCCGGTTGACCACCCGCACGCCCAGAATGTCCAGGCCGTCCTCGGTGAGCGTCCCGGTCTTGTCAAAGCACATGATGTCCAGCTTGCCGCCGACGTTGACTCTCTGCGGGCTGATGCAGAAGATCTGCTTCGCCTTCAGCCGGTTCAGCGCGAAGTTGGTTCCGATTGTCAGTGTAGCAGGCAGAGCGGGCGGCACGACGATGGTGATCAGGTCCAGCGCCCGGACAATGATGAGGTGCCAGGCCAGGCCCAGGCGGATGAAGTTGACAAAGGATGCCGTAAAGCCCACCAGGGCCACACATCCCATCACTGCGATGTAGCGGAACGAGTCCCGGTAGAATTTGAACCCTGAAGGCTTGGGGAAGAGCATGGATCGGACCAGGGCCCCCTTGGTGGTGTCAAAGCCTGTCCTGACGACCATGGCCAGCGCTACGGCCTCCTCGTCCCGGTCGTCCTGGGGCTTCCTGGCGCGGATGATCTTGGTGCCGCAGAACAGAAAATGTCGCGCAATCTCTGGCATGACCTGCGATGCTGACAAGTTCAAGTCCCTCAGCGTGTCGTCTGTGGCCGGGACCTTGGAGACAGGGACCGACTCTCCCGTCAGCATGCTTTCGTTGACGATGCAGTCTCCGCTGAGCAGGAGGCTGTCGCTCGGGAACTGCAACAGGTTCGGATCGGTCAGCTCGTAGATGTCGCCCGGCACCAGCTCCCCCGAGCTGATGTAGCTCCAGAACCCATCTCTCAGCACCCGGACGTCGCACTCGAAGCGGGAGATCTCCCTGAGGCGTCTCATCGTCGAGCGCGTCTCGATGAGGGTGGTCGCGATACTGACCACAGACATGACGAAGATGGCGACGGCGTAGTAATAATATGAATCCATCGACCACAGCACCAGACTTGCGATCTGGAACACGTAGAAGGGATGGAACACCTCGTCGACGAGGAGCCGGAAGACGGACTTCTGCTCGATGTCGATGAGGTTCGACCCAAAGACCAGCTCGCGGTTGCTCTTCTCCTCGCTGTCCACGCCCTCCCTGACGGCCAGCACGTCGGTCCACAGGGGATCCTTCCACCCGTTGCTCACTCTGAACTTGTCCCCGAGCGGGTGGTAGTAGAACCGCACATAACGGTAGTTGATTACCCTCAGCTCGTCCACGATCGGGTCGTCGTCGTACTCCAGGGTGTACGCGCTCGACGAGAGCTTCTTGCCGGGGCTCCCAAAGACCGTAGAGAGCGCCCGTCCGTAGGGCTTGGAGTCAACGTCCAGGATGGCCATCTCGTTCCACTGGTTCTCGATGACCACCCACGACGCTTCCCTGAGCGGCGCCTTCTTCCCAGTCAACCAGACATGCCATCTTGGCAGCCACCGAAACAGGAGCCAAGCCAGCCCGAAAGATGCCACACACATGAACGTGTACGCGGTCAGCCCGACGGTGCTGGTCCGAAACCCGGCGATGACGATCATCAGGTCCTCATTTGGCATGTATACCTTTTGTGAGAAGCGCCCGCCGCCGTAGGCGCTCGTCTCGGTCATATTGCTCTCTCGCCGTATCAGCCGTGAGTGGACCGAGTGGTGAGAGTGGGCCGAGGAGCGCCTGCGCGCGAAGGAGTCGTCATCCTGTGATGGCCTGCCGCTGGAATCCGGGCTCTCCTGTGGGAGAAGCACACCCGTGACCGCCTCATCGTCGTCGTCGTCTTCGTCGCCGATATCTACCGCAAAAGGGATCTCCTCCAGGTCCTCGATCGACACGACCCCCTCCTCGGCGAGAAGCGCCTGTCTGTCCAAATCTTCAGGGTCGTCTGGGTAGAAGGCGAAACTGGTGGTCGAGGAGGCACGGCTCCGGCGACGGTGGAAGGCTGATATGCTCGTGGGCAGGGACTCGGCGACAGGTCCAGAATAGAGCTGGCATCATGTGATGTCAGCCGGTCAAGTTGCTCGCCCGGTTCTCATGGGAGAGGTTCCGGTGATTCTTTTGGAGGGTCCCTTCTTACCTCGTCATGTGCCATCTCCACGTCCTCAAAGATGCTCGAGGTGCTCTGGTTCAAGCTGACCCGCCTGTACAGACCTGGCGAGGGTTGAGCACTGTGGTGGCCGTCGCCGGCAGCAGCTTGGGCGTCCTCCATCCTTCCTCTGCTCCTGCTCATGCTCCTGTTGCTGCTGCTGCTTCCTCTTCCTCCTCCTCCTTCCCCTCCTCGGCGCCTGCGATCCAGGGCGGCACCTTCTGGGTGGTCCATGGCTGGCTGGCTGACAGGGGCCTCCTATGGCCTGGACGAAAGAGAGAGGGGTCTGAATCTTTGCATTTGTCCTGCTGCTGGAGCTGGTGTATGCGGTGTGTCGTCTGACCGCGGGCAGAGCAGCGGCAGGAGACCTGGATTACTTAAAACTTTCCGGGCTGAAAGAGATAAGGACGGAAAGCCGTCATAGGCGATAGGGTAGGGCGATCTGCAGTGGGTCGGCAGGGGGCTACAGAACCACTCAGTGCTACGGACAGCGTCGCCTAGCGTGCTACAGGTGACCCGGCTTAGGCATGCAAGGGTAAGTGTCTACTGTAGCTAGGCCTACAACATACATAGTATGTACTGAGTGCTTAGCACTAATTCCGTCACCACCAACCATAGTACGCAGTATCCTGCACATCTAATCCTACATACACAAATATTCGAGAGCATTGTCCAAATGAATTTCGTATAAAGACTTCTGTAGACGCAAACTCTTTTGTCGGCATTTCAAACTCGAAAGTATCAAGGTTGAATCTGGGGGCCAGAGCCGAGCCTCAAGAAAACGTTCAATCGTCCTCCAGCCTGGTGGTGAACCTACAAGGCTCGCACATGATCAGCTATGTAACTTCTCACTGGACAGCCTACCTTGCAAGAGGGTGACTTGCAGTCGAGATACACACCTAGCATAACGGCATGTCCAATCCAAGGCCTCGACTTCCACCTCCATTCGAAAGAAATGCACTTTGGAACGCCTTGACGGGGGCTTAGACTCGACAGGTCGTCAGGTATGCCACAAGCTCCAGCAGAGGAAAAAAGGACGGACATGTAAGCCAAGCCTTTCTTGCTCTCTCTCTCTCGGGGCCACAGTACTCTCTCTGTACACGCAGAGTCTGACATGAAGAAATCAAGCGACACCACCAAATTGCTGCTGCTGCTGCCTTCCAACTCGGGACAGCCGCGACAATAAAGCACAGCGCCCACCTCATCTCAAACTATCATCACAACTCCTACCGTAGTTGGTTCAAGGTGAATAAATTACTTGTCAAATGCCAAGGGAAAAGCACGCTCAGTCTAACTCCAAAAATAAAAAAAAGTACCGTGTCCATATATCGTGTCTTTTTTTATTTGAATTTCCCTCGCTTTCTCCCCCCTTTTTCTTTTTTTTTCTTCCTATCTCTTGCCCCTCCCACACTATCCCATGCAAATAAAAAAATCCAGTGAAGAATGAAATGGATGTAAGGACGTATGTATGAACGTATGAATGACGAAACGGTGAATTTGGTCCACACGCCCCCCCGTCAAGTCAAACCAGCCCAGCCGCCCTCCCGCAAACATTCACAACATACACATACACGTACAAAACAGGCAATCGTACATGGCTTCATTTACCCATTCCGCCATCTACCACCAGTAGAAGCAGCAGCAGTATCATCTTCTTCAATGACTCTCGCACCGAAGATGCCGATACTGCATCACATCATCCCTCCCCCTCATCCTCCCCCTCCCATTCGTGACATCGCGCATGGGACTCCCCACGAGCCTGATTGTGTCCCTGCCGTCGGTGGTCTTCTTAAACGGCGACAGCAGAAACGACCGTGGGGACTGCTGAGGAAACGTGGAGGTGGATAGCCTCAGCCCAGGTCGCGCACTCTATGCGCTGGCCTCGATGGGCTCGGGCATCTCGTCAACTTCCTCGAGAGCGCCGTTCTCGTACCCGTCCTGTGAGCCGTACTCCATCTTCTCCTGCTGAGCGATGGCCTGGGCCGACACGATCTCAGCAAGACGCTTGAGACGGGGAGTTTGTAGCCCTGTTAGGAAAAAAAAAAAAGATTGTTAGTGATGACTGTTACATCTTTGGAAAAAGGATGAGAAGACGAATATTTTTTGCTTACATGAAGGCGTGTAAGTCTCGAGCGCGGTAATCACTCGAGGCTCAGCAATCTCGTATGGGCCGCTATCATCCATATCGACAGCCTGCAGGAGCAAGACATCGCTCTTCTCAGTGACTCGTGATGCCACAGCCTTCATGATCTCACCGTTGATCGGCTGCTCGTAGTCGGCAACGAGGTACTGGTTCAGAAGCTTCTGAATTTGGTTGGGGGAGAGCCTGCATTTCGTCAGTACTTTTTTTTTTTGTATAGAAAGAAATCCATCTAGGGGAAATGACATACATCCAGCAGATATCCTGGATGATCTCGATATCGTTGAGGGTGGCCTTCTTCAGCTGCAAAAGCTTTGTAGCTTGCTGCAAGGGGTTGTTAGCACTACACACACATAAGTCTGCAGGGTAGATGACAGTTGCCGGCGGACTTACCATCAGGTGCTCGAGCTGTAGGGTGCCCTCGGGCATGTCGTGGCTCTTGCACCACTCCTCGATGCGGGTGATGTTGTAGTTGATCTGCAGGCCACGCTTCCAGGACAGGAAGTTGCGGCGCATGAGCAGGTCGTTGAAGGCGGTCACGCCCACCAGGCGCAGCAGCTCGGTGATGGTCTGGGTGATGATGGAGTCCTCCAGGTAGTAGGCCTTCATGGCGCGGAAGACGCTGTTCAGCAGGCTGAGCAGGTTGTCCATGCTGTAGGCGGGCTGCGAGTTCGTCTGCAGGAGCTTGCCGAGGAATCTGTTATTCTCATTCGTGACGAAGCCCGGCAGCGACTGGGACTCGATGATGGCGGGGATGATCATCTTGTTGAGCTTCTTCTTGAGCACCTTCATCCACGTGTGGTAGATGTTGAACTCGAGGCTCTCGAGGTCGTGCTTGACAATCTCCAGCAGCCGATCGTACTCATAGTTGTCGGTCTTCTGTGCCTCGTACCAGTCCTCGGCGAGGAACACAAAGGAGAGCATCTCGTGCACGTTAGAGAGCCAGAAGGCGCCTGGGTTGATGGCCTCCTCGCCGTCGTGCGCCATAACCTCCTGCTGGATGGACTGCATGACGTTGGCGAGGAAGCGCTCCGACTCCTTGACGAAGCCGTTGTTCCACATCTCGGACGTGACGAGGTTGATGAGGTAGGAGGGGAAGAGGACCTCCTTGTCGGAGGGCGGCGGGTTGGTGTTGGGAGAAGGAATCTTCAGGTTGCGGATCAGGCCCATGGTGACCTCCTCGTTCAGGCCCTCCTCGTCTGCCAGCAGGGCCTCGAGCTCCATCTCGATGCTGTCGATGCCCTGCAGGGTAGAGCCGGACATGACGGCCTGGCGGCCGGTGACAGCCATGGAGACAGGACGAGGGTTGTAGGCACCGCTGAAGCGGTCGACGTCCCGGATCTCGGCTCCGGCGCTGCGCCTCTTGGAGGGCTTCTTGGACGAGACCAGGTTGATGAGGCCGTTGGCCACCGGCTGGACGCCGTTGACGTTGAGCTCGCCGTTGATGGGCGCCTGGCGCCTGGCGAGCTCCAGGGCGTCCTGGAGCTCGACGAGCTGCTGGCGCAGGTTGTTCTTCTCGTTCTCGTGGCGGGTAGACTCCGTCTTGAGGACCTCGAGCTCGGTGCTGGAGGCCCGCAGGGACTCCCGCAGCTGCCTCTCCTCGTCCTGCATCCGCTTGACGTTGGCGGCGGACTCCTCGAAGCGTGCCTGCAGGTCCTTCATCTCCTCCTCGAGGACCTGGAGGCGCGCCGCCGAGATACCAGCCTGGTTGGCCTCGGCCTGGAGATCCTTGGTCCGGGCCTCCAGCGCGTTGTGCCGGGCCTGCCACGACTTGATCTGGCCCTGGTAGTTCTCGACCTGGCTCTTGAGCTCCTTGTTCTGGGTCTTCATCGTACCGAGGGACTGGGTGAGCTCGACGACCTTGTTCTCGAGCTTGTACGAGATCTGCTTGAGATCGCGGGCCTCGGTGCGCAGCGTCTTGTACTCCTTGCGTGCCACCCGGCCGCGCCACAGGGACTGGATGAGGACGACCTTCCTGCGGTACTGTCTCCAGGTCTGGAGAGAGCGCCTTGAGCGCCACACCCGCTGGATGAGCACCACCGCGTTGCCGACACGCGTCTCCATGATCTCCTTCCTGCGCAGGTAGCCCTTGATGGCGGCCTGCGCGAGGACGAGGTCGGCCCGGATGCGGAGGAACTTCTTCCTCTCCTTCTGGCCACGCCACACGCGCTGGATGGTGGTGGCGGCCTTGGTGGTCCGCAGCTCCTGAGCCTGCCTCCTAGCTGCATAAGCCCTGGCAACGGCCTGGACGCGGACGATGGCCTCCCGGGCGTCGAGATACCTGCGGCGGTAGTACTTGGCCTTGAGGTTCTTCTGGATCATGATGGCGCAGTCGTTGAGCCTGTTGGTGCGGAGGTTCTCGAGGAAGGCCAGCATACCGGCGCGGAAGAAGATCTTGGTCAGGCCCAGCTGGTACTTGTCCTGGCCCCCTCCGGTGCTCTCTCCGAGGGCCTTGGCCAGGATGGCGCTGGCCATCTGTCGGATCTCGGACGTCCACTGCTTGGACGGCACCAGCATGTAGTACCGCAGCGCAAACTCCTCGTATGTCCACCTCGTAGGATACCCAGCACAGCTGATCCTGACGGTCTCCAGGACACCACAGGCGCGGAGCTGGCTCAGGACCATGGGGCCCTCAAACTTCCACGCCTCCTTGGCCTCGTTGGGCTTGATACACCTGATGTAGTGCACATCCGTGTTGTTGATGGTGCTCATCAGCTCGATCAGCGAGGACCGGAAGATACCGCCGAGGGTGGGCTTGCGGTTAACAGCCACGCCGATCTTGCGGCCTGCAGCCGGCTTGACGGAGCTCGAAGTCGCCGACGCAACGTCCTTCTCGCGGACCGACGCGGCAGCGTCGAGCACCGACACCAAGAAGCTGTTCTTGCTCGCCCTGAGGACGGCCATGTGCTCGTCCGGCACAGTGTCACGGTTCTTTTCTATGAAACCTTCCGACTCGTACGTCACGTCGACAGCATAATGGCACACGGTAAAGGCCGACTTGCCAAAGCGGGGCTTCTTGAAGAACTTGCTCTTGTCGCCCGTGGCAAAGTTGGTGTGCAGCTTGGTGACGAACTGATCGTCGGAGCCCATGGGGAGCCTGGACTCCTCGTCGAGCAGCGTCAGGATGCCCATCTTGCCCTCGATGAGGTCGATGCAGGGCTGGTTGTCCGAGAAGTCGATGAAGGTCCAGTCGATCTTCTCCCTGAGGTACTCCTCCTGCTCCAGCTTGAACACGTGCTGGTTGAACTCCTGTTGCAGCTTCTCGTTGGCGTAGTTGATACAGAACTGCTCAAACGAGTTCTTGGCGAAATGCTCGAAACCGTAGATGTCGAGCACGCCGATGAAGGACTTGACCTGGCTCAGCACCTCGTCGGTGGCAAGGCTGCGGTTGATGATCTCGACCAGCCAGTCGAACAGGCTAGAGTAGATGTATTTGGCGACGGAGTCCCGGACGACGATGGCCTGGGCCTGGGACAGGTTGGAGATGATCTTCTCACCCCTAGTGATCAGCTGCTTCTTAACGATCCACTTGGCAAACTCGGCGGCGTCGATTCCGAGGATGGCGCAGGCCCTCTCCAGAGAGGGCTCAGAAGGGGCCAGCACGCTGTCGTTGCGCGAGGCACCGATCTTGACGTTGCCCAGATGCAGAAGACCAGCCAGCATCTTCAGGATCTCGGTCTGGGTCGCGTCGTCGACGCCGACCGTGGTCAGGGAGTCCATGGTGGCCCTGAACTCGGCCTTGTCGTCGACGCCGTCAATGGTGGGCGCGTTGCCCTGGTTGAGATACTCGAACTGCTCCACCGGCAGGAGGCCCAGCTCAGACTTCTGCGCCTCGGGCATGCCGGCAAGCATCTGGTAGAAGATGTGGTAGTTGCGCTCCTTGAGGGGCTGGAAGACCAGCCTCGACCGCTCCAGCAGGTATGTCCTGATCTTTGCGCCGATGATGTTGGTCTCGGTGTCGAACATGATCTCGATGTACTTTCCGAACCGGGACGAGTTGTCGTTTCGAGTCGTCTTGGCGTTGCCGAAGGCCTCCATGATAGGGTTGGTGGCCAGGATCTGCTCTTCCGTCTCGCTCATGGCCTCGGCGCCCTTCTTGGACTTGGCGCCGGGGTTGTCTGGTGATTCACGGGTTGCGAAATACCTCATGATGTACTTAGCACTCACGGTCTTTCCCGCACCGGACTCACCAGACACCACGATCGTCTGGTTCTTGCTGTCCCGGATCATGTCTGCAAAGGCCTCCTCGGCAATCGCGAAGAGATGCGGTGCCTGTGTCGCCCTCTGCTTCCCGGCGTATACCTGGACCATGCCGGGGACATAGAGGGAGTCGACACGGGCGAAAGGGTTGGTAGCTATTAGCACGATACCGGAGTATGTGTAGATCTCTTTCTGGACGTAGCGAAGCCGGATAGCTTGGAGGACTGGAGGGGGAGCAATTGTGGGTTAGAAATGAATCGAGCATGCGGGTTTCAAGGGGGAGGAGGAGGCTCTGGCCAGGTGAGATGCGTACCTGCTGGCTCGTTCAGGTGGGAGAGGTTGGTCAGGTCATCGCTGGCCTCGAGCATGGTCGGGTTCATCAGAGGGGGCAGCGACTCGTCATTGCCGCTCTCGAGGGCGGCCAGCGTGAGCTTCACCTCTTTTTCCTGCTCAGTATGTCAGAAAAAGGGAGCCCTCTTGCCAGCCTGTGTATATGCCGCTGCGCTGCCTCTTCGCAGCGGCTGGGCCATCTGTAGATTCGTACCTCGCCATTTTCGAGCTGGAAGGTCAAGACCACCTTGTCGCCATCGACCTGTTTCTTTGTGACCTCGGAAGCAACCCAGCCATCCGTGGCATCGGGCTGCCACGCTCTTGTGCCAACATCGTAATTCGAGGACATGTTCCACGATCTGAAAGGAGCCCTCGTAGGCTAAGGGGGGGGGGAGGGGAGGTCGCGGTCTGTCGTTGATCGATTAATGGAAATAGGTAAGGACGGAGGTTTGGCGGAGGAGGAAGAAGGATGGCAGTCTGTGAAAAGACACTACCAGAAGCAAGGTTGGCGGATAGCGCTGAAAGAAAGAGACATCCGTGATGGAATTACCAAAAGTCTTTAAAAAGGGGAGGTGGGTTTAGTTCAGAGGGTATCAAGAACTAGGCAAGAACCAAAAATACAATTCGACACACCAGCCGTTGCGTGGTCTCTGGACCGAGAAACCAAGCTTTGGGGAGCAGGGGCAGATGAACCAGAAGGTGGTGAGTTTGGATCTTGGACCAGCGCCAACCTCCTTGTGTGTGTGTGACAAAGGAGGAGTCGTGGACGCGTGAAGTTGGAGAACCAACAAGTCACTCGCTGTGTGTGTTTGGGGGGAGGAGGAAAAAGAGGTTACGCCGTGCCGTGTGCCGTGTCGTGTCGTTGTCGTGTCGTCGGTCGAGGACGAGACGGGACGGGAAACGCTGCGGTGTGCGTGGTGCTGGGTTAAGGTTGGGGGTGTGTGCAGAGAGGTGCATCAAAGCTGCGACAGGATAGTCTCCGAAGCAAGGCTAGTCCAGACCAGGGAACAAAAAAAAAAAAGCTGCTGTGCTGGTTCCCAGGGCCCCTAGGTGGTTGTGTGCGTATGTATGTTTTGAGGGTGTGGCACGCCTCGCTTCGTCTCGCTTCCCACGTTCATGCGGGCGGTCTGCAGCGTCCCCCTCAGCTGCTGGGGATGGATCTGTAGGCTGATCAGTGATCAGTGATAGGGGGTGGATCGTGCGTGCGTGCTCACTGACCGCTCCACGCTTTGCCCGCTGGGGTGGAGCGTGGAGCCCCCTGCTTGGCTGTCACTTGTCCAATGCGACCCGTGGACCCTCAGTGCCGTCAGGTTTAGTACCAAGTATGGAGCTTGGGCCAGTGAGGTGACTTGTTCAGGCTCTCCCCCCCCCCTTCCCCCTTGTCCCCCCTTCAACACACGGGTTGTCCAGTCAGAACCCTTTTTTTTTCTTTTCTGCTGATTTCCCTTACAAGATCTCGCGTTGTTGGTAGCGAGATCGGATGAGTGAGGGCAATTGGGTTGTATCAGGGCAGGAATGGAACTTTTGATATGTCTCAGAAGCGATCAACCAACCCTTTTTCTTTTTCGTTTCTTTTTGCCTTCTCTCCTTTGATGTTCCTGGCGTTGCAGCAAAGCAAGGTGTGCCACATCGATGTACTGTGGTAGGCTCGAGCTAAAACAGTCCATATACTTGGTACCTCTTGTAGTACATAGTACATAGGTACTTACTTAGTATATGCAGGGGCCGGGTAGCTCAACGCCTTTAGGTTCCAGCCGCGCTAAGAGACCCTAAAATGGGTCCCCAGTGGGTGGTCGGGTGGTCCAGCAGCCACTGATGGTGTGGTGTGCTGGCCTGAAGGGCGGTGGCAGCTGAACAACGAACTGGACAAAAACGGCCGCGATGCCTCTTGAGTCGCTCTCGAGGTGCCATATGATGGATGTAGAACGAGTAGTCAGTCATCTGCTACACTTCTGACTACGCACGCCGCTCCCAAAAAAGACCACTGACAGACTGGACGCACCAGCCGTAGTCATCCTTCGTCGAGGATGAGGTGGTACGTACTACTTGCTATAGTACTTAAAAAGCACTCTACATAGTACTTAACTTTTCTTTGGAGCCCCTGACGATCTGCCTCCCTACGGAGGAGGGCCTATGGAGGACGGGGCTAGACTTCTCCTCCCGCCCGCCGACCAAAGTTCGGTCTCTAGGTTCGTGCCACCAAGAAAATCAACACCCAAGAAGAAACAATCTCTCAATCTACATGCGATCTTGTTCAGGACAACCACATATTTGTACGCAGTACTGCTCTACCGACCCCGGCATTCCCACCGCGACCCTGCAGGAGATAATCCTCTCAAATGCGCCTGGGATCTTTGCATGAACACCCTCAATCTCCGAATGGCGTGAGGCGCGCACACCCCCAAGACATGCCCGTTGCAGAGGCCGTTCATCAAAAGATCCACGCGGACCGGCCGGGTTCTCTCTCAACCTATCTACCTTTTTCTATTCTTCGTGCACCACGTGCTTTCATTATGATTGTTTTGTTGAGACAGTAGAGGGAGAAAGAGAGTATGTGTGTGAGTAAAACTAGAATGGAAAAGGCCACTTTGACAAATCGGCCCAGGTTTGGTTGTTTTTTTTTTTTTTTTTTTGATATGCTAGGATGCACAGCATCAACAAGCTAAGTGACTATGGTATACCACAGTGTCTAACCCTGATGCTTGAGAGCCCGCGCTACTACTATTACTGGGGGCGCGAGGCCTAGGCATCCTACTTGTATCCATCCCCCCTCTGCACGTTGCAGTGCTAGAAAGATGGTGAGCCACGGGGAGGCGACCCGCGGGTCTGCGTCCCCACAGAACCATGGTCTTTTCGAAAGTTTTGTGCTGGCCCTTGACTCGAGAGCGAGAAAAAATGGGAGGGGTACTCAAGCTGGACAACGACTAATGGGATATTCGAGCACATAAAATGTCCTGTGTCACCATCGGTACGACGTAGCACAAGCGAGTGACTGTGAGTGAGAGAGAGAGAGAGAGAGAGAGAGAGAGAGAGAGAGAGAGAGAGAGAGAGAGAGAGAGAGAGATGTCACACATCCAGGAAGGGAAAAGAAAATAGTATGATAAGACTCGTTTCTTTTTTTTTATTATTTGTATTTATGCCCTTGTAAATGAATCGCTAGACTCGTCTAAGATATGAGAGTTGGCCGGATTGCTGTTGAAACATGCGCCCTTCTTTCCCAGGAAGCCCCTACGTTTTTGATCACTTTCCTTCTTCTGTTGTTGTTTTTGCCTCCCAAACCTGCGCCCCATGAGATAAGATAGATAGATCACCTCCCTTGATTGTTTGTTGAATTTTTAGTTTCTATTTTACGGCCACGGATGGTTCCGTTCTCGCCACAGATGACAACCTCCCACGAAACCCAAAACTAAAACAGGATGCGGGTCATGATCCTGGAGCTCAGGGAGTTGAGCTCGTCCGAGATGCTCTTGAGGTCGCTGATGTGCACGCCGCTGATGTCCGCAATCATGTAGGCGATGTCGCCCTTGCTGTCGCTGGTCTGCTTGTCGATGTTGTGGCCCATCAGGATGCGGTAGATGTCCTTGAGGGCGCCGGGCACGTTCTTGTGGATGTAGATGACGCGGGCGCTGTTCTGCTCCTCGCGGCCCAGGCTGCGCAGCGTCACCTCGGGCAGGTTGACGCTGCCGACGGTCAGGCCCTGGTTGATGTAGCGGACCAGCGCCTCGGAGACCTCGATGCCGATGGCCCGCTGCGCCTCCTCGGTGCTGCCGCCGATGTGCGGCGTGAGGATCAGGTTCTTGAGCCCGCGCAGGTCCTCGGCCCACGCATTGAGGTCGTTTGTGAAGTAGTCGCCGTTGGCGGCCGGCTCGTGCGGGTAGACGTCGAGGGCGGCGCCGGCGATCTTGCCGCTGCGCATAGCGTTGACGAGGGCGGGGATGTCGACGACGGTGCCGCGGCTGGCGTTGAGCAGGTAGGCGCCGTCCTTCATGCGGCTGAGCTGCGGCGCCGAGATCATGTTCTTGGTCTCGGGCGTGGCCGGCACGTGGCAGGTGACAAAGTCGGCCTCCTCGAGAAGGTCGTCGAGCGTGGCGACCTGGCGCGCCGTGCCCAGCGCCATGAGGGTCACGACGTCATAGTAGATGACGTCCATGCCCATGGCCTCAGCCAGCACGGACAGCTGCGAGCCGATGTGGCCGTACCCGATGATGCCCAGCGTCTTGCCGCGGATCTCCCAGCACCTGGCGCTGACCTTGTTCCAGGTGCCGTGGTGCAGCTCCATGGAGCGGTCGCCCAGCTGCCGGGCCAGCACGATGATCTCGGCGATGATGAGCTCGGCGACGCTGCGGGAGTTGGCAAAGGGGGAGTTGAACACGGCAATACCCTTCTTGGCCGCATACTCCAGGTCTACCTGGTTCGTGCCGATGCAGAAACAGCCGATGACGAGCAGGTTCTTGGCCTGGGCCAGCACCTTTTCTGTGAGCTTGGTCTTTGACCGGATGCCGATGACATGCACATCACTACAAGAGACGGGCCAGGCCACCCTTTGTCAGCTCTCTCTCTCTCTCTTTAAGGCTCTTCTCTCATCATATGGGGGATAGTAGTCCCTCCTCGATCATCTGGCTCACCGGATCTTCTCGATGAGCTCATCCTCAGGAAGAGACTTCTTGAGGAACTCGACCTGGTAGCCCTGCTCCTTGAGGATGTCCTGGCCGCTCTGGTTGACATTTTCCAACAGCAGGATCTTGATATCCGTGGTCTCGAAAGGCTTGAGCTGTTTTGCCGTCTCCTCCTGCGCCATGGCCGAGCCGAGGCTGTGAGACAGGCTGTGGAATGTGGCGGTTGGAGAGACGCTGAGGCCGGTGTGTGCCCTCGCGGGCCTCTGCGCTGCGTCCCTGATGGGCATCTCTTTTGCTGTTGGAGACATGATGCCGTTGATGATGAGGCGAGAGAGTGTGTGAAAGCGTATGAGCACGAGGCTATGATTACTCAGGTCGTTCCTCTCGGCTGAGCAGTGAGTGACTGGATGGTCTGAAATTCACAGCAGCGTGTTCGGAGGATTTCCGTTTTCAGTGTGTACAGTGAAACTGAGGGGCCTGGACCTTTGCGATGCAGCTTGCTTGATGCAGGCGACAATCACAACTGTATCAACAACTGGCCAAACTTGCAATATGCTGCTGTTTCCCTGGTTCGGTGGGAGGAATTGTAAGCAGTGTAGAATCTCCCAAGAAAGAGGGACAATTATTCTGAGAGCTTCCACGGCGAGTTTTTGGGAAGCTGTTACTGTCATCAGCCACCCCTGCCTGGTGGGGCCAAACTGTGACTAATAATTGGTCTGGCGTCCCTTTCCGGCTCTGGAGCGCTCTCCGATGCAGTGGGCGCACAACCACATCCTAGTGGCATCATGCGCCTTTCCAGAGAATGAGGGACGAATTGGCCAAGCCTGGGTGGTGGTGAAAACTCTGGCGACGATTTCGGAGTTGGGTAATTGGTATTGTCATTTTACAGCCATAATATTACTACCATGATATTTACAAACGACCCCCTCCTTTCCCCCTCTTCTCTCCCCCTCCACATAAACTCTACACCTCCGCAACAACACTGCTGTGCCCCATGGAGAGGAAAGTCTGTCTCTGTCTGTTCTAAATTGACTCGAGACTTGTCGGTCTTTTCGGGCAAGTAGGGTTCTTCCAAAGGGCGCCTTGAGAGGGCCGTCTACCTCTATACTTTTGACATCAGGCAGACAGGAGGAGGAGGATTAGTCAACAAAGTCGGCCCATGGTACAAAAAAAGAAAGAAGAAAAGAAAAAAACACTGCTGGGTGCATGATGTGTGGGTTTCAACCAGCTCTGAAGTTTCAATCGAGTTGAAGGTGGAGAAGTTCATAACTCTACCGAATAATCTTCCGAGACCTGAGGAAAACGCCATATCAAGAAAAGCCTGCTCTCACTCGAGTGTATCTCATGGTTTCACCCTAACCGCCTAGCAGCACATTTTACAAATTCAAGAGCCTGTAGAGCCAACTTAAAAGTCAAGAGCAACAACACCAAGTGCCGACTTATGAGGGCGAGCGACAGTCTCGCAGGCAGTCAATTCCCGGACGGATCATCTGGAGGACTTGGCAAGAGCCTGCTAAGACACCCCCGTTGTGGCACAGCCTTCTTTGTGTGTGACGAGTTGCGCTGTGGCAAATGTGGGTATGGTACTGTATGGGGTAAGGCCGCTGCGAGATGCCATGGCTTCCTTTGGTGCTCCGTAGTCTTGCTGCTGTGCCCTGCCGGTCTACCTTCAGGCACTGCAGGCAGCCAATGGAAGACTTACCGCTACGGAACAATCAGTTGAGAAAGGGGGCTAGGCTGGGCAGCAGTGCTTGAAAGTGCAGGTTTCAGGAACACCTGTGAGTGGGGGTTCACCTCCTCCGCATCCCAGCCTTGTCTGTCGTAAGGACACACTGAACGAAGCGCTCTGGCTGGTGAACTGTGATACTACGTACATAGTATGTATGTACAGTAGTCCGTACACAGTAGTAGAGAAGCAAACCTGCTGCTGTAGGACGGAAACATGTACCGATGACTCGTCTCGTGCCAGCGAAACCACTCGGACGTGATGAGCCGTGCAGGTCCTACAAGACACGGAACGCACGCGTGCAAGCGCCTTAGTCGACAGGGGAAGGTCGATGAGTCGCGGGTTCACTTAGTCGATGCGATGCTGCAGGAGTGATACTCTGATAGCAGCCAGTCAGTGTCGAGAGTGAACAACCCCCTTTACTTTTCTCTTATTTTCTGATTTCTCTCTTTTTTTTTTTTTTTTTTTTTTTTTTTTTTTAATCCTCGGTAACGGCGGCTCGGAAAAGGGGCGGGGGACAGACACGTTGAAGCGTAGATGCCTAGTCACGTCTGCAGTCGTCATAGTCAAAGAGCACCATAAAAAGTACAAGAAAAAAAGGGGGAAAACAAGTCTGGACTTTACATGACATAGACCATGCTCTTTAGAGAAGCAAAAAGACGAGAAAGAAAAGCAGCAGACACAGTGAACGGTCGTACTATGGTTGATAACGTTGACTCCTCCATTTGCAATGGAACAAGACAGTTCTCCCCACAACTGCTGGGCTCTAGTCAGGTTTGCCTGCAGGCCAGTCAGTCAGTCACTCAGCCAGCCAGCAAGTGGTCCATGACCCTCGTCCCAACAAAAGATTCGCCCCCGCCAAAAAAGCTGCAAGTGGATGATGCTTGGCCCTGGAGGGAAGGGAGGGGTACATAGGTACATCCGCTAGCATGCCTGCACTGTACTCAGTAGAGAACGGTTCCGTTGGCCGACCTTGAGCCGCTACCAGCCAGTCAGTGGCCAGCATTGCCCCCCCAGTGCTGTTGTGTGCCAGTGGCCCAGTGAGAGCGATTGCGAAGCAAACGGGCACTGGACCAAGCCCAGAGAAGGACCCCACCCGCGCCTTCTCCAAAATTTCGAAGCGTCCCGCCCGCTACCCAATCCCCTCCAGAAAACCATTCATCCACAACAGCTCTTTTCCAACACCGCTTTTCCCTCCCCTCCCCCAGGCCAAACTACATCCCACGTTTATCTTCTCTCCCTCCAACGCAAGCCTCTCCTCAGCCCAAACCATCAACCATCAAGAACACACATCATGGCTGAACCCATCCGAAACAAGCGCCCGGACTTGGCCGTGGCACCGTAAGTAACCTATACCCCGGTCTGCTTTGAGCCGACGCCTACAACGCGAAAAAAAAAAAAAACATCAACCTTGTCGCGATAAGGGAGGAGGGGGAGAAACAAAGAAAAAGAAAAACTTTGAGCGCTCGTGCTGACGATGACATCCACAGGACCCCTCAGAACACCCCAGCCAACAATGCGCCCATCTCATCGCATGCCCAGCAGCCTGGTGTCGACAGCATCAAGGAAGGTTCGTATTGGCCACCGCCGCCTTACCCCGCGTCTGTGATATCTGTTATATTGTTGGGGAATTCCTCTTTGGGATCGACACAAGGCTGACGGTGTCTTCGCCGCCACCACAGAGGATCTGGAGCGTGCCGCGGCCGCCTCCATCTTTGCCCAGAACCCCAAGCTCGTCCAGATGATCCAGGGCCGCCTCGGCTCCCTTGTCGGCCGCTCTTCCGGTTATATCGAGTCCCTCCCCACACAGGTCAAGAAGCGCGTCGCCGGCCTCAAGGGCATCCAGAAGGAGCACACCAAGCTCGAGGCTGAGTTCCAGGAGGAGGTCCTCCAGCTCGAGAAGAAGTACTTTGCCAAGTTCACCCCTCTGTACGAGAAGCGTGCCGAGATCATCAACGGCAAGGCCGAGCCTACCGAGCAGGAGATCACCGCCGGCGAGGAGGAGGACGAGGAGGACGAAGACGATGAGGAGGCCAAGGCCGAGGCTGCCGAGAAGGAGAAGGCCCCCGAGTCTGACGAGAACGTCAACGGCATCCCAGAGTTCTGGCTGTCTGCCATGAAGAACCAGATCTCCCTGGCCGAGATGATCACGGACCGTGATGAGGGCGCCCTGAAGCACCTCGTCGACATCCGCATGGAGTACCTGGAGAGGCCTGGCTTCCGTCTCATCTTTGAGTTCGACGAGAACGAGTACTTCACCAACAAGATCATCACCAAGACCTACTACTACCAGAACGAGTCCGGCTACGGTGGCGACTTCATCTACGACCACGCCGACGGTGACAAGATCAACTGGAAGGAGGGCAAGGACCTGACGGTCCGCATCGAGCAGAAGAAGCAGCGCAACAAGAGTAAGCCCTCTCCTTAGTGATGATGCCTGCCGATGCTAACCCAGTTCAGACACGAAACAAACCCGCATCGTCAAGAAGACTGTCCCCACCGAGTCCTTCTTCAACTTCTTCTCCCCACCCAAGGCACCCACCGAGGACGACGACGATGCCGCCTCCGACATCGAGGAGCGGCTCGAGCTCGACTACCAGCTGGGCGAGGACATCAAGGAGAAGCTCATCCCCCGGGCCATCGACTGGTTCACCGGAGAGGCTCTCGCCTTCGAGGAGCTGGATGAGGAGGAGTTTGACGAGGAGGACTTCGACGAGGACGACGACGAGGATGACCTGAGTGATGACCGGGATGAGGACGAGGAGTCTGACGAGGACGACGTAAGATGATGGCCCTTACAGATCCAACCCCAACCCCGCTGACTACCACCACACTGCCGCCATCATACACGTACACTAACGTCTTTGACTCTAGGATGATGGTTCGAAGCCGAAGCAGGAGGCTGCGGAATGCAAGCAGAGCTAAATTCCCAGACACGTGCTTGAGATCTTGGGATCTTGCGTCATCTTCACTTTGGAGTTTGAGCTGCTCGGCACTTCTCCGCCTGTGGTGGGGAGGCAAACGTCATGCTGCGTGGCCTCCCACCTCCCATGTCCTTGGGGGTTACTCTGTTTGATCATTACGGGTTTGACCTATAGATCATCATAATTGCGCGGACAAGGCTTCTGAGAGAGAATCGCAGTTGCGTGTGGTTTTTTTTTATCCTGCGGCGAAGGGGAAGGAAGGAAGAGGGGGTCTGTTCTTTTTTCTAGTCTCACGCTCCGCGTGTGTTTTCTAGGACAGGTTATGATCATGGGACCGTCCGCCCACTTGGTTTTCCCGGACGTGGCCCACACTATCGACAAGCTTAGGTTGATCTTATATCACCTACCCACCCACCCACCCACACACACACACCCAGCTCTTATACATTCGGCCGCATCGTGGGCAGACAAGTGTCTCCATGGTAAAAAGGCAAACGACTCATCAGGAATGGAAGGAAGAAATTCTAAGGCGTTGGCAGAAATACGTTGTCACTATTCAGGCAGTCCAGTGTTGTTTTTGCCCCACAGACCAACAAATCATCAGTTTGATACGCAGAATCCAAGCCCTTTCCTTGAATTTGTTGGTGTTTTAGCAATGTCACCGTAACCTGAGAGGGCGGGTGGACAGGCATCAAACTGTCATTAGTACTTAAGTACCCAGTCGATTTCAAAGCCTACTGTCCGTCCCAGGTGTCACTAAAACCCTTACCCTAACCCTTGCATAGAATGGAAAATTTCTTGTTCAGCCCCAAGCACGAAACACGGACTGTTATGTATGTGGTCCACCGTGTATAAAATGCAAGCATAGCACCTGTGAACCTCCCTCCCTCCCTTGGATACTCACCTCTTCACACACACACACACACTCACACAGACACACACATATTGCATAGTCGGGCCAAGAATCCCGTCTTCTTGGTCTCTGCCATTATTTCTCAATTCATCACATCTCGTCATTCGAACCAGTCAAATCTGCCTGGTCCACTCATCATCCTCAATCATCAATTCACATCTCTCAACTGAGGGGGAGAAAAAAAGGAAAGGAAAAAAAAAAAAAAAAACAGAACCTATTATCACTACCATCACCATGTCGTCAAGATCTCTCCCCAACATTATTATCACCGGCACGCCCGGCACAGGCAAGACGACCCACTGCGAGGTGCTCGCGGAGAAGTGTCCCGAGCTGAAGCACCTGAGCGTGAACCAGGTGGTCAAGGAGAGGGAGTGTCACGAGGGGTGGGATGACGAGTATCAGAGCTGGGTGGTGGATGAGGACAAGGTTCGTGTCTTCAAAAAGCCGGATGGAAGGAATGGGAAACATATCCCTTTTTTTTGTAAAAAAAAAGTGGACGGTGACTGACGACTGTTCAAAAATCCGTGGCATAGTTGCTGGACGCCATCGAGGACGAGTGCAAGGCAGGAGGCTGCATCATCGACTGGCACGCCTGCGACCTGTTCCCCAAGAGCTGGATCGACCTCGTGGTGGTGTTGAGGGTGGACTCTGCAGCCCATTACGACCGGCTGGCGTCGAGGTAGACACATCCCCTTGGCCCTATCCTCTCTCTCTCTCTCTCTCTCTCTCTCTCTCTCTCTCTCTCTCTCTCTCTCTCTCTCTCTCTCTCTCTCTCTCTCTCTCTCTCTCTCTCTCTCTCTCTCTCTCTCTCTCTTGCTCCTCTCCCTCCTTTCCCTCTTCTCTCTCTCTCTCGCTACCCACCGCCCCCTCCCCCCAAACAGACATCATTCATCGTGGAGGGACTTGTCATTATTTTCCCCTGATGCTGACGACAGGTTTGAATCACACAGAAATTACCCCGAGGTCAAATTACAGGAGAACATCGACTCCGAGATCATGGAGGTGCTCCTCCAGGAGGCGCGGGACTCGTACGACGAGGAGATTATCGTCGAGCTCAGGAGCAACACGAACGAGGAGCTGGAGGAGAACATCGAGAGGATCCAGGCGTGGCTGAAGCAGTGGAAAGAGGATAACAAGGCCTGAGTTGAGAGAGAGGGAGGATGTCATTTTATCCAGCCTTGGATGGGGTTAGGATAGTTTTTTAAGAAGCGAGGGAGGGGCTTCTGCACCTGAGGGAAAGGAAGGGAAGGGAGAGATGGATGTGAAGGAACCTGGAAGACCAGTGCAGGCATAACCTGCAGAAACGGAATAGGAAGGCGTCCAAAATGAAAATTGAAACTTGATACCCCTGAGCATTCAAACAGTCAATTTTTCTCAAGAGACAGGCCTGAAAACAATTAATACGTGCTTGATATATAAGCATGTAACCTCGAAGCTCTGTTTCAAGAATGTGTAGTTAAAGGCATTCCACTGCCAGCACGCCGAAACCCTGAGAAACCCTGACCCTGAGAGGGTTTCCACCCCCCAAAACATTGATATCAAGGTCCAGCAAGCGAAACCACCAACCAGCACGAACTAATTCTACTATCTCTCCCTACCGCTTCTTCCTGCCTTCATTTTTTTCCCCCTCCCTCTCTCTCTCTCTCTCTCTCTCTTTCCTCTTGATTATCTCTATCCAGATCATTCACCCAGGAAGAAAAAAAAGAGAGAAAGAAAATTCCTCATTATGGCCTCCACGCCCGCCGCCGCCCACGTCGTCAACTTCATCAGCGGCAACAAGAATAAGCTCGCCGAGGTCAAGGCGATCCTCGAGCCCACGATCCAGGTCGACAGCCAGGCGCTGGACCTGATCGAGGTGCAGGGGACGCTGGAGGAGGTGACCATTGCCAAGTGCCGGGCCGCGGCCGAGCAGGTATTTTTCTCTCTTCTCTCCCCCTCTCCCTCTCCCTCTCCCCTCTCTGTGTGTGTGTTTGTGTGTTTTCTCTCTGTGTGAACTGTGACTCAAACTGACGCACTATGTCTACTACTACTCCCAGGTCGGAGGTCCCGTGCTGGTAGAAGACACATGTCTCTGCTTCGACGCCCTCAAGGGCCTGCCCGGGCCATACATGTATGTCCACCCTTTGTCCAATCCTCCCGTCTCTATTCTTCAGCAAGGCAGGGACTGAACCCTTGGGCTGACAACAAACAACAAAAAACAGCAAATGGTTTCTCCAAGATCTAGGCCACGAAGGTCTGAACAACCTCCTCGCCGCTTACGAGGACAAGGGCGCCAAGGCTGTCTGCACGTTCGGTTTCTCGCAAGGGCCGGGCCATGAGCCTATCCTGTTCCAGGGCATTACGCAGGTGAGTCCCCCTCTCTCTTTGCCTTTTTGGGTAGTGGCCGATGGAGGAAGGAGAAGGAGAAGACGAAGACGAAGAAGACGGGGGCCATTTTTTTTTCTAATATGTGGACTTCTCGGGGGAAAACCAACAGGGCAGAATCGTGCCGGCAAGAGGGCCGACCAACTTCGGATGGGATCCCATCTTCGAGTATGAAGGCAAGACGTGAGTGAACTTGTGTGTGGGATGCGACTGCGGACACATTGGCCACCATCCTCCCATTTGCGCACCGCAACAGAGACCACTGACAAGGGATGATGCACAGGTATGCCGAGATGGACAAGTCAGAAAAGAACAAGATCTCCCACCGCGGGCGGGCGCTCGAGAAGCTGCAGGCATGGTTCAAGCAGCAGGCCTCCCCATAAAGATGGAGGCCATCAGCTCAGATCCCTACATCAGTGATGGATTCTTGCATTGGCGTAGAAGCAGAAGAAGACTATAGACAATAAGACAAGCCACCCTAACTGCCCGATAGCATGGAAACTCTGCGGACATCCTGGTCGTGGCTCTCAAGGCCCTGTGGTAGAAACTGTATGAATATCACAGGTTTACTCCTCCGCCCTCCCAAGACTTGGAAGCCTCGCAGACGCGGTGGTTGGGGGAAAAAGGTCGATAATTGCGTCCGGAAAAAAATCCCTATCAATGCATAGCTCGGTGGCGCCAAGGATTTTCGCTTTGTGTATGCCCGTGCAATACAATCAAGTCCACTCTCTCTCTCTCTCTCTCTCTCTCTCTCTCTCTCTCTCTCTCTCTCTCTCTTGTTTAGTCTCTCTTTTTGTCTCTTGCCCCTCTGTCTCTCTTTTCCCTTTTGGTGATGAGAACTCCCTCCTGGCCCTGTAACGCCGTGCACGCGAGACCGCCCCTTACATGAGTTGCCTATCCACGACACCCTGATCCATGCTGCAGGCCTTGTTGCTGTAGGAACACAAATCCCAATCTCTTCTTCGTCAAAGAGTCACACTAATTGTGGCGTACAGCGTCTACGGGCGGTACCAGTCTATCACAGCATTAGTAACACTTTCGCTTCGTTTCCTTCCTCATCATCGGTCAAACTGTTGTGTATGGGAAGGGCCTCTCACCGCAAATACTCAAATTCTCGAAATTGTCTCAGGTATTTATGCCCTCTCCGGTATGCGTTCAAGGCCGAGTCCGCGTGCTTATACTTGAACCTCTGGCCGATGCGCTGCGTGATGACCGCTGCGTCGCGGAACATGGGATCGAAGACAAGCAGGTTGGCCTTACCATTTGTCTGTTTCTCGATGCCCACGATCGTCATCGAGTGGCCTGCGTGCTGGAAGTAGATGGGCGGCAGATTCGTGCACCGCACCCTGTCGCCGGGGCTGTAGACGCCCGTCGCAAAGTACTGCTCCACGAAAAAGAGCAGGCAGAGCTCCGACTTACCGGCCACCTGCTTGTACTTGAAGCCCCCGCCTCGCACGGCACGTCTAGGTGTCGGAACATGGCCTGCGCCTCTGGCGTTCCGATGTACTTCCGAGTCCCTCTGACCCCGCCGGTCTCAACACGTCCCTGATGGTTGATCCCACGGTCCCAGGCGGCCTCGATGAACTCCTGTATGTCGAAGATGCTCGGCAGTTTCCCGTCGAAGTTGTTGTGTGATCCTTCAAACTCGGTACCGATGATGTACGAGGACACCATCTGGATGTTGCGATACCCGCAGAACCCGCCCTCGCGCCGCAGCTTGGACACGTGCTGCACACACGGGTGGCAGAGGTACGCGTACTCGGTCGACCTGGACTGCTGCAGCATCTGCTTCAGCACCGGTATGATGTTCTCGCCGACGACCTGTCCGTCGCGCTTCAACATCTTGACGAGCCAGTCTGGCATCTTCTTCTCGTGGGCAAAGCGGCCCAGCTCTGCCTTACCAAGCTGTTTCGGCTGCTTTGGCCCGTCCGGAGCAGTGCTGCTGCTGGAGGAGCCGGCTGCCGTGCCGCTGCCGGTCTCCGTCTTGTCGGACCTGTTCCACCTAGGCATCGGCAGGATGTTTCTCCATGCAAAAATGGCCTTTTTGCGCGGGGAATGCGCAGTTACCCCTCCTGAGTCCTGAGATATGTCGCGTGCCGTCGTAGAGCGCCGCCGTTTGGCCGATCTCGTGCGGCGGACATCTTCTCCACCGAGATCAGCAGCCTGCTCTGCTGCTGTTGGCGCTGCTCCGGAGTCTGAGCGGGTGGTTTCTCCAGTTCCGTCTGGGTGCGTGGCTGCAGTGCCGTCATCAGCCTCGTCTGAGTGCAGGTCGAGATGATAGTCGAGCTCATCCCCTGACGACAATCTCGTTGCAGCCCATGATGGGACACTCCACATAGGCAGTGCTAGCCGCATCTAGGCCGCCCTCAACAGCATGTCCAGGGTCCGAGAGGCCCTCGTCTGGTACAAATGGCGATTTCCCCTTCCCCTCAGAGTGTTCCGTCTCTAGGTGCTGCGCGGATGTGTTAGACTGGCTTCATGGGGGTTTTGTGCACGTGCTGCTCTTGGTGAGAGTGGTGGAAGAAGCAACAGCCAGGGATTGAAGCAGGGCTGGCTGCGTGCGGGCTGCAAGATCGTACGTACCAGCTGCATTGCGTAAACCTCGTCCTCCCCCTGTGGAGATTTGTATCCGCAGAACGGACACTCCATAGCTACACTTCCGTCCATGGTGACCTTGTGAGTTGATGTTTGGTGGTGGACAAGGTAATCATGGGTTGTGAGGCGAATTGAGGTTCTTCCCCCGGAAGGGCTTCCGAATGAGGGTTGTCTGAGCCTGTGACCAGGGTCCCAAATCCCAGACTATTCTTACTTAGCAGGGCCAGCCAGAGAATGTCGGCCACTGGATTAAGACATCTTTGAGGGTGCACCAGATTTTGTGACAATTTTCTTGTGTTTGGGGCTTCGAAAAAGAGATTGGCCACTGCTTTGCAAAGGGAATGTCTGAGTTTAAAAAGTGGCGGTGCAGAATCACTGTAGTCATAGTTTCTGTTCAAAAACATGTCGCAGCAGAAGGCAGGTGCAGATCAAAGTTCCGGGAATGGGAAGTGGCGTCCTGGACGACTCATCAGCACACGGAAAGCCCATGTAACCGAAATCAGTCTTCTAAGCGAGTTTGTACCCATCAACCCCTGAATTTTTGACTGTTACCTACTTTGTTTCTTCACAACAGTCAAGCAGAGGGAGACCAGTCAGCTATTTGCTAAGTGTTGATGTGAGTCTCTCTATCATGCCCTGTAATTTCTTCCTTGCACAGCATTTTGGAGGTATCAGAAATAATGCCAGGAAAACAAGAGATCTAGACAGCCGCCTCCTTCAGCTTGTCAGCAACCTTTCCCACTGCATCTGCTGCAGCATCTGTTGCAGACTTGGCAGCCTCCTTGGCCTTGGGAGCCTTGTTGTCCTTGGCCTTCTGCTTCTGGGAGGTGCTGTCCTTGGGGAGCTCCTTGGTGAAGGGAATGAAGTCAGGAGCACCAGGCAGGTATTTCCTCAGAGGCTCAGGAATTCTCAGGCCCTATGTGCTCAAGTCAGCAAAAGATCCCCCCAATGATGCAGATATTGTGCACTGTATAGCATTGTATAGCATTGTACAGAGCAGACTCACATCCTCAGTCTGGTAGTTCTCCATGATGCAGCACATGGCACGGGTGGTGGCACACAACGTGGAGTTGAGGCAGTGGACATAGGTCTTCTTGACATCCGTCTGCTTCTTGTTGCCATACCTTATCTCGAGGTTCCGAGACTGGTAATCAGTGCAGTTGGAGCAGGAGACAAGCTCCTTGTACTCACCCCTTGTTTGGACATGACATGTTAGTGCTGAATAGATAAATGCTAAAAAGAAAAAGAAGAAAAAAACTGCAGGGGGTGGCTCCAGGTGCTTTTGACTTACTGGAAGGGGAACCACGCCTCCAGGTCAAACTTCTTGGCAGCCTAAATGGAGCAGTCAACATCACAGTTTTTCCCAGTTGAGAAGAAGCCAGGGCCTGGAAACCTATATATGACTTACAGCATTGTTGAGAGCTCCGGACACAATGGAGACGATCTGGTACGGCAGGCCCAGGGACTGGTAGAAGGCCTCAGAGGCGCCAATCATGTCGTCAAACATCTCCCAGCTCTTCTCCGGGTCGGTGAGGACAAACTGCTCGACCTTCTCGAACTGGTGGACGCGGAAGATGCCCCAGGCATCGCGGCCGTGTGCGCCCGCCTCCCTCCGGTAGCAGGTGGAGAACCCGGCGTACTTCAGGGGCAGGTCCGTCTTCAGCAGCCACTCGTCGGCGTGGAAGGCAGAGATAGGCTGCTCGCTCGTCGCGATGAGGTACTTGTCGTTCTGGGGCGGGCCGTCCGTGACCTTGTACAGCTCGTCGTCGAACTGCTCGAGCTGCGCCGTCTTGGCCATGACGTCCCGCAGCATGAACTGCGGCGCCTGCAGCGCGGTGTAGCCCCGGCCGTTCAGGAACTCCAGGCCGTAGTTGATCAGCGCCTGGTTGAGAAACGTGCCCCAGTTCTTGAGGAAGTAACCCCTGTGCCCGACGACCTTGACGCCCCGCTCCGGCTCGTATCCATCTATGCGCGTGAGGACCTCGTGATGGGATAGGCAGTCGCGCTTCTCGACGGTCACGCCCTCGGGAGCCCAGGTGCGGACCACCGCGTTGTTGGCCTCATCCATCGAGATGGGCACGCTGTCGTGCACGATGTTGCCAACCGAGTTGAGCTTGGCCTTGTACTCGGCCTCCTTGGCGCTGGCCTGGTCTATGAGCTCCTTCTTGGACTTCTCGAGCGCGGCCTTCTCCTGGAGGAGCTCGTCGGCGTTCTCCTTGTTCTGTGTGTATATCGGCAGGACCCCCTGGTGTCAGCAAAAACAACACAGCTTTTAAATTTCTTTGGGTCTTTTCTTCTTCTTTCTTTTCCGTGTAAAAGGTCGTGATCGCGGGGTGTAGGTGGGCTGACCTTCTTCTTCATGCCGATCGCCTTCTGCGTCTCATTGATCTTGCTGTTCAGCTGCGTCGCAGCGTACAGCGTCTTGCGGTGGTCGTCCCATTGGGCGATGATCTCGTCGACGACCTCGACGGGAGCTCCTCGGCGGCGTTGCGACTCCCTGTCAAGTATATGTTAGCTCACTGCTGCTGTGCTTTCGTTCTCGCGGGTGGCACAAATGGCGAGCGAGCCAGCTGTGTGTGATTTCCCCCTTTGCGCAAGGAGAGAGCAGACGCACTTGATCTTCTCAGGGTTGCCGCCCCGCTCAGCAATGAAATCGTTGACGTCGAGCATGGTGGGCAAACGGTTCTCGATCGATCGCAGACCGTAGAATAGTTCCAAGTTCTGGGGAGGGGAGGGGGTGGTGCAGTAGGGCTCGTTCTCTGTCTTGTCACGGGGGCAGGAGGGGGAGTCACAATGAATGGCCTTACGAGCGACCTGGATAAAATATGGTGGGGCAAGGGCAATTGTTTCGCGGGGTTGTCAGTGGCTCCAGGGGTCTGGTACTTATCTCTGCACTGCACCTCTGTACCCTGTAGCGCTGGAATCTAGCGACCGCCCAACACAATCCCACTCAGGCCCTCAGCTACCATCTGGTCTCGTTCCAACAGGTGGTGTTCCCCAAAGAAAAACCACAAACGAGACTGCGAATCTGTGGGATGCTGTGGCTATGCAAAGCAGGTCTGTTCAAGAAACAAAACTCCGACTTCTCATTGACCTAAGGCTTTTTTGACTGGTACAATCTATAGGCCATCGCCCCTGCGAGCATGTTGCGCCTCATCATGATAAACATCAACATCTAATGTCTCTTGACCAAGCCCTTCTGTAAACAAACCTCCTCCTCTCCTGGGGAGAAAAAAAAAAAAAAAAAAAAAAAAAAAAAGAAATCCGTCATGAGTTATCCATCCATCCATCCTATCGTACATGCACGGCCACAACAAATGGCGTGGGCACGAAGGCCAGTATCCTTCCCCCCGGGAAAACGTCCCATGTAATCAAACAATGCCACCCCCTCCTTGACCGGCTCGCAACTCCGAGTGTTGGGGAGATAGACCAAAGAAGATCCCTTCCAAAGAGTGGTCGGCCACGCGACAACTCCATCTGTCCAACACGGACCTTTGTGTTCCGTCTCTCGCCTTTGAACCCATGCCTCTGCCACGTAGATTGTATCCGCACGAGACGGACGCATCATCCTAACCTTGCCTCCCTCTCTCTTTACATGACATTGCACTTGCCGCCGGCGGGAGGCTCATTAGGGTTCTGCGCCTTCTCGATCTGTGCAATGAGCAGCTCGAAGGCCTTGCCGACGTTCTCGTTGTAGCGGGCGCTGGCCTCGGTCCAGCCGCACTGGTACTTCTCGGACAGCTGCTTGCCCTCGTCGGTGCTGACCTGGCGCTGCTCGGGACGCAAATCGGACTTGTTGCCCACGATGACGATGGGGACCCACTCGACGCCCTGCCACACACAAGAAACATCATGTCAGCCAATTGGCCTGCAAGGGGACAGCACAAGGGACCACAAGAGGAGGGAGAGGCGAGTACGGCACGTACCAGGTGGTTCAGCAGCTTCTCGCGGATGACCTGGACCATCTCAAAGGAGGACTTGGACGCCACGCTGTAGACAAGCACATAGCCGTGGATACCGATGAAGTGCTTGCTATTCATGATACTGTACTCATCCTGCCAGGCGATACAATCGTCAGCCTCTAACAAGAGAGCGAGCCCATGGTGGCCGCGCCCATTGACCATGAAGCACGCGACCGCCATCATCATCATCAGCGCGGGTAGAGGTAGGAGGCTCACTGACCTGTCCAGCTGTGTCGATGATCTCCGTCGAGAACTCCTGGCCCTTGTACTTAATAACTTTGCTGAAGGTGTTCTCGATGGTAGGGTAGTAGCTCTCGACGAAATGGCCGTCGACGAACTGGACGGCCAGCGAGGATTTGCCTATCCGCATCGTTGCGTGGCATGGTCAGCAAGTTGTTGATGCGCGCCCGAGCAAAGGTGGCCAGCGCAGAGGGGCGTCTTCGCAGTGGACGAACCCCACAGGCATGTGAAAGCCTCGTTGGTGCCCAAAACGAGCGGTCGCGCAAGATCAGTGCAGACAGTTGGGAAGAAGAAGAAAAATAACAACAAGAACAACAGAAAAACATGCGATTGAATTTGTGAAATAAAAGGAAGCAGCAAACAAAAAGAACTGTCAGACGAGCTTACCAACTGATCGACTGCCGACGATGGCCACCTTTCTTGACTTTGACGGCGCCATCCAGACTCCTTCGTGGACGCGGTCGCGCCACTCGTCGTACCTGACAGTTGTATACTCTAACTTATGCTCTTTGTCACCTGGAGGACCTATCTCTCAGGTGATGCTAAAGAAGGATTGGTTAAAGAAATATCTGAGTCTTGAGAAGCACCCCTAATTGGTGTTGTGGTGAAAAAGGTAAGCCTCGCCGTGACGAGGGAGGTTGAAAAAGAATAGGTTGATTGAAGGTGGGAGGGGAGGGAAACCGAGTGGTCGAAATCTAGTGAGGTAATGGTCTCGTCAGAAGGGGGGGGGGGAGCTCTTAGCCAATTCATGGTGGGGTAGGGCACCTCTCTGCCGCCCAAGTGTTCATGCTCCAGAACTTTTCTAGAAGGTCTGGCCACCCCTGTTCTCAGCTTCTGGTTGGTCTCTTGGGGGGGCAGACCTGGCAGCCTGCTGTACTACAAGTAAGTAGATCAAATCAAGTGGTGGGTTGCAAGATCGTCCCGCGCAAAGAGAGGGTGACATCCGTCCACCGACCAGCGCAATCCTGCACGCTAGGGAAGCCGTGTTGAGGCTGCGGCGCTTAGCTTCGCTCAGAGTTCTGTTGGGAAAAATTCAATGCATTGGCTCATTCTATGTGTCGGAGAGTCTCTTATTTATTTCGAGGAGACTCCCCTTTTGCCCTTTTCTTTCATATGTCGTAAAGATCGTACTCTGTCAGGTTATCAAACTCGCCCATTTCTTAACGCAATAGGCCCTTCTCCCCTCGTAATCCTTCAAATGGGTATGTCCATGTCGGTTAAAGTCCAACGGTCGCAATTAAATGAATAAGAAAAGAAAAAGAAATAAAAAAGGAGCAGAAACCATACAAAAAAAAAAAAAAAAAAATAAAAAGTCCGGTAAGGGTATCTCTAAGGACCATCCAACAACGATGCCTCTCTAATATGTGCCATGCAAAAGCCACCTTCTCTGCACGCACACACAAGTCACACCTCAGGAAATCAGGTGTGGTGTTCCAAGCGCTCGACAAGCCCTTGCAGCTTGGTCGTGAAGCTCGAGTACTGTGACGACTGGTCACCTCCGTCTTGCGCGATCGAATTATCCGCAGCGCGGTGATAGATGATGAACTCGCGGATTGAGTCGAGCAGGGGGTCATGTTGCCTCCCTTGTGCATTGAGCTGAATCGCTGCCGCACCGGTTCGTACAGTGACATGTATCCTAGTAGCAGCGACAGATATCCGAATGCGACATTCAGCTGGCTCTTTTCCACCGAGTCGGCCTGTTCAAAAATTTGCTATCAGCTTGTATCCTCGTAAGTCAAACACCCCCTTGGCCCTCGTTGATACATACCTCGGAGGTGGCCGCATGATGGTCGAGGAAGAGCTTGATGAGCTTGTCGAGGGGGAGCAGTGCCTCCATTCGAGGCGTGCAGGAGAGTCTTGCTGGTAGCGCGGTCATTTTCAGAAAAGTTGATCATGATACCCAGCATGAGCAGCAGTGGCTCGAGGTGAAGGGTGAAAGTATCGGCGTTGTAGACATTGTTGGTCGCAGTTAGGAAGGTGTCACAGAGCGCATTGGCCAGGACTCGCACCGCGCCGTTTTCGATGAACGCCGAAGGCGCATCGTGGTTGTTGTTTGAGGTGTTGAGTGCAAGCTTGAGGCTCAGCATACCAACTTCGCCAAAACGACCGTTGCACCGGCGCAGGGTAGTCGTCAGGGTGTCCGCAATGACTGGCATGTGCGTGAATGTCCACCGCTCCCTCGAATCGCTCTGCATGGCCTGCATCGAGTGCGCTTCGAGCAGCGTGAGCGCCAGGTGGAAGTCGATAGACTCGTCCTGATGAGGGAAACCCCATGCGTCGGGAACGGGGGCATTCTTGAGCAGGGAAAACAGCTGATCGTTTACCTCGGTGGAGAAGAACTCGTCTCCGACCACTCCTGCGTTCTTAACCACAAGCTCCAGAGCCTTGAGAGCCAGTCTCCTCGGCGACAGCATGAATGGCGTCGTCGGCTCCCAGACGGGAAGGATGAGCAGCGATGCCTTCAGCTTCATCATTGACTGCTGGCCGTTCCTTGACAGGTTGCTGGCCCTGTCCTTGGCCAGCGCCTGGATGTCCAGTGTGATCTGGAAGAGCCGTCGGAACAGCTCAGCGAAGCCTTGACCTTCAAGCTGGCTGACGATGTGGGTGGATGCGGTAGTCGCCACGAGGGTGGTGAGGATAGCCACCAGCGCGTAACCGGTGATAACGTCCGTCTCCTTCCCAATCTGCTCGAACAGGCTCGTGTCGCCGTTGTGGTCACGGAACTTTCGGACAAAGCCCTTGTCCTGCATCTTCTGCGAGAGCTCGATCAGGGCGTTTCGTCGGCTCGACGACGGCTTGTTGCTGGGGCGCCCGATCCGGGTAAGCAGATCCTCGATCTCGTCTGCAGACCGGCTGTTGGCCCCAGCCTGCCGGAGCTCGTGAATACTTCGGACTGCACCCTTGGTGAAGGTCTCTTCCTCCTCGTCCTCGTCCATGTCGAACTGGGACGGGATGCTAGGCAGGATCGACTCCCGCAGCCATGACGTCTCGTCCACCGGGTCCAACCCCCTGTGGATGAATTCTCCGCGCGGATGGTCCTGCGGGCGCTGTAGGTGAACTTGGGGCCAGTCTTCTTGGCTGAGGGAGGGCGTCCATAGGTCCTAGCTCTGGGCGGCTCTGGAGTGCTGGGGACAGCAGCAGTAGGGCTCTGCAGCATGGACAGGCCCTGTGGCTCGGGGGTCGGAGTCCGCCGCACAACCTGCGAGCCAGACTGCTGCTTCTCCTCCTCGCTGGAGCTCTCGTCAGCCTGGGCTGCCAGCTCATCGATAAGCCGCCGCTTCTTCCTGGGCGCCGTCTGATCGAGTGAGTTGCTCATGGCGGGTCCCGATCTGGAGGATGTCGTCCTCTCGTGGCGCGCGATGGGGAAGTTTCGCTGTGGCTGCTGCCGTGGCGAATCAACCGGGCGGAAGGGGATTTGCGTCTGGGTGAGTGACTTCTTGTGGTTGTTCTTGCTGGTCAGATCATTGACGCTCTTGCCAGCGCGAAAAGCGAACGGCAGGGAAGATCTGCTCTTTGCTATCGTCTCAGCCGTGGGGCTCTTCCTCGATCCCAAAGAAGCTGTCCTCCTCGGCGCTCTGGGTGCCTTGATTGGTTTTGGGAGAGGAATGGTCTTTGGCGGTGGCATGCGCTCTTCCGTGGAAGAAGGCGGCGAAGGTGGTGTTGAGAAGGCGCGAGAATAAGAAGCCTCCTTCCCCACCGAGGCCCGTCGCTTCTTCGGATTCACAACAGAACCTGAGCCTGCCCCGCGCGCATTTGCTGAGCTGGACTGAGGCGTCATCTCGGAAATAGTGCGCATCTTGTTCAGCTGCGGCCTGGCCCTCTGTTGTTTGAGCTTGTCGAGCGTGACGGCGGGCGATGCGATCTCATCCTCGTCCTCGTGAAAGTCCCAGACACTCGATTCGACGGGCGCGGTGGAAACACGACCGTTTTTCCCGACTTCTTCCTTCTGCGGCCTTCTTTTGAAATGCTTATTGTACGTTGTGATCCTCCTCTTTGGAGTCGCCGGCCCCCGAATCCGGTTCGTGTGGACATGGTTAACAATCAGGGTATTTTTCCGATGCGGTCGGCGGATCGATATTGGCGGGGGTTGTGCTGAGGAGCAAGCGAACGTCTCTTGACATTAGACAGTCTGTCGGGCTTGACACTGAGGGGCCGTCGGTGTGGCGGAGAGGTGCTTTTAAGTCATCGAGGAGCGGTCTTTGATGCTCGCCTGAAATAGAACGCAAAACAATGGCGGAGTGCAAGAACCCGGCGCGTCACTGGCCGGAGTTCTTTCGCTATTGTTTGGCTGACGACAATAGCTCCTGGGTCAGAGCTGGCTGAGATGAATGACAGCAAAGGGTGACGGCGGACAGCAGTTGGGAAGCTGGCCAGGCTGGTTCGCGCAGGGGGAGCAAGCATAGATGATGGGGCATCAATCAAACAACATTGGATGTACTATTGTAGAGTTGTGACCGAATCACGTACCGGCTCAATGCAGGCCTGAGAGGGAGGCCGGAGGCACGTCAATTTTGGACATAAGAGCAGGGGTCCATCCTGCTTACCGTTCAGGGGTACAGAGCGCTATGGGGGTTACGGGGGTGCTGCTGTAGTGCTGTGGCAGAGGAGGACCAGACTCGGCAGGCACCTACTATGACCTTACTACGGCAGACCCGCTGGGCCAACCGACTCGGTGGTGGCTTGCACTACAGGCAGCCAGTAGCACCTGTGTGCCTCCGACCCCGCTGAGCGATAGGCAATGCTTATCGAGCCCAGTGGTCTGGTGCCTCCCTGAGGTGCTGGCAGCTCCAGAAGCCCTCGAGCTCTCGACTGAAAAAACTGCATCTCAGGTTTTGTTTCTCTTCAGATAGAGTCAGAGTGCTCACAGATCAAATATCAGACGATTCCCTGCCGATAAACATCTGCGTCGAGAGGCTAAGAGTCACAGATCATCTCCCAAGGAATCATTCCTACCTGAGAACTCTACGACGCATAATCCAAATATCAGGATCCCCACCACACCTTCAGGCCCGGACCCTTCTCATCCACCCATCCTCGCCGGTCGTCACCCAACCCAAACTTCTCTCACCATGTCGACACAGAAGGCTGCTGCGGCTCCAACCCAGACAGTAGGACCAGACTACCGACCTGATTCGCAGAAGCCCAAAGCAACAGTCTCAAAAGAGCCCGCCCAGGACAATGTCACCGTCCTCCCCCAGACTCCCCAGCTCATCGCCCTCCTCACGTGAGTACAGAGAGCCCCTCCCCATGTCGTGGAACGAAGACAGAAGAGAATCTCTTACACGCCATGGGCCAGGAAAATCCGTGATAAGAACACGGACCGTGGCGATTTTATCTTCCACTCGAACAGGATCATCCGGCTGCTCGTGGAGGAAGGGCTGAACCACCTGCCCACGACGGCCCACACCGTGGTGACGCCCACGGGCCAGCACTACGATGGGCTCTCCTTCCAGGGCAAGATCTGCGGCGTGTCGATCATGCGCGCCGGCGAGTCCATGGAGCAGGGCCTGCGAGAGTGCTGCCGCTCGGTGCGCATCGGCAAGATCCTGATCCAGCGGGACGAGGAGACGTGCCAGCCCAAGCTCTTCTACTCCAAGATCCCGGAGGACATTGCCGACCGGTGGGTGTTGCTGCTGGATCCCATGTTTGCTACGGGTGAGTTCGTCTGGTCCGGGCATAATGATTAGTATGATTGTTCATTCTCACGAGGCTCGTGCTGATGGGCTCTTGGTGTGTGTGCGTGTGCGTGTGTCTAGGCGGCTCTGCGATCATGGCCGTGGACGTCCTCAAGGAGCGTGGTGTCGCTGAGGAGAGAATCCTGTTCCTGAACCTCATCTCCAGCCCAGAGGGCATTGAGAGGTTCTCGTCCAAATTTCCGAAGCTGCACGTTATCACGGCATTTATCGACCAGGTAAGCTCCCCCCAGCCACCCCCTCCCAGCCAGGGCTCCCACCACCCTGGCTCTCATGTCATGACACTTTATGCTGACTGGTTGCCCCAGGGACTCGATGAGAAGAAGTTCGTGATTGGCCCATTATTATTCCCCCTTTTTTTTTGATCTTGCTGCTAACGATCCACCAGCTACATCGTTCCCGGACTCGGCGACTTCGGCGACAGGTTCTTTACCATTTAAGAGATCATGGCGTCCATATCGTAAAGGATCTCGAGTCTCTCTGTTCCCAGACAGTTGCAGTCTGTCCACCTGCCGAGATCGACAACCGTGGCCCAGCGAACATGGTGTCGTTCGCCTTCCATCAGTGCATGGCTAGGATTCGTATTGGGTGCGCACTCAGTGGTGGCAGTATCCAAGCCACAGGGCTTGAAACACTGATGATGAGCCCTAGCATGCTTTTGTTTTTGTTTTTCAAAGTCAGGGCGCAGAACCGTGATTTCCCTATGTAGGTAGCAAGGCGCACAACTGTGGCCAGCTCCAGGAACATGGCCCGCGTCTCTCTGGCAGAAAATCATAAATCCATATTATTATCCCTCGCTTGCCAGCCGAACGTGTCTCCGCCTCAGTCCTCAATATCGTCGCCCACGATGTCCTCACCCTCGTAGCGTGGATTCTCCGGGTCGCCTCCGTCGCTAAGGTCGGCGTCGTCGCGGTCGCGGGTCTTTTTGGCTTGAGCACGTGAGGCGGACGTCTCAAGGCTGCCGAGCTCCGGTCCCTGGCCACTCTGCGCTGCCATTTCTACGCATGATTGTCAGCCGCTCCCTGTTGCGCTGTTATGGAGGTGATGTGATATATTGTGTGTGTCCGTTTCGTTTGCGACTACTTACCGGCAGCATCGACCCAGTCCGCGTAAACGTCCACGGCGGCCGAGAGATCTATTTTGGAGGTATTCCGATTAGTGGCCTGATGTTTCCTTTGCTCGCATCGGTCAGGGCGAAGTGGGAGGGAGGGGGGCTTTACAGTTTATCGGGGTGGTGTACCGCTGTCCGCAGACCTTGCACTCCAGATAACCTTGACCGAGTTTCTTCTCCAGCTTCACGTTGACAGACTTCTCGTGGTTACAGAACAGGCAGCTGAAGACGGTGGGAAGAGGATCGCTCTGTAGAGTATTCACCCGACTTATGTCAGTCTTGACCTGCATCACAGTGCTGAGAAAAGGATGGACAGATGGATGGCGCGTCGCAAACAGTGCAGCTCTGGGTGGGTGCGCCGCAGTGTCAGGCTGCCTACCTTCTTTGGGCCCATGGGCTTGCGAGAGCTCTTCTTGCGCTTGCCCATTGTCGTAGTGGTTTCAGGAGGTATCTGATGTAGTGAGGAGTGCTGTCGCAGTAAGACAGGAGATAAAAGAGCGTCCTCACTGAGTGGTGGTGGTTGTGGTTTGGGAAGGGGAAGGGGAAAGAGGAGGATGATTCTTGTTTGCAAACACTTGATGACCACTGAACTAAGGGAAGGGTTTCTAAGAGGGACGCGCTAAGTGTGCCGTGCTTGGTACTTTGGGTTGGACTAACCATCAGACCAGCAGCCCCGCCCTCTGCTCTCCTCCCCCAAACTCTCAGAGTTCCATCCTTCCCTCTCTCTTGGCAGCTGGATAAGAGTGAGTGGTCTGTGCCAGAGGGCACTATCAGATGCTGTGTAACAGGGGGTTACGTCACTATTCAGTTCACAGTGGAGGGGAGAGAATCAATCCCAATCAGGCTTGGAAATAGAAGGTCACTCTACATGCAACCACTCATATAATATAGTAAATGATATAATGAGATGTTTCAAGTAACAGCAATCATCCTATGTATGGATATCTGCCTGTAGATATCTATGGTGAGTAATAAATACACAACCTGGCCGGTTCAGGGGCCCCTACAGATTGGGGGGCAAGAGGCGGGCGGGCAGCTGGATCCTCCACAGCCTACCGCAGTGGCCCCGTGCCCGGCAACTTTCCGCTAGCTGCATGCAACTGCCAGAGCATCAATCAATCAGTACCCAACCAGGTAGTGAGTGACCTGGGCGCCCGTGGCAGCACAATAGGTACTCTGTTGTTCTCCTCCCCTCCCCAAGATCCGCCTGAGCTGATTTGATAACATGCCGCCGAACCGGCCGGCGAGCGGTGGCTGACAACGGGAACTGGATTTTGTATATAAATCAGCGCTTCCTCCGCTGGAGATTGATGCGTTGGTCTTTCTTTTTTCTCCTTTTCTCTCCTCTTCTTCTTCTTCTCCTTTCTCCTTCTCTTCTTCTTCTCCTCTCCTCTTCCTTCTCTCCAGGACTCAACCAAGACTCCTTGAGACCTTACAGCTGAATAGAGAAAGAGAGAGATTAACGAGGGAAAACGTCTTTGTGTACTTATACACAACGGGTTCAAAGACGAGAACAAGCTACTTACCTGACCTGGCCAACTCATCTAGACGTGCTCCCATCGCGCCTTTTTCATCGTGAGCTTTACACAGATCTGTCATCTGCCTCGAGATCCTCTTCCTCATTCCCAGCCGCCATCAGTAGAGTCTGCCCCTGTCCCCTCCTCTCCCTTAGGATCTGCCGTGTGAGCTAGTACGCCATGGCGTCCAGCGAGATTCCACCCGGCACCAGCCTCGAGGACGTGATGAGCCAGCTCCGGGCCATCCAGCAGAAACAAGATGAGCTCCTCTCCGTCGTGGATGCCATGTCCCAGGCAGGCTCTCAGTCGCCCTCGCTCTCCGGCCTGCGTCCGTCCCCTGTCGCTGCGCTGCGCAAGGCGAACGAGCTCGACAGCGACGAGAACACCGCCGCCTCGTCTGCTGCGGCCCTTGCGTCCAAGCCCACGGCCACCCCTCCTTTCCGCCCAGCCGACGTAGCCGTATCTCCTTCCGGTGCATCGTCGCCTACGCAGTCTGGGTTTACCTCGAGGATCATCTTGACGTGGGTTTCTTGAGATATTTTTGAGCGACACACAGAGAGCAAGGGACTGACCCGTATTCCAGGACATATCCCAAGCAGATCGGCATCAAACCCTTTCCTATGAAATGGGGCGCTGGTGAGCCTCTTGAGCGTGGCCCGATCGTCGTGTCTCGCTACTCGTCTACCATTCGGAGGAGGAACGGTAAGCCATCCTGTCGCCTGACCTACCCGCAAAGCAATAAATACACGTGGCGCTGACAACTTGTATCCAGCTATTGGCGGTTAGTCCACACCGGAAAGAAAGAGACGATCTCCTCACCTGGAAACCATGTTACTTACAGAAAGCATACAGCTCATGGCGGCTCCTACTCTGTCTATTACGCACTGGCCCTCGCCAGCAAGGAGCTCAAGGCCGACCACAGGTACGAGAGGACGCAATCATGAAGCACCGTGCATGCAGTGCTCTGGCTGAGAAGCTTTGGAACCTAGGCCCGACTTCACCAACACGGAGCCCACGACGACCATTGGGCCCTTCCCTCAGTGGGGTGACCCGAAGAAGATCGTGGCCATGGACCCCTGGGGTCATCTCGCCCCGTGGATCTTCAAGGACACGATCGAGAAGGATGACAGTACGTGCTGACGGCAGCCACAGCAACAGTGGTGGCCTACTCTCGCGTGCTCATGGCTGACGAAGTGGCCCGCAGTTGATATCCGTCCCACCATCGCGATCACCAAGGCACACATGAAGGCAAGGCCCGAATCCAGCGTGACGACCACAAGGTTGTCCCTTGTGACTATTTACTGACAAGACCACAGCTGCCTGAGCTCGAGGACAGCGTGCGCAGCGGGAGACTGTAAGTCCAGCTTAAGCCTGGGGGTCCTGAGGGTTCTGTTCTGTAGCCTCGTTGCTGATTGATGGTCTTTGGGGCACACAGTGTCCCGGATGGCAAGATCTGCTTGAACGACCAGGGCGAGCTTGCGGTCACCAAGTTTGCGGTCGAGCCTGTCTGGTACCTGCCCGGCGTGGCCGAGCGATTTGGTATCGGTACGTTTGTTTTGCCGTGGTCCCTCACCAGCACGGCACAGCCTAGCCTCCCTCGCTTCTTCTTCTTCTTCTTGAGCTGACGGCCATGCAGATGAGGGCACGCTAAGGAGGTCCCTCTTTGAATATACCGGCGGTAGTTACCCCGAGGTAAGATGACCCAATCCCTATACACTCAAGGCTTGTGCGAGTCGAGTGGAACAGGCTGACGAAAAGTTATCCAGTTGATCACCCGCGGTGATATCAAGGTGTTCCTGCCACCTATCGGTACGTAATGAAGATGACCACAGGTCTTCCTATCGTTCATGGACAATCCGCCAAAGGTGCCAGACTAATACCTCTCTATCGCAGGTGGCTTGACTGTGTACTGCTTCGGAGACCCCGCCAAGATGTCAGACCCCAGCAAGAGGCTCGCCCTGCGCATCCACGACGAGGTGAGACACCCGAGTGGCCGAAAGGTTACAAAAAGCCCGCAGATGAGGTAGCTGACAGGCCAACGTAGTGTAACGGCAGCGATGTCTTCGGCTCAGACATCTGCACGTGCAGGCCCTACCGTAAGTTGGTCCCCACCTCGCGACCGCTCTCTTTCTCTCTGTCTCTGTCTCTCTCTTCAGACACGGCTGGATCTTATGTTGTGCAACGGACACAAGATTTACTAACGACGTGGGTGTGTGTGTGTCTTGTTGTTGTAGTCATCTTCGGCATCGAGGAGGCTGTCAAGGAAGCTCAGAACGGCGGCAGCGGTGTCGTGATCTACTTTAGGAAGGAGGGCCGCGCCCTCGGCGAGGTGACAAAGGTGAGCAGAAGAGAATCATGTCTAGCCGTCATCTCCTCTTTATGTTCTTCCTTGGTTTTTTCCTTATTCTTCGGCGCCTTTTGCTAATTCAGAGGGGGAACTAACAGTACCGTAAGTATGACCGATCGCTACCGAGACCTTTTTGTGATGGGCTCACACGGATCGACTCTCTTGCACGCCAAGCAAGCCCCTTGGATCTGGATGAAAGGACTGACCTTGGAGGGATTCACTTCTAACTTGCCACAGTTGTATACAACGCCCGCAAGCGAGGCGAAGACCGCGCCTCGGACTACTTCAAGAGAACCGAGAACGTAGCTGGTGTCAAGGACATGCGCTTCCAGGCGCTGATGCCCGACATCCTGCACTGGCTGGGCATCACAAAGATCGATCGAATGCTTAGCATGAGCAAGTACGTCGTCTCTCCGACTGACTCCCCAGATGCACCGGGGGTGGCGTGATGAGATCTCGATTCATGTCTCTTATGAGCCTTTTGGAAGCTAACGTCGCGTTCGCCCGGGGTATAGCATGAAGCACGACGCTATTGTCGGTCAAGGGTGAGTCTTTGTGGTACCCTAGCCAAAGCGAAAGATGAGATAGGGAGGCGTTTTGGGAACTGGCTCTTGTGTTGCACCCGGCGGAGGGTTATGTGCTGTTGCCCTTGGTGGCGGTGGTCATGAGCCTCCCCAATAGTGTTCCGCAACGGTGCTCCGGATCTTACGTTTTACTGACTAATTCTTGTACTTCTTAGAATTCCTATCCATGAGCGCGTCGAGCTGCCAGAGTCTTGGATCCCCGCGGACTCGAGAGTTGAGATCGATGCTAAGATCACGGCCGGTGAGTTCTTTGGTGCTCTTCCACGCACACACCATACGCTGCAACCCCCTCCCCCGACGCCCCTCTCCCTTCCCTTTCTCTCTCTCTTTACTGGTAAGACGTATATACCATCCCGTGCTGACTGATCATGACGCAGGCTATTTTACTACCGGACACCGAATGACGGCTGAGGAGCTGCAGGCTGTGCAAGGACGCCTGTGGGAGGAGTAAGCTTATTTCCCCTTCCCCCTCTCCATCTCCATCTCCTACTGTCTCCTACCACCCTGTTGAGGGGTGGATGAACAGTGAGGGGATGTGACGTCTTCTACCAACAAGAGCTGACCACGACTCCTTGCAGTGTCGACCATTAATTGAGCACAGGGGCCAAAGGGAGGAAGGAGGCCTCCCAGACCAGCTGGCTCCTCCAAGCTCTCTGAGCAAGTCACACAGCGCATTGGCCTACTCTGGGGACAAGAGGAGACTTTACCCCGGATTCATGATTCTGGTCTGTTTCATGGCAATGGGGAAAAAGGCGGGCACTCAGGAAAGCAAGAAAACAACGTGGAATCCAACGATAGGATGTGAGACCACCAACGGTGCTCGGGGAGGGGATCCCGTCGGCTGGCCCGCTCCGTGGGCACGGGTTGTTTCGGCCCCTCTCTCTGCCTTTTTCTCTCGCTCGCAAGGACCACCAACATGTATGCTCGTCACAACCACTCAACCACCATGTAACAGCATGTAGACTGCCAAAAGAGAATGTATCTGTTGTCCACCAGACGGGAAGACGCATCCGAGCGGATCCTGCGACCCCCTCCCCCTGCGGCCACGTTGCGCTCAAGCTTGAGTCGCTGTCTCCGAGGCATTCGGCCGGTTCGGCTTCACCGCAAGAGATGTCGCGACTTGAGTTTTCTATTTATTTAATTTTTTTGGGCGCGTAAAAAACAAAATAGACAACCAGAAGCTCAGACCTTTTACAAACAATGCAATGACGCAGGAAGAGAGGGTACTTTCGGCAAAGCTGTGGTGGGCCGAGCCGTTGGTTGGTCGGCGCGTGCATGCAGGCGAGAGCCTGTTTGTCTGGCTTACCTAGCTTTTTTCCCCCTACTACTATGTTCACACGAGAAGGTTCTCTCGGGATGGCGAGGTGCGTCAACCAGCAGAGGGCGAGAAGAAACAAGACGGGGTAGGACAAGGGTAAAAAAAAAAAAAAAAAAAAATGTCTCTCCTGTGAGTGACAAACCCTGTGCTGTGGCAAAAGTACTCAATCAATTGGACTTTGGGGTAAATCCACCAGCTTCCAGTTGGGCCGTAGACACACAAGCTGGAATTACTGGAAGTCCGGCGTCCCGAAAAAACCAAGTTGGTAAAGTCCGGGACGTTCCCTTGGTGGAGGCAAGTCATGCATGGTTTGTGAATGTCGCTTGCAAGAAGACGTGGTTGTCTCCATCTTCATGGGAACTCCTGTCGACTTCTGCAATGGCTTCTCTCTCTCTCTCTCTCTCTCTCTCTGAGACGACACAGTCTGGGGAGTTCTTCCATCGGCGGTCATCGATCCTTCGGAAGGCCCGGGGAGCGATTCAGAATGGAGTTGGGTCTATTGTGTGTGTGTGTGTGTGTGTGTGTTGTACACCAGTCTCAAACAAAGCCGAGAGTTGCTCATGCAGGACCACGCTGCAGGCAGGATCCTGCTGCTGAAAGACAAGTCGACACGTGGTAGACGTAATGTCCAACCGCGTACCGATTGGACGCCTAGAAAGTGGATGAACAAGCCAGAAGAAACAACCAAAAAAGACTTTTCTTTTTCTCTTATTCGAATCCTTCCTGTTACTATGCACCGTACTTCACCCCCCTTCTCGCTTTTCTCCATGACTGGTTGGACTGTCCAGAGTGGACCGGTGATCTGGTGTTGAGGTGGCGTGCGTGGTGCATGTGCGTAGCAAAAGCAGCTTTTCCCACCTCCGCAGGATGCGCTCTCTCTCCCTCTGCCAAGCCAAGGTTTTGCAGTGGAGGGGAAGGGGGGGGGGGAAGGAGGGAGGGGGGAGAGATATCGTGATCATTGCATTGGGTAACTCCTCACCGGCTGCAGTGTCGTGCTGACACCAGGCTCTTCATTCGACGAGCCATGGTGGACATGACTGATCGCCCGGCCAGTCAACGAAGCCGTGGGGTTGGGGTCTCGCAGTGCCGAGTTGGTTGCCAGTTGATCAAAGAGGCTGGACCGTTGGAGAGGGGGCAAGAGAAGAGAGGAGATCCGGAAGACGGATCAGGGGAGCCATACAGTACGACGGGGTGGGCCCCTTATCCCCCCCTTCCCAACCGTCCACCCATGAGTATGACTGGGCCGCTCGAGCAAGTGATTGCTAAGAGACTGCTCTTGGGTCATCGTCTGTCATCCATGCGGCATTCACACCGTACTATGTACACAGTAGTGCTGTCGTATCGCCTCTGGCGCGTCCCCCTCACCCCCTCGTCGTCTTGTTGGAGGAATCATTCTTCCAGCCGAGCCGCGAAGAGTCTCCAAGAGGATGGGATGCATGGTTGCAACGACCCATTTTGAGGAGAAGAAACAAAGGCAACCATGCGTTGCCATGTTGCACGCAGCACACACAACAATCCTGAACAGTAATGAAAAAGAGCGGGTCTGTCGTGTGCGTTGCTGGTTCGCTGTGACCGACGGTGGACGAGTGAGGGTGCGAGGAGAAGACGGGCACCACCAGGTCAGCAACAAAAAGGCGCTCAGGCGGTTTCCACATACCAACTGGAGAGGTCCCCACCACAACAAGGAGACAGAGACCTGTCACCCTCGCCCCACACACGTTGCCCCTGGCTGCACCTGGCTGGACCTCCTCCGGCTTGGACTCCACCTCAGCCACGGTCCAGGCTGCTGCACTTGTGTGTGTGTGTTCCCCCCCCTTCCCACCACGCACACTGTCACGATTCTTTTCCCCCCTCATCCGAGGCCCGCCAAGACCATCCAATCGAGTCACCTTTGGCACAAATCGACGATTCTAGTCCCCAACGGTCGCAAAGCTGGTCGTGGTGTGCGTGCGCCTACAGCCTGTGACCCCAGAATCGGGAGAGGAAAATCTTCGCCTCCTTCCTGCAGCAAGCACAGCCGGGCGAGGAGGAGGGTTGGGCGTTTTTACTCCTCGCATATCTCCATAACGTCCCCCTTCCCCCTCCCCACCATCAGAAAAGAATCAGGACGGCTCATGTGAGGTCTGGTGTGGCACCCAGAGTCGGGTTAAAAAAGGCCGTCGGTTGCTGGGGCAGCGAATCCAGAGGGCTTGTCGCTGCAGGCCATTGGCAATAATCAGTAGTTTTTTTTTTGTTCCGAGAATTGGGTCGGGCTGGTTTGGTGCTAGACAGCGCATCTCTGCCACACACACAATGCCACGGACCAGTGCTGCTTTGGCACGTGTGTATGGATACAGGCACCCGCCGCGTGCAGCCCGCGCCGTCCTGGGGCTTACTTGTGGTACTTGGCATAGCGCCGGCCCCGTATCGTTGCTGTGGTATTGGTGGTAAGTGGTTGTGGTAGTGTCGGGTCAGGTTTCGTCTCGCACAGGGTACCAGCCATAGCATTGCTGTGTCCATGCCCGACCCAGCAGCCAGTCTCTCTGCGTGTGGATGTCTGTGTGTGTGTACGTGTGTGTGTGTGTGTGTGTGTGTGCCTGTGTGCCTGGAGCTAAGACCGAGCGAGACACAGTCCAGACCCCTGGCGCCCTGCCTGGCTCACCACTCAACCACTCGCCAGTTCCAGTTCAGTCGTCCCCCCTCCTCTCTCCTCTTTCCCCAGCCGTCTCGTCTCGCCGGCCCAAGGTGGCGGCCATTACCACCACCACCATCTTTTGAGGCCTAGAGGACACCTCGTAAAGGTGCCAGCACCACATTTCTATCCCCTATCTCCTCGTCCCCACCACTAGCAAAGAAGAAAAAAAAAGTGAGGAGACAGGTGGTGTGTAGCATGGTAGGATACCATGGAAAGGTGGCAAGCTTTTTCCCCCAGCCGCTGACCGTCTCTGAGGGCCGAGGCCAGCCTTGGACACATGAAGCTCTTGGTCCGGTGTGGATTCCATCTCTGACACTTTGTTGTCACCACCCAGGAGACGACGACAGCCCTGACCGCTCGAGAGGTGAACAAGAAACCTTGAACCGTGCAAAAAGTGTGTGGGAAGGGAAGGGGCCCTGCGGAACTCGTAAGGCCGCCTTGCCGAGTCGAGACCGATGATGGCATTTCCATACTTGTTTCGCTCTTGCTGTGTCTGAATCAAGATGGGCGGCGGGTGGACACTCCCTCTGCCTGGCAGGGGTACGTAGCTTTCCTGTATAGTGCCTGAGTGCCACAAGTGCCCAGAATACATAGTACTTGGTACTTGCGTGATGTACCGAGCTACTTGACGTACTGTGGGGCGACAACACGACAGGCATCTCAGCCCAAGTGGGCGGGAGCGAGAAGGCAGGGGAAGGCAGGATGGAGGGCAGGGACAGCGAAACCTTGCATCCACCACGCTTCTGCTGTACAAAGGTACATGCATACATTATAGTCTACTATGTGCGCCCAGTGCAGGTGCATGTTGTGATGGGCCCTTCCCCTTCCTGCATCTTGCATATAGCTAGCTGTTGCTACTTTGCTTCCCAACCCTCCTCGCATATAGATCAACTTCTCTCTCTCTCTCCCCCCAGGCGAGCCCTATTTCCAGTCAGCCCATCATCAACCCTCTCTCTATCTCCCCTCTCTCTACCAACCCAAAACCATATACACCAACCCTCCCTTCTCATCAACAAGGTTTCCAAGCGTATCTCTCCCCCTCTCCTCCGTCACCCCTCCTCCTCCTACTCCTCATATAAACTCAAGACTTAAACCCACCACCAACAACTCTTCCCAATGCTCGACAACATTCACAGCCTGTCCATCTATATCCCCGCCATATTCCAGCACAACTCATATCCCGCCTCGGCAACAGACTCAGAAGACGATATGGCCTCACCAACCTCAGACTCCCGCCGAGGCTCAAGGGAGAACTCTGGACGGTCCAACAGCGTCGGCCGACGACCACGGCTCCTGCGGTCAAGCAAGACCGAGCCCTCCATCACAGCCACCACAGCAAGCCTGAACGCCCTCGCCACGCCTCAGACCTCGAGGAAGGCTACGGATCTGCTGTCTCAGGTCGCCTTCTCGAGCTCCCCGCCAAGCTCGTCTTCCCCCCTCTCGCGGAGCCCGGCGTCCATGTATGGGAGTGTGAGCCTGGACAGCATGCCGCGCGAGGGTGCTGAGCTGGACGGTTTCACCTGCCACCTAGGTATGTCATAGAAATGCTGGTGTTGACCGCATGTGTGGACTATGTCCTGACCAAGCTGCTAATATCATATTCTTCTAAATAATATAGACTCGGACCGCTACATCAGCTTTCCGAGCTTCGACACCTGGGACCCGAACCGCCATGAGGAGCACGACGAGGCTGAGAGCAAATCTCCCTGAACCTATGAGGTCATCATCTTACCAGGATGGATGGATCTACCGGGATCGAGAGAGAGAGAGAGAACAAAGAGGCTCTCTGTGGCAACGAGCTCTGGTTCGGAACACATTAATTCGGCTCATCATCGACACGATAGCAGGATGACGCCCCCCTTCGTCTGCCTATCCCGCAAACGACGGCGGCGTCAAGGCACGACATGCGCCGATCGCGATTCGGCGCGTCACTGCGACCTGGAAGGAGGTCGCCACTGGGCCGACCCGCGGGGCCGAGTGCGAGGGATTTTGACTTGATAGGGTGGGAGGACACAATAAGCTGAGATCATTACTGGATGGTGGTCGGTAATCTGGGTCACGGTCATTTTTACACAAAGTTTTTTTTTTATTCTGGTTTCTGGTTTCTGGCATTCGAGCATGGCGTCTGGTCTGAGTCGGAGCAGGGATGACACAGCGGTCCCATGCAACAATTTTCATTCCTTGAACAAACCCAGGCTTGGGTTCTCTTTTTCCTTCTTCTTTGTATATTGATGTTGGTGGCCGTGAGGTAGCGAAGATCGTTGGCCTACAGGACAAACATGGGATACGTCCGGCATGGTCGGAAAGATTGATGCTGATCAGGAAGGGGGTCGCCATTTTTGGACACCACCACAGGAAAGCAGGAGGGTACTGGGCTGGGGTACACCATAGACAAATGACGAGAATGAGCAGGATAACTATCCCCATACAGACAAATCAGGAAACACGCACAAGTCAACTGTCCACACCTCACCCCCAAAAAACCCCCACACCCCCCTGCCTCCCAAGAGAGGTCATCACGATGCATGAGACGTTCAGCTGGAGCAGACTGTTCCTTCCAAACCTTCTCCGTCCGTTCCATGCCCCTGGCGGTAGGCGTGCCCTGAATCTTGAACTTCTGACCTTTGTGGTCGCAACCAACCGCGGGACTCACCGAAGTGGGTCGCACGGTACTATGTAGAGAAGGGCTCCCACTCGAAAGCCGCGGGTGAGTCTTGCCAAAAAGAGGGCTCCTCTCAAAAACCTCACCTTTCTGGGTTGGGTGACTTGTCCGCGTGAGCAACGTGGGCCCTAGGATAGAGACTTTTTTTTTCTTCCCCCTTCACCGAACCCGCTTTCACTGCAGTGAATCGACCGATCGGGATTGGAAGGAGGAAAAGGGGAGTGGGCATGGGCATTTGCTGGCGCGCGCCGCTTGATCAAGATCAGGTACGCGAGGCGGTGAGGGAAGGGACAAATTATCTCCCACACACACGCGCGCAAGGCATGGTGAGGTCATCTCTCTCGCTCTCTCTCTCCCCCCGGGGAGGCCGTGTGTCCGCGCGTGGGGTGCAGCCGGGCACGTCCTCTAGACACAGGGGAAAAGAGAGGTAGAGAGAGAGATCACGTGGTGGTAGAGAAGAGCCAAAGGGTGGTCAAGGCTGTTGACGATGATGCTGATCGACCAAGAGAGGAGAGGGAAAAAGGTCCAAGTAGTGCAGTGTAGAATTAAAGCCCGGACATCTATTTGGCCCCTGAGTAAGTGGTTGATTTCCGGTTCCCGTGGAGTATTAGTTTCTACGTGCGGGCTGATGTTGGTCATGAGGTGCGCTGCGAGGGGTTCTGACGGGACGCTCTTCCGTCCTTTCACCGTAATTATGTGTGGGGGAGAAGAGAGGAAGGGCGGGCGAGGAAGACAGGAAGGAGTGTCGTCGATGGGATCGACGCTGCGGACTTGTTGCTGCATATCGCGTGCGGGCGTGTTGTGAAGCTAGAGTGTTGGTTTACTTGTTCCTGACGCCGATCACTTCTGGCAATGTCACTCTACTATGTAAAAACCTGTTGGTAGAGTTTGGGTTCGTGGTGTGTGATTGTGTGTGTGTGGTAGTGGTCGCTGCGGCCCGGTACCTTACGGAGGCGCGATTCCGACGATCCGGATGCTTGGAATGGACTGCCTTCCAGAACGTCTAGATAACCATGGTACTACTGTACTGTCCAGCAGGCATTCGGGATCGACGATCGTTTTCTTGTTCTTTTCTGAGCATAGGGACCACCGGCAGGCGGGTGATTCTCTCTCTCTCTCTCTCTCTCTCTCTCTCTCTCTCTCTCTCTCTCTCTCTCTCTCTCTCTCACCAGCTGCGTACCTCTTTTTCCCCCTCCTGTTTCTCCCTTTTTCGGATGAACGATGCCTTGTCAAACAGTTTATCGATGAATTCTGACCGCATTTTTCACTGATGTCGAGGAACAAGTGTCTGTGAGACATGGGGAGGCCCTCGTGCAGCTGCCAGCTGTTTGGACGAGAGAGCATACGACCATGTTTGCAGGCATTCAGGATGGATGCAAGTACGATTCATGGACAGAGTTTGAGAGAGGGGCCGGAAGATAGCGTGGATGAGCCGGCTGTGCTAGTAGAGATACGATGCTTCACTGAATGCATTGACAGGTAGAGTATGCAAGTATAGGAGGTAACCTTTTTAGCCAAGCTTGTGCATCTAACGGAGTGTCGGAAATAGGTCGCTCCATCATCCGAGCCCAAGAAGCCAAGGAGGACGGGAAAAAAAAAGAGAGAGAAGAAAGCACGGACCATCTGACTGCACGTGATGACACTAAAGAGACGCTTGGACCAACTCCACAGGTCAGTCCCCTTCCACTCTGAATTTTTACCTGGGCGAACTTGTAACCAGCTAGAGCCCCCTCCGCCTCGAAATTTCCAATACCACGATCTCCATCCACCCGACCATCGACAACAATTGACCATCTTTGAGACCTCGACCTCGCGAAGATGGCTGTCGGCAAGTGAGTGAAATGCTCCAATTCCAGCAACCCCGGATACATGCGAGGGATGAGGACCTCGAGAAGACTCGAATACTGTGTGGTCGAGACGCGGGAGGCGGGACAGTGCGCTGATGGTTTTGTCTTGATAATAGGAACAAGAGATTGTCCAAGGGCAAGAAGGGTCTGAAGAAGAAGACCGTCGACCCCTTCACCCGCAAGGACTGGTACTCCATCAAGGTACGGATCTTACCCACAACATTTGTTGGCTTCAGATATCGACCTAGCCAGAGAATTTCCAGATACTGACACACGTGCTCTACAAACAGGCTCCTTCGCCTTTCCAGATCCGAGAGTAAGAGACACCGGAGCCCCCCAACCATCGCGATGACGAAAGACGATTACAGAATGTACAAGGTGGAGAGAGAGAGAGATTCTGACAATTTTCCCCCTCCACAGTGTCGGCAAGACCCTCGTCAACCGCACCACCGGTCTCAAGAACGCCAACGACTCCCTGAAGGGCCGCATCGTTGAGGTCTCCCTGGCCGACCTGCAGAAGGATGAGGACCACGCTTTCCGCAAGATCAAGCTCCGCGTCGACGAGATTCAGGGCAAGAACTGCCTGACCAACTTCCACGGTCTCGACTTCACATCCGACAAGCTGCGGTCGCTGGTGCGCAAGTGGCAGTCCCTGATCGAGTGCAACGTCACCGTCAAGACCACCGATGAATACCTCCTCCGCCTGTTCGCCATTGCTTTCACCAAGCGCCGCCCCAACCAGATCAAGAAGACCACCTACGCCGCCTCCTCCCAGATCCGCGCCATCCGCAAGAAGATGACCGAGATCATCACCCGCGAGGCCGGCAGCTGCACCCTGCAGCAGCTCACCAGCAAGCTCATCCCCGAGGTGATCGGACGTGAGATCGAGAAGGCGACCCAGGGGATCTACCCTCTCCAGAACGTATGTGTGCCCCCAAAATCAATAAGAGGAAAACCAAGGCTGGTCGGCAGTTGTGGATATACGAGATGATTTCTTTTTTTCTTCTTGTTTTCTTTGTGGACGAATCTGGGCTGACACACCCGTTATCATGACGATACAGGTTCACATCCGCAAGGTCAAGCTGCTGAAGCAGCCCAAGTTCGACCTGGGCGGCCTGCTCGCCCTCCACGGCGAGTCGACCACGGACGAGCAGGGCCAGAAGGTGGAGCGGGAGTTCAAGGAGCGTGTCCTCGAGGAGGTGTAAAGAAGGTCGGTTAGAGCTGGAGCGGACGAACAAAAACTGATTTGGAGTGCGGCATGGACACACGGTTTTTTCCCCGGCAATACCTTCTTCAGGGCATGGGTCTTGCTTTCTCGTTGCATTTGGCGTGGCAAATCAGATCGGTACAGAGGTAGTTATTATGGATACCTGTGCCTTTTTCACCATGAGTCCAGGCCGGAACGAATCAAAAAAGGAAAATTCGATCACACAAATGTTCTTCAACAAGGGCCGCTTCGAGACAGTGAGACGTGTTTTCTCTCCCCACTCCTGATATATACACATATACTTGGTTGGCTCTGCAACATTCCAGGGCGGCTCAAGATGTCTTGCCAGTGGCTTATGGACAGAGGTGCATCATCTCGGTCGTCAACCTGACGGTGGGTTGGTCTGCAGCGACTGCCTCAAGGGTAGTAGACATGGCGACAGAAGAAATAGACAACAGAAACGGATTGATTTACAAATGCTCCTACAGCTCTGGTCTATTCATATGTTATCACCAGAAACCTTTTCTTGCTAAGCAGGTCTCCTGCGCTGCCGCCATGACGATACTGACAGACGTTTGCATGGGCCATCAGGGATTCTACATCCCAGTAAATCCATGCCCATATCATTATTGTTTGTGAGACGTGCTGTGGTGTGTGAACTCACTACCCCTGGTGTGAAGTTGGCTCTTGCTTGGCTGTCTCGTAGTACACTGGTGGTGGCTACTTGGTTGGTTGTCTGTTTGGAGGGGCGGGCCAAAAAAAATCAAAAAATCAGGCTTCTACTACAGAGAACGCCACAGAACTGACCTCATCATCCCAGTCAAGTGTTCGTACTTACTTTAGTATACTTACAGCTCACGCCATACCCACCCACACCCGGCTGCCTGCTTGTTCTCTTCCATCTCAACCCAACTTTCCAGTCCACCAGGGAATAATCAACACTATTCATTGTTTTGTGCAGATCTGTATATTGCATACACTCCGAGCACTGACTGGGAACCCTTTGATCCTTGTTTAATTTGATTTTACCCTCTAGAAGATGGCTTCCGATGATTCCTTACCGACTCTGAAGTTGTTACTCATAGGCCCATCTGGGGCCGGCAAATCAGCGTGTAAGTAGTAGTCCACCTCGATGTGCCGTCCCTATTGAGAGATCGGGGCTAATGCTAATGTGTGTGGCCTATGGTTTCAGTACTGACGAGATACTGCGAGGATGTCTTTGAGCCGGAGAGCGCGACTGCGACCATTGGCATAGACTTCAAGGTATGTTCTGGATGGGCAGGTGACGAGAAGAGACCTCTTCAAGCCTGGCAGAGTCCTCTGACAGATTCTTTCCTCCTTTGTTCCAGATCAAGAAATTATCAGTCCGTGGCAAGGCGTACAGAGTAACCCTCTTCGACACTGTAAGTCTCAAGTTATATGTGAATATATTATATATATATGCACACACACACACACACACACACACACACACACACACACGCATATCCTCTGCCCCCTAACCAAAATTACAGGCCGGCCAGGAACGCTTCCGAACCCTCTCCACCTCGTACTACCGCGGCGCCCACGGCGTCCTCCTCGTCTACGACGTCTCGAGCCGCACATCGTTCGCCTCCATGGAGCGGTGGTTCGACGAGGCCGAGCTCAACACGGGCGCCGGTGTCGCCCTGTGCCTGGTCGGGGCCAAGACCGACAAGCCTAACCGGGCGGTGAGCGTGCTGGAGGGCCAGAGCCTTGCCGAGGCGCACGGGGCGAGGTTCTGCGAGGTCAGCGCCAAGACAGGGGAGGACGTGCGGAGGCCGTTTGTTGAGATTGTGGACGAGATTGTTGCGGGCGGGGTCGGGGCAGGCGGGAGGAACGCTGGGGTGGTGAGGGTTGGCGGCGGCGGCGGCGGTGGTGGTGATGCGGGGGCGGCGGCTTCGGGGTGTTCGTGCTGAGCAAGGTTTCGCTCTCGCTTTCTCTCTCTCTCTCTGTGTGTGTGTGTGTGCGCGCGCGCTTGAGGTTTGATGACTGAATGATTAGAAGACGGGATAGATGGAAATTATGCACGGCGTTACAGGATGATGCGGTATGAATATGGCAGATATATCATGAGGAACAAACAGTACAGCTCAGACTGTTCCCTGAACAAGACCACCAGACTCCCCCTGGTTTTCTATGTGTCCCATTTCTATGACCGCCAGAGATGCATACTAAGTATGTATAGTAGGTAATTAGCAGCCAGCCTGTGAAGGCCATATGACGAGGCTGCCCCCTTCTAATTGTATTGCCCCAAGGTTTTCAATATGTACAGATCCATCTCACACCACATTTAGTCCTTTGGGCTCAGGAATTGCACCACAGCTGCCCAGACGTCAGCATCTCTCACCAAAAAAAAAAAAAAAAAAAAAAAAAAGCTAGACTCACCCTGTCTAAAGGCCTCTGGGTTCTCCGAAATCACCCAGTGCCCCGCCTCCACGTCCACCACCTCGAACAGCGGGAAAAACTCGCCCACGACCGGCAAGACCTCGTCCGGCACATACTTACTCCGGGTGCCCCTGACAAACAGCGCCGGCCTCTCGAAGCGCACCTTGGCTGGGTCCTTGTACGGGAAATCGCCCATGTGCGACAGGGACTTGCCCAGGATGTCGAGGGGCACGCGGAACTTCTTGGTCCCGTGGGAGGTGTAGAGGTTGCTGAGGAGGAACTGGCGGATGGGGAGGGACTGTGTAGTGTGTAAGTTCTCTCTCTGTGGCAGAGTCGGAAGGGCTGCTGCTGCTGCTGGACGGATCTCCTCGAGGAGAGGAGAGGGGTAAAAGAACAAACCTCTTCATACTCGGCCAGGATCTCGTCCGCCTGTTTCTGCGAGGTCACGCCCGCGTCTTCGATCTTCTTAAGGCCCCGGACGTACTTGGCAAAGTCGGTCGAGAGGATGGCGTCCACGGGGGCGTTGTCGACGGCGACGATGTCCTTGAGCATGCGCGGGGACCGGAGGGCCAGGGTCATGGCTGTCTTGGCGCCCCTTCACAAGAGTCAGCATGCTTGTTGAGGACAGGAGTACACACACACACACAGAGAGAGAGAGAGAGAAGAAAGGGAGGAGGGAGGGTTCCTTCTATCACCCACAACTCACATCGAGTGTCCTATGATGGTTGGCTGGTCCAGCTTGTGCTCCTCTATGAAGGCGCCCACGTCCTCTGCCATGGCTGTGTAGTCGTGCCTGGGGTCGTGAGGGGATTCGCCATGGTTGCGGAGGTCCTGAAAGTATATTGATTCTGCATGAGCCACAACAGTTGAAAACGAAAAAGGGAGGGGGAAAAAAAAAAGGGGGAAGGAACACTCATGAATAGTTCTGTGGGGGAAGGGCTTACCAGAGCATATATCGACCTCCCCAGATCCCGTGCAAGGGCTCTACAAAACAGTGACAAAAATGCCACAAAATGTCAGCCTCTCTCATCTCATGTTCACTTCACATCCTCATTTCCCCCGCCAGTGATCACTCTCATCATCCATCATCCATTTTTCAAAATTTCCTTTTTCCCCCACCCCGGCAAACAAACATACTTGCTAATACTCCGATTATTCTTCTTGGACCCAAAAATCCATGAAGAAACAAGATAGGCGACGTCTGGTTCGGATTCTCAGATACAGGCTTCGCTGGCTCGTGGATGTCAAAGTGCAGCGGCACGGTCGAGATCGATGCTGATGCTGCTGCTGATGATAAGAAGAGGCTTTGGTGTGTCGTCGTCGTCACAAGTGGTCGCCGGCAGAAGCCATGCGTCAGGACCGGCCGCGCGCCGATTCTGGGTATTATCATCCTTCCTTCTCTTTTTTTTTTGCGTCAGGAATCTTATATGATGGATAAGGCTGAGGACTTATGTGTTTGGTTGTTGATTTTCGAGGGAAAAAAAAGACTCTTGTTGAGATGAGAAATCTAGAATTTTGAATATGAGCGGGTGCACGGGCCACCCGCGATTCGGCGGTCTTGGGAAGAACGGGACGATGGTTTGCTAGTGAGACGAGGCAAGACGGCTTGAATCACAGGCGAGGGCGCAAGATGCAGGAATCTTTTGGGTTTTTTGGTTTTTTTCTCTTTCTTTTTTTACTTCAAGTTAGTTGTGCTTCTCCTGACAGGCCTGCATCTGTGCCTTGAGCATACATATATATGAATGGGTGACATTTCTGGCCCACGGCAACACTTGGGTCCCCTAAGGACATCCTGCTCTTGCTTGGGTCTGGCCGTCATATTTTTGTTTTTTTTTCCCTTTCCTTTATTTTTAAGGCGTGCTGTTCTCCGCCTGCGAGGAAGCACGTGTATGCTTTATCGCCGTTTCCAGTCTAGATCGAGCCATACAACGTACTCAGACGTCTTCAAATTCTAGGCCCTCCTCGTCATCATCCTCGTCTTCTCCAGCTGCAGGTGCTGCCGGTTCCTCGACCTTGATCTTCTTAGCCGGGCGGTCGTCTTCGTCAGGACTATCATGCTTCAGCGGGGACTTGTTGCCATTTCCGTTGACCGAGGGCTCCTCTTTTTAGGGGCACGCTCGACTGGCGGAGCGGCGACGGCGCCGGCTTGAGGCCCTGGCTGGCTGGCACAGGTGTCCCTACCGGAGGAGTGGCGACAACATCCTCAAATTCATCCTCGTCGTCTTCGTCTTCGGACTCTTCCTCCTTCTTGAGCGCCGCCGCCGCCGCCATGGCCTCCTGCTCCCGCTTGAGATCTTCCATGTAGCTGCTCAGCTCCTGGGCCTCCTTGGCGTCCAGCCCCTGCTTCTTGTCGTCGGCCTGCTTCTCCGGCTCCGCCTTGACCACCGCCTCTCCTGTCGGTGTCGCCGAGAAGGAGTCTCCGCTGACGGTGCTGTTGGCCATCCACGCGGGCAGGGCGTTCTGCTGGGCAATCTTCTCCTTGCGCAGCCGCTCTGCCTCCTTCTCCTCCTCTGTCGGCCCTTCTGATGTTGAGATCTTGATGTCGATCTTCTTGGGTCCTGTATCCGCCAGCCCTTTCACGCTGGTCGGCTTGACGTTCTCGACGACGGTCGCCCTGGCGACCTGGTGCTGCTCGTCTCTGTCCACCGGCAGGGCCGTCTGGATGGCGTACTCGAAGTTGTTGTCGGGGACGGCGACGCTGTCGATGCGCAGCAGGAGGTCGGTGATGAACTTGAGCTGGTTGTTCAGCCTCGTGACCTTTTCGTGGCCCGCAGAGGTCCGATCGATCTCGTGGCTGAGGACGGCGCCGCATCTCTCGCAGGCGAAGCCCAGCCTGCTCGCCATGCTCAAGACCTCAAGCTGGGTATAATCCGCCTTGCACCTCGGACAGACGTACTCCTTGCGCTCGCTGGCGGGCACCGTGGGCACCTGCATGTCCTTGCCCAGCTTGTAGACCCTCCACTTGATGGCGTCGATCGTCTGACGGTAGTCGATGTAGTAGTATGTACGGTTGCTCGGGCGGACGGCGCCCTCCTTCAGCTCTTGTCGTACGTGTCTGCAGCCCACCACCGTATTAGCGCCCAAGAATTCGCGGGTGAAAAGAGAAAATCGTCGTCTCCTCCCACCATCCGCACAACATACATATGCAGGAACCGCTCCTGCTGCAGCTTGTAGCAGAGCTTGTGGAGGTCTTTCATCGCCGTGATGTTCAGGAGGTAGCCCAGATCATCATCACGCAACCTAACCCCCAGCACATCAGCATGTCGCATGAAACTCTTCTTGCGGGTCACGGGAGGACGCACGCTCCATGGATGACCAGGGCATCCACGATGAGCACAAAGCGGACATCGTAGGGCGGCACCATGTAGAATGCGCGAGCGCAAGAGCGCACAAGCTGTTTTGCGAGATCCATGGCGGTGTGTCTGCGTATGTATGTGTGTGTGAAAGAGAGCGTATAGGGATGATGGGGCGGACGAAGGGTTCTTGGGCGGTCGCGGCTCGTGGTTCGCTGATCGGTGATGGGTGCTGTGGAAGAAAAAGGAACAGGTCTTCGGGAGAAAGGGTTTCGAGAAGGGGCTATATTTATTGCTGGATCAGCATTAAATCTCAAGAATGGCAAGTTAAGATGCTGGCGACGGCGCAAGGTTCTAAGCCCGTTGCGATGGGGGCTAAGAGCCACATAACCGTCGCAAGAGTCACCGGCGCAGGGAAGCAGACCCTAAGAGGACGCCGGTATCGATCACAGGTAGACCCCTTTCACGAGGACGGCGCAAAGGGGTTATCAGCGGGAGAAGAGAAATGTAGTAGTTGTTGCTTCCAGGCAAGCAGCGACGTGCTACCAAGACGAAGTCAGGGCTGTCGCAGGATCATGACGGTCGAGGAAGGAGACGCTCAGGGGCGGAGCGCACGTGCTATAATGACAGTTCTAGTTGTGATGCCATCAGGGTGACTCCTATTGTCCTAGGTGTAGGAACAATGTATGGCCTGGAGTGGGATGAGAGGGGGTGCAAGCAGCTCGGCTTTCTCTGACTTTCTTTGGCAGGGGAAATTTCGGGGGAGGGAGTGAGTGGGTGGTGAAAGTGAAGCCTCAATGGAATCTCTCTAAAGTGGTCCGGAGAGCTCCAATTGGCCCCATCACCATGACTAAGCACAATAGCCTTTCTGTCCCGGCACACTTACTTGAGCCTGCAGTAGTAGTGCCTGCCCATATCTAGCAAGTACATGTACCTCTGTATCTGAACAGTGTTTTGGACCTGCACCACCAAGCATTGTTTACGACGCCTCTCTCATTATCCTGATATACAAATGTCACGCCTTGTTGTCTTGGAGTATGCGAAGCCCTACCAAGGAATCTCTGCCAATCTTTAGCAAGACTAGCCTTGCCTCTTCTGATTATGTGCCTTCCGCTGCGTCATGACGGCATTCAAAAACCACAGCAATGATGCCTCCCTTTTCTGCAACTCAGTCTTCTTCTATTTGAGAGTCACATTTTGAGGATGCATATCTGATGATCATCAACAAATACCAACAATGAGACCCTCCAGCTTCCTCAAGAAACCAGACCGTGGGACCAATCGTCAACATCGGTCATTCATAGCCAACAATACGGCCCCCAAACCAACACAACACAAGGAAAGGGATGGTCCTCAACTTACCGCCCCTCTACCTCCTGCCCACGCACATGAGTGCGGTTGAGCTGGGAGACTGGGAGGCCAAGATTACGGACCTCTCTCATGATGCTAGTAGAGTCGATTACATTGTCGGCAAAAGTGAGTGAAATATACCAGACCACCGTTAGACAGCGGAGGCAAGATACTTACTCTGAAGCCAGTCTCGCAGAAACAGCGCGCACAATTTGAGTTGCGAAAACTGGGGCTCCCAGCGGAGGAATATACGCCTCTGAAAGACGACGCACCTCCATCGCCCAAGACAGAGAGGCGCAAGCTCCGTCATGTGGAGGAGTACGCTTTTTGTAGCGACTCGGACGCTGAAAGTGTCAGGTCTGGTAAAGCCTACTCATCCAAGACTGACACGGTCAAGGTTGTCCGGCTTACCTGGCTGGAAGATTCCATGCGTGAGGACGAGCTGCTCGACTACAGGGGCTACCTTGTCTTTGAGGCCGTGAAGAGGCCAAAGCAGGCTCGGGTTCCAAGCCCTGAGGACCTGATGCAGCGGGCTATGGATGTGGCCTCGGGATCTTCTCAGACCTTGACTGCCCAACAAAGTCCATATCGCAGGCATAGGGCCGCCGGTCATCATGCCAGGGCCCCGCTTCTTGTACCTCACTCCACGACGGACGAATATGCGATAGCCAGCTTACCGCCGGTACCGGAGTATCTGAAGACGAGCTTCTCGTGCCAGCGGTCGACCCGCGTGCATCCGCCGAACGAGAGGTTCACCGAGAAGCTAAAGGAAGTCAGAGAGCTGCGAGCCATTCAAGGAGATGACATTGGCGTCAGAGCGTATTCCAGCGCCATTGCTTCCTTGTCGGCGTACCCGTACAAATTACAGAGTGCCCTAGGTAAGTGAGAGAGCAAACGACTTTTCTCCATGGCGTTCTGTCACTGACGTTGATTGGTGATTCAGAAATCGGACGCTTGCCAGGCTGTGGTGCTAAGTTCGCCCGGCTCTTCGAGGAGTTTGAGGACACGGGCCAGTTGAAAGAGCTGCAGGCGGCCGAGACTGACCCAAAGATGTCCGTCATCCGGACCTTCTACAATATCTGGGGCGTCTCGGCTGTCACGGCCGAGGACTTCTACCGAAGAGGCTGGCGAGACCTTGACGATGTTGTCGAGTTCGGCTGGAACTCCATCCACCGATCACAGCAGATCGGGGTCAAGTACTACGACGAGTTTCTGCAGAAGATCACCCGTGCGGAGACGGAGTCCATCGCCGATACGGTCCTGAAGCACGCCAACAGGCTTCGCGACGGGTTTCAGCTGACCGTCGTTGGAGGTTACCGCCGGGGCAAGACGATGAGCGGAGATGTTGACCTCATGCTGAGCCATATGGATGAGGATGCCACTTACAAGTGCATCAAGAAACTTGTGACCAGCCTCATCGATGCAAAGTACATCAGTATGTCCCAGCGGTCTGTTTCTCTCTGAGCTCAACCACCTGCTGACATCTCTTATGTTCCAAGCTCACACCCTCACCGTGAGTGAGCACAACTCAGAGCGCGGCCAGCGCCCGACAAGCTTTAAAAGAGCTGGCGCCGGAGGCACGGGCTTCGACACCCTCGACAAGGCCCTCGTCGTCTGGCAGGAACCCCAGGCTGCGGCTTCGTCCAAGAACACCAATCCCCACCGGCGGGTGGATATACTGATCAGCCCATGGAGGACCGTCGGTTGTGCAGTGCTGGGCTGGAGCTCCGAGACCACGTTCCAGCGGGACCTGCGCCGGTACTGCAAGGAGAGGGGGCTCAAGTTTGACAGCAGTGGGATCAGGTCGCGCCAGCCTCCGTTCGACTGGGTTGATCTGGAGGACGGCGGGGGTGGCCCGGCCAGGACGATGGAGGTGGCGGAGAGGAGGGTCTTTGAGGGCCTGGAGCTGGAGTGGAGACCGCCGGAGGAGAGGTGCACTGGATAAATCGATTGTTGGAGTAAAGTAGGCAAATTTAATTCCCTGGCAGAGCCTCAGGCCATGGAGATATGCATGCCTCTGTGATTCGTCTGGAGCCTTGGTTTTGTTTTTGGGTTATACGACCTTCTTCAAGGTTCACGTTGACCACGTTTTGTCCTGGAGTCTCGACCACGCCTATACTGCCCAACCAAGCGAATGACATGGTGGGAAGAATTGCGTCTTCACGGCTGAAGTGACGCGAGGAGACTTGTGCGCATGACACTGAACCGCCGAGCCTCGTCGGTGACGTTCATATAAGGCTGACAGCTTTCTCACTGCATCTCTCATCCCTCAGCCCACTGCCTCCTGTTACTTTCCTTTTCCACCTATCTGTCCTCTTTTCAATCAGAGAAAAAGATGCCCCCGTTTCGGGTCTGGAGCAACTCGAAACCCGGGGCTTCGAAACACCGTCGGGTGTCGGGCCCATCCAATCGCCCGCATCGCGCTGGATCTACTGCTTACTTACAGTATAGCCCGAGGCGCCGGCCCCGCGGGTGCTACCGCTGGCACTCGCAGTGGGTTCTCCTTAGGCAGTCCAGTGCAAGCAAATGTGAGCCCGCCCTGACCTGAGCCTGAGCCTGGGTTCTACAACAGCAGGTACGGTACCATTGTACTGCAGTACGTCCGTACTTACTGTGTAGGATCGCACGCTGCTGTGCCTGCGGAGTGGCCTCGCCGGCTCTGGCCCAGGGCTTCGGAGACTTTGGTGTGTGAGGACCAGGGGTGGCACGGCTGGGCGCTGGCTCTTCTCAGCCCTCTTGGTGGTTTTTTTCTTCATTATTTCCCCCGTCCTTTGTCATCATGGGCCCTCCCGGCTGGGCGGTTTTGCGCGAGTCGACGGCACCTTCGGATGAAAAGGGGGCCGAAACGACCACGCTCTTTGATTCTTGCAGTTTCCTTCCTTGCTAGGGCCGTTCGTGGTGAACAACTGCACGACGAAAAGCACCCCACACACCAGGCTGGCCCCTACAAATGGATCCTTCTAGTGCGGTCATGAAAGAGAGAGGAGGAAGGCAGGCAACCTCAGACGCGGTGCGTTGCACGTTGCGGATTGAATTTAGGGCCGGGCCGGTGGGTGGACATGGTTTTCTCTGTTTAAAACCACCTCGATCGCCAGGCGACGTCGTGGCATATTTAAATAGTCAACGCTCACTCTCAGTCAAGGTCATAACATATTACCCATTTTGCCCTCAATCTTCTCGTCTACAACCAACCTGATTGATCAATTCGTTGACCTATCAGTCCTTGTCTTCTCCCTTAAGAATACACATCTACCCAAAATCCAAAATGGCCGTCACTCTTGAGATCCCAAGTGAATATGGGTGAGAGATTTTCCTTCTCCCCTCCCCCTCTGGTTGAGGTGGGAGAGAGAGAGAATGTGAGATACTGACGATAAAAACATACAGCTACGTGCTCCTCACCGTCGTCTCCACGGCCTTTGTGAACCTGTGGCACGGCATCCAGACCGGCGCCGCCAGGAAGAAGAGCGTACGTCTTCTTCTCCTCCTCCCCCCCTCATCAACTCCATCATCCCCCTTATAGTTCAACCCTCCCAACTCACACATATATATTACATCATCTCCAGGGAATCATCTATCCCAACGCCTATGCCACCCCCGAGCAGGCAGAGAAGGACCCCGAGGCCTACCGCCTCAACTGCGCCCAGCGCGCCCACGCCAACTTCACCGAGAACCTCGTCACCTTCCTGCCCAACCTGCTGGTCGCCGGCCTGCGGTTCCCTGTCCCCCGCCGCCGTCGCCGGTGCGGGCTGGCTGGTGTGCAGGATTGTGTATACCAAGGGGTATACGAGCAATGCTGGGCCTAAGGGTAGAATGGCGTAAGTTCTTGTCCTTTTTCTTCTTTCTTTCAAATGATAGTAGTGTGTGCTGACCATGAGTGTGCGTAAAAGGGGCTCGCTGGCTGGTTACCTGTGCTACCTGCCGCTCATTGGCATGGCCGGTTACTCGGCTTACCAGATTGCCCAGGGTAACTGAGCATATTATTCAATAATTGCTTGCTATTGGGAGTGGTACGAAAGAGAGAAGGGGAGGGGGGAGAACGAGTGGATGAGCGACAAAAAGAGAGTCTGTTGTCATAGTACATGCATTTTGGTTCAAAGTACTTGTAATAATAGATAAGTCATCCTGGTGTGAAGAAGGGGAACAATAGAATAAGCATATCCGTTCTACTAGGGAGGGAGTTCATTGCTACACGCGAGTTTCCATAAACTGAGCCCCTGTGGCTGTCCAATTGTCCAGGTGAGAGCAGAGTGAGTGAGTGAGTGAGAGTGAGTGAAATCAGTGAAAAGTGTTGACTTCTTTTGATGCTCGTATTGAACTGCCGCTGAGACTCCTCTACAAACAATAACACACCATAAATTAAGGCATGATTCATCGCTCTGTGATCATTCTGATACGTAAAAAGAGTATCTCGTCCTGTGGGTTCCATGGTTCCCACGTACGCTGTCGTGCCACTTCATGAAATTTAAAAAGCAATAAGCCGGTATAAAACGCCTTCGCCAGAAACCAGAAACCAGAAAGAAGAAAAGAAAAAAAAAAAAAAAAAAAAAAAAAAAAAAAAACTCAACATCCATACCTCGTATCATTACTATCCAACATTGGGGCTCAATTAGAAACTTCGGGTCGGGATCACTACCTCTTCCTCCGCCTCTTGAGCTCCAACACCTCTTCGTACTCCTCGGGCACAGCAAACAGCTCATCGTTGGACTCGGCGCCCTCGTCGGCGCGCAGGTTCTCGATGCCGTCGTTGCCCAGCAGGAAGTCGCCCAGGTACTTAACAGCCTGGAGGATCTCCTCGCCGGTGGGGATGATGTAGTCGCTGGGCAGGAGGAAGCCGTAGCTGCCCGTGTCGCGGAGCTTGATCTGGTAGCTGTAGTGTGCGCCCAGCTCGTGGTAGAACCAGTCGATGGCGGAACCGCCGCTGGGCTCGATGCGCAGGCCGCCGGCCGAAGAGGAAGAAGAGGAGGAGGAGGAGGAGGTCTCGGGCACGGCGCCCTGGCAGGCCGGCTTGACGGCGTAGGTCTCGCCCGAGAACAGGCGGATGGACTTGGCCAGGCCCATGGCGAGCTCCTCCAGCCTCTCGAGGTTGGGCGGGTCCTCGGCGCAGCTGTAGGCGTAGGGGAACAGGATCTGCTGCGAGTACGAGTGCAGGTCGACCAGGCCGACAAAGTCGGCGTTGTTGTTGTCGGCCTCGGCGCGGGCCCAGTCGCGGAGGGCGGCGACCTCGACCGACTCCCAGGGCTCGTCGCCGCCGTAGCTCTCGGAGCAGGGGTCGTTGGTGTGGCCCGCGCGCGAGCTGCTGTCCCACTCGTAGCCAAAGGCGTGGTCGAGGTCCAGCCCCCGGCAGAACATCATGCTCGTGTGCTGCCTTGACTTGCGCCACAGCCGGTCCGCCGTCCACGTGTACTCGATGCCGTCCGGGTTGAGCTCGGGGATGAAGACGACGTCGTGCGACTGCAGGAACTTGGTGATCAGCATGTCCTTGCCGTAGGACGTGATGAACGACCAGGCCAGGTAGTTGACCGTCGTGGTCGAGATCCACTCGCGCGCGTGCGACCCGCCCATCACGACAAGCGTCTTGCGGGGCTCGGCGCGGTCCCGCGACGCGGCGCTGCTGTCACTGCTGACGACCAGGGCGGGGATGTCGCGCCCCTCGTAGGTCTGCCCGATGGTGGTGTAGCGGACAAAGGACGGGAACATCGCCTCGATCAGGCGCATCCACCGCATCACCACCTTGTGCGGCTGGTAGTTGTGGAAGAAGTACAGGCTCTCGTCGCCGTCGCCCGGCAGGGAGCTGGTCAGGTCCAGGCTGAACCTGCGCTCCGACTCGGACGGGTCCTCCTGAGGCGCCGGCGGGGGACGGGTACGAGTCGTAGACGGCCGACGGGAGGTCCTCGACGAGGATCCAGTAGGCGGAGGCCAGGGACTCGGGGAGGAGGGTGAGGAGGGAGGCGACCTTGTTCTTCTGTATCCTCAGGTCGACCATGTCGTCCCACGACCAGATGTCGAGGAACAGCCGCTCTGTGGCCTCGGCGAGCGCCCGCTCCTCCTCCACGGTCGAGGTGTTGAACCGCACAATGATCTCATCCCTGAACATGCGATGCAGGTTGGCCGGTCTCGGATCTGATGTGTCCTTGGCCGAGTGGCCCCCAAAGACGATCTTGACGGCGCTATCTCGAAGCCATGTCAGGTATGGGAAGACGGAGGATGCGGACCGGGAGGGATGCGGGTGGTTGTGGTGGCCGTGGCCTGCGCTTGCGGAGACGAGGATCTGGACCGGGCATGCGACGGCGATGAGGACTGCGAGTTATTTTGTTAGTCAGTAAAACATGTTGCAACCACTGTCTCAGTTCCAAGGTTGTCAGTCAGGTGCCAGGCCACTCACGGAGGGGAAAGAGGGAAGACGATGGCAGATGCATCTTTTTTCTTTCTTTATCGGGGCTGCTTCATGCAGAATTGGGGCCACAAGGCAGTCCGTCACTTTCAGCGGTGAGAGCCACCAGACCCCAGGCGAGACAACCGTTCGTTCACCTCTTCAATCGGGCGGCGTGCGGACAGCCAAGAGTGGTGGTGTCAAAAGTCTGTAGGTGCTGCGTCACTCGGTGATGCGTATTTGCCATGGAATGAAGTCGGGTTGTTTGGTTTTCCGACGTTACAAAGGTGGCGGTGCTCATTGGCGCCGGTTAGCACCAGAACCTACCAGTAAATACGGTTTACTGCACTAACTACATGCAACTCTGGCGCCCAATCCTGCCATTGGAGGCCCTGAATTCATGGATCCCATGCAACGTTCAGAGACCATCAGCCACACCGTCGCGGCCTCAGAACTAGAGTTTAAGTCTTTCTCTCTCTCTCTGTCTTTCTCTCTTTTAGAACGCATTCCACGCAATTGAATTCGTCTTTTGAAGTTTCTTCATCCTACAATTTTCCACTGGGGCTTTTTGTTCAAAGAAGCCACGTCAGGGCTGAGGAGGAAGAGACCCGATTATCAGAGTTTCCCAGGGCTGCTGAACATAAGAAGCATGTTCTAATTACCAAGTACACACAGAATACATAAATCGTACAGTAGGGCGTTCCAGCGCCAAGCTTCCTCGCGGGAGCTGGGAGTAATTAATCATAGGCGAAACCTTGAGAAAATGTCACCCTCATAACAAGATCTATTTATGTCTATGTATACCAGAATCAAAAGTACTGACCATGTAATAATAATATGGTACTCCTCCTGTCAAAAAGGGAGGCTGATATGAGGACCCGACCTGTGGTGGACACGCCGGCGACCGTTCAATGACTGCTGCTGAGGATTCAAATTTGCTGGTAATGCGCAGTGCACCGTGCCCCGTGCAGAGGCAGGGATCAACATGCCCGCCCACTTTTGCTATTACGGGCGCCCCTTTGCCGTTCAAAAGAGAGCAAGAGGGAGTGAGAGCTGCGGTTGTTGCTTGCTCTCCTCTCTCTCCTCTCTCCTTCTTGATGTCACAGTAACAGTACAAACGATGTACTCAGTAGTAGTAAAGGGATCCCAGACCCAGACCAGACCAGACCAGACCCAGCTTAGACCGAGACCTAGACTAGATCCAGACTTTACTTTCCCTTTTCCTTCCCTGGCCTGGTCAAGGGTACCTGTCAGGATCTCTCCAGTCGCAGTAGTTGTGGCATCACAAACAGCGCTACAGTGTATACTTTTTGCCCTCGTCCAATTCTCAACTGCTCTCACACGCACACACGCACACATCCACACCCAAGCCAAGCCAGGCACAGCTCAGCTCAGCCCTGCCCTGCAGTTGGTCCCTTTTTCTTTTTATTTTTTTCTTCTTCTTCTCGTCCCTCCACAATCTAATCAATCCACCCAAGTCTTGGTGTTATTCTTGTCCTTCACTGCTGCTGTTGCTGTTATTGCTTCCCTAATGCTGCTGCTGTAATCCTCGTAAGCTGCCTCAGTCCAGGACTTGATCATTTCGACAAATCGAACCCCCTACCCCCCCTTTTTTTTCTTCTCTCTCTTCTTCTTCTTCCTGGCTCCCTCTCTCCGACTAGGTCCTGTCTGCGACCCACGGTTGGCTGTAACCTTCATTCTTGCTTGCCCTGTCCTTCCCTGATCTTGATCCTGCGGCCGAGAATCCGTCCTGGTACACACACCCTACCGTGCCGACCTGCTACACTACTGCCCTGGCGACCAGGGCACAACCACCACCACGACCTGGGCCGACCCTTGACGAGATCCTGGACATGGCTGCTGGAGGGATAGAATGATTGCTTGTCTGTGTCTGTCATCCAGCTACCAGACCAAGAAGGAACGAGGCGATGGTGGTGCTCGTCGCCCTTCACCATGCCGTTCCTTCGCAACAAGCGTGGCAACCTGGCCGGCGAGTCTGAGTTCCGCAGATCAACAGTCTTCCCAGACGAGTTCACTCTTGCTCCCGGGGATCCGGCCCTGCGCACAGTGACCTCCAACATCGACCTGCCCACGCTCCGCCTGTCCCCCTCCCATCTCGACGCTGACGTTGGTGCTGCTGCTGATGCAGCCGCCGCCGCCGCCGCCGCCCTGAACGGCTCGACTCCTTCGATACCTGCTCCTCCCGTCACACCTCCACACGACAGCCCATCCCCTTCCTCCTCCGCCGCCGCCGCCGACAACCACAACAACCACCACCACCACCACCACCACCACAGCAGCAGCAGCAACAACAACAACAACAATAACAACAACAATACCCTACACCCTCGCGATACCATCGACCGTCCCGACTCGCCCCCGATCCAGGACGAGAACCCAAAACACAAGCGCTTCTCCATGCTGAGGTTTCGCAATGCCTCGGATTCTCAGCTGTCAGCCCGGGCCAAAAAGCAGGCTCATGCTCACGCTGACGAATCCGCGCCCCCGATACCACGGGGTATGTGGCCCATCCTGAACCCCGATTCCTCTTTCCCCAAAACAAATCAATCCTCGAGCAGTATTGTTCTCTTTTGTCTCTTTTTCTCCCTTTTCCTCCCAAAAGATAGGCTAACCATGGAATGCACAGCACCGCCCGAGATCATCACCACGGCTCCGACCGTCGACTTTCATACCGTGCCCAGGAAACAGTCGAGAATGTTTGCGCGCCTGACGAGACGCTCTGGCGAGGAGCTGCGCGCAGAGCAGGCGCCTGCTGCTCAGACCCTCTCCAAGAAGGACAGGAGGAAGTCGTTTATACCAGGGGCACACTCCAATGGCAAGAAGTCCATCAGCATCGAGGAGTCGGACGCCCAGCGGCCCAAGTCATCCAACGCACTCCCTGGCCACATCCGCACCTACGAGCCACCCCCTCCTCTACCGCTGCCCGGCAGCAGGCTGTCCGAGTCGTCCAGGTCCGAGGAGAGCTCTGCGAGCCGCGCCTACACCAACACGCCCACGAGCGCCTCCAACTCGTCGAGCACCAACAACTTCTTCCGGCTGAGGCGGAAGCCGAAACAGCCAGAACCGCTATTCCCCTTCGCCCACCTGCAGAGACAGCGCAGCCACGACCAGAGCGCATCGTCCAACCCATCCCTGCCCCCTCCACGCCCGTCCGCCAGAGCACCTCCTCCACCGCGTCCGCCTTCTCTGCGCAGCACACTCCCGTCCCCCGCACCTCGACTGCTGGAGATGGCATGACGACACCGCCCGCGGTCTCGCCCGGCAGGGGGACATACCACCAGAAGCACCAGAACCAGAACGCTTCGCCTGCGACGGCGCTGTTCAGGCCGCTGTCCCGGAACAGCGGCACATCGTCGCCGACGAGGCCGCAGCTGAACCTCAGGGGCAGGTCGTCAACCATGAGCTCGCTAGGCCGAGAGTCGCTCGATGACCGGCTCGGGCCGCCACAGTCGCGAGCTTCCACCTCGACGGCGGGCCGCAAGAGCTTTGGTGACCTGCTGGGGATCGGCAGGCTGAGGGGCCCGAGTCCGCACGCCAGGGAAACGGCACGCCAGCGACGCCGGGGTCTAATACGTCCAAGGACAACTCGCTCAACATACAGCGGGAGTCGGTCGTGCTGCCCGAGAAGCGGGAGGACGAGAACCCAGGGAGGTATCTCGAGCGGCTCGAGGACATCGCCAGCCGCAGCATGATAGCTGCGGCGGTCGCCAAGTCTGCGGACGCGTTCCACCTCGCGGTCCTCCGCAGCTTCATGCGCAGGTTTGGCTTCTTTGGTGACCCCATGGACATGGCCATCCGGAAGCTGCTCATGTCGGCCGAGCTGCCCAAGGAGACGCAGCACATCGACCGCTTCCTGCAGGCTTTTGCGAACCGATACCACGAGTGCAACCCTGGCATCTACGCAAACCCCGAGCAGGCCTACTTTATCGCCTTCTCCCTGCTGATCCTGCACACTGATGTCTTCAACAAGAACAACAAGCACAAGATGCAGAAGCACGACTACATCAAGAACACCAAGGGCGAGGGCATCGCAGACGAGGTCCTCGAGGTCTTTTACGACAACATCACCTACACGCCCTTTATACACGTCGAGGACGAGCTCGACATCACCGGGGACCGGGCCTCCAGCCACAAGTCCTCCAAGAAGAAGTCCGTCCTCCCGATCCCTACTGCCCCGGAGGCCGCGCTGAAGAAGGCCGTCAGGGAGCCCATCGACCCGTACACCATCATCCTCGACAACAGGCTCGACATCCTGCGGCCAAGCTTCAGGGAGGTGATGCACCTGGACGACCACTTCAACTACGTCGGGACGGCCCCGAGCCTCAACCTCAAAGAGCTGCAGAAGACCTTCTTTAGGACAGGGATCCTCCAGATCGTCTCGGCGAGATCACGTCCCGATGCCTTCATGTCGGAGAAGACGGCGACGAACCCTGCCGAGGCCCAGCCGGGCGTTGTCGATATCAAGGTCACCAAGGTCGGCCTGCTGTGGCGCAAGGATGTCAAGAAGAAGAAGACCAGGTCGCCCTGGCAGGAATGGGGCGCGATCCTCACGGGCGCCCAGCTCTACTTCTTCCGCAACACGGCATGGGTCAAGCACCTCATGCACCAGTACGAGTCACACATCAAACAGGGCCACGACGGGATCCCCATCGTATTCAAGCCGCCGCTCGAGAGCTTCAAGCCCGACGCGCTCATGTCTACCGACGGCGCGGTCGCCCTGCTGGACTCGACGTACAAGAAACACAAGCACGCTTTTGTCTACGTGCGGCACGGCGGCCTCGAGGAGGTCCTGCTCGCGGACGACGAGGACGAGATGAACGACTGGCTGGCCAAGCTCAACTACGCCGCCGCGTTCAGGACCAACGGCGTCCGCATGCGCGGCGTGATGAACGGCACCTATGACGGACAGGGCCGCAGGGCACTGAAGAAGGACACGGAGGCAGTGCAGACGCCGTCTGGGGAGGTGATGATCGCCCGCGCCAAGGTGGACCAGCAGATGGCCAACGACATCCTGTTCGCGCGCCGCGAGGTGATGCTGCACAAGGTAGCCGAGGCCAACGAGAAACTCCAGGAGGAGGAGAAGAAGCTCGACGACCAGCTGAGGAACGCCCGCCACCTCCAGCTCCTGGCGCCCATCCAGCCCAAGACGCGGGACTCGATGCTCATGTCTGCCGCCCGCATGGCAGCACAGCTGAAGTGGACCCGCGTCGAGATCTGGAGGCTCAAGTGCCACCGCGACATCATGCTGCTGGACCTGGAGGAGGAGCGCCAGATGCTGGGGCTCCCCGCCGGCCCCGTCTCCGATGCTGTCAGCCCCACCAAGCCAGCGCTGGGGCGCGAGATGTCAAAAACCTCAAAGGCCAGCAGCGGCACGGTCATGCCGAGCCCTCTTGTGCCTGTCGCGACCAACCCGCAGCGCACCCAGGCGCCGGCCGAGGCCGCGGAAGAAGCGGTTCCGGACGATGATGAGTCGGTCGACACCGAGACGTTCCAGACACCACCCACGAGCGCCGGGCAGCCGCCCCTGCACAGGCACCAGAACTCCTGGGAGCTTCCGTCGCTTAGCCTCGAGCCGAACAGAAAAGGTTCAGTGTCCAGCGCCAAGTCGTCCCGCCAGTCGGCTCCCGTCACGCCGCCCCGGACCGCCGCCACCTCGAGCTCCGCACCGGAGCATGCCGCCGCCACCGCCGACGACGCTCACCCTGAAGAGGACGCCAGCGAGCGGGATCTCCTGGAGAAGACGGGCCTGCTCGGCAAAGAGATCACCCTGAGCCCTGAGAACGTCGACAAGACGAGGACGCACGACTCAGACCTCACGGCCGAGCACGGCCCGCACAGCAACTCGCTTGACAAGGACAAGAGCGACAAGAACAAGATCCGGCGCAGCCTGCAGCGCACTCTTAGGGAGGGTGCTGGCCACCTGTCGCACGCCCGCAGCCGTAAAGGAAAGGAGCCCGCTGCGGGCGGTGTCGCGGATGACAACGAGGCCGAGACGCTCACGCGGGCCGCTGGACCTTTGTCGTGCACGGCAAGAAGGCATCGGTCATCACCTTCGGCTCCGAGCTCCAGAGCCTGTCGCCAGACGAGCGCCTCCGCGCGCGCAAGTCGTCGCAGATGGAGGACACGGTCGTCAATGGTGACGCTCCCGAGGAGACCACGGCGTCTTGCGGCGGCAGCGGAAGCGGCAATGGTGGTGACTTCCGGGTCTTTTTGCTCTCAGGCCCTAAGGGCCCCCCACCAGCAGCGGCACTGAGCACCGCTCCTCGGCGGCCAGCGCCAGCACTGCGACAGCTAGGAGCTTCAGGGAGCTGCACAGAAAGTACTCGTCGGCAGCAGCGAGGCACTCAGCCTCTGCCGGCAACCTCGCCCTCAGCCTTGTCGTGCCCGGCGACGAAGACAGCGACGCCGCTGTCAGCTTCTCCGACGGCAGACGCAGCCCACTGCCGGTAGAGGAGGTTGAGGAAGAGGAAGAGGAGCTCCAAGAGGAGGAGGATGCTGCTGCTGCTGCTGCTGCTGCTGCTGCTGACGAGGCCGAGAAGAAGCTAGGGGACGGCCAAGAAGAAAATGCAGACGGTGAAGCAGCCGAGGGCCAGATCGAAAGTAGTGCAACGATGAACCCGGCGCGCGAGACGCTCTTCTTCACCCCCGAGCCGCCTGCGTCGCCAAAGACTGAGCTGTCTAGTGCTGGTGCCGAGGACAGCAGAGAGGAGGAGGAGGAGGATGTCGAAGAGGCGCCCGAGGAGGGCAAGGGCAAGGAAGGGGTGCCAAGCCCAACCGTGCCTGTGTCTGCTTGAAAAGGACGTCGCCGTCGCTCACCATCATCTCTCGTCATGCAACTTACTTCCTTCCACCTCCCTACTACTACTACTTACTTACATATAATCGTTCCCTGACGACCCTCCCCCTTTTTTTTTTTTTTTTTTTTTTTTGTCTGGTCACCCACGAGAGTCCTGACGACACGACTTCATTTTCATTGCTTCGCATCCCAAAAACCTTTACGATTTGTTTTAATAATGATCATCGGTGTCAGACATGGAACCTGACAACCAGACCGCACACCGCATCCTCACACAGAAAAAAAGCGTTGACTTGGATCCTGCCCACGACTTCTACTTTCCTTCTCGTCTTTTTTCTGTCTTGTTCTTTTCTTTCGTTTTTGAATTCTTCTGGGAACGAAAGCGTATGGATGGCTAATACCACCAACCTGCCCCCTGCGAAAACTTGTATTTATGTATATAGATAGGAACGGGATAACGGCAACCCTCCAGGGCTTTGAATGGGACATCAAGCTAGGGTCAGGGCAAAGGGCGGGGAGGGCAACTTTTTGTGGAAATGGGAAAGGAAGAGAAGAAGGTAGAGAGAGGGAGGAGAGAGTGGGGGGCAATGCCGATTGATACCTGTCTGCCTACCTTATTACCTGGCCAATGCCATCATAGCGAAACGCACACACGTTACGCACGCTACATTACCATTAACATACCAACCTCACTGGCTAAAAGCGGGGCTGGGGGCCTGTGGTGTTCAAGTCATCTGACATGAATGATGTTGATCTCTCTCTCTCTGTTCGACTTTGGTTTTGGAAATCAAGGTGGAAGATGTAAAGCTCTGCTTGTCAACCCCCCTCCTCCCTTCTTTGCCTCCCATATGTGTTATGTATACTATGTTTTTATACCCCTTGGTGGGCTATATTTATATTAGCCTTGTCCCCCGGCTGGCAACAAGGCCATCACCCTCTCTCCCTGCCGGAGAAAAACTCAATCTTGAACACGTCTTAATAGAGCTATCATACATTACACACGCACAACAGGCCAATGGACTGCCTCTCCCATGTATATATGCCTTACTCGCATCATGTCTATGATCTGTTCATATAGACTTTTGAAAAGGGACATTGTCAAAGGGTAGGTCGAGTGCCGTGAATGGCATGGGACTAGCTCTGCATGGTCATAGTTGATGCATGATAGATGATGAATGTAGGTCCCCTTTTTGGAAGAGCAAGTCATGAGAGACTTGATGGTGGTAATGGTCATTAGTAACTTAATAGAAGGGATGGGACTCTAGAGGTATATGCACTGGGCCATATAAGGCTGGGTGTTTGTACAGTGATCCTGTTTGGTTCCATGGAGGTGGGAGAGTAGCAGTGGAACAGATTGATGTAGAGCAGGTATTGTTATTATTGTTATTATTATTATTATTATTACTATTAGGAGCAGAAGGAGCAGGAGGGAAAGAATCTGAGAGAGGCCATCTACATGGTTATTATTAGGATCAGTCACAAAGATTGGCACATCGCGTCATGGCTCTGTCCAACTGTCAATATCACGCCTGGAGAAGGACAGGTTTAGGACTGCCAGTTTTTTTTTGTTTTCAGTGGTAGTGGACAGATCATCCCAGCAGTTATTCTGCAGTGTTTTTGTTTTTCGTCCCATCTCAAGTGAAGCTCCCTCTGTGGTTTGTTTGCTGCTGCTGCTGCTGCTGCTGCTGCTGCTGCTGCTGCTGCTGCTGCTGCTCTTCCTGGTGATTAGGAACCTCCAGCCCAGACCCAAGTGCACAGCTTTCCTGTTTACCTTTCCTTCCAAGCAACAACCTTGGATCCTCTGCCCTCCCATCTACTACTTCTTTTCTATCGGGGGACTGTCCTTGCCTTGATCTCTCAAGTTTTCAACACTCACCAGAAGGAATCTTTTGTTGGAAAGCAGTGACTGTGGCCATCCACCATCTCACACAATCGCGTCGTGTGCTTTTCCTACCACCACCACCACCACAACAACAACAACAACTGGTGTGACCCCCGATTACAAACTCGACCAGTACATGTTCCAGTGATTCCTCCTTGTCAGTCAAGCTTTCCTCTTCCTTATCATTACTTTTGACAGCTTTTGATACTGACTGTTATTGTTGATACCACACCCAAGTTATCTGGCCTTCCTCTCTTGACGCGTCGCGGCACAACATTCAACCTTACAACAGCACCTACAATTACTCCTACTCTCCAAGTCACTCGCGGTCCCTTCCCAGCCTGTGATAGCCTTCACAGCTGCACAAGCGTTTGACAAGACTGGAGCAATATCATGGCTGACACCATGGATGAGAACAACAACAAGGGCGACAATGCCTACACCATCAACCTGGATGATGATGGAGATGGCATTATTGACAGTATTACCAGAGTGAGACTGTTGACCACAACCCCTATGGCTGACGACGAGCCAGGTCGAGTCTACATCTTGGCCAAGTTCTCTACCTCCAGCACCAGCTCTGACACCGCCACCATCATCCTCCAGCTGGAGAATCCTCCTCCTGGCTTTGCAACTTCATCTATCACCTCAACCTCCTCCCGCAGCAGCAGCAGCAGCAGCAGCAGTGTTGAGAAGAAGACATCCTCCAAGACTTCCAGCTCGTCTACCACCAGTCTTCCCCCTTTTGGCAACCCAGGCCCTGGCAATGGCAACAAACCAGCCCCTGTTAGCAGCAGCAGCATCACTGCTGTCTCGAGCACTTCACCTGCTGCTGTCAAGTCCTCTATGACGACAGTGACCACTTCAGCCACTGTGACCCCCTCCCATTCAGGCACCCAGCATGCTATGTCATCGCCGCCCACTCAACAGCTGAGCTCCCAAAACACCATGTCGACCTCCACTCCCTCCTCGACAATAACCATCGACAGCGTCCTTCCTCCTCCTCCTCCTGTCGCCACCACATTGCCACACGCAGGCAACCTCTCCACACGAGACACGGCGGGCATCATTGCTGCAGGCCTGGTCTCATGTGCTATCCTGGTGGGAATATGCTACTGCATCGTACTCAGCAAGGTACGCAGGATGAAACGCAACAGTGGCGACGACAATGATGACGACTCCCCCGCCGCCGCCGCGGCTCCCCTTCCCCCAACGCTCGCTCTCGCCCTCGCCCCTGCGCTCGCCTTTTCACCTACGCCGCAGCTGGCCCGCCAACAGCCGCCTCAGCGTCCTGTCCAGGCGCCTCGCCCTTGGCTCCCGGCAGGACGGCCCCTCTTCTTCGTCCCAACATGACAACAACAATAACAACGACCAAGACGGCGGCCCGACCTGCAGTGGTGCTCGCAGCCCCGGTTGTACCGCCGCCGCCGCCGCCCCCTTGTCCCTACGAGGGCCACTGCTCCGTCCACGACGGTGCCGGCCCAGCGTACCCCCGCACTTTCGGCCTGTGGGCCAGCCGTCGCGGCCGCGCCATGGGCGACGACGGCGGCTACGGCGGCGGCGATTCCGTCGAGATGCAGGCGGGTGTTGGGCGCAGCCAGGTCCCTGTAGTGGACCTGCGTGGCCAGGAGGAGAGAGGAAGAGGAGGGGTCGGGGGCAGTGGTGGGGTGATTGAGCTGGAGGGCTCGTCGGTGCCCATTACCGTGTCGGTTGCGGTCGAGCCGCGCCCGGAGGAGCCGCAGCGTCGTCATCATCGTCACCACCATCATCGACATGAGCAGCATCGCCAGCGCCGCCAGCAGCGGCGCCTCCAGCAGGAAGAGCACTACCACCAGCAGCAGCAGCAGCAGCAGCACCAACAGCGCCGCCGCCAGCACCAGCACCAGCACCAGCACCACCGCCATAACCGGCAGCAGCAACGCCACCGGCAGGAGGAGCACCAGCAGGAGGAGCAGTGCCACCAGCAGCAGATGCACCAACGTCCGCAGGAGCACCAACCACAGCGCCAGGAGCAGAATGATCAGGGCTACACTGCAGCTGCTGGGTACTATGCTCCAGACCATCAGGCAGCGGCCTGGTCATGATTGAAGCCTGGGAATCCTTCCATCTCTTGGGCGAGGCTATTCAAAAGGGACTCGGCAGGTGGTTTCATGTTGGGGCTGGGGCAAGCTTACCAGAAATTTGGCGAGGGAGCTTTGTTTTCGTTTGCCAAAGATTGTTTTTCAAGGAGTTTCTGTTTTTTTTTTTTTTTTTCTTCCCCCGCCCATGCTAGGGCATGCTAGGGATTTTGATGTCGTTTCTGCAAGATTCCCAAGTTGCAGGGCATGTATTGAGGGATGCCATTTGTTGGTCGGCCTCAGGAACCTCAAACAAAGATCGATATGAGGGTTTTGATTTTTTTTTGTCAATTGGGAAAGGAAACATGTTCTGGCTTGGAAACATCTGTTTGGTGGGACAATTTGAAAGCAGCATCAAGTCCCTAAGGGTATCAAGTCTGAATGATCAGAGAGAGGGAGGAGGGGGGATAGAGCCAGCGCAAGGAAGGGATCGGAAGCTATTCAAGTATTGGAGAGCAGGAGAGAGATGTCTTTCCTGGCTGGTTGATGCAAGATATCCCCAGAGAAGTTGAACCCCACGACATAGGTGTGGTACATCTAGAGGAAGACTTGCGATGATTGTTGTGGTTATGAGCTGTACATTATGAATTTTCTAAAAGAGACACACTGCGATGTGGACCAAGTACACAAAATCGGAATGGTGACGAATAACACAAGGACATGGCTCGTCATGTGAGATTCTTTTAACACATCTTGACTTGTGATTCCTGTCTTGTCAAACCGGGTTTTGACGAAAATCAGACTATGCAACTCCTGCCATCTGCTGGTTCTTGGACAAATCAAGAGATTCACACCCAGAGATACACACAGTCTCATCGGAACACATAATTAGATCCCAGAAGATCATGATTCCCTTGTAGATGTGCTTTTCTGGAGCAATGTATTGCACACATCAAGATCTGAATTGTAGCCAAGAGTCCATGAATCACAATATCACTCTCATCGCTCTCTACATCTACACATGCACCAGCATCTTTGGACGGCATTTTCCTTGGAACCATGCAAGGTAACAAATGTATTGTGACTAAGGCTCACAAAGGCTCAAAATACCTCTAGCTGTCTTGGATGTGTGGTCACATCTGGATTCTGAGACTTCCTGTTGGCTAGAGAACGAGGGGAAGGAGTCCATTGATACTATGGGATAGATTGGACCTATGGAACCTCCCTTTTCAGTACTGCTACAGGCTTACATGGCATGTTCACTGTTCTTCCTCTTCCAAGCTGGGTGAAGCCTACCATAGAGTGGGTCTTTACCCTACCTGAAAAACAGATAAAGGGCGGGAAACACTTCCCCTTTCTCACAAACACTCCAGCCCCCTTTCTCTATCTAACATTAATAAATTAATAATTCCCTCAACCGGGCCACCGAGGCCGCCTGGCAGATTCATTTTTTCTCTTCTCTTGTCTCTGTTCCAATCAGACTCAGCTCGCGTCGAGATGCGGCGTCGTAGCAAAACACAAGCGGCGGCCGCCGAAACCCAATAGAAAGAAAAAGGCAAAAAAAAAAAAAAAAAAAAAAAGAAAAGGAAAGGGACCGTTCTGGACTGAGTGGGGACATAGGCCCCCGTTCTTCCCCCGATTGACAGCTTCACAACACACATGGGACAGACTGGAACGTTCTCTTTTCTCTCCCTCGCCCTAGATACGACAGATTCCACCACGATGCGGACGGGCCCGGAGCATATGTCCCTAGCTTGAGTGGAGGGGAAGGGGGTCTTGCTAGAGAAAGAAAGGGGAAAGAAAAAAAATCCAAAAGTAGACGACGATGGCGTTGTGCAAGAGTGTGAAGGGATTCAATGCATCTCGACCCAACTCCCTTTTCCTTTTCCTTCCAAACGATGATGGGGTGACCCTTGCACAAGAAGAAAAGACCCATCTAGCTAGCAGCCAGCGAGCAAGAGCGTTTTTACCATCGTGTTTACCAAGCTCGGCATATTAAGCTCTGAGCTCCTCTTCCTCCGCCCCCATCGGCCCCTATCCCCCTCCCCCTCTTATTCTCTCTCTGTCTCTCGCGCTCTGCTTCCCTCTTTCCCTCTCTCTTGGGAGGGTCTTTTATTCTGTTTACAGTAACTCTCCCCCAGAGGTCTAGAACCTGTCACGTACGATACTTGCCCTAGCTCCTCCCGCCTCCCGCCGCGTGTTTTCCCCACAGGCTTCTGGGCCGCGCCGTGATAGCTTTCACTACTTGTCAACCACCACGGCCCTTTTTCCCCCTTCTTCTTTTGCTCTTGTCCCGCCTGTTTGCCGAGGCATGTGAAAAGGAAAAAAAAAAAAAAAGGCCTCTTGGACATTCCATTCTGGCCTTACCTTGCGGGTTTGAATTCCCTTTTATGGAAATTCATGGATTGTTCTGAGCCCAGCAGACACTTGTGTAGATATTAATTGTCCGCCCACGTGGCTTTCTGCCCAGGGAATCCTTGGACATGTTAGTTTAATTTTTTGGTTTTATTTCTTTCCTCTTTTCTCCTTTTCCCGTTGCCCCCATCTTCTCTCCCCCCCGCGCCCCGCCTCGGAGGAGGAGGAGGAGCAAGAAAGACCCCTCTTGATACCCATTCATAGGTTGGTTATACGAAAAGCAAAATGCCATGTCTGGAACAAGGGGAAAGTTTGACAGCATTTGGACAAGTACTCCCTGATTTCTGCTTCTCCCCCTCACTCTCCATCTCACACTCTCCCCACCCAGCCAGGCCCCCGTCCCAGCTGAACGGCACACCTTTTTCTTTCTTTCTTCAATGGTCTAGAATTTTAGATTTCATTTATTCAGGTTTAAGGAAATAAGGGTTGAGACAGCCTTTTTTGTCTTTTTTTCTATGGTCTTTCTCCTGAATGATGCCATACCACTATCTGACAAAGTACATCCATGTACTACTTATTACTGTTTTTACTTACTGTACGAGATTGTGAGTGAGCAAGTTTACTTAGTTTTTCTCTGTCCAAGTACTAAGAGTCAGAGTCAGAGTAAGTCTTCAGCGGGTAATCTTGTTTCCCCACTTCCTACCATCACCCGCCCAGGGGGAGAAAAAAAGGGAGGAACAAGAAGAATAAAAAGAAGGTGAGACTACAGTTGTACTACGTGATGTGATATTCATTACCTTGTCTTGATCTGAACCGATTGACAGATTCAAGTGAGATCGCGGTCAGTAAGCGCGCCCCGGTTTAAACCCGGGCAAAGAAAACAGGTGTCGTCACAAGAAGGGGAAAAAAAACCACCCAAAAACCCCAGCAGCGCAGATCAGCACCGCAACAGGGTGACGGGCGGCGTGGGTTGGTTGGTGGTAAAGGCAGCAAAAAGATTTGCCGGTAAGGATTTGCCGATGCAGTGGGTGAACCCCCCATCCCTTCTCTGGGACCCTGTCTGACAGGTTTTATTTTATTATTGCGTACAGTACTCGCTGGGGGCAGAGTTTCCTCTGTCTCAGGCAGGGGCGCTGTAGTGGGCCTGCGTAAAGGGTCCAATGGGAGGTCGGCCTAGACACCCTGCTGCTGTTCACCAGGGGCAATAGTGGTCCCCAGGCGAATACTACTCTGTCTCTCTCCCTTTATTTTTTATTTATTTTATTATTTTTTATTAATCCGGCACTCATTTTGGAGTCAAGACTAGGCCTGTGTGTGCGAGGGTTGTATTTCAGCCAGCTGTGCTCACCAACCCTCCCTCCCTGGTCCTCTCCCTCTCCACCCCGTTCCACCCCCCAAAATGGTGCTGGGTCAGTGCAGTGCAGATTTTTTGTCTCTGATCTTGCATGGGCCAGATGCAGGCTGTGTATCATACGTGCGTATTTCATCATACCCATGAACGGCTGGAGTGGGGAGAGAGGGAGAGAGAGAGGCAAAGCTGACCCAAAAACCAAAAAAAAAAGCCCGAGATTGAAATGTTTTATTTAGTTACTGGTGATTTGGAAGCAATGGTTAGTGCTGTTTTCTCTATTTTCCCTTGCCGCCCTTGGAGGACATCAAGAAGAAGAAGAAGCATAAACACAAGAACAAGAACAATGGAGAAAAGAAAAGGACTGCCGAGGATGATGCTTCTTCTACTGCGCAGCCATCCAGGGCCATGCCCAGCCATCCAGCCCGCCATCTAGCCCGACCCAGCCAGCTGGGTCGAAGGAAAACTCGTCGACTAGCGGGGCGGGGAGGGCTGCCGCAGTAATGTACTATGGTACTTGTGTACACCACATATAGTAATGTACTTGTACTACGCCCTCGTGACCATGTCTTTTACTGTCTCTCATCTCTTCTATCCCTCTCTCTCTTCCTCCATACCCCCCCCCCCCCCCCCCACTCCTCCTAAGCCCCGTTGCTGCTCCGTGCCCTGGGGGCGAGATCGAGGTCGATGAGAGTCCCACAAGCCGCAGCAGCAAGCAGCAAATCGCAACAGCAGACTCAAGACTTTTCCCCCGGGGCACATAGAGAGAGAGAGAGAGAGAGAGAGAGAGAGACCCCAGCCAAGATGTTTGACAGGCGGGCTGCAGGCGGTGATTATCTCCGAGACGATGGACCCCATCCGAGGGAGAGGAGGGAGTTTGTTGTGTCGCGTGGTCGCGCGTCTCCACCCCGCCGGCCATCGGATAGCGCACGATAGCGCACGATGTGTGTGTGTGTGTGTGTGTGTGTGTGTGTATTTTTGTGTGTGTTGAGCGAGAAGCGAAGCAAGGGCCGACAGCAGCAGCAGCACCAGCCCTGGGGGAAGGAAGAAAGGACCTACCCGGACCTACTATGACTTTACTCCCTAGGGCCCTCCTTCCTCTGCTCGGGCACGCCAGATCCAACGGGAGTAGCCTCTTACTATAGTCGGCCCTAGACGACCTGACGGGGGGCACGCGAATCTCACTATGGCATAATTCCGCACTACTTGTTGCATGGCCAGCGGAAATAGGAATGGCTTTGCCCGGGGGCTAAGCAGGTGTGGCAGGGCGCGAGCACGGGCTAGTCCTCAACTGGAAGAGAGCCAACGGCGGTCCCAAGGCGCCGGAATAAGAAAAGAGAGAGAAGAAGAGAAGGGGGGAGAGACGGAGGGGGAGGGGGAGAACCGGGGGGTCGGCACCTTTGCGGGACATACCATAATAGTAACTTTTTTCCCTCCTTCTTCCTTTCTTTCTGAGCCTTGGCCTTTTCCCCTCCTTCCTCTGTCCTCCTCCTCCTCCTACTTTCTTGGATCGACGAGAGGTCAAAGCAGAAAGAGAAAAAAAGAAGAAGAGGGAAAAAAAAAAAAAAACAGCCCAGTCCTTGTCGTCGCGGCCAGGGCGGGTCAGACAAAACACGACGAGGAGCAGAACCAGGAACACGACATTGGGACCCAAAAGAAAGCTGAGTAGTAGTTCTGTCCGTGCCCCCAAATACTTATGGTGTGGTCAATAGTGTCTAGCCTATGATGGGGCTCGTGGAGCCTTTCTATCGGAGGGGGGGACAAAGTGCTCGCAGGCTTGATTCAGCGCGCGAGTAGTACATAGTAGTAATAATAATAATAATAGTAGTAGTAGTAGTAGTACATAGTAGTAGCAGTAGTGGTGGTGGTGGTGGTGGTGGTGGTAGTGGTAATGTGCGACAGCTGCTAAAAGGAGTGACCACTCCCAGCTGACTGGAAACGGTGGTGGCCTATATAGCGGTCGAACTCGCACAGGTAATAAGTCCGACGGAGAGTGAGTCCAGGCCTTGTTTTTTTATTTCTTGGAAGGGGGAGGGTGGGCTAGGCCCCTTGTCCTGCTGGCGTCGACGGCGGCGGGAAAACCACGTGGAAGTAGTAGTGCGGGGACGGCTGTGTGATCCTTCGGTATTCCAAGTCGGTCTGGCCAGATATGAGTAAGAGAGAGAGAGAGAGAGAGAGAGAGAGAGAGAGAGTAGTAGCTGAGAGATTTCCTCACCCGTAAGTCAAGAAGTAGTAGGAGTAGCGGTAGTAGTCAAAAGGTCACACACGTAAGAAACAGGCCTCCTGCAGTTCGAACACGATCCGATGCGAGAAGACACACACACACACATGCACAAAGAGAGAGAGAGAGAGAGAGAAGGGAGGGGGTGTGCCGTATTCCGCACGTACCCTCCCTCCCCTTGGGGCCATCTGAGAAATGATTTTTGTGCTTGTTCAGCCCAGAGAAAGGATCGCCCTACCTGGGCTGAGGTACTTAGTACGCAGTACGGACGTACATAGTAGTACTTACTATGGTATATGTAAACCCTGGTAGAGCACGAGGGAAACAAGGTTATCAAAGGGGGAAGACGAGGGGGTGAGTGGGTCTTCTCTGACCCGACAGTCTGGCTGCACACATCGATAGGGGGTACAATAGTGTGGGTCTGAAGATGATGGCGGCCCAAACGATCCCAGATGAGGGGCGCAGACCGGCGCCGTTCGGTGACCAAGATCTCGGTTCGGTGCCGAGAAAGAAGAGGAAGAGAGAGAGAGAGAGAGAAAAAAAAAAAAAAGGAAAAGGAAAACATTAGAAAGAATGCAAAGCGTTCAAGACTCTTGACGTTGATATGAGCTGCGGAGCAAAACATACAGTGTCATTGATCAACCACCGACAGCCAACCCAGAGCTTTCCCTTTGTGGAGAAGAAGAAAACCCAGAAAAAGAAAAAAAAAAAGAGATCTCATCACATCATCACATTTTATCCACAATAATAACCAAGAAAAACAGTCCTAAGAGACAACAATAAAAGTGTGTGGCTCACCGCTTCCTGAGATCTGAGCCAATCTGTACGCAATGACAAGGGCCAGGTGGGAAAGTAAAAAAAAAAAAAAAAAAAAAAAAAAAGAGAGAGAGAGAATTATGACGATAATTATGATAATGGTAATGATAATAATGACGATGATGCAGCAGGCGAGGCTGTCACTCACCCGCCCCAGCAGTCGTCAAGAGCCACAAAGCTGCAGTTCATTGCCCCTTGCGGATGAGCCGGTGTGAGATTAAGCAAGATCTCGCAAGGGGGCCTTGCCGCCAACGGCGAAGCGAAGGTGTGTGCGAAGCGAGGGTTTGGGGGCTACTGTGTCACGTACACAGTAGGATACTGTACACATATGAAGAAAAGCAGAAGGGGAAAAATAAAAACCAAAATTCCCAAAACCACAAATCCGAACCCCAAACCAAACAGAATCCCCAGAAGGTGAAGGAAATAACGGGTAAGGCTATGTGCATGGCAAGGTGTGTGTGTGTGTGTGTGTGCAAACTATGCCTGATCGAGTAGTATCTCTCTCTATTTTTCCTTTTTTTTTTCACCCCCCCCCCTTTCTGTTTCTTCCAAAATAAAATTCCCAGCCCCAGACCCCCAGGGGGGGTCCATCGCTAGCACGAGCTGAAAAGCTCGCCATAGCCAGGTTTATCTAGCCGACCTGGGGCCTGCCATTGGGCGCTGCCAGGAGGTGCCACAACGGCTCCTCGAGTTCCCGAACGGTGGGGAGGGGGAGGAGGGGGACACGCTGTAATTTTGCCTGCTGCGATGCAACTCTGTTCCATAGGCCTCTGAGGATCCATATACGAAGGCATTGGTGTTTCTGAAGTACACAGTAGAGAGTGGCCAGAGACAAGGGGGAGGGGGCTTAAAGAAAAAAAAAAAAAAAAAAAAGAGAGAGAGAGAGAGAGAGAGAGAGAGAGGGAAAACCGCCTTCCTTTGGTGTGGAGATGGTCAATAGAATGCACTGTTCCTCTCCTCCCCCTCTCTCGTCATTCCTCTCGTCATTGGTGTTACCGTTGCAATGATGCGCGCAGAAGAGGGAGGAGGGAGGGCCTTTGGGGGGTCTCTTGGGTGGTGCAAAGCCCAGAGGTGACACAACGTCCCCGAGTTCGCCGACCAGAATGCAGCCACATCGAACAAGAGGGTTGCACCCGGCTCATCATATGTCGTCGATCTCAACAACGAAGATCCAAATACCCCCGACCTCCGCCGCTGCCGGCCCCTTACCCCACTTCCATGTCATTAAGAGAGCGAGAGAGATAGAGAGCGCCGCAATGGCTGCTGGTGGTGGGTTCGTGGAAGACCAACACCAACAAAAGTTGGAAAAACTTTGATGACATAGTACATAGTACAGATCGGGGGACGGAAGATGGGTTGCATTCTAAGCCCGTGCCATGTGAACAGCAAAATCCCAATGCCGCGGCACATCAGCCCACAAACCACGTTCCAGATTGCATGGTTCGTGGTCACATCAGGCCATCTGCCTCGTTCCCTTCAAGCAGTACTGGGACTACCAGTGAGATGAGATGGGGTGAGCCAGGTAAAGGTGCGAGAAGAAAAAAGCTAAATCGCTCTTGGGTGGGACGAGGACGACTACAACGACCACCACCACCACCGCGATCCGTTGGCGGGCGCCGCCATTTCCCAGAGCTCTGGATACGCTAGGCCGCGAAGAGGGCCATCGGCCGGCTTTGTCTTTCGGAAAGAGCCTTGAGCTATCCTATTGGCACCGGAACCCGAGTTTGTGCTGCTGGCCGCGCCCCCTCCCTCCCTCTATTGTCTCGAGGAAGCCAGCTGGAGGGGGTGGTGTCACGAGCGTCGCCAGCCGTTCCTAGACGTTATTGTTCTCTGGTGTTTTCCCCTGAAGAAAAAAAAAAAAAAAAAAAAAATATCAAATAAGCCGTGACTCCGACGCGGCACACAAGACGGGGTCTTGCTGCAGCCCCCTCCTCTCTCAGGTGCAGTGCAGTACGTCTGTACAGTATACATAAGTACACCTTGCCACCTTGAATCCCTCCCCCTTGACAGGCTGAAGTACGTCCGTACTATTACCATCGCTCAGTATAGAGGAGAGAGACACACCCACTCACACACAAGAGAGAGAGATCTCCACCATCTCATCCTCGGCTGTAGGGGAGGAATGCAGCAAAGAGGGGAAAGTCAGCGACATGGGCGTATCGTGGGGAGGCGTCGGCCTTTTTTTTTTTTTCCCTTTCCCTAAACCTGCAAGAGGCAAACCTGCAGATTTGCCAGATTGGCGAGATTGGCGAGAGGATCCATCCCGATGCTTTTCAGCGTCACCCCAGGGTGTGGTAGCAGAGAAGAAAAACAGGTGTGTGGGTACAGACAAGAGAGAGAGAGAGAGACACACACACACAAAGAGAGGAAATAGATCCGCACACCCCCATGTGTCTGTGTGTACTTCAGACCCCCCTTTCCATCCTTTGGCGAGATCAGGGAATTTCCTACGGGTTTCATCGAAGGCCGGCGCGAAAGGCCGAAATCCGTACCTTTGGGGCCTCTGCTGCTGCCATTCCCCCCTTTCTTTCTCTTTTCTTCTTCCTATTCAGCCTGCTTAGAACGGTGTGAGTAGGTGTGGGTGTGCTGCTGTCACTTTGGCGACGGGTCAGCGCGCCGCTGTAAATATATGACCACTTTCAGCGCTGGCCGTCATATAGCCGCTGTTGTTTCGGGTAGGTCAGGTACTGTAAGGCCCAATATAGTCGTATTCGCAAGCTTTCCCTCTAGAGGGGGGGGGGAGAGGAAGGGAAGGAAGCCAGGATGAACTGCGACGCGCATAAACGACCTGAACAGCCCGAACCCACAGAAAGGAAGAAAAAAACAAGAAGCAGAATCAGTGAGATGCCAGGCGAGAAACAAACCGCTCGCTATTCGTCCACGCTTGGGCAGACGGGCCCTGAAACCAGCACACAGATCCCTCAATCAAGAGTCTTGGCCCGTTGTTCAGCAGCAGACAGCTTGTCGGAACAGGGGACGAGGGCCGACACAAGTCAGCTCTGCAGTACTTTTTCTTCTTCTTTTGTCTCTCTGACAGGGCCAATGCGACAAGTCGACCGAGACACACACACACACACATCCGGTGGACCCCAGATAGGTATTCGCAAGCGGCGGGATTCACATCGCCGGCGAGATCGTGTGAGTGAGCGGAGGTGAACACAACAAAAGCTGAGCACGGCGCGCGCGCGCCTAGAGAAATCTGGCCTCTCCTCCACAAACCTCTCCATCCGCGATGCAACCCGCACACCGACAAAGTATTAGTAGTAGTAGTAGACAAGGACCAGCCAAGGCAGGCCTCCTATAGCCCGGAACACCACGGTTCCCCACCCTACACGGCGCCCTTTCGCACGTAAGAAACACGAGCCTTGTTCTGTCTGCAAGAGAGAGGAAGGGGGGCGCAACGGGTGAATAAAAGACGAGGGCCCAATGCCCGCGTAGAGTTCGAACCCCATACCCCCCTCCCCCGGTCGTGTGGGATGAAACTCACACCCTCTCTTTCTTGGCTCTCACTGGAAACAAATATGTCTGCCTATTGCTACCCAGCAAAGCTCCACTCCCAAGATCCGCATCCTCCGCAGGCCGGACAAGGGGGAGCGTTCTTGGCGACACACGCCCCAGGTCTGTGTTTCTAGCAAAAATTCTCGGGCCTCCGCATGGGCCTCGCCAATCTTAAAGAATTGCGTCTGTGTTATATCTCTCTATCTTTGTCGAGATTGGTCAAGGCGAGAAGAGAGAGACAGAAAGAGGAAAGGAAAAAAACAAAACAAAAAACAGACGTAATCGGTGACAAGGGTTGTTGTGACCAGACAGGCCCATGAAGAGAGATCTGTAGAAGGAAGCACTGGCAGGTGGTAGATACAGCCTTACCCATCCTCCTGTTCGCAAGGGGCCCGGCCCACTCACTGCTTCTGTGCAGCCCGTGCAGGCCGCGTGACCGCTTTTGTCTCACACACTCATCTGCGCTCGGTGGTGACGGGACTCAGTTGCTGCCGATCCACCACCCACACACACCCACACACGGGAAATATCCGCTGCGAGGTGTATTTTTTCCTTGTTCTTGTTTGCAGGAGCGAGTAGAATCCTACACTTGTCTCTTGCAGTGCAAGGCTACAATGCATTGCCCGATGCCCTTCATATCTCCCACACACACACACACTCTCTCTCTCTTTTGTTGGCCCTTGGTCACCTCACAGGGTAACATCGGTCATATCCTCCCCTCTTCCGCCTCTCGCCCCCTTGCAAAAAAAAACCACCAAAAAACCTGTCAGATTGGGCTTGAAGGGCTGGACATTTTTTTTCTTCTTTTTTTTTGACCTCTCACTTCCCGGGTCTTTTGGGTTCATGGGTTCAAGAAAACGCTGACGATAAGCCGTAGCCGCACGTGGGAAATGTGAAGACGGTGCCGAAGCATGATGAAAGGGCCATTTATCGCTCCGGCTCTCGCCCTTTGGTCGAGGATTCATCCTTTTCAAGTGCCAGGGCGAGACGAGAGCCGGAAGAAGGTTTGTTGGAGTGTGTGTGTGTGTGTGTGTGTGTGTGTGTGTGAGTGAGTCGATCGAGTCGCGGTCGGTCCCTCGAGGTTTTTCTTTTTGCTTCCTTTCTCTTTTTTTCTTCCTTTTCCTTATTTCCTGTTTCGTTTCATTCTTGTTGGTCGGGACGGGGGCTCCCTCGACAGCTTGGCAGCCAGTTCCAGTGGGATGGTACGCTAGACCAAGAGGCGTTTGTCATTGGAAGATGAGGCCGTCTCAGCCGCTCGCTGTCGAAGAACTACTGTGGGCGCTCTCTCTCTCTCTCTCTGTCTCTCTCTCTTCCCGTCCTCTTGCCCGGCAGTGGTCATCGGGAAAGGTTTTCTCCTGCCGTCTCGCTCCCCAAGCCACCTTTTCTGTACCATTCCCAGCCCTCTGGTTATGCCGTCTGGCTAGTCTGGCGCCATGTCTTAAAGCATAGCGTATGCCAGCCCGCATTTCCTCGGTCTTTCCCTTCTTCCTCACCAACGGTCGGCCTAAGATCGGCCAACGAGTAAGTCGCTTGACACATTGGCGCCCCCTACCGCGAACCAACCACCTGGGACCGCTCAGACAGATGGGTACATCGGGGAAGAGACAACGCCTGCGTTGCGCAATGAGGCGTCCACGCCGTCTCCTCGTAGAAGCAAGCCACGGTGTTCTTTTGTTTTTCTCTCCCTCCTTCTCGAAGCTCGAGCCCAGCAGAGACCATTCGCGCCTCATAGTCATTGATCGACGCTCTAAAGCAGTGCAGGGCCGCTTTTTGTCTCAACTCAAGATGAGCCCCGGCTCATGGGTGTGTTGCTTTCCGGGCCTCGTATCGATCAGCTCTAGAAATAGATCGAATCTACTCCTCAGCCCGAACAAGTTTCGCCGCCAGGACAGCACAGACAGGGACCAGATGCTCTCAGGGTTTCATTGAAACATATCGGATAACTTGACATCCAGAGACCATCTCCTATAATATGGCCGCAATATAGGGGTTATTATGGCTGGCCCTGTCGACACTGCGGAATTGCTTCCCATCGGCTCTGGCGCGAATCCCAGCACTCTGGATCCCGGGTCTCGAGTCAGCAGCCACCCGGGAAGATCAGCGCGTCCGGCTCGAGGGGGGTGGTACTAAGTAGTAAACCAGCCCCTGGCGTCTGGGATCTGGGTTGGGTCAAGAAGCTTAAAAATCGTAGCCGTAAGGATCCACACGGAGCTGAGAAGTTGACTGACAGGATTCAGCTTGTGTAAAAAGTGAGAGGGGGAGAGAGAATGCAACATGCCCCGGCTTCAAAGTACTCTATGGAGCGGTACAGCATGGGATGCAGAGCTCCGCTTGCCGACGTCAGGGGCTGAAGTTTGTATCGTCTCCTCGGAGGAAGTGTTTTTTCATCATAATTTCATGCTGGGAATCGTGGCGGCTCCTGATGTGCAGGTTCGAACCAATGGTGAGCTCGGGAAGCGGTGAGGCTTGCCGCCCTAGGGCAGGTCATCATCAGCAGATGTGTGTGGTGATGCCATGTACTTAGCAGGCAGAAGAATGTGATGCGCAGCGGATTCAAGCTTCATGCGGAGCAACAACAAATATTTTCCGCCGTCGCGCCGGTGCATGATGCCTTCAGGCTCCGTCGTGCGGGAGACTGTTGACGCGATAGCCGGGGAGAGTTGTCAGACCGGTGAAGCCACTTAATCCTTCGCCATGTTCCACGGCCGTAAAGGAATGGTAAGATCCCAAAGATATTGCCGAGTGCACACCACTTTATGAAGCCTAGCGACTTGTTCCAGGGCGCTGAAGCTATCCCCTCTCTCCCTCTGTCTCCCTCATGGCGTCGGGCTCAGTGCCACACGGCTCTCGAGGACAAAGCAACCCGCACAGGGCCACCTCAGCTCCTCCATCTGCTTGGCTACCAAGATCGGGGGTCCAGCTCACTAATCATTTCAGGCGGTAAGGGTCTTCCGCCCCAGAGAGGCCACACCCCCCCATCCCTCCGGCCCCCTGCAACGCCCAGGCGTAGCGAGCACATGGCTCTAGGTAGGGGTCTGGACAAGGCTGCATCCTGGATCGGATTTGGATCTGGGTACGACGGATCCTCTGGAGAGGCAGGCCCAGAGTGACCACACATCGAATCTTAATATGGACGTATCTGATCGCACGTTGAGGCTGATGAGTCGGATCGACCTGCTTTGGACAGTTGACAGTCAAGATCGGTGTGTGGCTCAGAAAAAGGATCCATCTTCATTTCCCCATTGCCATTTTTTTCTTCTGTTTCTTGATCTTGTTCTTTTTGTTCGCAGACACGTGGTGGATCCTTGATTGGCGATCTCGGACTGTCGGAGTCTCGGATCGTCTAGGATCGTCCATTGCGTTCGTGCGCGCCCCTGGGGGGTTGTGAAATATGCTTCCCATAGTAGACACGCCGAGGCTGTCGAGAGACAAGCACTATGATGGTGTTCCAGTTTCTTGTTCTCGTTGTCGCCGTCAACGCAGCGCTGGGCAAGAAGCACTGGATTTCCGGCCCCACAGCCTACCACACCACGCAGCCCACGAAACCCTTTCCTGTTGCCAGTCTGTGTCAGGGGGCAGGAGAGGGGCCCGCGCTCTTCGTGCTCTTTCCAAAAACCCGAGGTGTGCTGGGTCTCTGAGTGGAGGTTTTCGTTCTAGTACTGAAAGGGACGGGATTTTCCCACAAGCAGATTGGCGACAAGTGACAGGTTGACAGCGACAAGTGACAGTGACGGTGACGAGGACGACAGGCCGACGACAGGCCCAACGCTGGTTCCAGCTTAGATGGGGCGTGGGCACCTCACCTCATGTGCTTCGACAATAGGCCCCAAATCCGGCTAGCCTTCGTCCTGTAGGAAAAGACAGTGTACCTTTGTTATGCAATGCTGTATTGTGTGTGTATGTGCTGTGGTACTCATACCACCATGATATGAAGGCGACAAAGTGCATCTTCTCCACCCCTGCCCGGCAGTAGCGACGATGACGGTTACCTAGTTCAGATCATAGTACTGCAGCTGATACCAGAGGGACGAGGACGAGGGAGGGGGGAAGGGGAGGGGAAGATGAAGATGAGAAGGAGGAGGATGATGATGATCGTCGTGGAGCGGGCGGCCAACGAGGAACCGTTCCGTCATTCCGCAGGGATCCTACCAGGATTCATGCTCGCGTACCATGACAACAGGCAGCAAGATCTGGGGTCTAGGTGTGTGGGTGTGTGGGCGGGTGGATGAGGATGGGATTGTGATACGATATCAGATTTTGTCTGTTGTCGGCCGAAAGGGCAGGAATCGGCAAGGAAATGTGTGTGTGCACGCAGTATGTACAAGAGATTGTAAGGGGAGGCAGGGAGGGCAAGGCGGAAGCGATGACATGCCCAGGCAGGGCCCCAAAAATTCCGTAATGATGGCTGATAGGGTAACTGCCCAATCGCGAGGGGCCAGGTGAGGGAAGGCATTGAGCCTGCCCTGTCCTCCTCCTCGCTCTCAACTTTTCCTCAACTTTTTCTTCAGCTGCGAACTGACTCACGATCTTTCCCGATTTGTGCTTTCATGTGGACCCGCCGTAAATGACCGCGACAGAGGAAAGCTGCGTATCTCACCTAAAAGTCCAGCGCGTTTGAAGGGTCTCGACTAACCTATTTGGGTACTATTTCACAGCTCAACCCCTCCCCCTGTCCTTGGGGGGACCGGCTTTGAGATGACAAGCCCTAGGGTTGAATAGTGTAAGTAGCTGTTGATGCTAGCACCCATCTGAGAGAAGTCGCGAGCCGGCAGCTGGGTACCTCATGATTGCGCTAAGCGAGCCCCAGGATGGATGTCCCCTGTTCCTGAAAGTTACATGGGTGTCCGGGATAGGGCAAAGGGGCTGTCTGGAGAGAGAGCTAGATGTACTACCTTGTATGTAGACTGCTCCTTCCTGACCCCCCTCCCTCCCAATACCTCTCTGGCTCAAAGTACCAAGTAACTCGATACATAGTACTTCCCATCATCCAGAACCCATCTCGAGGCTAGGACCCACCCAAGGCTAGGAAGGTAGGCTATGAGGCCGTTGACCAGGCGCAGGGGTCACAAGCTCCCCATCGAGAACGCGGACCTATCTAAAAAGGTACCTGGGGGGACATACAAATCTACCCTCTTTACCATTCTTTTTATCCATCCCCTCCCACACACCACCCCCAAATGCCATGTGCTCCAGCCCCGTTTTGATATAAAACTTATATACGCCTGCGTCCCCCTCTCCCAGCGTTGACTACAAAGTCCTGTTCCCCCCTCGTCTTTCTGGTGTCCACCTTCTTCGCTCCAGTCAAACTCCCCCCCACCTCCTTCCTCCCCACACACAACGCAAGAGGCAAGTTTTAAGACCAAGAATACAGCAGTCTTGTCGCCCTCCTCTCTCTCTCTTCCTCTCTCTTCCCCTCTTCAAACGGAACATTGTCATTGTCCCTCACCACCATTCCTCAACTCCCCATCTTTATCAGCAATCAGCAACACACCAGCATTCAATCTTCAAAAGTCCACCCTGCGTGGGCACCACCACCACCCCTCCCCTCAGCGACATACAGACTGTGGTTGGCCTACAAAGACCCCAGCAGAACAACACCGTCGTTTCCTCCTAGTCCCAACAAACCAGCGACAACAGCAACAACGAAACACATCAACACAAGCAAAGATGCAAGCCACTACCCATGAACAGCAGGCCGTGGCCTCCTCGCCGTCGACACCCACAAGAAGGCGCGATAACAGCCGACAGCTGGCGGGCCGCAGTGAGTATAAGGGCCCCTGGTCCGAGGAGGAGTGCAACATCCTCAAGGGCATCGTGCTTGGCTATCTCGAGGAGGCAAAGCGCCACCCGCGGCCGCACCGCAACGGCAACAGGTCTCAGATCCCCTGGAGCGAGCTGTGCGTCGAGTACTCGCGGCAGAACCCCTCGAAGCCTCGCACGGCCAAGCAGTGCCGCGAGAAGTGGAACGAGCACCTCAAGTGGCCCGCCGAGTGCAAGAAGAAGTTCACCCGCGAGGAGTCCAACTTCATCTGCAAGTGGGCTACCGAGAACGACAGGAAGTGGGCCGAGCTGGGCCGCATCATGAACCGCCCCGAGAACATGCTCAAGAACTACTACTACCAGGAGATCAAGAAGGTGAAGCGGAGGGACGACCTTGCTACCGCCGCCGCCGGCGGCGGCGGCGGTGATCTCACCCCCACCCCTTCCACTCCTGTCTCGCCGCGACCCCTGTCGGCCCAGCAGCACCCCTATGACCACGGCAGCAGCAGCACCACCACCACTCCGGGCACGTACTACCCCCAGGAGTCGCACTCTCGTCGGCCCAGCACCACGTCTACCGGCTACCCCCTCACTGGCGTCTGACCACGAGTCTGTTGTGGACTCACCACGCTCTGCCCACGACCGCCCCTATCCCCATGGCCAGTTCCGCCTGCCCTCATGGTCGGTCGATACCAAAGAGCCCTCATACATGGACGAGGACACCGCCGACGTTGGCGGACACTTCCGGTCCAGGTCTACATCCTCTCAGGGCTACTTCTCCCAGCCCAGCCCTCTTCCCCGTGCCGAGGCCCACCGCTCAAGGGCTGCTCCCCCTCATCATGCCCATCAGTCGTACTCAGCCCAGCAGCACTTTGTCGAGGCCGAGCCCGTCACCGTCACCCTCCCTTCCCTCAGGGAAGTCTTTGGCGCCTCGTACGGAGATGTCCTCGGCCGGCGCATGCCGTCACTTCATCCCTCCATCGCCACCCTGCGCAACCGGTCTCACTGAGCGGATGAGCAACATGTTCTTTTTGGTATGAACAACACCTGGGCATGGGGACATGGCGGATGTCTTTGCATTTTCTCGACGGAGTTCTTAAGGCTGGCGGGAAGACCAAAATAATGGAGTATGGGCCGGCCATGCCAGGCCCTGATCACCTGAGCATTTGGATTTCGGATGGCGGATGGTTCTGGGTATTATATTGGATTTTCTTTTTCTGGTGCTTGAAGATACCCGCCGTCGGTCCTGCCTTCTCGGATGAAGAGGACTCGGCGGCCTCACAGTGACTATTGGGAATATTTCTTTTTTTTTTTCTTCTTTCTTTTTGGTTCTTTGTGTTCTTGTTTACTGTTTGGTCATGTTTCTGGTTTTACCTCACCGTTCCTTTGCGGGATACAGTTGCAGTAGCGATTTATATCGCTACGTCTTCGCGTACAAGCTCAGAAGCAGCCTTAATTATATCGTACAGCGCACAGTTATAATAATGACCAAAAAAAGTCTCAATACCTTATACAAAAAGAAGTGCCTATGTCAAAAGCCATGTACAAGACCTTTCTGATAACTCAATGGAGTATCTTTTTTTGGGGGGGCTCTCTCCCTCTCTCTCTCTCTCTCTCTGTCTCGCTTTCCTTTTTTTTTTCTTCCTTAGCCTCTCCTCCATCTATTGGCAATTTTGGTCAGGAGTTTTGTTCCTACGAACTAATTACAGAGGGCGGCGGGAGAGTCTCTCGTCATCATCCATGGACCCAAGATTTCGTTCTACTGGTGGGCCGCCGGGGGTGGTTAGTCTAGTTAACAGGGGGATAGAAGAGGGGGAAAAAAATACGAGGGAGGCTGATGATGATGGAGTATGGGTGACCCAGAGCGCCGGGAGCGGCACGGGGGGAGAAACAAATAAAACAAGATCGCAATAGAAGAGCACTCAGGATGAGACAATTTAGCAAATACACGGGAGGGAAAGAGAGACAAGACAAGGAACATGAAGAAGCAGAAAAGAAGTTTTAGTTAAGCCTGTAAGGTTTAGCCAAGGGGGGTGGAGGGGGAGGGAACACGTAACCAGATCTCAGATCTCGGGGAATGGGAAAAAGCAAGGGAAAAAAAAAAAAAGAGAGACAACAGGGGTGGAGGGGGGGGGGGGAGGGATGAGAGAATTGGGTACATTGTAGTATGTATGTGGTAGATGGGTGGGCCGGGGTGTGTCCAAGGAGGAGGGCACGGAGGGGGTGGTGGCTTGTTGGGGAGGTTCCCTCTAGGCCACGCACCAACCACTTACTTACATGGTACTATGGGAAAAGCAAAAGAAAGAGGGAAGAGGAGGGGAGGAATAAGTAACAAGGGCAGAAGCGGAGGTCGGATCAGATCCGATCTAAATCGCCAACCCTGCTGGGGCCCCATTCTTCGCGTGGTCGCAGGGCTTTCTTCTTTTGCTTTTTTTTTCTTCTTCTCTCTCTCTCTCTCTTCTTCTTCAGCTATAGTAACTACGATGCATCGATACAGACCAAGGGGCTTGCATGGGAGGAAGTCTAAGAAAAAAATTAAGTATAGTGAGAGAAGGGGAGAGAGAGAGCGAGGGAGGGATGGAGGGATTCATGATGCCTGCGCGGATCATAATTGGTTTGGCTGGGTGGGTTAGGTCTGGGTTTTGGTGTGGGCGTTGTATACCGCCGAACTGGGTGGGAAGGATTTCTTATATTTGGTGAAACACGAGGAGGACCCAGTGGACCGGGACGCAGCACCTTTTTTTTGTTGCTGCCCAACTCCAGGGGAGGTCCAGGGGAGAAAGAGGAAGGGAAAAGAGAGGAGAGGGGGGCACGGACAATAGAGAGAGGGGGAACAGCACAGGTTCTTCTGTCTTCCCATTGTTACATCGTCAGACAACAATAAACAGTAAGGGGATTCATGAGCACAAGTTTAATGCTGGCGACCGAAGCTTTTGGACGGCAAGTTCCGGAAAAAGAATTGCAAACTATGAATTATACTAGATTTATTACCGTACCACGTAGGACCAGAAGAGAGAAACCGGATGATGGGACCACCGAGTGGTTTGTGTGTGTGTGTGTGTGTTATATCATTTCTCCAAAGATGTCTGCTGCCTCTGTGTCGCCATCGTACAACGGCCCAACTAGCGGCCCTGTGTAGGGCGGGCATATGAATTATCTCGTTGGGAATCGATGACGGTGATGGCGGTGGACATTGGAGATGGGATGTGTGTGTGCGTGCGTGTGTGCGTGACGAGGCTGCCGGGGGAGGAGTGTGCCGCTGGGTTTATTTTTTGGGGTTCTAATGTTATTGTTTTCTTTTATTAAAACCAAAAAGATGGCTGAGGTGACCGGTGAGGTGCGAAGAGCGGAACGCTGGCCGCTGTCGCACAAGCCAAGCCAATAGAGCACGCATCACCAATACAAACCCATCTTCCTCATTCCCTCCAGATTAGGAGAAAGAATGGAGGTCGGTCGAAGAGACAGAGAGGGGAAAAAGAGAAAAAGAAAAAACAAACCCTGTCTTTTTCTTATTTCTCTTCTTCTTCACCACCCAAGCATGGCACGGCCTCGTGTTTCCTTTTTTTTTTTTTTTTTTTTTTTTTTTTTTGGCTCCTCCGAACAAGTTTCAGCTCACATTCTCCCCAGATCCTGGGCTTGTCACGCACACACACACCACAGACCACCAATAGAACAAGGGGGCTCAATCAATTTGTTTAGAAGAGTGCGTAAGTCAAGGTCTGGCGCTTTCATCAGCCCGTTGCGAGAGGTCTCCCCTCCCGTGCTTCTTCCTCTTCCTCCTCCTCCGGCCCCGCTCCCGTCGAGGTCCCCTCCCCGGTCATATTTATGCCGCTCCTCAAGTCCAAACCTTGGGCCCAAGGGTTTTTCTCCTACTTACAGCATGTACCTTAGCTGGCCTTTGGGTGTGACACGGTGACCTTGGTACATGATGTACAGAGTAGTACGTATGTCTAAGAAAGAAGAAAAAAGGTCCACGCGCAAGTTGTCACGCCGACCCCCCTTCCACCTCCACAAACCACTACAAACCCTCTTCGGATCTGATTTTGGTGTGTGTGCGTGCGTGCGTGCGTGCGTGCGTGCGTGCGTGTGTGTGTGTGTGTGTGTGTGTGTGTGTGTGTGTGTGTGTGCTTTTCTAACCAAGATTTCACGCCCAGCATACAAGAGGAGAGGGAGGGGGCATGAACAGCTTCCCACTAGTAGGATACAGTGCTATGGGACATCCACACCAGGGTGGCGGCCCCAGTTCACAATCTTGGCCAGATCAACGCCCCCCACTTTCTCCTCCTCCTCCTCCTCTGCTAGCTAAGGAGAGAGAAAGATGGCGTCAGCCACCGTAGTACCCTTTTGTAGTCTTCCTAGAGAATCTCGGAGGGAAAAATGAAAATGAAATACTGTAGAGGAGAGAAGAGAGGAGGAGGATGCGAGGCGCACGAGGGTGGGTGGGAACGGTCTACCGGTCTGGCGGGTGCGGCGGCTTGAGCTCAGCAGATCTCGCCAACCCACATTGTCGGGATCGCAGGAGAGATCGCAGCCTCGCTCCTTCCCCCCTCGCCCCGGGCGCCTCCTTGCTCACCGGTTTTCCTCATTCAGTAAAGAACGATGGGATTTAGTGGTAGACTTGGCTTCAGCGCGGGATTCAGATGCCGCACAGCTCTTGTCTCATATCGACCATTAAGAAAGAAGAACCAAAGAAGAAACAAGAATTCAAATTTCCTACAGTACTTGAAGTAGGTAGCAGGGGGCGGAGAAGGAACTACCTACATAGTACGTACTATGTCAGTATGTCTCCGATCGATTTCCACCCCAGAAGTGAGGGAGGGAAGATGGGGAGGGGAGCCCCATCCATGATCCAGCCACTCCCGCTCACCGATCCGATCGCTGTGACCCTCCTTCCCTCTCCACCAAAAAGAGACCCTCCCCCTCTTCCCCCGTCCTTCGTCACCCATGGTCCTGTCTCTTCCCCCCCCCTCTCGTGACTACATCTTCTGATGGACAGATGAACTGACTGTGAGAGTCTAGAACACCCAAGTATCATAGGTAACCTAAGTACATAATACCATGGTAGGTCTCGATGCATCCAAAACACACACCCCACCAGTGCCGTGAAGCAGAAGAAGGAGCGAGATCGCATGAAAGACCACGGCGGAAGGGCGGGCCCGCTAGCAGCGATGGTGGATCCCTCCTTCTCCCTCTCACAGCGCCGGCTCACCGCATTACCAAGGAGCTGGGACATTCTGGGGATCATCCCGGGGAAAGACCCCTTGGCAAAGAAAGAAAAACGAGAAAATGGCGAAACAACGATCCTCCTCTTTTGAAGCAAGCTGGATAGATCGACATCATTGATCAACAAACATTTGTACAGCGTTCATGGGGTGATGGATGATCGGCTGCTCTGCTCATGCACACACATCATAGTACACACACACACACTCTCTCTCTCTCTCTCTCTCTCTTGGTGATCCCTTCCCTCTTTCCTCGCCTCTGATGTCAGAGTCCTCCAGAGAAAAGCGACGGCTTGCTCGGAAGATGAGGATGCATTGACCTGCATCGTCGTCCGTCGGCCATCATGCTGCAGTTTTTCTTGTTAGGCGCCTACTACCAAGTATGATGTACACGATGTAACCCACCCTTTTACTCATCAACCCAACACCCAGCGCAGCCAAGCACCAGATCTCACACATACACACACCGCGGGCATCGGTGACGCGGGGGCTGGCCATGCATGGGCTAATCTATCTTGTCTCTCTACCACAGATCTGTTTTAGCTGGAGCAGGGGACGCCGGGACGGGGAGGGGAAACAAGTCAGGGCCTGTAGGTTTTGTCTCGTCTCGTCTCTCTTCAGCACCCCTCTTTCCGCCTACACCGTAGTTACTATGTAACATTCCTCTGTCTGTCTGTCAGTCTGTCTGTGCCTGCCTCTCGTACCGACAGACATCGGAAAAGCGGGCACTTGTTTCTATCTTTTCTTTTTTTCTTCTTGCCTGCATGGCTTCAGACAAGGCAATGTACCTGCATTCAGATATGGCTTTTTTTTTTTTTTTTTTCATCATACGAGGATGGACGGAGATTATTCCCAGTCTCGGGCACTGGGAACAGCAAATTTCTTTTTCTTCTTCTTTTCGTCTTCTTTACTTTTTGGTGCAGTATATTTTGATGATGATCATGAAAGTGGGGAGGGGGACATGACCCCCAAAGAATGTACCTGAAAAGAAGGAAGAAAAAAGGAAAAGCAAGAAAGGGAAAAAGTACAGCTGTCTTGGGCCCGATCTCACCTCGCTAATCTGATGAGATTGCGGCACACAGATCGATGACAGCGGATCGCCACGAACAAAACCAACAGGGCCCCAAAGCCTAGCCAGCCACCCCAAGTTCCAAGGTTCAGCCCACCATCCTTACATAGTGTACGGATTACATTTTACGGGTTACCAGCCAGCCAGGGGTGGGGGGTGCCATCTAATGCAGTTCCGTCGCGGCGGAACTTTCCATGTCCAGTCAGAGCTGCGAACCGACCGAGACCAACCACTTCCCCCCGGCCCACCCTCTCTCTTCTTTTTCCTTTTTCATCTCCATCACACTCAGGATCCCGGAATTGATGACTTACTGGCCAGAGGGAAAAAGGAAAAAAGGAAAAAAAAACAACAGGGTAAAGACCCCTCAACCAAAAGGCTCCACGATCAGAGAGAGAGGGGTTGTTTCTTTGGCTAGGTCGCTCGGATGCAACCTCACCCTTCTTCCCTTCCAAAGCGTCGCCAAGAATGCCACCTTAGACGGGGTCGCTGACCAGGCCCTTTTTTTTTCTCTTTCCTTAAAAAGAAAAAACTTTTTCGTCATGGATACTACGCTGTCCCATATGTACAGTGCCCCCTTGCACCACGGCAGCCCAAGCCGCCTCGCCGGTCGAGACCTCTTTTCTTCTTTTTTTCTTTTTTCTCCCAATGTCCCCCTCCATCAAGCCTCTCCCCTCCTACAGTACAACCCCCTCTCCGGCAACGCCCGTCTCCGGTCGATCTCGGGGACGCCTTCTCGGATGCGGGAACAAGGGAGGCGATGGAATGAACCATCAGCTTGGTCGCAGTCAGCCATGTTTGTGTGTGATGTGGAAAGGGAGCGTGTTTGCTTGGCTGGCTGGTTTGGTCGGCTCGAAAGTGATCATGACAAAAAGAAAAAGAAACAAGGATAAGGAAGAAGGGGAAAAAATCACCGAAAAGAACCGGATCTCTGGGTCTTCGGGGAGAGAGCAGGGGGCGGGGGGAGGGAGGAGGAGGGGGAGCATGTGGCTGGCTGTGCTGACCGCCACAAAACATATCTTTCCCCTCTTCTCGATCTGTCTAATCCTGCAGGTATGTGAGGATCTGAATCACATTCCGTGGGGAGGATGTGACTGATTTGTGCATGCTGTGAAGCAGCGTACTGTACCTACTTAGTAGGTTAGAAAATGGATGGCCGGGCCTAGCAGTAGGTCAGTACTTCTTTGAGCTCGGTCAGAAAGGTGGGAAATATAAGTAATAAAAAAGAGAGAGAAAAATATCAATAAAAATAATAAACAAAATAGAAGGTATCTGTGCGAGGGCCAGTGAGTCACTGGCCCTAGGCCGTGCACGGGCCTGCCAGCCAGCAGCCACCTTCGAGATAGCCTCAGCCAGATTAGCTGGCAGTCTCTCTTTCCTTCTTTCTCTTCTGTAGCGCATTCCATTTCTTTCCCTCCAGAGTTCACACAGTATCTCTTAGGTCCAAGTCTCTATATTTGTGCCAGCGCTCCAAGCGAGTGTGTCTTCTGTAGTCAGGTCCAGACGAATAAGCCAACCATGGATCCTGAGGCAAGATCACCAAATGTCTACACCTCGAAATCACAAGTAATGGAATTATAGTTAAGATTTCAGTGAAGATTTGTATGAGTGCAGTAGAGGTACACCAGGGGCTCTATGATCTGTTGATGCGCTGTACCTTTACGAAGGGGAGAAAGAAAGAAGAAAAACAGCACAGGGAGGATGACAGTGGCCTGTTTCTTACCGACTAAGTAGTTACTACCACATATTATAGCACAAAATCCATTCCCAAATCTTCCGGCGTACCACAGCCCTGGTGGAACAGGAAAGCCTTCCATCCGGGTATCACATGTGTCGGTGACGGCCGACAGTCCCTAACACAGTTTAACACTTGTGTGTCCCCCCTCGTCCAAGGACATGACTTCAGTTGCTGCTCGTTCAAAATTGCTCTGGCCATGATATCTGATCACGACATAATAGGACATGGTTCAGATGAACAACCATAAAATTCTTGTCTCATTCTGTCTGTCTGTCTCTCTCTTCTGACTCCTCTCCTTGTATCTTTTCTTTGCCTCCATGTGCCCCAGCTGGCAATTGGTAACACGAACCCTTCTCGAGAACGTAACGCCCCAAGAGACACAAACCTCCGAAGAACGGTTGCACGGCTGTACGCCAGCCGAGACTCGGCCCCTCCTTCCTTTCTCTCTTGCCTTCCTTCGTGTCCCATCTATCATCCCCCATCCCTCTCTCTCGCCCTTCTCGAAGGGAAACCTTGAGAAGGAGGGGGCGAAGGGGGAGAGGGGAAACATGGTGGCGCCATCGTCACACACACACACACACACACACACACACACACACACACACACACACACACGTCACAAGCGCTTGCAACAGAGATGGCGGCGACAACTTCCTCTACCGGGACAAGACTGGCACACGTTCGGTGTCTAACGGTAACGTCAGATGCACAACAATCGCCGTCCTTGTATCACTTTGCTAAAGAGATAGACCGAGGGGGGCGGAGGGGCGAGATGGAGAGGAGAGTTACCCTCTTCACGCCTCACCCCTCCAGTGTCCCCTCCAATCAGCCACCTCAGAATGAGTAGAGAGAGAGGAAAGGTGAACCAGCCGCCGCACTCGTGTGTGTGTGTGTTCAGGTCACACAACCTCCCCGGCGGAACCTGTCTGCTGGGACTCCACTCGGAACCCTCGAACGTGGTGACTCCTGTGCGAGTCGGGGCGCACAGTGGGTAGCACAGAGTACAAGACTAGAAAGGTAGGAGATACATGTAGATCTAGAAGAGAGATAGAATGTGTCTATGTACCGATATGGCTTGATATGACGGCAGACCCTCTCTCCCTTGTCTCTCTTTCTCTCTCTTTCTGTGTGTGCGTGCACTCTGTAGATGTGTTTGGTAGCAGGTTCTTAGCTGCCTGGCAAACTTGGTCATCAGAACGCCGAGCACAAACTCGCGCTCTGCGCCCACAAGTGGCAGCTTTCCATTTCCAGCGCCAAAATCTTGTTTGTCTTTTCCCCGCCTCCCCCCTTCTCCCAATTGCTGAAACTAAACCCAACCTCTCTCTTCTTCAGATTGATTTCTCAGGGCGCTTGTTGTGCCAAATGAATTACCTTGTTTTTTCTCCGCCCCCAACTACTTAACAAAAGATGGTGTGAATGTGATGACCTGAACTTGTCTGTCGAGCGAGACGCCAGCCAGACCATATCTTGCCTTGTCCGCCCAATGGTGATTGCAGTGTGCCCTGGCCACCCTCTGGAAGGGGCTTCTGTTGAGGACATATCCGGACCAGGCATGCGCGCTGAAGTTCCGCACGTTCCCCGTCCACCCCCCGGACCCTCTCTCGCTCGGCCCTCCTCCTTGATTCCCCCATTGGCACGCACCAACGGAATGACAAAAGAGGAAAGGAGGAGAAGGGGTAAGATGAACAGTTTAAGGCCGTAACAAAGTGGGCATCAATGTGCGTTGTCGAGGCTGCTGACCACACACACAAACACCCAACCGGCCGCGTGGCCGTGGCAAGATGGTCCGCGGCCGAGCGAAACAGCCTTGGGCAAAGACAGAAAAAGGAAAAACAAAAAACCGCCCTTGTCTGTGGAGGATGACACTCATCGTCACTTGTAGGCATGGCAGCCCACAACCCGCGTATTTATCTGTGTGGGTGGGTGCCTGACAAAAAGACCCCCGTCCTGCAGTACTTACAAGGGCTGACGAGGTGACAGAGACACAGTATGGCCGTATATCCCCTCTCCTCCCCCTGCGCTCGCTTGACAGGAAGAAGGCTCTCTCTCCCCCCGACACTCTCTCCCCACCCTCAGGGCACCTCTCGATTGGTGGGAATATCGGATGGGTGAAAAGAAAACACAGATATCATCGGATGTGGCCCGCTGCTGTGCCGCTGCTCACCCATCGATCGCGCTGGGCTGGGGAGGGAGCTTGATGAGAGAGCGTTTCAGCCCGCCTGAGGCGTCCTATCTAGGAAGGTTGAGAGTGAGATGTGGGAAGTGGCAGGGTGAGGCGAGCATAGGGACTGAGTCCAGCCCTGGGCTTGATTCTGTTTGTTTGTTGGAATGGGTGGAATGAGTGAGAAATGGAGTGACGGATCTTGGTTGTCCCCACACCACCGGTGTGTCGGTTGGCCAATTCGAGCCCGAGAACGAGAGAGAGAGAGAAAAGACGAACCTCCAAGGCAAACAAAAGGTTCTAGACAAAATCCACACATGTGCCATCATCACGTCTAGACCCCCACCCCCTTCTTTTTTTTTCCCCCCCTCCGGAGACTTTGTTCGGATGGTGTATCCGACGGATTTACGAGCCGGCTGCAGCATGCATAATGTGTGCCATGGTAAGCCCCCTTTTTTTTTATTTCTTCGCCCCCTTGTGTTGTTGCTGCCTAACGGTCGTCGTCGTCGTCGTCAGCAGCAGCAGCAGGACAAGAAAGAGAAAGAGTAAGAGAGAGACAAGGTGTGGTGTGGTGGGGCGGGAGCTTCAGGGCTTCTGCTTACCTGGAAAACAGGTTCTAGATTATGGTACTTATGTGTCCCGGATATACTATCGGCAGAACAACTTGGTATTTCTTTTTTCCCCTCTTGGTTGCTTCCTTGATTTTTTTTCCCCATCTCCTGCAGTTGTCATATTTTTTTTTCTCGCCACAACCGGGAATTGAGAAGAACGAACAAAAGCCATACATATCATATATACTTTACATATGTATTGCAAATACGAATAGAGGAGTGAGGGAAGCCAGCCTAGGCATGAACCCTCCAGGTCCAGCAAGCCGCAATCCATCCATGCCGTCTCCACTGTATCCCGACCCAAACAGGAAACCTTTGAACCAAATCGTGTGAGACGATTGGCCCGATCTCCTCGCGGGCACTATGGGTCACTGGCATTCCGATTGCAATCAATCATAATCAATTGTTCAGAGACAATAGAAAACATATAGTACTATGTACTAAGTATGTGTGTGTGTGTGTGTGGAAGGAGACCGTCTAAGAGGAAAAGAAGGAGAACAAGACAGTCACCTGCGGCCTTTTACTTATTCTCCTTCTCTCCGATCACCGCGAAGAACCCGAAGAATCCTACTCTGACTGATGTGATCTGGCACATGGGGTGATTGGGATTCAATTGGGCACCAAGACCTTCTCGATCCTTTCCGCCCTGGTCACGAACAGGACCGGGGAAACGTTGAGGACCCAGAGTTTTCTCGTCCGCCGTGAGCTGAACAATTATGACATGTCGCTTTGTTGTGTGACTTGTCTCCGTCGCCCCCCTCCCCTCTTTTGTTTCTTGTCACCTGCAGATGCATCCTCTCATTACTTTCTTCTTTTTCAATTTGTTCTCTTGCCAAAATTGGCAGGTATCTTTTGAGGAGGCGACGTGGATAATTGCCAATATGGTCTTCCTTCCTGTCATGTTACTACTGCAGTGTCGCAAACCGTTTCTCAATTCAGCAGAGTGAGAAAGAAGAAGAAAAGGTTTAAAATAAAAATAGTAGAAACATGATAAAAGAAGCGAAAAAGGATTCTTCTGGGAGGGTCACTGCTGATTTGCTGGTTCAAGACGGCCTTCGCGACGGTGATTTTCCCCTAATCGGCCCTGTCCAGCCTCGCTGCTCTTGCTGGGAGAGCCCGCAGCCAGCTGAACTTGGACCCAAGGAAAAACAAATCCGGGTGGAGAGGAAAATAAAATGGTTACGTGCGAAAGGCGGCCGACCTGAGTTGCTACTCGTTTTTTCCCGACCAATTTAATTTTTCTCTCAAGGCTCGACGATTTTTTTTTTTCCAGGCTGCCTCCTCTTTCCAGGGCGAAATGCCACGGGCGTACCGTGAGGAGAGGGAGGGAAAAAAAAACCAACCAAAAAAACTGTTACTGCCCTTTTCGGCTAACTCGTCGCCCCCTCCCCCCAAAAATGACGGAAAAGGTATCCGTGCAGCCCCCCACCTTCAGGTACCTCGAGGTACGTACCCTTACCCGTCTCTGCAGGGTTGCCTCCTCGGCCTCTTCGCCCAGCTCTGTGTGAGCTTGCGGGCTTTTGTTAGTAGCTGTTGGCGCGCCCGCAGGCAGACGTGCCCCATCACCACTCACTTGCCCGGTTCACCGAGCCAGCAGACAGACGCACGTGTGATCTTTTTTCCCTTTCTCTAGATCAAGAAGAAGTGGTAACTCTTACTGCTTCCGTCGTCACACCATTTCTTCCCACCCTCCTTCTTATCACCACGAGGTGGAGATTTCACATGCGCGCCCTGGAGAGAATGTGGTGTCAGGGAGGCCTGTCTAGCAACACGCCCCGGTGTGGTAGTAGACCCGTGATAGAAAATATATTGAGCCCGAGTTGTCAAAAGTGCTCAGCAAGAGACCGGCCTGCTTCCTATTAGCACAAGTTAATTAGGGGCAGGCTAGGCCTCGACGCCATCGCACACACTATTGATTATTCATTGCGCATTGCGTCTCTAGTTATCGGCTGGCCACTTGGTGTCCGTTGAGCGCCCATGAAGACTTTGGCATGCGAAAAGCAGTCGACAGTTTTCTACGTTGATACTATTCTATCAGTTGGCGGAACTGATACCCCAACGGCCTCTATCGTCGTTGGAACTTTGCAAAAGTGGTGGCTTTTCTCAAATTTGCCAAGAGGCAACAAGAAGAAAAAGTGTCCTTTGCTACTATCCAATCATGTCTACCCACGGCAATACTAAACTCTCCGGTCACCTTAGTTTCAAAAGTCGAGACACGAGGTCTGGCTTAATTAGTTTCTTTCCATTTAGAACCTCGCCTCGATCGATCAAGTGGGCCCTGTGGGAAGAGGAAGAGAGAGGGTGTGAGTGACCGGTCCTCCTTCATGGTCCTCCAGAAGATGTTGCCTGGGAAGGAGTGACAAGTATCTTGTCATCACCGCTTGTAGTTAATTAAAAGAACCGTTCGATGCTCCCAGGATTTCACTTTCAAGCCAAACGATCGGGCCAAAGTTTAAAAATGTGAAAAATTCCGCAATAGGTGACAAGCCAAATAATAATTGACATTAATTATCATCGCCGGCTAGCAGTGCGCGACATTTAATGCAATATGTGAGAACGCGAGGGCCGAGCCCCGTCGTCACCTGCCCAGGCCGGACACAGCATGTGCTGTGCTGCCTCGAAAGTGGATGATGGTCTTCTCACTAGGATCTTGAAGGATGTTCTTGCTCAAGCGAGTTGACCGGTGTACAGAACCGGAATGCCAAGTTGTTCTCCTCCAGGACCAGGTGATCGAGCACCGAGACCGTTGGATCCTGCGGGAAGAGCCAACGTCTCTTTCTTTGTCTCATGCATTCCCAACTTGTGCACCAAGCATAGGGATTAGCCAGAGATCGGGAGTGGGAGGCGCAGCAGGACTGCACGCAGTCACAAACGTGTTTTTAGTCTGGCACATTCACATTCAATGACGCTGGAAACCAAAAACATCCCATTGCGGCGTGAACCTGTGTGGGCACGTCAGGAATGGTGACGCAGTGACTCATTCCATGGCTGGATGTCACTCCTGTCAACTCAATGTACCAAGCTCTCTCCTTCGTCCTTGGACCTTCTCCCTGTCAGAGACGTCGACCTAGGGTTCGCCGGCGCCGACGACGACAACACGGAAAGGTCAAAGCGCCGGAGTGGCGAGGGCAGCTGCCAAGTACTCGATACATGGGCGGAGGAGGAGGAGAAGGAAGAAAGGGTCTGGAGGCAGACTATGCTTTGGGACCCTGTGGGCGTGTGATGGGCCCTGTTAATCTTTTAGAGGAGGGGGGCAGGATGGGGGATCTCGTGCTGCTTGTCAGAATTCAGGGTGGGAGTCGTGGGTTACTGTCCTGCACGAAGTTGGGGGGGTGTGTCTGGGAGAGAGGGCGAGGGGAGAGCGTTCGTCGCCTTCTGTGTGGCGGCCCACCTCTCTCCTCCTGCCTCTGTCTGATCCAGGGACATTTGAAAATGAAGGAGAATCATGGTCTTGTGATTCATCTTCCAAAGCCACGATCGTCTCTTCTTGTTCTCCTGTGTAGAACTCGTCAAAAACAACACTTAGATCCGCACATGTGCCACCACGACATTTCATTTTGAGATACAAGGAAGGACACAACAGTATTACGGACCGCACGTCTACCTTTACCCTACGTGCCTCCTCACAGTATCCGGTAACTCTGAATACCTCCACTTCGCTACTGCGAGAATGTGAGTCTTGTCGGCCACGAGACTTGTCGGCCCGCAGGAGTTTCGCAGCTCTGTCACTCGCCCATAACTCACGCGACCTAGCAGACTCTAATAACATCCCAATCTATACATATTCCTCTCGAAAGCATCTTCTCATCCATATGACACAATTCTGTAGCTTTTGAGATAAAAATTTCTTGTCATGCCTCACAGTCATGGTAAAATGACGACCCCCCGATCCTCATTTTCGAAAGCCAGGTGGCAGTAAGGACAAATTTGGGCACCCCAACCATACGTGGCGGACGACTTTCTCCTCTAAATCTGAGCTGCTATCACCCCCTGATCCGAATCACCCCCCTTCTCGTATAGTCACGACATGATGTATACCTGACCACACAATTTATAAACACACCCAGTCTAGGACAAAAACAAGGATTAGGAGTCGTTACCCACAACCTACTAAATTCGGGAAAAAGAGATCCAACAAGCTGCCCATTAAACACTAGCTAAATGGCTCCTAGGAAGCAGAAGCTAGGTCTGCAACGGCGGGCCTGGACTGGATCTTATTCAAAAGGGAAGTAGGAAAGGTGTGCCCACAAGCCGATTTATGTAACTTATGGGCGTGCGTGTGTAGGCGGGGGAGACAGGACCAGGACCGGCGTGAGGAGAAGGGATACCATGTACATAGGAGGAGGTTTAAAAATTCCGAGCTACGATTTTTCCCGACAGGTCATGGGGCGTCGTTCGAATCGAGAACGGCGGGGAGTATGGAGGCCCTTTGTGATCACGAGGGACCACAACATGTATCCTCTTCTTGTGATCAGAGGGGAGGAGATGGTAGCTTTTTCACTCTCAGGGTATGAGCCATCTCTCTCCGTTCTGAAGGTCCCTACACACAAGGTGTCCACCGCGGCCGTTCTCTCGGCCTTCCCGTTTCCTGTGGTCCTCTTCCTCACTAACCTTTAATTACACCCAGGATGTCCCTTTGCCCAGATAGAGAGACCTAAGGACGAACCAAATTAGACAGATGTCTAGTCATCTTTTCTAGGCCTCCCGAAATCGTCAGCCTCAGTGTTCACGGCAGTTGCATTGATCTCCTTCTGAGAAGATGTGATCTCCCTCCCTCCTTGTCCCTCCCTCTATCACTCACACTTTCAGACACACACATACAAGCATAAACACAGACCGTCAGTCACAAGGTAGGAAGCCCAAGGAATTGATCCATCATGATCATAGAATATTCATTAATAGAGCCTCAGCTATCTGCCCGTCGCAGATCCAGACCAAAGCATCTGAAACCTTGCTCTCCCAGCGCAATATCAAGACTTGACCCAAGGCGGCGTTAATACTCAGTAGTAGCCTGTATGTCAAACCTGTCGCAGCCTTTACTAGCCTTACTCTGACGACATAAGAGCCCATCGTGATCATTATGTACCGAACTCCTCTGCCCCTGCACGTGCTTTGTAGACTGTTCTCTCCCGCCTTATCCTCAAAGCGGCCGCCTCAACCATGACCGAACAGTAGCATTCCTTCAGATTGTTTTTTTTTTTCTTTTCTGTTTTTGTTTTTTAATTTCTTTAAATAAAAGAAAAAAGCCGATTGCAAGGCTTGTAATCTTGGGCGAAAGAAGCGCATTGGCGCTTGCTCGCTTCCTAAAGAAACAGACGTCTTGATCGCGGGGTATCATGAAGAATTGGGTATCATGTGAAAGAAATACCGGCAGGTCGTCCACTATCATACCTCGCCTTCATGCTCATCACATGGCGTGAACCACGTGTGCGTGGCCTGAATCTAGGCCTGGGCCTGCAACTCTGCATCCGTCATTCAGCGCAGAGTAGTCGTGGTGGCGACGGGGACCGCACCCTACTGTCGCTGAGCAGGGATCATGCCCTCGAATCCGGGAGGCGGGCGGAGAAGCTGTGGGGCGCCAGGGACAATGTGTTCAAAGCCTGGCGGTGGCCGGATAGCACGCCCAGCACCGGGTACAGCAACCTGAGCACGGATGATGTTCTCGAAGCCCGGAGGCGGGAGAACTGGATTCTGAGGCGGCACCACGTGCTCGAATCCAGGAGGCGGGCGGACAGGGCGTTGACCAATTGGGGCCAGGTGCTCGAAGCCTGGTGGTGGTCCAATAGGGCGCTGCTGCTCGCCGGGGACCAGGTGCTCAAAACCTGGTGGTGGCCGAATAGGGAACCGCGGCCCACCAGGGGCCAGGTGCTCGATGCCCGTTGGTGGGCGGACGGCCTGCTGCTTCTGCTGCCGCTGCGCAGGAACGACGTGCTCGAAGCCCGGGGGCGGTCGAATAGGACCTTGCTCACCAGGGGCAGCCATCTGATTGTGCTGCGCAGCAGGAGCGACGCCCTCGAACCCAGGAGGCGGACGAATAGTACGCGTGGCGGCAGGAACGGCGTTCTCGAATCCTGGGGGCGGGCGGACAGGACCTCTAGGCCGCTGGACACCAACTCGACGAGTAGTAGTTCGGTGGACCATTCGCTGCGGGGCAGGACGCTGAGGAGCAGGTCGCTGGGCCGTCGCAAGTCGCTGGGGAGGGGACGTCGCCGAGCTTGCCGAGCAGCCTGCTGATCGGCTGGAGTATCTTGCTCAACCACTGGTGGCGGCGGAGGCTGGTAGTACTGTATAGCCATCCCGATCACTTCCTCATCCTTAAGGTAAGAACGGGCTCTGATGTGAGCGTTTGTGACCAGTCTAGTGCGGCGATACGCGTACTTTGAGGCCTCATCCGGGAACGGATCCTCGCCGCTCTGTGCCTTGCGGGTGGGAGTGCTCTTTGTGGAGCTGCTGCTGCCCTTGCGGCGCTCCTCCACGAGGTTGCGTCCCATAGACACCAGGATGGAAGAGTGAGATCTCTGAGAGCTCTTTGATGAGCTCTTTGGGTGGTTACCAGAGTTCTTGGGTCCACCTGCTTGCTGTCCCTTGACCCCGTTGTGTGCGGCCTTGCCCGTGTCCTGCTGGTTCACAACCTGGCGCACTGGGTCGGGCTGGATGGTCTTGCCGGCGGTCGTAGACTTGTCGTCGCTAGGCTTCTTATACCGATATTTGCGCGGCGAGACGAACGAGTCATCGTAGCTGTCATCGTCATCATCAATAGCGTCCTCTGGGAGGCCACCGTTGAGCTTGACGAGCTCCTGGATTGTGCGAAACGCGTTGTTGCCGCCGTTGTTCTGAGTCGGGTCAGGACGAGGCGGGGTCGTGTGGGGAGTGACATGGCTCTGAGCTGCCTTCTGAGCAAGCAGTCCCTGTGTGATCAACGACGCGGCCGGGCTGGACTTGGCATTGCGACTGGATGCCGTGGTATTCGAGGAGTCGGACTTGCGAGGCGAGGTGTTCTTTGAGGATAGATCACTTCGCGTGCGACCATACTCCGTGGTGGCGGCGAGGTGACGGGCCTGGACCTCTTGCTGCTCGATGTCACGTTTGGTCTGAAGGCGCTCGATGCGCTTGGCCGTTGAATCGCGATCCGCGCAGCTGCTCACTCAGGTAGATGTCGGCATTCTGTTCAAGGACCACCCAGCGTCCAGCCCCTGCATTGTGGCAAAAGTTGTTAGCATGGTGCGTTCTTGTGTTCGTGAGGTGGTCTGGAGCCATCAACTTACCAGCTGCCTTTTTGGCGCCGTCATCGGCAGTGACCTTTTGGTAGCCTTGGTCGTGGTTCGAGGTCTCCTCTGCTGTGTGTACCGGATTAGCGGGGACCCTGGGCGCGGAGAATAGCAATATCAGAGACTTGCCTTCGTCCTTGGCCAGACGGCTGATCATGGCGCCGTGCGCCTCATCATCATTGCGAACGCAGCCACCCTGCTGGGTGCGCTCGATGATGCGCTCCAGGCGATCGATGTACGCCTTGAATACGTCCTCGCGCTTCTTGGACTCCTGGGTCTGCTCCTCACAGGCCTGCTGCAGCTCGTTGAACTCAGCCTGCAGCTTCGCCAGGCGGCTGATCTGGATCCTGACCTCCTCGATCATGGCGGCGACGAAGCCGTTGAGGTGACGAGGGATAGGCGCCGTAATGCCGTTGGTCATGATGGCGCAGCCGACGGTCTCCATCATCTGCTGGAGGGTAGGCTTGTGCCAGGTGCTGTCGGAACTCTTGTAGGCATACTCGTACGCGACATTGGAGGCAGTCTCGCGGTTGTTGACGGCGGCGTCTCCAGGCTTGGCCGACTCGATTTGCTGCGCGATGAGCTCGGGGAAGGTGGGGGTGATCGGGGACTGGCCCTTCGCAGCAGTAGCGCCGAGGCCGATGTAGCTCGTGATACGAGACAGTCGCGGCATCTTGACAGCTGGCTGGTGCGCTGGGGGCGAGGTGAGGGAGCGCTGCAGGGAGCGCTGCGCAGCCGTGGGTTCCTGCTTGGCGGGGGCGATGACCTGCTGGTCAGAGGAGAGAGGGTTCAGCACAGGCTGGGCTGCCTGTCCGCGGGCGCCAAAGGCGACCCAGATGCGGTCACCCATGATGAATCAATCTTGGGTTGACTGACTAAATTCGGGGTGCTGCTGTTGAAGGAGAGGGTATCGCGAAGGGCAGGGCAAATCGCGCGCGACTGCTGATGGTAATTACCTCCAGTGAGGAGCTCGGAAACCTCAATACTCGGTGCGAACGCGAGAAGCCTCACGTCCGCAACTTGGAACACCGAAGGGGGAGATGTGGGAGTGGTCGAGGTGTGAAAGGGGTGGAGAGATGTCTCGAGGGGAGAGAAGGAAGTGTGTGAGAGAGTATGTGTGTGTGGTGGGTGACAAGACAACGCGGTAAGTAAGACGCGAACCAGCGCAAAGAAGCCGAACAGAGAAAGGAAGAAAAACTGTCGTCGACTCGGCGCTGATTATGTAGTCTGCGATGGCCTCGTCAGAACAGGCAGAAGTGATCGAGTCAAAGGTTATGTGTGTGGGGGTGGTAAAGTGAAGTAGAAACCGGGGGCAGTAAAAAAATCCAGAGTGAAGTTTCCCCGTTCCTACAAACGCGTTGTGTAAGAACAGGAGGAGGAGAGAGGAAGGGTGAAGAAGGGTGGGGGGGAAGAAAAGGTGAAGGGGAGGGCGAGAGTTGACAAGATCGATGTTTTGTAACTTGGGGTGGGTAAGGGAAAGAAAAAAAAAAAGAAAACCAAAACCAAACTGACAAGATGCTATCCCAGGTCGAGAAGTGAAGGAGGTTGATCGAAAAAAGTTGAGTAAAAGTCACTGCGCGGTCCTAACCACGACTGTTCCAGCTGCCCAACACGGGTACTAATTATTGCCTAGGAAAAATAGACAACAATAAGTCTGTTTTTTTCTTTTCTTTCTTTCTTTTCTTTTTCTCTCAAGTGTTTCCAGAGGCCCACACAATGGGTCTTGACAATGATAGTAGTAAATGGGGGTGGGTGAAACCAATAGAATAGAAGGGAATGGGGGAGAAGGAGGAAGAGTGAAAAGGTCTCCGGCAGGGCTGCTGCACGTCTCTCTCTGGTCGCAGCAGAGGATGAAGCAACGCGAGAGTCGACGGCAGTGAAGGAGTCCTGAGGGCAAGGTGAGGGAGAAAGGTGAATGTCGAGCGAGCCACCGGCAGCACCACCACCTGGCTTTGACGCGAACACGTGCAGCACGCGAAGACTGGGCACCCCACGCGCCTCACCAGCCACCCATGATGATGCTGCCACCCAGCGTGGTGAATGTGATGACGGGGTAGAATGGAGATTGTTCTGGGGACGGGTTTTTGCTGGTTGTAAAAGGGGTGGGCCCAATCAAGTAAACTTTGTGACTGCACTGTTGACTCCCTTCCAGTCGTACCTTCCTCACACCTGTTCCCCCTCTCCTCCTCATGTCCAAAGCAGTCCGGACCAAGACGCTCCCTCCCTTCCATTTGCGCCGTTGAGTTCATAGCAATGACACCCAGTGAGTCCTTCTGAGGTGGATGTAGATGATTGTCGTCTGAGATACACAGTCAACAGGGCATCCACACAAGAGTCGTGAGGGTTCAAGTTCGTCGGACCAGGCTTGCTTGTATTGGAACATGCAAGTATACCTCAAGGCTTTCTTTTTATTCTGATTCTTTTTATTTCTCTCCTTTCCGAGACCAAGGACCTAGCATATTCCTTGCACATCCTCCTCTTCATCATAAGGGTGGTGTGCATCTTCGGCATTGCCACGCGGTCGTGAGTCTGGCTAGAATGCTCCTTAATTTGGTATCACGCTAACTAGAATGATGGCGATGATGATGATGAGCACTCAAGTCGAGAACGATCTGGTGTCGAGAAAGTAGCCTCACCTGTTCTAGACCCTCCCCTCCCCATATAAGACAACCCGACTATCTACCTCGCCTCGTGTGTGGTGCATTCTCGTCTAGAGAGAAGTCAAGCAAGCCGAGTGACCAGCACCGCCGCGAGAGTCGGCACAGGCTGAGAGTCTCCTCGACGTGTCCTCGATGCGCAGCCTGCGAGACGAAATAAAGGCAAAATGCTATGCTACCTCAGTCGAATAGATCCCCTGCCCTCTGCCGTCTGCGGCCTGCCTGCTCTGCAAATAGCTCCTTGCCGTTGTTATGAGCATGGCTGTTGCTGTTGCTGTTGCTGTTGCTGTTGCTGTTGCTGTCGTTGAACTGGTCCGGGAACAGCTCCTTGACCGACTTTGCAGTGCCCTTGATCGTCAGTATCCCTGATCCCTGGATGTTCTGCCGCGCCGTGCCGCGTATCGACAATGTGCCGTTGGTGTTACGATCTGCTTTTGTAGTTGTTACCATCTTGTTGCGCTCCGCTCTGCCGGTCGCCTTTAGAATCGCTGGGGATGGAAAACAAGACAGAGAAGAAGGAGAAGGAGGAGAAGAAGAAAAAGGGGCGCGCCCGTCGAGAAGCTCGACAGCGCCGTCGTAGGAAAGACATCTCATACCCTCAAGCACATCAGCCGGCACCTGATCCATCGCTGCCCTGCTCGCCCTTGCTGTCTTGGCGGCCGGGAACAGTTCCTTCTTGTCAGTCTGGAATAGCTCCCTCGAGGAGTTACCACCGGCGGTGGGGAACAGTTCCCTAGATCCGTTGTTGTTGTTGTTGTTGTTGTTATTTGCGTCACTGCCCTTTCTGTAGATGCGTTCCTTGATCGACCGCGCTTTCTCCCGGTTGTTGCGCACCGCCTCTCTGTCGCGGGCAAGGTCGTCCTCCATCGCGTCCCGGTCGTCTCTCGTAGGCGAGGCCGAGCGGCCGCGCGCGTAGGCCCCGCGCTCCGAGCGCAGGGGATCTCTCGTCCGGCTGCTGGGGAAGAGCTCCTTGTCCCTGTTCCTGGAGCGGTGGCGATCATTGCCGGTCCGCGGGGTGGGCGACCGCGAGTCGCGCCTCCGACCTCGATCAAGACCCCTCCGGGGCGGTGAGGCCCTCGCCCGCCTGGCCAGCGCGCCGGCGTCGTCGTCGTAGAGGTTGACATCAAAGGGCTCCGGCTCCTCCTCGTAGTCATCGTACTGGCCCCTGCCGCCGCCGCCGCCACCCCGCCTGTACCGCCCTCTGTCGTCGCGCCGGTCGTCGCGCCGGTCACGGCGGTCACGGTACTGCCTGTCCCTCTTGCGTCTGCCCTCCTCCGTCTCTGGGTCCCACTCGGGGTGAAACAGGTAGAAGCGGCTCTTCTGCGCGGCCCCGCGCTCCTTCCTGTCGCTCTCCAGCGCAAAGCGCACCTGCAGCGCGGCCTCGGGCCTCTCGGGGACGGGCCTGGCGGGGAGGACCTCGCCCGGCGGGAGCTGGGTCGCGTCTGCGATGTCGACGGCGCACAGCGCCAGGAGGGCCTCCTGCGCGGCGCTGTCGGTGGGGAAGACGAGGTTTGCGGATGTGTCGTTGACCCACTCGATGCGGTCGGCGCCCTTGCCGCCGGTCTGCGAGGCGATGTAGGTCTTGAGCTGGTCCTGGTCGATCAGGTCGAGGCCGCGGATGTGTACCTTGTTGAGGACGAGCTTGTGCGCCTCGGCGTCGGTCGCGCCGCCGTTCATGGGTTCTTCGATCTCGCCGTCCTCCTGGGAATTGAGAGAGTCAGAAGGCGGGGCACAGCTTGCGAGTTCCAACTTATGGCTGGTGCGGATGTCAAGTACCTGTAGGTCATCGCCAATGAGGATGTCTGCGACTTCGGGCTCCTCCATGGGGACATCCACCGCGTCGCCCATCTCGATGTCGAAGTCATCCATTGTGAGGCAGGCAGGGGAGAGCCTTGCGGCTGCTAGGATGGGAAAACTGGAACGAAGAAGTTGAGATGGTAATGGTTGATCCAAGAGACTGTCGAATCGGTGGAATTAATATGATTTCGATAGGGAAAAAGGAAGAGAATTGGTTCTGTAAAGTGATATGCGAACTTAAGTATGCAGGAACCAAAGATGAGAGAGAGAGGAGGTGGTGGTGGAAGTCAGCGATCAAGAGCCCACTGCAGCCGCTAGGACGAGGCTCCACGGTTATGGAGTTCCTGGGCTTATCGATAAGATCATATCATGCAGGCACAATGGGATCCCTGGTCTGCTACAATGGAAGCTATGGCGCACACACGCCGTTGGATCGTTTAGGTTCGCTCCCGCCACGCTTCGAACTGTCGAGAGGGAAAGAAAAGAAGAATGGATACACGGGACGAGGGGACAGACAATAGGTTCAAGCACCTGAACAGCCTCTATTCATCCACCACAAGTCTATGGCTGTTGGGACCACCGCCCTACCAAAGGAACCCGAGACAGACAAGTCTGTTGGGCAAGGGGTTTTTGGTTGTCAAAAATGTACTTAGGAGCAGATTGGGCGCAGAAAGCAAGACAGTCCCCGAAACTTACAGTTGACTCAAAACTCGCACAACAATGGCTGCCGTCACCCACGTAATCGCTGCCTCCCTAGCCTGGTGACTAAGGAAGTACTCAAAGTACTTACTGTGCACTGTCTCAAGCAGTTCTCGAGTATCACACATGCACGGGGCCTGCCAAGGGGCGCCCATCAGAGCTGACATGCCTTTTCAACGTTACACTCTGTGCGACCTCACCAAAGAAGCCAGCCGACATCATCTCACAGTCTAAAAGGGAGGGGAAAGGGGGCAGGGCCAAAAAATAAAAGGGGGTTAATAAGCCGAGTCTCTCACTAGCCAACGGCCAGGAAAGAGGAGAAAAGGAAGAACTACAAACAAGACTTGACCTTGGAGAAAATGTAGCAGCTGCCCATAGAGCAGGAGGAAAGCGTCACTGCGATCATGGAGTGTTGGTTCTTGTCTTCATCATCCATTACTACTAGGTCTCCTCGTTCCCCGACCACGCCGTTTACCCAAGAAAGAGAAGAGATACACTATACTGTAAGGTTTGGTGGTCTTTGATGTTGAGACAGGAGAGACGTCAGAAACACCCCTCAAGACACCAAAGCCCCTCCTCTATACTGCCTAGGACCGCGACATGACGAGCTCAGTTCCAGTCCTTCCACCGACCAGAGAATTCTCTCCTGCACAGAGCCCAGGCAAGTAAGTCCCAGAGCTCGTGCCACCCCATCTCATACTCGACAGAATTTCCCATCCAACACCACCACTCCAGCCCCGTCTTCTAGAACAAAAAAGTATCTATGACACCCGCCGCAATGGTCGCCTCCTTGGGGTCACCCATCCGGTCTTCACTGGGGTCTGGTATCTCATTCAAGCAATAACAAACCCGTATTCCACGATATAACACACATCCGCAGGCCCCAGGAAACTCACACAAGAAATCACGAAAAAAAAAAAAAAAAAGGAGAAGAGGGGGGAAAAAAAAGAAAAAAAAAAAGGGTCATGCGGTTCCTACCCTCTGCCTCCTGTCCTCATGGATGTTAGGCACAGGGCAGGGGGTCCGGGTGACTTTTGAGGGCCGTTCGGGCCCGTTATCAGCAGCTGCTGTCGAGGCTCCAAAACTCGACGACCTCGATATCTCCGAGGCCGCCCGCTTCAAGTTTGGGAGCACTCCGACCAAGTCCCCCGCCGACGGCCGGTGGCTCTCGTCGACGTTCTCGTCATCCTCGAAAGGGTCGTTCACGTCGAGCACCGCGTCGTGCTCCCAGCTGGCCTCGAGGCCTGGCAGGAACACCGGCGAGTGCCTCAGGGCGTGCCACGACAGGGTGGAGTGCTGCATGGCGATATACAGGGAGTCGATCTTGCCGTGGGTGTCGAGCACGGCGCAGTGCGAGCGCAGGAATTCGACATCGTACCCTGCGCCCACGAGCGCTGGATCCAGAGGCCGCAGCATCGGCAGCCCCTGGAGGCACTCGGCGTCGCAGAGCTTGGCCTGCAGCGGGACCCACGGTCGGTTCTTGAGCAGGCTACTGAAGGACTGCGAGATGGCAGACACGAACGCGTCAGAAGATGTGCCGCTGACAGCGACCATCTGGTGGAGGCCCCTGGACAGACACCGCTTGTATGCGTTTGTGTGGCGCTCGAAGGGGAACGGCAGTGAGCTGTTGGGGAGGAGTGATACGTGGACCGTCCAGAGCTCCGAGGCAGCCGCTGCTGGTGCTGCTGGTGCTGCTGGTGGTGCTGCCGGCGGCGGCTTGGACTGCTGCACCGACGATGACCGCGCCGGTGCACTGGGGCCGGCCGACGCGACAGGTGGGGGTGCGGCGCTGAGATGCACCGGAGGACGCCCGCCGCTGTTGAGCTGCCACCTCAGGAGAGGCAGTGATGGCCCGCACGGTGCCCGACATGGACTTGCGCCTGGGCCTCTGCCGCGCCGAGGGGTCCTCGGGCCCATCCTCGATGCTCTCGACCAGCTCGAGGAAGCGCTCCTCGAGGTTGAGCTCGGCGTCGTTGAGCTCACACTGGCGGCCGCGCAGCACGTGCAGCTCGTCGTCCATGTTCTTCAGGTGTCCTCCGACACCTCGGAAGCGGTGGTCGTGCTCGCCGGTCCGTCGCTCCAGCTCCTCGATCGAGTGCCATGCCCGGTTGATGTTTCCATATGTCTTCTTGATCTCCTGGCTCATCTCTTCGGTCCTCGACTCGACGACCCCTTCGAGCTCGCTGACCCTCTGGACCACCTCGGCCTCCTTGTCGCTGCCCTTGTGCAGCAGTTCTTCCAGCCGCCGCACCCTCTGGCGGAGCAGGTCAAGCTCCTGCTTGTCTATCGGCGGCTCTGCCGTCCTGTGGTGGAAGCATGCGAGGTGTCCACACTCGCAGGTAGCTCCGGGCCGTGACTTGTTGAGGGTGAAGTTGACACATGCACACCGGTTGCCCTTGATCTCAGGCACGAGCATGATGTAGCGGCAGTTGCCCTGGGGCAGGGTAGACTCGTCAGCCTCAGGGGTCGGCCCCGTCGAGGGGGCCGGAGACGCATGCGCAGACATGCTAGGGAGTCAGAAGGAGTGGGTGTGGGTGTGAGCCAGTGCTGGGCTGACAAGGACCATCCGGTACGAGCCCAGCCAGCCTGGCTGTGTGTGCTGTGATACCAGTTTTGAAGACAACACGAACGGCCTAGGCCTTGTGCGCGTTGTCAAGTCAAAACTGTCTGGGTGTGGCGAAAGGAGCCGACAAGAGATATAACATGGAGGAGGAGGACGGAGAATTGTGTCGTGAAACCCGTGCTCAAAAAACTAACAGCAGGGAAGGAGATGACGAGTTGTGACGAGCAGGGTGCAGTTGGTTACCGGTGGTCTGGAGGTAGGGCTGCGTGCGTCCTGGGGGTGATTTATTTAAGATTGGTTACCAGCAATTGCGGGCCGATATATCTAGGGGACGAGTGTGTGTGTGAAGGGGTCTCGCGTGGTCAAATACTTTGTAGACAACAGCGAGACCTGAAGACCCCACGACATGGGAGAGGCCTCGTCACCAGGGCAGGGGTTGTGAGCGGGACGGCGACGTGCAGACGTGGGAGGCGGAGAGATGCAAGTGGGTCCTTTGGACAAGAGAGAAGCGACGGTGGGGGGGAAAGAATAGGAGGAAGAGTGTTCCTTTTGAGGCGGAGGAGCAGCAGCAGCAGCAGCAGAAGGAGGAGGAGGAGGAGGAGGAGGGGAGGACATCAATCGAGGTGGAGTTTCAGCTTTAAAGAGGGTCTCGCGGGGGATAAGGCAAAAGAAGACCAGGAGTGTTTCTCCTTCAGATGATAACAAGACGACGGTTGCGGCCAGCCGGTGGGAGGAACCCTTGAGGAAAGATGGATCAAACGTGGCCTGGCTTGTCTTGGATCTTGGGTCTTGGGTCTGGGGTTCTGGCTGGCCTGGGCGTCGCGCGGGAGGGAGAATATGCCAATGTGCAGACGTGATGTGATTGCTGATAACGAAGATCCGATGGATAGATAGAACGAGCGCAGGGGATTGGAGAAGAACAAGACGTGGTGGTATCGTTTAAAAAAAATAAACATAAAAAAAGAGAAAGGAAGATCAGGCAAGGAAAGGCAAAGATTGCGACAAGACGACAGGGTGAGACAACACAGCACCGGCCAGGCTGTGCATGCGCCTCAAAAAGCAGATCTGAGGCTATTGATAGAGGACAAGAAGCAAGGTCACACAGAAGAGGGTGTGGTAGTGGTGGTGGTGGTGGTGGTGGTGGTGGTGGTAGTGGTGGATGATGACCCGAGTACTATGTAAGTACTGGTAGTAGTAGCACTGATGTATGGTACAAAACAGACAAGAAACAAAGTCAGCCACTCAGGCCAGGCGCCGCCAGGAAAGGAGTGAGTGACAAGGAGACCAGGAGAGGAGAGGGAGGAAAGAAGGTCGAGAGTCGGGTAGGGCAGAGAGGCCAGGCCAGGCCTGGGTTCAGCAAGCAAGCCTGGATGGACTTACTCTGTAGGGCGTAGTAAGTTAATTCCCTGTGGCAATGCCGGGTGAGCAAAGAGAGAGAAGAGATAAAAAAAAAAAAAAAAAAAAAAAAAGGAAGTCATATGTAACCACCACCATCTGGCTGGACGCAGTGCCCACGTTTCTTGGGTTACTGTTGCTCACCCTCCCATCGTTTCCAAGAGAAGTGGCCCCAAAATGCCAGATCCCGTGGACGGGACTTGCAGAACCTGGGTCAAGCTACTGGCTCAGCGGGCGCCGAGATAAGAGGGAAAAATTGACTGGGTCGGAGTAGACTCTCTTTGGGCACGACAGTGTGTGGTGGACGTATACTGTTGGCTGGTAGGAATATTTTGGGGGGCAAAGGCACTTTGGGGGTAGCTCTGTAGGGGTTCTTTAGGGGAGCGGGGGTCACTAAAGGCTGCCTAGGGTGTGGGATGGCACCTCCGTACACCCAGTGGCCCCCCAACCTCTTAGTGAGGTACCACCGTTCAGCATGCCCACGCCCACGCAAGGATGCTCCTGGCTAAGACGGTGCGGTACCTGAATGCCCTGAATACTATTGTGAGTAACCTCGAGGAACGGAAGATCTCACATGCCTTCTTGCCTCCCCGCCTTCTCAGCCATACTTTCGACCAACCACCCCTTCACATCTCTATCTCTCTCAAAAGGTTGTCGATAATTTGAGGTCCCAAACACCAAAAAGAAAAAAGCCAAGCTTGTTATGCACCTGTCGAGCGATGATCTGATAACAGCCCTCCTGCGCTAACCACTCAGAACCGTCCAGAGCCACCTCGTGCAGTTCAGCTCAAAAAGCCTTCCCCCTCCATCATGCATCAGCCAGAAAGATTGCTCACCGCACAGAGATAAGGATCAGCATCATGTGGCATCGCAGGCCTCTCTCTCTCTCTCTCTGTCCCTCTCAAAAGGCTCAGAATTCCCACCGATGGCGCCAAATCCACATGCCGAGTCGCTATCGGAGAGGGCGTCCCTCTTGGGTATACAACTCATCATGACCCTCTGGTTTCGTGGCGCCAGTAATGAGCCACACACACACCCTCTTTTAAGGGTCCTGGACATGGGGGGCATCGACCTCGAACTCGAACTCCAAAGCGGGCCTCGGCGCTGCGACTGCTGGATATCTCGGCAGACCAAAACCTACTTGCTGCTGTACATGTACAACACACAGATGCAACGGCATGGCAGACCTGAACACGTATACAGCTGCCTACTTCAGAGATGCATCAGGCCATTTGTCATCCTCGCTTCTGGGATTCTCAGCCCAGAAAGAAGGAGAAAATAAAAGTATACACAAGGCTTAATGTCCGCTTCATTAAATTTTCTTTTCTTTTTTAACCTTTGGTCCTTTTATTTTTTTCTTGACCGGCTGCAGCTCGCATGGGTGCTGAGGCAGGGCAGGGCATGGGATGGTGCTGCATGACGAAAAGGGGGGTGGAGGGTTGTGGGTGGGAGGAGAATCCCGCATGGCGCATGGCGGTGGGGGCAGACAAGATAAGAGTTGCTCACCCAAGGCAAAGAAAGGCATAGGGTTCCGGTTGCGGCCCACTGCATACTGTACCACCACGACCACAACCACCACCACTCCGTCGCCCTCGCCCCGTTGCAGCATTTGTTGGTTCAGGGCCTAGGTCCCGGACTGGGGTGGCTTCGTTCACCTTGTCGGTCAAGCTCCCTTCCCCATCACGCCAGTTTTTAGCTCGTTGATGTCAGGACCAACGGTCAGCACAGTCACAGGAAGGGAAGGGGAGAGAGGAAAAAAACACCCCCCAAAAAAACGGCCCGTTGCTGGGGGCTCGATAGCAAGGCTGAAGAGTCGGACCACGAAACAAATGAATACCGTGCTCTCCAAGGCTGCGAACCACGCCCGGAGGAAGGCGACAGCTACGACAGGCGGCCGGGTATCTGCTCAAAATGCCGCGGCAGACCCCCACGGCTTCTGCGGCGCGATGACGGGCCCTTGAGGTCTGGAACTCCCTTTCTGCCGCGGGCGGGAGTGCAGTGATACTGTAGCATAGTACGGACGTACAGCGGCATAATAATCTGATCTGCAACCGACTTGCATCTCGGCTATTTGCTCTGTTTTTTGTGTTTTTTGTTCTTCCTGGGCGATCCCAACCGAACAGCAAAGGAGCAGGAGCCTCATGCAAGTGATCAAGCTACCCCTCACCGTCACATCTTCCCACTTCATCAGCCTGCTGCAAGATGGGCTCATGGCTTGCCCGTTGAGGACAAGACGCGCAACTCCGCTCCACCCCGTCCACTAGGACCCAGTGCAGAGCCGAGGAGAGAACGATGGTTCTTGTCCCCCCACCCGGTTGATGACGCCCACTTGGAACGGCTCGACAGTATTATGACAGGATTATTCCTTGCGGTAATGCAGCTCTTTTCTTCCGATCCCCCTCGAACAAACAAGCCAGCCGTGCCGGGGGACCACCCGCATCAGCAAGTCCAGAATTGGTATGTTCCCATGGGCCTGCATGCATCATGCGGCTCGCTCCCGTCCTTCCTCGAGGGTCAAGCCAGGGAGGCAATCTATCTGGACAGAAGAGCACCTTGATGGTCATCCCGCGCTCTTCGGGTGAGGCGCCCTGCCCGCTGGAAGGGGAAAAAGAAAAATTAAATTTTTGGACCTTGTCTGAAACCGCAGCCCTCTCAGCAGCCAAAGAAAAGGTGAGCCCCCTGCGGCCCCCATCTTTTGTGTGTCTGTGACAGGGCGATAACACGGCATCATCAGAGACATGCATATTAAGGTGCCGCCCGAAAAGCCTGTCGGATGTGTTATCTCTATTGGCCGCCAAGACCAGCAAGCCGCGTTCATCGCGTCGTCTGTTTGGCTCCGTGGTCCGATACGCGCCGCCATCCGGAATTTATCGTTGTGTGGTACTTCTGCCACCATTATGCAGCAAAGCTGCAGTGGAATTGGCTTGGCGGGCAGGAGAAGGGAAAGGGGGAGGGGGACCAAAATCCTGCCTGTCTGACCAGTAATTTTTCCGACCTAGAAGATGCAAAGGAGCAGCCATGCAGCCATGGACAGATATCGGTCCTACTATGTATAATACTTAGCCCTGGAGTGCTGGTCGTATCGACGGGCAGCTGGTTTGGTCCCCCTCGCAGCGACGGCCCTCCTGTCTCGTCGGGATACATTCTACTTCTCTATCTGCTTGTGGGTTGGCCCTCTTGCTTCTCACATCTCTCTCTGTCGCCCTCCCTCCTCTCTCTCTCTCTATCTATCTCGGCCTGGAGATGGGGCCGGGGAACTTTTACCTAATGTCGACCCACTACCCCGTGGGTGATGACAGAGTGGTGGGTTGACAAGAAAGAGTGTGGGTGTATCGCTGGGCGCTCTCACAGGGGTATTCCACCAACCCGGCAGCCATAAACATAAGTACGTCCGTACTCCGTATTCACTGGGCGGAACGAGCCTTCTGGTCGGTACGCCTGAAAACCCACCCTCTTTTTTGCCCCATGCCTACAGTACCACCAACCCTTCCTTCCTTTCTCCCCCGCGCATCGGGACGTCACCAGAGAGGGAAAGAGATTCCCGAGGCTTGCGGCAAGATCTCTGTTTGAGCCGCTTGTCCTTTGGGAGGCAACGAGGGAGCAGGGAGGGAATGCACCTGAGCGACATTTTGCCACACACACACCATGCAGTCTCTTGGCTTTCATTTGACAGCATTCTTTGTCGGGTCCTAAGTGGTGGTGGTGTGTGTGGTGGTGTAGTGGTGTGTTGGTGTGGTGGCAGCGCTGCTATTTCGTCTCGCCTATTTATCCAGTCCTCGGATATTGTGCATCGGCATCCGAGGCCAGCATAAGTAAGGGAGAGGAGGGGCGAGGAGGGTTGGGGCTGTACGGTGCTCACTGTAGCAATGACTACTTCGCAGATCCAGATCGTCTTCTGCATACTCAGAGCATCCACTCTCATGTTTCTGAAATCTTCAGGTCCGAAATGGAACAGTGTTCACCTTCATGATCTGGGGCTGCTTGATAAAATGGTTTACTGACTGACTGATATGGCCAGTCCCAGCTTTTTTTCTTGCTGCCCTGGAACCTTTTCCTCATGCAGGTCGATTGGCTGTGGTTTTCCCAAAAGGTCTGCAGTCTTAATGGGGGCCTATCAGTTGCTGGCAGGCGGCTAAACACCCAGCCGCCCTCAATACTGCAGTACATGCACGCGCCCCGCACTCTGACCAGCCCATGATGCTCTTCTCGAACTTTCATCGAGGCTGGACTCACCGTACGGCCACTTCACTTTGACTTGTCGATCAAGTAACGTTGAGCGGCTCAACTTCAGTTAATTAATTGATACTTTGCTACGGCCGGACAGTGAGTGAGTGGCCCTTGCAAGCAACGCGGAAAGATGGGCTTTGATGAGAGCGTATCGGCGCTCCTCGTGAAATATGACAACTGTCTCTCCCTGCTCAAGGCCTTCAAGCGGCAGAAGAAGCAAGATGGGACCCGCAAGACCACCAAGACCAGCGAGCGGCAGGCCCTGCTGAGGCACTCGCTGAGGACAGACCGGAGGAAGGTCGAGCGCGCGTACTCATCACGGGTGTCCGTGGCTGGGAGCCGTTTCGAGAAGGGCGACTGTAAGAAAAAAGACCCACCCCACTTTTGCACACCCCTTTTTCACTCTACCCAAGGATAACATGAACTAAAACGTGGTGGTCAATGCCATACAAACCAGCCAAGGCAAGATCAGCACTCGATAAGGTGCTGAAGAGGCTCAACGCGGCCATCGCGAGCCTCATACGGCTGGCCAGCAAGGCCCCCAACCCGGCGCTGGACTACAAGTCGCTGACATCGCTGTCCAACTCGTCGAGGCTGCAGGCCATCAGGGCGTTCGACCAGCTGTCCCAGCGGCTGGAGAGCAAGACCTCCTCTGCTCAGGGCTCCGTCGTGTCGTCGTCCAAGTCGTCCAAGTCATCATCGCATCAAACAACAAGCTCCACGACCAAATCATCAGGAACCTCCAGGTCGTCACGGAGCCAAACAACCTCTGCTGGCGCGAGGATTCATCATCACCCTCTTCCGCCGGGCAAAAAGCCCAAGCAGAAAATCATCAAAGCGGCCAGGAAGACTGAGGACGCCAACAAGACCAGTAATAACATCAACAACAACGCCGCCCCTCCCAGCGCCGCCGCTGCCCCTAGGAGAAGACGGATCGAAGCATCACTACCACCACTCCCACCACTTGCACCACGGCTGGAGCCGCCGTCCCTCGTCCAGACCCCACTCCTAGACGCGATGGAGCGCAGGGACAGCGGCGGCAGCGGCGGCGGCGGCGGCGGCGTTGGGGTTGGGTCCCCACTCACCAGGCGGCTGTCCAACATGACCAACCGCTTCTCGCTCGCCTCGGCGTCCTCGGGCAGCACGAGGCTGGGCGAGATACCAGACCGCAGGTGGCGGCGGGCGCTCCTCGACGACCTGGACGAAGGGTCCCACGAGTACTACAGCGCGCCCGTCGTGTACCCGCTGAAGCCGTACCAGCCGACGGTGAAGGAGAAGAAGTTTTTAGGCTTGTTTAGGAGAGGTAACTAAGAAGAGGGGGAGAGGGGGAGGAAAGCTGAAGAGAAGGTGTATGGATAAAACGGGAAGGTGTCCTTGGGCTGCAGAGGGTGTGTGTGTGTGTGTATGTGACTGTGAGGGAGAGAAAGAGAAAGAAAGCAGGCCAGCAGCATAAGATGACGACACCTAATCTGCTTGTCAGAGTGCATTCGATTTCCCACTGCATTGTCACAAGTGGTATGGGCCAGTGGTTACCTATTACCGTACCAGTGTACACACACCATTTGCAGCTGGATGATGGATGATCTGCATGGGATGGGCCGCCTTCGCAGCGCCCCGAATGTCACACCAAAATGACACTGTTGCTGCGATACCGGGGGTCTATCTGCAGCGGGATGTTCTATGCGCAAAACAAAGGACGCAAAATTAGCGGGAATCGCCACGTTCCGAGGCGGACAGTCCCGGGGATATCGAAATCGGCCATATCAGACCATCAGGGTGACAGTGCAGGACAGGACAGGGGACGGGAGAGGAAGGCAGCACACCACACCCACAGGCAGACACACACCCTCTTCTTCCCTCCCCTCCATCCACCCACCCATTCACAGCTCTCTGGCGCGCGGGTTCCTCGAAATGTTCTATACGATAAGTACTGGCTCGATTGTTCTGCTACTACGTATGGCAGCTACGTTACCATGGTGTGTTACCTCTTTTTACTCTGTGTGGAAAAGAAGGCTTCACCGGCCCTCCGAGGGCGGCACTGGGCCTCGCTGTGCAGATTCCATGACGGGGGTTGGGCGGAGGCTGCATGTGAAAATGCTGTGTGTGCGCAAGACTCGCCTGCAGCTACCTGATGTGTATTTCGTCTTTTGAGACCTCTCGATCTTTGGTGTGGATGTTCATCAGAAGGGAAAGAGGAGGGAGAGTCTGTGTCCAATCTATTTTCATCCAGGCGTGGTGGACCGTGGTCCTCTCGAAGGAGACCTGCAGGACACTGGACAGAGACGCTTTACGTGGCGACGACACAAATTTGACGGCGGTGAGATTTCTTGTTCTCATGGGTGTGCATACCGCCTCTCATTCCTCGGGTCCTACAACTCGTAATAACGAGGTTTGTGGACTTGGACAATATTGAAGATGTGTTGTGTTGGGTTGCAAACGGCGACGGTTGGGTCAGGACCTCGGGAGCTCTGGAGACTTCTTATTTGTGATCACAGATGACCTCAATCTTGATATGAGAAATCGATTTTTTTTTCTTTTTAATTCCCCTCTAGAGTCTCAAATCCAAATTGGCTTATAAAGTGCCCTCTGCTGTATTGTAAAGGAATATGATGGAATGAAAATGAATCGAGGTACGGGACTCGCCCATGTTCATGTTCGAATGACTCTTGGCCGCAGAGCAACCACAATAATAACCTCAGCTTATTTTTTCTAGTACAAGTATCTCATTGGGGCGAAAGATGAGACTGTGCTTTCTTTTTGTTTTATTTCTAGCATTTAGGTCCTTCTAGGAAGACCAGACTTGTCTGGTGATGCTATCATTTCTCACCCCCACAAGCTGGGCTCCTGACGCCAAGTAAGTACTAAGTACCCTTTGCTTAGCACCAAACCGGCCAGGTTAGTACTACTGCCCCACCACAGACCAACGAAGGAACAACTTGAGCTTCTTTCCTCAGCAAAGCCTCACTGGCAGAATGCCCCTCCAGAACCGCCAAACCCTCCGCATTTCCTTCCCTTCCTTCTTCCCACAGCTGCAGCCCCACGTCTGAACGTCTCGAGGGTCTCACAGCTTTTGAGAGCAGGCAAGACAGAGGAAAAGACACGAGCAAGGCTTTTGTATCCTTCTATTCTCCCTGGCTATCTCCTTGCCCAAAACCATGAGCACACGACAGTGAAAACGTCCTGCAACAAGCAACATCACTTCGAACCCAACTACACCTAACCACACCCACCGACCGAGGCCCCTACGGCGGGTCCCAGATCCCAACCATGGCCTCCAGCCTGACCAGCCTCCTGGCGCGCACCAGCATAGATGACCACGCCGAGGCTCTGGCCGCCGCCGACGCCGCGCTCGCCTCCGACCCAAAGTCCCTTCCTGCGCAGCACACGAAGGTGACGGCCCTGCTCCGCCTCGAGCGCTACGACGATGCCCTGCGCGTGATCGCCGCGGGAGGCGACGCCCTCGAGGCCCGGTGCGCCCTGGGCAAGAGCTACGCCCTCTACAAGACGGGCGCCCTGGACGAGGCGTCGGAGCTGCTGGCGAGGCACAACAAGGAAGAGCAGCAGGGATCCGGCAGCAGGGCGCTGAGGCACGTCGCCGCGCAGGTGGCCTACCGCGCCGAGAGGTTCGACGACGCCCTGCGCCTGTACTCGTCCCTGCTCGGGGACGAGGGGGAGCGGAGCAACCTGGGCGAGGACACCGACCTGAAGATCAACCTGCTGGCCGCGCACGCGCAGCTCGAGTGGCAGGGCAGGGGGACCTAGTCCCCGAGAAGAGCAAGAAGCCCGGCCGGGGAGGACCTCGAGGCCTTCGAGACGGCGTATAATGCCGGCTGCGGGTGTGTGGCCAGGGGCGACCTCGCCAAGGCGTCGGTCCTGCTCAAGAGGGCTGCCGACCTGTGCGATGCCGCCGAGGACCTGAGCGAGGAGGACAAGAGGGCCGAGATGCTGCCCATCATCCTGCAGCAGGCTTACGTCCTTGCACTGATGGGCAAGAAAGAGGAGGCGGCTGCACTGCACAGGGGCGTCGAGGGCTACGAGTAAGTTGAACCACCCTCTCCTCGCCAGATTTTGTTTTGCTCTCTCTCTCTCTCTCTGGGTTTGTGCTGACAAGGTTCATGGACAGCATCTCCGACGACGCCATCAGCGCCGCTGGCAAGTGGAACGCCCTGATGTCCAAATCCCTCACAAATCCGTTCATGGTCGAGAGGCTCTCGGAGCTCATACCTGAAGCCAAGACGGGCAACGGCAAGCTCTTCAGCCACCAGGCCGTGGGCGTGATGCGCAACCAGGCCGCGGTTGATCTCCAGTGCTACAAGGCAGGCGCGGTCAAGAAGCGCACTGCTCGCCTCGTCAAGGCCGACCCGACGCCCTCGACAGACCTCGAGAGGGTATCGTGGGGCTACCTGAACGCAGCGGCCAAGGCCAAGTCACAGGCAGACAAAGAAGCTCTGACAAGAGTCGTCGGGCTGCTCGAGGAGCGCCCCTACGATGTCGGTCTGCTCCTGACCGTCATACAGCTCTACGTCCACGCCAAGAAATACGACAGCGCCATCGACGTCCTCCACAAGTTCTTCAAGTACGTCGAGGAGGCTGGCGAGGCCGGCCACCAGGACGTCCGATACGCGCCCGGCCTGGTCTCTCTGGCCGTGGCCCTGTACCGCACGCAGAGCCGCAAGAAGGACATCCGCGATGAGCTCGGCCGGGCAGCGGCGTACTGGCAGAGCATAGCAAAGCACTCGTCGACTACCCTGCTGCGCGAGGCAGGCGTGGAGCTCCTCCACTCGTCGAGACCAGCCGACCTGACTACCGCAGGCGCTGCCTTTGAGCGCCTCGTGTCACAGGACCCAGACGACAGGATCGCACAGGCCGGCTTCGTAGCATCCTATGCAACAACCGACTACACCAAGGTCGAGCCGCACCTGTCGTCCCTCAGCCCGGTCGACGAGCTCACGGCAGGCATTGATATCTCCGCTCTCCTGGACGCAGGCATGCCCGCTTTCCCGGCCGCCCAACAACCTTCTCCGACCAGGAAGAAGCGCAAGACAGAAGGAGGAGGAGGAGGAGGAGGAGGAGGAGGAGGAGGAGGCGCCGAGGCGGCAGCAGCAGCAGCAGCACCATCCGCCGAGACCACAACCGCCGCAGCCGGCGGCTCCCAGCAGCAGCAGCAGCAGCACAAGAGGAAGAAGCCGCGCCTGGGCAAGAACTACGATCCCAATGTCAAGCCGGACCCGGAGCGCTGGGTACCGCTGCGGGACCGCAGCAACTACCGGCCCAAGAACAAGAAGGGCAAGAAGAAGGCGGCCGAGTCGACGCAGGGTGGGCTCGTGGCGGGCGAGGGCGAGATGCTGAACCTGGCGGGCGGGGCTGGCCAGATCAAGGTCGAGAAGGCCCCGCAGGGTGGCGGCGGCAAGAAGAAGAAGGGACGGAAGTAAACATGAGTGTGTGAGTGAGTGGGTGTGGGTGCGTACGTCCTCATGCCATCATGGACATTCTGTGTGTTCCCAGAGTTACAGAATAGGATTGTTGGCCAAGATGATCATGGGATTGGAAAAAGAAAGAAGAAGAAAAATAGAAAGGGTGAGAGGTTAAGGGATGACTTGGTATAGAAGTCGTCTTGGACGTGTAGGCTCTGCCGTTGGGTAAAATTCAGGCTGGAGATTTGGGGAGCTGGGGGGGCGTCATAGCATCACCTTGTATATGAAGCCGCAAAGAAATTACAGAGGAGGCAAAAAAAAAGACAATTAACATAAAAGTCCCTGTGCGTCTGGCCTGCATTGCGCAAGGAGAAGAGTGCTGATGAAGTCAGGTCGTGTGTGGCTGTTTGGTTACTACAGCGATAACAAGCCAGGATTTACTCGCCAATGCGCCTTCGATTTGAGGATGTTATTCCACTGTCTCGGTCGGACATGCACTGGGCTGTGATTCACAAGGGATGCCATTTCATTCGAAAGTGGAGTCAGTGATAATATATATATATTATTGCGTAAAACTCCAGGCAAATTATTAAGAATTTCATGGGCGAATTTATAGATTGGAGACCAAGCGGTGATAGAAGGTATATAGTACAAATTATTCAGCGTGTCAATATAGAACGCAACCAGTTCGCAACAGGCGCAAATGGTTTAGTGGTAAAATCCATCGTTGCCATCGATGGGCCCCCGGTTCGATTCCGGGTTTGCGCACACTTTTTGACTTTTCTTTCCCCTTCCTTTTTTTCTTCTTTTCTTCCTCGGGACAACGAATCTCGCTATAGGGTTTAAGAGATGCTGTGATCGTCCTACAGCAACAACAACGATAACGATATCCTTGTTCATAGCAGGGAAGGACTTTGACAAAAAGAGGCTGCGTGCGGGTGTCTTTGCGGCCGAGAAGTAGCAGTTAATTATATAGGTTCGGGCCGCTCCAGTTTTGACTCCAGCTTCGATATATTCCTACAGCCGTTGATCAAACCAACCCAATGAGAAATCAATTTCTGGCTAGATATTAATCTATTGTCTTCGAAGTGTATAAGGCTCTAAAATAGGTTCAGTTTGGGGGGTGGGTAATGCTTACTAAAACCAAGGCACAACGCAAACTTCCTATACAATTACACTATCATATAATCAGATAATTGCTTGAGCCAGCTCTCTGTCTCGTCATGACTGTACCGGATAACCATATCTTTTTGACTTTCTTATTCCTTCGTATATGTTCTCTCTGCGCCATCTCTCCGCAACCTTCTCCTTGGCCCCTAATGTCATTATAGCCAACCCCAAGACCATCTGCCTCGGCCTCTGCCAGTGTCACCCCCTAGATAATGAGAGAGAGAACACAGGCTTGATGGGGACAGGCGAGGGAGTTGGTGGCCGGTCAACGAGGCACCTCCAGCATTGTAGGCGGCGACATTGATATTTCTCAATCTCTCGACCCGTCTCGTAGGCGTTGTTGCCCTTGGTCTTCTCGGTCTCTGCTTTGGCTGATGTAGCCCGGACATACTGGACGGTCGGGGTGATTAATATATTCTGCTGGGCACTTCTATGTGGAGGTCAGCGGTATTTTAGGGAAAGGATCAGGAAGAAAGAAGGAGAGAGGGAAAGAGAGGGTTTGCTTCTCTGAGGTCGGAGAGGAGGGTATTATATAGTACTGCTAATAGAGTGGCACTTGTGTCTGTTCCGGTCTCTGGTTTTATTGAAACCTCTGTCACCTTCCGAGATCTGATAATTTTCATGGACTTGAATAGCACCGACCTTTTTTGGGTCCTTTTATGGAATCCACCACAAAGGTGAGGACATTTGAAAGGTCATCAAGAAAAATGAAAAAGAAAAGAAGAAGAAGAAAAAAACAAAGAGCACAGTATAATCATACTGTAGGCTGCTAATAGACTGCTGGAACAAGAGGCACAGACAGACAGATCCTCTTCCAGAACCTACCAGCATGTAACTGTCCACGGAGCACACACATCTTTTGTAACATCTGCTACAATCCACACTGGCAAAACTCGAAGGGGGGATGGGGGTGTACTTCTGCTGACTTTGTCTCCATCCCGGCCTGGGAGAGCAAGTTATCATTATCCAGCACTACACCCTCCAGCACAGATCACACACACATACACACAGAGCAACAAGAAATGAATAACTGCCAATGAAAAAGAAAAAGAAAAGTCATCTCCCGAGATCTCATCAACCAGCAAGTCTTGCCACACAACCAACCTTCCCCCCACCTCCACACAGCCCAGCTTCTCTGATCTGCAGCAGAAAGTCAGGGGTACATGAGGACCAAAGAGTGGTGGTGGTGATGAGGACGATGATGTTGATGATGTCAAGTCCAACATGGTGGGGGTATAGTCATTTCATGTGTATAAATAGTTTCCCGTTTTCGCCCCGCTTGCCCTGATAAATTCCAAAGTTCATCCATGAGTCGTAAATGCGTACCGTGTGTGTACCGTATATCATCGCTAGTGACAATCCGAGCACCACAAAAAAAAGGAAAAAAGGAAAAAGGGAACAAGAGACTGCACCCTCGAAAGAGAGAAAGAGAGCGGGCGCGAGATAGTCCGGTCCCTCTTTGAGTGGTCAAACACCAGGAAAAGGGTCCAAGGGGTCAAGACGATCTCGCATGCACAAGGGTGAGTATCAAAAGGAAATGGAAAAGGCGAAGAGACGAAGAGCCAGAAAGGAAAAAAAAAATAGAAGAAAGGAGAGGAAAAAGTTCTGTGCCGGAACAAAACCAAGCTTGAGCGGACAAGTATTGTATGCGCGAAAGGCAGGCAGTTAAAACAGGCGAGCAAGCATGGGGGAAGGGAGGGGGAGAGAGACTTGACGTTATGACGGCCGCGAGCTGCCGGCTGGCAAGGCAATGACGGCAAAAAGAACACAATGGAAGAAACAAGCAAAAACCAACAGATGCTCTATGACACTTGCGCAGAAGAACGCCCTTGTAGACTCCGGCTTTGGATCCCCCTCATGTCCGTGTTTGTTGACATCTCGTGTTGCTGCATGGATGTCACTCCCTTTCCCCCGCCCCGCCTCCGCAACCCCTCCCTGTTTCCCTGTTTCCCAATCCGCAGAACTTGCGTTCTGATACCTGTGGTCCTCCTCTTGGAAGAATTTTTTTATATGAAGAAACGCACAAGTCCTTTTCCCCTTACTCCTGACACCGAAATTTGCCCGGTTCTGTGTTCCCCGCCCTCAGTAATGGCATGGCTATATATTGTTTGTTTGTTTGTCTTCGTCTTTGCGTGTGCGCGCGTGTGATCTCTGACAAAAGTCAAGAGAAAGGCGGCGGGATACGTCGACGATCCATATAGATCATAGATATATATCCCCCTCGACGCCGTCCACCCATCTTCTCCACGCCTCTTCGTATGCCTCCTCGAGATCTCTGACCCAGCGCCGGGTGTCAAAGAGCGCGCAGTTCCATTTGGCCTCGAACAGGAGCTTCCTGAGGTCCCACAGGCGTCCTTCGGCCTGGCCGTAGCCCCGCGTGGACATGCGGTACGAGATGCCGTTGGCGAGCTTGATAGCTTTCTCCTCATATGCCTGATCATCCTCTGCGATGAGATCCTCGGCGGCCTGATCGCCGGCGGCATTCCTGGGCAGTGCGCCCTTCAGGATGGACGCGGCCATCCTGGAGCACATCTTGTATTTGTACCTGGTGAGGGTGAGGAGCGGTGTGCTGGACCACAACACATCGGCTGCTGTGGTGTGTGCGTTGCACTCGGGCGTGTCGAGGAACAGGTCGCAGACGCGGGCACGAGAGATGTGGTGCTGCTTGGGTGCCACGTCGGTGAAGTAGATGCGATCGGCAACATGCGGTGCCCACTCTTCGGCCGTCTCCCTGAGGGCGCGCTCGCCCAGCTCTGGAAACTTGAGGAGCCACAGGATCGCTTTGGGTGTCTTGTCGAGAATGCGCAGCCACATGCGGAAGGTCGTTGGGTCGATCTGTAACTGGCGTTAGTTTTTTTTTTTTTTTTTTTTTTTCATTGCCCAGGAGGGAGAAGAAGAGAGAAGGGGGGAGAGAGAGAGAAGAGGTGAGGTTTAACGCACCTTGTATAGCTGGTTGAAATTACCAAGGATGATGGCATCATCCGGGATATCGGGAAAGATGGTCTTGCGCATCGCCCACCGGCGCCTCTGCTCGTCTTGCCAGGTCACGCGCCGCTCTACAATGTCGGCAGACTGTCTGTGGTCGCAGCAGAAGAAGGTGTCCCTGCAGAATATGATATTCTCGGAATAGACCCAGTCATCGGTCTCGCCCTCGGCGTCGTCGCAGAAGACGTCGGTCACGGTCAGGTTGGACCTGTGCGGCCGCAGCGTCTCGGGAGGGATGGCAGTAGCATCTGCGAGGAGATAGTCGCACCACTCTGCGCCGAGGGTGCCGGCGAAGCCCATAAACGACATCTGGATCGGAGCTGGCCGGGCGGCGAAGATCTCGTTGCGGGCACCTCTAGTGTAGCCGTTGAGGTTGACGAGGATATGGATGCCGTCCTTGACGATCTGCTCGACCAGCTTGTCCGAGGACCAGCTGCTGACGTCCCGGAAGACGGGCGCCTCCTTCTCGATCTGCTGGCGGTGCGGGGACGTGTCGCTTGCCGTAGTGGCATAGCAGAAGGCCTTGGCGCGGGTCTGGTCGTGGAGGCCGAACACGGACTGCATGAGGTGAGCCAGCGGGTGGTTGTTGAAGTCGGAGGACACATAACCGATATTGAGGCAGGGCTTTGGCGGAGCAGGAGGTGGGTAGACCGACTTTGGCAGCCAGGGTGAGCGGAGAGTGGAGCACGATATCCTGAGCGCGTTGCGCTGCGAGATCCTCCGCACGTCCTTGGCCGTCAGCGGGTTGGTAAACGTGTGGAACGGCAGCACCGTCGGCGCGGTCGGGATGGTGAGGCTGCTGGGAGGCCTGACGCGGGGATAGCCTCGCGACGATTCAAACCCGCGTACGTGCCTGTCCAGGTACCACTTCCGCGTGGTGATGCGGGTCACCCGCTCGATCAGGCGGAGCAGCCTAGAGCCCTCCCACGGCTTGCCCGCCCACGCCTTGAGCCCGGACTCCAGGTCCAGCGACGGCTCCATGGCGACCACGTGGGTCGCGGTGAGCAGCGAGACCAGCTGGGCCAGGACGGCCGGCGTGGCGGTGCCGACACCCCACCTCGAGGCATCCTTGAGCTGACGCGCCACGATGTCGACCACCTTCTTCATGAGGCCGAAGCCTTTGTGGCTCTCCTGGGCATCAACGAGCATACCCTTGGCGTCGACGTGCCACCTGTCGAACTTGCCGCCGTTGAGGTACACGCCGCCGCGTCCCTTCCAGTCGCACACGGAGTTGAGCGCTGTCGACAGCCCACACACAGCTTCGGCAAACTCGGGGTTGGCATCGACCGCCCGCCTGTAGAACCTGATTGCCTCTTCGATGCGCCCTCGGTCCTCGACGGCGTTGGCGAGGTTGGTCAGGGCGATGTCGAAGGTGCCATCGCACTCGACCGCCCTCTCGTACATCTGGATTGCGAGATCTAGCTGGCCGATGTCCTTGAGCAGGCTGCCCAGGTTTGTGTGGAGATGTACGTGGTGCTTGTCGAGATACAGGCCGTACTGGTAGTATGCGAGGGCCAGCTCCAGGCCGCTCCCCTGTGTGATGCCCGGGAGCCGCTGGGAGTAGGCAAACGCAGACACCGTGGCAGGTCCGGGCGCGGCCTGCTGAACGCTTGCGAGGAGGATGCCGACATTGTTGGCGGTGGACGGGCTCTCCTGGAGGGACAGGGACAGGTAGTACAGCGCCAGAATGTCGCTGACGCTGCTGGGATGCGCCGTCGGGCCGATGTTGGAGGCACCAGATGACATGGCGTCCTGGAAGATCTTGGCTAGCGACAGGAGAGCATTACTCGTCGTGGACATGGCTGTCTTCTTCTGGGCGCCGTCGGCCACGTATCGAAGCCCGGGCAGCTGTCCGCCGGTCATGGAGAAGACTAGCTCGGCGGTCCGTTTTGCCGCCTCGGGCGCTAGCAACAGCGGGCTGGAGAGCGGTGGCTGCTGGTGTTGTTGCTGTAGAGACTGCGAGCCGTTGGCCGGCCTCGGGGCCAGAACCAGCTGGATCCGCCTGACGAGGTTCTGGATGCAGCCGAAATCCCGACCGGCGCTGATCAGCACGGCCTCTTCAAAGTCCTTGGACGCACGATTGATCTGCCTAAGCGTGTAGAGCATGTTGCCCTTGGCGTGGATGAGGCCCAGCATCTTGCCGTTCTCGCTGGCTGGTATGTTGTAGCCGCTGGACCCGAACTCCTCCTGCGACCGGGTGGACACGTTGAGCTTGCGGACAGCCTGGGCTGCCAGCGCCTCATCCGAGCTGGACAGCGGTGTCATGTCGCCGGGCGGCGCAGACTCTGTACCGATGCCCTTCTTGTGCCGCTTCTGGCGGTGCAGTTCGTCGTATGGCTGTATGCGCAGCTTATGCTGGACAAGCTCTATGATCTCGACGGCATCCCTGTTCCGCTGGGTGGAGCCTAGCAGTCCGACGAGATGCTCGACTGCCTCGAGATAGTCTGGTCGTGTGTCGATGACCTTGTTCCAGTACCGTTCAGCCTCGTCCAGCCGGTTGAGACAGTACAAGGTCGCGCCTATGTTGGAAAGTGCCTCCACATGACTGTGTGCATCTAGTGTGAGTATAGCTGGCCACGAGCGGGAAGCGAACGACACATGTGGAGGAAGGGGGAAGGGGGGGGAGAGGGAGGGTGACGTACCTTTCGTCCAGCACGACAATTCTCTTAAACCATTCGAGTCCGTCCTCATAACGCTCGAGGCTGTAACAGAGACAGCCTCCCATCAACATACCGTCTATCCATTGCCAGTTAGTCTGTTCGCACAGGTTGCGGAGCATCTCTAGAGAGGCCTTGGCATTCTCTCGTGGGTTCGACTGGAGCATCACATTGCCGTACACGGTTGCCGTCACGGTGGGCTGATGGTGGTGGTGGTGATGATGATGATAGCCGGCTACGGCGCCTGGGAAGCTCTGGGGGCCCTCTGCAGGTGAGCAGCAGGCCTCGAGACGAGGTGTTTGGGAGGTTTTGGGAAGATGATGCTCTTGAGCGACCTCGACGCGGTCCTGCCGTGCTGAACCTTCTTGAGGCGAGTCACGTGTGTCACGAGGTCGGAGTATGCCTTGTGGGCGGACAGCAGAACGCCCTCCTTGAAGTTCTGCTGTGATCCGCCGCCTGGGTTGCCAGCAGCAGCGGCGGCGGCGGCGGCGGCAGCAGCAGCAGCAGCAGCAGGAGTAGTAGTAGTAGTAGTGGTGGTAGTAGTAGTAGGGCTGGGGATAAGGGACATGTTGTTCTGCTGCAGGCAATGGGGGACTGCAGCGTAGAGGGAAGAGAGTGTCGGGCGAAGCCGTCGTCCAGCATGTACGGCATCTGGAAGGGTGAGTTCTGGCCGTAGCCCTGCCCAAACAGGGGCCCCTGGGGCAAGGGCGCCTGGACGGCGACGAAGCCACTCTCATAGGGGATGTTATGCGGCGGATATCCTGACGAAAAGACCATGGGCTGGGGAGGGAAGCCGACAAGAGGATTATCGGCATAGAGGGGAGTCGCAGGGTTGAACCCCATGGGCGAGGGCACTGCCGGGCTGGCCACACTTGGGTTCGGATACGTGCCGAAGGGGCCGCGTAGGGCAGGGCTCAGGCTCATGGCGTGCATCTGGGAAGACGGCGATGGCATCACCGAGCCATAGCCCGGGCTGTTGTACCCCAGGCTCCCCTGTGTGCGGTAGCTACTGCTTGTGTCGATCGCCTGGCGGAAGGAATCGTTGTCCCCACGGCCCGCAGCGGGAGACTGCGAGATGGAGAACCACGACGGGCTGTTCATGGCGCCCAGGGGCCGGCCAGAGCTTGGGCTGGGGAAGACATCACCCGACGGGGTCAGGTTCAGATATTTCTGCGGCGGCGGCCCAGCGGCAAGCTGGGTGGGCGTGCCGTCGTAGCCATTATCAATGGTCCCGTTGGGTGTCTTCCTCCGCAGCGAGTGTTCTGTATAGTCTGCGATCGTGGAGCTGTTGTTGTTGTTGTTGTTGTTGTTGTTGCTGCTGGTGCTGGTGCTGCCGCCCAGGTTGGTAAAGATCTGGGGCAGAGGGGCCTTGTTCAGCGAGGTAGATCGTGGGAAAAGATCGATGGTCGGGTAGGTATTAAACGATCTTGGGCCAGGTCGCGAGGGGGGCACATTTAGGTTTTGTTCAAGACGGCGATGATCGGTCGGCGAGGCGGTGACGTGCGCTTGCTGGCCCGCCCTCCCGTAGGATACAGGCATAAACACCGGCACCACATGCGGCGGGCGGTGTTGGTGCTGTGTCGGGCTCGGCATCAGCTCCATCGTCACAGTCCTGAGGGGTCCTGACAAGAGTCAAGAGCAGGCCTGTCGATAGGGCGAGGCTGAAGGAGGTGCAGAGCGGAGCGCCCTCCCCTTGGGGAAGGCCTGATGGTTCGTGACCACCACGTGCGAGCGTGTGTGTCTGTGTGTATGCGTGTCTCTGTGTGTCTGTTCCTGTCGCCTCCGCCTCTCTCTCTCTCTCTCTCTCTCTCTCTCTCTCTCGCTCTCTCTTGTGTGTTTTTGGGTTTGTTTTCGACGGAAACAGTCACGCACGGTCGAGGGAGTCGATGATCGGAGTGGCGCCGTCTGCCATAGTTCTTTGGCGGTCGCGAGTCGATCCCTCAGCCGAGCCAAGACGATGTAGGGAACCAAAAGTTGGAGTTCCAAGGCGCGGACGGACGGACGGGACTGACGCCTCTGACCGGCCCTCCTATGGGACAAGCAGAAGAAGAAGCAGCTCTCCTCTCTCTCTCTCTCTCTCTCTCTCTCTCTCGCTCACTCAATCACATACACACTCTTTTTCTTTTTGGGTTGTTGTTGCTGTTGTTTCCCCCACCACCAAACCTTCACGAAGAAGGTGGGGTGGTTTGTGTAGAGGGCCCCTTAGGTGCAAGAGAGATAGGTGGTGATGGAAAGTTCGAATGTGGGTCGAGAGATGGTGCAGCCGTCAGGTATGCAACGGCAGTCTCCAAGTTTGTAGAGCCGTTCAATAGGTCGTGTTGGATATGGGGTGGCGCGGGTGGGATGCGGGCGCTGGGCTGAGTACTATGGCTTTTAGTCAGGGCATGGGCTGGGGACCGAGTGGCCCAGCGCTTCAGAGAGTGTATGTGTGTGTTGGGTCCCCAACCTGCCAAGGTTGGCCCCCTCTTTTCTCTGGGCTCTGAAGATCTTGGGGTGGCCGGGCGGATGTAAGTGTGTGGCACAGTGTGTTTTGTGTTTGGTGGTTTTGGAAGGATCTCCAGCTGGAATGTCCTTCTCGTAGTGTTGACAGGCTCCGAACCCCCGCCTTTCTTTTTTTTCTTCTTCTTCTTTTTTTTTTTTTTAGGAGAGACCAAGAGACAAAGAGAGAGAAGAGGATAAACAAGAGGGGGGAATGGTTTGAGTGTTGTCAATTTGTTGATGTTATCTGTTAAACGTCCGAGAAGTCAGTCATGCATGCAGTAAAAAGCTTGGTCCCTGCTGAAGGTGAGGAGGAAGGAAAGCTGTTTGATTGTTGTTGTACTAAGTTAGTACAGTAGTGGGTGGGACCGGGTGAAGTGGGCTGTAACAGTGGGTGGGGCTGCTGGCTGATCCCCTGGAGGTCAGCGAGGTCAGGTCCGTCTCTTGCCCGTCAGTGGCCCTCCCCCATGCTAGGCAACTCCCATGCTAGGTAACTCCCAGGCTAGGTGACTCTCAGGCTCCCGCTGTACTTAGTACTATGCATGCACACTAAGTAATGGTAAGTACATAGTATGTTTGGAAGTACTCACACAAGTACCCTCTCTCCCTTGGCTCTGAGCTGATTTCCCCCATCCCATGCCTCCCTTCCTGGACCGACAGTATTGCTTTTTGTAATTTTGCGATGCACTGGGCAGTAGGACCTAGTATGTATGGAGTACTATAGTACGGTGTTTCTAGTATCTTCCATCAGCATCATCATCATCATCATGAAGAAGATCTGCTTGTCCAACCCTTTTCCTGCTCTTACATTCATTCTCTCTCTCTCGCTCTCGCTCCCCCTCCTACACCTACCATGTCGTCATCTCATAACAAGATAAGTTGTATGAGTACGAGGAGGAGGGTAGATGTCATGACCCTTAGAAAAAAAAAAAAAAAAAAAAAAGGAAACCTTAACGGTGTGGGCCGTAGGCCGTAGCGGCAGGTGGAAACTTCATCAGACTCGAACCGCTTCTCTCCCCACATGGCATACCTCGGTACACTGCATTTTCGAGTCTTTAGGGTGAAGGGCTGGCTGGCTGGATGGGGATTTTTCTTTTGCTTTTCCTTTCTTTGCTTCTCCTTTCTTTTGAAAACCGTGGGAGAGCACTTCAGGATTCCCAAGCCACCCACACACTACTTCGGTGTCCTGCAGGAGGGAGAAAGGGGAAGAACCTGCAGGCTTTCTTTTCACTTCCTTGCCGCACGACTGCATCTGCATCTGCATCTGCATCTGCATCTGTACGCCTGTCATCCAACGGGCGGCACAACCTCCTACATCAGGAATCAGGGGGCGCTTGCGTGGCACCAAGGCACATGTAACGTAAGTACAGGAAGGGCTTAGGTACCTCTCAGGCTGTGCTGTGTGTCTTGTGTGCTATGTGCCGTTCTGCGTGCTGTGTGTGTGTGTGTGTGCTTGTTTCTGCGTCTGCATCTGCACTGTCACTGTGTACATGCATGTGTGTGTGTGTGTGTGAGAGAGTGAGAGAGAGAGAGAGTGTGTGTGTGTGTGTGTGTGGCTCTCTCTCACCTTGTAGGCTTGACACTTGACAGGCCCAGAATGGAGTCCAGTACTGACATCCCATTCGCTGGTCTTGTCTTACCTACCGGGTCTAAATCTCACCACCTGCATAAAGCCATTTCCCAAGGCATCCACTCGGACGCCGGAATAGAGAGACACACGCCCGCCATCCTCCAGGGTTGTAGGGGGAAGGCAGCGCTGTGCCGTAGTGCCAGGTGAAGAGACAAGATCGCAGCTGGTACCTAGAGAGAGAGAGAGAGAGAGAGAGAGACGAGGAAGAAGGAAATGGGGAGGGGGTTAACAGAGGGGTGCTTTTTTTCCGATTCCCTCTCTCTTTTACCCTCTCCCCTCCACACCGTCATTCTCTCATTCTCTCACTCCCAATTTGCCGCCTGCCCAGGTACGTATCACACAGGGCGGTACGTACAACCTCCAGCCATAGCTTATTTTTTTTTTTTACTTCCCCCTCTCACCACATTGGCCCGCCTGTAAGCTTGGCGGCGTATTGCCCCAGTGCCCCCCAAACCTGCGGATCGCCCGTCCCATGTACGCAGCGGCTGACCCAAACAATCACAACCGTTCGTAGCAAAGATCGACGTCCACCCTCATTTCCATCAATCCTGGGGTGTTTTTGATTTTCTTTTTCTTTTCCTCTTTGTATCACTCATCTACTTATTTGAATAGGTACCTCGTACATAGCACAGTGCTTCCCATCAACACAGCCTTGTATCGGTGCGCCCGTGGCGTGGACACCTCAGGAGACGACGGAAGCACTGGGGTTGCTTCTGCTGCTGCTGCTGCTAGAAACTCACGTACTGTTAACTTGCACAGTACTCTGGTACATGCCCTGCTGGGCCCCCATGAGCCTATGTACTTGTACCACCACAGGCATTCCTTTTTTCCCTTTTTCCCTGCTTACCTTTCGTCTTCCTTTCGCTTTCAGATAAACAAGGAAGAGAGCGGGAAAACCAGTCTACATAGTTCAATTTTCATTTCACCTACCAAGGCGATGAGCAGAGTATGAATACAGGGGGAAACAAAAAAGAAAAGAATAAAAGAGAAAAAGAAAAGCCACCCATGCATCCATCCTCACACCGGCCCCTCATGCGCCGCCCACCCCTCCCTCGTCCTCTTTCTCGCCTCAGACATTGCCCTTTCCCGATGTGACCGTAACGTATCTTTTTCCTCCTCTCTCTCATTTCTCTATTTCTCTCTCTCTCTCTCCCCGTGTGTGGTGACACAGCAACCTCACCGCATATCTTGGCCGTCCGCCCCAAGTCTCACCTGACCGACAAGGCCCCGACACACACGCACACAAATACTACGTACTACGTATACGCACACACACACACACTCACTCACTCACACACGGGGTACAACCTATACGTCTCCCCCCTTCCTACCCACCCGAAACCAGCGAACCGGCTTAGCCTCCGAGAAGATGGAGGGGTCGGCCGGGCAGGACTGCATGATCAGCTGTAAGGTGGCTTGCTGGTCAGGTAGTTACCCAGCCTACCACTACCACCTCACTACCTGTTTTTTTCTTCTTCTTCCCTGCTGTATCCTATAGTAGCAAAAGTAACTCGCCTGAATCACACATCACAGGTTCACACACAGACACACACTTACGCAGCTCAAGGGAGAGAGCGCTGGTCTGTGACAGGCTGGAGGAGTGGGACCTCTCCTCTCGCTAGAACATGCTTGTTTCTTTTTCCCGCCCTTCCCATCGGCATCATCATCATCATCGTACTATGTACCTTGTTAGATAAGTAATGTAGCTGCTTGATTAAATGGCCAATAAGGACCATCGACATGTCTCCTTTTTTTTTAAAAAAAAAAATCTCAGTCTTATTTTTTTTCTCAAAAAGAGGCCACCCATTGACAAAACGACACCTTTGACATGTCCTGCCATCCTGCCTACTTCTAACTGTTACATAGTACCTACGTGGTTTCATAGTTTCGCCGCCCATGTTCCCACCCTCACCCTCCATCCATGCATTCCCGCCCCGCCTGGACGCAACACACACACACACACACACCCTGCAACAACCGTGGCCCCGTACTATGTAGGAAATGGATTGATCATCCCCTCCCACCATCTCACTGGCACACACACACATTCACACGCACAAATCAACCATCTTTCAGGCCCCAATATTGCAACAGGAAGATGGGTGGTGGTGGTGGTGGATACACACACGGTTTATCACGGTTGCCCGCCGGGAATCCGTCTATTGGATCCATGGGATCCGAAGGGAAAAGAACGAAGCTTGCAGTCCTTGTGTCCCTTTTTTTTTAATAGAAAAAATTCATTCAATATTATTATTCCCTTTAAGCTTTTCCCTTCTTTCTTTTTCTCACCGTACCCACGGACGAAACGGCAAATTGATGATCCACGACCCGCCCGTCACTTATTCCTCCTCTAGCCCCCGGCTCCAACTCCACCACATCCTTTCCTCCAGGCGCGGGAAGACTAAAACAGAAAAACAAAAGTAACAAAAAGTAACATCGTATTACCTGGCGATACGCTACTGCTACGCGCCCAGGGCTTGGTCTGGCCTGGCCTGGGCGGGCTGGCTGGGCGGGATGGCGGGCGGGCCCCAATGCAAGAGAAATCGATGGTCTGTTTCTCTCTCTCTCTCTCTCTCTATCTCTTTCTCCTTGTCGCCCTGGCCGTCCTGCCGTCCCTGACCAGTGACCGGGGCAAAAAGAGACACTATTGCCTTGCCTCAGGTACTACATGTCTGCCTGTGCCTTTGCCTTCGCCTTTTGCCTTGCCTCTTTCTGCCCAAACCATTCCTTCTGCTCTCCCAATCATTTCCTCCTTCGTATTGCCCGCCGTAACGCAACCCTACTACACATTCTCTTCTTTTTGGAGGGATGGTGGCGGGAGGCGGGTGGGGGCTGTGAAGAAATGGCGTCTGCAGTGTTACTTTTTCCCTGTGAGCCACATTACTATGTACACACACACACACACACACGCGCCAATGCATGTTTCTTTTCCCTTCTTATCCTTTTTTTTTTTTTTTTTTTTTTTAAAAAAGAGTCATTTCCTGCCCTCACATACCGCCTGCAACCTTGAGCGCCCCTCTCCCCCCTTCCCTAACCTCCTTCAAGCCTCTTCCTCTCCCACCCCCGTCCGTTCCGTCCGTTCCCGTCCGTTTCCCGTCCAGTTGAAGTGCAAGTTCGGGTTTGGTCACAATCACGGCACATGTCTAGTCGCGCAGGGATTCCATGCAGCAAAATGCAAGCCCAGGGCGGCAGAGTTGTATCGTGCGTAACACACACAAACACAAACGAAAGTGTCTCTCTCTTTTTCTTTTTCTTTTTTTTCTTTTCGGCTTTCCCTTCTCATTTGCTGATTACACACTTGAGGGAAATTTTAGAAATCCCGTTGCTATTTCTGGAAATAGGGAACGAGACGAGGCGACTCTGACGTGGGTGGTTGGCGGTTGGTGTTGTCGCACCGTGACCCGGCATGTCCGTTTTTTTTTTCCTCTTCCTAAATTCTGCTCACATTGCGAATATTAAGACGCTACTTATGTATGTTCGGACTCTTATTCTCTCTTATTAGCGGTCACAAAAGAAATTTCAAAGAGAGACATGGAAAAAAGAGAGTAGAAGAAAGGGCGGAGAAAGCAAGTACTCGCCGCTGCATGTCGGCAAAAAAAGGCCTGGTCGGAACCTTTAAAAATATAAACCACATAGGACACACGACCATTTTCGAGACCCGAGCGGGTGATCGACAGCCCGCTGACAACAAGAAGGGTGGCCTCGGCGATCTTTTCTCCTACGTAAGTACGTATTGGATGCTGGTTCATGTTGCACGTTTCAACATTTCAACTATGTAAGAAAAGAAAAAGCGAGAAACACCCCCCCTCAACCTCCTCCTCCTCCTCCTCCTTGCTTGACCATGTTTGTGCAGGCAATAGTTCAGGTAGGACGTCAAATGCATGCCCAGAAGAAGCAACAAACGAAACACAAGACCGTCAAGGCACAAAGGAAAAAAAGGAAAAGAAAAAAGAGAGGGGGGCCTTCGTCGAAGGGAGAGAGAGGACTCGTCATTGTGGTATCATTGTACGGACGTACCATAGTACTTAGTAGATGCGGACCAGCATGCCATGGCGTTTTTTTTTCTGTTTTGCTTACTGCGCCTCGCCGAAGAACCCGGGCTAGCTGGTATTCCCTCAACAAAAGAGAAACCACCAACCAGATCTTTCTCTCTCTCCCTCTTTACACGCACTTACACACATGCCACAGGGGGCGAGAAACGTTCTCGACTCTCCTCCGCCTGCGACCGATCGACCCTGTCCATCACCAGCCAAGATACATACAAAGAATACGCAAAAGAAGGAGAAAGAAAAAAAAAGAGAGCGCCACATCGGAACTGAACTTTGATACTTGTACATACCGCCTGTGCCGCTTTTTAGTCTAGGAAACCAGTAGGAAGACTATCCATCCAATCCCCCCCGAAGCCCTGTTCCCCTCCTCTCCCCAGCCCTGCAGGCACGCCCTGCCCTTACTTAGTAGGCTGCTAGGCCACTGGGCCCCACGGCCAGCAGCCCTCCCGAACCTTAATTCTGCATTTTGAGAAAGGAGGTGTGTCGACTACCACCGGTTAAGCTTTGGTACATAATACCACTACTACAAGTAAAAGAAGAAAGAGAGAGTAAAAAAAGAGGGACGTTCCAATAGTTCCTCTTTCTTTCCCAGAGGCAGACGGAGATCAACGTCCGGTGTGGTGTGGTGTCGTAAGGTGTGGCTTACGCCTCTTAACGTAGGTGTAACGAACGTACCACACCGGTCAGACCTAAACTAGCAAGCATTGTATAGAGAGAGAGTGAATGAGACCGAGATCGGGTCATCTTTTTTCTTCAGGTGACGAGATCATTCCTTTTCGCTTTTTTTCTCTATCTTTGCCTCTCAACGATTTCTATTCTAGCGAATGAGGAGGAAGAGGGGAGACCTGCCCATGGGGGCGACGGGATGCCCAACCAAATTTATCCCGGGTAGCCTCGACAGCTTTTTTTTCTTCTCTTCTTTTTTGCATGGCTGCGATCCAGGCAGAGCGTCACGTCCCATGGCAGTGAATAGATCTGGCAAAGGGACCGAGGGGTGCTGACTGCTTACCCTGATCTTCCCGTCCACCCAAACTAACCCACCCTCCATTCTCATGTTGAGGGTGTTTCTGTCCGCCGCTCCCCTCCCCCTTTCCCCCTTCCCCTCCTTTTCCGGTCAGCTGAAGGTGAGTATTGCGTAACCACCGATGTGGAAGGGAGATGCTGTCCAGCCTTAGTAGTTGATGAGCAAGTCTGCAGATAGTATATGATGTGTGTAGGGGTGTGTGTGTGTGTGTGTGTGTGTAGAAGAGAGAGACGTTCACGAGGAGATAGTAAGGATATGGCATGTATGCATGGCCATAATGAACCAAGACCAGCTCTCTTGTAGCTGCTTGCCTTCAGCCTCTACCGTACACTTAAGACAGGTATGTGCCTGCTCGCTCTCTCAACGACATATGACTGCTCTCCTCCTTCAGACCAGCAGTAGCTTTCGAAAAGATCTCCAAAGGACAATTGCACATCTATCACAGACGTCTCTCAGATGGCCATGCGCTTGCGAAATCTTGCGAAATCCCGCGTTAAAAATAAAAAGAATGAAGTTCAATTTTGCTCTGGAGAAACACAACTACTACAATCATGGTCATCAGCTATCTTCATACTCGGACAGACCCCTTGAGCATATCATATCACCAACAAGGGGGAACAGCAACACAGCAGGCAGCCAGCGACAACTGACGATCGCTTGGCAGTGGGGGGACAAATGTCGACCTCGAAAATGGACCTCAACCTCCACAACGCCCCGAAGGACCAAAGAAAGCCGCGGTGAGTAATGGGTCTATCACCAAAAAGTTTAATCTTCCTGCGCACTAAAATTGAAATATACCATGGGAGAGCTTGGTGGTATTTCAGAGTGTTGGCCAGGGTCGTCATTCATCATCTGACTTCGCATGATAAATATCGTTTTCGTTTTTTTCGGTCCGCGTCTGCTTTTGAAGAAATGCATGAGGGTTTTCGGGGGCGGGGAGGAGGCAATTTGGGAACAAGGCACCGGAGAGACCTTTTCACAGACCGAGAAAGAAAAAAAGAAAGGTATAGAGCTCGGCAGGCTTTGCTTGTTCAACTTTTTGGTTGTGTTGTTGGTGTATCATTGCCAGCCATAATACTTTTTGTTATGGCCACGCCTAGCTTAAAGAGCAAGCCCTGAACTCCATTTTGACATGCCTGAGAATCCCAAACCACCTTGCCTCATGAGGTCGAAATTTTGTTTACTCTTCAGGAACTGTAGAGGAGAAACTTGTCAGCATCATTTCCTTTTTTTTTTTTTTTTTCGCTCTTTGCTCGCTTGAACCATGCCCAGTGGCTCTCGCCTGCCCCGCTGACCCCGCTGCTCCATCATGATGGGCCGCAGAACCCAGGAAGCACAGTAGCAGGCCATGGTCCCAGTATCTCTCATCTTGTCAAGGCTGTGTACGTGTGACTTACTGTCAATCTCGCCCGCCGCGATCGCGTCCTGGATCGCCTTGGGGCTCTTTCCGTCAACCTGGCAGCCGACGCTGAAGGCCGTGCCCAGAACCTCCTTGACGGTGCCCTCGAGGGACTTGGAGAAGGACTTGTACCGCATCGTCCGTCCGATCTCGATGATCTCGTCCAGGGACACAGACTTGTTGTGCTTGATGTTCTTCTCCTTCTTGCGGTCGCGAGGGGGCTCCTTGAGGGCGCGGATCACGAGCGAGGATGCGCTGGGGACGACGGAGACGGCGGCTTGACGGTTCTGGATGGTGAGCTGAACGGTGACGCGGAGACCCTTCTATATCATGTGCAAAAAAAAAAAAATTAATCTCATGCGCAAGTTCCAGTGTTTCTTTCTCAGAAGTAGCAGAGATTATTTCCGTGGTATGTCGTATAGGGTCGACGTGGTAATCTTCGGGATGGCAAGAGGACGAGCATGGGGAGGAGGGGTAAGGGTTCGTACCCAGTCACCAGTCGCCTTGGCGATATCTTCACCAACTTTCTTGGGGAGAGACCCAGAGGACCAATCTTGGGCGCAAGCGCAGAGGAGGCACCGACCTCACCTCCGGTGGCGCGGAGGTAGCTATATTTCCAGCATAGTCAGCATCTTTCTGCTTCTTCTTCTTCTTCTCGTCATCCATGTTCGGCCTTGTCTCTCGTCTACCATCGATCGATTGCTGGGCGTGTGGTCGTCGAGGCGGGGGTAGAGAAGGGGGAGGAGGAAGGGAAGCGGTTTTGCGTACATGACCTTCACCTCATTGGGGTCGAACTTAGGAGCTGATTGTCGAGAACAAACCGTCAGTACAGCTTTTTCAAATAGATATCTCTACAAAGTCATCTTCGTCGGCGATGGGTAGTTACTCACGCATGGTGACTGATTTGGGGCGAAGGGATTGACTTGTGGTGGGTGGTGGGAGTTGGAAGTCGTTCGCAAGTCCGGCGCCTCGAAGTGGAAATTTCCCTTGGAGGACTCTGGCAGACGCACGCACGACCTTGGGGTTGCCGGCCTACCCAATTTTCGTGTGCGGCAGCAGCGATCACGTGTGGGCCCGCTTTTACTACCAACAAGAAGCGCTGAGTGGCCGTAAAGGTGTTCAGTAAATCCCACTAGGCCCGATGCGCTTTGGCGTTGAAATGTTCATGCCTGCTATCGCTACGGACTTAATTACCTCTGAGAACTTGGTTATCAAGTACTTAAGTGAGGTATCATTGATGATGGTTCGAATTGTTTCATCTGTAGCTGATGAACGACGGGGACGTCAAGAACTGGAGTATCGTGACTGGGCCGAGTGATCGTCTTTATCGAGAGGGAGGCGATTTAAGCAGAAAAAACAATTCGACTCTTTCGACCACAATACGCTAAAACGTCTGTTTTCATTTACTATCGCTCCGAGACATCAACAGGACGTATTTTCATATCAAAGAATAGACAAAAGGAAAACTCCATCCGCTCTCCTCCTCGAACCTTTTAAAGCCTCTACCGTGTGACCATACAACCATAATCTATAGCACAGGGAAACATGTCACTTCAAGCAACAGAGCAGGAGGGGTTGCTCGTTCTGACCAAGACTTATTTTTCTTCTTCTTCAATTCATATTACAACCAGGGCTCCTCAGAAACACCAACCCACGCCCAGTCTCTCTTGCAGTCACACACTAAATACCCTTGGCACATATGCTAATTTGTCCCACTGACGGCAAGCCTGCAAGGATTGTTGTTAGCCTTGGGTTGTCTGGACGACATGACGCGGGGGCCAACAGAGGTGGGAGACAAGAGGCCTGGTTTCGGCATGACTTACTTCATCAAGTGATCCATAAACGTCTGCAGAGACACATCGTCGGTGAAGATGGTCTGTGCGCTCTGAGCGGGTGCTCCGTATGCTCCAGTCGTGTGTGTGGTAGAAGGGTTCAGTTTCGACAGGAGGAAACGAGCCTGAGAACCACCTGCGTCGCACACGATGAACCGAGGGAGAGGGAAGCGGTCGGTGATGAGATCCTGCCCAATGGTCAGCATGATATGATACGGTCTCTCACCCCACCAAACAGTCCTCGTGTGGGTGTGAGTAGAATGAGATGGATGATGGAACTTACCCTTGCATCTTCCTTGGGCTTCTCCAGCAGTGCCGCGAAGTTCTCATACCCTTCCTGTTCCTGGTATCCTGCCTTCCTCCACTCTGCAATGGTCTCACCGTGGAAGATGAGGATGTGGAAGAATGTGTCGAGCAGCAGGATGTGCTGCGGTTGTATAGAGGTGGAGTCGAGCAGCACGGGCGAGCCCTCATCCTGGTCGAACGTGTACGAGTCGAGAGTGGGCTGTATCATGATGAGCGAGTTGCTGACGTCCTCGTGGTTCAACACGTGGCGGTAGAAGGCCGTCTCGTCGGGCGAGTTGTTGAAGACCTGCAGGAACTGGCTCCTCCGCAGGTGGAACATGAACTGCGGGTAGAGGGTGAAGTTCTTCTCCAGGCGGAAGGACGACGGGTCGTCTTTTCTGTAGTCGGCAAATCTCGAGCAGAGCCTGATAAGCATGCGGTCGACCCAGCGCAGGACGTCTGGGCCGTCGTCCACCTCGGCCTTGAAGACGGCAATCCTGGACATCAGGACGGCGGCAGCCTCCTGGTCGAAGGACTGTGCGATGGCTGGATCGCCAGCCGGCCCGCTCATGTTGCGCGCGACGGTCGTCACGCGGAGGTGGAACTGGCCAGAAGAGTGCTGATAGTACGTCAGGAACTGCATCATGCCCCGGTTGGGCTGCTGGACCTGCGCAGGGCCGCCCTGGCCGGCGATCTCAAAGTAGACACCGTAGCTGGCCGTGGGGTCGATGCCACACATCTTCCAGGAGCAGGTATTGCCGATGCCGCACTCGGTCTCGCCCACCGACGTCGACTTCTTGTTGAGGGAGACCGCGTGGCCGATGAGGCCGGTCACCTTGAGCTCCTTGGTGGTCAGGACCTCGAGGACGGCGTTGAAGCCCATGGTGAGGTTGTCGTCGTCATCCTTGTCAAACATGCGCACAAACGACTGCCTGAACATGGACGAGGTGAAGCTGTCCGTCTGGATGATGTGCCCGCCGGTCGAGTTGGACAGGCCCTTCATCTCCAGGAGGCCGACCTGGTCCAGACAGCCGGCAAAGATGTCGATGATGTGGCCGTTGTGTGCGGTCCTCTTGGCCAGGTTGTCGTAGAACTTGAGCGCCTTCTTATAGTACTTAATGTTGTCCCGGTCGATGTCGTGGTGGGACCGCATCGGCTCCCTCAGCTCAGCACCGACGACCATACCAGGTCCCTCCGTGGCCGGGCCGCCAGCGAACAGCATGATGCGTCCGCCGGCATTCTGGAACGAGGTCTCCAGCAGCCCGACGGCGACGCTGAGCGCCACACCTGTGCAGCGGAGATTCCTGCGGTCGCTGGCGACGGGCCAGGGGTCCTTCTGCAGCTGCTCCAGGGCCTTGGTGAGGTTGAACTCGCACTGGGAGACGGGCAGCAGGAACCGCGCGGCGGGGCCCATAGGCATAGGCCTGCCGGGCTGAGGCTGCATGCCAGGCCGGAGGGCCGGCTGGGACAGGCCCAGCATCTCCTGGACCTGCTTGGCCGAGTACTCCTTGCTCCCGCGGAAGACATACGACTTGGCGCACTCGGTGTAGCCGATCTCGTGGACCTGCGCCATGGTGCCGTAGGTGATCAGGCCGACCAGGGCGTTCTCAGGCAGCAGGCTCAAGCTCATGATAAGAGACTCCTTGAGCGCCGCCAGGCTGTCCTCCTCCTGGCACGTGTCGACGACATATAGGAAGATCGGGGGCTGGGCGCAGGCCTGGCGAGCCGGTACTCGATCGTCGTGTTCGAGGGGTGGAGCTCGGGAGGGATCGCGTTGGCCGAGATGTCCTTGTAGTGCGGCGGCAGGGCGTTGCGGGACAGGCAGAAGGGGCAGATCCAGAGACGCGCCCGAACGTCAACCTGGCTGATCGGGGCTGTCAGCTTTCCCACTCAAACCAGCACACAAGATAGCCTCAGCGCCGCCGGGGGAAGAGAGGGAGGAAGAAGAGGACAACTTTCAACTCACCAGAAGGGGTTCAGCACTGAACGACATGGCTGTTTGCAGGTGACTGGTTCGAACTGCAGCAGAGGGGACTCTGGCTTCTCCTTGAGAGGTGTGTACAAAGCTCCGATGGGCACCACGAGCCGCGAGGCTTCCTAAACCACACAGAGAAAGAGAGAGAGTTGGTCAGGCACGAAGCGCGAGGCACAATCACGGGGGGGGGGAGCACACGACGAACCATCCTAGAGCTTGGGAAGACGTTCCAGCTGAGGCGAACTCCATCGCGCTCTTCCACATCACTCCACTGCTCCTTGAGAGCCTCGTAGTCCATGGGCGCCGCCATTGTTGTGTGGGGGTGTGTCGCAAGTCGTCAAGAATCAGCGCGCGACCGAGGAAACGAACGCCCCCAGGATTCTTGGGCACTGATCACGTCGCAGAAGGGATCAAAGCCCAACTCGGACGTTGTAGAGAGAGTTGCAGCTCTGAAGAAAACTCCTTCAGTCCCAAGCGGGCGCGATTCAGCACAAGGTGGTGAGAGAAGATGGGGAATGGTGGAGGGTTGGGCAGATCAAAGGGGAGGGGGGAGGGGGCGTTGGTATGGGCGAGGGAGTTGGACAAAACGTGGCCAGGTTTCCAGCTATCAAAAGGTCAATCAGCCGCTTGCTGCCCCTCGGGGGAGGAAAGGACAACTTCACCGTCCGAGCTCTCTCTCATCGCTTGCGCTAGCGCCACTGTGGCTCTAGCTTTCCCTGCTGTAGTACAGTACTACTACAGTACACAGTAGTACCATAGTAGTAAGCTTACAACCCCAACCCTGCTGACAGCGCCCCCGCCCTCCTCCATTTCTTACCCACAGTAGTAGTTCTGCGTAAGGCGCAAGGTCTCCTCCGGTCAAGTTAAAGGTCACAATTAGCGAGTGTAAATGCACGGGTCCTCGCTTCAGTTCAACAATTGAAGGTCTCATTATGATCTTTCACGCGCCAGCGCAGAGGCGGCATCTGCCCTATCTACACGATGACTCTGAAAGACCTCTTAGACTCGAGTCCGCGTCATCGAGGAGTAAGCACCACCACCGAGAGCGTACTAGGTATAACGAACCATGGACACCGACCGTCCTGAAGAAGAAGAAGAAGAAGAAGAAGAAGAAGAAACAAGCAAAAACAATCCCAAGATAAACCCTCCCTTTTCCTGCGCTCCTAACCCACATGGTCCTGTCGTAATGAACTGGTCTTGACCAGACTGACAGTCTATCTACGCATACTTCCGGAGCTAGATAGAATATACAGTCAGTCATTGTCTGGTCTCAAGAAAAAGAAAAAGAAAGAAAAGCAACAAGGAGAAAAGGTAATGTGGTAAAAGAGGAAAAGAAGGGATGAAGGGAGATGGAGAGAGGGGTAGCTTACATCCAGCGTCAGTGTCTTTGAGCTATTGACCTCCTGATCCCTGTAGACGCCGATCAGGCTCTCGCTGTCCTGGAACAAACCCGTCTTGAGCGAGATGACGATGAACTGCATGCCAGGGCCCGCATGCTCGCGGATGTACTTTTGATCTTCTCCACGTTGGCATTGTCCAGCGCTGCGTCCACCTCGTCCAGCACGAAGAAGGGGCTGGGCTGGTAGCTGTGGATGGCAAACAGCAGGGCGAGCGCCGCAATCGTCTTCTCGCCGCCAGAGAGGTGCTCCATGTCTCGGAAGCGTTTCAGCGGGGGCATCGCGTGATATTTTATACCGGACAGGTAGGGGGTGTCGGTGTCGTCCTCGATATCAAGGTACGCGTGCCCGCCGATGGGGAACGCCTCCGAGCGGGTGAGGTCCTTGTACACGGCGACGATCTGCTCCTTGATGTGCTCGAAGGCCTTGTTGAAGAGCTCGAACCGCGTGGCCTTGACGGCGTTGAAGGCGTCGCGGGCCTCCCGCAGGGCGGTGCGCGAGTCCTCAAAGTCCTGCTCTGTCGCCTTGAGGCGGTTCTCGACGCTCTCCAGGCGCTCGATGGCGCGCATGTTGGGGTTCAGGTCCTCGAGCTCTTCCGTGAGGAGGCTGATCCGCTTCTGGAGCTTATCCTCGACGTCTTCCTCAGACTGCGAATCTGTTGTTAGCCTCTCTGTGGTCATCCCCCCAGTCGGGGGTGAGTTTGGTGGTCTGCACCTACATCCTTCAGCTCGTCGTCCAGACCGTCATAGTCCACCTCGATACCGTAGTCCTCCATGGCGGCTTCCATGGCATCATCCTCGCCACCCTCGTCCACATCCATCGCGTCTGGATCCTGGTGTAATAAGTTGTCCTGGTTAGGTAGGTTCTCGAGCGAGCCCTCCGTCAGCGGTATCTGTATCTGCTCGAGCTTGCACCGCCTGAGAAGGGCGAACTTGCTCGCGCTCTTCTTCTGGATCTCGACCTCCAGGCCGCTGATCGCCTTCAGCCTGGCCTCGATGTCCTTGCTCCGCTTCTGCACCTCCTGCTTGGCCTCGGACACCTTCTCGGCCTTGCTGCTCAGCCGCTCCCTCACCTCCTCGAGGCCCTCCTTGAGCGCCTCGAGCTCGTCCTTGGCCGTGCCCAGGGCCACCTCGATGGCCGTCTTGTCCTTCTCGTACGACTCCAGGTCGTCCTCCAGCTGCTCCAGCTGCGACTTGATCAGCAGGAGGCGCCGGTTCGTCTCCTCGAGCCGCGACTCCTCGAGCGTCGATATGCTCTTGAGCCTCTGCTTCTGCACCTCGAACTCGTTGCGCTTCTTAGACGCCTCCTGCTCCAGGCTGCCCTGCAGGGCTTCGTACGCGCGTATGTCAGCATAGCCAAGCCGCCTGCAGAAGTCGGCAAAGATCTTGTCCTGCACGGTCGCGATCGCCCTCTCGAAGTTGGCGACAGAGCTGCGGGTGGCCTCCAGCTCGGCGTGCTTCTCGTCGTACTTGGGCTCCCACTCGTCGAGCTGCCTCTGCTCGTGCTGGAGCTCCTTCTTCTTGCCGTGCTCGTTCTTCTCGAACGCCTGCAGCTCGCCCTGGGCCAGCCTCTGCCGCTGCTGCAGGGTCGAGATGCTCTGCTTCAGGGTCTCGAGCCTGGTCCGGTCCGTCTTGGGCAGCTGGGCGAGGGTGGCCACGAGCTTGTCGAGCTGCTTCTTCAGGTTCTGGACGTCGTGCTCCTGGAACTGCCGCTTTCCGCCCTTGCGCTCGGGCAGACGGCCGCCGGTCATCAGGCCGGCCTTGTGGATGACGTACCCCTCGATCGTCACAGCCTTGACGGGGATCCGCCGCCTGTAGCAGACATCCTTGGCGATCTCGAGCGAGTCGCAGACGATGGAGCTGCCGCAGGCATATGTCATGGCGCGCTCCAGCGACGAGTCGAAGTCGATGGTCTCGATCGTCAGGCGCGCTCCAGGTATGCCCCTGACGGCCGAGTTCGGGACGTTGGTCTTGATATTGTCCAGCGGGATGAAGGTCATGGGCGGGAACTGCTGCGCCTTGAGGTACGCGACACAGTCCAGGCCGGCCTTTTCGGTATCGACGACCACGGAGTCGAAATCACGACCGAGCGCGGTGATGACAGCCTCGTCGAACTTCTTCTGCTTGGGCTTGCAGAGGTCGCCGATGCGGCCGCGCACTGCCGGGTTCATCCGCTTGAGGGTCTGAACCATCTCCTTGATCCTCTTCTCCTTCCTGCTCTCCTCCCTGGCCGGCCTCTGCCTCCTGGATCTTCCGGGCGATGTCGCGCACCTTCTCCTCTATCTCCGTCCTGGAGTTGTTGATCCTGATCACCTCCGAGTTCAGCTGGTTGTACTCCTTCTTGCTGTCGTCGAGCTCGGTCGTGAGCTGCCGCGCGAGCTCCCGTGTCGCCTCCTTCCGCTCCCGGATGGACTGGAGCTCGCCGTCGAGCTTGTCGACCGAGGCCTGGAAGGTGTCGACCTTGCCCCTGAGGCTGTTGACCGTCACCTCGTCGCCCTTGAGCTGCCGCATCAGGCCGTCGAGCCGTGCCTGGTCTGCGGACGACTTGGCCATGGCCTGTGCCTTGAGCTTGTTGTACTCCCTGCGGTCCGCGTCGGTCAGCTGCCTGCCCTGCTTCTTGATGGTCTCCTGCCACTGCTTCTCGAACTCGTGCTGCGCCTTCTCCACGGTCGCGAGGTCCTTCTTGGCCTTCTGGATGGCCTTGACCTGGTCGTCGCGCTCCCTGGCCACGTTCTCGGCCCGCTTCCTCAGCCGGTCGATGTTCTGCGCGCTCTGTGCCACCTTCTCGTTGAGGGGCACCAGGTCGCTCTCCCGCTCCTCCATGTCGCGCTCCTTGATCCGGATGCTCTTCTCGATCCTGCCGACCTCCTTGCCCACGGCGGCCTGATCCCCTGCGGGCGGCCTCGAGCTTCTTCTCGAAGGACTCGACGTTCCTGCGGAACTCGACCAGGTCCTGCTGGTGCTCCTGGATCTTGGCGCTGGACTCGTCCATGACCTTCTGGAATTTGTACAGCTTCCAGAGGATGTGCGTGACGATAGCCTCGTCGCGCTCCTCCGTCTTCCTCTGGAAGTTCTCGGCCTCCTTCTTCTGCTCCTGGTACTGCCTGATCTCCGAGTTGATGCCGCGGCGGCGGTGGAGCTGGAAGTTCTGGTTCTCGGCGGCCTGCTCGGCCTCGGCCTGCAGCTTGTCATACTCGGCCTTGTACTCGAGGGACCCCGAGATCTGCTCGACCAGCCTGGTGAGGTCCTGGGGCGACTGGGAGGCGATGGCCTCGACGTCGCCCTGGAACACCAGGAAGTTCCTCGCCTTGATCAGGATGTTCTCGGCCTCGAGGGCCTCGTTGTACTGCTGCGCGCTGACGGGGCGGTCGTTGATGTGGTACAGGCTGCTCCCCTGCGCGGTGATGGTGCGCTTCCACTTCTGCTCGTCGCCGGCGTCGTCCTCGTAGACGGCCATGACCCACGCGGTTTTGGGGTCGTTGCGCGAGCCGCGGCCGCCGGCCGTCACGTCGTCGTCGGCGGCGCCATTTGTGTGGCCGTTGATGTGGCCGTTGGTGGTCGCTGCTGGGTCGGCGACGGAGCCGTCGTCGTTGATCCTGCTCGTCTTCATCACGCGGCCGCGGTAGACGAGCTCCTTCAGGTGCGAGGAGCGCAGCTGTGCGGACTTGATCCCCAGGACGAAGGAGATCGCGTCCATGCTGCGTGCGGGAGGTGTCTCGCGGGTCAGTCGCATGGGCGAGAAGCAGGTGCCGTCATGAGGAGGAAGGGGAGGAGGGGCAGGAGGGTACTTACGAATTTGATTTACCTGATCCATTGGGCCCGATGATCGAGGTGAAGTATGAGTCTCCAAAGAGCAAGGTGTGGTGGCCCTTGTAGGACTTGAAGTCTGCGAGCGCAGTCGCGTCAGCAATCCGATCCATCTCGTTCCTTTCCTCTCTTTCTCTCTAACTGCATCACCACCGTCTGAGACGCGTATTGGGGGACATACTGAAAAGCTCGAGCCGGACGAGCTTCCCCATCTTGGATATATGGAAGCCGTCGCGACGCGCGTGGGAATCGAGGTCGAGTGGACGAGTTGCCGAGAGTTTGAAGAGGAGGTTGTCAGAGGAGGGAAGCTGGTCTCGTAGTTTGTGGTTTTTGGCTTGGCTTGGAAACGCGACGCCCAGGGTTCTTCTGTACTTATTGTCGAGGGGCGCGCGAACGCTGAGTCGGGTGTGAGGATAGGTGCTGCGGGGGTGTGGGTGTTTGTGGATTAGGCTGCTGCAGGGATCGGCCCACTATGGCCCAGGTACATACTCAAGTGCTCACCCGGTAGTCTAAGACAAACAAGCCTACCGCTTCAACTCAGTTTATTCTTCATTCACGTCCTTCACTCACGAGCTGCTGGACAGGCAGATTCATCGATCCGCAGTCTCAATCATGATTCGAATCAATCATCAAGAGATTAATACTTCGTATAACTCTGTATTAAAGAAAAGAATTTTGCAAAAAGCTGTTCCGATCCCCAACGCTAGAATATCATCGCTATCATCGACATATACCACACTTAGCGATATTGTCTACGCGTGCCCTTCTTCCAGCACTTCCTACCCTTCCTCCCCTTCGACCCCTGCTCCCTCGTCTTCCGTGTCCCCTTGAAGCTCAGCTTCCAGCGTCTCGGCTGGGGAGGCCTGTCCCGGCGTCCTCCTTCCCGTCCTGCTCGCGGTTGCTGCTTTTCTTCCGAGGTGCCTTCTTGTGCGGGCTGGTCGCTCATAGACGGTGTGCGCGAGGATGAGGATGAGCTCAGACGAGAGGAAACGTCCTGGAGGTTGGCCTGCTGCTGCGTAGTATAGTTGGTGAGTACATGCTCGAGGGGGAAGAAAGAGAAAGGAAGGCAGCGAGCTGCTAGGCTTCATATGCGTGCTCACTTTGCCGGCCACACGGGCAGCCAGTATCCTCGCCTTCCTCTCCGCCGTCTTGCAATCTTTGGCCTTTGCCTTCTTCAGCTGCCGACCACCCTCTGTGGTTTCTATGGTCCCAGCCGAGATGGACGTGGACGACGGGCCGTCCTAGGCCTGTTCGCTTTCAGAAAAAGAGGACGAAGAGTGGATCAACAAAGGAGAGGCCATTACTGCTGCTGGTGCTGACGATGAAGCTGATTACCACAAGGGAAAAGGGGAGAATGAAAGTAAGTTATTATAGTATGACGAGTTAATCCAAGAGTATGTCCCAGACAAAATGACTGATTTGTTCGGGCAACGTATCCTCAAGTGGGAGAAACCAAAGCCAAGGGGCACAGATTCTATTGAACACCGACGTTTTTGTTGACTTCAGTTTCAAGTAAATATAACCAGTCATTAACGCTCCTGCCGCCCTGGTTCAGACCAGAAGCTGACCTCGCCAAAGGCAGCTACGTCTACAATACAAGTCCTAGAGGTGGCTGCCACTTCCCAGCTTCGCCTTGCCATTGATGACAGATGACAAAGTTCCCTTCGTCCGTGATTCAAGCGAATAAAGATGTCCTTAAGAACCAGCCCTGTTGTTGACAATCTGTAAGGTAACCAGAAGCTATCTATGCGAACCACATTGCCACCGTGTACATACCCACATTCTTTATATAGGAAGAGAAAGAAGAAAAACAGGACAGATTCAACTTGAAGATGAAGGACCATCTGGGAATCATAAACGCCAGACACTTATAATCACCATGAAGCTCCTCATATTAACCCCGTCAAGACCATCCACACCACAGTATCATTGCACACATCAATCATATACAGAGATTAGAAACACCTTCTTCTTACTCTTATCATCATCATCATCATCATCTCGTCACTGTCACCGCCATCACGACACCTCGCCAACCTTCCTTTCTCTCGCCACGTCCCTTGCGCCCCCGTCGACGTCCACACCACTCGAGAGGGCCGCAGCAGCGACCTGGTTGACCCGCTCTTCGTTGAGCAGCGGGATGCTGTCGATGCTGGCCAGCGACTCGGCGGTGTATGCACCATCACCACCAGCTTCCTTGGCCCCTGCCGCCGGCCCGCCTGATGACTCTGCAAGCGGTGTCATCATCGGGCTCAGGGTCCCGTCGGGGCTGACGTGCCACTTGGCTACCTCTGCCTTCATGGCCTCGAGCTCCTTCTGGAAGCGCTTGCCAAAGACGTCAATGTAGTATGTGGCGCCGTTGTAGACGGACCAGACGAAGACGGCCATGAGGAAGGTCGCAGAGGCCCAGCGGCTATAGAACCACAGGGGACAGGGCAGCATGGTCAGGACGGCGTACGAGTACTGGATCAGCATGAAGGCGGGCTCCTGCAGGCCGGCGGGCAGCGAGAGCACAAACCTGCCGATCCAGGCCTTGGAGTAGGACTTGCGCAGCCAGGTGAAGGAGGTCGGCCTGCCCGCGGCGATCTTCTCGCGCCTGCGGACCGTGATCAGGAAGTAGTAGGCGAGCTGCCAGACGGCGTAGGGGGACGGTGCTCCAGGCGAGCATGGAGATGATGTTGGCATAGGCCGCGGGCGAGCCCGGCGGCGAGTGCTTGATCACGTAGATGGCCGGGAAGCGCTCGCGCTGGAGCTCGGTGTCGAGGAGGTGGACCACGCAGTGCAGGGTGGCGCAGGGCATGATGTGGATGAAGAGCGAGGTGACCTTGTCGAAGCTGTGGAAGACCAGCGAGTTCCGCCACATGATGATGGCCACGGCGTTGTTGCCGAAGGCGAGGCAGAAGGCCGATATGAAGAGCCGCTTGGAGCCGGGAAAGACCCACAGGCTCATCATGAGGACAAGGTTGACAAAGTAGCAGAGGTCGGCCAGGAAGTAGTGGTAGCCCCTACTGTGATAGGTGTAGAAGCGGATGGGCATGAAGTAGAGGATCTGTGCCGAGTACCAGAGGTGCATGTACTCGGGATAGGCGCCGATCAGGTAGCCCGTGAGGAAGATGTTCAGGACGCCACAGATGAACGAGACCTTCTCCCGCATCGTGATGACCTTGGTGTCATTCCACTGCTTGCCCAGCTTGTCGACGTTGGTGCGCATCCGCTTGCGGTACCGGTCCAGCTGCTCCTCGGCCGAGGGCACACGCCGCCTCCACTCGTCGACCATGCGCTCCCGAGCCATCTGGCTCCGCTCCTTGAAGACATCCCGGCCCTTGCGCACCTTCTTGGTCTGGGCCGACAGGCCCCTCTGCAGCTTCTCGAGCTGGTGCGGGAGGGCAAAGTTGTCGAGGATGTCGAGCACGCTGAGCCTGTCGAGGGGCGGGAAGGCCTCCCAGTCCTCCTGGTAGGAGCTGCTCCCCGAGAAAGAGTTGTTTCGGGACAGCTTGGGACTCCCAAAGCTGGGCGTCGTCGGGCCCAGGTTGGGGGTGTCCGTGACGGCTGGCTCAGGAGGCGATGAGGTCGGGGAGTGCGTCCCATCGAGCTCGGGAACGTCGACGACATCGCTGTCTGCGAGGGAGGGCACGTCTGACTTGTCGCCAGGAATCGAGACAGGATCCGCGTCGGCCATCTCGTCCAAGTTTCACCGTCTGAGGCGTGTCGTTCGGTCGTTTCTTTAGGGGAAGGGATGGAAAAGGGTTGGAAGAACTTGCCCCAGGTTGGGCTGAGGCCTAGCTTGTCAGCGATCTTTGCACGAAAGCTTTCTGAGGGGACATGACGCAGAAACTCTGCAACAAGCAGGTGGAGCGAGCAGAGAAAAGATATTATATGGCGAAAGGTTGGTAGTGTTGACATTGGAGCTAGTGAGCAGAGAGGGTCACATGCGCTGCCCATGTGTATTTCTCGTGGTCGGGATTGGGCAGAATGGATGTGACTTACAAGAGTCAAGCAGAAGGACCTCGATCAGATGGGCGGACCCGCAATCCACGGATAACCAGCCCTATGTGTGTATGCTCTAAGATCAGTCAGGACTGGAGAGGGTCCAGGGCTATGGCCAGGTGTGTATATCCCAGAAGAGGATGTCTGCCCAAGGTCAAGCTCTCGCAGGAGAACAACTAAGGAGCTGGCAGCTAGACTTGAGAGCTGCTAGTCCGCGGGTGAGACTCGAGAGATGAAACGCGATGCGTGACTGCGCGTGCCAAGTACTTGCTAAACTGCTGCAGCAGGCACAAGAGTGGCGGCGAAGGTATCGTGATGAGGGAAAAGGGAAGAGGAGAAAGCAGAGAAGATATGAAAAAAAGAAGAAGAGTTTGGATCATGGACACTGCAGCAACAGCAATGCAGCAGGCACGTCAGTCATGGGCCTAGACTTGAACCAAGACTCCGTCTTCCCTGCCACTGAATGCTGTCATAGTGCGTAAGTAGTAGCCTATACCTTTTGCGGGTCGAGCTGCTCCCCAGACGCGAACCCTGGAAATGAAATGCTACAGTGGTGACCCCCGTGGCCATTTTCGCTTCATGCAAAGATGAAATGAAAATGTATTTGACGAGAGTTTCTATCAAGCAAGGGTGAGAAACGGAGGTCGATGTACAAGTACAACACACGTACGCTGTACTTTGGATGCTGAACTGCGAAAGGTACGTACCGTTGTCAGTAAACCTGGCACCTCTACAGACTAGGATGTGCTGTCACTGTGTGGGGGAAAGAGCGACGAGGCTCCCCCAGCTTTACTTTAAGTACTGTACGTCCGTACATAGTAACACTGCCAACAGGCCTGATCCGGCCCAGTAGTCCTCAGCGCCACACGCCAGCCTTGTCAAAGTTTGTCCATCTTCCCAATCGATTCAGCAGGCAATACGACGGCCTTCGTTCGACTGCCCGGCTAGGCCATGGCGACCTCAGCTATGACGAAGCATGACCATCTTCATCTCCTTAGAAACCCAATGGACCCTCATGGATACCCCAAGAGAGCCAGTCGAATGTGGTGTCGATAAAGTCGTCCCCCACGTGAAGGTGAAGCCACCGTCCCATTGAAGGTCAGCGTCGTCGACGCCGTCATACGAAGGAACACCTGCCACCAGTGTTGGCGATGCTGCGGAGCTGCCGCTGGCTCCTTCCTCCTGCTGCTGCTGCTGCTGCAGTTGCTGCGGCTCCGGGCCGCTGCTTGGTGTCTGCTTTACTTCAGATATCTCCATGGCCGGCTCGCTTGGCTGCTCTGACCTGCCTCGCTCGTCCAGGGTAGTCCTTACAAGGCGGATAATCTTGCCCGCGACGGCCTCCAGCTCTGCCACGATGGGGTTTTGCCCGCGCAGCCTGCCGAGGAAGGCCGGCACGTGCTCCAGGGCCGCCAGGGACGCCTCGCTCTGCCTGGGATCCGTCTTGCCCTTGACGATGACCTCGACCCAGAGGGAGCTAAACGCCGGCATCGGGCCGTGGAGATAGGTCCAGAGGGGCGACCCGTAAGGCTTCGTCTGGTGGTGGCCGGGCAGCGTGCGGCCGAGCTCTGGCAGGAGCTCTAGGACCTGCCGCGGGGGAGCGGGAGGGCTGTGCCCGCGAGTGTCTGTTGAAGATGGTGAGGAAGTTGGAGAGGAAATGGTACTTGAACCTCAGGGACTGGAGGTCATGATCCATGGATGCTGCTTCGGATCCAGAGAGGAGTGGCTTCTCCGCGAGCGCAGCAGCGTCGAGAACCTGGGAATGGTGACATCAGACCAATATCTGTGACAAGGTTTGAGCTTAAAGAAACCTACCTGTACTGCCCGCTGATACCAAGCTTCCAGCTTCTCCCTGGTTGCTGGAACCATTTCTAGCTCATGGCCGTAGAGGCACTGCCACACGTCGGCCATGATGAGCGACAGCAGGTGCAGCTGATTCTTGTAGTGTGCAGCGAACAACATGGGCGCGCCTCTGGAGGCACCTGCACCCTGCGAGGGCAAGAGCTGGTCGAGTGTCGGCAGCGGTACGTCCTTGACCATCTCGCGGGAAAAGGACGGCGGCCTGAACAGCATCAGGGCCAGAGCCTTGTCTAGGACGTTGAGGCGCCAGAACATCAAGATGCGGCGTTGCCGGGTCTGCGGGTCGACGCGCCAGTGGATCCCCAGCGCCATGAGCATCGCGCAGGCCTTGCTGACCAGCGCCCAGCAGAGGGTGGGTGTTGAGCTCTCCTCGGCGTAGCAGGCCATGACAACCAGGGCCTGGACGCTGGCGGCGTTGGGGTCGAGGAGCAGCCTGACATCGTTGAATGCCAGCCAGAGATTACTTCTGAGCCTGGACGTTAAGGTTTCGTCTCGTGGGGCAGCAGATGATACGGCGTTCAGCGCGATGCTGTAGAACATGACGAGCCAGGCTCGGTCCTGTACTTTGTGGGGTCGGGATGCTGTCAGATGTTCAACTACATCCGAGGGTACTGAACTCAACAGCATGTCTTCCCTCTCAAGAGTTGTTACCAGCTCTGTGTTGTGTGTGTGTGTGTGTGTGTGTGAACATCAGTGTCAGCCAACTTGGCTTTCATCTCTTTTATTTTTCTTCTTTCTCTTTTCAGAGAGTGTGGGGGAGAAAGGCAAAAAAGAAGAAAGACGCACCGTCCATCCACGAACGAGTCTGGTCCTCATCAAACACGAAAAGTCAGGCTCTGCATCCTTGCAGAGCCTCTCGCACGCAGAATGGCCATGCCAGGCCGTCGTGTACTCCTCCAGTAACGAGGCCAGATCCTTGAGCGACGCGTGGTCCCTGCCAACAAGCTTCTGCAGGCGCTCGTGTCCGCTGGCGTGCGCATTCGCATCGGATGCGTACGAGATGAGGCGCCGCGGCCCGGCGAACTGCGCGCCGCTGGACGGCACGGACGGCCTGCGGTCAGCTGTGCGAGACCCCTCGACGTCGCCCTTGCGCCTTCTGTTGCGGCGAATAATTCCTATACGTGAGTAGGAGCACAGGGTCCCTTCGGATCTGCAGCGCTGGCATCCTGAGCGCTCGCGTGAGCATCCAACCTACACACTGACACGTCAGTCTTTATAGAGAAGAGAAAGAAAAAAAGAGTGAAGAACTAATTAATTAGTGAGTTGTCGAGGGCTACAGACCTTACGAGAGTGGCATGTGTCGCACTGAGCACAGTTTCTCATTAGTCACTGCAACTGGGTATTAATTACACTCGAATAGCGTGACTTGATGCGGGAGACGGGTGGCGCGTGCAATGACTTACAGCGTATTTTTCGCGAGATTCGGACATTATCTAATTGCTCCAAGAGGCAGTTGAACCACAGTAGATGCTGTATGCTGTCCGAAAGAAGTTCCCGAAAAGTGTCAGAGAAAGGTACGAGATAATTTGGGTGGGAGACACGGGAGAAGGAGTAGCTCGGGGTTTATAGGCGGAACTTGTTAAGGCTGTTCAGGGTCTGTATCTTCCGTAAGCTCCCACACGGAGGTTAGGCGCTCTTAGGCGTAGCTTTTGTGAGGGGCGGACGAAATATCAACCGATGTGAACAGCGTGTTGCAGATAATATACTGCTCTCTCATCTCTTAACTATACGCTGCATTGATTATTTATGTTGTCCTCGATTATTTATGTCATCTATTGTTTTTGAGCATGTTCCTAGTAGGTCGAAATCCAATATCAACGCCGTTGTCATTTCCATGGTGCCGAGATCGTCAGGCTGTCAAATATCCCTTCTTCAATAATTAATTTTCATCTGACCAAAAGTCTTCGAAAGAGCTTATGATTGAGATAATTACGCCACAATTCAGTGATTTAACTGATCATGAAGCCACACCTCGCAGGGAATCACCAGTCGACCTCGTTCGGCTTCCTTACTGATGATATCAATTGGTATGAAACCTGAGCAAACTCTACACTCTCTCTCTCTCTTTTTTTTTTTTTTTTTTTTTTGCAAAGACCAGTACCAATCTGCTATCAAGTATTATCCTGCTCAAAGACTTCTTTGCCCTGGGGACTTCGTGGTCCCGACGGCCTGTTGTTTTGATCACCCCAGGTAGCGCCATGTCTTATATCAGCACGGCGCCGGCGGGTTGTGAAACCAGCGGCACTTTGTGACTTACGCTGCGGCACTACAGAGAGAGAGTCTGTCAGGTTATTACAATAATTCGGGCAGGTCCCAGCGTGTCTTGCTGCGCTGAAGCTCTGAAGTGGAAAAGATGTAATGTTTAGAAGCATGCAGAGGTAGAGAGAGGCAGGTGGTGAGACCGCCAGTCATACGAAGGAGGGTAAGGCAGGATTATTAGTAGAATTTAGTAATACCTGTATTAAGAACATCGAGCGATGATTCGTCGGATCTGTTTGTGTGGGAAGATGGGAAGTCACATGGACCAAGGATGGACGTGGCCTACTTGTCATCACTGGATGTCCTTGTCTCATGTGGTTATTGTGGAAGCCGGATTTTTAGGTCCGAGAAAGGGCCATTTTCTTTTTAATACTTGCATCCAATTGTTATGCATATTCTTGTTTTGGGTTTAGAGAGAATTGACATTCTGGAATTACTCAAGAAGGCTACGCGCTGTAGGCATAATAACTACAAGACTGTCGGCCAATTAATCGTACAATATCGTTACTATTGTAGGACTTCTTGTAGAGCAGGTAACTAATGATATCTCAGAAGAGAGCCTGCAAAGTGAACTAGGCATAACATCAAATATTAGCCAATACTTCAGTATTAGACAATAATCTCAATATATTCGCATCGACGAAGAGGGACCGCTTAGTACATGTACACGTTAATTACTCCCTCGTTCATTTACATATTAGTATCATCTATTTCACACACAACACTTTCTCTCCCCCTGGCGTGTCACTACCACCCCTCTCTTCAAGAAGGCAGCTCATACCGCGCAGGACTCGCCATATGCTCCATCTCATAACCCGAGTTGCCCCGAGGACCCACAGACCTCCTCCTATCATCAAAAACCTCAGGAGGCTGCGTATACATCTCGTGCGGCTGCACATACATCTCGCTGGGCGGCGCCAGTGATGAAGGTGAGGTCCCCGCCCGCAGAACCCCTTTATCATCGTCGTCATGGTCGTGCTGGTGGCGGCTACTATCGTTGTCCATCTCCTGCCTCTGCTGGCCAGGCGGTAATTCTGGCGGCATCAGCCCTTCTGGCGGGCGGCGTCGTCCAGCTGCCCTGCCGCCACCGCCACGCCTTCGACGCCAGTAGAGGAAGGCCCCTGCGATCCCGGCGATGGCGACGACCCCCACGCCGATTCCTATCCCGGCTGCTGCGCCTGTCGAGAGGCCTCCTTCGTCTTGTGCTGCTCCTGATGATGATGATGTGCCGCTGCCCCCAGCTGACGATGACGATGATGTTGAGGTTGCGCCTGTTGTGAGGCTCGTGGTGGCGCTGGCGCTGCTGCCCGTCGCTGCTGTCGTCGCCGCCGTCGTGCTCGAGGTCAAATCACTCGCCTCATAGACCAGCCGCACTGCCCAGGCATTGATCCCATCCCGGCTCGTAAACCCAATCGGCTGCGTGGTCCCGTCGCTCGTGGCCGTGAGGGTGGTGGTCCCGTCGCCGGCGCTCCAGGTGCACCACTGGCTCGTAAACGCCGAGTTTGTGATGGTCGCCTTGCACAGCAACGACACGCCGCTGACGACGGGGCAGCAGGTTACTGTGGTCGTGCCCTCGGCGGCGTTGTTGCAGGCCGTGAAGTAACCGGCTGGGCAGTGGAGGCCGGGCGAGAAGTAGGAGGCCTGGGAGAGGGCGAAGCCGGTGGGGAGACAGGTGGACGAGTCCTGGAGGCGGGCTTGTTTAGTATGTTATTTTACTTTTCTTGATTGATCGAAAAGAGGGGAGGGGACGAACAAAAGTGAAAGACTTGTGGAAGAAAGAAGAAGAAAACAAAAACGTACTTGTTCATTGACAGCCCAGATCTCGCTCGTCTCATCCCACTGGATCCCAGAACACGCAGCCGGCGGCGTGAACGTTGTGGTCAGAGGGTAGATGGTCTCGGTCGCCACCACGGTGCCGGACGTAAAGGTAGTCGTTACCGTCATAATGCTTCTGCTTCTGCTGCTGGCTGCCGCTGATGACACTGCTGCTCCTCCTCAACTTGGTCCCGCATCGCGAAGAAGAAGTGCGAGGAGGGAAAATGTTACATAGTAAGTAGTACTACTACCTCTCCTCCTTCGGAGGAAGAAGAAGGGGGGGAGGAAGCAATGGAAAGGAAGGGAAAGGGAACGGTAATTCTGGAGTAAAACGGGGACAGAAGCCACAAGGAGAGTGGACCGTAGAGGCTGAAGGGTGGGTGTGATGGTGGGCCCAGGGCAGATTGCGAACCATGGCCGGCGTCACATCGATCCTTCAAGCGCATAGACGACAAGCAGGGGGTGGGGAGGGGGCCTAGGTCCGCGAAACGGCCGTGAGGGAGGGTATTAGGAGGGGGGGCGAGAAGATGAATAGTGCTGTGTAGTGGCAACGACTTCTTGAGACAAGAAGGGGGAAGGTGAAAAAAGGAAGAGAGAGGGGGAAAGGGTAGCGTATCATATCATACCATTTGTGTCGCAGACTCGATCAGTTTCAGCCTCGGACTTCTTTTTCTGGGCCTGACATCAGCATCGAGAATCCACACAGCAGTCCGTCGTCACGTTCTCGTCGGAGCCAAACGGACAAGAAATTATTTGACAGAGACCATCAGACCGATGTCTTCTGCCTTCAGATCTCATGATCGCATCTCATGCTTGCTTCTATGGTATGTTCGAAAAGAGGCTGTGGCAGTTTCCTGTTGTTGTTCCTTCTCTTGTCCTTCAGCTCTTTCGCGAGCGGATCAGGTCTATTCTTCCTCTCTTTCCTGTGACCTTTGTTTCCCAAGCGAAACACCGACGCCGATAATCCCCATGGCCCCTCCGAAACAAGTGCAATGCCCAACACAGATGAGCGAGGATATCTTGACGGGTGCGATGTCTTGTAGAAGGAAACAAAAAGAAGAAGGAAAAGGAAAAAAAAGGGCAAACCACTAGAACCTGTCATATGTGTCGTCCATGTTGCCGTTGCCATAAACCCTCCCTTTCGACCCTGGCACCCACGTGAAAGCGCCTCCCAAAAAGTCAATTAACCCACGCCGAAGTCCAAAGTATCCCGCGCCAGCCAAGTGAAAGAAAAACACTTGATCCTCCCTTCCGTTCCCTTGTCCCTGTGACACCTGGTGCTGCCCTTCGAAATAAGCCCCGCTGATGAGATATTCACATTTCATAACGCATTACTAGCTTGCTTGTTTGTTTGTTTGTCTGTGCTCTCGCTGGCTATTTTGTCATTCGAGTTGTGTGTGTTTATGTGTGTGCGTGTGCGTTGAGCCACCATCAGAGGCGATGGACAAAAAAGGGGGATTTCGGAAGAAGAGGAAAAAAAGGGATGGCTAATGATACAGCGACAAATATATGTGGGGATCGCTTCTAAAAGATGAGATGGACTGATGGGTAAGGGGAGAAAAGAGGAGGGATGAGGGGATATGGTTTATGCTAGAATAGCAAGTTGCTGTTGTTGGGTGATTTCGAAGAAAAGGCCTTCTCCCTAATTGCCTTATTGCGAATCGCACAAAGGCGTAAGCCAAAAGAAAAAGAAAAGGGGGAAACGAGTCAGCCAGGATAAGAATAAAGTCACCATCAAAGGCCAGAACGGGTAGCCCCAAAAGTCCATCAGATGGGGCACCGTCGAGATGTGAGCCGTCGACATCTTATCTGCTGTCGACGGCCATGGTGATGATCATCCAGTCCACCCGTGCATGTTTTTTCTTCTTCTTGTTCTTTTTGCTGAGCAGCAGGAAAATGGCCACCGTCAACAAAATCAAGGTGTAGGAATTCACCATGAATTCCACCACAGACAGGGGCTGCTGGGGGGTGAAGATCGATGTGTGAGGAGGAGAGAGAGGAGAGAGAGGAGGAGGGGGGAGGAGGGAGGAGGAGGAGGGAGGGAATTCAGCGGATGATGGGCCAGTCCGACAGGCGTCCTCCTCCTCCGTCGGTATCCTCTCTCGAGCCTGGTTTTCGGCCAAACACATTCCAGAACCGTAGCGTCTCGTCACCAGCCCCCGTCACGACCACGCGCCCGTCGGGGCTCATAGCGAGGTACAGGACTCGATATGTGTGGCCGGTCAGGCTGACCACCTGGGTCATGGATGGGTACTTCCACACGACGATCTGGTTCTGGCTGTAGCCGTGGGTCGAGACGATCTCGTTTGAGTTCTTGGACCAGGCGATGTTGCAGACCTGGCTGCCCGTGTCGACCTCGTTGATGACACTCCCCCTTGAGCGTGTCGTGGAAGATGATCCTGCGGTCTGCGGTGCCGCCGCCCGACGCGAGCAGGCCGCGCTGGTGCGGCGACCAGGCGATGGCCTTGACGGCTGCGGTGTGGTCCGAGAACTTCCACAGCGGCGTCTCGCTGAGGCCCTCCCAGACCATCAGCTTGTTGTCGTTGCCGCCCGAGGCCAGCTGCGCGTCGTCCGAGTTCCACTTGAGACCGCAGACCTCCTGCTTATGGCCGACCAGCTTGCGCACCCACTGGTCCGGTCTCCTGACGTCGCGGTGGTAGATGAGGCGGTCGCGGGATCCCGAGGTGAGGATGTGCGAGTTCCATGCCAGAGAGCCGACCCTACCAGTGTGTCCAGTCATAGTTCTCAACCGCCGCGTCCTCTCCGCGTCCCAGATCTGCACCAGGCCCTTGCCCGTGCCGATGGCGATGTGCGTCCCCTTCTGGATCCAGGACACGCTCGTGACCGTGTCGTCCTCGAGCTGGCAGAGCTTGTTCACCCTGCTCGTCTGCGCGTTCCACATGTACACGCTCGACCCGAGCCCCACGCCCAGGACGTTGGCTGAGCCCCAGTCAACCAGGTTAAGATAGAAATCATCTGCCAGCTCAGGAGCGTCCAGCACCTTGTACGGCACCTTGCTCACCGCCCGCGGCTGCCTCCTAGGACTCAGCAGCATCTGCTGGCTGCCGAACCTGACGGGCGACAGGCTGTAGATCTCGGCCCTCGTGTCCAGATTGGGGCCGTGGCGGCCCTGTGGCGTCTTGGAGGGGGTCATGTGGCCTCCTACGCCGCTGAGGTGCCGGGGCGACATGTACGAGAACAGGTTCTTGTGTGGTGTAGACGGGGTCAAGGTGGGCGGTAGTGAAGGGGCCGGGTTAGCCGGGGGCGTATGGGCTCTTGTGCCGTCAGTAGTGTGTGCAGACCGCGAAGACCCCGGCATGGCGTGGTCTGGGGATGCTGTCGGTGGTGTGACCTGAGAGGCCGAGCCCTCGAAGAGCTCAGCACGAAGCAGCGTGTTGTATGTCCGGTTTGCTTGCTCAGCTATATTATGCACAAACCACGTCAGTTTCAAGCGCTCAGAGAGGGGGGAGAGAGAGAGGACAGGACTACTCACTCCGCTGGAAATTGAGCTCGCCGTGCGAAGGTCTCTTAGTCCTTGCCGCGCTCGAGGGGGTGCCTGGTTGGTGCAGGCTGAAGTCGGCCTGCAGGTCCTGGCTCCTGCTTGGGATGAATCTGCCAACAGCAACCATTTAGCTTCCCGGTCCCTGGCGCATGAGACAGCAACAACAACAAAAGACAAAAATTGGGAACAGAGAAGAACACAAAAAGCATATGGCAAAGATCGCGAGCGTTGCCCCACCTATCGCCGTTTATCCTCTGCCGCTTCCTATGCGGACTGGCTCCTGGCGTTGCCTCCCGTTGCGTGCGACTGACTCTCCGCAGCTGATCGTCCAGCGCATCCACGTCCAACCCTGCCGCCCTCGATACGTCGCTGTGGCGCGGCATCGATGTAGGCTGCCGCGAGCCGCCCTGTTCCACGTTGTGCTTAACCTCGAGGCGGGCGCGGTCGGCAGGAGGCGGTGGGGTTGCTATCCTGCGCGGCGTATGGACACCACTGTCTGCACCAGAGCAACCCCTCTTGTCCCTTCCCAAGCTATCTGGATCGAGCGTCATGGTGGTCGGAGGCGGAGGGACGGCGGAGCCACGAAGGGCTGTGATTTAGAGATCTTGGTCTTGACCAGCTTTCGAGCAAGCCTCGCTGGGGAGTTGGGCGGAAGGGGAGGGGGGGCGGCGCCCGTCCGATCTTGGAAGCGCGTCGTCGTGTGAAATGACCGGTCGGGGGATTGGCAGGCCTGTGTGCCTGCTCGTTCTCGCTCGAGGTAGGCAGGCAGTAGACCTCTGGCGAAGGGCGGCCGAGCAATGTTTGTGGTTGTCGGAAGGAGAAAGAGTCGAGCCCAAAAAGTTTCCTCCAGCGCGACGCCCTCTGTTCACTTTATGTATCCGTGTCGGCGACGGGGAGCGAGGTCTTGGTGGTTCTAGCGCATGCTATTGGGGTCGACCAGGCGAGCGAGTGCACGGCGCAGAGCCCTGGGTTTGGGCGTATAATAGGGATAACAATATCGAAGCGCACCGCGAGGAGGAGGAGGAGGAGGGGGTGGTGCACAATAAGCAATGCGAAAGTGTTAATTGTCGATCGGTCGTGGAAGTTTCGCGAGGGTTGTGGCACAGCGTCGTCCTGTGTGGTCACCGCCGTCGGCGTGATGCCGTCGTTCTGTGGAGGAGTCGTGAATGAGAGTGTAGCAGAAGGCAACCAGGTCAGGATCAGGATGGCTTGGAGTGAGTAAGGCACTATGGTAGCAGCAAGCAGCGGCAGCAACAGCAGGGCAGGCAGGGAACCGCAGGGCTGGGCTGGCGCTGTCACTGGCACGGAACAGGCTACGCCAGTTACGGGGAAGGGGAGGGGTGCTAGAGGTTGGGGGTGGGTTGCTTGGGGGAGGTTACAGGGGGGCTTCTGTTTCCAGGAGCGGCGGCGGCGGGAACACCCTCACTTTCTGTTCTCGCTGTGGGGCTAAGCTGCCAATCAGAAGCCAGAGATGCTGCAGATGATACTGGAAACGGACTAGAGCGGCTCAGCTGTCTTGAGCAGATTCCAGGGAAAGAGCAGCAGCAGCACCCAGAAGGAGATGATGCCCTCTTTCCTTATCATAAAGAGCCACCCCGAGGGCTTATCTCTTAGGGTCCTACTATGCACTGCCCAGCACCTACTGTACTCCGTACTTGCAGTACTAACAATTGCAACAACCATTTCTCCATCTGCCAGCTTTGCAGTCTCGAGCGAGGAAGAGGCCCAACCTCCACATCATTGATCTTTTCTCTACAAGGACCTTGTCCAAGGAGGCAAGGGTTATCGTGAACGTGGACATGGACGTGGACTGTGGAATCCCACCGGTGGCTGGGACGACCGGCACCAGCAGCAACAGGTGGATCATCTTCCTCATCCTCCTCTCTTCCCTTGTTCACCTCCTTCTCCGTTTGTGTCGATTGTCTGTCCAGTTCGAACTCCACTGCAACTGGTCTGTTCGAAACCCCTCAAGACTGCTCTCGGCCAAGAGATCAACCACAACGCCACAAGGGCGCTTCCTGACGAGAGCCAGAAACAATTTTCCTGCCCCCCCGACGACGACGCCTATCTCGCATGGATCATCAAGTCAGATGACACCCCTTCGTGAGTCGCTAGGGAGCTTGGGAGGGAACAGCCAGTGGAGGGAGGCTGGCAGCTCGTTGTTATTGTCCTGTCGCGTACGACTGTCGAATGACACTGTAACGACTCATCCTCCTCCTCTTCCCATTGCGAACAGAGAAGTCATAGTACAAAGGGCAGAAGAGAAGAAGAGGGTGGAGAACGGACGAGCCCAGGAGGGGCATTGTTTGTTTTTGAACCTGGACCCAGAACACGGTATTTCCACTGGAGCTAATGCAGGCCCTGACGGCTGGGCAATGCCAGAGCAGTGAGCACCATCGCCAACGCGTCCGACTGGCTGCATCCGTCTGCTGTCAACAACACATGGCCGCAGACCTAGGATTCCAAGGGGAGAGGGAGGGGGGGGGCTGGAAGAACTGGCTTCCCTGCCCAGCCATGGGTCCAGCGGCTTTCTCATAGGCCAAAACCGCCCCTCCTGACGCCACATTCTGCCACACGCTGTTGGCCTTGACAACCCCTTGCGCGCCGTTTCGCGTCGCACTACTACGTACTACATAGTACATACGTACTGTGGTACAAATGCTGCCCAGTCACCCTTCTACCATAGTAGGATGAGTGGATCCTAAGTCTCTCCCTCCCTGCTGCGTCCCATGCCACTCATGCCTCCCTACTCATAGTCTCGAGCACTAAGTACTAGATCTGACAGCACGATACTCGGATGCGATCGATGACTACTACATCCGTCTTCTTGCTGTACACTCAGTGTCCAGCTGTTCACGATCTGACTTACCTTGCTCCACAACATCTCTCTAGCTCACATCTCTCGCCGCTGCAGAAGTTGCTGTCCTGATCCAGACGGATTCCCAACACGACGATGTGTACGACCGACCCGACCTGATCTTGTGCCTCAACCCTGTCAGGCCCGTCCGTCCGTCCGTGAGCACAACACGACTCCCTTGCAGCGCCTCAACGGCACAAAGCGCTTGGGAGTACAGCACAGCATGGGCCCGCACGTCACATTTGCGCTTTGAGGATACTCAAGCTGCTGCAACTACGAGACGGATAGACATTGTTCTGGTCAAGAATACGTCACTTTGAATTCTGTTTCGATCCAAGGAGCCCACACATCCCCCTCGAAAATTGTCAAAGGTTGGCCCCGGATTTCTCTTCAAATCGAACATCATATTTGGGCCTCTTTTCTCCCTTGTTTCTCTTTTCATTTCTTCCCCTTTCCTTTGCTGGTTTTTCTTCTTATTATTTCTTGTGCTATACATTTACGTGGCCTGCAGCTGTCACTACAGCAGCTATCTCGCCATGCTGACCTATTCAGGAAGAAGAAGCAATATTTACTAGTAGCCTTGAGAGACGAACATTGGCGTTGTCATGGTTGTTAGCACGCGCTCGGATCTGCTCTCATCGCCCAAATCTCATGCAGGCATGCATCCCTTGCTGTGCAGCGTGCCACCCTGGGCAAAGTTGCTGCACGGTGTGTTCAGCGTATCATCGCCTCGCAGGAGAAAGACTCTGGGCCTCGTCTGATGGCTGCAGTCGACAGCTGTGGGACCACAAAGCCTATTTTATCTTTTCTGGGGAGATCAGAATGGCATTTCTAATCTTGCGATCGACGGGTACCTGCTTTTTCTTTTCCATGGAATCAACTTAACTCGACATGCGACCGATCCGAAGCCTTGGGCTTGAGCTGGCGCGAAGGGGGCTCACTCGAGTGTGCGTGTCTGTGTGCGTGTTTGTGTGTGCGCCCACTGTCTCATTACCAACAGCGTATAGCCGCTGTGGCCCTCTGCGCCGAGAGAGAGAGAGAGAGAGAGTGTATCCTGGCCCAGGTTTTGAGACTCGAATGTCTCTGATTAGATTGACGTCGGCTTGTAGGAGCGATGCAGGCGCGGGAAGGACGTTTTGACTTACTTTTTCTAGCCGACAGACCACTTATATTAAATATCCTGCAGAGAATGTTTCAAGCTCTCTCTGTGCTTCCTTACCTGCACACGTCCCATCTCTTCCCCCCTATTCCCCTTCCTTGCCCTCCCGTCGCAACCCCCTAAGGACGGGCAACATCACTGTCCGCATATGCGGTTCGTCGTCCAAGGACATGGCAGACACCAAGGAGACCGACGTGACCCCCAAGGCTGCTAACAACAACAAGGCCGGGCGGCGCGCGTCTCTTGCACGCGTTCTTCACGTGCCGGCTAGCATAGCTCGGCATTTGAGACACAGTGAATCAATACCAGAGCGCAGTCAGAGTCCTCCCACGGCCAGTGCCTCGCCGCTGGGTCGACAGAGAGAGGGCGAAGATAGGCAGCCAGACGCAGCTCCTCTTGCTGGCACGAGCCTGCCGCCGTCCGTCACTGTGACCGCATGCGAGGTGGAGGACGACAGTCTGGAGGATGACGCTGGAGGCGCCGAGGTACCCGATATTCCTCTTCGCAGGACCAACGCGAGGATACTGGGCCCCGACTCGGGCGTGTCCTCGCTGGCAGCGCTGGAGCGCATACTCGCTCATGGAGGAGGCCAGCAGGATTCCCAGCTCAGCCCACCACCACTTCTTCCTCGTCCTACTCCTCCTCCTGTCCAGCTCGATGATCCGTTCAGGCTGAGGTCTGAGAAGAGGTATGGCAGCCAGTTCGAGGGCAGCGTGCTGTATCCCGTCTCTGAACGCTCATGGGAATCTAGTCTTCCCGATATCCCTGATGCCTTCTCGTCCTCACCACCGCCAGGGCCCATCTCCATGCGCGAATCGAACTCCACTCCTAATCTCTTACGACGAGAGAACAACAACAAGCCAGCCCTCCCAGCAACAAGGACGAGGAGGGAGCAGGGCGATGAGGAGCAGGAGGAGCAGCAGAAGCAGCAGCAGACGGCGGAAATGCCGAGGTCCCCTGTGAACCTGCGCCTGCTCTCGTCGCTCCACAACGATCAGAGGGCAATGAGCCTGACAACCTCGGCCACGTCGGCGACAGCGACTTCCATACAGACGGACCACTCATGGGCGCTCCCCCTCTGCAGGCCAGGCGGCTCGACGACCCAGACCCCGAGGACCGCGCCGCTGCTGAGCAGGACCAGGAGGGGGATGTGGAGTCGGGCAGCAGCTTCGATCTCGTGATTCCGGCGCCAGTCATCCCCGCGTACAGCTTGGAGCACCGCTCTGAGCTGCTGTTCTCGGTGGAGCACCTGCGCGTGATCTTGTCGGACCCCATCTTCCTGAGCCGCTTCAGAGCCTTTGTCGGTGCCTACAGACCACACTCGGTCCCGCTGCTTCAGTACACGCTGGACGCCCTCAAGGCGACCCGCGCCATGGACTGGATGAACGATTTTATCACACGAAACCTGCGACTCGACAGCGCCCAGCAACACCACCAGCAGCAGCAGCAGCAGCAAAAAGCAACAGGGGCAAGAGCACCACGTGGCGCTGCTGAGGTCGAGACCGGAGCCCACGGTCAACGACAGCCTGCAGCAGAAGACGGCGGCAGCGCTGGAGATGTTGGCCCGAGACGAGCTGCCAGCCTACACGACGCATGTCTGGATGGCCATTGTCGAGGCGTCTATGAGAAAGAGGATCACGGGCACCATGTCGGCGGACCTGCAGGAGATGAGCGAGGGGCTGGCGGAGGTGTATTGTATCACGGACCCGGCGAGGGCGGATAACCCGATTGTGTTTGCCTCGGAGGGTGAGAAACTGCTGTCCTCTTTTGCCTTGCCTTGCCTTGCCTGCAGCACAAACACCCTGCATTCATTGTCAGAGGACGATTTAAAATTTAGAACTAATGACGTCTTTAGAATTCCACCGAACAACACAATACGGTCCAGACCACGTCCTCGGCCGCAACTGTCGCTTCCTGCAGGGACCCAAAACGAACCAGTCTGCGGTGCTGCGCATCGCCGAGCATCTCGGGCAGGACAGAGAGCACTACGAGACCCTGCTCAACTACAGGCGTGACGGGCGCCCCTTTATGAACCTGCTCATGTGTACGCCGCTGCTAGACGCCAGGGGCGGGGTCCGCTACTTTTTGGGCGCGCAAATCGACATCTCGGGCCTGGTCAAGCACTGCTCGGGGCTCGAGTCCCTGCGCAGGCTTGTCGACAGTGATGAGGAGGAGGCAGAGCAGCGGAAGAGGGCATACGACAGCGGCCAGCAGCATACAGACGGCACCTCGTCGTCGTCGTCGTCGTCCAACATCTCTTTGCCTTCGGATAGAAGAACCCCCGCAGCGGCGGACCCAGCAGGCAGGAGAGGAGCCGACAGGTTCCGGCTGCTGGCGGAGCAGTTCTCGTGCGTGGAGCTGGAAACCGTGCGTCGATTTGGTGGACGCATGCACAGCAGCAGCAGCACGCAGGAGCAGCGGGTGCAGCGGGTGCAGCGGGTGCAGAAACCTCCTCCCCTCGAGGCGGTGACAGGATCGTCGTCTTCGGCATGCCACAAGCCGCGCGTGGTGCTGCGGCATGACGCATACGACCCGCCAATCCCGCTCTCGCTCTCATCACCATCATCATCGTCCACCCAACGACATGCCAGCCGCAGCAGAGACCTGACGGACGACTCCTCAGCAGCCACGAAGCAGCCGTATGCTCCTGCTGCCGCTCCTGCCGCTGCTATCTTTGAGAACTACCTGGTGGTAAGGCCGTACCCTTCCCTGCGGATCCTGTTTGCGAGCCCATCTCTGCGCGTCGTCCCGGGAATCCTCCAGAGCCGCCTGATGAGCCGGATTGGCGGGAGCCAGAGGATCCACGACGAGCTGGAGAGCGCCTTCGCCACGGGCCAGAGCGTCACGGCCAAGGTGAAGTGGATTGAGGAGGAGGAGGAGGAGGAGGAGGAGGAGGGCAGGAACGGCGGCAGCGGTAGGCTGCGGTACACGGCGAGCTCGGGTAGCGGTGGTGTGGCAGCGGCGGCGATGGGTGGTGGAGGAGGATGTGGTGGTGTCGTCGGCAGAAACGGGAACACGACGAACTGCAGCGCAGCGCCCACCACCACCACAGTAAGGAGGGCTGGCAGCCTGGACACGGTCGGGCTGGAGGGGAGGCCGCGCTGGATCCACTGCACGCCGCTGCTGGGTGCGGACGGTGGTGTTGGGGTGTGGGTGGTGGTTATTGTGGATGATGAGGACGAGGAGGTCGTCGTTGGCTCGTCGTCGTTGTTGTCTGAGAAGGGCCAGGTGCGGGGTGGTCAAGTCTTGGACGAGTTGTCGCTGCACGACTTTGGGGCCATGAACAACAACAGGTTGCCCGAGGACGAGGGGGAGCCGAGGAGGCACGTCAGGGGCCTGTATGAGCAGACGAGGAGGCGGGAGGGGAGGGGACAGAGCCTGGAGAGGGAGTGGGAGAAGGGGTGGGACGGGCCGTTGAGGCATAGGGCAAAAGAGGCGGGGCGGAAGGAGTAAGTAGGAGGGAGGAGGAAGTATACATAAGAAGGAGGAGCCTTTATATGCCTTGGGCCTTGTACTTATATATATATACTTAGTATATCTACACATACACACACACATATATATAAACACGACGTTATATATACAGCATAATTATTAATAAACATGGATAATAAAAGCGTTCTTGACTTGATTACTTACTTAGCCATGAACTTTGAACGTGGGATACAAGACAGTTTGTCCATAAGTCAAGCAAGAGACAAGACACGGTCATCATTACAGACTTCATGTGCGAAAGACGTCTTTCTCTCTCTATGTTCATTTCTGTCCCGGCTTGTACCAATGACCAGCGGTGAATTCGTGCCTTTTCCTTGCCTGTCCTTCTTTGGGATGTTCCTCCTTGGGTAGAGTCTATGAAAATCATAAAGAAAAAAGTTAGAGTGGCGTGTCTATCTGGCAAAAAGGGGGAAACGGATGCCCTTTTTCGGCCCTTGCAACGTTGTCGTTTCCTCGCAGTAACAGGGGATTATCGTTGTGTGTTGTGTGTTGTATGACCCAAGATCTGGACTTGGCCCAAAGAAGTCGCACTAGGATTGATTCTTTTTTCTTCTCTGAGCTTTCTCGATCTTCTTCTTCGTCTTTACCTTCTGGCCTCTTGTAAATCAGGCCACACACACTCTCTCTATACTGCTTGGTTGAGGGTTTGTTGACATTCCATCTTCTTCTTCTTATATTCAGCTAAGCCTGTGCGCCTTCTGTCTGTGCCAGCCTGGCCCGCCACCCATCGCAGACCTCCTCGAAGCCGCCGACAATCTCGCCGCAGACGGAGGCGCACTCCCTCCTCTGGAGGCGCTCGCCCCAGTTGCCCTTTGTGATCCAGCGCTCGCCCTCCTCGCGCAGCTCCTCGTCGCGGCGCATGTCGGTGACGACCTCCCTGGCGCTGCGCAGGCGCCTGGTGGCGGTGGTGGTGAGCTGGCGGCCGACCTGCAGCAGGTCCGACAGGTCGGACAGGGAGTGCACCAGGTCGGTGGTGAGGTTCTGCAGGCCCATGATGCTGGCGAAGGCGGCCTGCGAGGGCCGCGGCATCATCTCCTGCAGGGTGGTGATCTCTGGCAGGAGGCTGTCGATGGTGTCCGGGTCGGGCGGCGGGGCCAGCGGGTTGAGCAGGGGGAAGGTGAGGTTCTGGATCTGCCGGGTCTGGTGCGTCAGGTGCGTGGTGAGCGCCGTGTGCGCCGTGATGAGCCGGCTGGTGTTGCTCTCGACGCTGACCTGCGACGTGAGGTCGCGCAGCCCGTCCGTCACCCGCCGGAACACCCCGTCCGCGTGCCCGCCGTTGCTCTCGGTGCCCCGCCGGGCCAGCGACTCGACCGCGTCCATCTTGGACACCAGGCCAGACGGCATCCCTGGGGAGTCGAGGTCCGACTCGGACCCGTACTCGCTGCCGTCGTACTGGCTGCCCTTTCTGCGGTGGTGGTGGCCTCCTCGGCCGTTGGTCGCCGGCGGCAGACTCAGGCTGAGGTGCTTGTTCCTCCTCTCGCCCAGGCCTGAGCCTGCACCTCCGCCTGCGCCCGACCCTACTGCGACGTCGACCCCGCTATCTCGAGTTCCGTCTCCTCTCCTGTCTGCCGCGCCGCCGCCGCCTTGTCTGTTCTTGTCGTCGTCCTTGTCGCCCTCCTCGTCCTCTTCATTGTCCCTCGTCGTGTCCTCGCCAGCCTGCACGTTGATGTCTGGTGTGCCGTGACCCCCTCGCCTGTCGTCCACCTCCTCATCGTAGTATCCATCACCGTCCTCCTCGCCGTCCGACAGCGCATCCGCCAGCTCGTCAGCCAGGTTGCCGAGCCCGTTACCGCCCATGCCGCCGAGGCTGCTGCTGGGCGGTAGTCCCATGCCGCTGCTGCCAAACATCATGCTGTCGCCCTCGCGGTCGCCGCCGGCCATGGAGCTGCGGGACTGGCGGCGCGAGTGCTGCTGGGAGGGGAGTAGTTGTAGTCGGACCCATCGCGGGAGTGTGTGAATCTGGGCGTCGTCGGGGACGCCATCTCTCAGATCTCTCACTCTCACTTTCTTTTCCTTTGTGGACTGTTCCTGGTGGTGGTGATCTGCAAGATGAGGGAACTCGAATTCTCCTTTTCCCTTGTATTCTTTCCCCTCCTCACTTGTCTATTTTGTGGTTTCCTTTTTCTTGGGTCGTAAGTTTCGGGTCACTGAGGTTGTTCTTCTCGTCGCAGTGGTGGAGGAAAGTATGGTTTCGAGACGGCGAAGAAAGAAAAACGACTTTTGTTTCGGTGGTTCGATCTTCGGTATGAAGCCTTTCGAGGATAGAAGGGGGCGGGGGGCAGTGAAGGGTTGGCTTGTGGGACGTGGCCTCGCTCGTGGTTGCTTCCTTTTAGGGGTCCCTTATTCCTCAGCGCGTATGAAGAGAAAAAGGGAGCATAGGAATCAGGCGGCTTGAATGGGTGATTTCGAGAGAAAGAGAGAGTCGGTGAGGACGATGAGGAGACAGGCTGGTCGTCGAGGTGCTAATGACAGAATTTTGGTTGCTAATAAACAGCAGCAGCAGCAGCAGCAAGCACTTAACGCATGAAGACACCAAATCATCGCCCCCTGGACAGTGGACAAGAGACCCGTATTACTGAGAGGTGTCATAGGTGGTCTGCCACGGGTCAAATTAAAAAAACACAAACCAAACAATCAAGAACGCGCTTCCCAGCAGTACCGCTTTAGCACCCGTACCCAGTAGACAGGGGTTTTCCCTGCCTTGCTGCCTGGCTGCCTGGCTGGGTTAGGGTTATTGGGGGAAACTGGGTGGGGGGTCTACACTTAGTGTCTTGAGAGATCAGTCTCGATGGATCTTCCCTGGCCGAAGGATGGTGCAGAAAATGGTCACAGTAGGCCCAGAGTGCTCTGCAAAATGGGAATATAGTAAAAGGCGATGTAGAGACGAACACCCATTGCCCCTCTAGCACTACCTGACACTCCTCTTCCTCTTCCTTTCTTTCCCTTCTTCCCTCTCACTTTGAGATGACCGTTTGAGCTCTTTTAGCCTGCCGCCAATCTTGGCACTCCAAGATCAGATACAAACAGCACCACGATCCCGCCAATCCTGTCCAGCAGCAAAACTTTGCTATTATCACTTATGGACGATAGCCATGACTGCTTAAGAGATGAACAAGAATTTCTGAATAGTACAAATACATAGAAAAGGGCTCTCCAGGACTCGCAAGGCACCAGTACTGGCATCTCCAAATTTGTTTCGCTCATGTTGTGTCTGAATCAAGACGGGCATAAAAGCTCTCCTTACCTGGCACGGGAATGTGGCTCTGCTGTACTAAGTACCGGGCCTTTCAGACCAAGTGGGCGAGAGAAGGGGCAGGATGGAAGGTAGGGACGAGACCCGCATCGGACGGATGTACTGTGGGAAAATATATTGGTGCAGCCAGTTCTGAGAGATCTGGCGATCGTTATTTTCCCCCGACATGTATCATGGTTTCGTCGCCTTATATGCACCCAGGAGAAAGAATTACCGGCGCCCGAAACTGTCGTGTGTAGTACGGTGGTCAGCTCCCGCTACCCTTGGCTTTTTGACAGCGTTTGAAAAGCCTTGTGGACTGGTAATCTGCTTAGGACAATGTCATTTAGATTGTAGGACGAGGTATCGTTGTGAAGTGTGCATTGCATACATGAATAGGATGGAGGGTAGGGACAAAGAATCTTGCATATGCACCCCCTAGCTAAGTAGTAGCACTTTCTGTAGAAGCCTACACAATAAAAGGGATCACTTCATCTTTTGACTGGAGATGGCATGAGCATCAGCACAAGCCCACCCTGGAAACTGTGTATTTTCACTGCTGCGTCCAGAGCGAGTGAATCGCCTGCCCACTTCACAGACGAGACCAAAGACACATCTTGTCTTCGCTCAAAAGGGCAGAGGGAGGTTATCACGAGCATTCGCCCTGTGAGCCCATGCCAGTCAGTGCATTATGATCAACCATCACTGCAAGACTTTTTAGAGCACATGTACTTGCCTGATCATATCTGTGCTTATTGAAACATAGCATAGCTATTTTCTGGACTACTAGCGGGTTTCTGGACTACATTCTCATTCCCTCTGAGCTTACCCTTAAGTAGCATAGCTATTTTCTGGACTACTAGCGCTGAAGGTTAAGTACATGTAGTATAAAATGCCATGCCTTCTTTATTTAGACCCTCTACAAAGCAATAACAGCTACTCTCGAGCTAGCTCTGTCTCTAGCTGATGTACATTGTCAGTTGTGTCAATAAAGAAGGCTTGAATTTTTCTTCTTAGAGGAGTTTTTCCTTGTCTTTTTCTAAGTGCTGTGTATCTGCCTGACGTCAGCTACTGGCCGGGCTGCCTGCCATACCATACAAAGATATGGCTGCCACAAACCTCAACCCATCCTCTCCTGATCCGACAACCATTACCTGCTGCCAGGTGGCTGTCGACCCTTGGGCGCTCGACCTGAATGCTCTTTTGGCAATCATCTTTGGCTTCGTCAGCCTCCTCAGTCTTGTTGTCCAAATTGTGAGCATGCTACTGCGCAACAGAGCGCAAGAGTAAGTTGCTACTGTACAGACATGGGTGTTACTCTGTGTGGGTATCACAAGACAATGTGCTAGTGTAGCCCAGTTGTGTTGGCGTGCCGGGCGCAGTGGCTCACATCTTCATCCTTACCTACAATTTTCCCCCCTCAAGTTGTATCAATTTAGAGAATGGATGAAGTTCTAATTTGTCAAACAGCACCGGCGCCAGGCCAACCGAGGAGGCTTATGAGGGCATGGAGCTGGGTTGGACCCAGGGAACCCTTTCTCACCACACACACAGTACCCAGCCCGGCACCTTCTCCCGTCGCGACGACTATTCCGAGCGCAGACCCTCCTACCGCTTGGGACCGAAACCCACGCACACCACACAGAGTACCGCATTCCAGAATCCAAACGGTCTAGGCGCGAGGCAGAGAATGTCTCCTGCTCCTGGAGTATATCAGCGCCAGGGAAGTTGGCGTGGCGATACAGAGCGCGTATCTATTGATCCAGAGGGCTATAGATAACAGTATTCCCAGTGGCAGAACGGCGGTGGACGCAGGGTGTAAGCTGTTTCCAGCCAAAAGGGAGAGGGGCTGCACGGAGCATATTCACTCTGACCCCTCCCCTAGCACTGTTGGTGGTAGGAATACGGGTTCACTTGGGCGACAGGGCTGGTGCTCACTCACATCGGTCTGGACAAAAATGTTATGGAATGGAAATGGCGGGCTATGGCGAAGTGTTTGTATCTTAAAAAAAAAGCGGGCAGGTCATGTTATGGGTTTATAGACGGTGCATTGTACATAATATATTCTGTCATGCCGGAATGCCTTTCATTTACACTGCACGCACTGCGGCGTTGCGTGTGGGGTCTTGGCACAAAGCACCATACTAGTTACTCACCCGCACTGTACGTCCGTACCCTCCCACCAACCCCCGCACTGCAGTACCGCACCGCACCCCCACCGAAAACACCCTGCGGAAACACCATTGCCATTTTCCATCGACTCACTCAGCCGCTCCAGAGTTTGGTTCGTCCATCCGTCACTTTCACAACCTCTCCAGAGGCTAGGTCTCCTGAAGCGTTCTGCGGGTGTGCTCACATCTCAGTACAGTTTTTTGCTTCCTTCTTTTTCTTGTCCCTTTTCCCCTTTTTTTCCTCTTTTTTTTTCTTCTCTCTGCTTCCTTCTTCACAAATTTGAAGAAACAAAAGAAAAACAAACCACCACCGATCGAAGTGAGCCTCACCATCAAGCCAACTGAGACACACCCACACCCACACACACGCCACGCCAGGATGGCAAACTTCAGGCGCTTCAGGCCCGACGACGTCAACAAGTTCTCAAAATGCAACCTCGACCCCTTCACCGAGACATATGAGCTCAACTTCTACCTGCAGTACTATGCAAAATGGCCCTCGCTGTTCCAGGTCGCAGAGGACCAAGACGGCAACATCATCGGCTACTGTGAGCTCTTTTTTTCTCTCTCTATACATACATGTGACCACCATGGCTGACTTGGCTCCAAGTGATGGGCAAGCTCGAGTCCTCCCCCTCCTTCTACAAGGGCTCTGAGCACTACCTCCCCTGGCACGCCCACATCACCGCCCTGACCGTGGCCCCCGAGGCCCGCCGCCTCGGCATCGGCAAGCTCCTGTGCGAGCAGCTGGCCGCCGTCGCCGACGCCAGTGACGCCTGGTTCGTGGACCTGTTTGTGCGCGCCTCTAACCGCAAGGCCATTGCCTTTTACGAGAGCCTAGGGTACAGTGTCTTTCGCGTCGTCAAGGACTACTATGGGGACAACCCGGAGGATCCTACGCGCGATGGAGAGGATGCGTATGATATGCGGCTGGCGCTCAAGAGGGATGTCAAGAGGCAGCATGTGAGGGACGATGGTATGGCGCATGAGGTCAGCCCAGAGGATGTGTGGTGAACGGAGAGAGACGGGAAGTCTCTGGGACGAGGGGGCAGAGGCTCAAGAGGAGGGGAGAGGAGGGGAGAGGAGGCTTGGGAGCTCAGAGCAGTACGGCTACCATCTTGAAAAAGTCTCGAGAATGCCACCCACACGTTCTGACAACAGCTGAGAATCATGGTTTGACCTCCTTTCATTTTGTTTGTTGACCTGATGGCTTCTACCTGTGCTCTCTCGTGGCATCGACAAGAAGAAAAAGATAAGTGAAGAAAAAAGAAAGGGAAAAAAAAATGAAAGAAAAAAAGAAAGAAAAGCGTGGTATAGAGCTGATCCTACCAATCTATGCAAAAGGTGTCCAGGTCAATCGGCCCCCAGGGACGAGACGGTGTCCATTACCACCTCCTCTTCTTCACACCCACGCTCCATCCACAGCATATACGCCTCCGCTCACGAAGGTGCTGTCCGGCCCCAGCAGGAAACTGATCACGTTGGCAGCCTCCTCTGCGGTGCCCTGCCGAGGAAACGCGCTCGGGTCGTCAAAGGGAGCATCCGCCGACCGGCCGACCAGGTCCCAGTTCTTTTGCATCAGGGGCGTGTATATCGCACCGGGGGCGACGGCATTCACGCGTACCTCCCTCGCGCCGTTCTCCTGGGCCGCGGCCTTCGTTAGCCCGATCACGCCGTGTTTGCTGGCGTCGTACGCAGCATGCTGCGCGAAGCCTGATGACACAGATCTGTCAGCATATTTGGGGGTTTGGAGAAAGGAGGAGGAGAGGAGGCATATGTGTTGTTTGAGAAAAGGAGAGGATCGATGGTGCAGTCAACAACCCACCCCTTGGTCCCATGGATCGACGAGACGTTCACAATCGACCCGCCATCCGCCACCCCCTCAATTCCGCTCGGAGGCAGTACATCATCCCCGTCAGGTTGACCGACAGGATCCGGTCCCACTCGCCATCATCGAGGTCCGTCACGGCATCCCGCCCGTGGCCCCGCCCGATGATCCCCGCAACGTTGGCCGCGCCGTCGAGACGCCCAAAGGTCTGGAGGATGCCTGTGACCCACGCATCAACCTCGGCCCGCCGAGAGACGTCCACCTTGGAGGTCTGGTATTTCCGCTTCGGGGTCTGGGAGCCGAAGAAATCCTCTGCCGAGCACAGGGCCGACGGGTCGACATCTGCTATGCAGACCGTGGCACCCTTGCTGGAGAGGTTCTTGGCGGTCGCGAGGCCGATGCCGCTTGCACCTCCTGTGATGGCAAAGACCTTGCCGTCTAGGGGTAGCAGGGCCATGGCTCGTGTGCTGCCCTGGTGTGTAGAACAAGACTGTTGCGTGGACCGCAAGAGGGACGATGAGGAAAAAGAAGAAGCAACAGCAGAAGCAGATTAGAAAGAAGTAGAAATGGGGCAGAAAGGCCTACCCTGGTGAGGGAAGAAATTTGAGGATCACGGTTATGTGTGTGGATATATATATATATATGTATGCGTCTGTGTTACTGTGTGTAAGAGACAATCAGAGAGCCAACAAGGCCAGGACCAAGACTGAATCTCTCGAGGATGTACAGATGTATTTATACCCTTGAGCCTCTGGTATTATTGTTCCCAGTCATCTTAATCTGCTCCATCCTCTACGCGACCATCCAACACCACCATCCTCCTCCTCCTCTTTCCTTCTCCTCCAAATAACCGCGTCTACCGGCAAGTGCTTGTTCCGCAGCACATGTTCCAGCGCATCGCATGGGGCGAAAACTTCAGGTTGCTCCAATAGCCTTCCCGCGTGCATAATCACACTCTGCTGCGCCGGCTTCGGACGAGAGATGCTCATGCATAAGAGCCAGCGCCTGTTTAGGAAATATTGATTGGAACGGATATCTTCCTACCCGACTACTAGTAAGAGAACCACTCAATGAATAATGCATGAATGATGCATCATATCGTGGGTTTTCTTTGCACCATTTAAGGAAGGGGAGGGGGGTGGGAGGAGACGTTGTGGAGAAAATGTTTTGATTGTGCTGTTAGAAAAGATATCCCGTCGGCTGAACAAAGTAAGTAGCGTAGCGTTGATGGATCGACGGGCATCTTCTGGTCGTGGCTGAGCGATGATCGCTGCTGTGCCGCTTTGGGCAGGATCGAGATACCTTTGTGGGACGTTTTTGATAATGACCGTCGGTTAAAAGCTGATCCAAAAAGAGGGAAAAGAAGAGAGGGAAAAAAAAAAAAAAAAAAAAAAAAAGAGGGGCGGAGAGGAGAGAGCATAAGAAAATGACCTAGAGGCTGGGCGGAACTGTGGACGTTTGATGGCGGCTTATTCTAGAGATTGGATGAGTCTTGGGTGTCCCGAGGCCGTAAGTCTCGCCACTCCGCCTCGGCAGGCAATCTTCCGGGGTAGGAACATGATCCGAAACGTTTGTGTACTGCTGCAATTGGGCCTTGGACACTCTCGTTCGGAAGCCCAGTAACCTGGAAAAGTGCCCAGCCTGGCGTGCTAACATTGTCTTTGCGTACTAAGTAGGTTGACCCATTCAGACGACCAGTAGATAACAAGACTCTGTCGCTCTGACGCCCGCCCCAGGAGGCCGGAACTAGCCGTAGTCGAACCTGCGAGGTTGCCCACGTCGTACGATTCTTGTCCTATTGTTCGCAACCTGCAGAGTCTAGACACAAAAGGATTGTCTGGGGCGGTCGGTGGGTGAGTGGATATGGAGAGAGGAGTAAAAAGATGATTGTCCTCTCATATATCGCATCGCAACCACATGCTCCCGGCGGCTCGACGCCTCCTCTGCTGCGAAGAGCTCAACTGATCGAGATTAGGGTCGTGGCGACCACAGGCCCAGCCAGCGAGCATCCAGTTCCACAGTCCACTCTGCACCTGAACGAACAAGGCCACCGCGGCTTAGCTGCAGGACAGAACAGCGAGAACCTGTGATCTGAAGTGGATCATAAGCCGCTGCCACCCAGAACCAGGTTTTGTGCTCGTCACCTGCATCCCATCATCTTTCCCCCCTTCGAGGGACAGAATGGTCCGGCATACGCAGTATTCTGGTAGGCCAGACCAGTCATGTACCCTGGTCGGTTTCCCCGGATTTCACCACTCTCTTGTGCCGAATCCTTTCTCCAGTGGGCCCTTTTCTAGCCGGGACAACCGTTTCCGCGATGTAGCTGGTCTCCACAGTCTGGCTTGTTTAAGCTCCGGCCAAGCCCAGCTGGGTGGAGAAAGCAGACCCTTTGAGGTGTGGTTGATTGAGTGGTGGTGCCATGGTAACAGTGTAACAGTAGAGGGGCTATCAGGTGAAGAAAATGGAAGAAGATGTTTGTTTCCTGGCTGGGTCAATGACAGATCACTCATTGTTTGGAAGGGCCTTGTTTTTACTGTGTGCGGATGTAAGGAAGGCAGGAGGGAGGCACATGATGGAGAGGAAGCTAGCCCAACACCGTCATCGCCAGCCTTTCAGTGCCCCAATTGCCCCAACTTTACCCCCAAGTGTTACAGCTGGAGCTCTGACGTGACCAAGACTCAGGGGCTTACCTTGGTGCCAGCTCAAAGCTACTTACTCAGTACAAGCACACCTCCTGCCAGAGTACCATATTTATTGTGTACATAGCAGCACCTGTAAGTACCACGATTGTACACCTCGGTCAGCTGGCCCATAGCCGAATCCTTCCTCTCTCCTCTCCAGGGTTCTCACCTCTCTCAACCCCCTCCCCTTCTCTTCTTCCCTCTCCTCTCCTCTCCAGTGTGTGTATTCATATTGACAGATCCCCCTTGTTGCTCTGCCTCACTGTACATTCGTCTGTCCTTGTTGCAATTGGCAATTGTGGTGCTCCGTCTCCCTCCTCGGCGCAGGCTCGTCGAAGACCAACCTGCCCACGGTCTCAGGCCGCCTCTTGTCTCTACCGTTGAGACGCCCAAATACTCGCTGCCTGCCTGCCTGCGCCAACTTCTGCTTCCCAGTGCCACTCAGTGACTGCCGTCCAGCATGCGGTTGACTTTCTTGGTCGGAGCCGCTGCGGCCGCTCTCGCGAGCGCCTCGACCCTCACCCCGCCTGTCTTGCCGCTGATCGTGCGGAACCCATACCTGAGCACCTGGCTCCGGTCTCGTCATGCGCCGTGGGAGGAGTGGCCTATCTTTTGGACGGGAAACCACGTAAGTCTCTTAAGCCGTATACATCCGAGCAGAAAGCCTTCGTAGTAGAGAACAAGCAGCCTGAAGAGGGGACCCGGATGGGAATATGGCCGTGGTGCTAACGAATACACCCCGTCCAGGTCGGTTTCTCGATCATGGCTTCGGTGCCAGAGGCCGGCTATGTCTATCCGCTGCTGGGCCGCGCACACGACTCTCTGGGAGGCTCTCACGACTACAAAGTCGACTTCCCTGAGTACCTCGGTGCCACCTTTGACGCCTCCGTCACGAACCTCACCTACTCAATCCAACCTCCCAACGCGACCCTGCCCCTGACACTGACGCTGTCCTTCCTGTCTCCCATCACCCCGACCTCCACCCTGAGACAGTCACTACCGGCTTCATACTTGACAGTCTATGTAGAGGGCTCCTTCGACGTGAACCTCTACATCGATGTGAATGGGGAGTGGGTCACTGGGAACAGAGACAACGATATAGAATGGAGTCTTGAGGACACAGAGCCCAGCGCCGGTTCCGCAGCGGCTGCCGGGATCAAGTCGTGGAGGATACAACGCCGTACCCAGCAGCTGCTCACAGAGTTCGCTGATCGCGCCGAGTGGGGGACCCTCTACTTCTCGGCCCCGCAGCATGTCCAGCACGAGAGCGGTATCTCGGCTGTCCTGCGAAAGCAGTTCTCCTCAAAGGGCAAGCTGAGGAATAACATTGATGGCAACTTCCGCAGGGTCATGGACGAGGAGCCCGTGTTTGCCTTCTCCAAGGCGTTCAAGCTGGGTCCCTCGGGCAGATCTGTCGCCGAGGACGGCCACTTCCGCCAGGGCAAGGCCGACGTCAAGACCGACAGTGTCATGTTCACCTTCACCCTGGCGCAGGATCCTGTAGTACAGTTTGCCTCCGCGAGGGGGCTCACTTTTATGCGGCCCTTCTGGGCGACCTACTTCCCCACGAACCAGGAGATGATTAAGTATCACTACTCGGACTTTGCACAGGCCAGCGCCCTAGCGAGCAACTACTCGAGGCAGCTCGATGTCGACGCGTACGCCTCGGGGTCGTCCGACTATCGGGACATCGCAGCCCTGTCCGCACGCCAGGTGCTCGGCGCCACGCAGTTCTCGGGAACCCCCGACAACCCGATCCTGTTCCTCAAGGAGATCTCGTCCAACGGCAACTTCCAGACTGTGGACGTTATCTTCCCGGCCTTCCCCTTCTTCCTCTACACCAACCCCCGCTGGCTGGCCTATCTCCTGGAGCCCCTCCTGGAGCACATGGGAAGCGGCCAATATCCCAACAAGTACAGCATGCACGACCTCGGCTACCACTTCCCCAATGCTACCGGCCACAGCGATGGCAACGACGAGTTCATGCCCTTGGAGGAGTGCGGCAACATGCTCATCATGGGCCTCGCCCTGGTTAATGCCTACAAGTACGACACGCAGCCCGCCTTCTTGGCCACCCCGCCGCGCGTGGACACACAAGACAGCCCCCTCAAGGTCCAGCAGACATCCATAGTAGACGAGAACGGCATCGACCGGGCGTGGGGCTATGGCCAGGAGGACGGGGAGGGCGTCGGCACCACTGATCTCAAGCAGGCCCAGAAGTGGATCAGGAAGTCATATCAGCTGTGGAAGCAGTGGACCGTGTACCTCATCGAGGAGGCCCTCGAGCCCAGGAACCAGCTGTCGACAGATGACTTTGCCGGTTGGCTGCGGCTGCAGACCAACCTGGCGCTCAAGGGCATCATAGGAATTCGGGCCATGAGCGAGATCTCAGACATCCTTGGAGAGACCAAGGACGCCAAGTACTACCGCGACATCGCCGACGACTACATTGACAAGTGGCAAGGTCTCGGGCTTTCCAGGGACAAGCTGTTCCCCAAGCTCTCGTACGAATGGTACGGCGCCTGGACCACCATCTACAACCTCTACGCCGACTCGCTCCTCTGCTTCCACCTGCCAGACGAGTCTGCGACCGACACCAGCCAGGAGACACTACAGCCTGCCGGGTGGCCACAGCCGGAGCAGTCGCCCCTCAGAGACGAGGTGACACCCAAAAAGGGCTCGAGCTTTATTCCTGACTACGTCTACAAGTTGGCGAGCGACTGGTACTACAACGTGATGCAGAAATACGGCCTGCCCCTGGACAGCCGGCATCTGTACACCAAGAGCGACTGGGAGTTCTTCGCAGCCGCTGTCGCGAGCAAGCAGACGCGAACCGAGATCCTGACGCTGGTGGCCAAGTGGCTGAACGAGACGACGACAGGTAAGCATCTCCACTCCAAATCTTCCCTCCTCTCAACCTTACGGCAACCATGCTGATAGAGCACGTGTAACAACAGACAACCCATTCACGGACCTGTACGATACCGAGGGAACAGGTGGCTACCCTGACGGCCTGGGCTTCAGGGCTAGGCCCGTCGTGGGCGGCCACTTTGCGTTCCTCGCGCTCGAGAGGGCGTGTGGCGGCCAGGCCGCCGAGGCGCTGAGCTTCCTCGACGCCGCAGAGGCTGTAGAGCTTGACGTCAAGGCGCTGGTGGAGGATGAGAAGGCGTACGGGCTGAGCCAGATGGCGGAGATGGAGCTGTAGTGAGAGAACATGTCACATTATCTGGTCTGAGGAAAAATGGTATAGACAAGAAAAGAGGGGGAAAGCAGAGAGAAAAAGAAGAGAAAGAAGTCAATAGAAGGGGGGGGGGCAGGTTGGAAAGTCTGAGCAGCTGCCTGCCTGCCTTCTTTGGAATCTTTTTAAGAATAGAGGCAACAGCAGCAGCAAGCCTTTCCTCACTTTCAAATGACAGTTCTCCAATGTTAGAGCCTATTACTCCTCAAGATGCATGCTATGACCCATGCGGCCCTCCTCCTGGGAACTCTGGTCCCACTGATTCCAAATCTGAGGCTGAACAAAAAAGATAGTCCCACAGCCTTTCTTCTCCAAGCCTTATCACTGCCCTTGCCTGATGGCCATTCAATTTTAATTCATATTTAATTACCTGGGATATTACAAAGTAACCTCCAGAGAGCTGTGGTGCGATCTTCTGTACTATAACGTCATATTGCGACAGGCATGACAGGGCAGGGGGGAGCTCAGGCCTCACACAGCTGCTATGCTACTGTATCAACTTTTGATGGCCAGTGACTGACAGACTCGCCCTAGATCTGGGGACTGTGGGTCACTGGTGCTTGGGTGGCTGCAGAAGGGGGCTCCACCTGGCTGCAGTGGAGGAATGGAAGGGACTTCAGAAAATGAAATTCTGAGGCTTTCTAGGTGTGTTGGGAGGGACTTTGGGGGCAAAGGCGACATGGGTGACAGGGGGACAGGGCCAACCGAGGGGCCCACAGGGGTTGGGGGGTGAGGCATACAAGGGCCTGGTGACCCGCTCAGGGCGTCAGCTAGTCACCCTCATTGGTTGAAGCAGTATGAGGCACTAAGCTGCACAGACCACCTAGTGGTGCCTCCCTTTGCCATTTCTCGTTCCTGCTGAAATTTCCACTCTTTGCTTTTTTTGCTTGCTGACTTCCTCCTCTCCTCCCTCCCGCGCCTTCCCTTCCCAGCATCCCGACCCCAGAGACCAGAGAGGTCCATCCATCCATTTCACACAACCTCCCTCTCCCTCCTTGACAGTGCGATCAACTCTTTACTTTGTTCTTGTTGCACTCTTGTCCCCTCTCTCACACACTTTCCTCCCTCCCTCCCTCTCTCTCTCTTTGTGTGGAAGAAGAAGACAAGATCCGGTGGTGATTCAGTCCCTCATCACTATCATCGTCAAACAGCCACCCAGCTTTCTAAGCTGACAACCTTCCCAAGCGATACCCTTTTCTACCTTTGTACCTTTTTTTTTTTGTTCCCTTCTTCTCTCCACCAACACCAACCACTCCCGCCTTTGTTCTCTCGTCTGCACGCGCCCTGCTTTCTACCAACGCAGCCTTGCGCAACCAGACTTGAAAACCATTTTCCTCCTCATCGTCATCAACACCATCACTCCCTCTTCCAACTTTATCAAATCAATCATTCGCACGAAATGGCCACTACAGCCATGGACTACGAGGCCCCGGGCGGTGACCGCTTTGATGGTACGTTTGCATCCTGCCTTTTCTTGCCTCTCCACGGACTGTGCCTCGACGCACTTGACGCGACCATGTAGAGACGCGCAACGGCCGATCCGGCAACAAGTTGTGTACGATTGCTGACTTTACGTCCGTCTAGACGAGCCTCCCCGTTACGACCGCGACAATCGCAGCGCGTCTCCTCGCAGCGACGCCGGCAATGACGCTGGTCGCCGTCGCTCTGCTTCGCCTGGTAACGACCGGTAAGCTTCTTCCCCAAATGGCAACCCATCTCTCCTCCCCTGCTTATCCATCTGTCTTGTGTGATCGTAAGCTGACGTATTCTCTTTTCTTCTCCGTGCAGCGCTCCTGCCAAGACCGAGGACCGCGATCGCGACGACGACGGCGCTGTCAACCCTGGCTCCAACCTCTTCGTGACCGGTATCCACCCCCGCCTGACCGAGGATGAGGTCACCCGTCTGTTCACCAAGTACGGCACCGTCGAGAAGTGCCAGATCATGCGCGACCCCCACACCAAGGAGTCTCGAGGCTTCGGCTTCGTGAAGATGGTCACCTCTGACGAGGCTGATGCTGCCAAGGAGGGTCTGCAGGGTAAGGAGTTCGAGGGACGCACCCTTTCTATTGAGAAGGCTCGCCGTGCTCGACCCCGCACCCCCGACTCCTGGCAAGTACTTTGGTCCTCCCAGTAAGTTTTGACCACCCCCCTCCCTCCTTTTCTTTTCAGCCTGAAATATCTAATAATAACTGCCGCTGATACTTACTGAGCAGAAGAGCCTCGTGGCCGATTTGGCGGCGACCGCTACGGCGATGATCGCCGCCGCGGTGGCTTCGGCGGTGGCTACGGCGGTCCTCGTGGTGGTGACCGCTACCGTGACCGTTACCGTGACCGCTACGACGACCGCTCCCGCGGATACGGCGGTGACCGAGGCTATGATGACTACGACCGCGGCTACGGTGGTGGCGATCGCGGCTACGATCGTGGCGGCTTCCGTGATGACCGCCGTGGTGCCGGCGGTGGTCGCGACTACGACGACCGTGGCGGCATCGACCGGTACGCCGGTGGCCGCGATGACCGCTACGGCGGCTCTCGTGGCGGCGGCGGTGCCGGTGGCTTCGACCGCTACGATCGTGGCGGCGATCGTGCCCCGCGCGACGGCCCTCCTCCCGCTGGTGGCTACGGCGATGGCGCGTCTCGCTCTGATGGTCGTGGAGACACCTACGGTGGTATGCGTGACTCTTACCCCCGTTATGGTCGTGACTGAACTCTCTAGGTGGCCGTTGAGCGGGCGACCTCTGAGCTCCTCCGAAGCTGCCAACAAAATTTCGTACGTGGTAGGTCCTTCGCCTCGACGACTTGCGGTGTTTGTGTAAGTTTTCATCGGGATTCGGTCTTTTTATTCGGTCGATTATTGGGAATGGGAAATCTGGTCGGAAATCGAAAAAGTTTTGCGGACATGGAGTCACTTTTCGGCACAACCTCCCTCTTAGTTAGGCACTGCGCGACTGGGCCTGCTACTTTGTCACATCTCTGCAATGGAGATTTCACACTTTAATTTGCCTGCCCTCTTCGCGCGGTGAGACGACATGGGCCTCGTCTTGGGTCTATTAATTTCCTCTCTCTCTCTTCTCTTCTGCGAATACGACTCGAATTCCTGGGGCTTTGCGGCGGCCGCTCTTCCCTCGGGCTCGGATCGACGAGGGGAGATGCCCTCAAGAGATGTCTCTTACCTTTGCACCTCAACCTCACCAAGCAGCACCAGAGCTGCCTGCACCCAGAGTTTCTTCTTGTCCTGCTGCACCTGTACGATCTTCAGTCTTTCGTCATCTTCCACTCCCTCGCCCAACCTTTGCTTGGAACCATTTCGGCATTTTGAGACAGGGAACGACATCGCAATTCTCTTTTACGAAAATTCTGGGAGAGGTGGACGTCCAACAGATAGCGCCCAAACTTGACTCGGAGCTCAACAGAACTCTCTCCTGACAACCAACTGTGCCCACCCTTCTCGAATGAATGACAACCTGAATCAGCAAACAAAGCGCATCAAGGTACAGCCATCTTAAAAACCAAAAAAAAAAAAAAAAAAAAGGAAAATGAGGAAGAAAAAGAAAGAAAGAGGGAAAACAAAGGGGAAAGAAAGAAGGGAGACGAAAGAAGAGACGAACCCTCTAGTCGACTTGATCAACCTGATTTGCCGTATCACGCTCTCAATAACTGCGAAACATCATGCGAACTATGACGACGAAATCAATCTGGCCATGATTGCCAACATTCCAACGTGTGCAGGTCTGCAAAAAAAAAAAAACCCCCAAAAAACCTGTCATTGTGGCTTCGGCGGGCCTGTCTGCGCCTGTTTGATCTCCGAACTGGTCAATCAGTCCGTCTGGTCACGATTTGTCAGGGTGAACAGCACTTTCGCCAGATGACACGAAAAGACCTAAGACAATCGCGCGCACAAGAACCCGACGGGGCAAGGGAGACAAAGAAAAAGAACAACAAAAAGTACGCGCGCACATATCTGGCAGGCCTCGCAGCGGCTAGTGACAGGTGACTCCCAAATGTACTGGACGTGCGGTCCTCCTTTTACTGATACGAGGTCTTTTCGTCTCTAGGGGTTGGCCACGGAATTCAACGGGGGAGGGGTATTGGGGGCGTCTCGCCCAGGACTCCGATCTGCACCAGAATGTGCGATCTGACTTTGGCGGCAGGACGCATGCGCATAGGATGTGTATCCTACCCTCCAAATGACAACTGTTGGCAGTGAGTGGCTCCGAGCTGAGACTGGCATGCTGCACGTTTTCGACACTATTGAGCTTGGAGCTCCGTCATTGGTGAGTTTGTCGGGTTACACAGCATTACGGTGAAAATTCTCATCAAAATTCTCGGGAGTGACGGATCCTCATTTGCTACACAAACACAAACGCCGCCCCCTGGGAGGAGGGGTGACTAATTTGAGGAGCAGCAGCAGCAGCAGCAGCATCTTGGCCTTTGGGAGGGGTTGGCTCGGTCCCCTGTCACCACAGAGATTTCGTGTCCAGCTTGTCTCTATCCCAACACCAGGCCAATCTGCTGTACCCATGACACAAACAAATGTCCAGAGGGATGTTGGGACATTCTACTGTTGTTGTTGAGTGCTGCGATAGAATCTCAGGTAGGGATCCGAGTGTAGGTCTTGCCAGTCCTGCTCCGGCGCAGCAGCAGACTGGACTTCCTTTGTTTCCCTTCTCTCACACACACTCTCTCTTTGTTTCAATTCAAACAATGACTTGGTTCATGACGGAGCCCTCAGTTTCTGTCTGGTCCTCTCCTTTCTTCCCTTCTCCCTTTGCCTGCTTGCTGTCTGTCTGTCTGTCTTTCACGATCCCTCTTATTTTATCTCGGCCGCCTCGAACATCATGAATGGAGACAAAGCCTTGTTGTTGTTCTCGTCCCCAGACTGGGAGAAGCCTTCCTCCAAGCTACCTTCCGTATCGTACATCGTATAGATTGATATATATATGCGAGTCCGTCGACCCTGGGCCTTGACACCTCGGCCTCGGGCTCGAAAATGAAATTTGAATTGACTAGGCTTAACACCGGAAACTGAATTCCTCGTTGTTGTGATTTTTCTATCCGTGATACAAGATCTCTTTTTTTCCCCCTCCTTCCCCCAACACAACAATGTCTTCCCTACCACGCAGAAGAAGAGCTGGCCTCCAGAAGGTCAAATGGCCATCCTTGCTACAGCAAGGAGTAGCCAGACAGTCCCCCTGGCTGCATGAGTACATCTCTGAGAAGCACCCCTTTTCTCCTTCCTCCGCCTTGCCTCCAATTCGGGCCATTCAGGGGCGACACGCTGTCCTCTCCTTACTCGGCTGGGCCCTCTCCTATTTCACAGACGACAGCGTTGGGTGAGCTTAGTAGTAGTCCTGATGCTGAATATGATGCAGATATTTCTGAAACGTCCCTCTCGACAGTGGATTCTCCAAAGGGGTCTGTCGTTCCTGGCGGCCAGCTCTGGAGCAGCAGGCCTGCTGATAGTCCAGCGACTAATCACTACACCACTGCGCGGTCCACGGCGCCTCTTGCGTCGAGGCCGCCGCCGTCTGCCACACAGTGGAGCCCGCCCGAGTCATTCTCGCCGACCGCGTTCCTGACGGCTAAATACTTGACCCACGGGACACAGGCCTTCACTGACGACGACTCCTCCGCCACCACCACCACCACCACCACGACCGACCTCAACGGCCTCCGTGCACAGGTTGCCCAGCGCGACTCGACCATCAAGAACCTTCAAGCACAGCTCCGCGCTGCCGGCACCAGGCAACCTCAGCCTCGAGACGCAAAGGGACGTTTTGCGTCGCCGGGTGTTCCGTCTCCTGCTGGTAATAGTAGCAGCAGCAGTAGTAGTAGTAGTAGTATCAGTAGGAAGAAGAAGGCCACCGCCACCACCACCGGTCGTGTCCAGCGTTCTGGGCGGCAGCGGAAGCGGCGGCAGCGGCGCCGTCGGACGCAGACGGAGCTGCTGATGGAGGCGGGGATCATGTTTGGGTATGTTGACCAGATTCCCAATGTGAGTCATGTGACGGGGGAGCCTGTTGTGATGGAGGGAGCACTTCAGGGGAGGAGGGGAAGGATAGGGGGAGGAGGAGAGCATGCGGAGTTGTGGACTGATGGGTCTGAGAATGAGGTCAAGGTCTGGGCGAGGGATCTGGTGGGCGACATCTGGAGGAGGAACAAAGGTGAGGAGAAGTGTAGGGACAAGAGGTTAGACTTGGTCTTCTTTTTCTGTTATTTTTTTTTTTTAAAAAAATGGTTTTTCTTCATTACAGTATGATGAATAGACATCATTTCTTTTTGGAAGGTTTGAGATATTCTCTCTGTGAAAAATGCTGTTGATTCTGGTATGCCTTCACCATGAACGAACAACGTCGACATTTGCCGTATGTGTGTCAGCCCCAGAGCCGAGTTACCTACCTCTTGTGTAAGTGCCATGTCTCAAAGAAGGACAAAGAAAAAAGAAGAAAAAAACTACAATAGTGCCTGTTGACTCCTTTTTCCTTTTCCTTCCTCCCTTCGCTTTACTTCCGGATATAGATGATTTGCTTTGTGGTTGATGCTGCGGAAGGACTTGTGTCATCAATGAAGCTCCACGGCACAAAAACAATCGAAGTCCGTCCCTCTTTGTCTATCTCGGACAGACCGCCAACACCGGAAAACGATTCCTGGGGATAGATGTCATTTATTTGCTGAAAGGATCACTTTTTCTTCTTCTTTTGCTTCCTTGCCTCACTTTCAATGTTCAGTCTTCTCTTGTTTCCATGTGCAGGTTTTCGAATCTGCGTGGTAACTTCGGGCAGCAAGCACAGTGAATTTTCTCTTTGTGCCTCTACCACCGAGTCGACAGTTTCTCTCTCTTCTTTTCTCGCAAAGACAAATTTACTTATGACATCTACCTACCAAGCAAAAGCCTGTCAGTTGAATAAGAAACCCTACCTACCTACCTACCTCACCAGAATGTCTCGAGAACCCGTCTTCGCAGGCTACCTGGGCGAGGACGACCTATGGTACCTCTCGCCCAAGGCAGCACAGAGGAACAGTACCACAGTCGTGAGGGCCTACGACGACATCCGAAATAACAACACCAACACCACGACCACCAAGTACGGCTCATCTTCTTCCTCCGATGCGCCAGCCACCGCCCCAGGCCAACAGCGCGTCCAGCTCTACAGGCGGAAGACGGGTGGATACCAGCCCGTCGTGGTCAGTGTCGAGGACCGACGCCGTGGCAGCATCAACAGCAGCAACAGCATCAGGTTGATGTTTCAGAACCCGCGCTCACAAACGGCAGACTTGTGTGACTGGGTCGGGCCGCGGGATGGGCTCACCTTTGAGACGACGACGACGACGACAGCTGCAAATGCGGTGGCGGGGACGGTGGCAAAGAAGGGAGGACAGACGGAGGTCGTTGTCAGGTTTCATGCCATTGATGAGGAAGGGAAGGGGGCTTTCTACTTTGTGGATCGGGAGAATCATGTTCACGAAGAGAAACCGGCTGAGGATGTGGTAGTGGTGGAGTATCGGGCAGCCTGGAGGGGGAGGTCTGCTCGGGGCCCGCCCATGACGCCGTATCCATCTGGTGCTGTTCCTTCTTCTTTTCCTCATGAACAGGAAGGGGAGGCGTCAGCAGTGAGAGAGGATGTAGAAGAAGAGGAGAACGACGACGGCGAGGAGGAGGAGGAGGAGTCGTCCTTACAAGATGCGCATACGGGCGTCAGCAGGAATCTCGACGGCACAGGATTCATCCCTAAGCGCGTCGGCCGCTATATCCGGTTCCAGGACCCAGCAGATCCGTCGTCTACCGTGCTGTATGACCAGGTGCGCCGCGATGTTGGGGTGAGCTTCGCGGTGACTAGGGCGGACGAGGACAGCACCACCACCACCACCACCACCAGCCACAGGCCAAGAGACGTTCTCCAGTTCGTTGTGCTAAACGATGACGATGATGATGACGACGACAACGATAGCATTGATTGGGGATCCGTGGTTAGCCCGACGACGTACTATATCGATAGCGAGGATCATGTCTACAGGACGAAGCCGGGGCGGGCTAGGGTCAAGGTGGCTGAGAGGGCTGTGGTGCCGCTTGCTGCGCCTCCTAAGGGGATGAGGTCGCATCTGCCGAGAAGGGTGCTAATCAAAGAGGAGAAAGAAGAAGAAGAAGAAGACGATGATAGTATGTCTTCTGAGGAGGAGAAGAAGATGCCTGGGGTGTTTGTCGATGAGGAGGGGAACAAGGTTTTGGTCGACGAGGAGGGCCTGGTTGATGATCGACAGCGGGATAGTAATAATGCTGGAGGAGCAAAACCAAAAGAGGGAGGAGGAAATAGCCAGGGCACGAGCAGCAGCAGTCCAAAGCCTTCGCACCCTGCACCACAACCACAGCAACAGCAAGATTATCCCGTCAGGCGGTCATCACCACAGCGGGCCAACAGACCACGCCGTCTCCCCTTCAACCCATCCTATCCAGCAGGCCTAGCCGATATCAGAGCCAAGGCCAGGACAAGGCCGACCCAACGACAGCCGACGGACGGTATGGGCCCGATTCGTGGGGATCCGAGGCTGTATGTCCCTTCGGCGGCGAGACTGCGGGCGAGGAATCTTATGCGGATCATTGAGTGGTCGACAGAGAGGCGGCGTGAGTTCGATCGGATGGAAGAGGAGGGAGCTAGTGGTGGAGGAGGAGAGGAAAGCAATAATAGTAATGACGAGGAAGAGTGTTGATGAGCGTGTTTGGGGTGGCTTCTCTACTCTGCGCGGCAGAGCGTTTGGACTTGCTTTTCTAATACTTTGGGTACTATCAATAGTCAATAGTCTGTCATTTGGAACATCTCTCACCTTGAAATCTGCCCAGCCTCATTATGAGCACTCTCCTTGTGCACGACTTCTGTTGTAGAAGTCTCTCTGGAGATATCACAGGCTCATGCAATGATCTGTGCATCGCTTCGTCCCGCTGCGGACGGCGACTCGCATCACCACCATCACCATACCTCTTGGATAACTCCTCCCCTCCCGCCCTCTCGCCCAACGGCTCTCGCCATACCTGCTCCTGGTTCAGCTTCCAAGGCAACACCCCCTCCCTCCTGTTCACCCAGCAAGGGTCCCACCCCATACACACCTCTGCTCCCATCTCCCCAAACCGCCACTTCATCGTGACTGTCCTGTCGTTCAGGTTCGCAGGGTAACGGACCACAGGCTCGTTCTTGGCGCCGACGGGGTCCGCCTGGGCTAGAGCTTGGGTGTCTGCCAGCATCGCAGCCCTGAGAAGCGTCTCGGTGAACCAGCAGGAGGACGAGCAGGAGGAATTCTCCTTTCCTAATTTTGCTGCTGCTGCTGCTGCTGCCGCTGCTATTGGGCCACGGATGAGGAGGGCACGGCTGTTGGCGCGGCACACGGCGTTCTAGTGGTAGGAGACGGTCTTGTCGACAGCGACACTCGGGGCTCAGCCATGCACAACAAAAGCTCACTCTCTTGCGGCGCGGGCTAGTGTTCTGATGGATTTGTTGCTGCCGAAGACGATGTATGCGGTGACAGTAGGGGAGCAATAATTTTCTCCTTTTCCTCACTGCCTGCTGGTGTTTCTACTTCTTGGGAGGAAGAAAGACGAGGAGGCGGCGGCGGAGGAGAAGGAAGCAGCTTGGCCGAGGTGATGAGTCCCACGGGGGCAGTCTGCGCGATCGCGGCTGTCACGTCGGCGAGCGTGGCTCCTAGAGGGAGGTTGTGGATGTAGACGCCGCGGTAGAGGTTGTCGCCGTAAGGAGAGGGCTCGCGCGGGTCATGGGTGGGCACGCGTGGGATGCGGCGGAAGGCCAAGGGTTGTCTGCTGGTCATGTCGATCTCTGCGCGGCGCTGGGCCCATGGTTGCCATTTGGGACCTCTCCTTCTTGTCGTCCCTGCCTTGCTGCCGGTGCTGCGGATGGATGGGGCAGTGCTGGCGGTGATGGCAGTGGAAGGAAGTGGCTGCAGCAGGAGGAGGAGGAGGAGGGCGCCAACCACAAGGGGGATCTCGTCCATGCAGCCGCGAGGGCAGTCAGGGCGCAGAAGTTGCACCTCGTTCTTTTGACAACCATGAACAGAGGAGACTGTATCCTGAGCAGGGCGAGCTGGTTGTTGAAGGGGAGATCATGTCGTGCGCTCATGTTCAAATGCACAGTGTTTTCATCCTCGAACAGGAAGGCGATGAGCAGGTGCTTATGTAATCAATCACCTCATTTACATCTCCAGACTGAATTTCTCTCTGTTTCTCTTGATCGATCCTTACCATATCTACTCCTGCAAATTGGATCAATTGCTTTCGAGTTGGGATTTCAATGTGCCTACACCTTGAGAGAGACAATTCTTGCACCAAGCAATTTCGAACATCATGATGGGTCCTACTTCTTTCATCGGAGCCTATGAGTGAAACTGCAACCTGGAACCGAGGCGTAGATGCTGTCGAGGCTGCAGAGCATCGCCAACACAACTCTGATATACACAGTAACCACTTGGGACTCTCTCCATATATCAGGAGTGTGTGAGGAATGAGGAATAAAAGTTATCAGTATTTATTTTTATGTTATAAAGGAGGACATTGTGGCCACTGCACTCTGAGATCCATGTACATCACGGGGAAGTCAAGGGTTAGGGTAATAGGCTTGAAGTTAGTAATCACAACCAACCCAATCCGACCTCATCTCATCCAGCAACTGCCTCACTCACTCCAGCCACACCGAGCCTCGCACCCTGCTGCCTTGATCCATATCTAAGAGGCCTCAAGAGGGTTGGAACAAGCATCAAAGTCACCCCCACTTGTCTCCCGTCTCAGCCACGATGGGGAGCCCTCAGACGATCTCAAATCCTCGCAGAATCCTGGCCGTGGCGCTGGACTCAGACACAGAGCAATTAAGCCGCGTCGTCAAGGGTGAGTCGAAATTGCATTGTCATCCAGACACAAGGCAGAGATACAGCCCTCGATCCATCTCGATCCATCTCCCTCTCTCCATCTCTCCCCTCTCCAGTGATGATGACCAATTTTCCCCACATTAACACACAAGTAAAACTCATCAGATCTGACGGGAAAGACCCCCGAATCAGCGTCGTCATCTTCACTGGCCGGGACGACACACGATCTCGACCTAAAGACAGCCTACTACACCACCACAGTCCCCATATGGCTCGATTTGATCACCACCCCGTCCGAGTGGGCCACCACCTTCCTCTCCGACGAGGCGAGGGAGGTCCTCGAGGTCCTGGGCGGCATGGTCGTCGTCTTTGCCATTCCACCACCACCACCACCCACTGCCAAGGACGCTGCAGAAGAAGAAGGCCAGGCCAAGGATATCATTAAAGAGGTCGGGAGGGTCGTCAGGGAAGGGCTCGGCGGGTGGGAATGGGACGGGGTCAGCCTGGCCGTCGGGGTGGGCGAGGTGGCGCACCTGGACGACCTGGACGTCTGGGATGAGGTCTGCGGGGATGCAGGGCTGGAGTTTGTGCATGCTCCCCCTCATCATCACCATCCTCAGCCTCGTTATCAGAAGGGGAGGCGAGGAATGAGTTTGGTGGTAAGCTAGGGCTCTCCTTGATCCAGGTCAAAAGAGACTAGTTACTGACAGCATTGTTTTTCGCTGCAGAAAAGATTGGCATCCCTCGTGTCCTGGAGGCACTGCAGTCCAACGACTGGGCATCGGCCCTCACAGACGCCGATGGGTTGGGGGAGGAGAAGGAAGAGGAGGAGGACGGCGATGAGCTCGACCTTGACGACATGAACTTTGGGTTCGACAGGGAGGACTTTGAGGGCCTGAAGAAGGCTATATGGGAGGCCCAGATGGAGAGGGAAGAAGCAGGGCACGAGGAGGGCGGTCACGGCACGACGGAAGGAGACAAGATCTCGTCTCCTGGCGACGGCGATGGCGACGACGTCGAGAAGGTCGAGCAGATGATGCGCAAACTACAGGCGGTCAGGGACATGAGTGCCGGCCTGCCCGAGGAGCAGAGGAAGCGGATGGCCGCGAGGGCCGTGGGCGAGGTCATGAGGGATCTGTAATATCGCCAAAGGGATCAAGCATACACGATCAAGTTGGCATATTACGACACGGCTCAAGTGCTTGGAATACATCACGGGGGAAGAGAAAAAAGCAGCAGCAGCAATCCCTCTATCTCCATACTGGATGATGTACACGCTTCCATCACTCGGACTGGGACTATGAATATTGAATGGCGGTTCTACTACATCAACAACAAAGCGCTGCGCTTCTCCCTCGACCCTCGACCCGTCTAGCACTGGCTGGTCTTCCCAAGCTTGTTCGACCACACAAAGATGCCATCATTCATCTTCAACTAAGGAGGTCCTCCAAGCAAGGCCCGCATCGATAAACTTACGACTCTTGAGTTGTACAGCTGAGGTGGGACAACAAACGAACGGACGGCCGGCCAATGCTCCCCACTACGAACCTCTGGTCGGACCCCCGTCGCCAAAAAAAAAAAAAAAAAAAAAAAAAGTTCGCTGTTGTCCGTGTCTGTCTCAGTGGAGTCTGCTGATAACTTCCGGTCAGTCCCACGAGATAAGCGTCTCATTCATGCGGTGACTGGGCGTGGAGCGTTGTGGCACGAGAAGTTACGTCGTGTTGTTGTTTGGGGCACGTTTCTTTCTTTTTGTCCCCGTCCCGTTGGCCATGCGAAGCCACAACCATCTGCTTGTCAGACGATACACCACACCATTTTAGAGAATTCCCCATGTGATGTTGAGAACGGCATTGCTAGTTCGACACAAGAGAAAGTGATGATTTCCCAAAGGCTACCATTACATTGTCGTGTGTGTGTGTATCACCCTGGGTCCTCCTTTTGGCGCTCCTAACTTGTGATCTGTCAGAAAAGGACCTCCTACGTTGGCCACACCATCATTCTGACCTGCTTATGTGTGTGTGTGTGCGCGCGCGTTTCCTTGGCGACGTTTAAAGAAAAAAAAAAAAAGGAAAGGAGGGTCACGAGGCCAGACACACCTGCCCTCGCCCGACGCAACACACAATGCAAGCAGCCGCGGCATGAAGCTGACCCTCGTACGACGGTGATGTGACCTGATCCCGCAGCTACCCCGGAAAGGAGCAAGACGCTTGTTGTCTTCGCCTTTCCCATCAATGACACCTCTCTGTGTGTCTCTCTCCCTCTCACCGCTATCTTACCTCTGATCCTTGATCTCGAATGTCACAAGGACAATTCGTGCCGTCTCTCGTATGTTCGCAAATGGAGAAGGAGGAGGAGTCGCCGCCCTTGGTTCTAGACACGATAATATGGTCACACAACATCACAAGCAAAGAAAAAAATAGAACCGAGACGCCAAGACCTGCCAAGTCTCAGACAAGAAGGGGTCAAACAAAAGCTGAATAATAATTAGTCTGACCTGCTTCGGTGGCTTGACTTCTTCTCAAGGGGGAGCCAGACAACAACCAGCGTTCGTTCCCGCCTCGGTCGATGTATCACACGAGGAGGGCCGTGGTAGGACGACGGTGAGGAGAGAAAAAAAGGCGGAGGGGATGAGGAGTAGGACGAAATCAAGGGCACAGGCGGCGTGTGACCCTTATTTTCAGCTTGACGCGGGAATTCTCCTTCTCCTGCAGCTCCTCGGCGTTCCACGTTGCCAGGCCGCTCGCGCCGCCACCACTGTTCGTCTTCGGAAATCAGATATCATAAAAAGAGAAAAATGAAGCAGAACAAAGGAAGGGTACCTTCGTTAACGACTGACATACCTACTTGATCATTTGTGAGACAACCAATGTGTTCCCGGCCCGACAACGCGCCACACCCTTTTTTCTTTTCCGTTCCCGAACGCCCGCGATATATTGAGCGTGTACACAGTACATACACACACAAACACACTTGTACACATACCATGTTACATCAGAACCTGGTAATCTTGGCCGAGATCATGATACTAGAGGAGAGAGAGAGCTGAATACCTCCCGCCTGGTCTCATGACGGAGGCGCCGCCATCGCTGCCCGTCACATCTCATTCTCTTTCTCTCCCCTTCCCCCTTTTTTTTTTTATGTCCTCTTTGTAAGACATGATTATGTGTATGTATGATTTGTGTGTCGTGGTTCTGTGTTAACGGGCAGGCTAGAATTTTGGGGGCCCAGATCGGCAAAGGTGGGAGGGGTGGCTTCCAAGGTTGTCGGACAATGGGTGGCTGCTGAGCCTTTTCTTGTTTCCCCGATCTGACATGCATGGCGATCACCCAATCTCCTTTTCTCTACAAGGGGGCCAACTATTGCGGCCGGCTGGCACGGAACTGGTGACACCGATTTGGTGTAGTGGAATGGAGAGAGATAGGAATCGATGTGCTCTCTCTCTCTCTCTCTGCTTCACTTGTCACCCTTGTTTTCGGAAACTTGTTTCTTTTCTTTTCCTTTCTTGCATCTTTTTGTATTCCTTCTGTGGACTTGGCTTTTATTTATTTATTTTTTTTGGGGGGGAAGAAGGGAATAAGGAGAAAAGAAAGTGGTGGGACGGGACAGGAATCAGGGGAAAAAAAGTAAGACAGAGGCTGGACGGAGAAAGGAGGGAGGGACGGAACCTCGCATCGGGGCGAGTTGGTTGGTGGCTTTAGATGCAACGAAAAGAAGGCCTTCCTGCAGCATCGGGTCACACGAGATTCAGCAAGTAACATAGAGTGTTGATTATCGCTTGGGCTTAGGGCTAAAGCAGGCTGTGGGCTGACAAGGCGGTCTGTTTTTTTTTTTTTTTTTTTTTTTTTTTTGCCTTTCTCCTTTTTCTGTCTTTTTCTTTTTGGTGTTGGTCCGACGGGAGAAAAAGCACACCACCCAATTCCGCTCCCCCCTTGTCCCCCCCTTCCCCATTACTACTGGCAGAGTTCATTAGTTGTTTGCTGGGGATCTCGATAACCGTTCAAGGATGCAGGTGGTGACTGCGCGACAAGGACGGGAGATTGGGAGAAAAGATGAGGACCAATGATAGCCCTCTGATTGGGATTTTTTTTCGTCTCCAGAGGAAAGGATTTATTATTATTATTTATTTATTCGTTTGATTGATCTTCCCGTTGATCCCGTTGGTTGTTTGGTAGGCAACACACACACTGTCCATAGAAACATGGCACACAGACACTCAACAGAGGGGCCATGCATCATCAGAAGGGAGTACCAACAGCGAAGATCAATGCCACCAGTCCCAAAGAGCAAGGGAGCGTCATCATAAGCAGAGATAAACGTTGCTATCGCCAGCGTTTCGGGGTGGTCTAGGCCTGAGTGATCAGCAGCAAACAAACGGTCAAGTGGCCAACCACAGTTTATCCCACACACACGCGCACGCACGCACACACCACCACCACCCTGTGAGACCTGGGATAAAACACAGAGCCAGAGTCAGGAGAAAAGTGTGCGTTGTCATGGGTGGATCAAAATCCAATATGATAGATCTCCAGTTTTGGGTTTGTCTACGTTACGTGTTGTTGTTGTATCTCGCTTAGAGAGAAGGGGAGGAGGAGGAAGGAGAAAGCCATGTGATGTTGCAGAAGGCAGATTCGGGAGTAACAATTTAGAGAAGAAAAAAAAAGAGAGACCTGCATGCACCTTGGGAAGCTGTGTGACCTCATGACGCTGCTGAGGGTGGTTGGGTGGACAGCATTAAAACGGAAGAAAATCAACATGCATCTTGTATCATGCGCTCCCCACCGACAGGAGAGGGAATACAAGAGCTTTGATTACTCAAATATGCTTAATTATAGCCATGGGCGTGCTAATCAAGAGGAGAAACATCCAGAACCAAAACAATGGATCAATAATTAACTGAATGGCTGGGGGTTGAATATGTTTATTGTACTTTTGATTGACGCTCCGAACCCCAGCCGGAGCCTTATTGTTGTCCTCTCCCTCTCCCAACTCCGTTGGTATATGCCAAGTATCATCTACTATCTCAGAATCCTTTTACCTGTGTGGACATGCCTCATCTATGAAAGGACGTAGGCACACGGCTCAAGCGCTCCCCTCGTATTCTTCCTTGCCCCTTCGCCATCCTTCCTCTGAGACAAATCCCATGCCAATGCCCAAGGAAGGAAAGTAGCCATCATTGCATGACCGAGAAAGAGAAAGAAAATGAATCCAAGACAAGCGGGCCGTGTCTCCTCTTCTCTCGCCCTTGTAATCCCCTTTCCGAGGTCCTGTTGGACAATAAAAAAGAAGGGGAAAAAAAGAAGAAAAACAAAAACCAGCGAAATTGGCTATACCTACTAGGGACGCAACCAAGAAAGAAAACAATATGATTATCATTCTTCTCTCTCTCTCTCTCTCTCTCTTCTCATCTCTCTATTTCTCCTCACCGCTCTTTTGGTCCGAGGTATCCCTCGAGCTATCACACGAGGTCTCTTGATCATTTCTTTTTCTTCTTGTCCCCCTCTCTTCCCAGCCGTTTTGTGATAGTTCAGTTTTTCTTCTCCTTCCCTTGCACAGGTCACGGGTCCGTTAGCCAGTCATCTTCCTGTATGGAGCTCGTGAAAGAAGGCGACGGCGCTATGCGATGCAGGTCTCGGCCAGTCTTGCGATGCTAAGCCAGGCTTGGAAGCCTCGGGCAGCGAGGACGCGCGGGGGCCGGTGATGATCTGTCTCTCGTTTTCTTGTCCCCGTTCCATTCTCATCCTCTCATTCATCCTCGTCCTCGTCCTCGCCCTTCTCCTCAAAAGTGGTGGCCCCCATTCTATCATCCTTTTTTTGGGGAAGGGGGGAAACAAAGGATCCCGTTGGGGACCGCCCCTCCTCCTCGTCCTCCTCCTCCTCCTCGACCCTCGTCCGTTCCAAGCTCATGCGTTGTCCCTCCTCGATTCAAGTCTTCCTCGTATTTCCTCTCAGCCTCACTCAAACGCCGCCAACTGTCTCAGAAGAAGATCACTTCCCCATTTGCTGGCCCCTTTCCCCGTCCGCCGTCCCATCCATCCCGCACCACCCCGGCGCAAGGGATTTGGACCGTCCCGTGGCCACCGCCGCCGCCGCCGCCGCCAAACCATTTCAGAGCACGCAATCCTGCCTTGTCTCACTTTTTTGATGGGAGCTCATGGGAAGAAAGGAGGGGAACAAAGGAAAAGAAAGGTAGGGAGGGGGACACAAAGGGAAAACTACCCGTTCGCATCTCGTCCGCTCCGTTGTTTTTTTTTTTTTTTTTTTTTTTTCATCCGCCCTTGTTGCCCGACCCATTCGATATGGAGAGTGAATGGGACAGGGCAGGACAGGTGCAGCCGAGAAAATAAAGGAGGAAAAAAGAACCACATCATCACACATGATTTCCTTTTGTCTCGTGGTCCAGCAAGCATGGATCACGGCTCCCCCCTCACCTTCCCTCCTCGTTCTCCCTCCTCTCTTGTGTGTATGTATGCAACCCTCGTGTCGGTGTTTCTGGAACCCTTCGGTGTGGAGGATGCTGTAATTACCCATTGCCGGCACAGAAAACGAGCGGCTCTCCTTTGACATCCTTCCCCCTCACCGAGCATGTACCAGCGAGTCCTGACGTATTATAGCGGTAGGGGTGTAAGGAAAAAAGAAAAGAAAAAAAGGGGAAAGAAAGGGAACAGAGGGAGCCGACTCACCTTGACGTTGATCACTGTGGATTGATTCACCCACCTTACCCTACCTTCCTCCTTCTCCCGCCAGTCCTGGTCCTTTCCCTCTCCCTCCCTCCCTCTCTCTCATCTTTGTTCAAGATCATTCACTTTTGTCTGTTTTTCTGTCTGTCAAACCCAGACATATCAGAATAACACGAGACCCTCGTATGACAGTCTGGCCATCTGATGCTGTCATATGACAACGTGGTCTTGAAGTCCACCAACCTACCATCGTACTTACCACACCTTCTGCGGTAGGAGTAGGTACATACGTAAATACATACATACATACATCCTGATATAACCCCAGCCAGGATGAACAAGACCCCCCACCCCCCTTTGAGTCGGTGGCGCCCACCAGATAGAGTCCTTTCCCTCTCCTCAGCTGAAAGATTCGAGCCAACGTGGCGTTGGCGTTGCTCTGCACCGGCTCACATGTCGAACAAGGGCGGCGGGGCCAGACAATAGGCGATCACTTTCCAGCAACTCCTCCGTCCCTAGTCAACAGGGTTGAGAGAGAGAGAGAGAGAGAGCCCTGGAGACAGGAAGAGGGAGGAGAAGAGTGGGAAGAGGGGAGTGAGGAGGATTCAACTGCTGGAAAACAATCAGTCCTTGATTTGTAAACAATTATCATACATGTCACTTAATAGTCTGATACTTACGTCTTGTTTGGGAAAAGGGGGAGAGAGCGAGAGACAATGAACGAAAGGGCGGCGTAAGCGAGGATGAAAAGGGAAACTGTGTATGTACGTGATGTGTCAACTTTTCATTGTATGCCCAGTAGTTATATTGGGAAGGGTTTTGCTATTCAAAGGTGAGAGACTAGCACGTCTCTCCCTCCCTCTCTCCCTCCCTCTCTCTCTCTCTCTCTCTCCCTCCCTCCCTCTCTCTCTCTCTCTGTGTGTGTGTGTGTGTCACTCAAGGCGACTGACTATATATGGTGACCGCACCGCTCGCAAGGCTCTTAGTCCTCACCTCAGAAAGTGACTAGTCTGTTGACAAGAAAAGAAGACAGCCAAGACAGACACAGACACAGACACAAACACACGCACACGTGGCGGTCAGGTCAGTCAGTACACGTAACAATACTTCATGGCATATGGACATAGACATGGCCCACTCCCCTCTCATACTATCTGTGTCTGTGTCCCGTGCGTTGTGAGGGTAACCTGGCCAGGGAGGTTGTGATTACGGTGTGGTTCGAGAACCTGGGCAGGAAATCCATCCTGTCAGATATCGACTTTTCTTTCTTATTTTTTGTTTTTTTTTTTTTTCCTTTTCTTTTTTCCTCAATGCAGGATGGCGGAGCTTTCCCTCCCTCGTATTGTGCCCCCTCACCCCCCCCTCTCCTTCTCCGTTTGTTCCCCATGCTTTGCTTGATTGTTGTCGTTTGTTGGTGTCTTGGCCCTGGGAGGGAATAAGGTGGTGGGAATCAATCCACCAACGTGCATGCACATGCACGCATCAAACCCCGCCGCCCTTCCTTCTCCCCCTATTCCTACCCCCACCCCTGGTGTTTTGTTATTGTTCCTCTGGTCCAATCTCGGGAAAAGGTAGCCCTGTAAATAATACTATGTAATGTTGTAAGTATACTATAGTAACCATATAAAAAAAAAAAAAAAAAAAGAAGGAGTCTTAGTAGTCAACGGCCCAGACTCCTCCAGACCCCAGCAGAATCATTTCTGGGTTGGCTGGGGGAATCGAGAGGGTCCACAGCAAAAGAGACTGGGCCTGCGACATACTAGGACCATAGTAGGTATGTGGTGCCAGGTCTCTCCATCTCTCTTCTGTCTGATCTTACTGCATTCGAGGAGAGACCATCCTGGCGACGCAATCCAGCCTTCTAAACCCCATATTTATCACCATCGCCTTTATGCACCAGTGTGGATTCCTCAAAGGGGCACAGGGTTTAACAGGATCATCAAGAGATATGGGACGTGGTCCTGCCTCGCATCTGCGTGAAGGTGGGCATCACGTACGGCACATAGGCGGTGTGTGGTTTGTGTAAGTGTGTGTGTGTGTGTGTGTGTGCCTGTGCGTGTGCCCTCGTCCTGCCCTTGTCGTAAGCATCCATGGATGCTAGCAATACCCCTCTATTCTCATCCACCTCTCCCACCCTCTCATTCACACTCCCCCCTTCGAGAGAAGGAGGGCCTGGCAACAGTCAATGAATGAGCTCCCGCCCATGCGGCTAGGCGGCAAGTCCCGCTGACCATCCCGACCCTGACTGAGAGGCCGATAACAAAAAAGCCTACCCTCGGCCCTGCTGGGCAAGATTGGTTCTGCCGGGCCACCCAACCCCTAAGTGTGTATCCATCCTATCCGAAAATCCGAAAAGTCTGGTCCAGAGTGGGTGGTGGAAGGAGTAGTGGGTACATGTCAAGGGAAGGGAGGGGGCAGGGCAGGCAATGGAAGATGGACAACATCTCATCATCATTCATCAAACAAGAGAAGACTGAAGGAGAAGGAGGTGGAGGTGGTGGTGGTGGAGGAGGAGGAGGAGGAGGAGGAGAAGGTGTCGGGGGCAGGGTATCGAATCCTCAAGTTGACCAGGAGTTCAATCTCATTCACGTGAGTTCACCGCAAGGCGCATCTCATGCAGCCCTGTTCTATTCCGATCAAGGCTCGGGCTCTCGCTCGCTCGCTGCCTCCATGACCTGTCGGAGCCGAAAGGACCCTCCCTCGAGCTTAGATTCACACACACACACCCCTGCGTATCCCCTCCCCTCCTTGGCCGAGGGCTGAAAAAAAAAAAAAGATAGTCCCACAAGGAAGTCTTGGAAAACAAATAAGAAAACAGAAAAGAAAAGGAAAAAAAAAAAAGGTTCGGCCAAGAGGGAAACTTGACGCGAGATTGCGGAAGGTCCGTGCCGGGCCTGCTGTCTGCGGGAGCCAGCACACACCCTCGAGGGGCGTTCCTCTTTTCTCCCTGTGTCTCCCCCCTCCTCTTTTCTCTGGCTCTCGCTTTCAGGAGAGCCCAGTCTGGATCCCACACCTGTCGACGAGGCTCTGCCGCGTAAGGCTAGAGCTTATCGATCTTCCCATGGAGACCCAGCACGGGTCTGCAGCAGGGTGGGGAGGGGAGGGTCATACGATCCTACCCTCCGCTTCTCGTCTCTGCCCAGCTCAGGATCGCCAACCTTGCTGGCCTTGCCTTCAACAACAATGCACACACTGCCTGCACTGTAGCGCTGTGTATGTATCTTTGTGTGCCTGTCTGTGCGTATCTATCCACAGTATGTGTGTGTGTGTGTGTGTGTGTGTGTGTGTGTGTGTGCGTGAGAGAGAGAGGAGAGAGAGAGAGAGAGAGAGAGAGAGAGAGAGAGAGGGAGAGAGAGAGGGGGAGAGAGAGGGGGGGAGAGAGAGGGAGAGAGACAACAGAGGAGCATCAAGTCCGTGCGAAAACACGTTCACACAGGTGGCATAGTTGACTGGTCATTTTCCAACAAGGTCACAGCCCCCGCCTTTCCTTGTCAGACATGGCCTCGCTGTCTCTCTCTCACTCACTGTCTCCCCCTAGACAGGTTTTGATCCACTCACCCGCATCATTATGTATGGTCGACAGCCTCTCTAGTCAGCACTGGATCGCTCCAGCTCTTCTTGCATATGGATCTCTCTTTGCTGCGTGGCTTCGGGGTTGTAAAGTACTTTGTGTGTACCTGGTGGTGGTGGTGCTGCCGCTGCTGCTGCCTGGCCCAGTCTTCCTCCGCTCCCCCCCAGCCCCTGGCCCCTCTCTCTCAAGCCCACCCTTTTTTCATCCTCTCTCTCTCTCTCTCTTACCCTCCCCGGCTCGACACAGGACCGACAGCGCGGTACACTAGTATCGACAAGCATGTGCGGCGATGCATGGATGCGGGGAGAGGTGGATGCAGATGCCGGCTGTCTGTTACGTTTTCTGTGGATCGCGAATCGAGAGAGGGTTTTTTTTGCCGACAAAATTCCTCGAGAGCCAACAATCAGCGATTAAAAAAAAAAAAGAAAAGAAAAGGGGCGTGGGGGCAGGTCTGTCTTGTGGACATTTAGCCAAGTAAGCTTGTTCGCCAGCCCTTTCCTCTGAGGGAGGGAGGAGAGGAAGCAGAAGAGCCAGCCGGCAGATCAGCACTCAATAGAAGGAGAAAAAAAAAAAACCCCCCCTGCTCTCCTCCTTGTACAACATGGCTCGCGACCATCCGCGGCCCCGCGTGCATGAAAAAAAACAAAATTTAAGGGAAAAAAAAGAGGAGTCATGGTGCAATCGAGATGGTCCCCGTTCAACCACTCGCCTTGAGGGAAGAAAGAGAGAAGAGGGGTGGCAAGGGTTGGAAGCACCGGACCCAGGTTGTTTCTTTGAGAGGTTAGGTTGACAAGGGAACGACTGACGTGGCAGACGCGACCCAAGACCTGACTGCTCGTCTGCATATGCCGCCGCGCCGTGGTGAAAGCTGATACCACCATCATAGTACTTTTACTTCATCATCTTTTTTCGCCTGTGGGAGTGGTTCGCAGAGGGAGGGGCGGAGGTCGATGCGCACTCAGCGATCCATCAGTAGCGTCTTCCGAACAAGGCAGCGGAGTGTGAACCCAGCAGCAGCAGCAGCAGCAGCAGAGAGAGAGAGACAGAGTGAGGGAGAGTGAGGGGGGGAAGGGGGCTACATCGCGCCGTTCCTGCCAGCCTCCGGCACGACTCCTCCTCCGGGGAAAGAGTACCGCTGCGTAAACCAACCCTGACAACCAGAAAAACAAAACACGGAACCACCAGAAGAAACAGAAGCTGCGCAGGTATAAGCAGGCATGATACCAAGGGCCACAAGTCCTGCAGCTTGTGTAGCTCAACTAACCTTGTTTGGGTGTGTGTATGCGTGTGTGTGTGTGTGTAGCACAAGAAGACATGGTCCCCAGACGCGAGGGAGATGTGACAGCTCATTTCTGATACTGACAACACGCTGATGACGGCACATGAGGCTGAGAAATGTGTAAAGTTCCGGGTGAGTAAGACAACGGAGAGAAATGAGCACACACATGCGCGCACAAGACTTTGTGCATCTTGCACCGGCGGCTTTCTTTCTCATGTGATCAGCCGCTATCCGTCTCGTAGTCTTTCTTTTTCTTCTTCTCTGGTCACGAGGTCAGCTCTTGCCCCCATCCCGTCCCCTCCCCGGGCAGGCCGGACGCAGAGCCAGCGCAGATAGCTGATGATGAGAGATCAAGGTCAAAAAAAGAGAGTCGCGAAACTGAGAGAGAGGAAAAGAGGGAGGGACAGAGAGTGATGGAGAGGAGACAATTAGCATACCAATGACCCAGGGAAAAAAGTGATCTGTCTGTTTTGCAACGCTCCAACTTGGCGGTCATCTTGACCATATTGGTTCTGGCACCACATGCACGATCCTGCACCCGACTTGGTTGGGGCCCCTCTGTGGCTGTACGGCCGCACAGAGCAGACGACACGCCGGCGCACAATAGCATCCTTGGTGATGCAGCTCTAGCTTCGTGTTGCCTTCATGCACACGCAGCAGCACACATAACTGTAAGACACGTAAGGTAGCACCTGTGGCCCTCCATATCGTATCGTGCCCAGGCCAAGGCCCTCCCTCTCCTCCATTAGTCCTCCCTCCTCCCCTCTCCCCCAAGAGGCAAAAGGACACTGCTTTCGTCGTGGTACATCATTCTGGGGCCATGTCGACGTACGCTGGTCCAATAAAACCCCGATGTCTTGGGAGGTCACAAGATCCGGTAGAGTATGCATGGCATGGTAGTGACGAGGTGAGGAGCCTATGCAGGACCTTCCGTCAGGCTTATAGCAAAGCACCTGCATCTGCCCCAGAGTTGATCATGATCCCAACTCAGCAACAACAACACAAACACGTTCATGTTCCCGAGCTGCAAACAACTCCACGGGTGAACACACACACGTGCACTGAGAGGACTTCCTCCCGTGGATTCAGGAATCAAAGCGTTGTCGTCCACCATCGTGCGACGTGGCCCCACCAAAACTCTCGCTTCCCTATCGTTTCCACGATAGGCAGAATTGGAGGGAGGGAGGTCTGCTTTTGAAAGAAGGAAAAAGGATCAAACCCCCAAGAAAAACCCGCGCCGGCAGAAAAGCTTATCGTAGCAAGTCGAGCATACCCGCGCCAGCCGCTCTCTTCTCGTCTTAGCCGCCAGGCAATGGGCTTATCATGAGAAGAGAGGGTCTCCCTTCATTCTGGCGATTGTTCTCCCAGACAGACACACAGACACACATATGCTTTGGCAAGAGACTCTCTCTCGCTCTCTCTCTCTCTCTCTCTCTCTCTCTCTGCGGGCCGAATGAAGGAAGATCGGTGCTAGTCAGTAGTAGTGGCTTGAAGGCAAGAGAGCACCGCAGCGTTGGTGAGTGTGGCCCTTGTGCCAACAATCCTCCGAGGCGGAGCCCCTTCGGTGCACCGGACCCAACGATGTCCAACAAAATATTGTAGGGCGAACGGAGTGTGGGGGGTCTTTTGCAAAGGCTCATTGTCAATCCAAATTTAGAAATGAGCCGACAGTCACCCCCCTTGCTTCCCCCTCGCTTCAGATACAAATCTTGGCGCTGCGAGGATTGCCAAACTGGACCTGCTGTACGGACTAGTAGACAGTCATTTGCTGCCTGTGTCGTGACTCACTAGGATTACTTAGTAGTGGCCGCCATCATTTTGCACTGTCGTTGGTGTGTTGCCCCCCCCCCCTTCTCTTTAGTCACTGTCGATTGTGATCCTCACGATTTTCGGGCAGACACCGCAGCAAACCCCCCATCCCCCTCGGGGGTCGCTACGTCATGCCTATCCAATGAACCGGCGCCCGAGGCTCATTGGCAGAAAGTGCAAATGAAATCCGGTTGATCCGAATGTGTGAATCAGAAATACCTGTTACAAACAGGCGGACACATACTATGTATGGCACAGTGTATGGTACAGGCTGGTTCTCGTGGAGGTGGAGCTTCTCGTCGCTGGTGGAAGGATTCTAGAATAATGGATGCCTGTTCGATGTTCAGCTTTCGGACGGACGGTAGGCGTGACGGCATAAAACGCTGCTCTGTGTGTGTGTGTGTGTGGAATCGACTGATGAGGAGCCCATGGCTTGACAAGAGTAGGGGGAGGGGGCGACAGCGATTTGGCTTGTACATACACCTCCAGCTCCACATTTTTTCTTTCTTGCTCTGAAGTGGTGTCTTGGACCCAGAACTTTTCATAGTCGATGAGATCCCTCCCCTGGTGATAACCCGGGCTCCAGCAACACACACACACACACACACAAGGTTGTTGGACGACACTATTGTCGCGGTCCAATGGTGAATGCAGTGACGAGTGCACGAGCGAGCGCGGTCATGAGGCGTTGGAACAACCGACGATGGATCACTGTAATCCGGATCTCGGGTACTGTCCGGCGCTGCTGACGTGGGGAAGCCTCATATCATAGTGCGGTCTTGTCATAAGCACCGTATCAACTGTGCCCATCCATCAGCTCCATCCTGTGTGTACTTTGGGTAGTAGACCGCATCCAATAGAGTGGTTGAGCTCACGGACGTGGGTCGCTTTCCCCAGAGGCACTCTGGGCTTCCCGTCGCAAAAGTGTATCAACGATCGTCATCTTTCTTTTGCTTGCCCGGCCTATCATTGGGCCCTCCGTGCGCGTACCATGGCTGGGGAGCCACTTTCGGAGACCTTTTTTGGCTTTTTGAGATTATGATCGATATGCTTGCGATGGCGGCGGTCGTCCCATGCGAGAGACGCCCTGAAACAAATCGACAGGGCTATTTCCCCACGATAGAAACCCTGCCATTTCCTGCAAGTAATGATGACTTGCGTTTCGGTCCCCGCCCAGTGTCCCACATACAGCGCTGGGATTACATAGTGTACAACCCGAAAAGGGGTATTGTGACACGCCAGAAGGTGGCTAGGCAGTAAGCTCACCACGCGACCTATACTATACAGTACTGCTTACTTACATAGTACTTGTGGTACCATTAGCACTCAGGTGTGTGGACCGGCGATGGGGAAATTCTGTAGCACGAGATGAGGCACCTGATCTTACCCCTACACAGCCCTGCAGTCTGGCGCAAGATTTGCTTTTTGCTGATCATCCTTGCTGAGAAGAAGGAAAAAAGGATCCAGGGGGAGCGCAGTGGGGGATCATGCAGGCGGCGGCTGGCTAGAGTGTGGTGGTTTTTCTCTCGTCACAGAGTGGGCATTGGAGGAGGTGGTTGTTGGGCCTGTCGCAACAAGCAGAAATACTTTGGTGGACCAGATTGCTCGTGCCGCTAAGCAATTGTCCCAGGCAATCGAACGATGAAAGAAATTAAGGGCTCATGGAGTTGCGTCTGCGACTGCGTGGTTCCAAGGATCCGGCCTGATGAACTGCTGCGTTGGGCCCGGCGGCATCGTGCCCCCGACCTTCTCCGTACTGGATTGGACCCCCAAGGTTCAACTCTCCACAAGGGTTGCTGGTGAATTCTCCCTCTCGGAGGACCGTTCCGCTCGGCGGCATGAGAAAAACGGTGTTCCCACGACGATGGATCCCCAAGGGAGTGACTAGCCACAATCTTTTGTCTGGTGGGAGTGGTTCGGCAGACAGACCCCTTCGAAAACGGACCCTCATACAGGCGCCTCCCTTCTCCCTTTTGATGAGGGCTTTTCCCGGGTGCATCCCACGACCACTCGACGCGGTGCAGTAAGCCAGGCTGAAAGAGAACTAGAACTCATTAATAGGCGCTCTCCAAAAGTTAGGCCTGAATGCTGCCGTTCCATCGGGATTTTTTTTTTTTTCGGGTGATACTTTCCAGTAATGGTATATTCGGACCACGGTGTCGTGCACCTCAGTACTTAGCAATGCATAGTCGCTCCGGGAGGTGGCGTGATGCACGGGCAGGCCGCGGAAGTCTTTGGCAGTTGCCGCGATGAGATCTGTGCCATCTCCATCTCACCAATGCAACAATGTTGCGCATCGTTAGGTTCTATTTCATCACTTTTCATTTCCTTGGGAGCGATTGATCTCTGACCGGTGAACAACCTTGGAAGTCGTCTTCGCATCCCATGCAGATGATCGGGTGTTTGACCCCTGAACTTTGGCTTGACTGGGTGGGAGTGAGGGTTGCATCTCTCATGTCCCTGGGCCATTCAGGCGCCGCCATTGGATGCACAGTGGCATGCGTTCGGCATGCGACGGCCCCTCCCGAGAGGAAACGATAATGCCTGTGGTCGTGTGCTAGAAAATGGGACATCGGTGGCGTAGCTTCTGATGCCGCCGAAATTGAGCACACACCGCAGTAGTCCTGCACGAACGACGACAACAACCTCGGAACTTTGGAGTACGAGACTCATGCTTCTGGCGCTCCGGCGAGGTAAGGTGTGGTGTACCATAGGGTAAGATGAGGGTGGATCTAGACTTACACCCCTTTTGCTCTGTCTCTCTCTCTCTCTCACACACACACACTCTCTCTCTCTCTCTCTCTCTTGTTGTCCAGTAACTTTTCTCTCTTTTTCTTTTCGCTGGCCACCGACACGCCAGTAAGCAGCGACATGCAAAAAAAATGACGAGGCCTGAGGGTGAGACACGGCGAGCACGAGACATGCCAGGCGACACATTGGTCGGCGAACCCCCAAACATGTCGGATTATGCCTGCTGAGAGGGACCGAGATTGAGGCTTCATGATACTGTGGTATGTTAATTCATAGTACACGGTATTTCGGCTGGAGCTACCACACCGAGCGCGCCGTGGGTCGACAAGGTTAGAACGAACGGTACAGTGATATGCGATCAGTGGTGCGCCCTGGTCCCTGCCCAAAACTTTGAAACCAGCAGGGTCAGGCCATTAACATGTGAGCAACATCACCACAGACATGCAAGTCTTTCCGATGCAACCCAATTTCTCTCCCTCTCTCTCGCCTGCGACCGAGGCCATATATGTAAAGGAGACGTAGTAATACTACGGATTGCTGTCGGGACAGAACAGACGAATGGCAGCAGCTTGCTTAGGGTGGTGCATTCGGGAAGTGGGATGGAGCAGAATGGTGGGCTAGCCCGCCGCCTTTTCACGTACATGGTAGCACTGGAATTGGATAAAGTACCCAATATTCCCTGGCTTGACGGGACGGGCACCACGCATGTGACAACGGCGAGTTTCGAGGACATTGAGTACAATCTATCGTAAGTTAGGCAATTTGTTTGACACAAGTAGTCATGGTTTCGTCTCTTAGGCTTTTTGCTTGGGCTTTTTGCTATTGCGCCCGGTCGATATCACGTCGTGGGTGCTTTGCCAGGGAACATAAATGCATGGTACAACCGCTGGTGGAGACGGGCAAAATCCGACGTGCAGGGACGGTCGTTAGCAGAAACGAAGCTCACCTCCCAACTTGGGTGGTAGGTAGTGCATAATACCTGTATCTCAAGGGAGACAAAGGTGGAAAGAAACAAAAGGAACACAAGAGATGGAGGGGAGAGACATCGGCAAATTGGACAAGCACCCATGTAGGGAACAAATGGTGTCGAAGTCGCGCAGCGGGTTGGAGGGAGGAGGGGGACAAGGTGGTGCCCTTGTAAGGACAGGGGACGGTCTTTGGCTGCAGCTTGGAAGGCCTGATCGACCCAATAGTTTTCCACATCACGATCTAGTATTCTTGTGTAGCTGTAGCTGTGCTGGGATTCCCACTTGATCCTGCATCGACGTAACTCCGGTGGCCTCGGATTTTCTGTACACAAGAGAGGGGCATGCCACAGGGCTTTCTTGCGGAAGAGGCGGCATATTTCAAAACGAGCATTGAGGCTTGGCTGACCGAAGTCGATAGGATGGGCTGCGGAGAACAAAGGACCAAAAAGTCACCTCGTACCGCCGGGGAGGCTTGCGATGCGAATATGCCCTGTCGCCATGAGGGCAACATCCGACCGCTCCACGAGCGAGCCGTGATGTCAGGCTGTAATCAATGAGGTCGCAAATGACGACGCTGGCGCGGCTGGTCAGCAGACATAAGCAAAGTCAACGTTTGGTGTCGAAGTCAAAAACAAAAATTGGCGTCGAATCATCTGTCCGTCTCTCCAGGTTCCCTAGCGCATCGGGAAGTAAGCGCACACACACACAGAGAGAGAGCTAGAGAGAAAGAGAGAGGGAGAGTGTGTCTGTGTGTCCAAAGTACCTCAGTGTGTACTCGAGACCTCGCAGCCAAAGTATATGGTGATCGACGAATGTGATTGCAACTCTGCCCAACGCTGCCGCCAGGAGGGCACGTGCCCGAGAAATGGCAAGGGAGGGGAATGAAGAATGAAGGGCGGGAAGAAAGAAAAAAAAGTGGCATCATGCCATCTGCAAGAAGGTAATTGGTATCGCCAAAGCCGGCTTTTTTCGATGCGCTCGTCACGGTTCGCCATCGGCCCTGACCGAGGGTAGGCGGCTCACGGCGACCGTATGCGCCCATCCGGGGTCTGATGGACAAGGGATGATGTCCTCTAACGTTGGGTCCCGCCGGGGTCTCAAGGCTCCAACGACCCGAGTGTGACCTTGACAGCCGCCCCCAAGAAGACCAGTCGAGAGAGGATAAGAGAGAAAAAGACACAGGAAGAAAAATTCCAGAAAAGCGGTGTGAAAGGTGTCTTCTACACCGAGGAGCCGCCAGTCGCAGGCGTCGCGAGAGCGTATCGAAGGGACCTAGCACGCTCGCTTGCTGTCACCCAATCTCGGCGGCCCAGATGAGGCAGCCTGTCAGAGGGCTGGGAGCTGATCCGAGGAGAGACGGCCAAGACTGACGAATGAGAGCACAGAAATGGGACCCTCAGCGATCCTCCAGACGAAAGACAGGCAGGGCCTGTTCCAAGGCAAATGCCATGCCGGGTGTGCAAGCCTATCCATCCAAAGGGAAACGTGCCAGGCGTCAATCACAATTCCGTCGTCATGATTGGGGCCAATGCGGGGCAGTGAAGGAAGGACCAGCAAATAGACGGCCGCGCGATGAGGAGGAGCCGCAGCGCAGGGCCTCGTGACGGCCTCTGATCCCATCACCTGCCAATTAGATGCCATCGAAGGCTGGGGGCCGGCGGGTGTCGTGAGAGACAGGTGGCCCTGTCTGATAACCCTGATAACCCTAATGCAACGTCTGTCCGTCCCTGAGCAGCTAGCTGGCATGGGCGCTCGTGTGCGTAACGCGGGATGTGCCTCTTGAGAGATTTGGGTCGTCACAGCCTGCGGTGGGAGGGTCATGACCCTTGTCAGCTTTTTTTTTTTTTGCCGCCCATTCGGATCCAGGGGTCGGGTCGACAATCTCTTCATCATCGACAAACATGCCGTACTTGGCCCGTACGCATACGTAAGACCATGCCAGGGACAACGGCCGATGCCAAGCTGACCTGATGTTGACGAGACCAGTAGGTAGGCGGTGAGAAAATGGAGGAAGCGATGTGACGAGGCAGCCGCACAGCCCGCCTTCAAAAAAAGAAAGAAAGTAAAAAGATCTTCCCATGTCACTTCGCTCCCTCCCTTACCGAGCATATTTGTACAAGGGTGAGAGTGACACTCCCCTCATCCCGTCCCCAGTGTGATCGCTGACGCTATTTCAAGGCCCAACGCTTGACTGAAGCTTGTGTGTGGTACATGCTGGATAGTGGATAGGCTTCAAAAGAAGGCTACGACAAGTCGGTGACAGAGATGTACATAGTAGACGAGGATCGGTGATGGTCGTGTCTGGACACGGGAGAAGATGAAACGAGGAACAGGAAGAACGGTAATAAAAAAAGAAGAAGACGAGAGCTTCGTTGCTGCCTCGCAGTCTTAGGGTCACAGTACTTCCTTCCCTACGAAGATGTCGAATCGAAGGTCTGCCTGTTGGACCTTCCTTCTGCCGCCCATCATAAGACTTGGCCGGCATCGGTGCCGTGAGTGTACCGCGATTACCCCTCTAAGGTACCTACCTTACTTAAGGAGGTACTTCCTGTGCCTTGGCAGCCTGGTTCTCACGCCCCTGCCGCTTCCGGCTGCCGCTGTACCGTAGTACGTAGTACCTTAATTAGTACGTTGGTAGCTACTATAGCATCGATTTCACTATGCTGTGCAGTCATGATGCTTTCGACTGCGGGCAGCCAGCCAGCCGCTCAGACTGTTGTCCCCTTTGCGTGTACCACACACCTACTCGCTCCTCATGCTCGTATTGTCTCTGCCCAATTTTTGCTGTCGCCCATCCCAAGGCAGACATTTTACTCTTTTGACTTCCCGTGTGCGGGTCCAACTAGAGAATTGTCGTACTCGTTTATCGACTGTGTCATCAACACATGCGATCGCGACTTGGCAACTTGCTTGGCATTCAGTGCTTACCTCGCGACAAGATGTCTCGAGGGCATCTCATCCTTCCTCGGGTGAGGATGGATGCGTCGGCTCCATTCGATCAGCTGCAGCTCCCCAAGAGAGGGAGCGGGGCCCCCAGGGAGGCACGTCCGTACATTGTTGTGCCGGCACAAATATAGCACAACCGTTACCTTCACTCCTGCCTGCATCCTGTGGGCTATGCAAGGGGTGGTACGAAATCCTGCCTCTCGCCCCATGACCAGAGACAAGAATCCTCAGCAGAACAGGATGCACGATGCAGAGTACACGCCAGCGGAATATGAACCAGTCCGACGGGAGGCTTGCTGCAGCACACGGAAGCACGAGCAGCGGTTTAGCTGCGAGCAAGTCCCACGAGATCGGCTCGAGTACCCAGATTCGTCCACAAGGCCAGTGTTAACTGCAGCATTGATTCTTCAAATTTCACACACACACGTGTCTTTTTCTCCTTACACCGGGTCAGGACAGCTTATACGAGCCCACGCACCATTGGTGATCTCCCAAGGCACGCGATGATCTCTTGTCGGCTAGCTACCGCGCTGTCGGCGCGACGACGTGATGCAATGCAGCTAGCTACAGTACGGAGCACTATGTACATTGCATGAAGTACATGTATCAAAATGAGGCGGCATAGCACACACTCTCCCCAAGACTGGCCGACTCATTGGGGGTGAAGGGGGTGTGGGGGAGCGGTTGGTCTCTGCAAGCTCAGTGGCCCCATGGAAGGCCGGGGAAACACAATTTAGCTCAACCTCAGGATGCTCCATCGCAATAAATGCCCCGGAACTGACCTGCATGAAACATTCTCAGCAGGACTCGATGGAAGTTTCGACGCCCAGCAAAAGACGACGCATAGACCTGGGCGGGCGGACCGAGATGACCCCCTTGCCGCCGACTGCCACACGGCCCCTGCTTGGCCATGTGGGAAGAGGCACTTTCGGGCAGGGATGATTGCGACAAGGCTGCATCCTTGTCAGCATGGGGAAAGGAGGGTGGGAAGGGGGTCAGAAAAAGAGTCTGTACCTGGTACATCTGCCCCTCCCCTTGCTTCTGGTTGGGGAAGGGGGGTGGGATGACATCCGCAGAGTCTGCAGCAGCTTTCTTCCATTGCTGTTCTACAGCCCTTCTTGTGGAGTCTGTATGTTTACTGGACGCACAAAATCGCGACGAACTGATGGAGCTATGTTGCATCCCGCCGGCTCTCTCAGAAGAGGAGGCGACCTCGCCTAAGACATGACAGAAATCCTCGTTCGCTTGTTAAGCACACCGTAGGACTGTTGAACAGTTGGATCTGAAACACCCTGATGATCACCCTCTCACAGCAGCTGGAGCGAGCAAGTTTCGGCAGAGCCACGTTGGAGACAAAAGACAGCAGTACCAGCAGCAGTAGTAGCAGTGGCAGCGGCGGCGGCGGCGGCGGCGGCGGCGGCGGCAGACGCGCCGCCGATCACCTCGCTCTGCCAACGACGTCGTGCAGAGGCCACATCATCAGAAGGGGGAGAGGAGGGGGAAGGGGGGGCGGAGATCGTCAAGTTGAGGAGAAAGAAATGAAGAAAAACAAGCTGCGACTTGGTCGAGGGGAGCACTGGGGAGGGGCCAAGCACAAACAAAGCTTCACACTACCACGCTTAGCGGACGCCATTCTGCCCCGGCAGTCCGGCTGCCATCCCATCACGAACGCACAAGTGGCTGATCACCACCTCGCTTTTGGCAGTGATGGGCGCATCATCGCGGTTGATCAGGGACGGCAAGCAGCCTTATTTTCCCTCCTTAGCCCTTTGCAGCCTAGGGAGGCCGCCAAACCATCTTCGGCGCCCGAGTGCTGTTCTGGTAAGATCGGGGGAGAGAGAGAGAGAGAGAGAGACACGCACAGAGAACTTTCTGCAAAGGAACAGGATTTAAGGCGCGTTTCAAGACGATCCAGTCGCCATACTCTCACACTCTCACACTCATGCATACATAGTGCCACACAGTATGTACGCCCGTACATAATAGCGCCGTTATTGCGAAGTCGGGCTTGCTGTAATCAATCAGCTTGGACAAGATTCGACGCTGCTTAGGCCAGCGCTAGCAGAGTCAGCTTACGTAAAGCCAAGCACCCCTTAGCAGAACTGCACCGCAATCTGCCGTCTGTGTGATAGACACTTTTCCCCTGCCCCCGCGGTGTGCAATTTGCACAAGGGAAGAAACAGAAAGAAAGAAAAGAAAAAAAGAAAAAAAGGGAGAGAGATATGAAAAGTGGAGACTAGAACATTGACAACAGGTCTCGCGCGCGGGCTCCACGCAACCCAAACACAAAGAAAAGGTTTCAAAGGTGATTAATTGCGGCGAAGTTGCGGCTGCTAAGTACGGGCTTTCATCACGCTGGCCGGTTCGCTCGCTGCCTTGCAATCTCCATTTGGTACTGTAAGGTGGGGGCGCAGCTTTGTTGGTTCATTTTTAGTACCAATTTTAACATGACCAAGTGGTACGGTGGCAGCGATTGTTTGTGGCTGCGCGCAGGTGGCAGGCTGAGTGACTGCCACGCTTCCTTTTTTTTTTTTTCCTCGACACAGAGACAGGGGGAGAGAGAGAGAGAGAGAGAGCTATTATCCCGGAGGAACCGAATCCAACCCACCGCCCGCTTTCATGCAGCCCGAGATGACAATAACAAACACTCCGAGCAAGGAGGAGGGCGGCCTCAGTCGGCGAGACAAGGCTGGAGGGGGAGCCACTCAGCCCAGTCCGAAGCTGAATAGTTGTCTGAGGTGTGCGCTACAAGAAAAAAAAAAAGGAAAAAAAAACGACAGGTAATAGAACACAAAAGAGAACGCCCACCCCTGGTCGTCGAGGGGCCCTGTAATCCTAGCAGTGACAAAGGAGAAAGGAGGAAAAAGGGAGGGACAAAAGAGAGAGTGTGTGAGAGAGTGTGTGAAAGGGTGAGAAAGAAACGCGACTGCTACAGCTGGATTGCAGTGCGCCACACATCCTTCAGCCCTGACAGGCCTGCGACGCCCTAAACGAGTATTCTTGTTGGCCCGGGGTCCCCCCTCATCCCCTTGGCTCGCGGGATTGAGATTTTTAACCCGAGCGACGACAATTTTTTTCCCCCTTCCTCCTCGACGCGTGCTGGGGAGGCCATGCACTGGACCGGTCCAGACTCATACCTTCCCCCCGCTCCCCAAATACGCAATCCCCTCTTGTCAATATGTGATGCCTTTTAAAGTTTTCTCTTCGAGATCATGGGCCAAGGCTGGCCAGAACCCATCAACTTGAGAACGGCAAGCAGTTCCGGTGTCAATACTGCGGCGGCCCGTTTTTTTTTTTTTTGGATTTCCCCCTCTTTGTTGAATTCTCCTTTTTCTTCTTCTTCTCTCTTTTGGCGTGGCGTTTGTTGTTATTGTAGTGTGGGTAGGGGGAAGGGAGAGGAGGGGTCCGGGGGAAGGGGTGTGCGTGTGTGTGTGGTTGTACATTTGGGCTACTGAACTAAATGAGGGCTACCTCCTTGATAGCACTTTGTATGCCTATGTCTTGTGCCTATGTACTATGGCCTATGGCGATGCGACAAAAAGGAAGGCGACGAGAGATATCAAATGTCATGGCGGCGCTATGAAACTACGCGTGCGCGGATCCGCAGCACGGATGCCCCGGGCAGGTTTTTGGTGATGTGTCTCTATGTACAGTACTGTGTACTATGTATGCGGTCTGTCAGCGTGGACAGGTTTGAACTGCCCAACTGTCGCGATGATCACTGGAGCCCATGACAGAATGTTCCCCGCCGCTGCTCGTCGCGGGATGAGGGCGGCAATGCGTACATAGTAGAGGCGGGATTGGCGATGATCTTCCCCCCTCCCCGGGTCTCCTGGTCCCAGTAAGGCATGAATGAATGTATTCACAGAAGTACGACTTGTCTCAGAGATCCCGACACGGCAAGCAAAACTTGACTCCATCCCTCGGTGAAGTAGGCAAGGGAGATGTGTTTGTGTGCCCACCTGGAGAGACGGGCAGGTTTGGGGTTGATAGGAGGATGCTAGGCAAGATGAGAAGTGTAAGCGCTTGGGCAAGAATACACAGCCGTGTCATAAGGCTTCACCGTATTCTTCGAGCCCTTCCCGCGCGCGGATCGTGGTCATCAAATGACTCAGACTGGCGGGGAAACGGGAAAACGGGGCTGCCTTTGTTGTCCCTTGTGTGTGTGTGTCTCGAATTGTCAGCGATTATGTGCCATTGGGGGGAGCCGGCTTGTAGAGATGTAGTAGTCGGCTTTCATTTCATTTCGTCCAAGCTTTTTTTTTTTTTTTTTTTTTTTTTCTCAGGTTGGCTTTCAGCCGTTGGCGCTATTTGTAACCGAGTGTAGGCAGTACATAGTAGCTGAAATCTGATGCTATAGAATTTGTGGGCAGATGTGGTTAGGCCGTGGTTGCCCCGTCTTAGCATACACAGTAAGAGAGAGAGGAGAGAGACACACACAGAGAGAGAGAGAGAGAGAGAGCGAGGGACGGTTCGAGTTGCCGTTTCGTTTGCGACCGCTGTTCCTGAGAGCAGCACAGAAAAAAAAGATGCCGACGAGTGGGTGAGTGGGGACACAGGCCGTCAGATGTGAGCTTGGCTCCACATCGACCGCAGCAGGTACTTTGCTATGTATGTACAGTACTTGGGAAGAGATTGCCCAGAGACTGAAGCCGTGATGTACGGTACCCAGGAAAGGGAAGGGCCAAATCTCAATCAATAAGTGACTCTGGAGCCCCCTTTCTTCCTTTGGAGGGATGTCATCTTCCTCGGCAGCTGATGGTCTGCCAATATGCCAGCATCAGACAAGTAGTAGTACACTATACGATGGTAATTGTAATAGGGCGAAGTACTTAGTAGGCAGGCCTTCAGCGCACACCCCCTGGACCTTCCCCTCAATCGCCCCCCTCCTCCTTCACAAGGTTGCAGAAAAAAGTGATACCTGTGCGGTACTACTACCATGTCCGGACGTACATAGTACTATGTACGGTGGCATGCCCACCCCTCCCCCTGCTCTGGTCATGCTCTGAAGATCTGGAGTATTACATGGTACATTACCATGGTAGTACCATGGACACACAGCTTGGGAGGTTCCCAGGTGACGTCTTGCTGTGTCGTCACCTTCTTGCCGGGCCACGTCAAATTTCACTGACCCAATCTTTTTTTTTTTCCTGTCCAGCAAGTCCACCACTTTCTTGGCCAGGATGCCCTGTCGCATCTCTCTTGCCCGGGAGAGAGAGAGAGAGAGTATTCAAGACTCGGTGGTACTGCTACTCTAAAGTTGTAATGTACCTCAATTAATATGCTCTCCCTCTTGTGCTGCTCCATTGATCTGTGCCGCCCTTTCCCTTTTTCTTTTTTCTTTTTCTCCTCTTTTTTTTTTTTTTTTTTTTGTGCGCGCCGTCGCCTTCAAGGAGGGGAAGGAGGGAGGGGAGAAAGAGACGGTTCCTGGGGCTAGCCTGTCTCGAGGACACATTTTCGACATGGCAGTCAACAATGCAACGGGGGGTTTTAGAAGATGAGCGGCTGGAGCTTGATCGACGCGACTTGCGGGCCTGTACCAGGTACTGAACAGGGTACATCCTCTCTGCGCGCAGGCCGGTCCACCCCGCGCGTGCTTCTTAGCGAGGCGCCCGGTACAGGGTACAAGCATCAGAGGTACATGAATCCACTTAGTACTTGTCTCTCCGGCCCCCTGCTTCCATTGCCCTTGCCCTTGCCCTTTTTTTTTTTTTTTTTTCCTTCTCTTCTTCTTTTTTCCCTCTTTTTTGCCCTTTTCTTCCCTTCTCTCAGTGGACAAGCCAGCTCACACTGAGCGAGACCCATGTCATCCAGTCTTCTGACCATATCCGACCCTTTCTCTTCGCTCCCACTCGGGCTCCCCCCGTCCACCACCCCTCCCCCCCCCCATCATCAGGCCTGCAGAAAACCAAGATTGTCACCCGCCTTGTACCGTATACCCCCTCCATGTACCTAAGTCATCCTGTACCTGCCCCACGTACCCGTTGTACAGTCTCTTGTACTCTATACGTACCAACTACGCAAGGCCACCCCTGACCCCAAAGGCCACACTCATTCAGACTTTGACCCCTTCCGTACCTCTCTTTCTGTCTCTCTTTCTCTCTACTCGCTCACCACGACTTCGCAAAGATCAATCAGCTAGGAACCCTGCTGGGCTCTCTTTCCCTCTTGACCTTACGTACCCACTCCTAAGCTCTTGTGTGGCTCTGGTGCACTATTCTGCGCTGTTGTTCGTCCTTACGTGCCATGGTCTTACCCCCTGTCTCAATTTCGCAGCCATGCCCACCTAAACTAGCATCAACCGCACTTAAGAAAACGCCCACCACCCCCATCGACCAGATGTTTCCACCACCACCACCACCACCACCACCATCACCACCACCACCACCAACCGGTGCTGGACTGGACTGGACTGGACTACCACCACCAAGCCTCACTACACACACACTATCCTTCTACCATCGTCTTCTTGCAGACACACACAAACAAGCGGCACACCCTTCTTTTCCCCCCAATGTTCATGTTTCACTTCGACATCCCAAGCCTACCTTGAACGCGCCGCCAAGGGCAGACCTCTTACACATTCTTCGTACCGTTCGAGACACCGCTGACGACGCTGGACGGCCCGCACGCAACCTTTTGACCAACAAGACCTAAACCCAGGCCTCCTGGCCCCAGACAATCGACGGCCAGCCGTCGCTGCGCGCTGCGAACCCCCGAGACAACAGGACCATTCCGAATCTTCGAACCAATCTCTGCGCTGCGCATTACCAGCTCAGCTGCGCAGATCTTCCTGAGAAGACCTCAGCAGCCTTAAGAGCCACCCTGCGCCGAGTCATACCTTCGAAAATCTGGGTCAACCTCTTCTGGAGCCTTTCCCTTGTACCTAGGACTGCTGCTTGGGGGGAGCCAGCTCAGCTCCCTCTTCTGCGCGCGCGTGTGCACGTCTGGGACTCGCTGGTGTGCTGCTATTAGGCCTTGCGACGACTGCACGAGAGAAGGAGGCGAGAGGCAGCAAGCTCCTGTGTGCAGGTTCAACAAGAGCTCCGAGGCGCCAGGGTGTTTTCGTCTCTTCCCTTTCTCTTTTTTTCTTCATTTTTCCCCAGGGTGGTTGGTAAACCAAGGGAGCAGCATATTCAACCCATAACCACCATATCTGTTGTTTGTGAAAAGGAATCGCAAGGATCGGCTGGCGCGCGCCCAACAGGAACCAGAGAGAAAGGAAAGAAGAACCAAAAAAATTATAAGAGAAAGAAGACGAAGGGGGCGCAGGAGACACAGAGGACTGCAAGCTCGACGTCTGGCGGTGCTTCGGTCTCCCGCCTGGCTGCAGCGACCACCCCGGGCAAACGATCGCTATCCCACCTCACGACCCTCCCACCACGCCTGCAGCTGGCACCCGGAGTACTTGGCTGTGGGACTCGCTCGCATATCTTCCCCAGCTAGCGCATGGCAGCCGAATCTGTCCACCTGCATGACGGTCTGCCACATCACCAATACGTCCGCGGCCAAGGTATCGCGACTTGCGCACCGTCAAACATCGCTGGGGTTCCATTCCACTTCCTTCCTGTCCCGATTTTGGCCCACCGCCCAATTTCGCGCCTCTTCCGTGCACGGTAGCAGTACACACGACCTGTACCGGTTCCTGGCTTAGGACCTTGTCACTCTCTCCTCTCTCCTCTCTCATCCACTCCACCTCTCTGTCTCTCTCTTTTCGACCTGCGGTACCCGACCTGCAGCCATCCGTGTACACACACCTAGACACACACACACACACACACACACACACCCATCCTTTCTCTCCACAACCACCACTACCACCCCTGGACTCGAACCTGGTGCAGTCTATTGTTGTGTGCGCCCTCAAAAAGTAAAGAGAGAGTGAAAAAGAGAGAGAGAGAAAGACAAACGGCTAGCCGGCTGACGACGAGGTCACTTGGTCACCTGCCGCCTCAACCCCGGAAAGGTCCCATTTTTTACTTGACTCTGCAACTTCACTTCACCCACGATCCCTCCCATAGGAAGATCAGTTCTCAGATCTCCTTTTTCTCTCTGCTGTCTCACTCACACACACTCTCTCTCTCACTCTGTGTGTGTGTGTCTTTCCCCGCATTTTATTCCCCCGAGGAGGACCAGTTTTGGGGGCACCGCTACTACGACCCGAAAATGCGGCCCTTGACAAGCAGCTCGTTGATATAAATGCCAACTCTCTTCACATAAAGTCGGGGGCCCCCTTCCGTGTGCATATTCCCCGGCTCAACCTACTCACGGAGGATCCAACCGACCGGTGCCTCACCCACACACGTCCATCACCATGTCGTCCGCCAACAACAACAACGCAACACCACAAGTCACTTCTTTCTCTTCACCTTCTTCCTCCTCCCCTATGCTCTCACAAGAGCCCCTGCCGGCGCATTCAAATAGCCCTCAGCCTCCACTGGCCCGGCGCCCTCGCCCCAGCCAGGTTCAGACGACCAACCTGGCATCTCTGTCAACATCATCAACATCATCACGGCCGTTCTCTCAGACAACACCAAACGCACCCACCTCGGCCATCACCAACTCGTCAATGGCCTCCAGCCCTCTGCAGGCATCACCCATCACCATGTCTCCAGAGTCCGCCGTACCCACTACCACCAACACCTCCATACAGGCCTCGCCAGACAGTGCGCCAGACAGGGACCTCGAGGGGCCCTCGGCCGTGCCCCCGCCCATGGAGCTCCCTCCCCTATCGCCCCCCCAGGCCAGCATCTCGAGAAAGACCAGCACCACCTCGCTACCACAAAGCCTGGCGAGCGAGCGCTCAGCACAGAACGAGCCTCAGCAGCAGCAGCAGCAGCAGCAGCAGCAGCAGCAGCAGCCAAAGACCAGCGGCCTGCTCAGGCGGTTCTCCAACAAGGTGAGGAGCGTGAGGAGCGAAGGGTCACGGCTCATCGGCAACCGGCGTACCTCCTCGACTCACCCCGTCAGTCGTGATACCAGCGTAGGCCCAGCTGTTATGCGGCGCGGGAGAAGCGATAGTAGTGTCACGGCCCCACCTGATTATGCCGTCGCAGTCTGCTCCGAGAGCGACGACGAGGCCCTCGGCGTCAAGGAGCTGCAGCAGCAGCAACAGCAGCAGCAGCAGCAGCAGCAGCAGCAACAGCAGCAACAGCCGCCGCAGCCGCCGCAGCCCTTGTACCCCGTGCCCATTGCCGAGGGGGAGCCCCTCCAGGACTTCTCGCAGACCTGTGGCGGGTCCTCAATTGCTGCCACGTCCACCCTCTCGTCGGACATCCACTCTGGCCCCGTCGTCCAGCGGGCGCTGCTGCAGGGCACGCGCATAACCAAGGTCTCGGCGAAGCGCCGCAAGCGGTTGACCCTTGTGCTTGATCAGGATGCTGGCAAGATCTCATGGGACAAGAACCGACCGTCCAAGTCCGTATACATCGATGACATCAAGGAGATCCGCGTCGCCCCAGAGGCTCGACAGTACCGCCTGGACTGCGGAGTAGCCGAGTCCGAGGAGCCCCGCTTCTTCTCCATCTTGTACGCCGTGCCGGACAGGAAGCAGAAGACAATGCACCTCATTGCCGACAATGACCAGCACTTTGAGCACTGGGTCACCACCCTGTTCGCCCTGTCCAAGCACCGCCAGGACCTCATGACCTCGCTGATGGCCTTCAACGACAGGGCCATCAAGGAGTACTGGCGCAAGGAGATGGCCAGGATCTATCCCGAGAACCCTCCCATCGAGGAGGAGCTCGACTTTGCAGGCGTCGAGCAGGTCTGCCGCAACCTGCACATCCACGTCTCCTCGGAGACCCTCAAGGCCAACTTTGACCGCGCCGACAGGACAGAGACCGGCAGGCTCAACTATGGTGAGTTCCAGGAGTTCGTCCGCCTCATGGCGCACAGGGCCGACGTCGACAAGGTGTACGGCGAGATCCGTCCCAGCCACAAGGAAGGGCTCGACCTAGACGACTTCCCTCCGCTTCCTCAAGGAGATCCAGAACGAGGACGTCAACGACCGCGCAGCCAAGGAGGCCATCTTCAACCAGTTCAGCCGCAAGCCCGCCGTCTGCTCGTCGTCGTCCTCCTACTCCTCCACCAAGTGCGGTGGCGGCGGCTTTGATGACGGTGCTGCGGAGAAGCCACGCATGAGCCAGGCCGCCCTGACCAAGTATCTCATGTCAAACCACAACCTCCCCCTCGAGCTCGTTCCCGAGAGCTGCGACCTCGACAGGCCCGTCAACGAGTACTACATCTCCAGCTCTCACAACACCTACCTCACCGGCCGTCAGTTTGCTGACGTCTCCAGCATCGAGGGCTACATCTCGGCCCTCATGCGAGGCTGTCGCTGCGTCGAGGTGGACTGCTGGGATGGCCCCGACAACCAGCCCATGGTCACGCACGGGAAGACCCTGACCACGGCCATCCTGTTCCGCGAGGTTATTGCCGCCATCAACAAGTACGCCTTCGTCAAGTCGCAGTACCCGCTCTGGGTGTCCCTGGAGGTGCACTGCAGCCCGCCGCAGCAGGAGGTCATGGCCAACATCCTGAAGGACATCTTCGGCGCCAAGCTCGTGACAGAGCAGCTCGAGGGCGCCAGGGGCCAGCTCCCCACCCCGGAGCAGCTCAGGGGCCGCATCCTCGTCAAGTGCAAGTCGCCCAACCTGAACGACCCCAGGTGCTCCGAGACGGGAGGCAGCAGCAGCAGCAGCACGGGCAGGCGGCGCGGCAACAGCCTGACGTCTCCCTTCTCCCGGCCCGCGGCGGCGCCCTCCTCGGAGGCATCCATCCCCAACAGCCCGCTCCTGAGCCCCAACTATCCTGGCAGCCGGCGTGGTAGCAACCGCCGCGTCAACACGATCACCGAGGGCGAGATCTCGGACGTGCAGGACGCGCTGAGCAGCAGCTCCAGCGACGACAGCGGGCCGGAGAAGACGGGGGAGGTCCAAGCAGAGCAAGATCACCAACGTGCTCGGCGACCTGGGCGTCTACTGCCTCGGCATCAAGTTCAGGGGCTTCGACGACGCGGACTGCAAGGTCTTCAACCACATCCTGTCCTTCAAGGAGCGTACCTTCCTTAACAACAGCTCGACCAAGGTCAGCAAGGACGCCCTCTTCCGCCACAACATGCGCTACCTGATGCGCGTCTACCCCGGCCAGCACCGGCTCACGTCGACCAACTTCGACCCGCTGATCTACTGGAGGCGCGGCGTCCAGATGGCTGCCCTGAACTGGCAGACCTTCGACCTGGGCATGCAGTTCAACCAGGCCATGTTTGCGGGCGGCAGGGACGGGTCCGGCTACGTGCTGAAGCCGCGCTCCTTCAGGGAGATCCAGATGGTCTCGGAGGAGCTGGCCAGCAAGCGGGAGCGCAAGAACGTTAGCTTCACCATCGACGTCATCTCGGCCCAGCAGCTCATGCGCCCGACCAGCCTGGGCGAGCGCAGGACCGTGGACCCGTACGTCGAGGTCGAGGTATTCCTGGCCGACGACAAGCGCGACAAGCAGGACGCCAGCGGGCAGCCGCTGCGCTGGCCCCTCAAGTCCCGCACCAAGGTCATCAGGGAGAACGGCTTCAACCCCACCTTCCAGACGCCCTTCAAGTTCGACGTCAGGACCAAGTACCCAGACCTGGTCTTTGTCCGGTGGTCCGTGAAGCTGTCCGACAACGGCGGCAACTACAACGACCGGTCCCCCGCCATCGCGACCTACACGGCCAAGCTGACGAGCCTGAAGCAGGGCTACCGCACCCTGCCCCTGCTGGACCACAACGGGGACAAGTACCTGTTCTCGACGCTCTTCTGCCGCATCAGGGTGGACAACATCACCAGCGTCTTTGTCGACTACGAGGCCGAGGGCGACAGCTCCAACAACAAGCTCAAGAGCCTGGGCAGGAGCGTCTTCAACCGCAAGGACCAGAGCCCAAAGTCCAGCATGGACAAGGACTCGGCAGTCCTGCCGTCGCAGCATCCTTCGCAGACCTCCATGTAGCTGTTTGTTACCTCTTACTACTGCTACTACTACCACCAACACCACTACCACCACCTACCTCCACATTCTTGCCTTCGATTCGTCAACCAAAAAAATTGCGGCAGGCACCATATGTTGTATTTCGAACATCAGGAGCTTTTCTCCATTTCTTTTTATAAACACCACGCCATGAGCTTGACGCCATGAGCCCCTATTCCCAGAACCGACCTCGATGGCCGTTTACGCAACCCAAAAAATCGGACTACAGGATTCAGGTCCTCAAGACAGGGCGTGACAACGCACGGCCCTGATAACAGCCAAACAACACAAAACCAGAAGAGAAAAAAAAGCACCACGACGCAGTGACCAACAGGGACAAGTTCATTTTATGCAGCAGATACCCCCCAATTGAGCATTCGACATCAGGCGCATAAGTGGACAAGAATCAACATATCATCATTATCATCACAGGGGTCCGGAGGGGCTTGCTCTTAGCAAAGGAACTTGCATTTCGGGCGATGTTTTCTTTTTGTTCAGTCTTCTTTTTCAGTTTTTCCTTTATCTTTATCCTTTCTTCTATTCTTCCCATCAACCTTTTTTGTTTTCTTCTTTTTCTCTTTTCTTTCTTTTGTCTTACCATATTCATCATCGGAACTGGAGTAACATGGGAAGGGCGAGTCGGGGGAAAACAAAAATATCATATCGTGAATTGGGAAAGAGATATCCCCCTATGTTGCATGTCTTTTGGTTTTTTTACCTCGGTTCTTTTTTTTTTTTTTTTTTTTTTTTGTTTAAGAGATGAAATCCTCTGGATGGAAAATGGGAAACCAGACACAATACCTCTGCATTCGTTGGGCGTTTTGTTCACCCTTGTTTGAGATCGTTCTCTTTTGGTCGGCGACCCTTCCACACATCCTGTGCTGTGACATTGATTTGGGAGATTGGCGAACGAGTCTTCTTTCCCCCCTCACCAGCACACACTATTACTACTTGGGGCTTTGTACATGATGGGAGGCTGGGGAGGGGGAGGGGTGCGAAAGGAAAAGAATCAGCCGGAGGGGGAAGGGGGAAGGGCGGCGGGCTCGGAATCATTGCTGCTATTACCTGCTTGCTAGTAGCCGATTGCACAGTTGATGAGAGAGGGACGTAGGATGCAGGGGACATTTTAAGTCGTCTGCCTAGCGTGCTTAGCAAAGTACCCAAACGAAAATGAAAAAGACCGTGTAAAGATTTCACAACCATTCACAGGAGTTACCTTGAGTAGAATCTTCGTGATCAAGAGGTGTACCAACCCTTTTTTTCTTGAAGCCATGACACAGCATCTTGTAATTGTCCCGATGTCCCCTTCCTCCATCTTCTCTTCTGCCGCTCCCTTTTTTTCTCCTCTTCTTGCTGGGCCGTGTCCTGTGTTCTCTTGAAGGGGTGATCAACAAGCACATGTGCGCCGGGTCGTCTCGGGCGTGCTTTTGTCCCTTGACTTCTCCTTCTATTACACCGATATCAAGGGCCACTCGGATCTGCAGCCAAGATAATTGGTTTTTGGTTTTTCTTTCGGTTCCTTTTTCTTTCCGCTGCTGTGTTACAACGACTATCGGGTCTGCCCCATCTGCATTTGGCCTACCACAGGATGGCCAATTACGTATGAGGCACTTCCCCCTCCTCCCCTTCCCCAAAACTCCCAAGACTTCTTATTCTCCTCGTGTTGTAAAATCTCCTATTGTGTGTTGGTGGGTAATTACACGGTTTAGAATTGTCCCGATGGAAGAGAGCTTTGAGAGACCTTAAAAAGAAAACAAGAAGAAAACCTTGATGGGCCTCCTCCTTCCTTTCCCCGTCGTTCTCCACCTCTGTGTTATACCAGCCCCCGCCCCCTCCTCGGCGTAAGTTAGTCAAGCATGTAATACAGTAAGGATTGCGGCGGGTCATTTTCCTTTTTCTTTTGTCTTTCTTTGTCCTTCTCTTTTTCTTTCTCCAACTGACCTGCGTGTGGCGCCGGCTTTTTCTCTAACGCGAAGATCCAAGGGACCTAGGGCCGGGGACGGACTGCAGTTGGTTGTGGTTGTTTGTTAATTATGTCCAATTGGGATGATGAGATAATTAAGTTGCAGCTTCATTACTACCTTGGAATGTCCCTCCTCCTCCTCCTCCTCCTCCACCACCACCACCACCACCGCCCTTCGGGCCATTTCTGCGTGCGATTGATCCCGTGTTGTAGAGTTGGGCAGTCCACTGAGGCTTTCTTTTACCTTCGATCCTACCCAATGACCTAATTACTTCCTCAGTATTTAATACCTAAAGTCTTGGGTCACATCGGCATCTTTCTGTTTTCTTTCGTGTCGCTTTGGTCCAACGAGGCTGTCGTTCCTGTGCAGATCCCAAGGCTTGCCGGTAGCTCCCTTTGCTGTTGTTCCCGCGCAGCACATCATCACTCACCGGTCAGAGGAGGGCCATGTTGCATCTGTCCTACGCACTATTGTTGGGTGTCCCCGAAGCATTCGCGTTTCCGAGACCGTCGTTGGTTGCGTGACCTGCGCCACGTGAGGGGGAAAGACATATAATTAGCTCGTGTGGTCTTGCTTGAGCGTTCCATTACATTGCCCAAGGTTTGTGAGTGAGGAGAAATAGAATGTAGGATCATCTTCGTAGTGTAAGCCACATTAGGGCAATATACAACATGTGATACATAGTTGAGTATCTTGGACGAAAAAGAGCCATGTCCTCTATATTTTTTTGTGAGAAAACACATAGCAATTTCCGCAGAAAAGACCTGAATTTGTATTCCACCGTAGGAAATCACCAAGCCCAACACAAATTTGTAGGATGTATAATAATATACTTATTGATCTTATACAAATCATTTGTAAAAGTGTTGAGTATTGCATCCTAGTCCACAGGATTTCGAGCAATAACACGTTGCTCCATTCTGCATTCCATAGTGAAAACATATTTATATATGTGATATATCCAACTGAAATATTGGGATCTTGTTAGCGCTTTATGTAGATGCCCCGTACCTACTTAGTACTCAAGTACTCTGGTATAATATATAATTCGCACTAGGCGTACGTGGCTGGAATGGAAAGACTCTCTTCGTCCGCAATTATCGTGGACTGCATAAGCTGAAAACACCGACGGACCAATGGCTTCTCTTCTTTTCCGAGACGATCACACACACAAGCACACACACACAATACGACCTGCATACATACGTAACAGATGACGATGAATAACAAGCCGCGCGCACGACTAACTGGTCCCCGTGATATGCGACCAACGGAAGAATACGGCCTGGCGTTTGGCCACAAGCAACAAACATTGACGTGTTCGAAGCGGGGGCAGTCACACTTGATCGCGACAATGCTAATCCGAAGGATGGTATCAGGCTGGACTTGCTTGGGGCATAAAAAGGGCAAAGAGGTCAGGCCCATCTTGCTTCTCCTCCTCTTCCTCTTACTTATTTCTTCTTCTGGGGTCAGGGCAGCTTGACCAGAAATTCCAGCAGATTTCTGCGTCGAGTGATAGACCAAAGACAATAGTTTCAACAACAGCAACAACAACAACAACAACATGAACACCTTCAACCTAGGCGGTGCTCATTTCCAGAGCGGCCTAAGCGTGCCGTCCCTGGACAAGGCCAAGGCGAGCAACAGCGTGGGCCTGTCTGGGGTCGGCAGCGTGTCGGCCAATGTCGGCATCGACCTCTCCAAGGGCCTCAGGGGCCTCACTGGAGGCGTCGAGCTGACCAAGGCCAACGGCAACGTCTTCACCAGCGGCGCCTCCAGGCCGTCCCACGAGGACGTCAGCCACCAGGCCATCAGCTCCTACTTCATCGGCCCGCAGGCCGAGAACATGGCCTACTTTAGGAAGAACGTCGGCGTGCTTCTCGACCAGCTTGAGAAGGCCAGGCTGAACTACTTTCCTGAAGACGGTGTAAGTCAATGAATACTCCTTATACAGAATGATGACCAGCCTTTTTTCTCCTCCAAGAGGGGAGACAAAAAAAAAAGAAAACAGAAAACACACATTGACATGGCTTTCACAATTCAAATAGGCTTTCATTACCGAGGACATCCAGCAGTCAGAGGAATTCCAGAACCGCACCGAGGCTTTGGCCAACGCAACGCAGCGGCTGGGCAAGCTGCTCGGCCAGCACTCGATCCCGTTCTGGTCGCCCAGATACCAGGGCCACATGAGCACGGACATAAGTATGCCTGCGCTCCTCGGCTACTTCACCACCATGCTCTACAACCCGAACAATGTAGCCTTGTAAGTCGTACTAGCCTTCTCCTCTCTTCTTCGAGCCTCGTATAATAATAAGTACATGCACTGACACTGCGTAATTACCTGGTGTAAACCAGTGAGGCGTCGCCGCTCTCGACCCTCGCCGAGATCGAGGTTGGAAAGCAGCTGTGTGGCATGTTTGGATACAACATCAATGAACAAGACGATCAAGATCCAGACCAAGAGAGGCCAGACTCGGTGAGTAATCAATTGGCTGTCCTATTCCCATCTCTATATCTAGCTCGTAGGGAATACTAGATGCTGACTTGAGAATTATCCAAGTGGGGCCATGTGACCTGCGATGGGACTGTTGCCAATCTCGAGTCCATCTGGTAAGCCTAACTGATCATTTGTGTGGACGTATTGATTTTATTTGAAAGTGTCTTGCCAGGGCTGACCATCATAGGGTTGGTGAGTGCTTTCCACGTCATGAGGACTAATTGTATACAGCCTTCGCCAGGCTTCAACCAAGAACTCCTTCCAAGTGTTCCCAAGCGTAGATATTATCATCATCATATGATATACTGACATTTGCCCTTCAACAGCTCGCAACCTCAAGTTCTATCCTCTATCCCTTCGTGCAGCCATGGAAGGCCCCCTCTCAGGCGTTGCCAAGACCTTCAAGGTCTCAGTCACAGAAAACGAGGAAGATCTCCTGGTCAACCTGTCCACGTGGCAGCTCCTCAACCTACGGATTGACACCATTCTTGACTTTCCAGACAGGCTCAACCGCGACTATGGCATCTCCTCCAAGTACCTGGAGACCATCATGGATCAGTACGGCATCCAGTCCCGCGGAAAGGAGGCGCTAGAGCGTCAGTTCGGTATTGAGAAGACGGGGCAGTATCTGCTGTCCAACACGCGTCACTACTCCTGGCCCAAAGGAGCAGGTTCGTATTATTGCCAAAGCTTTAGATATCCCCTGATTATTGTTTCCTACTTACTGTAACAGTTTTCCTGTGCACAGTCTCTTACTGACACCGTTCACAATAAATTACTTGAATTAGCCATTGCCGGCATTGGATCTGAGAACATGGTCGGCGTCCATGTCGACAACGGGGCGCGCCTCGATATTGATGAGCTCCGCGAGGCTCTCGAGAAACGCCTCCAGAGCCAACAGGCTGTATACGCCGTGGTGGCCATCATCGGGTCCACCGAAGAGGGCGCAGTTGATCCTCTCGGCGAGATCATCGCCCTGCGCGATGAATACCAAGAAAAGGGCCTGTCTTTTCTCGTCCATGCCGATGCCGCCTGGGGAGGCTATTTTGCCTCCATGTTGCCCAAGGACTATGCTCCTGACAGCGGCCGCGTCGGTCTCCTCCCTCCTGGCCTTGGAGGAGAAGAGGGAGGAGATGCCGCGACGGGCTTTGTGCCGGACAGTCCCCTGAGGAAGGAGACGCAGGAGGTCATGTGGTGGCTGCGAAAGGCCGACTCCATCACTGTCGACCCTCACAAGGCTGGATATATTCCGTATCCTGCGGGTGGCCTGTGCTACAGGGACGGACGCCTGCGGCACCTGCTCACCTGGAATGCACCTTATCTGTCCCAGGGCTCCACCGAGAACATTGGTGTTTATGGAGTGGAAGGGAGGTAGGTTGAGATTTTTTAATTTTTTTTTCCCCCCATTGCCGTTCATGATGATGTTGTTTGGCTAACGTTTGAGATACATCAGCAAACCTGGTGCTTCAGCCGTGTCGACCTATATCGCCAATACCTGTATTGGGCTGGATGAGAAGGGCTATGGCGCGCTTCTTGGAGAAGTGTCCTTCACTTGTGGTCGTGTGAGTTGAACAATTAAAATGAAATTATACTTTTTTTTTTCCTTTTCTGGTGTTCTTCTTTTGTGCTAACGTACAAAACCGAAAAAAAAACAGCTCGCTGCGCAGTGGGCTGCCATGACCGACGAGTCCATGCCCTTCGTGGTCGTTCCTCTCAACCTGCTCCCGTCCGAGCTGGCAGAGGGCTCCACCAAAGAGTCGGTCGAGGCAGAGAAGGAATGGATCAGAAACAACATCCTCTCCTCGTCCAACACGGAGATCGCGGAGAACAGCTCCACGAGCCCCGGCGGCGACGACGCCATCACGCTGATCCGCAAGCTTGGGTCGGACCTGAACATCAACGCCTTCGCCTGCAACTTTCGATACAGCGACGGCAGGCTGAACACGGACCCGGCCGAGGCCAACTACTTCAACCGGCGGATCGTGGATCACCTCTCTGTCAAGACGCCAAATGACGACCCGACCAAGATTCCCCTCTATCTCACGTCCACCGAGTTCACTCCGGATCTCTACGGCAAATGCCTCGAGACCTTCAAGGAGAGGCTGGGCCTGGTGGCTGATGGCCCGCAGGAGCTCTTTGTGCTCAGGAACGTGGTCATGTCACCTTTCCCGACGGAGAAGTACTTTGTCGGCCATCTGGCTGGTATCTTCAGACAAGTGGCAGAGGAGGCAGTCAAGGTAAGACATCATATTCCACTCTGAAAATCCGCTGACGAATCTTATTAATTAATTAATCTTTTTTTTTCTCCCTCGTTTTCAAAGGTTTCACGCAAGCGTAACGAGACGACCGAGGCTATGCACTCGTTCATGATGCAGGGCAAGGACCGCATCTTCCTTCTTCACAAGCCCAGCTTCCATGTGGCCAACCATCGGCGCCAAACGCTCCTCGAGGTCGAGCTGCCGAGCCACGCGAAGGGTTGGTACAACAACGTGGCGTCTCTGCATCCAAACGGCCTCTTGATGTTTGAAACGGTCAATCCTGTTGATCTCAACAAGGCCATTGAGAATAATGGAGAGCTGTGCGGGGATATCAGCCTCAAATCTGAGTAAGCCCGACCATTCCTTTCACACAGTGCTCATGACCAAGTGACTGACCTTGACACTCCATTCTCTCAGGGAACTGAGCAGTAAGGGTGATTCCATCGAGCTCCCAGGCGTCTCAGTCAAGATCGCCCGGCCCTGGCTGAACCGCCAGCTCAACGGCATGTACCTGGCCTCCAGCTACCCGGCGGACCGGATGCCCTTCTACCTCTACGGTGACTCGAGCTCTCTGCACATCGACCACGCCCTGCTGGCCTCTCCCAACATCCAGCTCACGGCCACGGACATCAAGCTCGACATAGACTCATCCTCCTCCCCTGTCGTTCGAAGATGGACGCCCTTACGTGCTGTTCTTCGACTCTGTCCGCGAGGAGACGATGCAGCCCTTCCCAGAATCAAACAAGGCCCTGGCAGACAGGCCCAACTTCTTCTTCCGTCCCCGTAATAGCTTCGAGTGCAGCATCATGGCGGAGCCGACCGCCCCGGACGCCAGCGGGGCCCAGGTCCTGAAGGCCTGGGAGGAGTTGGGCCGCGATGACGGCGAGCACGCTTGGTTCGTGGGCCGAGGGACAGTGACGCTGGGTGAGTCTGTCTTTGTGGATGCCGAGTTCCTGAACCATGATCCGTACAGGAAGGTGAGCGACGTTGCTGGCTGGACGGATGAGTTCAGGACCATTGGGGAGCAGTTGAGGAAGTAATAAACGGGGGGAGGCAACAAGGGTCCTACAAATTGTTTTCGAAAGTGCCCAGGTACTGGGAAATTGGATCTCTGTGGAGGCTGGCTTGATAATCACAACATGGAGGCTTTCCGCGAAAACGGGGAGGAGAGTCAAACCAACAGATCACACATTCATTAAGTGATTAATTACTGCAGCTTCACCAGATTGATCTGAATAAATGAAGCCAGTCCACTGCTATTCATGCATTGCAATTACTAGCCTTGTCACTCAACTTCAGATACTAATCATCGCTGGGCCATTTTGTATCCTCAACCCGATGGACCAGCTTCTCGCCGCTGACCAGTCCCTCACGCATCTCCTGCATGCCGCCAAGCAGACCCAGCAAGCCCCCTCGCCCAGCCGCTGAGGATGAGGCGTCCACTTCCCCGCAGCCCACAGCCTCTCAGCGACCTCCACCCACCTGCGACCAAACTCGAGGGCCTCGGGTCTGGCCTCGTACGTCTCCCCCTTCGAACTTGTACATCTCGCCAGACATGTCGTACCCGAGGAAGAAGACGGACTCGACGCCGTCGCGTGGACAGTCGACGCCGAGCAGGTTGCAGTACACGCCGCCGTCGGGCCCAAAGGCCTGGGCGCAGATGGCGGCGGAGGACTCTACGTTGACTGTGTCGAGGACTTTGGTTATGCGGGAGGCTGTTGCTTGGAGGATCTTTTTGCCCACGTCTGGGTCTTTCTGCTCGAAGGGCTTCAATTAATATGTATAGTCAAAGGTTTTGAAAGGCGAGAGAGGACGCATGGAAGAGTCATGATACGTACGTAGTCGAAGACCATGTCGGCTCCGAGGCCCTTGACGAGATCAAAGTTTCGCGCGGAACATGTTGTTACCACCTTCCAGCCAGATCTTATCTTTGCGTGTCAGGACTTATCAATACTTTTACCAGAAGTATTCATTAGTGACGGCAATAACATGAAGCTTACAACTTTGCGAACTGTATCGCGAGCGTTCCAGTAGCCGTGCTGCCTCCGTATATAAGAATGATATCATCCTTGATATCATCACCATCGGCGTCCGTTTCTGCTGTCCGATCCGGCCAAGGGAGGTTGAGGACCTTGTAGAGCGAGTATCCAGCCGTCGCGACCCCGACTCCTGTTGTCGATGCTGCCTCGAAGCTGACACTGTCGGGAATGTGCATCTGGATGTCGCCCTTGACGGCAATGTACCGGGCAAAGGCGCCAGTCTCGGGGTCCGCATCGTTACCTGACAAAGTCAAAAAAATTAAATTCACGAATTATAGTTGGCTAAACAAATATTCCCCCTACCTCCGTGCCCGAACCCGGCGACTCGGTCTCCCTTCTTGAAGGCCCTGGTCACACTGCTGCCCACTGCCTCGACAACACCAGCATAGTCACAGCCAACCAGCGTGCCGTCATCTCCGACGGCGTCGAGGGTGGTCCAGTCTGTCGGGTTCAGGGCGAGTGCTGCCGTCTTCACCAGGATGTAGTCATCTTTTCGGGAGAGCTCTGGTACGGCTTTGGGCTCGAGGACGGCATTGCCAGCGCCTCGCCTGACCAGACCGAAGTTCTGCTTGCTCGACATGGTGAATGAATCGTCAACGATGAAATTGAATCTACCAATGAGGAAATACAGAGAGCCTCAGATTTTTATAAGGACTGGGGAATGTGTAAGCAATAAATATGTTATATAGTCTGCTTGCTCTGATTAATGCTTGCCAGTAATCGTACAATTTGTCAGCGTATGTCAACCCCCGCCCTTTTTGTAGCCTTGCAGCAGTGCAACTCTCCCAGTATTAAATTTGTTGATTTTCTTTTTAAATTTTCTTCGTAGCTGCTGCCCTTTCCTTCCTCTCCTCTTTCCGTTCCTTGCTTTCAATAAGTAGACCATCTTCTGTACGGTTTTAGGAATTAGGGAGACAACAATATTGATCTCTACATGTACCCACGTGTAGTTTTGCGAATCTTTGCACAGTGGATCAAGGCCAATCACAGGGCTGTCGTTTCAGGCCGACTTCTGCGTCTTCAATACCCTCAACAACAACACGAAATTTAAGCTGCAGCAGGAACTTAGCCAGTGTTTCTGCCATACCATTGAATTCCTCAGGCAAAATCAGTCATGCATATTGAATACCACACATCTCCTTCCATACAATCTCCAGTTCCGTTCCATCTTCACGTGTTTCTTCCTGGTTCATGCCTTGAGAAAAGGATGTAGGCCCCGGCCCGTACCGAGTGCGGTCACTGCTGTGTGGCTTGCAGAGGAAGACCGGGTCCGTCCCACATGCAAACGCCCCCACCCACCTTCTTCTTTCGCCCTTGTGGCAAGCTTTATGGCCCCCAACGCGGCTCAAGGCTCTCGGCAGAGCAAACACTGCTGCCTGGTATTTCCATGGCCTCAGGCTCTCTATGAACTTAATCATCCGCGTCTGCTTCTGGTAAGGACCGACTGTCGTCATCAGTGTCCGGGTGGAGTGATCTTCGATCGGGACCGAGGGTGTGTCGCCGACGTGCCTTAGTTTTAAACACCACCAGAGTGAAACATCATTGCTGTCATGATTGGTGAGGTCCCCGCGGCCTTAGAAAAGAAAAAAAAAAAAAAAGGAAAAAGGAAACATCCAGGAGGCACTTTCAAACCTAGACCTTGAAATGGACGTCTGGTATGAAATTTGGGCTGGTATGGCCTTTTGGACTTGTGTGACTCAAAGGAACAAATGAATGGTGTCTGCAGGAGTTAGGCTGTGAGAGCATCCATCCACCCATCGCTTCCCTCCGCCGTAAACCATCCCACATCCCGAGGATGACCACCAGAACCCCAGGTATAGCAACGTGGTTGGTGTATTATTATGTTTCTTTTTTCTTTCTTTCTTTTTTTTTTTTTTTTCTCTCTCCTTCACCTTTAAGGCTTCATGAATGACCAATCAACTTCCCGAGCCATAAAAATATTTTTTTGGTACGGTGTGGTTCGGCGACCACTTTCCGGCGATGGACGTCTATTTTTGAGCCCGTTCGGGACCGTGTGTCTTGTTTAAGAAAGAAAAAAAAAAAAAAAAGGCCCGTTTAGATGCCTGGCCAACCATGCACCACCTGCGTCAGTCAGTAAGCAGTCTAGAGCAGGCTCTGGATCCCTCGATAACCACGGCAATGGGTTGAGTGGTACTGGCACGTGGTGCTATCCTCTGAAAATAATAAATGGGTCTTTAGGTTCGCTGATATTGCTCTTTGGGGGACTATTTCCGCCGTGGGAAGGTTTCTTGGAGGGAACTGCGGTCTGCTTACTTTAGCACCTAGGGCAGTGAGACACGTGGGAATGAACTACTGGTACTTGAAATTTGTGAGGGGGGTGGTCCTTTTCCTTGACCGTAAGACACATGGGAGCGCTAAGTAATCATCAACCTGAGTTGCTTGTCTGGGACAGACGACGTAAGCAACATCTATTTTCATGTAAGTCCTCCTCCCCCGGGCGGCACCATGGAATCATCAAGCCTGATCCTGAAAAATAGTGGATCGTTTTTTTTTTTTTTTTTTCTTTTGCTGTTCGTGCAAGAATAGGAGTGTCGTTCATGCTAGACGGTTTTCTTTTTTAAGAAGTCGGGTTGAGACAGGTTGAGGCAAGATTGCCAATTCGGAAGGACTGGCTTCTTGGTTTGATTTACTCTAGTTCTTTTATCTGGAAAACCTGCAGTAAAAGCCGGCGCCGTATCCAAGGTGAGCTGGAGATGGGCGCAGATCCCCTTTGTCTCCCCCAACAAGAATAAAAGTCCCTGCCCCCAATGGTACTTATATCACGGGGCGTAGAATGCAACCTGGTCACGAAGCAGTTTTTGACGTGTCAACTGGGATGAGTAATGATTTCCTCGCCCTCGTCGCCAGTCGATTATTCTAGACTGCCCTCTCATTCGTGTAATTAAGGGAGAAAGAGGAGGATATGGTTATCAGTAGTAGGATTAAGAAACAAACTTAATTGGCTGGCAAGTCCTCGTTTTCCCGTAGGTCAGTAGAAAAAGAGACGGAAGGAATTGTCTCAGGATCAGAGTACATATGCACTGCTACACACACACACACACACACACACATGGGCGCATAATCCCGGCAGCCTTGAGAAAGAAATCTGAGCTCGTTGCCTGATCAAGACAAGATCGCTTCCTGCCCCCAGCCAAAAGGCAGACAACGGTTTTGCAGCGAGGGAGCGAGGGCCTTGTGTCAGTGGGCTCTCTCTTAAATATATTCATCGCCCAATCCCCACAGTATTGGTTCCTTCCCCCTCTCCCGACTTGAGCGGATGGTGGATGTTTAGCAGCACGTTCTCTCGAGGGGCTCAACTGACCGTAATATTGTGTTTGTTGCGTCCTGCGTCCTCCTCCTTCACAATGTCTTCGCTGGAGCCTGCTCCAGAGGGCGTCGATCTGTCGGCCAACCACACCGTCGAGTCTGTTTTTGCCGTGACAATCTTGACAGTGTCTGGGGTGGGTGCTGTTGTCCTGCGCTTCGTGGCCAGGAGGCGGATGCCCGGTGGACTGGCATTGGATGATTATCTCCTTTTGGCCTCGCTGGTAAGTTGGAAGCAAAAGAAGAGAGATGAAAGAACGAAGAACAGGAAGCCGACTTTTCCCCGATGGCTACTACATACAGGATGCTAACCATGACTTTGATGTGTCTTGATTAGGTTATTAGCATGGGCACGCTCGCCTGTTCCATTCTCAGTCTACACCATGGTGCTGGCCACCACATCTGGGCGTTGAGCGAAGCCGAGCTGGTCAGCATACTGAAAATCACATGGTAGGCTGGGTTTATATTTTGTGTCATGGCCTGTTTCAATATCCTGCCTTTCACGTTCATCCATAACTCATGACCAACCATCAACAGGGCCGATACCGAGATTTATGCCACCTGCGTAGCCCTGACCAAGTTCTCCATCCCCTTCTTCTACGAGCGCCTCTTCGGCCGCGGCTTCGCCACCAGGTTCTGCATGGTCGTGGCCGTCCTGTTCTGGCTCGCCCACACAATCATCCTCCTGGTGGGCTGCCAACCCATTTCGTACTTTTGGGAGCGCTATGACAGCAGCTCGACAATCCAGGGGGCCGCTGCCTCTCTTTTGATTATTTCATGTGGATGGGCATCAGCGATACCATCATCGATGCGCTGGTGCTTCTTCTTCCTATTCATAATGGTATGTTGTCTGGATATCCGAGTGTTGATGCTTAATTTCTACACACCAGAGTTTCACTCGCAGATATATTATTGTTTCAACCTAAACATGATGAGCACTCACTAACTCGACACAAACCTCATCAGTGTACAAGATCAAGATCTCGGCGAAAAAGAAGGTCGGGGTCTGTTGTATATTCATCTTGGGTTTATTGTAAGCCTCAAACTCTTCCCTCCAATGACTAACAAGTACCTACTGGTTCTGGAATTACGTACCCAGCCGTCACATATCACTCACCCAAGGAGCCTCTCTGATTAATGCTGACATGAACCTCTCCAGTGTCTGCGTCGCCGGGGCCCTACGAGGCAAGATCCTCAGCTTCCTCAGCGTCGCCGACTTCACCTGGGACACGTCCTGCAGCCTAACGTTCACCTGTGTCGAGCCCATGGTGGGAATCATCTGCGCCTGCCTGCCCACCTACGCCATCTTCTTCCGCCCCAGGGTCAAGAGGAGCCAGTATTACATGGGAAGCAGCCGTACCTGGACCTACAGTAACCCCAGCGACATGGAGAGCGGGAAGAGTGGTGGGCGTGGTGGTGGCTGTTCCGGCGGCAAGGCTAGCACGTATGGCACTGACACTCTGGTGTCTTCCGGCGGGTACGGCCCCTCCGGCGGCGGCGGCAAGAGTGGCACCTATGGGACGGATACTGTGGTGCCGTCTGCTGTTGGTGGTATTGGTGAGGTCGAGATGGGGCTTAGGGGCACGGCTGCTGGCACATATAGCACGGATATTTGGGTATCCTCCGTTCCAGGCGGCCCCGGGTCTGCGCCTGAGCCTCCTCCGTGCTCCCCGCAGGTCAGCAACGTCATGGAGCTGGACTCGCGTGCGTGGTATGGACAGGCTTCATAGGATCCTTCTAAACCAAATGCACTCCTGTAACAACTGTGGCTGAGCTTGGTGATGTGCTGCGCACGAGACGTGTGTAGCTGAGTGACGTGGTCTGCGGGTAATAAGCTCAGCTGCTGCTCTGAGAGTTGGGGACTCTGCCTTGGAAACGCATAGATGAGTGGAATAAGGTGGATATTGAATCATTATAATACAAATTGACATTAACAACACAAACCCTGCCATCATGCTCCGCCCGTATATCTCAGCGCAGCCCTGTGTAGTCGAAATTCCCGTCCGTGTGTTAATGTGACCGCGTCCCTATTTCTTTTGACCGCCGCTCCGATTCGCTTCTCCCCAAAACCGTGGTGCATATTACTGACTGGCCGAGTAGGAAAGGCTGAGGTCGGGAGAGGCGGGTTCTCCTACCGAATAGCTCAGAAGCTGGCGTCGCCGCCGTAGTTTCCTCTGTCGTTGTTTCTGCGACCACCATCGCGTCCATACCCTCCCCGGCCGCGGCCGCCACCACGGCCACGGTAGCCCTCACTTCGTCCATAACCGCCGCCATTGCGGTCATAAGAGCCACCTCGGCTGTCTCGGTCGAACCCTCCAATGCGGTCACCACCTCGGCTGTAGCCTCCTCGTCCGAAGCTGCCGCCCTCACGGCTCTCGTAGCTCGGCCGCTCCCTTCTCTCTCTCAGGGGCTGGACAAACATTCTCCGTCCGTTGAAACTGCGTAGATGGGAAGAGACAATGTCAATTTCCGCGCAGCAAAGCGTTCCTAGTCGGGATGCTCAGGGCATAACGGGTGGTCCTGGCACCGAAGGGGGCTCACGGCTGAACTTACACTGAATCGTTCAAGCTGTCGATCGCGGCCTGGGCGACTGTCTGGCTGGTCTGTCCAGCTTCTTGATCGTCACTGAACTTGACATAGGCAAATCCCTTGAACTGGCCATTGTCGTTGCTGATCATCCTCTGCACCCCCTGGTTAGCATTCAGCCCTTCTCAAAGCCAGCCCGTCCTCTCAGGCAACAGCTGATGGACCTCAGCTGCAGAGGGATGGGTCCTGCTGGGTAACCGTACTATTTCTTCAACGTTGCCGATCGCCCGGAACTTTTCCTCCAGATCTTGCTGCAGCAACTCGAATGAGAGGTTTCTAACAACGTCGTTAGCAAACACCAGACAGACAAGAATCAAATCAGGGAGCAGCAGACAAGACTTACCCAACGTATATCTCAGTCGACATGAAGTTGGCGGTAGCCGTGAAGTATCTGATAGAAAAGTTTCAACTTGGGCGCGTCCTTTGATTGGGCAGGAGAGCAGCAGAGAGGGTCCAGAGGCATGACAAGGAGGCAGGTAAGTCATATGGAACAACCCATCTGCTGCAAACGCAAAACTGAAGATTGAAGAAAGGATTCGGGACACATATGTATGTGGTGGACAGTGTTGATGTACAGAGATAGCACTACTCTACTTAAGTACAGGATGGAATGAATGAAAGAAGGGTTTGGGGGTTTGGCAGCAGGGCCGGTCCGTTGGGAAGCGCGCGAGCTGATCCAGAGACTGCAGAATGCATCCCACAAAACACGTCTTCCCTAGGGCAGGGAAAGGAATTGATCTTGACAGCTTCGAGTTATTTCATATAGGCATCAATTTACCTGGAAAATGCAGCTCCTGTAGAGACTGGCATGGGGCGACTGGCCAGAGCCCGGCCTGAGAAGGCAGCGGCACGTGAGAACATCTTGCGAAGAGGAGGAGTCGTCTGATGAGAGATGAGTATCAACAAGAGAGAGAAGTCAAAGCAGCAGAGGCGATACAGCTGCTGAGAAGAACAAGAGGAAGGGAAAAAAGAGAATTGGTTGTTGACAAGGGAAGGACCTGGAGGGTAGTAGGTGAACAAAAGAGGAAATTTTCACAGGCGGCAAACAACAAGAAGAAGTGAGCAGCTGATAATTTCAGACCCTGGTCTGGTCCCTGGGTGCCACAGTCTCCAGCAGGGTGTATGGTGGGCCTGTAAATGTAGCGGCATTGTGTGAAGTATGTAAGCAGCTTCCCACCAGCCCCGCAGTTAGCTTGGCCCTGCTCTGTGGCTCTGCTCTGCTGCTTAGCACCGACAACACCACGACATCATCCTGACCTGCCCAGCTAAAACCTGCTCAACCTTCCTCTCTGGAGAGACACCACCACCCTACCATCCTGCCCTATTACATCTTCACCCTCTCTGCTGCTAGAGGCCATTCGAAGACGCCCTTGTTCTCTAACTTCAGAGCCCTCGGTTGGAAACAAAAGGTCAACCATGGCGTCCAAGACCGACAAGATCGAGAAGATCATCGCCCGGCTGCAGGCCCGCATCGGCGAGGGGCAGTACTACGAAGCCCAGCAGCAGACGCGTGTGGTGGCAGCACGGTACATCAAGGCAAAAAACTGGGACGCCGCCATCGACATCCTCTTCAGCGTGTCACAGTCTCTCCTGAAGGCCGGCCAGGGCGGCAGCGGCGGGGACCTCTGCGTGCTCCTGGTGGACGTGTACAAGCAGGCCGAGCTGAAGCCCGATGCCACCTCCAAGGGGAGGCTGCTGACGTGTCTGCGCCTGTTCCAAAGCGGTGAGCCGACAAGGAAGAAGTTTGTGGACCAGATGCTCGCGTGAGTATTTATTTGCTTGCTGCACTTGTCTCTCTCTCTCTTTTTTCCTGACAGGACCTCGCCCAACGTTGACTGACTGATGATGCCTTGAACCCCTTCCTAAAAAAAAAAAAAAACAGCTGGTCCTCCAAGTTCGGCGAATTCCCTGCTGGCGACCCAGACCTGCACCACGTCGCAGGTAGCATCTACGCTGAGGAACACGAGCCCTACGACGCAGAGCGCCACCTCCTGCTCGGTACCCGCGACTCCGCCGAGGTGCTCACGCGCATGGAGTACGAGTGGTACAAGGAGGACGACAGCCACACCGCCGCAGCCTATCTCGCGCGCGCCATCTTCCCCTACCTCCTCGCTGCCAACGTGCGCGCGGCCAACACCTCATACCAGACCTTCACGAGCCTGCTGAACGCGGACAAGGGCACAGGCCTGGGCGTGCAAGACGTCAGCAGCGGGGCCGCGGACGTCAGGGTATACCTCAGCCTGCCGCTGCTGAACTTCCTGGGCATGCTGCTGCTCGCCGTGCAGAGGGGGAGTCCCGAGCTGTTCAAGCAGCTGCAGGCCAAGTATGCGAACCACATCGCCGAGGTGGGCTCATGGGACGAGGCGCTTGAGATCATCGCCGAGATGTACTTTGGCATCCAGAGGCCACGGCAGAGCAACCCGCTGCTCGACATGATGGGCAGCCTGTTTGGTGGCGGCGGCATGGGTATGGGCGGTGCTGGTGCTGGCGGTGGGTCCAAGCCACCTGTAAGGAGGGTCGAGGCACCACCGGCTGCAGAGGGGCTGGACTGAAAGTGTCACACTGTGAAAGCGAAGGAAGGAAAATAAAAAATTCATGTAAAAAAAAAAAAAGGAAGAGCAGCGCTACATGTCGCTATCGCTAGAGCCTCTTCATTGATACAATCGCCAGAAAACGCCACATATGGCTCAACCTGCTCTCGTAAGCTGGTCTCTTACATCAATCGCGGCTCGTCTTCCTCCTCGTACATCCAGTTGTCTTCCGCTAAGGCTGCCACTTTGGCCCGTAGACTTGCCCTGACTGCCTCGAGTAGTTCTGTGCATTGAAAAATGTCAGCATGCGAAGAGGAGGAAGAGGTGGTGGTGGTGGAGCGATGTCTTGAGCCAGTCTTACGTACCCTCTGGCTGAGCAGGGACACTATTCTGTTGACTCTGATGTTGCTTGACAGCTTCAGCAAGCCTCTGCCTCTCCTCTGTAAATATGTAAAGCCATCGCCTCTTGGTCAGCCATTGTAACCCTGCGAGCCACACCAAAAAGAGAAAATAAGAAAAATAAAAACAAAAAAATGTCGAGGAACTTTGAACAACTCACTCTCGTTCTCCTGCCTCATGTCCAACACGATCTCGTCGGGATCGTCCACCACCAAGCTCGGCGGCTCGTCGAGGGCGACCTCGCCGTTGTGATCGCGCACGACAATGCCGTCGTCGTCATCGTCGTCCTCCACCACCATGGTCTCTCCGTCCTCGTCATCATCATCATCAACACCGCCGGGGCCGTCCACACCCACCACTCCTAACCCCAGAGCCCCGCCGTGCCTACCCGGTGGGGGCCGCCGCGTGAGCTGGCTCGTAAACATCTTGCGGCGGCCTGGCGCGTTGGACATCTGCTGGCCTGGGAGCGCGGGCACGTTCGGGTTGCCCGGCGGCGGCAGGTGAGGGGCGTGCTGCTGGGATGTCGTGGTGGTGGTGGTGGAGTAGGAGACGCTGGCGGCTGCTGAGGCATGGCGTCGGTTGAAGACGCTCTGCCTTGGGTGGCCGTACCGGTCTGTCATTTTGTGTGTGTGTGTGTGTGTGTGTATGGACTAGTAGAAGGGCAAATGAGCTTGTCGGAAAGGCGAGGTGAGAGATGTGTCAAGAGTGACCTATGCACTCAATAGGAGAGATGTTTTAGGGTGCTGGCGAGGTTGGCGATCGCATGAACTCGCTGGCTGTGGGTTCTTGTTTACATGTACGTGAGGGACGCTGGATTCGAGTGTTGGTGTGCTAACGCACTATAAATGTTGTTGCATTCGGTACTTTACAGTAGACATAATAGATACAGCAGCTTGGAGGGGTGCGAGGGAAGCCCCTGCAAGCACTAGACAGAGTGCTGCTTCAGGGCACCTAGAGGCACTTAGGGCCGGGGGCAGCCCCTGTAGACACTCAGCCCTGAGATTTGCAGGGCATGGACCATTCGATGTCCAGAACCTTTTCCTCAGATTTCAGTGAAATGGTATCTATAGATTGCACCCAGAGAAGAGCCCCGGAATCCCATACCAGGTTTCCGCTGTTGCAAGTATTGAGATACTGCATCAACATGACTGGGACTGCCCGCACGAACGGGCCGAGAAGGAGGGAACGGTCTTGCGCTTTCACTGTACCAGTACTCTACAGCAATCTCGGAGCTTTGAATGATTTCTAAAGAGCAAATTGATCTAATTGTGGCCCGTCTGATTAGCATAGTAAGCTAAAATGGTGATTTTGACCTCGCCTGAACACTTCTCCTCACTAGAAACCACTCAGGTGAGCTGATTTTTGAGGTGTGCCGTGCTTGAAGTGTAGGCACTCAGTCATCTGTAACTTCACATGCCATGCCCAATTACAATGGAGTGAGATCAGTGAAAAGGCTAGCCAATCAAGTAAGCCAGTAAGCAGCATGGCCCTACTGCAAGGGTCATAGTGCAAGCAGCAGCTGCCACTGTACTCTAGTACTGCGTGCTGCAGCTAAATGGGAGTGGGGTCGACGCGGTTAATCATCACCTCTATTCAGTCGCGACGCGTTGGACATTTGGGAAATCAACCCTCTCTCTCTCTTTCTTTCCCTCTTACATTCCCAACAAACTCTCCCCAGACTGTCTTTTGCCTCTCATCCAGCTACTGGAGGTAATTGCTGAACTACAAATGAGAATACTCAAATGAGGACATAATTTATTTATTCTTGGACATCTCCTCCCTCATAGACCCTTGGGTCAGACCTGTCGCCACCATGCCTGCTGCCACCATGGCACCCAAGAAGCGCATCCTGGGCGAAACATCCAGCACAAGGCACAACATTGCCGCGTCTCCAGCAGCAGCGGCGGCGGCGGCAGCCTCCTCGAAGAAACAGAAGACGGAGCATTTTCCCTCCCCCCTCGGTTCGCGAGTTCGCAGGCAGCCAAGCTCGCGTCCAGCCAGGTCAAGAGCAGTTTCGAGGCCGAGGTCCTCGAGAAGATCAGCCAGGAAATCTCGGAGCGCAAGCAGAGCAGCGCGGAGAAGGATCAGTCATGGGCGCGCCCGCCCGTTCCTGTGGACTTCTCGCCCGCGACCTCTAGTCTCTGCTTCCAGCAGATCGACGCTGAGGAGGGCACTCTCCATGGCGGCAACACTACCGTCAAGCTCTTCGGCGTGACGGAGGAGGGCAACTCCGTGATGCTTCATGTGCAGGGCTTCAAGCACTACCTCTATGTGGCAGCACCCGCTGGCTTCTCGCCACAGGACTGCATGCCGTTTCGGACCTACCTCGAGACCCAGGTCGGCCAGCACCAATCTGTCATCCACTCGGTCCAGATGGTCATGCGGGAGAACATCTACGGCTTTCAGAACAATACTCAGAACCCCTTCCTCAAGATCACGGTCACCGACCCCAAGTTTATCAACAGGGTCCGCTCCACGATCCAGTCGTGCCATGCAAACTGGAAGAAGCTCTGGAAGTCTCCTGACGGCCAGATCCTCACCTTTGACAACATCCAATATCTATTGAGGTTCATGGTGGACTGCAAGGTATGCCTATTCACCCACCCGCTCTTCTCGTCAATAATAATCAGTCTGACCATGGTAAAAGATCTTTGGCATGTCCTGGGTCGAAGCCAAAGCTGGCAGGTACAAGCTCATCCCCGACAGCGAACGGCAGTCGAACTGCCAGATTGAAGCAGAATGCAGCTACCTCGACCTCATAGCCCACGAGCCTGTTGGAGAGTGGTCCAAGATGGCTCCCTTGAGGGTCATGTCGTTTGATATCGAGTGCGCCGGCCGCAAGGGCATCTTCCCCGAAGCCAACCACGACCCTGTCATCCAGATAGCAAACGTCGTCACGAAATACGGAGAGAAGAAACCATTCATACGGAATGTCTTCTGTCTTGACACCACAAGCTCAATCGTCGCGACCCACGTTCTGGAATTCGCGAAAGAGGAGGACATGCTGATGTCGTGGAGAGACTTCCTCGAAAAGGTGGACCCGGACATCATCACCGGCTACAACATCTCAAACTTCGACTTTCCCTACCTTCTCGACCGTGCAAAGCATCTCAAGGCCAGGGGTTCGAATACTGGTCCAGGATTCCGTCTGTGAAGTCTATGTCGAAAGACGCGAATTTCTCCAGCAAGCAGATGGGCAACCGCGATACAAAGGCAACAAACACCAACGGCCGCCTTCAGCTGGATCTCCTCCAGCTGATTCAGCGTGATCACAACCTCCGGAGCTACACACTGAACTCGGTGTCCTCCCACTTCCTCGGGGAGCAAAAGGAGGATGTGCACCACACCATGATCACAGAGCTGTTCAACGGCACGCCAGAATCACGCCGGCGTCTGGCCATATACTGCCTGAAGGATGCGTACCTGCCGTTGAGGCTGATGGAGAAGCTGTCGTGTCTGGAGAACTACACCGAGATGGCAAGAGTCACGGGTGTGCCCTTCAACTTCCTGCTCTCTCGCGGCCAGCAGGTCAAGTTCATAAGTCAGCTGTTCCGCAAGGCGCTGGAGCAGAAGCTTGTCATCCCGGACATCAAGAACGATGGCGGCGACGAACAGTACGAGGGAGCCACTGTCATTGAGCCGACCCGTGGGTACTACGACGTTCCGATCGCGACTCTTGATTTTGCCTCCCTGTATCCCAGCATCATTCAGGCACACAACCTGTGCTACACGACACTTGTCTCCAAGAAGGCCGTCGAGGCGTTCAGTCTCAAGAAGGACGAGGATTACATCGTGACGCCGAACGGAGACATGTTTGTGACTGCGAAGCAGAGGAAAGGTCTCTTGGCGCAGATCCTGGAGGAACTGCTCAGCGCAAGAAAGCAGGCCAAGAGAGAGATGGGCGCAGAGACGGACCCCTTCAAGAAGGCTGTGCTGAACGGTCGCCAGCTGGCCTTGAAGATCAGCGCCAACTCCGTCTACGGCCTCACTGGTGCCAGCAATGGAAAGCTCCCCTGTCTGGAGATCGCCAGCAGCACCACGAGCTTTGGCCGCCAGATGATCGAGAAGACCAAGAACGAGGTGGAGGCCCGATACAACATCGCCAACGGCTACTCACATGATGCACAGGTCATCTATGGCGACACTGACTCGGTCATGGTGAAATTCGGCACGACAGAGCTTGCCGAGGCCATGAAGCTGGGCGAAGAGGCGGCAAACTACGTGTCGTCCAAGTTTGTGAAGCCCATCAAGCTCGAGTTCGAGAAGGTCTACTACCCGTACCTGCTGATCAACAAGAAGCGCTATGCCGGGTTGTACTATACAAGGCCAGACAAGTACGACAAGATGGACACCAAGGGTATCGAGACAGTCCGGCGTGACAACTGCCTCCTGGTCCAGACCGTCATCGAGAAGGTGCTTAGGATGATCCTGATCGACCGCGATGTCCCAGGCGCTCAAGAGTAAGCCATTTCCTGCCCCAGAGAGGTCAACACTGTTTGTGTTGTAGCCCCATGCTGACTGCTGACTTATTTTTTTATTTTTTTAAGCTACGTCAAGGACACCATCTCCGAGCTGCTGCAGAACAAGGTGGACATGTCGAAGCTGGTGATCACGAAAGCCCTCACCAAGGATGACTACACGGCGAAACAGGCCCACGTCGAGCTGGCCCTGCGCATGAAGAAGCGTGACCCGGGCTCAGCTCCAGGCCTGGGCGACCGTGTGGCATACGTGATGGTCAAGGGCACAACAGGGTCCAAGAACTTTGAGAACTCCGAGGACCCCATCTACGTGCTCGAGCACAACGTCCCCATCGACACCAAGTACTACCTCGAGAACCAGCTGGCAAAGCCCCTGGGCCGTATCTTCGAGCCGATCCTGGGCGAGACCAAAGCCAAGTCGCTCCTGGCCGGGGCGCACACGCGGTCGATCACGATGGCCGCGCCCACGACCGGCGGGCTGATGAAGTTTACCAAGAAGACGCAGACGTGCATGGGATGCAAGAAGCCGCTCACCGGCAAGGAGGAGTCCCAGGGGGCGGTGTGTTCCAACGACGCGCCGCGCGTGGGTGAGCTATACAAGAAGACGCTGGACAAGGTGTCGGACCTGGAGGTGCGCTTCGGGCGGCTGTGGACGCAGTGCCAGCGGTGCCAGGGCAGCATGCACTGCGAGGTGATCTGCAGCAGCAAGGACTGCCCCATCTTCTACATGCGGATGAAGGCAAAGAAGGACCTGGAGGATGCGAACAAGGAGCTGCAGAGGTTTGATCACGACCAGGCTGCGATCTGGTGATTGACGTGCGTGGTCACAAAGCCGCGTTGTTACGACATGGAGAGCATTGTTTATGTTTTGCTCTGGCGTTTTGGCAAAATCAGGATTTGCATTTCTGCGCTCGGGCAGGGCCGAGTTACCAATAGCAGCACAATTGAGGATATCCCCCAACCGAGACTATAAAGTCCTGGGCGTAATCTTTTTGGGACGACGGGCGATGCCGACGGAGACCCGAAGTGAAATATAACTCATCACCCTCTCCGAAGTCTCAAAGTGGTTCGCCCACGGGCCGTTTTCGCAGTGGCAACGAAACCGTAACTCCTGGGCGCAATGTCGATTTCCGAGCTGGAGATGGCCGGATCCGACCTCGCCCGCGCAGTCAGTATAGCTAACATGGTACGGTCCTATTAGCGGGGGTGCAACGCGGGTTGGAATACTTTTGCTACGGAAGAGAGAGAGGGGAGAGGGGGGCGAGGGTTTGCCGTATATTTTTCGAGGCGCCGGAGCTTTTAGTGTGCCTTGAGCCACGCATAGTGGGGGCGGTGTTTTTTTTTTTTTTTTTTTTTTTCCTCTTGTTACCCCGGATTCAGGATCAACATTCCACCCAGCGGCATCGGCACCACGCCCTTTGGCGGTGCAAGCAGCCTTCTCCTGGGTTCACGTGGTCACGATGGATTGAATTAGAGAGAAAAAAAGATGAAAAAATTCGTAGGTCATGCAGGTATGTAAGGTTTTGGCTGGAATGATCGATGCATCTTTTCCCCCCTTGGTCCTGCAGGTGCATGCAGTGTGTGCCTGAAGATGATCAGCGGCACTTCCGAAATCTGCAATCAGTACAGTCTGTATTGCAGTAAACCACATGTGCTGCATCCCTCCCAAACAAGTGCCACACGCCCCTCTCTCTCTCTCTCTCTCTCTCTCTCTCTCTCTCTCTCTCTCTCTCTCTCTCTCTCTCTCTCTCTCTCTCTCTCTCTCTCTCTCTCGTGTCTCCGTTCTCGCAACTCTCCAGAGCCCTGGTCCCACAAACCCATGCCCACTCACCCTTCCAATCCCACGACCACTTACTTAGTACAGACCCGCGGAAATAGTTTCGTGGAGTTTTTCTGGGGATGGAGCTTCGAGGTGCTGATCATGCCAGGACCTCGGGCCTGTCAGGAAAAACGATGGCGTAAAACACTTGCAATTTCTACAGCTAAACTGACAGGAAAGGCTCGAGGGGCGACGAATCAGAAGCCGGCGATAAGAATGTTTGCTCTTCGTCCAGGGATTCTGCTGTGCCAATAGCATGTAACATCCTTACTTGCTGCATCATAGCACCATAGTACTATGCAGGAAGGAGACTGCAAAGCGGTCCTCGAGGCTATGGCTCATCGACACAATAGTAACCTTTTGCCTCTCTCTCTCTCTCTCTCTCTTGTAGTATGTCATGCTACTGTGTACCACCCACGTCCACAGTAACACAGTGTGGCAGTAGGTCATGACTACCACCAGCAAAGAAGATGAAAGTCCATCTGCCTTCCTCGGCCAAGGTCCCTACAGATCGAGATCGGTAAGGAAAGGTTTGACCAGCATACTCCTGGAATGTCATGCAATGCAATACCTTCAACATTATTGGCATTTTCTTCCCTTTTTTTTTTTTTTTTTTTTTTTTTTCTTCCTGGGAAGAGGGACGTCTCCATCAGTCCTTCTTTCTTATGCGTGCGGATTAAAAATGCGACACAGGCTGTTTGGGAGAGTCGAAGCCTCACACGCCCGCCGCAATCGGCCTTGGTTTGATTTCCGCAATAGGGAAACAGCTCCCCCCTGTCCTGCCCACCCTTCCCTCTTAATTTTTACTGGGTCCCCTACCTCAGCTCTCAAACACCTCTGCTTGCGATGACGGCGCGCCTGCCTCGAGAGACGTAACGCATGAGAGAGGGGGGAAAAATACCCCCACCACCACCACCATTACGCGCAGGTGGGATGGGTTATTCCGATGACATGAATTGGCCTCGTCATATCAGATCCGGCGAGGCTGTATGGCTGGCTCGAGCTATAGACCTGGGCTCCTACATCGCTGCTCGGCGTGGCGCTTGACCGTCTGGATTCAGCACGCACGTACTATGTAGATCTATTTGGGGCCTGGTGGCTCCTACCTTATAAATATGGCTTGCTACTTTCCTCTATCTCTCTCTCTCTCTTTCCCTCCGGCCGTCTGTTCTACCTGTCATCTTCTCTCCTTCTCTCTCTCTGTCTGTGTCTTCCTCGTCGTCGAGAAGAAAGAAAAAGAGATCAAATAGCTTGTCTTGTCTAGACGTGACGACGACATCAATTCTTACTCCCTCCTTCTGTCTTCTTCTTCTTCCTCCTCCTCCTCTCATCACCATCATCCAAAATGGCCAACCTTCCCTCTGAGCCCGAGTTCGAGCAGGCCTACAACGAGCTTGCCTCGACCCTCGAGGACAGCACCCTCTTCAAGAAGAACCCCGAGTACCGCAAGGCGCTCCAGATCGTCTCCATCCCAGAGCGCATCATCCAGTTCCGCGTCGTCTGGGAGGACGACAAGGGCGAGGTCCAGGTCAACAGGGGCTTCCGCGTCCAGTTCAACTCGGCCCTGGGTCCCTACAAGGGCGGCCTGCGCCTGCACCCCTCGGTGAACCTGTCTATCCTGAAGTTCCTGGGCTTTGAGCAGATCTTCAAGAATGCCCTGACCGGCTGTGAGTACTTCGTCAACCTGCCTGCCTGCCTGCCTCCCCCGCCTTCCGAGTCAGGGCATCTTTCCTCAGTAGACTGACAGGAAGGTGGTTTCACCAAAATATAACAGTGATGATGGGTGGCGGCAAGGGTGGTTCCGACTTCGACCCCAAGGGCAAGTCTGACAGCGAGATCCGCCGGTTCTGCGTCTCCTTCATGCGCGAGCTGCAGCGCCACATCGGTGCCGACACCGACGTCCCTGCTGGAGACATTGGCACCGGGGCCCGCGAGATCGGCTACATGTTTGGCTGCTACCGCAAGGAGAAGAACAAGTTCGAGGGCGTCCTGACCGGCAAGGGCCTGACCTGGGGCGGCAGCTTGATCCGACCTGGTAAGAAGACTCATATACACATTAAAAAGAGATACTGGCTGTCCCACAACATGCGCTGACTTTAATCTTCTTCTTTTTTTCTCCATCATGCAGAGGCCACCGGCTACGGTCTCGTCTACTACGTCGGCCACATGCTGGAGTACGCCGGCGCTGGCGGCTGGGGCGGCAAGCGCGTGGCCATCTCCGGATCCGGCAACGTCGCCCAGTATGCCGCGCTCAAGTGCATCGAGCTCGGCGCCCGCGTCGTCTCGCTCTCCGACTCCAAGGGCACCCTCCTGGCGACCTCGGATGCGGGCTTCGTGCCCGAGGAGGTCGAGGCCATCGCGGCCCTCAAGCTCAAGCACGGCACGCTGACTGACTTCGTCGCCGCCTCTCAGGACGGCGCCGCCAAGTACAAGTACCTCGAGGGCGCCCGCCCCTGGACGCACGTCGGAAAGGTCGACGTGGCGCTCCCTTGCGCGACACAGAACGAGGTCAGCCCCGAGGAGGCCAAGGTGCTCGTCGAGGCCGGCTGCAAGTTCATCGCCGAGGGCTCCAACATGGGCTGCACCCAGGAGGCCATCCACATCTTCGAGGAGACGCGCCGGACCGAGGGCGCCGCCGGCGTCTGGTACGGACCGGGCAAGGCGGCCAACTGCGGTGGTGTGGCTGTGTCCGGCCTCGAGATGGCGCAGAACAGCCAGCGGCTCAGCTGGACCCGCGAGGAGGTCGACGCCAAGCTGGCCGGCATCATGAAGAGCGCCTTCGAGAACGGCCTGAACACCGCCAAGGCCTACGTCGAGGCCAAGGACGGCGAGCTGCCCTCGCTGGTGGCCGGCAGCAACATTGCCGGCTTCGTCAAGGTTGCCGAGGCCATGAGGGACCAGGGCGACTGGTGGTAAAAAAAAAAAAAAAAAAAATCAGTCTTGATTCGCGCTCTGCTGATGGTGCAAAAAGAAAAGGTGGTGAGCCGATAGTGTCTCGATATTTTCTTATCAAGTGTTTCTTGCTGGGGCTGGTCTTTTCTTCACAACAAATGGTTTTATCTTTGCTTGATGGGGGCGTTTTTATCATATAGCGACAACACAAAATACCAATTTACGTCTTCTCACAAACGTTTCTGGTTTTACATGGATTTATCTTGCTCTTGTGAACCTTGATTCTCTTCTATTGTTCACACACACACACACACACAGACACACACGATCCGAGCACTGCTGGCTGGGGTAATATATTCAAGACTGACGAACGGAATGATATACTATCCGGTGCATCGGTCTTCTATGCAAACCAAAGTTGCTCTAGGGACGGCCACGCACTTACTATGTTTGATCGACCGGAATTCCGAGCGAAGGTCGGCTTTCCAGCGACGTGTATGTCGATCCCGGGATTCACCTTTGCCCGTCTGTCTGTCTGTCTGTCTACCTGGGACAAATGGCGCAGAATACCCTGTTGTGGATCGCAGCGTCTGTCACTGGCTGAAATTGAGAACTGTGAGGCAGGATGTGGGCGATTTCTTCTTTTGGGTCCATGAAAATATTGTAATTTGTTTGATTTGTTTAATTTCTCCGCACAACCCAATACTGTAGTAGTAATGGGGTGCACAACCTCGGTAGGCAATTCACCTATAGATAGTCTAAGGGGGAAAAAAAGAAGAACAGCAACAAGAACGAGGCTTTGAAGCTCGTGGTATCTTTGAGAGGTCCCAGCACTTTTCCAAAACAGAAGGGAAAGGAAAAAAAAAAAAAAGTATCCTCGTGTCCAGCCGTGGCGGTCATTAAAGCAGGTCAACACAAGACGCCATAATAATAAGTCCTCCCTCGTGGAAGGAGGCGGTCCAATGAAAAAGGATTAGTTGTATATAATTTTTCCTCTTTCTTTTTCTCTGTCTCTTGTCATCCTATTGAAACCCATGCCGTCTCTGCTGAAGCAAGTGAGGGGGAGTGGTTCTCAAGTAGGTAACAAAAGAGATTATTCGTTGGAGGACACCTGCCCAGTCCCCCAGTAAAACATTCATCTCTCCCAGCAACGAGCAGGGAAAGGAAAGGAAAAAAGTATTTGAAAAAAAAAAAAAAAAAAGGGGGTATTGAAGGATGGGTAAGGGCCCACTCTCCGTCTCTCTTTCGGGGCTCATCCTTCGTCCACCTTCTCTCAAGAGACCTGGAGCACCATCGGCCCAGCGACGATAATGTCATCCGAGATCTTGCCGGTATCGGGAGTCGAGCTGACCAGGTTAAGGTAGACGACACCAGTTAGGCCCTGGGGGGTGGCGCAGGCGCCGTTGGAGAAGGCAGTAAAGACAGAGCCCGTGGGGAAGCCGCCTGCGGTGAAGGCACAGGCGGTAGCCTGGCCGGAGGCGTCGCTCTGCAGCTGGAGCTGCGTGTCGGCGATGATCTGCTGGTTGGCGTCTGTCATGGAGACGGTGGGGAAGGCGGTGAGGATCAGGTTGCTGCCCTCGGGGCAGGAGCTGATAAAAGGGGCGGCGAGGGAGAAGACCTGCTTGGGGCTGAGGGGGTGTCGAAGAAGTCCGGGGCCGAGGCGACGCCCGAGACGGTGCGGATGAAGGACTGGTGGCGGGCCTCGATGCTGAAGATGGAGGCTGCGGCACCCAGGACGACGGGGGACGACACGATGGGCGCCGCGCCGAGGTACGCCGACACGCCGACCTGCTCCAGCACGGTGGCGGTCTGCACCATGGCCTGCGCCGAGGCAAAGGACCCGCCGAAATCGTACTGGCACGGCACGACGGGCTGGATGCCCATCTGTGCCAGGGTGCTCTGGAGGATCTCGACGTGCGCCGCCTCGGACTGCCCGATCGTCACCAGGCTGTCCACCTGGGTCTGGGTCAGGCCCAGGTCCAGGAACTGCTGTGCGGGAAGGGCCGCGAAGCCTTGCTGGTAGAAGGATGTCTCGAGGTTCTCCAGGGTGAGGGCGCTGTAGTGGAAGAGAGTGTGTCAGCCTCTGGTTTCCAATCTAGGATGCTAGGAATTCTCTGTATACTCACAACTGCAGCACGTCGAAATCGTTGATGCCCAGGGCCTGCTCAGCCGCGCTCTGTCGCCTCATGACCTCGTAGATCTTCTGCTGGCGGGCGGTCAACCTGGGAGCCGCTGGTAAAGCTGATGCAAAAGCAACCAGGCCGGCCACAAGGGCACCTTTCAGTGTCATGCCAGCCATGTTGTGTTTTGCGGGTTTGATGTAATTAAATTTTTGTTTTGAAAAAGGTAAACTCGTTTGATCGAACCGGCGAATCGTGTGTAGATTGGGTAGAAAATGAATGAATATGAAAAGATATTGTCGTGATGGAATGGGAGGGGGAAGTCGGCCTGCCGCTGTGTGTGATTAAATCTGTTGATTAAGGAAAGTCAAACATGAAAAGACAGACAAAAGGCAAGCCTTGAGAGAAGAGTAGGGAGAGAGAGAGAGAGAGAGAGAGAGAGAGAGAGGAGGAGAGTCTCGCTTGAGTTCTCCCAGTCAGAAAACAAACCAGCACCAGCGCCTCGCTTTGTATTAAACAATAATTACTGTGACAAGTGACGGACAGGAAGAGAGGAGCGGAGACAGGATAGAGCGAGTGAGTGATGAACCGGAAACACCACCGGCTTGAACACGATCAAACCTCCATGTTCCTGATCGACCTCAGGGGTGGACAACGCCAAGGCACGGAAGGGAGTCGGAGGTAGAGAGGGAGAGGTCCTCACGGGATCTCTGCCAGCCGTGGTCCCGCTGGACATATGATGCAGGAGTGTGCCAAGCATACTTTGAGCACGGAAGCAGAGAGCAAGCTTTGGAATACATCCACTGCCCAGATACGTGAGAGTAGGCCCTTGTCTCTTCCTCTCTCTGTGTGTGTGTATATGTGTGTGCGCGCGCATGTTCACTTTTCATCCCTGGTAGGATGTAGATCAGATGGCAGGTCAAAACAGGGTTAAAGGCTGTGAAGGAAAAGGAAGAGCCACGAGCCGATATCTGTGTTTCGTTTTACCACTCATCACCCTAGATGAGGAGAGACGAGATCTCTCTCTGCCTCTGCCTCTTGGGGCGAAGATGACAGAATTCTTAGCACCAGACAGGATGATTGTTTGACACACACACACACACATCAAGTTGAAGGAACTCGGGAGGGAAGAAGAGAAGCTGTGGAAGAAGCAGATGGAAGCAGGTCTTGCTCTGAGCCGACGCACAAACTCTTGAGAACTAGAGCCTTGGGAGGAGACCACTACTGCATGCATCGTTTGGTGTAATTAAGCGAATAGAAGAAGAGAAACCAAAAGTGCTGTCAGGGGAGCTCTGTTTGTTGGTTGATTGGTTGTTGTGGATGAAGGAGTGGGAAGAAGAGGGAAAGAATGAAACGGCGTGGTCGCTAACCGAGCGGCCACAGCAGGTCCCTGAGCCGAGGTCGTGAACCTGGCCGCGTCGGATGAAAGAAGGATCCCGCTGTGCTGCTGCAGTGGAGCATCCCTTCCACCCACCTGCACAATACTTGCTTCTGTCTAGTACAACAAGGAAGGGTATTGTCGTCTTCCCATCTTCTTCTCACCAAGCCATTTTATCTCATACAAACAAGGGACTCAGAAAACCCCCTTCCCCGACAGAGGGGAAGGATGATCGACGCGAGGGTCCCAAGGATCCGTGACACGCGCCCACCCTCACCACGTCTCAACTACGTTTCGAAGAGCAAAAGCCCGCCGCGGCCACACGTCCATCCGCCGCCCTCTTCTTCCTCCCTTGAGCAGAGAGTCGCAGTCCACAGCATCCCATCTCATTTCCTGTGGGGCTCACCCTCCCTGGCATATCTTGTCATCTAGCAACTTTATCTCATAGCCAAATCAAAAGCCAATCTGCCTCTTATTTTTTTCTTCTTGACTTCTTTTCTTTTTTTTTTTTCCCCAACTCATCTTCCTACGAGCTTGCCGTTACCGCCCTTGCCCCCCCCGGCAGCCCTTGCACACCACAAGAGAGGGAGAAGACCCTAGGCGTGTATATATGACCAGGCCTCTACTTTTTCACCTCGTCTAATGTCAGATTGTACTAATCAATACTTACTTCCATCCATCCGATGCTGTTCCCAACTTACAACCGAGATCTTTCTCTCTTCTGGTATGTGTACGGACGTACAGGGGCACAAGGACACCAAACATCCAATTCCTCCCACATGATAGCCACATACAGCCAAAATGTCACATTTCATACCATCAGGTGCGTGGAGAGCTCACCCGTTGAAATGCTGGATTCTTGCATCGTTGCGGCTGATCTATGCTTTCATCCCTTTCTAAACAGACAATTTCCGGTATCGACCTAGGCTAAAAGGGAATACCACGCTGGTTGCTTGCCTCTCCTAAAAAAAAAAGTTAATTCTGCTCATCCATCCGTCGCTTGATCAATCTGCCATCACTTGTTAATAAAACTACCCGCCGATGATCTAAACCCCCGGGGCCTGTTCCTCCCTCCTTCCCTTTCTCTCTCTATCGCTCTCTCGCTGTCTTTTCTCTCTTCGGAGCCAATCCCTGGCTTCCATCATCCGCTGCCCCAGTCATTGTTCAATAATACTGGTGGTGTCTTCTGTGGTGTTGTTAAGACCTGTGGTTGTTGAATAATTCTCCCAATCCTGTCGTTCTCCGCGCCTGTAAATGTCGGACCTAGAGAGCATAGGGGTTGAGCGAGCGAATGGTCAGGCATCTGCAGAATGTTTGTCAGCGTGCTATGTCTCTTCCGAGTCATGATATTTTCGGGGGGGCACAAAATGTTCAGGGACTTACGGGGGCTCTTGCTGAGGTCCGTCTTCAGGATGATGGGCACACGGGTCATCTCTGTGACGTCCTGAATGTATTCACCACCCTCCTCGCGCAGTTTGAAGAGGCTAAGATACTTCTCCTTGTTTGTCAGGCGGTCCTCTGGGGATTCCACCTGGGGGACCTTGGAGTCGGACTTGGTGCGGTGCAGCACGCCAGCAGCATTGTAGGACCGTGTAGGAGAGCCTGGTACGCTCTGGGTCGGGCGCTCGGCAAGCGAGGCCCCCGCCATGGCCTCGGTGATATCCGAGCCGTTGTCGTCGTCGTCGTCAAAGAGTGCATCGACGTCGTTGGTCGAGATGGTGTTGGTCTCGGTCTGCTTGCGGGCCGCTTCTTCGCGCTCCTTCCTGGCCCTCTCCGCCTCCTCGGCCTGTTTCGCCGCCGCCATGGCGTTCGACATGCGAACCGAGGTCGCAGCCTTGGGCCGTTCGTCCTCTGGCACGTAGGCGGAGCTGGGGACACCCTTCTCCCAGTACAGCTCGAGAACCCTCTTCTCCTTCCTGAACTCTGCCTTCTTGAGAGGCAGCTGGTCGCAGTGGACGCGCTTCTCGAAGCCCCACTCGGGGATCAGAACGTCGAAGGCCGACTCGTAGACGCAGAGGACGATGCCCTCGCTGATGAGATCGCCGTTTGCCTCCTGTCGCGCCTTGTCCATCGTGCGGCATGCTTCAATGTGAATGCTCTGCTCCTGAGCATTCTGGGCGGACTCCTTCTTGGTGTTGCAGCTCTCGACCGTCTTGACCAGGTTCTCGATATCCTCGTTGTACTCGATCTTGCCCTCTGACAGGGTCGCCTCGAGCTGCCGGTGGACCAGAATGTCTGCATAGCGCCGGGTCGGGCTGGTGAAGTGAGTGTACAGGGGCAGGTTGAGGGCGTAGTGAGGCCACAGCTGCTTGGCCGTCTTGCCAGCAATGTAGTACTTGGCATGCTGCATAGACTTGAGCAGTAAGGTTTCCATGCCCTTCCTGATGTCGGTATCGTCGACCTTGAAGAGGCTGTTTTGCAGCGCACCGCTGCTGGTGCAGTCGATCTCGTAGCCGAGGGCGTTCATGCGATCAACGAAAGTCTGCAGCCTGCGAGGGTTGGGAGTGGCCTGTCTTCGGAGAAGAGCCTTCTCGGGGACGCCCTCGGCGATACGCTGCGCCACAAATGCGTTGGCCTTGTGCATGAGCTCCTCGACGAGCTCCATCGCAGACGTCGAATCAAAGAGATTGTTCTTGATAGGAATGTTCTCGTCGTCGAGCTGGTGGAGCAGCCGGAGGGGTGCGATGGGTTCACCACCAGCACCCAGACGGTACTCTCGGAATTTCTGGGCGACCATCTGGAAGTTTTCTTGTCAGCATCCCGTAACAAACGAAAAAGAGCCCGACTCAGCGATTGCTGTAACTTACATAGAGTATCTGCAGATCCGTGGACTCCACGGCCGGGTGGCTGAAATCAGGCTCTCTCGATAGAGCAGCATCAATCTCAGAAACAGTAACCTTGCCACCGCTCTTGATGATACTCTTGCCGACCCAGGCACCATTCTCAGCGACGGCTCCAGTGAGTGAGTTGACAGTGAACACAACACTGACGGCGAGACGCTCCTCGCCTGGCGTCAGGGAACAGACCTCGGCGAAAAGCTTGGGTGGAAGCATGGCGCAGGTCCTGTTCACCAGGTGCACGGCAGTCCCGCGCTTCTTGGCCTCACGGTCCACGAGGGAGTTGGGCTTGACGAAATGAGTGACGTCTGGAACGTGGATGCCGATCTCGAGATTTCCATCGTCGAGTCTCTTGACGTGCACAGCATTGCTAAGCTCAGCTGAGCCGTCCATGTCGAGGGTGAACGTCTTGTCGTCCCGGAAGTCACGGCGCTCGCTGATGGCAGCCTCATCCTCCTTGGCGAGGGACCAGTCCTGGAGGCCCACGCTGCGGAGGACGGCTTCGGAGAACTCGTCAGAGGAGAAGTTGTTGTCGCGCAGGAGAGCGTCGGTCTCGACCTTGAGGTCGCCCATCCTGCCGAGCTGCTCGACCAGGGTGCCGAAGGGATGAAGCGAGGTGATGGGCCAGCGCTTGATGCACGCAACGAAGATACGATCCGCATAGTCTTGGTGCTTCTCGACAAAGTCCCGGGGAGCTTGCTCCGTAGGGATGGCGATCAGAGGCACACGCTTGTCGGTCGGCTTGAACCAGACGATCTTGGGCTTCTCCTGCTGGCGGCTGTCGTGCTGTCGGCCGCCATCTCTGGCAGCCCGCTCAGCCTCCTGCTTCTCCTTGGTCGCCTGGCTGCTGGGGCGCAGCAGGCCGAGCGTGCCAGAGAACATCTGCCCGGCCACACGCTCGATGACGGCGACGACGTGACCGGCGTACAGGGGTTTCTGCTCGTCGTTGATCTCCTCCTCCTCTACCAAGAGGAGGCTCTGGCCCTCCACCTCGACATCATCGTTCTTCTTCTGCGTGGGGCGCTGCCGCAGACTACCGCGTCTGCGGATACCTCCGTCGGCAGCGCTGTTGTCATCGTTATTCTGGTTGCTCTGGCTGCTAGCGTTGGTGGAGCCCGAGCGGGTGTCGGTGATGTCCTTGCGCTTTTTCTTCTCCTCCTTCTCGCGCTTCTGCGACCACACCTCGTCGACGTCGAGAAGCTCGATGGCGACGAGGTCGCCCTCGAGGGCGCGGTTGCGGTCCTTGCTGCCGCAGATGAAGATGTCGGCGTCGAGGAGACCATCGTGAGTGGAAACGTAGGCATCGCTGCGGTTCTTCTTGTTCACGCGTAGGACGCCGGAGACGAGCTGCCCCTCGCCCAGCAGGGCGGGCAGCGTCGCCTGTGGGAGGTAAGGAGTGAAGAGCGTCTTGCGCTGCTGCTGCTGTGGCTGCTGCTGGATCTGGCCGGAGTGCTGGCTCGCCTGCAGGCCCATGAAGTTCTGTCCGGTCATCTGGGCAGCCTGGAGGGCCTGAAGCTGGGCCAGCTGGGCGTTGAGCTGCTGACCATTATACACCCCGGGCATCATCATCTGGTTGGGCATCTGCACCAGCTGGGGTTGGCCGGGGTACTGGAAAGCGCCGATGGAGCTCACAGACTGGCTCACGGAGCCACGCGAGCGGTGGCCTGGCTGAAAGCCCCCTCCCTGGGTCTGAGCGGCCTGTTCCTGGGGCTGCGCCTGCGGAGTGCGCCAGTTGGAGTCAAAGTTACGAGACGAGGAACGATTGTGTCCAGACCCGCGGCGCGGGAAATCTCCGCTGGACTCGACCGACAGATGAGTGCCACCACGGCCGCCGCCGGCGGCACTGCCTCCACGACCGTTGGCACCTACGGCCATGCTCTGGCTCCGACCGTGCCCGCCGCGTCCTGACCGCACGGGAGGGGGAGCTGGGAATCGAGCGAGGTAGCCACGGGAGACTTAGACTCCTCCTCGGGGGCGGGCGCTGCTGGGAACTGGAAGCCGGATGTCGTGCGCTTCTGCTGGGCAAGCTCAGCGGCTTTCTTGGCGTCAGCGAGGGCCAGCGAGTGGCGCCTCTGATGTCCGCCTCCGGAACTGCCACCGCCGCGCCCTCCCCTCGAGCCACCGGCATTCTCACGGCCCTGCGGCTGCTGGGGCAGCTCGAAGTTGCCGAAGGCGGAGCCGGCAGCGCCAGAAGAAGGAGCCGGAGGCGGTCCTATGCCCATGTTTGGGACGGCCGACTGATTACGGCGATGTGTAAGCGGCTGGTTTGGCAGCGCCATGTTCTGCTGCTGATGCAGCTGGTTGGGAAACTGGAAGTTGGCCTGCTGCTGTATGCCGGGCATGCCCTGGACGATGTTGTAGCCCGGGACCGAATGGCCACCCATCATGCTCATGTTCTGGACATACTGAGCCTGCGCGTTGAGCTCGTTGATCTGTTGCTGCTGGGCGGCCAGGAGCTGCTGGATCGACAGCTGGTCGACTATCAAAAAGATGGCACCGTCAGCCACATGGTCGCAATTCACAAAAGGAGGCAACCCTCAAGACGAGACCAAAGCCACCAGGCCGGAACCGCACAGCCCTCCTTTTGGGAGAGGCACGGCTCAACGGCAAGGGTTCTAGGAGCAACCAGGGAGATAGCAATGGGAGAACTTACTGTTTGGGTTGGCCGTGAACATGCTCACCAGCGGCGTCATCTCGGATGGAGTCCGGCGATGGGCGATGTGCAGCCTCCGGCCAGTTGGGCCCGGAACGCCGGATGGCGGCTGCTGCTGGGGCTGTTGCCCCTCCATGGCTGAAGCCTTGTGTGGCGATGTGGGGTGGTATATAGTGGTGTTTCTTTTTCTTGCAAGACCAAGCTCTGCAGGACTGGTGTTCCTGGAGGTCTGCGAGGCTCTGGAGCGAGCTGCTGGGGCGATGGATGTAAGGAGACCTTTTTTTTTTTTTTTTTTTTTTGATTGCTATGTCAGCTCAGCTTGGTGTGGTGTTTTTGGGCTGGATTCCGGGCTTCGAAGAATTGTAGGATGATGGATAGGAAAGACAGTGAGAAATCGTCGACCCGAAATGTCTTGGATTTGCCTTGGCGTTGTGCGGAGTTCTGGTTGCGTTGGTTGTAATGTTGTCTGGATGTGGTGGTGGGATGTGGACTTGGTTTTGTTGGCTTTGCGGGCCGAGGCGGAGAGACAGAGCTCCAAGGAGGGTCAATGAGAGGATCTGAATCGAGTTATCGTGGCAAGGAATGTGTTTGTGGGAGGGAGAAGAGGGACTGCTGTCGATTCTAACCGGTGGCCATGAGGGTTATCGATGGCGACAATCGACGTCTGGCAGGGTCGAGCAGCGGAGGCGCAGAACAAACGATGAGAAAGAGAGAGGGAGAGGAGAGAGAGGGGAGGAAGGAGAGAGGAGTCGTTCTTGATGGGGAACCTGGAGGTCTGTTTGAACACGGACCACGGGCAGCTGCTACTTCCCATAGTACTTACCATGTAAGATGTACTATGGTACAGCTGTTACGTACCTGGTTAGAAGGTACGTACAGGAGGCGAAAGGGTGAGGGAAGCTCTGACGTGCCTCAGCACCTCCTTGCTACTTACTGTGCTAGCAACCAGCGAGGCCAGGTACATAGTAGAGTAGCAGGTTTGTCGCCTGGCCCGTAGGAGCAGCAGCAGCAGCAGCAGTACTACTACCGGTAGCACCCAGCATCCAGCACCAACAGCAGAACCCCAGTCTGCGGAGCTGGCCCAGCTCCAGGCCCACACTTCCTCTGGTGATGCAACGGCACCAACCTCCGCTGTGATTCAGGTGAAACGACCCCAGCGTGTGCCACTGAGTTGCCAGTAAAGCCCCTTACAGCAGTCCTTACTACCTTTCTTTGTCGAGGCTCAGCTTATGTTTAGATCTTCTCTCTCTCTCTCTCTCTCTCTGTGCAGTGCTCGCAGTGCTGGTACGCTGGTACTATGGTGGGCTGAGATAGAAGAGTTGAGGGGGAAGAAGCCACTGGAGAACCTATCATAGCAGGTACCACTTACAGGGGCTTCCATGTACTATATGTAGTGAACCGCAAGCGGCAGCAGAGAACGGTATGGGCCTGACCCACCCGGCCCTTGCTGGTCTTGATAGGTGGGGAACCCTAGGTGATAGGGGGTCTCTGGGTAGTGTAGCCCTCCCCTGTGCGCCTGCACTGGGGATCATACCACAAGTACTACAGTATTTACATACAAGCAGGACCTACCATAGCACTCAGTGCTGACCAGGCTACCTCAGCCTTGCTTTCCGCCGGTGATGGTTTGATCGAATCTACTCTGCTGTTCATGATACAACAGTATCCTCTGTGCGCAGATGAGAGACAGAAAGTGAGTGCTCATTGACAGCAATCAGTCAAAGGAGTGGGAAAGGGTGGCGAGATTGTGCAGTGGACTGGCCCCTGTGACGACACGGCATCTTTATCATCGAGTTGGGGACGATTCAATCGAGTGGCTGGTGATATGATATCTCTTTATTTCGTTCTCTGATCGCCGTGGATTCCGCAGGAAGGATCGCCCATCATCGCAGCCAGCTCATCCTCCTTAGCGACGGTGAACAGGATAAGTTTTACCCCAGTATTTACGTCCGACCCCCCTCTGCTCCCCTTCTCTCTGTCCTCGTGGAGCCAAGCTTGCGACTGCAAACCTTGGAATGGCGTTCATCTGCGCACACGCGGACAATAAGTGACCCCGGTGGCCTGGCCTGCCTGGATGGCACGGGCACCAGTTGCGGACCGGCTCGTATTGAAGCAATACTAAGTAGCCCCAGCATCAATTTGGTTAGAAAGCTACTTACCCTGGAGAGACCAAAACCAGGGCAATGTCGTGGTAGGATGGTCTATACATCAGTTTGCGCATAGAAGGAAAAAAAAAAAAGGAAAGGAAAGAAATGGAACACAGTGCAGGACCATGGAAGTGAAACGAAAACCATCATAAAGTACTAAGTAAATAGAACAATGCGCCAGAAAAAGTTCCTACAATAGGGATTGGCAGTAATGTTCCGGCAGACACCGCCCACTACTAAGTACTATGGTAAGAACGACGCGGGGAAGGCGGTCACTTATTTCTGCTGGCAGAATATATAGCTGGGGTTCCACCCTGCATCTTCTATCACAGCAGATAATCTCAGATTAGATGCAAGGGACCAGCCGACTTTCCCATCCGTTTCCCATCGATTTATCACCTGAACGACCACACCACTGGTCTCTTTTTGTTCCTCCCTGACCCAATTCTACGATCGCGACGACTTTTCCCCAAGAACTCTGCGCCTTAACTGATCAAAAATCCCCCTTGCAACAGCAACAGAGACAAGCGCCGCGACCACGAAGAACGCGCCTCGAGCCTTGTGGTAGGCTCGCCAGCAGAGATGGCGAGCTCGTCGCCCGCCCCGCGCGTGTCGCGATACCCTCGAGCCAGCACCACCTTCTCAAGCCCTCCCAGCTCATCCCGGGTCGACTGGCTGTCTCCAGACCGGAATTCAGAAAAGTCCCACAAGGAGGCACTTGCCCTGGCAGATGCTGAGCACCGGCGGATAAGGGAACGAGCGTAAGTAGAGACACGGCCTGACCACCCTCGACATCGCCTGAGAAATATGTGAATGCTGACCACAGGCCCCCTACCCCCAGTGAACATGTGCTATGGATGCACGAGAAGGAAGAGGAGGCCGACGTGCTCGCCGAGAAGACGCGTCAGGACAACGAGAAGCTGGAAATCACAGAGAAGATGAAGCGGCTCATGGAGGACTCCATGATGACCGAGAGGAAGCGCATCCAGGCCGAGGAGCAGGCCAAGGAGCGCGAGCGACAGCTTCGAGAGCTTAAGGCGACCAAGGTTGCCCCCTCTCTCCCGAACAGCCTCAGCCAGCCCGGCCGCCGCCAGCCGCCGCGCAGACGACAGCACCCGCGCCGTCTTCGGCCTCAGCATCGACTGGTCAGCCCACCTCTGCCCAAAAGCCCGCCCCGGCCGCGACCGACGCCACCTCGGCAGCAAAAGCAGCTCCTTCCACCCTCTTCGCACCCCCCAAAGCCGCGGCCCCTGCCGTGCCGTCTACACCTACACCGGCTGCGCCTGTCGCCACGGCAGCAGCACCCGCTGCCCAGCCCGTCAAGATAGATCCCAAGAAGCAGCGAGCTCTGCTGATACATAAAAACCTCAAGGACCTCCGCAAGTCAATCAATGATGTGCAGGCTAAGCAGAACCCGGCCCTCAAGAGCAAGGCTGGAGATCTGCGCCGGGAGCTTCGAAAGTGTGTTGGCCAGCTGTCTTTCGACAAGAAGGGCAACGCCGCAGTGGTCAGTTTTTTTTTTTTTTTTTCAAGTTTCTAGTGCAAGCGTTTGACGGAACGAGGGCTCCCTCGGCTAACCCACAGCGCAGATAACAAAAGTCTCCAATGTCCTCCAACAGGGCCTGCGCAACGAGGTGAACTCCCAGATGATGGACCCGAGTCACTTTGTGTTCGACGATAGGCAGCCAGTCAGCGGCGCCACGAACAATGATCAGCTGCCCTCCTTGTTTCTGTTCCTGGTCAACCACCTGGGCAAATGCGTCATCAACCAGTTCATAGACGAGTCGAGCGCCAACACCAAGACGGCTGACCCTATCGGCATCCTGGTCGCGGCCACCTTTGCAGACCCGGCCTTCCACTGGCGCGGAAAGCCCCTGATCGACATTCTGATTGCCAAATTCTACGTCGTGTGCCCGGTCCTGTTCGGTGCTAGAGGCCTTGAAAAGACCGAGCAAGGTCGGGAGCGAGTCGGCTGGAAGCGTCGCGGAAATGGATGGATCCCGGAGACGGAGCACTACAACAGGCAGACGGGCCTGGGCGCGGGCTATGCGGCCATCTCTCTTCGGGACTTTTCGAGATCCAAAAAGGCCAACCCGTACCCTATGACTCACTACTGGTCGGCCATGGCGCAGATCGTCAATACGCCCCCTGCCGAGATGTCGACTACGTCCTGTACCGTCCTCAAGGCTATGATTGATCACTACGAACAGCGGTTCCTGCTGTTCTACGGCACTGCCGCCATCGCTGCCCTCCGGCTGGCCCTGGTGGATTTTCCAACCCACGCAAAGTCAGCCGGCTGCGGAGACGTCGCCGTGGAGTCATTAATTGTGCATGGAAAGAGTCTCAGGGCCAAGTATGGACTCGTGCTCGCATAGGTGATGGAGACGGTGCGGGTGTGTGATCCAGTCTCACGAAAGGCCGCTGGAAGGAGTTTGCGGAAGGAAGCAAAGTTGGACCCATATGCAATCTGATTGGTTGCGATATCTGAGATGTAAGAGCCGGTCTTGACCTGGATACATGATGCATCTCTTGGCCATCGAGCCGAGACGGCAGCATCTAGTTGGGTATACGCAGTTCTCGTCGTCGTCTTAGAGGGCCAATACATAGGCTGCTGCCAGCATACAAAACAAATAAAAAGAAGAATTAAAAAAGAAGAGACGACCAAATAACTGAGAATTGACGTTTTAAAAATGGTCACAAAAATGCTCTAGACAAAACCACCTTTGCCGCCGCCCTCTCCCGGGAGTTCTGAACGCCATTTGTCCCCTCCGTGAGCCCAGTTTCCCTATGTGATGATCCTAAAACAAAACATTCCTGCAACGCCCGCTTCTCTACACCGCAACAACGGACCTTACTTCCTATAGAATCAATAGTAGGACCAGCAGGATGCACAATACCAATATCAGCAGACCGATGCACCAGCTGCTGAGGCGATCCTCGTTGTGCTTGACCACGTACTTGAGCTTGTCCATGCCGGTCTGCAGCCGCCCGCCCACGCGGTCGGCCAGCCTGTCCGTGGTCTCGAGCATCTCCCGCTGCTCCTCCAGCTCGCGGCCCATATCGCCGGCCTGCCTGCGCAGCGTGTCCACTGTCTGGTACACCCCGTCGAGGTGGACGTCCTGCTCCCGCATCATCATCTGCTGTTGTTGCTGCTCGAACTCGGCGGCGTAGTCCTCCTCGTCGTGGCCGTCTCCATCCCCGACGGCGAACGCGCTCGGGTCGGGGAGATCGGAGGTTCCCCCAGCACCACCACTGCCAGCCTTGCGCCTACCGCTGGCAGCCGTGCCGCCGCCCTTGGCCAGCTCGTCCCGCATGTCCTCGACCTCGCCGCCGACTTCCTGCACCAGCCGCTTCCGGCGCGACACCTCGTGCGCCGAGAGGCCGAACTGTGCCGGGCTGGCCTCGACGGCCTGCACGGAGGCGACCAGATCAGCAAGGTCCTCGGCGAGGGCGGATAGGGCGGACTCGAGGTCTGCTCGCGCGGAGACGAGCTCTGGGGAGGTCTGGGCGGCGGTGAGGGAGCGGATCCGGAGGTAGGAGGTGAAGAGGGGACGGGTTGCGTCCATCTGGGTGAGGACATCTCTGTTTTTGGGGGGATGGTTTAATTGTCAGTGTCGAGTGTGGTGAGATGTAGAATTCTCTCCATGAGGGGAGGAAGGTTGGGTGGTCTGTCAGGACGTACTGCTGGACCTGGAGGAAGGGGTCCTCCTCATTTGTTGAGGACATCATCGTGGATGTGGATCTCGAGGTTGAAAGGCCATCAGCTGGGGAGTATCGAGCAGCTTCAAGGGGAGGAGAGGGAGATTAGGAAGACAAGAGCTTCGAGGGTGCAGAAGTAGTGTTGTTGTTGGAAAGAGAAGGATGGCGGCGATGTCCCTGGCTGGCTGGCTTAGATCATATGCCATTGTACAGACGCACTCATAGGGCCGATTACAGCCATGTAAGACAACAGCACTGTGGTGCCATAGTATGCACTGCAGGAGATGGGAGACCCACTGGGCTTTAGCGCTTGGACACCCCTGAGCTTGGACCTGGTCGCAGGATAGGTCCCTGGCACAGGTCCTAGGTCCCTGAGTGGGGGTTCGGGGGTTCTACATACTCCATACTTAGTAGTAGCTTGCACTGCTGCGGGGGAGAGTTGCATCCTCTACCATAGTACTTACTATGTAGTAGCACTGTAGCACAGTACTGTAGCTTCATGCATGTGGCAATCCAGTTACAGCACAAAACCCGACTCGAGCATTTTGGTGGTGAAACGTGTCTCTCCCTGTTTCCCTCTTTCCCTCCTCCTCAACCCACAACCTTTCCCATACCTGAACTTCTTCCCCCTCCCCTCTTCCCCCCTCCCCTTTTTGTCTAAAACCTCAAATCAATTTAAGTCCCTCTTCATCCCCAGAAAAGCTCCCAAAATGTTCAACCTCCGGCGGCTTGTCATCTCGGCCGCACTGCTCCTCGGTGTGAGCATGCTGCTCTTCAGCAGCACCGCCGCAGCTGCCAAGGGCCCCAAGATCACCCACAAGGTCTACTTTGACATCCAGCACGGCGATGAGAGCCTGGGCCGGATTGTCATGGGTCTCTATGGCAAGACCACCCCCAAGACCACCGAGAACTTCCGCGCGCTCGCCACAGGGGAGAAGGGCTTCGGGTACGAGGGGTCTGCCTTCCACCGCGTCATCAAGAACTTCATGATCCAGGGCGGTGACTTCACCAAGGGCGATGGCACCGGTGGCAAGTCAAGTAAGTAGCTCTAGACTCCAGCCTAGACCAAGGGCAGTACCCTCTCCAGGGGAGGAGAGACTGGCGAGGCTGACTGCGAGCTGTTTTGAAATAGTCTACGGTGACCGCTTCCCCGATGAGAACTTCAAGCTCAAGCACTCCAAGAAGGGTCTCCTGTCCATGGCCAATGCTGGCAAGGACACCAACGGCTCGCAGTTCTTCATCACCACCGTTGTTACCTCGTACGTAACCAGCCAATCAGGGCCCCCGCGGCCTCCAATGCCGTTTTGCCTGGTCGTGAAGCTGACACAATCTGTTCTCGCAGCTGGCTGGATGGCAAGCACGTCGTCTTCGGCGAGGTCCTCGAGGGCTACGACATCGTTGAGAAGATCGAGAACATCGAGAAGGGTCCTGGCGACAAACCCAAGCAGACCGTCAAGATCATCAAGAGCGGGGAGCTGCCTGTGCCCGAAGAAGGTATCCACGTGGAGCTCTAAAGTGTGCTTTGTCTGCCCACCACAACAACATCATCACCTCCCATCCCAGATGAAGACACCGGTACCGCTACCGAGAGGACTCAAGATCCCTGCACATACCTTGACAAGATATATGCCACGTGATCTATCCTAGAGAGCCAAGAAGAAGAAGAAGAAAATCCAAAGACGAGAAGAATACATATGTCATCTTGCAATCCCTTTTCCAATTTCTCCTCTTTCCTACGTGTGTCAACATCTCCTCTATCTCTCTCTTTCTCTCGCCCCTCGACTCTCCAAAAACAATGTTTTGCGTCTCCGTTGCTGATTCGCCTGTCTTGCGCTCCCCCTGTAGAACCTCAATACGGCATGGCCGACTGGGCCGCCGGCTACACGGATGGCGAACCCGTCGAGCAGATCCAGGAGGAAGTCGACGAGGAGGCGGCGGCGGCGCTCAGCGAGACCGTCCCGGCTACCTATGACGCCGACGAGTGGTCGACCATCCAGAAGGGCGTCTTGTTCATCGTCATCATGGGCTGCGTCGCTGTGTACCTGCGCATGTCGAGGAGGCGAGGCTCGAGGGAGATTGGGTACGAGAAGACCATGGCGTAGATGCGAGGATGTGTGCACTGTGTTTCAAGCGGGACGGCTGGGACGGCTCGGATGGCCAGTGGTGGTCAGGGTGGTGTATGTGTACTACTATAGCGCGTGTGTGGGAAGCGAGTTTCATTTTACTCTCCTTGCTCTTTTTACCTTTCTCTTCTTACTTACTATTTCTGCTACAATCATTGCAACTTGGGAGCGACCTGGGAAACAGCTAGATGACCACCTTCTCTGTCTATGTGAGCCCCGCAGAAAGTTTATAGAACAAGTATACGGTTTTCCTATATACAATTTCCTTGTTAGAGCTCATGTTGATCAAGTACTTATACTTAGTAAACTGTTGGAAGTACTCAGCCAGTCTGCCAGCCTCCTTTGAGGGTTAGGGTTTCCATTCGTGCCGCTTGGCCTGGCAAAATTTCCCTAACAAGCCCTGTTGAAGTCCAAAAATCAATGCGCCCACTTACAAAAAAATAATAATAATAAAGCATCCCAGATAATCACATTCATCCGCCAGGAAACCCCCAAAATGAAAGTGCTCAGCATAAATTTCCTGACCTGCGCCGTCAAGACCTGCAAGTCCACGTCAGCGTCCTTCCCTCTGCACCCCAAGGACGCGGAACTGGCACAGGACGAGATCGAGGTGAACCCGCAGTTCCTCGTGAATCTGCTCACAAGGCTGGACTGGGCTGCATTGAAGACCACTACGACAGAGGTATGTCATCATTTTCGTCCTACTTGTCCTCTCTCTTGTTCTTCTTCTTCTTATTCTCCTTCTCTCCTTGCTTTCTTAGAAGAGGAAATGGTGAAATACTAAACACCCCCGATGGGAATTTTTTTCTAGCTGGGCTTCCCACAACTCCCCGCCGAGGCACCCACCGCCGAGGACCTGGAGGGCAACGAGACGATGCTCAAGGAGCTGCACTCGCTGCTGGTGGAGACCCAGATGATGGAGGGAAAGCTTGTGTGTGGGAACTGCGGGCATGAGTACCACGTCAAGGAGGGCATCGCCAACTTTTTGCTGCCGAGCCACCTGGTCTGAGAATGGGAGCCACAGACCGGCAGGGAACCAGCAGAGGATGGTATGGTAACAGGGATGATTTTGCACGGCGTTCGGGTGGGGAAAGGGAAAAAGGAAAAGCATGATCACGGTCTCTCGTCTGAGATGCCGAGATACCTGGAGGAGGAAGGATAGGAACGGACGACTTTGCGGCCTCTTCGAGATAGCCTCGCCTCGTTAGAGGCGTTTCAGAGGGCGGTAGGCCCTGTTGTTGCCTTTTGAACCGTACAAGAGACATTCTGCCCTAACAAGACATTCACGAATAACTCGGATTACACCATGGCCAGTAAAACTCTTAACGCACATCATTGTCGTCCGTGGAATTTGATTGACACTAAACTACCCACCTACAACGTAAACATTCTAAATTGCATTGCTGCTTCTGCTGAAATACCAAAGAAGTCACGCAGTGACCCAGCCAAACTCCCAAAATATATGGTACACACATGTATGATGCTCACAGTTCCTACACCAGGCCTTGCTTGCCGCCACTTCAATCACACTGGCGCGGCCATCCCCACCGCTTCCTTCTTTGCACCACGCACCCAGATCTTGTCCTATCTTATCCAGCTCTTACTGGGTCTTCTTCTGGGCAGCAGGACCCATCTCCTTATCAAAAGCGCCGTACGAGACCTGTAGGCTCGAAACGGCGCTGAGACCGACATAAAGCATAGCCAGCATGAGGAAAACAGCCACGAAGCCCATGAAAATGCCTACAGGTAATCAGTCTCGGTCAGCAATCTCGGATCTTTCCTCCTCAATACCACATAAAGCAGGTCTCTCGCTCGGGAGAAAATGACAGCACTCACCAGGCGTGAAGAACTGATACTTGACAAACAACGGCGCCGATCCGACGGTGTTCCCACCGTCCGCCGCCCGCACCTCCCACTCCCTCTTCCTCAGCTCCAGCGGCATCTCGGCGCCGCCGGCCTCGCCAAACTCCGCCTCGTACCTCGTCGGCGGCTCGTGCGGGCTCGCAAAGTAGATCACCGTGTAGTCATCCCCCGGCACGCCCCTCCGGACCTGCTCCTGGTTGTCTAGCAGCTCACCCACCAGGCGGTCCTCCCAGTCCATCGCGTAGCGCCTGTCGGCCGTCGTGCCATCGTCCCGGGGCATCTCGTCGAGCTGCCTCGCCACTACGATGGAGGCTGCGTCTCCCTTGCCCTGCCTGGCGCACGCACCCTCGATGTAGGCCTGCAGGTCGGTCGCGGAGATCTCCGGGCCAACAACCTCCGCAACGCCGTAGTGCGAGGTGGCGACCTTGGTGTTGTTGACAACAGCAGAAGTGCGGCCGCAGAGGTTTGGGGCCAGGCAGGCGCCGGTGGATGGGTCCCGCAGGTCTGAGGCATGGGCCTTGGGATGCGTGAGCAGGAGGTAGAGGGATGTCGGGCAGGTGGAGAGGAGGGAGTGGGCCGTTGAGAGGACGGAGGCGGTAGACTGGAGCTGCGAGGGATCTGAAGGGACGGAGAGCCTGACAAAATTAATGATTAGCACGGTAGCCTAGTTATTCACCCAGGGTGCTGGCAACCGGATGGCGTACTTTGATGTTGAGTACATCAAGAAGGGCGACGAGTCGCTGAATGCCGCGGCCCCTGAAGCCAGGAGGCCGGCTGCTATCGAATACCGCATTCTGAAGTGATGTGTTGGTTTTGATCTTCACTCTGCTTCCACAGTCGAAGCAGGCAGTGTGTGCAGCTGGTGCGTGTGGTTGTTGGGACGCTGGTCAAAGAAGAGGAAAGAGAGGGTGTAGGAGCCGTGATTGCTGACGACGGATGATATGAAGCTCTACGTTGGCCCAGGCCCAAACCCAGCCGCCCCAAGCTACAGCACTGCGCTGCCGCCGGCAAGCTCTTCCAACCCAGCCTGAGCCGCAAGGTCACAGTACCTCTAGGTGCCATCCTAGCAGAGCTAGCGCATCACGTCACTAAATTTATAGCAGCGCGTTCAGGGGTCCTGGACTGGACAAAGTTCAAAAAATTGGCCCGGGGTCTGAATGCCTGCATGAGTAGTACTGTCTGTAGTCAGGACCTTTTCGTTAGAACGCCGACAACTGCCCTGTCTCTACCACCACAGGCTGTTTGATTGTGTGCCGGGTAGCATATACACCCAAGAGCTTGCCTGGACGAGGTCTTCGACAAGATGTTCGCCAAACCCCGCCCAAAGAAATCACCCCTCCCACCGGCGCCCTCGAAGAAGCGCAAGGCCGTCCACGCCATCGAGGAGATCTCGTTCGACAACAGCGCCCGCGCCGAGTATCTGACGGGGTTCCACAAGCGCAAGGTGCAGAGACAGAAGCATGCACAGGAGGAAGCGGCCAAGAGGGCGAGACAGGAGAGGATCGATATGAGGAAGCAGGTGTGTACCTCTACTATTGTCCTGTCACCGTCTGCGATGGTATGACCGAAATTTGCTGACGACTTGATTGTTCTTGTTTTCTTTACTTTTGGTATAGATCAGAGACGAGCGCAAGCAGGCTGTCGAAGAGCACGTGAAAAATGTCGAGGCTATGCTGAAGGAGTCCCAGGTCGCCGGGCTGGGCTCAGGGGAAGAAGAGACAGACTCGGGCTCTGAGAAGAGCGACGACGACGATGAGGAGTGGGGTGGAATCAAGGACCCTGCACCTGCGCCGGCTCTGGAGCCTGTGGACCACGAAGAGGAGTACATCGACGAGGATCTCTACACGACCGTCAAGATAGAGGCCGTCAGTGTGGACAGGGACGGGCTGCACAACAAGGCCGAGCTGGAGGCTGAGGACGAACAAGAAGAGACGGGAGACGAGGCGGAGGGAAAGAAGTCGCAGTCGAGAGAGGGCGAGGAAAAGAAGGCAAAAAGGGAACAACAGCCCAAGAAGAAAAAGAAGAAGTTCCGATATGAGACAAAGCTGGAGAGGCAGGCTACAAATCGGAAAAATAAGGCCAAAAAGGCAGCGAGGTAGTCAGAGTCGGAGCATCTCGAAACAGCATCACATCTTGTAGTCACTGTCCCAACATGGGCACCGTACGTCACAATGATACCCCAAATGAGAAATACACACATACACACACACACACAAACACACATGGTTGGTCAAGCATCAACAAATCTCATTTCCGAAATGTGCTGCTGTAATCATAGGTCTGACCGCCTTCTAAAAAGTGCTGCAATCGCGAGAAAACAACTCCAATTGCAACAATGTCACCACCATGGATGCCCCTTCACAAGGTTAAGACTGGTCAACAACAGAGAGCTGCGCAGACGAGACAGGCCGCCGGGCTCTCGTCTCCTGAGAGACAAGACTTATTACAGAAGCGCGAAAGCCTTTCTTGTCATGCCAACATCCTCTGTTTTTCTCCTCTCTGTACGAGGTCTTGTCCTAGATATTGCCGATCTCTGCCTGGAACTCCTCCAGTTCCTTCTTGATTTCGGCGTACTTCTTAGCCATCTCCTCGTATTTGCCCTCCCACTGGTCTCGCTCGGCCTCGAGGGCCTGGACTTTTCGCTCGAAGTGGCCTGCCTTGACGTCGGTTTGTCGGAGCCTGGGAGGTAGAGCGGAGACCTGTCAGCTTCTATTTTTTGCAATATGAGGCGTGCAAGGGGGGTCAAGGACGAAAGCCAACAGGAAGAAAAAAAAGGAGACAGGGCAGAAAGCAAGCACCTCCAAGTCAGATAGATCTCGGACTTGAAGTTGTAAGTGAGCGGCACTTCTACATACTTCTCGTTGGCCTCGCGGAGGGTCTTGTCAGCCTCCTCGGCCTCCTCCTCGAGCAGCTGGAGGCGGCGGGTGAGGGTCTCGTTGGTGGTGGAGTGGCCCTGGCCGTCCTCTGCGGCCTTCTTGAAGTCCTTGATGGCGGTGTCGAGCTTCTCAACCTCGGCCTCGAGCAGACCGTTTCTGTGCGACAGGGAGGTGATCTCCTGCTCCTTGGCCAGGTTGTCCTGCTCCAGCGACTTCATCTTGGTCTGCATCTCCTCGACCTTGACGGCGGACTCGTCGGCCTCCAGGCGGAGCTGGTTCATTTTCTGCGTGACTGCACTCAGCATCGACATCTTGACCGTTTTCCTTGCTGCGCGATAGACTTGTGTGTGTGTGTGTGTGTGTGTGTGTGTGTGACAGGTGGTGTAGCTTGGCGTATGAGCAGGAAAAAGAAAGAAGAAGGACGGAGGGTTGGTTCAAGATGGTGGGGGATGAAATCAACACTTGGGGAGACGCGTTGGTGGCATGTGAGGCTCGGTGTGTGGGTGTGAAGCCAGGCTGCTTCTGGGGCTGTGGCTATGGCTGCTGCTGCTGCTGCTGCTGCTGCTGCTGGGCTCAGACGACTTCGCCGCCTTTGGTCTGCAGTGCTACAGGTGTGACTGGCATCGACCCAAGACAACAGCAGGCAGCCGGTACAAAGCTGAGCTGTGCCAAGCAAGCAGGACCTGGCGGGGTACAAAGGGTTTGGCAAGAATCACCACTGTCGAACAGCAACGACACCAGTGCTCCCTGCCCCCTTTCTCCGATGTGATCTCTCCTGTTCTGATTTGGCCTGGGCTCTAACTTACCTCCTTGATACGATCCATGGTGAACTAGTTTATCGAAAGTCAACAAGAACAAGAAGGAAGAAGTGGGCTTATCGACAAAAGGCGATGATGGGATACAGCTGTGTGTACTGGATGGTGTGTGAAGAAGTTTGGGTGAGGAAGTTGAAGAGGAAAAAGGAGACACGACGGCAGTTTGGGTATCAGAGCAAGTTGGCGACGATGAGGTGTTCTGGCCTGGGCCCGGCCTCTCACCTCTAAGCAGTGGAGGTCTCGAAATAGTGCCCCTCTCTAATTATGGCCCCAGCCTATTCGCTGGCCTTCTCTCTGGCTTGTCAGGGGGCGGGGAGAGGGGGGTTGTTCTTCCTTCAGGGGTTGTTGGGGGGGAACCTCTGGCTGACCTACCACTGCAGAGGGCCCACTGAACATAATCCCCCCCTCCTCATCCACCCCTCCAAATAATGACCCCCAGTCATCTCAGCCTACCATAGTACCACACTACATAGTACCACACTGCAGTACTTAGTACTTGGCTTAGTTATAGTGCGGGCGTACAGCAGCCGGCGTCCAGGGTGCCAGGGGTCTTCCTTTCTTCAGGGCAGGGATGCTGCAGGTCAACAGTCTTTCAACCCTTGTGAAAGCACAGAGGGTTCAGTCACTGTTGCTCGGTCAACACCAGACATTCCAAAGTCAATACCTGCATTACGAGCGCTAAATTGCCACTGTGATCTGTCCAACCTTTCCTCCACTCCCATTTCATGAATTCCTACAAGCCAACATCGATTCCCATCCCATTCCCAAATCAAACTCTTGTGGCCCGTCTACTACAAACGACAACAAAAACAAGCGACGGAGCCTCATCATCTGGAGATCACCGAATTCGATCTAAGCGACGCCTCCAAATATCCCAAGCGACTATTATTTTGAGGGTACAGGAGATTACGTCGTATTTACCGGAGGCTGGCAGCGCCCATTCGGTCATTTGCAGCGACCGCCACAAGGCCAGCAGAGAGAGAGGCAGAAAATAAGGGGAAAAGAAGAAGAAGAAGAAAAAGACAGAGAGAATGTTTGCGGCACGCGATCAGGAAAACCTGGTCTCCATCCACCAGGCTGCCGCGCACAACAAGCAGCACAACCAGGGCACCGTTCGAGGGCTTCAGCCGAAGACGCCCGGTGCGCGGTATCCCAAGACGCCCCTCAAAGTTCCTCTTAACGATGAGAACGCGAGGCGTGGCTTGGGAGGAAAGAGCGCTTTGGGAGACAAGAACAAGGCGGACAGGTCGCAATGGGTGACACCTGCAGGTGAGCATTTCCAAACACACAAGACAATACATCATCCCCGTCCGATATGCATAGCATAGCATAGCATACAGCACACAGCACAGCACAGCACAGCATAGCATAGCACACGGCATAGTCAACATGGCTACTCACACAGTCTACTCAGAACCCCGGACAGGCCGTGCGGTCCTAGGCGACAAGACCACGAATGCCAAAGCCGCGGCCAACAAGACCATCAACGGCAAGACGCCCGCCGTGCGTGAGATCGAAAAGAGCCAGGTCAGGCCTACCACTACCGCCCGCCCCAAAAGCCATGCACCCAAGTCGGAGTCTTCGAAACTGCAGATCCTACTCGACAACTCGGATCCCCTGTCTGACGAGGTCGACACGAACCCGCCGCCTCCGCCCGAGCAGCCTTACGTGTCTGACGTCTTCCCAGCCGGCGTCCTAACTTTCGACGCCATCAGGCCCGAGAACAGGCTGAAGGGCTACTATGACTACTACCACAACCGCCGGGACGAGAATGGAATGACGCGGGTGGACAGGGAGATGAAGGCTGCACAGGACAAGAGGTTCAGGGAGGCGGATGCGCGGATCAAAAAGGACCTGGCTGAGGCTACCTGGGATCTGGGCTTGGATTCTCCCAAGAAGATCGTGCCGCTGGCCGACCCGACAGACAAGACAGCTGTCCGGCCCAGCACATCCCTCAAGGCGTCCTCGTCGCTAAACTCGCGACGTGCTGCATCGGCACTAGGTATGGCATCCAGCACCTCCACCACGACCCAGCAGCGCAAGGCCCTTGCCACGAGGCCGACGACCACCTCAGCCACTGCCAAAGTCCCATCCTTCATGCAGCCTACCAAGGCAAGACAGCCAGCAGTAGCCAGCACTGCTCTCACCTCGCGGCCCAAGGCCATCCCGTCCTCATCATCCACCAGCGCCGGCGTAACGGCCTCCCGCAACACGTTGGGCTATACCAAAGGCCGCTCCGTCTCGGCCGCGCTACACGCACGCAGCACGTCGGAGGCACCCGCGCGCCGCCCACTAGCCCGCTCCAACACCACCACGTCCGTCGCGTCCGTCGCGTCAGACGCGTCCGACGCGACCATCACCCCGGCAAGCCACGCGAGGAGCGAGCAGGCGGCAAAGCCCGAGTTTGTGTCGATTTTCGACGCGCCACCCCAGGAAGATGACGACTGGCTGTTTGGATCTGCAGCTGCTGGTGCTGGTGGTGATGATGGGCTGTTTAGCACGGACGATGATACTGTTGATGTGCTTGGTGGCGATGAGGATGACTTTTGTCTGCAGTTGGACCTGTGAAACCTAGGACCGACGTTGTAACGAATTCTAAAACAATGATAGGGATGGGCGTTTAGGGAAATATTCTATTGGGATCGGCAGTGCGCCTGGATGGGTATTGTTGGTCTTCCTGTGGAGGGGGCGTTAGGTTTTAGTCCGCGGTTCACTCCAGAAGGGGGCTTGTGTCATTTTCGCCAAAACTGGATCAAGCAAGAGATGCAGATTAGGCCTCTCCTTCTCTCTATCTCTCTTGAGCTCTCCTCAAGAGAGAAGTGTGTGTACAAATAGCTTACTGAATTTTGTATCAACACCTCACCTATTCTCCAACCCTGGTCGTCGTTTAGCTAGTGATGTTTCTGAAGGCTTGAAAGGGAAAATAGGCACATTGACGGAGCATTTGGTTTTTGCTCTTGGCGTCATTTTGATGCTCACTTCATTCTTGACCTAAGGCATCCTCTTATCTCTCTGCAATCAAGTTTGGGAGATGCACCTGCATCTGGACAACTCGACTCACGCCCGTCTCCGTGCTCTCCTTCCTCCCTCTTCCGTAACCCGGGGCAACAACTTCTTGCCCGACTGGATCAGATTGGCCATGTACATTAAACACGTCTTTTTCCTCCTCCTCCTCCTCCCGTCTGACCGGCCGACCTGATGTTCTCCTGCCGGCGAGGGCATCTCATCTCTCTCGCGAGCCTCGTCTTAGTCCAATATTATTTGCTCCCTTCCGCGCGTCCCACCCTGTCTCTGTCTCCTTTCTACCGCCATCACGTTAAGTGACGAGCTTCCCTTTGTCCCGCCAGACCACTGAAGGTCTGGCTCCTTAGAAATTTGATGTGCGTTGTGGTATTGTGTTTCTCTTTTCTTTTTTTTTCCCCTTGCCCACAACACCTGCACACACGAATCCTGGATGCGAAAATAACCGTACCTGGTCCCAAGCAGTCGTGACATGACCAGCTTGATTATCGTAAATGGAAATGAAGGATCCAAACACCAATCGCCGTGGGCCCGCCAACAAAAAAAAAAAAAAAAAAAACAAACTGACAAAGTGTGGACGTTTAGATCACATCCTGATTTTTCTCGTCTATTAACACCGTTGACACCTCTGCAGCTGACTCCGATTTTGGTGAAACGCAAAAACAGAATAAGAGGGCTTGTATGAGAGTGACTGATGCTCGAGACCAAGGGGGTTTGAATTAGTTGAGGAAACCCTTGCACTCGGGTGTGCCACAGAGGCAGGGAATGCGGTCTTCGGAGCGCATCTCGCGGTCGAATTTGTAGTCGTATGTCAGTTCCTCGTCTGTGTTGGAAGATCAAGAGGTCAGCTGTCACGTCCGAAACAGAAAAAGAAGAAGAGAAGAAGAAAAAAAAAAGGCAGATCATGACACCAAAAGACTTACTCTGCGCTATAGCCCTCTCGGCATAGATGACGATTCGCTTGGTTCCCTCCACGCGGATGATGCTGGCCTTGCAGTTGGGCGCACAGCTGTGGTTGATGAAGCGCGCGATACCACCCTTCTTGGTCGCGTCGACGACTGCATCGTCGTCGATACGGAATAGGTAGCTGCTTCCGATCCCGCTCTTGGTGTAGTTGATCTCACGAAGATCTGCGATTCTCTGACGCACCCGCTCGCCGACGTACTCGATGATCATGTCGTCCTTGGCAATGTTCTCCATCGCGTAGAGACCCCAGTTGTGGATGGCGGACCGGTCAAACTTGACAGGCTTCTTGCGCTTCTTGAGCTGGTTGAAGCGCAGGACGTCAGATGCCTGGCCAAAGACCTTCTGTGTCTTCTCGAGAGAAGAGTTGTGGTCGCGCTGCTTGGCACGCGTGTCGCGGGCGTTGCTCTGCGAGGTCACATGCTCGGGCGCGACCCTGGTGATGTTGACCTCGGCCATGGCCTTGACCTTGCCACCCTTGCCGGCCTGTTCGCGCTCCTCGCGGGCCTTCTGCACCTTGATGTGGTGCGGGAGGTATTTAGACTTCTCCGAGTTGAGTATCTTCTTGATGCCTTCTGTCCTCGCACACCCGGTCGAATTGGGTACATAGTAGCCCTGGATGCCCACCATGTCGCCAGAGCCATCCCAGGAGTTGAGTTCTCTGACACGGTTTCGCTTCCAGAGCCAAGTCTGAGGATCGCCAACGGCTTCCACGCCAAACTTTTTCTTGAGCTTTGCGATGTTGGGCCTGTCCTTCTCGCCGAGGTCGAGCGACTCTGGATCAACCCTGTAGTTGGGCGGGAGGATGAATGCCTTGGTGACGCAGTCTGGGAACAAGTTGCTGTCCGGCAGAGGCTTGCTAGGCTCCACCGCCTCTGCCTCTGGCTCTGGCTTCGAGTCAGGAGGCGGCGTGGGCTGCTTGAGAGGTTCGGCCTTCTCCTCAGCTTCCTGCTCGAAAATTTCCTGCTGCTGCTTCTTAAGCGCCTCGCGTTCCTCGAACAACTGCTTCTTTGACTTCTTCTTTGGCTTCGCCGCGCCCTTCTTGGCACCCTTAGCACCCAGGGCAGGTGTGGGGAGCCGAGAATCAACATCCTCGTTGTCTTCGGCAGCGGCGGCGGCGTCGTCGGCGTCGGCGTCGGGCATGCGCACGTCTGCAGAAGCGTCACGTAGGGGATAGCCGCCTTCGATGCGGTCGATGGTCACCCCGAACAGCTCCTCGTCGCTCTTCTTCTGGCGCTTGATCGCGGTCTCGACCTGCAGGTCAAGCTTCCTCTTCTTCGCGTGGGGGATGCTGCCATCCTGCGCGAAGCTGGCTTCCGTCAGAGAGTCATCCTCCGGAGGACACCAGTCGTCTTTGGCTTCTTCGTCGGTGCCCAGTCGGCTGCGAGACCGAGACTCGGGCTCCTCGGTATCTCTGGCGAGCGAGTCCCTGTGCTCGGCTTCATCGTCGGACTCGGCGTCGCTGTCGGCATGCTGTAGGCGGTGGTGAAGCGACCGGAAGGCTGCCCGTCGGGCTGTGGGCCGCTCTCGACCAAAGGGGTCGGCAAAGCCGGACCTGCGAGGAATAGTGCCCTTCTTCACCTTGCGGATACGGGGCAGCGCCGTGACGTCGAGATGTTTGGTACGGCGCTCAATTGGGTCGGCTCGCGAGTTGGGGGTGCTCGCAGGAGACTTGTCGCTGTCGTCGAAGAGGAAGGCAGGAGCCTTGGCCGCCAGGGGATCCTCAATGCTGAACTTGAGGCGCGTCTCGGCGTGGTTCGAGGGCTCGAGGAACGTCAACAGGCTCGGCGCAGCCACCTTCTGGCGGAGGTGTTTAATCAGGTGCTCAATCATCTCCCGGCGCACCACCTCGGCGGCCTCCCTGACGGGGTCGAAATTGTTGGCCCGCTCACGCTTCTCTTCCTCGAGATCCCTCTGGTCCTCCCTCTTGGCGCGCTCATTATCGTCGCGCTTCGGCGGGGTCTCGAGTTGCGCCGGTCGTGGAGGGGGCTGCGGCTGCGTCTCCGAAGCGCCTGGGCGGTCGCGACAAGCGGGGGTTTGCCCTCGCTCCCGAACAGATTGAGCTCCATCTTGAGGGTGTAAGTGAAGAAAGCGGTCGCCTGCGCGGAGGCATAGCACTTCTCGGCCTCAGAGCGCCCCAGGGTCGAGTCTCGGAAGACGATGTAGTATCCACTGCGGTCAGCGCGGACGTCTTCCCACCGGAAGTTCTTGAGCCGCTTCTTCATGTGCGCGATCGTTGTAGGCATGACCGGGACGGATTCGTGTCCGACGAAGATGTACGGCTCCTTCTTCAGGATGGTCGAGACGGGGACCTGCTCAATGAGGCTGGAGCCCCGCGCGGCCACGGGCAGCGGACGGCCCTCTGCAGCTGCGGGCTGTCGGAAGGCAGCAGGGCCTCGAGGCGCCGTCGGGGGCCCTCGGAGGAAATTCCTTTGATCTCGGCGCGGTAGGAATCGGCTTGGCGATCAGGGACTGTGACCTCTCGCGCTCGCTCTTCAGGGCATCCTCCAGCATGCGGCGGCTCTTCTTGCCATCGGGGTCGAACTCAACGCGGACCCTGTGGGACTCGATGGACCTGCCGTTCATGTTGCGCACCGCGCGCTTGGCAGCATCAATGGCCAGGACCGGGAGCGGCCGTGACCGGCTGGGCTTGGAGTCTTTGTAGCGGAAGGTAGCGAACCCCAGGAAGCTGCCCGTCTCCGGGTGCATCTTGTTGCTGCTCTCGGCGACATCACCAAAGGAATTAAACATGGTTGCAACCTTGGAAAAGGTGATCAGAGGGTTGAAGCCGGTCACGACGATCTGGGTCGGCGGACCTGGGCCGACGGACGTCTTGGGGTGCCACGCATAAGGCTTCACATTATACGGCGATTGGCGCAGGCGAGACTTGGGCAGGTGATAGTCGACGTTGATGTAGTCGAGGCGACCACCTTTAGCCAGTCGAGGATCGGCCGGCGGGGGAGCGTCATCTTCCTATTACACAGTGCGATTTTATTAGCCACATTCACCGAGGAAAAAGAAACCCAAGAAGATGACGCCCCCCCCCCCCTCTCTCTCCCTTTCTCCCTCTTTCCAACCCTCGAGTATAGTGTGTGTATGTGTACGTGTGTGTGTGTGTGTGTGTGTGTGTGTGTGTGTGTGTGTGTGTGTTTGTCTGTGTATATGTGTGTATATGTATGTTACGTACCATTCCATACTCCTTGTATTTCGGTTTCTTCTTATCTCGCGATGATCGGTCGATGGATGGATCATGTATGGCCTTGATCACTTGGACACGGAGTGAGGGGTCTCGAGCCGGCGTGCGGTGTGAGATAGTGGATGTGTTCACGGCAGCGACCTGGTCAAGGAGGCCACCACCAGACTTGGACGTGGACGCGCCGATCTTGTCAGAATACGAGGAATTGGATGTATCCAGCCTTGGCGGGTGAGGACCGGCGGAGGGGGATGGCGAGCCGATGGTCGTGAGCGGGGTGACCAGCGAGTATGAGGATGAGATGTGGTTCTTAGACACGGCAGCGCTGTTGCGTATCGAGGGAGCATTGGTGGTCGCAGAGGACGCGAGGCTGGCATACGAGCTCTCAGAGCCGACAGTGGCTGGCTGGTCCGCGCGGAAGGAGGAGGGGTCGATATCATCAGCGGGGGTTCGCGCTGGGTCAGATATTGATGAGGTATCCCGGGAGGAGGATATTGCGACAGGGTGATGATCGTCGGTCGCGCCGTGTCCAGACACGCCGCTGAGGGCGGGCCGGTCACTGTGTGGTGTTGTTGTTGATGAGGATGATGCTGCTGAGGATGGCAGGTCCTGCTGTGTGTCCCTCCTTGCCCTCTCCCTCTCGCGCTCCATGGCCCTGTCCCGGGCAGCCCTGGGGGCGGCAGGGAAGAACTGGGCGAAGCTTGCACTAGAGGGGCGGGTCATCGTGTGCAGAACAGCAGCAATGGATGTAGACAGACTCTTTTCACCACTTCCACCTTCCGCCGACCATCATATTCCACTGGTGAATGAGGCGAATGGGCACCATGCATATGTTGTGATGAAATTGAGGCGGTCGTCGCGGTACGGAGGAGGGGGCGCGTCGTGGCACGCGACTGATGAGAGAAAAGGGAGAAGAGGCCGGGCTGGGCCTGCAGGCGTCGCAGGCTGTGACTGGGAAGTTGCCCTTGGGGTATTGCACCCCAGGTCAATGGGTCAGTTCTTCCAAATGAATGCAGGGCAGGCAGACTCCAAAAAGAGCTTGTTTGCTTGTCACAGATGACTTCAGAGCTGGTTGGGCAAGGAGCTGGTGGGCCAAGGAGAACAAGGCCGAGCTGAAAGGTAAAGGGGCGCCGGCAGCGCGAAACAAAGTGCGCTTGTTTCCCTTGTCGCAAGGGTACGTAAGAGAGGTAGAGAGGGCAGGTCGAGGCAGGGCAGGCAAGGCAATACAACAAAAGTAGGGTTTGCTGGTTGGTTGGTTCTCGTTCCGCGCTGGGTCCTTGTCGAGGTCTGCCCAAGTGTGGTTGGGAAACGAGAAAAAAGAGTCTCGAGTGCCTGGGTTGGACCTCGACCTGGATCGGGTTTGAAGGAGAGGAAGAGAGGGGGGGCCAGAAAAAGTTGAAAGCCAAGGTGAGGGTGGGAAACTTAGTGAGGATTTTGGTTCGGTTGACTGGCCCGGCTCTATACAAGCCTACAGTACTTAGTGCTTGGTAGTAGACACCCTGAGCCCTGAGCACCTGGCTGCTGCTGCTGCTGCTGCTGCTGCTGCTGCTGCCATCAAGGGGTGATGATGAGACCGGGTTGGGGGCTGCCCAGATCAGATCTCAGGCCCCACTCTCAGCTGCCTGCCTGCCCTAAGTAGCCCCACCAGTCAGCCCCATAAAAGAGTTTTAGCTTGTCCAGGTGCCTTGCCAGCCTACTCTGCGCCCAGCTGCAGGGCCTCAGGGCCTGTACTAATAGTATGTCACCAGTGCCACCACCAGACATCATAGTACAGTAGCTCTACAGGGCTGGTGCCTCTCTGTGATCTGGGCACTGTGGCACTAGCTGGAGACAAGAAAAGTCTTGTGGCTGGTGAGATACTGTCTTTCAGGATCACTACAATACATTTTGAAGAGAGCACCAGCACATGCATATGACTGGAGATGGTAGTTACAATGATGGAGGGTATGGGACTAGCACTATTTTTACAGTAAAAATTGGGTTGACAATCAGGGACTCCTGAGACTCACCAGCAATTATGGTTTTCCACAGCCATCCCTTCCTCCCCAGATAAAGACTTACAAACAACTCATTTCCGTCTGATTTTTCCTTTGCGACTCCTAGAGCCTGACATCAACTAGTCCTCGTCCCAGTTCGCGTACGTCTGAGGCTTTTCCAAAGTGTTGTTCCTGTCCGATCACCAGCGCCATTGACCATTCCTCCATCCCCTCCCCCCGGAGTTCACCTTCTCAAGACTTAAACAGCCGCAACGTCTACATCCCCTGTTTAGGCAGAAAACATGTTTAAAGAACCATAAAATATGCTGTGTGGATAGACAGTACCTCTGGTCCCGCTAGGGTGGAGATCAATGAGACTTGATTCGTGGCCTTGCCCTCCTGAGACACCTTCTATTCAACAAGAATCATGTATCCTTCTTGTATAGATCTGGTGTGTCTCGTTGCTGGCCCTCGCCTGCCCCTTCTTCGGATCGGGCGTGTGAAGTGGTGTGTGTGTTTGTGTGTTTGTGTATGGTAAGAAAGGGACATCGGAGTGGAGAGTCGTCGCACGGGCGCGGGGGGAGAAGGCCTGGCATCTTTGTAGGGTGCATATCCCTTAGAAGGGAATGTTGGGAGATGGCTGGGCGCCGAGCATCTCTTGTTGCTCCTGCAGTTCCTCGCCGCCGGTCTCGATGGAGATGCCCAGGCCGAGCTTTGCGGTTTGCTGTAGCATCAACCTCGTCAGCAAATTTTGGCAAACATAAGGGAGGAACAGAGGTGTTATGGATGAAGAGGCTGTTTCATACCGTGGAGTGGTCAACATCAGCACCGACGGTCATCATGACAGGGCCGGCGACGCGCTTCTCGAGCAGGCAGCTCAGCTTTCCCTTGGAGTCCAGCTGGGCGCGGAAGGTGGACATGCGGAAGTCGTACTTGGCTCCAAAGGTTGTCACACCCTCCTTCTGCAGGGGGCCGCCCATCATCGCCGCGGGGCCACCGGAGAGGGTCAGGGTCATGTCGACACCGGCCTGTACCTTGTCGGATAGCTTCCTCCAGTACGTCGTGTTTATGGCTCCGTTTGCGGCCATCTGCGCCGTGGCCACCCAGTCCTCGGCCTTGTACTTTCCACAATACGCCAGCGCCGCGTCGGGGGTTGGCTCAGGGCCTGACGCTGCCACATGGCCTCCAGACCCAGGGCAAGCCTCGGGGTGACCGCCTGCATGTACTGTCCGACAAAGATACCGGTGAGTCCGCCCTCGAGGTAGGATGGGTTGAGAGCCTTGACGTTGAGGGTGAAGTCATTGCCGGTGTACTCGGACTCGAGCTGCGCCATGTCCTGGCCGCCGGTGCCGATCTGGAACTGGGTCTTGGAGACGAGGGAGGGCGACCATCTCCAGTTGGCCCTCGTGGAAAGCTGACCGTCGTTATCGATGTTGCCTTGCAGGAAGACCTGTCACCTATAAGTCAGCCTCGATGCCACCCTGTGGGATCATCACCGAGCAGGTGTCGCAACGGCGGCTCACCTTGTTGGTACCATAGAGGGCGGCGAAGGTGTAAGGGTTCGATCGCTCGCCCAGCGCGAAGGCGTGCGAGACCTGGAAGAGGGGGTTCAGGCTGAAGGCCTTGGTGAGGTCTGCGCGCAGGCCAGTGAACATGTAGTTATTGAGGAGCACATCGCGCTGGACCTCCTTGGCCAGGTTCTCGACGGTGCCGGGGTTTGACAGGCCAAGCTTTGCGCGCCGTTCCTGGAACGAGCCCAGCGCATCGGAGACGGTCCTGGCTAGAGGATTGCTGCCGACGAAGGCGAAAGGATGGCTTGATGTGGAGGCCATGGTCGCGATTGGGGATCTGAGGGCGGGTGGGAGGAGGAAACGAGGTCGAGGCTGCAGGCCTCAAAGATGAAGACGTCACGAAGGAGAGGGATTGATGTGGACGGCCGGCAGGAGGGCGCGCTGAAGGGAGGGACGCCTTCGAGGAGGTTGATTAATGCTAGGCGCAGAATCTGAGGAAGAGGAAGGCCCTAATGGGAGAGGTGCTCAACTTGGGGAGCAGGCTGGGGGCTGAGGTTTCGTGTGGTCTCGGTTGAGGTGACCTCAGTTGTGGTTGTCTTTCCAGACCTTGGAGGCACAGGACCAAAAATTTCGTGGTAAGCTCTCTTTCCGCTGCGGCAGCGTTCTGCTGGGTCCAGGGTGATCGACCTCTGACGACAGGGCAGCGAGTCAGCCTGGACCGTGCACCTTAGCCTCAACTTGGGATGGTACAGAGATACTATGTACAGACGTACTTACGGTCGCTGTACCGTATGTACCGCATAGTATATTTCAACCCCAGGGTGTGCTTGAAGATACCAAGACTCCCTGAACATAGCCCTGGGTGGCTGTAATGATATGGCAGTGAAATATTGTAAATAAAGAGTAGTCGGTTTCAGAGAGACCCAGAGTAGGTTTTACAAAACAATTAGAGGCAAACCCCAGATGTGGTGACTCTGGTATTTCTCAAAGTGTGGGCGTTACTTATGCATAGTACTTGTGTACTACAAGTAACCGAGCAGCAAGCAGGGCTGTTGCCGAATGGGCCCCTCCTCCTACAGCCACCCCACCCCACCCCCTCCCTCTCTTGGCTGCTGAAGAAGCCGAGACAGACATGGCAGGACCCCGATGCCCACCAAGACTCAGACATCAACTTTCTCAGAACCCAACCCATCCACAGTCCCAACTTACCTACCAGGGAACACCTTCTTGTGAGAGGAAGCAGTCCTCATCTCGGGTCTCAAGGTCTGATTTTTTACCCCTCCTGTCTTCTAGATACCCTCTGGAAGCCCCCTTGGCAGGAACCCCAGGCTGGGGCACTGATGACATTTACTATCCTTTTGGGCTCAGCACCAGTGGAAGAAGTCACATCTTGAGGAATCCTGTGGGCACCTGCTCTGCTTTCTTTTGTCTCTGGTCTGTGCTGAACAGGCTCCTGTGAGACACTCTTATCCTTGTCAGAAGGAGAGAGAAGAAAGAGAGAAAGAAAAAACAGGAGCCTCACGAGTTCCTTGGCCTCAGCCACCAGTGATCATACCTTGATCCCTCACATTACCTCTCAGCACTTGTTCTAGAGCATATCCCTAGATACCCTCCTCTGTTTCTGACCTCCACATAAATCTCTTTTTGTTGTTCCTTTTCCTCATCCACTCATTGGACCTTGGATCACTTTACCCCTACAATTGTGGCCAGCCCTGAGGCATCGAGACCCTGGCCATTGTGCTCATCCTCCTTCCGACAGTGCAAACACACAAACACTCCTCCACATCCGGTGGAAGACTGCAGCTTGAACTGACATAAACCTCGCAAGTGGTGTCAAGGGCTAGCTCTTTGTTTACCATCTCTCATCTTTGGCGATGGACACCCTTCTGTGAGCACACTCCTTCCTTTCTTTCCCATCACACCTTTTGTTCCATCCTCCTTGCCGTCCTCGACCAGCCATCCCAACCAACACGGAGTTTGCTGTCACAGCAGTCCTTCTCGGCTACACGGGTCATCATCATGCGGCTCATCTTCAAGAGAGCCAAGGCTCGCCTTCACAAGCGGCTCAAGAAGAAGAAGGAGAAGGAGAGGAAGGAGAAGGAGAAGGAGGCCGTCGAGGAGACCAGGCCCCGTCCTGAGCTCGGTGACGACGATCTGGACGCTCAGTTCGCTGACCACAGCTCCAGCACCGCCGAGATCGCGGCCAACGCGCCGCGTTATCGTCGAAAGAGTTCGACCTTTATCGACGCCATCCATGACATCACTGAGGACCAGAACCTGGCGCCAGCCCAGCTCTACAGCACCATGTCTGGAAGGCTGTTCCACTCGGGTAGAATAGCGATTGTCATGGTCGGCCTGCCAGCGCGTGGGAAGACGTGAGTCTATGTGGCAGCAGAATGGTCTTCGTGGTGGCCTCGTTTCGCTGATAAGAAGCTCAAAGGCATATATGCGTCTCGATGGCTCGATACCTGTCCTGGTAAGCCTCCTCTCTGCCTTGGCGGCCAGACACAGATACTTCGGAGGGTGCCTACAGTGCTGACGTACAACCTAGGCTCGGAGTAAAGACGCGAATCTTCCACCTCGGAGACTATCGTCGAGCTACAGTCGGGCCTGGCGAGACCGTTCCAGAGGACTACTTCTTCCCCAACGCATCCCCAGCATCAGTTATGCTGCGGCAGAAGATCCTCAAGAAGTGCCGTGAGGACATCTATGCCTGGCTGAACCACGAGAATGGCCAAGTCGCCATCTACGACGCTGTCAACCCCACCGCTGCTGGCCGCCGTGCACTTGCCAAGGAGTTTGCGAAGCATGATGTTCAGGTCTGTATTGTCGAGGAGGCATTTTCTAGCCGCATGTGGCTGACTATCCACCTACAGACTCTTTACCTCGAGTCCTTTGTCGACGACGAAAAGATATTGAGGGAGAATGCCAGAAATGTCAAGATCTCATCTCCCGATGTGAGTCCTCTACATCCCTCAAGGGCTGTTTCTTTGAGTCGTCCTCATCTCAACTGACTGCTGCTTCAGTTCCACGGCATGGACCCAGACGAGGCTGCCAAGCTCTACCTCCGGCGCATCGAGATGAAGATTCCAGTCTTTGAGACTATGAACGAGAAGGAGCTCAACTACGTCAAGATGATCAATGCCGGTCGGGCGTTTTTCTACAATAACCTCAGCTTCAACGTACGCACCTTCGGCTGTTCACTTTTTCTGGGTCCTACGCTGACACTATGCTCCTGCTAGTATCTGTCTCACCGCATTGTCTTCTACCTCACCAACCTGCACATCAAATCCAGGACCACCTTCTTCGTGAGAGCCGGCAGTGCCGAGGAGGAGTCGTACAGAAGTGATGCCGACCTCTCTGAGGCCGGCAAGGCGTACGCCATCAAGATGACCGAGACTCTCCTGAAGCATCGTGAACAGGAGCGGCAGTCGGCGATCGAAGCCGGCGGTGCCAATATCCCCCTGAAGCCGCTGACGGTGTGGACTTCGACACGGCTCCGGACCGTCCAGACAGCCAAGCCGCTCCAGGATGAAGGATACAAGGTGCGCCAGCGGTCCCAGATGAGCTCCATCAACCCCGGTGTCTGCGAGAAGCTGTCAGAGCGGGCTATCCGTGCTATGTATCCCGACGAGGTTGAGAAGCACGAGTTAGACCCGTACCATCACAGATACCCGCGGGCAGAGGTAAGTGTCATTGCCCCACAGAGAGCCTGTATTCCCCTCGATTTCTTTTCTTCCTTAAGTTGCAACATCGTTATAGCTGGCATTATGCCCTCTAATCTTCTTTCCCTTGCAGTCTTACCACGATCTCGCCGTCCGCCTCGAGCCCATCATCCTCGAGCTCGAGCGCGAACAAAACGACCTCTTGATCATCGCGCACGAGTCTGTCCTCCGCGTCCTGTACGCCTACCTGATGCACTGCAGCACAATGGATATCCCCAAGCTCAAGTTCCCGCGCGACGAGATTATCGAGATCATCCCGGCCGCGTACCAGAACGAGGCCAAGCGCATCCACATCCCCGGTCTCGATCCCAGGATGATCCCCGGCTCGCCCGAGGATATTCGCATCCCCGTGCCCTCGATGCCGCCCAGCGGGCAGCTGAGTCCCATCGCCGGCCTGTCGACACCTGCGGAGGGATCCGGTGTCGAGCAGCAAAAGCAAAGGCCACCCGAGAAGGTGATCAGCATGGTTGCGGAGATGGTGAAGGACAAGGTGGCAGACGAGGACTAGTAGAGTGATGGCATCTTTTCTGTGTGCGAGAAGAGCAACCACGATCCTAGAAGGAAGGCCGTGCAGGAGAGCGACATGGCTGAAAGATCGGTTATGCACGCGAGGGTAAGGCGTTGCCACAGCATGCAGTGCCCTATGCTTGTGGGAGGAATCGATGAAATGGATCCATGGCAGGGAGGCAATGGTTCATGGTCTTTGTTCGAACGGTAGTCCCTGGTGCAGTGGACTTGGTCTTGTGATGAGGATAGCTCCCGTGGAAAGGCTTCTCTACTTGTGCACGGGGTCAGATTTGATTGAAATGGAGCCCTACATACGCTCCTGGGCCTTCAAATGACTACGATATGACAAGATTTTCTTTTTTTTTTTTTCAATCACAGGGTCCAACATGACAGGACGCTATCTTGTAACCCCTTATTTCTCAAATTCTTCCTCCTCCAAGCACCAGGGCGAGGCTCGAAGGCAAGATGGCAATAAGTCTTGACTGAATCGTTTCTGGTCGGGTACCGCCCTTGAGCCCGTTTTCAGAGACAGGCTCACTCTGGGCTTCACTTTTTGCATCATTAACAATCAACATTTGATCCTGAGATCTTCATTCAATACCATTGCTGTATAATCTCTGACCGTAACGAGTCCATGTCAGACTTGGCCCAGATAATCTCGAACGCACACGAGGCCCTGTTTCCACAATGCTACCTGCACTACTGTAAGGGACAAGGGAGGTCGTTCAGCCGGCTGGAGACTTTGATCCAGCCACCGAGAGCGCGTTCCATTTTTTGCGCGATTTTCAAAGGATAAGGACTTTTAATCCTCAAGAATCTAAGTTTCCGTAATAAAGTGGCAGAGTAATGGTAGAGTGTTTCAAGCACCACTACAGATGTTTAGGTAAGTACTGACTGGTCTCAGCCACTGCGTGTTAGCGAGAGGTTGCCGCTTGGGCGGGGAGTGACAGTATAGTCGACGTTTGATCACATATGGGATAGGATGTATTCCTATTTATTCTGAAGATGGAATGGGTGTTTACTTATACATTTAAGTGAGAGCCAATAAATCAGAGCCACATGAAGTTCTCGAATTTTACAGTGTATGGTGTTGTGGGCCAACAGCGAAAGGTTTCCGTAACAAAGGCTCTATCAAAGCCGGCAATGGTATATACCTAGGTTACAACAAAATCTGTCCCACAATATCATTACGCCCCAAAGCGTCGATGGGGTAAGGCTAACTACTTCAGACAATCTAGATCTCGCCTTGGTGGATACTTTCCAGGAACGCGAAGCAGAGAAACCTTAGAAAGGTCGCACAGCCTATATATGCTGTGCCCGCCAACTTCATTCTTTGAAAGTTCCCACACCCTGTCCGAGAATAGCCCTTTCATCGCATAGTGCTGAAGCTGCTCAGTGATGCTTGCCTTGCATCTCATAGCTGCCTATATGGCTTCTTCCAGTGACGACGGCCATCTGAGGACCGGCAGGAGGGGGGGGACGGAGTGAGCTGAGGTCAACATCAAGTTCCACGTCATCCTCTCACCATATTGGTGAAGCACCTGAAAGAGCGTACACAGATGCAACACTCTTCTACCGGGAGAGGATGTTGTGGCGCAGCCGTCACACTGCCTCGTCAGGTGTTGAGGATCCGATGTACACCTCTGATCCCCGGATCACCATCGGCGCGTTTTCACCCCTCAACAACACACCTTCTCCACGAGAAAGACGCACCAAATTGGCTTCTGTCTCAAAACCCCTTCTGCGGCGAGCAGTTTGTGCAAGGGATAGCCCGGCATGACTGACCAGGCGTCCATCCAGCGCACTGCTTTATCCACCGGAGCGAACTGACCGTGGTAGTTCTTGCTCCCCTTCTCGCACACTGGGCAATGTGCTTGCGCCGCTAGATAAATCCGACCAGGAACGGAGATTTGCGTCTTCTCAGGCGTGAAATAATACGGAGTCACATCCAACCGAGGATAACCGCAGTCGACACAAGACACCTCGAGAGGTTCCTCGTCACGTGTCAATCCTCTTTTAGACTTGGTAGGTTTCCGTCTCAAGACTCTGTACTCTTTGTCGTCCAGGAACTTGTCGATCGATTGGAGCGTGGTACAGGCTGGCTCTTGAAAACCGATTTGGTCGTCTGAGCGGACTATACCGGCCAGCCGAGCAGCAAGGTCCAGCTCCTTGTCGTATATCCGACTCATCAAAACACCTTCTTCTGCAAACTCGTTAATCAGTGCTCAAACAGAGTGCGGAGCCCGAAGAGCGGATTGGACTTATTACTTCGGGGAACATGTTCTGGGTGCCAGACGAACAGCACAAGCCGTTCCACCCGAGAACATGTATCATCCCCTTCAGGGTACAGCATCCACAGAGATATGTCCTTGTAGTCACCCCACAATTTCATTTCTCCTAGCCGATTCCCCCACAGGTTTTTGAGGAGTTCTTCATTTCCTTTTCCGAAGACCACCACCACCTTCGCCGTTGCTGTGCGAAGGCAGAACTGTAACCACTCGTGATGGTAACGGAGTAGTGCTGGTTCAGCATGCTCGGACGGCTGAAAACGTTCTCCGTTTCGGGTCTTCGTATTCCGACGCCTACAGAAACTATCGAGCCAGAAGGTATTCTTGTCATCGAAACCCGACCCCGCGAGTCTGGCGATGGAGGGGTTTGTCGGGTCGAAGACCAAACAATCGTTTAGCTGCTTGGTTACGAAGGTTGGGTAGTGCAATACGAAGCACAACTCAGCCCCGGGCGGACTGCCTGGGGCGACAAGATGCTCTGGCTTGAGGCCTTGTATCGTACTTTGGGATGACTCTGTTGCCCGAAAAGTCTCCCAAGCACCACTCAACGCAGCATCATCAACAACAACGGGTCTCTCTTGGTTGAGTTGTTTGAGAAGCTATGATGGCTTGGTGGTCAGCAGAAATTCAAACCAGGCACTGCTTCTCAGCAAGCAGTCAAGGGTTAGAGTGAGTACGAGTCCGCTACACGCTATTTATCCTCTCAAGAGGAATCGCCATATTGAATATGATGCATAAAGCAAGGGCTGATCTTCGAAGAAATAGGCCCAGCCGGAGATGTGTCATTGCACAGCCATAAGATCGAGTCTTTGGTGAGAAGGGACTGGAGATGGGCTGACAAAACGAAAGAATGCTCTAGCATGCGACTCACCCGGCGCCAGCGGTTCAGCTTCGCCTTGGCCGTGGTCTTCAGCGTCCGGTATGGCTCCGGAGCGGGAAGCTGGAAGTCTTTGTACTCGATTCAGAAAGACATTGTCTAACGGATCGCGGTCTACGGGCTTTCAACCGTTCTAAATGTTTCGACTGCTGCTGGCTCATGAGAAGTGGAGGCAAGAAGGAACAGCCCAATCTCAAGGATCTTGGGGGGAAGAAGTCTCAAGTTAGGGCTACCTTCACTGGTCTTCCTGGATCCTGGGAAGGAACGTTCTCACTGGCGGTGTGTACCTTCGCGCTTCGAAAGTCCCTCCTTCCTCGAAGGTGTCATTCACAGGGGTTGGGCGCTCAATCCGCACGTGGGCCATTGCACCGGACCTCAAAAAGGGAATCAAAGATGAATCACTGTTTTTTTTTTTTTTTTTTTTTGGGGGTCTATAATTCGGTGTCATCTCATTATGCAGTCCCTATGATATTCTTACTGGACACAAAGGAGATACTTACGTCTGGTCGAGGTCGATGTTGATGTTCTTTCAGGAGGAAAGCGGCCTGGGTGCCACATTAGGCAAGTGCTTGCCTACTTCGAAGGCAGCAGGGGGCATGCGGTGGAAAAGTGGGTCTCCTTAACCCTCATCCTCCCATCTGGTCGCTGCATGTGATACCAAGTAGCTATGCAGAAAATCAGATTCCCTTCATTTATTCAGATTCAATTTCGATATTGTTTGTTGCCTCTTTCACCCACCATAGCTACATGTTTCGAGTTAGCTAGCGATCGGCCGTCTTGTGTGTCAAAGTCAAGAAATCGCACTTAGCGCTCTAACCCTCAATAAAGAGTTTTGAGAAAAAGGCTCCGTCACTGCTGGTAGGTGGTATATAGGTATAAAAAATGTGCCGTTGCCAAGATTGTCTCATTTGGCGTCGATGGGGTAAGGGTAACCTTAGAGATTCCCAGCCGTGGAACTTCTCTAGCACCGGGTTCGAGTCCCGGTCGACGCACACAATAGGTGACGTTGCGCTCTTTGGTGTCCTTGCTGGTTTTTTGTTGCGTCTTCTTTTTGCTGGTCCATCATCCTACTTCACTATTCGGCTTTTCGTGATATTCGTTCATTGTTGTGATGGATTCTTCATCTTCGTATCTTCCGTGGCTGATGCGACGTGTCTTGATAAGCCACAGTTGAACCCACCCAGGCCAAACACTCCTCATTGATTGGTGGGACCATGTGCCGGCGCCACAGCTCGCCAGATCAAGAGAAAGGAGGGGTCTTTTTATCCTTTCCCTCTTTTTGTTCTCGGGAATGATGATCAGAGCAGAGTGTGCAACGTGTTCTACTGGCAGTATCGATCCCCTTTCCCCGTGACTATTTTCCTGTCCGAACGAATCTTATCAAAAGGCACACAGCATAGCAAGAAAGACGAAGACAAGCAAGAATCACTAGAACGAGGAACTGCTTGTCTGAAAAGTCCACCAACCGCTGCCAAGCCCTTCCCACAGATCCCTCAGCCAACCTTTGAAGCTCCAGCGCCTCATCTTAGACCAGCTTTTACATCTATAGGATCTGATATTTGTACCCCGTTGATGATTACAATGTTCCTTGTGTCCCGGATCTCGGACAGGCTCGGAGTTGTCTGCAGGAAAGGACGCGTACTCTCGGGGCTTACGTTGTAAACACCGAGCACAAGATACCGGGTCCATCTCCTTTGCGCTTTAACAAACCGAAAAGCCGAAGGCCCCTCGGGCTCCGATCTCTTGTCTTGATGACCGCCTCAGCTCGTTTCTCTGACTGTTGTTGAGGTTCCAGGGCCGAGGACGAACTTTACTATAAGTAGTACCTTGCGCTTCGGGACCGAGCAGGGATCCGTTGGGCCCGCAGAATTGGGTGGTGCCAGCACTTGTCGTTGACAGGTAATTTTTTCCTCAAATGGGTTTGTGATATTAAATTACGAGTGTCGGAAAAGATGTAATTGAATTTACAGTATCAAAGTTGGAAAATTGTCGAGGTAGGTAGATGGACGAGACACAACACAACCATTGTGAAAATCAGTCCTAGTATCAACCGGTAGTTCGCAGGCGCCATTGTCCCCTGCTCTGATCTGAGAATTCTACCATGCTTCAACTTGAAGAAGATTATATTACAAGAAAATGCACCTAATGCCCTATTTGTCAATTGATCACTCTCATGGCTACTGTCTAATTTAGAGGATCGAGTCAATATCAACAAAAGTTCTAGCAAAGGACATATCAATCATGCTCAAGACTGTCAATTGCTACCAAAATAGAGATGACAATTCTTTTCTCCTTTAATTATGTGAATCGAATGTAGATATTAATATCACCTCCTTCAGAGAAAATGACGAGTATAAATAATCTGGCCATCCATACTACGGTTCAGAGTAACTTAGGGCATCTCTTCCTTAATACTTCCTGATTGAATAATTAGTACTACGAACCTAAAATCTAGACTTGTGTGTATTCTTGTTTCTCACACCACACACTTTCCATCCATAGACAACTGGTAATTAGGGCATCCCAGCTCAGTCCTGAAGGTATGATTTTACAGTACTGCGGTGCATCTTACCTGTAATTAATACTTTGAAATGCGACTAGATATCACAAGTAAAGTGGTACTTCTGAGGGCAATCAAAGGAGCGAATGCATTCTTTCTAATTAGTGAAATTCAGGATTGTTATATTGATGGCTGCCTAGACAAGGTCACAGACTGGGCCTCATGTGCATCGTTCTTCGTGACCCTCTGTGGACAGGATCAAATATCCATGAACCAAAGCCAGAGGACGGATGAACTGCTGCCGCCTTGCTTATGTTTTGAAGGTCGTTCCCTGCATGACATGTCACCGAGGCACCGTAAGCACAGCCTTTGAGGGGATGAGGGGACGGTCTTCTCGGCAAACACCACAGACGTTACCGATTGGTTGTGGTACGTGTCTCGGTAATCTTGGTGTATCACATGAAACACCGAACCATTCTTTTTATTTATTATGTAGCCATTTTCCTGCTGCCTTTTCAAAAGTTGTTTGCTACTGAACCATCTTCTTAATGCTCTTTGAACTCGTATTCACCAATCCCACAACACCTAATCATACCTCTTTCACCTTGATATTTTCTTTATTGGGATCAGAAGGACAGTAATAGTCATGCCAAAACTCAAGGTCCTCGTCATCGGAGCAGGGATAGCGGGCAACGCCCTCGCCTGCTGGCTCTCGAACCTCGACCACGACATCACCGTCATCGAACGGTTCCCGAGCCTGCGCACGAGCGGGCTGCAGGTCGACCTGCGCGGCCTGGGCGTCGAGGTCATGAAGCGCATGGGCATCGAGAAGGCCGTGCGCGCCAAGACGGTCAACGAGCTGGGCATGGAGATTGTGGACAGCTCGGGCAGGGCGAGGGCCTATTTCCCTGCCAACAGGACGGGCGAGGGTCCACAGGCCTTCACGAGCGAGTTCGAGATCATGAGGGGCGACATGTGCCGGATCCTCTACAACGTGGCCAAGCCCCGCGTCAGGTTCCAGTGGGGCGTGTCTGTACAGAACCTCGACGACAAGGGGGATTTCGTCGAGGTGCTGTTCTCTGACGGCACGACGGACCGGTACGACCTGGTAGTGGGCGCCGACGGCATCGGCTCGCGCACCCGAAGGATGATGCTGGGCCCTGGGATGCCGGACATCATCGACTACACCGGGGCCTGCATATCCTACTTCACCATCGCACGAGAAGCGCAGCCAGGGGAGGAGTGGAGGTCGAGAGGGTACTTTGGCGTCGGCAGGCGATGGCTCCTCACGCGCAGGAGTGATCCGCACCGGCTGCAGGTGTACCTGAGCTGCGATGCGGAGAGGCTGAAGGATGTCAAGAAGGGCGACATCGCAGAGGAGAAGAAGGCGCTGCAGAGGATCTTCCAGGGCGTCGGCTGGGAGGCGGAGGACCTCTTGAGAGGGCTCCAGGACACAGACGACCTCTACTGCGAGCGCATCGGCGTCGTCAAGATGCCGTCGTGGTCCAGCAATCGTGTGGTCCTGGTTGGCGATGCGGCCTTTTGTCCGACGCCAAATGCGGGCGTGGGCGTCACCGCCAGCCTCATCGGCGCGTACGTCCTCGCGGGAGAGATCGGGCACGCCTCCTCCGACACTGATCTCCTAAGCGCGCTCAAGGCCTACGATGACAAGTACCGTCCTTTTATGGAAAACCTCTACCGTGGCATCTCGAGCAAGAAGTCATGGTACCGCAAGCTCTTCGACAGGTTCATCGCAACATCGTTGGGCGTCCGGGTCATTTATTGGGTCGCAACGCTGATTGGTTGGATAGGGGCACCCCTTGTGATGAAGTTCTTTATACACGAGGACACCAATGGCTGGAAGCTGCCAGACTACAAGATGACGTGTGCTGTGGCGGAAGAAGAACAAGAAGGAGGACAAGAAGACAACAGGACCTAGGCCCGTCTCGAGCTGGACCCGGGCGCCATACCCGCTGCAGTCTCGCATTTCACTCTATATTATCATGTCTATGTATTACTACTTTATTTCCCCTCTCAATAATACCCAATAATGAACACTCAACTCTTGAGATATATTAGCTTCTCGCCGTGATTCACATATTGATGTGTTGTTGACTGCCGAAACAGGTGAGTTCTCTTTTGATGCCTCTTTGGCTGATGATCGTCACGAATATTCACATATGAGAACATGGACATCAACTTTCAATGTCCATAACTTGAGAAGCAAAACCGTTTGTTCAACGGGCATCAGTAACAAAACGTTAACTGGATGACTGCTTCTGTTGGTTAAATGGCTGCAGATCCGGCTTACTTCCCCCATTCAGACCATTACTGTAAGGAACCTGAAAAGGGCCTAGCTGATGTCTCTGTACTACTGAGTGTCGTTTATTTAAAGTGCACATGTGTCACAAGGCACACACGCAGCAGAATCCCCCTGACATGGACCACAAACCATTAGGTAATAAAGAATAATATTGAGACTGAGCATCAGACCGCTCCTTGTTGCCTCCCCCTCTCCAGTTTCGTACTTGTGTAGTCGATGCCCCAACTTCCCGTGAGGAGAAATAGAAAGAGGATCTTAGGTAAAGATAAAGCTTCTTTTTTTTTTTTTTTTTTTTTTTTTCCTTCTCGTCTCTAATCATAAGAGACACACACTCACGATCCGATTTTATCATGCCTCAACCTAGCATCTCAAGAGAGGCAGGCATGGGTCACTGGAGCATCAGCACGGTGTCGAAAGACGACCCAAACACAATTGTCATCTGCCGCGACCACAGCGCAGTCGAAGGCCTGCACCCCTCGCTGATCCTCTCGGCCAACGAGAGCCGCGCACAATGGCAGCCCAACGGCTCTACACGCCTCGGCGGCCAGTACCACCCGCTCGAGGTCCAGATCACCACCGCCACCGGCCAGACCGCCATCGTCTTTATCCACCACACCCCCACGTGGCAGCGGCTGGTCGTCCACGGACAGATCGAGGGCGCAAGGCACGTCTACAGCTGGCGGGAGCTGGCCAAGGGGAGTATCTTTGGGTCTACGGCGCGGAAGCTGAGGATACATGTTGGCGCCGACGGGACGCTCGCGTTGCTGCCAGACTCTCAGTTCGCTTTTCTTCTTACAACGGCCGAGGGGGCAGACTTGGAGTTCTCCAAGCTCGAGTTCAAGATACCCATGTTTGCAAAACCTCCAAGCTATGAGGCTTCTACGGCTTGATTATCTCCAAAGTGGTATTGAAAGGCCTGTATGTGGGTGGAACGAGGATGTAGCCCAGTTGTTATCATTTAATATTCATGGATCAGACTCTTAGGTAGTGATCCAAGGTTGATAGTGACAAGTTCAATCTGCATGCCTAACACGGACAGAATTTCTGAGCCTGATTGGTCAATAATAAATAACATTTATTTGTGAGTTGATGGCCAAATAAGAATACCTTGGCAGCGTAGTGTCTAGGCAAATGTATACTCTGCCAAGTAGCACGTGGTCGAGATTACTCTTGTAGTTTGCTGAGCTCTAGGTAATTTGACAAATACAGACCAGAAACATACACTCAAGTATGTAATAAATATTAATTCATGCCTGGAAAACTGTGATGGATGTCTAAGATCCCAGACGCCATGCCTGGAAGAGGGCAACTGCATCAAGCCCCCTTCAAGACTGTTCGTGCTCATTTCCACAAAACGCCAGCCGTTCTTGATCAGATTTTCCTGTGCCTTGTGGCGCCGTAATAAATCATCCCTTTCAAAAATTCCCTTGGCCCATACGATGAAATTTTTAGGAAGAAGAAAAGAAACCAGACCACGAAACTCCTACCAGCATAAACGAACCGCCCCCTCCCCCAACAAAAGAGAACCCCTCTCCTAATGAATCACACGATACTTGCCTCTCCGCCTAGACCGACCTGAAGCCCATTCCGCATACTGATCCTTGGTACGGCGACCACCATCCCCACCGCTCGCCTCCTCCGTGGCGGTACTCATCTCGAGCATAGGGACGCCGAGGACAAGCCACCACCACTCCGTCACGGTGACCGCGCCACCAGGCACCGTCGTCTCCGCCAGTAGCCCCTCTTTCAGACCCCACCTGCGCACCGCCTCGACCTCAAACTCCTCAAAGCACGGCTTGAGGGCCGAGGCGGCGAACTCGTCTGTCATGGCGCCGCGGGTGGCCAGCACAAACAGCACGCTCCCGAGCATCTTGAACCACCGGCTGCGGTCGGGCCGGCCGAAGAAGTCGCACCACATGGGCAGCTTGCCGTCCTCGGTCCCGAGGGGATGTTGTCGGAGCTGGCGGCGCGCGGCAGGATGTCAATGTCCTCGTTGTACAGGTAGTCCGGCGTCGGCACGATGTGCAGGCCGAAGCGGTAGTAGCTCTTGGGGAACTTGCGGGACTCGTAGAAGCCTGGCCTGAAGCCGAAGGGGATGTCGAGCTTGCGGACGGGCTCGATGCGCACGCGCCCGTGCGCCTGCAGGTTGAGGGCCGCCACGATCATGCCGTCCTCGGTGCGCCATGGGATCTCGACCGGCTCGCCCCCTGCGGAAGGCCCTGTCCAGCTTGAGCTTGAACTCGGCCGCCACCGTGTACTTGTCCTCGTTCGAGTAGCGGTCCAGCGTGCGGCAGAAGTGCTCGTTGAGCTTGTACGGGCGGCCCGTGGTGAGCGCGCTGGACTTCTGCTTGATGGCGATGCGCCGGTGCTCGAGGTCGAAGATGGTCCTCTCGAGCAGGCTGCTGACCTCTTGTTCGTTGCGGCGGCCGTTGCGAGAGAGCGTTAGGAACTTGTCTCGGATCTGGTACGGTGTGTACTGGTCCGCCTCGGTGCAGCAGAGGGCGCGGACCCAAGACCGTGCGGTGATGGCGTCGTTGTCCTCCATCCTGTGTCTGTTCGGCTCAAACCTGGCCGACGCAGGCTCCGAGGTGCTGTCCTGGAACTTGTTGAAGACAGATCTCTGCCAGTTGTGGTACGTCTCGCGCCAGTCAAAGTCGGCCTTGTCCACAAAGATCAGGTCAAGCTCCTCGTCGAACTGTTGCCGGGACGCCGGCAGGTCGATGCCCTCTCTCACCACTAATGCGAGTGTCCACTTGACAAGACGCGGCCACTCAAAGTCCAGGGGGTTGTCAAAGTCGAAAGGGGGCAGGTCACCGTTCTCGTACGCCTCGAGAAACTCTTCCTGGAACCTCGCGGTCAGGGTGAGGATGAATCCCTCCCGCTCCTTCTTGATCATGGACCAGAACCTGCGCAGGTTTGACAGCTTCGACTCTGGGAAGATTCTCATCATGATACCCCAGTCCATGGCCTTGTTGATGCCGCCCGTCAGGGTAGACACGGCGACATATGCTGCGATGCGTGTGTCCTCGGCCTTCCAGTCAACGCCGAGACAATCCTGGCCCTTTACCCGGAAATACTCGCTCGCCGTCTGAGGATAGGGCGTAAGCTCGCGCTGCATCTTGACTTCGCGTAGGTTCGAGCCCCGCTGCCGTCTCCTCATAAGAGTCCGCTTCGATGGACCTTGTGGAGCTGTTGTTGTTTTTGCTGCTGCTGCCGCCATCGTCACCCGTGGCGCTTGTGCTGGTGCTGGTAGTGGCCTTGGCCTGGTCCGCGGTCTGCCTCGTTTCCGCCTCTCGACAGGCTCAGATGGGATGATGCCGAACTTCAAGCTCGGCTCCTCGTCATCATGCTCTAGCAACTCATACGGGATGGTCTCGAGCGTCCACTCGTTCTCATCGAGCCATTGTGGGTCGACCGGTGCCATGCTGCTCACGTCTCGTGTCGAGCAGAAGTTCATGAACAGATAGTTCGGCGCGATCGAGCCCGACAACTGGCGCGTGCCCTGCTCGGACAACTCCCACGCCCGGCAGCCGTCCACGCTCGTGCAAAAGTCGCCGTACTGTGGATCGGCCCATTTCTCCGTCTTAGAGTGGCTTGTGATCTTGAACGCCATCTGCTCCATAGTCTTGGGCAGGTTCTCCATGAGCATATCGATCTGGCCGGGCAGCCAGCCTCGCATGGCAAAGCTAGCATCGTTCTTCTCGAACCACCCCAGAGTGACATATGGCCAGACGCCCTTGCTGTTCGCCTTCAGCTCGAGTGCCTCGGAGTACGTTCCTGGCTCCACGACCGGATCTGAGGCCGCTTCCTCTTCCAGCGTAGATTCGTTCGAGGGTGAGGGAGCATTGGTTTCAGCCTCTGCCTCTGGGATGTGGTCGTCCTCCAGCTGCGTGTTTGGTTCGAGGAACTCGATCTCGGTCGGCGCGATGTAGCCGCTGGTGCTCGGGAGGGCCGTGCCAGAGAAAAAGATGCAGGCAGAGATGAAATGCCAGGGTTTTCCTCTTGCCGGTCGTTGATGCTGAGCTTGTGTGGCTCGAGGATGAAGTCATCCTCGAGATCGCCACGTGGCTTTCGTCCCCTTCTGCCTCTCTTGGCCGGTGGAGAGTCGAAACCCTCATCGGCGCCGGTGTTTTTCGCTTCCGGCGGTGAATGAGGGAATTGTCATGTTTGCGTCGCTTGTTTGGTCGCTCATCATCTTCGTCGTCGGACTCAATCCGGCCTCGACCACGGAACCCAGGACGCACACCGGCCATTCCCTTCTCTGCGTAGAATGGTGCGGTGAGCTGCTCGATTCCCTCGGCCAGTTTGTGATCTCGTCGGCCCACGCCCTTGTTGCGTTGTTTCGTAGGCCTCTCAGGTCCTGAAAATGGGCCCTCTCTTCCTCCGTAGGGTCAAAGGGGGCGGGATGTACATCTCCGGATCAGCGTTCTTAGTCCTCTCCTTCAGATCGACGACCAGCGGATGGCTGACATCTATCTCGGGCTGCATGATGAGATTCAAGGACTTCCACTGCCCACGGGGCCTGATGGCCACAGTTGCCTGCTTGATCACTCCCATCCCGGCGAGCGTAGTGACTGCGCGGGTGCAGCCAGATAGGGATGGATAAGGCGGGCACTCGAAGGTCGCGATATAAACCTTGAGGACTGCCCAGAACAGAGGCCTGTCAGTTGGAAACACTCCGTTGATGTCGAGCAGATATTTGACAATCTCCTGGACCCTGATGGAGCGATGGGGCAGAGCCTTATCAATCGATTCATTGTAGCCCTCGGTAGTGTAGTCTTCCACAGGCATACGAACTAAAGGCCGACCGTCGGCGTCGATCTCGACTTGTCGTAAGAATTGTGCTGTTGCAGCGTTCTGGGGCTCAACCAGAGGTTTCTTACGGTTCCCAGGTAAAGGATGCCGGGCTGTGACACCCTCCGGACCCGTCGCAGGAGATGTTGATAGACTTCCATCGATGATGACGTAGACGTGATCCGTCTGCATGCCCGGGTCCAACACTTTGGCAGGGTACAGGTCGAGGGCGTCAGAGGGTGCTCCGTTAGGATATGGGGAAGGATCAGGCTGGGACGAGCCTACGTCCATGTCCCCTGGCACTGCTTCAACAAGACCGCCGGCGGCTTGGACACCCACCTCCTTAGGGGTGACTCCTTTCGTGACAACATCCGGCTTGGGGACCCTGGCAGACTTGGACGGCGTGGTCTGGATCTGTTTAAGATAAGGTAAATCTTCGTCATCTTCCTCTGGCGTAAGCGTCGCTCCTCCGTTCTGGTGAGACACTGCCGGACTTGGGTTCCCTGCGGCGGTGATCGCGTCCTGCACATGGTCGGCAGGCTTCGCAGCTGCGGTTTCCTTGGCCACAGCCTCTGAAGCTTGCACGCCACGCGGTACCACTGCGGAGCCTCCGAGGCGTCTGTTCTTGAGAATGCTGCGCTGTAGGAGGACCGGTCGCTGGCTTTGTTCATCAGAGTCACTAGACTCAACGACGGGCTGTGGATTCGAGGGCTTCTTCGTGGACGCCTTGCGTTTCTTTGCTGACGGGCTGGGCGCTGGTTCGGGACCCAGGCTGCCACGGCTGCTGCTCTGGCTGCTGTTCTCAGTAGTACCCAGATCTCGCTCTGGACTTGCAAACAGCACACGGCCGGAGCGAATCGGTCTCGCTTTCTCCATCTCCTCTGGGTGCTCTGCGTAGTAAGGGTTGCACAGGTTCTTGCCCTTCTCAAGATGGTATTGAAGTCCATTGTCATTTGCCCAAGAGCCGCCGCACTTTTCGCAGACGTACTTGTCAAGCTTGACTTTCTTTGCCTTCTTGCCCCTCTTCGCGCGAGCTTTCGAGTTGTTCGTGAGCGCAGCGTCAGGTGCTGGCGTTCCCTCGGCAGCCGGCGTGCCCGTGGCAGCCGGTGAAGGGCCATCTTGGGCAGTATTCCCGGGTTCGGCAGCAATGGGTGGCCCTGCGCGTGCCTCGTGCGCAGTCTCGACTAAAGGCTGTTTCGGCTCTTGTGGGATAATCTCTGACTGGCTCGCCTGGCCCTCCCCGCCTTGAGCCTTCTCTCCAGCCTGCTCTTGGGCCACTTGCTGTTCCGTGGTAGCGGTCTGGTCGGGTTGGTGTGCTGCTAGAGACTCTGTTGAGACCTTGGGAGGTTGAGGCTGCACAGGTTTGCTCGGAGCAGGAGAATCGACTCGTAGCTTCGGATAGCCTGTCCAGCCAGGTAGGAAATTCGGATTCTTGATCTTGTCGGATCGAAAGATCACCACGATGGACTTTTGGGTCGTCCCTTCCTGTGAGGATTTGGGTTCAACGATCCAGGCTTGCCAATGTATACGCCAGGCCTGGTCCGCTCTCGCTCCTGACCGCTCTCTTGGCTCAACAGATCCCCTGCTTCGGCGGGACCAGTATCCTCTGTGGTCTGAGTCGCTTCAATCGCTCTCTCCTTGCGTCCTCCTCCTTCAGCAGCAGCATCACCACCGCCGGACCCCTCAGCTTCTGCTTCCTCTCCAGCAAGCTCTACATAGGAGACGCGTTCTGCAGCCTTGCGTCTCTTGGATGGCCTTGGGTCTGAGGCATCTACCGCACTCGGGGCATCTGCTTCGCCGTTGTTCTCAAGCTGCACTTTGCGCTTCCTTGGTCTGCCCCTTGGGCGGGGGCCTGGTGGAGGAGACGGTTCTGCAGGCAAGCCCGCGCTGTCCTCATTGGAAGCTGATCCTGTGTCCTTTTCCTGCCCCACGACAGCTGCGCCCTGCTGTCGCCTGTTGTAGGGCCGCTTCTGTCGAGATAGCTTGTCGGGTATTATCCGGACCAAGCCGTTTAGATCCGATACTCCCTCTTCGAACGCGGCAGCATTGACGGGTGCGAACCCAAAGGAATCGACGTCGGCATCCAGATCCGGCTGAGCTGAGTTCCCACTGCTGCTGGTCAGTGCTGGGTCGATGGCAGACTCTTCTCGGGGGCTTCAGCTGGTTCCGATCCGCGCGCACCAGCGCAGGTGAACGTGTACGCCTTGACCTTACCCGTGCGGACCAGCTCGCTGCTCATCTGGTACTCGGAGAGACCAGCAGGCTGGATGCCTGGCGCACAGCTGTTCTGCAGGTGTTTGAGAAAGTAACGGGTGAACTCGGGACCGACGATGGCCTTGGAGAGCTCTGGCGACGTGTAACCCTCGGCGCCCCCAGTAAGGACGAACTCGGCGATCGTGTTAGCCAGAGGCTTCTCGGGAGACCACAGCGACATGATGGGTTTCGGCGGTCCTCTCGTCCTCTTCTTGAGGACCCGAAGCTTGGGCTTCTTCACGACTTTTTTGCCCGGCTTCCGCCCCTTGTTCATCTTGGCCTTCTTCTTCTTCCTCCTGTAGAGCATCAGCAGCCTCTGGCCGCTTCCATCAGAGAACGCTGACTTCTTGCCCGTCGCCAAGAGCATGCGCCAGTCCTCATCTGTCGGGTCTCGCATGAACTTGACACAATCCTTGAAGACGAAACTGTGGCCGACAAATGTGGCAGCAACGTAGTTGATGTTGCCCTGGACGTCGAACCTGCGCAGCATCCTCGACATGACCTTCATCTGCCACCTGAGGCCGATGATGCCGAGCTTCTTCTTCAGGTCTCTGACCCGCAGGGTGCCCCAGGCCTTGATGATGGCCAGCATGGTCGAGCCCAGGGACATGTATCCGATCTCCTCTTGACCCTGTTTGTTCTTGTTGCCGACCCATTGATGCGCCCAGGGAACAGGGTCCATGTCCTTTGTCAGCGCCTCTGGGGACATATCCAGGCCGTGCAAGGGGTTCGAAGGGGCTGGCAGGTCGGGAGCGAACCTGGTCAGCCAGAGTTTGCTGGTTTTGGAACCCCGAACCATGTGGGTGCGCTTCGCGATGTAGCCCTTTGCAGAGAGGAAATCCGTGCGGCGGGGCACCGAGCGCTTGTCTTGCCCGGTCGCCCGGACCAGATCGCCCTGCAGGATACCGTCCTCCCTGGTCGACCCGATGACGACGAGGAGCTTCCACTCGAGGGGCGGCACACGCTTGAAGTCGACGCCGTGGCCGGTGAGAGTCTTCCACACTACGTCTTCTCCGACATGGAGGCGAGGACGCAACTGAGGCAGTTTCTTGGGCCTTGCCGTATCGGCGACGCCGCCGCCGCCGCCGGGACCTGACTTGTTCTTTTTCTTCTCGACGCTGTCCTTCGCAGCGGCCGCATTCTCGTTAGCAGGAGCCCGTTCCTCGGGGATGGACATCAGCTCGTCAAAGGTGAGATGGTTCCATTCGCCACCCGGGCCGACATTGATCTCGCCGGTAGCCAAGATAAAGGGCCAGACGAGGCGGCCGAGTTTCAGCTCAGCGTCATTGGGCTCAAGCTTCTTGACCGTGGGCACAGCAGCAGGGTTCTTTTCGACCGCCTTGTCGGTGCCCTTGTTGGAATCGGCGTCGCCATCAGAAGGCTTCTTCTCGTCGTCATCAGAAACCTCGTCATCGGCTTCGTTGTATTTCCTGACAGCGTTGAACAGATTTGACATCGAACATCCTGCCGTAAATGTTATTTCAGTCTATTATTCAAGACAGTAGTAGGGCTGTTGTTGCGCGGTATGTGGCTGAGGGGCTTTGTTGTTGAGGTGCCACACGCCCACGCCTACGCCCAAGATGAGAACCCTCCTTGACGACATCCCGACTCGCACCCTCACACCCACATAGATAATCGACGTTATGTTTTTTTTTGTGACACCCAAAGTTTTGATGCTGCAGATGAGGGCCGACTCACCATCGCCATAAAACGAGACCTCCCCGACGAGCCACTCAATCAGCTCGTCCAGACCCTGCGCCATGATGACAATGTTTTCTTTCGTTCATAGCGACAAGAAAATCAATCGGTATGGTTGGGCCGTGGTGATTCGAATCCAGGACCTCGAGATTTTTGATGATTTGGGTGGGTGAGGCGAAGTCGGAACTTTTGGTGTTTTCCCGCGGAATCTGTGGCGCGTGAATGGCTCAGTGTGAAAAAAAGTCCGGCGGGGCTGTACAGTGAGTGCCCAGTGCCCGCCGTAAGGACAAGGGAGAACGTATAAGGGTTAGGGTTGTAGGTACCGGGTAGGTCCCAGCTTTCGCTGCTATGACTTCCCAAGTTCAAGTTTGTCTGATTGAGTGAGACGCCTCAGTGTTTATCTCTGAGCATCTGTCAAAGACAAAAGGGAAAGAGGAGGAAGAAGGAAACTAAGTGGCAATGCATTCAGCAACATTGATTTGGAAACAAAGTTAGAAGCCCAACTTCAAATTGTAGATTCGAGGGTATCATTGATAGTTTGCCCAGGGCGACTGCTCCGGCCTGTGCTATGCATCTCCCGCCTCCAGCCTGGCCCGCTTTCCCTCCATCATCTTCCTGTAGTTGGCGAGGACCTCCTCCCTGACGGTCTGCAGCTCCTCTCTCCTCTTCAGGCTGCCTGCGGCCTTGGGAATAGTGCCGACGTCGACCGCGGCACCGCCCACCATGAATACCTGCTTGGGCACGGTCTTGAACACGGGCGGTGCCTTGGCGACGTCGTGCAGACCAATCTTGGCCTCCCCTCTCTTCTTCTTGAGCGCTGCCCACGGGTCGGTATCGTCCCCGTCATCGACGTCCCACACCGACTTGCTCGACTTTGCCGCCTTCTTGCCCTTCTTCTTCTTGCCAACGGCAGCCTCAGCCTCCATGTCCAGCCTCCACTTGACGCCTGCCCCGTCATCCTCCATCTCCCGCTCCTCGGCCTCCTCCAGCTCTTCCCGCCTCTGTGCCTGTATCACGGCCTCTTCCCTCCTCCACTCATCATACAGCTTGTGCATCTGCCTCTCTTTCCTCGTCCGGTGCACCTTCAGGCCGAGCGGGTCGTTGCCGCTGGTCGATTTCTTCACGAGTCCCATCACCGGTAGGGCGGCGTCAACACGAGCGGCAAAGTCAGACATGCGCTCGCCGGGCTGGATGGTGGGGACTTCCTTCTTGATCTCGCCCGCTGCCTTGGCCTCGTCGGAGCCCTCCGCTGCTGCTGCTGCTGCGGCCTTGCGCTGCTTCTTCTTATTGTTGTTCTTGCCGCTGCCGCTGCCCCTCTGTCCATCGTCGAGCCCATCTCTGACCTTCTTGCCCTCTTTGAGCGCCATTAACCTCTTGAACGCCCGCGGTGCGTCATCTTTCTTGTCTGCGCCTCGCTTGCGCTTCACGCCCTGGGTCTGTTGCTGCTGCTGCTGCTGCTGCTGCTGCTGCTGCTGCTGCTGGTGCTGGGAAGGCTGGGCGGGCTTGCTGTTATTCCCCCCACCATTCTTCTTGCCGCCCTTTTTGTCTGTGTCTGCCTCGCTAACTTGGGTGCGACGACGGGTAGGGGCCTAGCGATCTGCGTCGGTGGTAGGTCGTATCTGCCGTGTCATGTTAGCTGGTGCACAGGGTGGTGTGGTCTCAGCCCATGGCACGCCAACAAAGGTCGCCAGGCAATCAATCAAACGTGTGGCAGATAGCGCAGTCGTGGTAGGCTGCAGATGGACTCCCTCTCGACGAGGGAGGTGAGCAAGGAAAAGGGCGAGGTGTGTGTGTGTGTGTGTGTGTGTGTGTGTGTGTTTGGGGGGCAGAGGGCAGAGGGGCAACCCACGTGGACTCGTCCTTATCTCTGCGCGTGTGCTTGTGAGGCATGATGAACCCAGATGACCCCGCCGACGATGCGCGAGGTTGTCGACGATTACGGGGGAGGAAGGAGAGAGAGAGAGAGGCCCTGGGCAGGTTTTGGATATAGGCAAGGAAAGATTTTGTCGATGTCTGACCCAGAGAGGAGGAGAAGCCAATGAGTCGGCAGGACAAACACCTCGTGTGGCTTGAATGCGCAGTCATTGGGAGATTTTTACGCCTTATCTTATCGCTGCGCAGGGGTAGGGCAGCGATCTTCCACTCTATGACTAGGACCATAGCGCGGTGGCACGCCGTCACAGTACTACGGTGAACCACTAAAAACAAGGCCAGTCTGCGTGCGGAGGGCCTGGTCCCGTCCCTTCCCCCTGTTAAGTAGTTTAAAAATCCATCGGTAGGTGCCGTTACTGTAGTGGCTTGGCAGCTTTCTTTGGTGGGTCCAGCAGCCAGGCGACCACAAAACGTGTGTGATGCTGACAGTCTGTATGGCCTCATTTTCAGGTGGCAGAAGCTTGGTTTTTCTCTCTACTACAGAAACCAACCTCTTTCTGGGACAGACACCGAGATCCTCTCCCGCCTGACCCAACCAGACCTCTTCAACACTCGCCACGGCAGCAGCGCAAGACGACGGTCCCAACAAAGATCACCCCTGGCAGGATCGACTGTACTAGTAACTCGTGGAACCTTGGAGCCGCAACAAGTCATTGTACCCAGAGTAACAGCGTACAAAGATGAGCAAGACGACAACCCGCTCTAGTCCAAACACACCACATGGCTCCTATCATCTCCACCGTCAGGACTACCCCATACTACCATAGTACTTATAGTAGTAGGTAGTATGGAGTGGAGGTCACGTACCAGCACTTATGGCGTCTTTGGTGGAGAACAGACCGGGCCATGATGACCTTGGTTCGTGACCCGGGACCCAAGCCAGTGGAGGGGGAAGGGTGGCCACCAGGTGCTCTCTTCCTGGTCTGGGACTGGACGGACTGGACGGCCAAGAAGAGCACTGTTGAAGCTGACGATCAGAGCTGTTCCAAACACCAGTCGGCAGTTTCTACTATGGCACTGTATTGTGCTGCCGTGGTCGCCAACCCCGCCACCGTCTACGCTTTTATACATGATGGAGATTGGCCTCGTGGTCGTCGTACCCGACCTCATATCCCGTGGTAGATTATGGTACCTACCCTTGGTGTACAGGCCGCCTCCGCTTGTCTCTCCTCCCCCTTCATCTCAAACCTCCCTCCTGGGTCCTCACACTTTTTCAGGTCGACCACATCATCCTTCTCTTCTTTTCCCCCTTCCATAGCAACCTCGTCGAAGAAGCCTCTAGTTCTAGAGTCTAGAGTGCCTCCTAAATTCTAGAGTGGGCTTAGGCCTTCCAACTTCGTGATTCTCAACTGAGGCTGAAGCCCCAGGCCTACCTACCCCCCTTCTGACCTCGACCTCTCGCCCTAGTGTGACGCTTTCGACTCATCCTTAGGGTCCCTGGACCTTTCAGCAAGAGACGCGCAGCCTTGCCTGGTCACAGCTTATGACCTCGTCACTCTTCTCGCCTACTCAGATATATTTCTCCCAAGAGTCCCCTTGCCTCCCTTTCCTTGCGACCGACGATGACTGTCGGCTGTTCCCCCTCGACAAACTACTTATCGGCACTCATCATGGACCCAATAACAACGCAGGCAAACACACCGCAAGAACATTCAAACGCCGCCGCGGAAGCCACCAGCACAACACCTCCATGCCGAGACATGGAAGAGGCCATCAGCCCTCTCAGCTTGCACCGAAGGACGGCGAGCTGGCAGAGCGATGAGACGCTTATAATAACAAGTGATGAGAGCTCATCACTTTTGCTCCACGAGAAGGCCAAAGACGACACAAGCATCCATGACAAGTTCTTCGGCGAGGACGACTCATACCCATACCTCCCGAGGAGGAGACGCTGGATATTATTCCTTATTACATGCAGTACAGCAGCCATGTAAGTCTTGGGGTGCGGACGAGCGAGTCGATTCTCCCTTGTCCCAGGACTGATTTATGGCACAGGGCGATCCTCCTGGCACTGGACATCTTCCTCCACCTAACAAGGGCACGGCTGCTGGAAGAGGAAGACGCCGAGGACCCAGCGCTCTATATGTGGGACAGAAACGGTACCGACACGGATGGCAGGTTGTGGTACCCAACAAACTTTCTACAGGATGTGATACCAAAACCTGTCCATTCTCACAACGACTACTGGCGCAAGGTGCCTCTCTTCACCGCCCTCGCGCACGGCTGTACAGGCGTTGAGGCGGACGTGTGGCTCTTTGATGAGCCAGGGCGCAGCGATACGCTCTACATCGGCCACCAAGAGGCCGCACTGCAGCCAGAAAGGACCTTCCAGTCCCTGTACATCCAACCTCTCGTCGACGTCCTAGAGCGCCAGAACCCAAAGACCGAGTTCTACACCGACCACTACCGCGGCGTTTTCGACACAGACCCAGACCAGACCCTCATCCTCCTCGTGGACGTCAAGACACCGGGCCCTTCCACGTGGGCCAAGGTCGTCGAGCAGCTCGAGCCCCTCCGCCAGCGCGACTGGCTGACCTACTATGCCAATGGCACTGTTTATACGCGGCCCGTCACCGTCGTCGGCTCGGGCAACACGCCCTTTGCCGACCTCATCGCCAACGAGACATACCGCGACTACTTCTTCGACGCGCCGCTGGGCAAGCTCGCCTACCACCCTCGGTCGTCCCCTGATGATGATGATGGCGCCGGCGCCGGCGCTGGCCATCCTTACGACGTGACCAACTCATACTATGCGAGCGTGTCGTTCCGCACCAGCATCGGCAGCCCGTGGCTGGGGAGCCTCGGCGCAGAGCAGATCGAGCGGATTCGAGAGCAGGTCAGGGCGGCGCACGAGAGGGGGCTCAAGGTGCGCTACTGGGACCTGCCGGCGTGGCCGGTGGGCACGAGGAACCGCATCTGGGATCTGCTGGCGAGGGAAGGGGTGGACATGCTCAACGCGGATGACCTCAAGGGCGCTGCCAAGAGGGAATGGCGGTACTGAGAAAGAGAGAGAGAGAGAGAGACATGGGAGCAAAGGACTAGACAAATCCTAGACGTCACCCATGCCCCAAGGCCAAGTGGTCGATGAGCGTGGAAGGTGGGCTTGTTACATTAGTGAGGTGTGCAGCGTCTGAACGTTTCACCGTTTCCGCAGAGGGAACGCATTCCTTGGCAAGTTACATCAGACTTTAGGATTGGGACGGGGGACGGGAGGTGTTGAGACGAAACCGTGCGGCAGGCAATCCGAAGGTTTTGGTGTTGCTTGATGGAAAGCTTATTTTATTCTTCTCTTGTTACTTCTGTTCCCTCTAAACTTCCTTCGCTTCGCCTGGTCTTACGGAATGGAGCACGGAGTATGATTAGATACCCTAGAAGGGGGAAGGGTGGACTGCGGGAGGAGACACTCCCTCCTTGCCGTCTCTACTAGTAGTCTAGAACCTGAGTGATACCAATAATGACAAGACGCTACTGTATTTGACGACAGCAACGTGGCTGTCTGAGAAAGGGGCCCAGAACAAAGACGCACCATACTCCACACTGGCATCGACCACTTTCATGATCTGAAGGGGACGAGTCGTGGTGGAAAGATGCTTTCTCCCGTCGTCCTGTACATTTTACTTGACTTTCAAAACTAGACTTTTAGTGTACTATTACATTAGTATTTGATAATGGCGCCTGCGGGGACCAGCGATGCTATCCTCATTAAGAAATACTTAGCTCTCCCCCGGCCATCACCGACCGCTTTCGGCGTCTGCCCAAGAGCGAGTGGGCTCCGAAGAAAGGACTCATGAGGGCAGAGAGAGGCTCACTGGGGATATAAACATACTTATGAGCCATCTTAGCCCGAAGGAGACTGGGTTTCTCCGGCCCTTTCACTCTCAAATCCCGCAGGTTGCTGTGACTGTATGAGCAAATAATCAAATACTTACTTAAGCATAGATGATCGAGTGTGACGGACCGGGTCAATAATCATAGTGAACACCGTACATACATAGTATGTAATCAATATAGCCTCATGGGGGTTTGAATGCACTGATGATTACTATGTAGTAAATTAATGACAGGAGAAAAGACCAACCCCGATGTTTTTACTTTATTCTTCCACAGACGGGCAACCTTCGGTGAAGTGGGTCTGCCGTGGCACACCAGCCAAGCAGAGAGAGCACAGCACGCCGGAAAAACTCCGTAGAGTGCGGAGTATAGGATATGACAGACCTCGGCGGGGTCCTTTCTGCTGTGGGATGAGGGGCTCCAGAGATTTCCGAACCAGCCCCGTCGCTGTGGGAGCTCGTTGATGCTGGGATGACGTCTCGAGTGCTGCAGTCAAGACGAGGAGTGAGCTTGTTTTGATGTGCGACCACTGAAATTCCAAGACGACTTTCTTCCTTCCGACTCACGAGCGACATTTATTTGTAGCCCTGAAAACCAATCACGAACCACCATCGTCCTTCTTTTTTGAGTCGCAAGCTGAACGACCACGACCAGATCCGCCCTCAACAAACATTATAGATCCATTCGGCCGAATCTCGCGCATCAAATTCACGCCCAAAATGGCTCAAAAGCAACTCGCCTCGCTCGATGTAAGAGAAGGATTCCTGCTTTTGGTGAAGAGAACACTGTCAACTACTTACCACCCGCAGCGATGCTGACAAAGTCACACTGCTCACTTTATGTATAGAGTTCCATCGTCGACCGCCTGCCTGTGCACTCGCAAGCTGTAAGTAATCACAATATAACATTGCGGACCAGCCAGCAGCCCCTCACCGCCCCCCGTCTTTACATTGCTGAGCCTCTGTGCTGACCTCATTTTTTTTTTCTTCTGCAGCTCTTCGCGGCCAAGACCCATGCAAACCTCACCTTTGCAGAGATCGGCGAGCACCTAGGCCGTGACGAGGTCGCCGTGGCTGCCCTCTTCTACGGCCAGGCGCAGGCCTCAGCCGCCGACGTCGAGAAGCTCAGCGACCTGCTGGGCCTGCAGAAGGAGGTCATGGCGCCCCAGCTCATGGGATTCCCCGACCGCGGTCGCTCCGGGCCCATGCCCCCCCGTCGAGCCGCTTATCTACCGCCTGTACGAGATTGTTCAGAACTACGGGTACGCGTACAAGGCGGTCCTGAACGAGAAGTTTGGCGACGGCATCATGAGTGCCATCAGCTTCTCCACCAAGGTCGACAAGGAGGTTGACCAGGACGGCTCGTCGTGGGTTGTTATCACCCTCAGGGGAAAGTGGTGAGTCTCACTTCGATTCCCTCGTTCAAATGATTGTTTATCGGAAGATTTCAATATTCAGCTACTAACGAGAGTAATCAGGTTGCCATTCAAGCGCTTCTAAAGGGTGCCTTGTCAGGGATAGGACAGCGAATACACGCAGCTGAAAGAGGGCCAGTAAACTCATTCCGTTATTAAATCAAAAATAGCTCTAGACGGGAGAAAGATCTGCATTGGACTTTCTGAAAATACGAACGAATGATAGATTCAAGTCTCATAGCAATGCATTTTGCATTTCTTCAAATTTCTCCCCTTCTGCGGAGTCCGGCATTGTCGTAACCGGTCCCCTCCGCCTTTGACCTGCGAGAACAATATCAAGGCACAATACCAACAAGTCCTAGCCAAAGCAACCCACAACACCAACTATCATGCTCAGAAGTCCTCATTTCTTTGCCAAGATTACTCCCTCAACAAGGACCTGTGCGGCGAAGCGGCGCAACTCAACGCCTTGGATTATTGCCACGCTTATCTTCCATGGGGCACCAACGTCAAAGACTCCTTTCTCAGGCAGTTTCACAATACTTGGGGTACAATATTAAGCATCTCTGTAGATACCTAATGAATTTGGAAGATGTGTCAACGGTTTTTGTTCTCGTGAACAACGAAATCTACGATAGCGTCACAGAGACGCAAAGGTTGGACAGGCAAACCGGATCACTCGCGGCCTTAGGGATGGGTAAGCTTAGATTAGACACTGAGGTATGGATCGTTAGGATGCTAAGAAGGATTTACTGTGAAGTGCCTGAGGGTGTCCTCGATTATAAATATCGCCGTCCTCCCACCCCTTCTACACTCTGTTTTCCCCTTCCTCCTCATCCACATCTCAAAAAACCACAAAAACATTCACTTCAAACCCACAATCATTAAGCTTTACGCTTTCAACCCACAATCAAAATGCCTTCCAACACCCAGACCTCCAACTCCTCCATGGGAGTCAACGGCTACTCCTACTGCGTTGTCATGTAAAGAGGCCAACCCTCCTCGGGTTGCCTCTTTGCAGCTCTGCAGCTGGGGTGGAGGGCTGACCACAGCAACCTCTCGATGGTAGGAACTTCAAATCACCATCGAGGCATGGTCCAACACTTCCTTCTTGCAGAGCCACGCAACAAGAGCCGGCAATTTTACACTCGATGAGCACCGGGCCTGCCTCTCTCGACGGCCGCGGCACCTAAGGACACCACCCTTTTTCAACTCTTTCGCAGTCTCTCACCGGGTCTCAAAACTTCCATCACCGATTTTCTCTTCCTATCTCCCTCGTGGGAGCCTCTCTTGTCGCTTTCCAAGGACTGCATGGTGACGACCATGTGGGAACGGTTGTGCGACGGGCTAGACTCGTGCGAATTTTGTGAAATCTTTGGATCTGTTGGGCATGGTCTTCTCCTTTGGGGGACTTGACTGATGGGTTTTCTTTTATTCTATACAACCGAATGATGGAGACAGGAGTTCGCAAAACGGTAGATCTAGATTTTTAGGGTTATTTCTTCGCATGCCGGGGCTGGTGTGCGCCAATGGAAATCTGGTCGTCTGTCCTGACGGCTTCTGCAACTTTCACTCCCCTAAATGACTCTAGCATGTGACTATGCAGTGATTCTCAAGTATTCAATGGGTTCTTAACACCGGACTTCGTCCAATTAGGCGTTCATAATTCTCCCCTCGTACAGCATCGATCAGGAAGGTGAGGGTAATCAATTAGTGGTTCTAATACTTGTTGTTTGTGAGGATCAACTTAAACTTTGCAAACACCCCTGTTCTAGATTCTGCTTGTTCGACGTCAGAGGACAGGATTCAGAAATGTCCAGTGCCTCCTGTATGTAACCACATCGTGCAGAAATGGTCAGCCGTAGTAGCGGCTTGGTGCTGTCTGCAACTCTTATTCGCGCTGGCCAACGCCGCGTATGCATTATGTTGTAATGTATGCCGCCTTAGTTCCTCCCACCTGGGCAACCCCCTCCCCTCCCCCCCTTTTCTTTTTTTCTGTTCTTCTTTAGGGGCAAGGAGGCTCCCACAGCCCATTCATTGGCCTGTGACGTGATATCACTATTAGAGACGTAAATCATGATCTCTGCGAGGCCGCCCATGCTAGCGAATCTCTATACGGCCACAGATTATTCTCTGTCAGCTGTGAGTAGTCACTTCTTTTTCTTTTTCTTCTTTTCTCCTTCCTGCCTTTTACTTGATGTCATTACCGCAACATCAGCACCTCTCTTTCTCCACAAAATAGAAACTCACGATCATGGAGTTCCTCAGCTCCGCCGCCTCGATCGCCCAGCTCCTAGAACTCTGTCTGAAAGCCGGCAGGGCCGCCAAGGAGATTCACGATTCCTTCCACAACGCCCCCGCAGAGGTGAACCGGGTCTCCGAGAAGCTAGAGCTCATGAAGTCGCGCCTCGAGTCGATCAGGGCCTTTGGCGACCAGCTGACCAACGCCCGCATGGACTTTCTGTTCCCGGCCCCGGAGCGCGATGTCATCATGGGCTCGCTCAAGTGCAACATCGCGGCCCTCGACAGCCTCAGGAGCCTGCACAGCACCCATCGGACGCGCCGCCGGATCCACTGGGCGACCGTGGATAAAAGACGGGCAGCTATCATCATAGAGGATGTGACTGCGGCGGAGATTGCCCTTGACACCAGTCTAAGTCTGCTCTCTGCGTATGTCCCACGCCAAAACTCCATCCCTTGAGCTTACATTTTTCTTATTCATTGCTATAATTTGATCAAGTATTGCATTGCTAATGGTGAAGTTCATGGGAGTTGTGACTGGGAGCAGGCGCCTCACGATTTTGAACAAAACCTCACTCTCTACACTACAGCTTGGCCAGGAGATCGAGACGTCCCTGGTGGAACAGGCACACGACAAAATCGAGGAGTGCATCTCTGCAAATCGTGCTGCACGTGATGCTATCGCATCCAAGATCGAGGATGGCGTAGCCCTTGTGCACTCGTGTCAACAAGCTCAGGCGGCCGATCTGGTCCAGCTTGTGGATAAGTTGGCTCCTTCATCAGCCGCCAAGGCGAGCTGATGAGTTGTATTTTGTCAGGGAAAAGAATTGTTGCTACCTTGCATGTTGTACTACATAAATGATAAAGTGTGTTTTCTTCCCCCTTAAACAAAAATGGACATGTTATTATTTCCCCTCTGTTTCCGCTACACGCATCTGTCATGCTGCTGCTAGGTATTGATTATTAGTTAATGGACGGCAAAGTCATTATTTAGCAGCTTTGATATAGCACCACTGGAGCTGATCAACTCAGAACAATCTCTCTCCAATCCTTGCCAGGGTTGAAAGAACCAGCGTCGAATGCTCTCTTATGTACCTTGGCGATACCTGCTCTTTCTGCAACGGTGTGATCGTCGTTCCACACGATCAAAAGCGCAAAATAAAGGTACCACTCGGCCGTCTGCCTGTCTTCGGGGATGTAGTAGTTCCAGGAGTCAAGCTCTTCCATGGAAAAGTCCCTCGCCTCTGATATGGCAGCAAATTCAAAGACCTGGCCTACAGAGTCCTTCTCATTAAGCCAGGTCACATCGAGCACGATCGTCCCGCACCAGTCGCCATTCTTGTCCAGCAGGCCAAATCGTTGGACACCTGGGTTCAGCCCTGATGGGAGCTCGGGGTTTGCCAGGTTGTCAAGCGAGAGCTTGAAGAAGGCAGTGTACGTCCAGAAATAGAGTCGTCCTGGCTCGGGTGCTTGAACGGTTGGTCTTGTCGGGGTTGCATTCCACAACGAACCGCCCTGGGCAAGACGGCCGTCAGGTCCCACGAATGTGGAATCGTATCCCTCCCACCGATTCGGCCTCTTGTCCAGGCGGGAAGATTCAGGGTGCCTCAAAACCTGCTCCGTCTTCCACACAGGACTCATCCCAGAGTCCGTCAAGACGTACCAGACCACCCATGTGTGCTCTCTCAACCACTCGTTCAGGTTGTGAAGACAGCTTGAAATCATGGAGAACCGCCACTAAAATTCGAAGGCGTTTAAGTCAGTCCTTGTAGCCTCATATAGTAGACAATTCTTGTTCTAAAGGAAAATGCCTCGGAACCTCAGCAGAGGTGAGCTTACAGTAGCCTGCCCTTCCCAACCGCACCAGGACCAACTTGGGAACTCATGTGAATGCCATTTCTGGATGTATCCACTTGTCTTGTTCCTCTTGTGCGGAGCAGAATGATCCCACAGGAGCCCAAAGTCAAAGTATGAAGTCGGTAGTCCGCCCAGGAAAGTCGTTCGAAGATGTGCAGACAGCATAGACTCGATCCCTGCGAAAGCAGCGAGCCGATCCGCGTCGTGCGTCAGTTTCCTACCACTGTAGAGCTCGACACACTCCACGAAAAGGCGGACAGGGTTCTTGTCAAAGGACTTGAAAGGCGACTTGGTCGACTCGAGCGTCCACGACATGCTTTCGGACTCAGCATCGACCTCTTCAGACCATGTTGACTGTCGACACTGGAAGAAGACGCGGTCCTCCACGAAGATGATGCATCTCCTAGCCAGGATCCTCTCTTGAAAAGTCCATCCCCTCGTGTTCCATGGTGACCTCTGGATAAGGTCCTCGACCGCCCTGACGGCCAACAGCTTCATCCCAGAGAGAGTTACCACTGGCTGAACGGCACTTCGAGCCGTCACTGGTGTTCCAGGCAGTCCAGTGTGGCAGTCCTGGCCAGCAGCAGCACAGATATTGACAACCCCGTTTCCATAAATACTGTCCATCATCGGAATCATATGCGCCATATCTCCTTGATCTCCCTGCACAATACACAGACTATCCACCCATAAATACCGAAGGCCGAGGGACATGGCCAAGATCATAGCGTCCTTCACAGCCCTCGGTACTTCGAGATTCGGATTGTGAGGATCCAGTGCGCCAGGCCTGCTGAGTTCTGTCCTGTTCTCTCTGACCAACTTGAGAAATCGAAGCGTGCCCCAGATGTAACTTAATGTAGCATATGCCTTGCCCGGCAGAGACGTGTCGACCACACACTGTTGTTCTAGGTCGATGAGTCGGAAAGTATTGTCCACCAGCTGGCTCTGTGTTGACGAAGCCCCACAGGGACCACTCGCTCCGCTATGAGAGTGTTCACAGAGGTCAAGCCATCTTCGGAGCAGGCGAATATCGACTTGATCCTTTGGGATGAGTCGGCCCAAGAAGCTCGTGGAGGACCCCTGGGCCTTTTACGCTTGTTCTGCAGTACAGACTTTTGTTCGTCTGAGACAAGCATGATGAAGGCGTCAGGGAAGACTCCCTGCGGATTGAAGACCCTAAGTCGACGGGTCATTGGGTTGGTGTCGCCGACAAACCGCCCGTCAAGTTGCCACTCGATGTGACATGTAACGGGTTCCCGATCAGGCGCCCTGGATCCATCGAAGTCGAGCAAGCCAAACTCATCAGCCTGGGAGTCCAGAACAGCTCGACATAGTAACCAGCAGAGACAGCATCCAGATCGCCTATGATAGATGTCTTGCAAGGTCCCAAGCTCCTCTGGCTTCAGTCTACCATCACAGCCTTGTTCATCGCTCCCCGCTGTTCGCGACAGGAGAAACTTGGCCGAGGACAGCTCCAACCGCGAGCAGTTGCCACAGAGTCTGTCCGATGGCGGACTGTTGACAGGGAAGTCTGCGTGAGACATGCTTGTGAAATGGCTGGTTAAGAAAGACCGAAAGTGAGGTTGATGGTGTGCAGTCAACTGTGCGGGATTTCGACCTCCAAGTGCGGGGTCTGATACTGTAATATGCGCTGTATAACATGCAATGGCCCTTGGAGGGTATCAACACCAGCTGAGTGTAGTAAGACATTTTCATGTGGCTTACTGTATACTTCGGACAACCTGGACAGCTGGCAGCACAACATTGCGGCTCTGTGCTGACGCGCAGAAAAGGCAGGCTGTGACTAATTACTAACTGTCGCAAATAAAGCTACAGTGTACAAAATCTGTGCCGCAGTCAGTAATTAAACTGGCCACTCGAATTCTCAACTAGCAAAAGCGAAGGATCATCATCACCTTAGATCAAGACAGGTCAGCTCTAAACTTCAACAGAGTCTGTGGGGCCGATACAACCTCTAGCCAAATCTTGACTGCAGTTCAGGTGCTTCACAAAAAGCTTGACTTCACCCTCAATTATAAAGACAGTAGAATGTCCACCTTTAGTACAGAGCCAGCAGTACCTGAGCAGGGCCATGCATCGCATCTAAATGTCCACCATGGGTGCATGTACTTTTCTCTTTGGAATAGACACATCTTTACAAGATCCTGGCCATGATGGAGCTTATGCACTGTGCTCGAACATTACCAGTTGTTTGTATCAAGAAATACCCTTGATTGGACTGTCACGCTCTCCCGAAATCCAGATTTTTGAGCAAGTATAAATAGTGATTGATATGCAAGAGGGTGGCAATCCCAAAAACTAGCAATCCTGGGAAGAAGGGAAAATAATTCGAGGCAGACTGAGAGAGTACAAAGAGGGCTGGCAAGGATGAAAGGGTTTTGAAGAAGAAAGAAATCCCTGCTCTGCCGCATGTTCAGGTCCAGACTAAACGGTCATATGCTCCTTGGATGACGGTGATGTAAGTACAGACGTAACATAAAACTGTCGCTACCTAGCCTCCCCAGCAGAGTTTGATTACGCACGGGATTGTGCAGCAGAATCACACTGGTGATCCGTCGGAGGTGGAAAACAAATATTTACCAAGACAGACATCCCCCTAGGACGATCCTATGTAAATACAGTAGAAGCTTGGGTAAATCATTAGCTTGTGCAGTGTGTTAGGTGGGTTGCACACCGCTCCTTTCCGATGAAACGCTCTGTGCCAGGCCGCCCAAAGAACCTACACACCCTAATAATCGTGACCGTCTGTCTGCTCAGGCTGGGAGATCCGCAACAGCAGCAGCCTGCCTGGTCGAGTGACGGACTCACCTTTCTGCGTCATGAGATCCCCGTCACGTCCCATGAGGGCGTGAGGAATGACCCGAACACGCGACCTGCCACACCCGACTCCTTCCTACACAGCCGCATTCCTATTGTTTCGGAAGGTGGTGCTACTGTATCTTGGCTGTTTACCCGGGAATAAAAAGACCACCTCCGATGAAGACGCCGGTAGGATTCGATCTGATAAGCCCAAGTATAAGCGACTTGCCGAGTGAGTCAGCCACCACTCCTCAGGGCTCTCGCCGTCCAGGGGCCGCACTCTCTCCCGCCGCTGGAAACGCGTTCCAAAATTGAGCGTGCATCCGCCATTTGTACACCACATCTACGAGAATTTGTAGGAAAGGTAAGGGCAGAAATGACGGGGAAAAGACAGAGGTGGGTAAATTGATTTGTCCCTCCCCACCCCCAGAAAAAAAACCAAACCCCCGCCTTGACAGAACTGCAGTCGCATTGATATTGGGACTGTGTGTGTATGTATGCATGTATATATGCATGTCAGTGAGGAGTTGTACCCGCTCTGCATGTGAATGTGAGGTGATGAAGGATTGCATGATGCAGATTGCATGATGCAGGTTGCAGGTTGCAGTGAGGTGGTTCGTGACTCCAAGAATACCTCAACCGTTTTATGGACTAGAGCCGGTGAACTGTATGAGCTGTCATATGAGTGAGAGTAGTAGCTAGTGGCACATGCGTAACACTTGATCCTGTGTCCAATCAAGATACCATATTGGAACATGCAAGCTGCCATCCCATGTCGCGAAGATTCACATTACGACCAACGAGAGCGGGTCGAGTCCGTCTACCTGCAGGTGGGTTCTCCTTGCAGCTGGCCCCATCAAGTCGTCGATTCCTTCTGGAAGAGGAGGGAGCAAGGAGATGGAAGGGGAGAAGAAAAAGAAGGAGGGGAGAGAGAAGGAGGGAGAACGTGAATGGGTAGTGAGACATGGCAATCCTGGGATCGCGATGAGGTCTTGGAGCCTGTCTGCGTCATTGACGGGTTCCGTGGTGGTGGAGAAATGTTCTGGGTGTTAGTTTATCTCGGCCGCGCCATTGATCTGGACCTGCGACCGCCTTATTATTGTTGCTCGCCTTGACCTTGGCCATGTCCACAGAATTGAGTTCGTGAAACGGGGTCTCTGTCGTCTCAAGTGTTTCTGTCTGGGCTTTCTTGCTGCAGGCAACTGATGAAAAAGCTGCAGAGAGTACGGAGTACTTAGAATTTAGTATACCACTATTACAGTGGTTGAGAAAAATACAGGGGTCTCCCATACATGCGTAGGGACAACTTTCCTGGGGTGTGCCTGGCTGCGCGGGCGATAGCGAAGATAGCTGGCTAACTTGGGTGCTTTAGTCATCCCCGGGCTGGTCTAGCCCTCGCTATCGCCAGGGAAGCCCCACCGATAACGCAGCAATGTCTTTAGCGGGCAAGCAGCGCTGTGCACGATAGCGTAGTGCGTATGCCAGTGCTGCCAGCACCGACACTGCAGCGGCAGTACTGCCCAGCAGCAGAGAATTACTAGGCATGCCAGGCCACTGCAGCAGCAAAGGCGACGAGAGAAGAGATGGTAGGGCGCGCGGGGAGAGAGGGGCCACCCCACTATGTACTTATATTCAATGCTACATAGTATACGCGGACAAGTCCTTACCTAGTGGTAGTAGCATGCATGATATGCCCCAGCGAGGCCAGGTTTTCCTCCACGAACCTTCAACGGTGACCCCTTCCGCCTGCCTCAAGTCGATTTCTTGCCGAGGGCGGAACTCCTTTTTGGCTTTTTCTTCTTTCTTTTTTTCCCTACTCTTTTCCTCTCTCTCCCCTCTCTTTTCACTCTGACTCTCCCCTCTGCCCCCTCCTCTCTCTTTTCATTCCCGCCTCTCCTTTTTAAATTTATCAAGGAATCCTTGGCTCCCTTCCTCCTCGCATCTAATACTAATTTCCAGCTACACTGGCTGCACTGGGCAACACGTTGTCACCGCCTATGCTGAACCGTGTGTTGCTGCAACCCTCACCAAAAAGACGAGACGACGCCTCTCGCGGCCGAACCAGGACCGCCACCTTGTCGCAGTGACCTCACTTAGACTCCTACCCTTGCCACCGAGTACACCCACCGTCCCTCGCTTATCGGCTGACCAGCTCTGGGTTTCCCGCCAGCCACGGCAGGGTGGTGTCAATGATTGGGGGCGGCACGACATAATGCTTGGGCCTGTGTCTGGATCCGATTCCGGGTTCGCGACATGCTCGTGGCCAGTATGGCGAGTTGACGACTTTACGTCGTGCTTCCAGAGAGAGTCAGTGCAACGCCGGCCCTGCTTTGCTCACCTTATGAACCCTTTTTTTTTTTTTTTTGCCCTTATGCTCATCCCCCCAAACCCTCCACCGAGTAACAACCCTGTGCTGACCAGAAGCGCGCCTCCCCGAGCAGTTATCTGAAGGTCCTCCTACCCACCGTCATAATATCAATATCCTTCTTGCAAATCATCCTACAGAACATCCTACGGACGGTCAGGTTAAGGAGGGAAAAGGCAGAGGCATACACCCCCTACAGGATGGAGACACCAACGGCCACGCGATACATTCCCATACCGACCTTCCCGCCGAGGAGGACGAGGTGTTGGAGGACTCTGACGATGAGGCGCTCGAGATCAGCGGGGGCCGGCTCGCCCTCGTGAAAACCACAACAAGGGGATCTATTGTCCAGGCAGATGCGCCGCCGGCGCAGGACCTCGTCGTCCTCGTGGAGGAGCTGACCATCATCGGACTGGTCGCCGTCAACATTACGGCACTGGTGACTGGCGCCTCTGGAGGCAAGGGCTCTCTACCCTCCGTGGTCGGTCTTGTGACTTGGGTCTACGTCTTGATCCTCGCCAGCCTTCGATTGTTCCTCCGAAACACCCAGTGGCGCATCCCTCACCTCTGGAACCACACCGCGGCCATCTACTCGCTGCAGTGGCTCTTCACTCTGGTTCTGTGCCGTTCCGTCATCATCCGGCCCAGCTCGAGGCTGACCCAGGTTCTGGTCGTCGTGGAGTTCGCACTGACCACTCTGCTGTTCGCAATCGCCATCACCACTAGGAAGGGCAATAGGACGGTGCTTCTGGAGTGGGAGGACGGTATTCCGCCGTCCAGGGAGCCCCTGGCGTCCATCTTCTCCAGCTTCACCTTCTCGTGGGTCGACGCCATCACCTGGCAGGGCTACAATCAGACCCTGGAACTCGACCATGTGTGGAACCTCATGCCCAAAGACAAGGCTGGTGCGGTGCTGGCCCATTACCGTCAGGCCAAGAAGACCATGATTCTCTCCTATCACCTTCTCGCATATTTCAAGACGCTGCTGCTCGCACAGGTCTGGTGGGCCATCCTCTCGGGTATTTTCACGTTCATGCCCACCATGCTTCTCAAGGCCATCCTGGAGTTCATCGAGCACCCCGGTCAGGCCCCCTCAACGTCCTGTGGCTGTACGTCATTCTGCTGCCGGTAACGGACCTCGTCAGATCGGTCGCGGACAACCGGGCTCTGTGGATCGGTCGCAAGATCTGCATCAACATCAGAGCTATCCTGATCGGCGACATCTACGCCAAGGCCCTGAGGCGGAAGGCCGCAGCTGGCAACGACGCAGTCCTCGGGAAGAACAAGAAGGACGCTGCCGTAGAGACCGGCTGGGTGGCCAAGCTCAAGAAGAGGCTGGGGCTCGGCAAGGATGACGGCAAGCAGCAGAACGGCAGTGCTGCGCCGTCAGCTGGCGGGCCTGATGCAGACAAGAAGGACGCGGGCGATGAGCAGGCTAACCTCGGCACCATCATCAACCTGATGTCCGTCGACAGCTTCAAGGTGTCCGAGGTTACCGCCTATCTCCACTTCCTGGTCGCGCACGCGCCGACGCAGCTGATTGTCTCCATCTTCCTCCTCTACCAGGTCCTGGGCCTGAGCGCGATCCCGGGCTTCATCGTCATGGCAATGCTGCTGCCCGTCAACATCTACTTCGGAAAGGCGTTCAACAGCAGCCAGAAAAAATCATGGCCGCCACCGACAAACGCATCCACATGACGAACGAAGTTCTTCAGAATATACGGATCATCAAGTACTTTGCTTGGGAGTATCGCTTCTCTGAGATTGTCGACGACAAGCGCAAGACGGAGCTCAAGGCCCTGCGGAGGCGGTACATGATCTGGGCTGCTGCCGTCGCTGTGTGGAACACGGTTCCTATCCTGATCACGTTTTTCTCTTTCCTGTCGTACACGCTGATCGAGGGGAAGCCTCTGTACCCCTCAGTCGCGTTCACCGCCATCTCCCTGTTCATGCTGCTGCGTTTCCCACTCGACCAGATCGGTGACATGATCGCACACGTGCAAGAGTCCAAGGTCTCTGTCGACCGTATCGAGGAGTTTCTGAACGAGGAGGAGACGACAAAGTTCGAACAGCTCGGCGAGGACAATATCGACGAGCATGGCAAGCGCGTCATTGGGTTCAGAGATGCGACTTTCATCTGGGGCAGCAGCAATGCCGTCGCTGAGGATGGCTCCATGGCCTTCCGCCTGCTGGACCTGAACATCGACTTCAAGCTCGGCAAGCTCAACGTCATCACCGGCCCCACTGGCTCGGGAAAGACGTCACTGCTGATGGCTCTGCTTGGTGAGATGACCCTGATGGGCGGAAAGGTGTACTTGCCAGGTGGTCGCAGCCGCGAGGATGTCCCTGTCGACCCCGAGACGGACCTGGCGGAGACGTGCGCCTACGTTGCCCAGAGCGCCTGGCTCGTCAATGCGAACATCAAGGAGAACATCATCTTCTCGGCCCCTTTCGACGAGAAGCGGTATCGCGAGGTCATCGTCGCCTGCGCTCTCGAGCGGGACCTGGAAATTCTGGACAACGGCGACGAGACCCTGGTCGGCGAGAAGGGCATCACCCTCTCTGGCGGCCAGAAGCAGCGTATCTCCCTGGCCCGAGCCGTCTACTCCAACTCTAAGCATCTGCTCCTCGATGACTGCCTCAGCGCTGTCGATTCTCACACTGCCCAGTGGATCTTCAACAACTGCCTCAAGGGCCCTCTGATGAGCGGGCGGACCTGCCTCCTGGTGACCCACAACATCCCCTGACTGTTCCGCATGCGGGCTACGTCGTTGTCATGGACAACGGCCGAGTGTCTGCCCAGGGTGACGCCAGCGAGGTGATCGACTCGGGCAAGCTGGGCGAAGAGGTCCAGAAGGCCAAGCCCGGCACAGCCTCTGCCTCGATCTCGCGGGTCCCCTCTCGTGTCGCCTCCAGTGTTGGTGACGAGAGCGGAAACACATTGATCGACGCTGCTGGAGACGGCGACCACCTCTCCAAGCCCAAGTCCGGTGGCAAGAAGGGTGAAAAGAAAGAAGCAATGGACGAGTCCAAGGCTGTCGGCGCAGTCCAGTGGCCGGTGCTGAAGCTCTACCTGGCCTCGATGGGTGGTTGGTGGTTCTGGATCATTGCCTGCGCTGTCTTCATCTCGCAGCAGGTCACGGGTGTGGCCTCTAACCTCTGGATCAAGCACTGGGCGAACCAGTATCCCCAGGCCGAGGACGTGTCCAGGATCCAGTTCAGCACGAGCTCCCAGAACTACCAGACCGGCTCCATCTCGCCAACCTATTTCGCCTCCATTGCGACCTATGTGAAGCCAGAGTCTTGGCTTCAGGGCAATGCCACTGGTGCAGCAGCATTCTCGGCTGCGGACAACTCGGGCGTCAACGTCGGCTACTATCTCTCCGTTCTGGCCATTATCGGGCTGATAGGCGCAGCTGCGGCTCTGTTCAGAGATCTCTGGATCTTCCTTGGCTCCTTAACGGCGTCATGGAGGCTACATAATCGTCTGATGACAGCCGTCACCAAGGCCAAGTTCAAGTTCTTCGACGTCACCCCGCTCGGGCAGATTATGAATCGTTTCAGCAAAGACCTCGAGGGCGTCGACCAAGAGGTTGCGCCCGTCGCCATCGGAGTCATGTCCTGTGCGCTGGGCATTATCGTGACCATCGTCCTGATCGCAACTGTTACCCCTGGCTTCCTCATAGCCGGCTTCTTCATCACCGGCTCCTACTTCTTCCTCGGCAAGTTCTACCTTGCCTCGTCCCGAGACCTCAAGCGCCTCGAATCTGTGCAGCGCAGCCCGCTCTTCCAGCAGTTTGGAGAGACCCTGAGCGGCGTGACCACCATCCGAGCCTACGGCGACGAACGTCGCTTTGTCCGCGAGAACTTGAATAAGATCAACGCCCAACTGCGTCCGTTCATCTACCTCTGGGCCGCTAATAGATGGCTCGCGTTCAGGACGGACCTCCTCGGAGATCTGGTCGCCTTCTTTGCTGGCATGTTCGTCATCCTGAGCCTAGGCACGATTGACCCTGGCTCCGCCGGCATCTCGCTGTCGTACGCCATCGGGTTCGCCGAGAACATGCTCTGGCTGGTCCGCCTGTACGCGATGAACGAGCAGAACATGAACTCGGTGGAGCGTATCAAGGAGTATATGGATGTCGAGCAGGAGGCCCCGGCGATCGTGGAGGAGAACCGCCCACCTGAGAACTGGCCCAGCAAGGGCTCAGTGGAGTTCATCAATTACACGACGCGGTACCGAGCAGATCTCGAACCCGTCCTGAGGAATCTTACCTTCAAGATTGGCGCCATGGAGAAGGTGGGCATCGTCGGCCGAACCGGTGCTGGAAAGTCGTCGCTGGCTCTTGCACTCTTCCGTGCTCTCGAGGCTGAGGAGGGCAAGATCCTCATTGATAACATCGACATTGGCCTCATCGGCCTGCGTGACCTGCGTGAGGGGCTCACCATCGTCCCTCAGGACCCCACTCTCTTCATGGGCACCATCAAGAGCAACCTCGACCCCTTCGACATGTACACCGACGAGCAGATCTTTGCTGCCTTGCGCCGTGTCCAACTCATCGGACCCAACGAGACAACCCCGACGTCCACACGCCCCTCGTCATCGCTCGCCAACGCTCCCGGAGCAACCACAGCTGCCGAGAGCATCGCCTCCACAGCCTCATCTACCCGTGTCGTCACCAACAAGAACATCTTCCTGGACCTCTCGTCGCCCGTCACCGAGTCCGGCAACAATCTCTCCCAGGGCCAGCGCCAACTCCTCTGCCTCGCCCGCGCGATGCTCAAGAGCCCAAGGGTCCTGCTCATGGACGAGGCGACCGCGTCCATCGACTACGCCACCGACTCCAAGATCCAGGAGACGCTGCGCGAGCTGGAGAGCAGCACGATCATCACGATCGCCCACCGGCTCCAGACCATTGTGGACTACGACAAGGTCCTGGTGCTGGACAAGGGCAGCGTGCTAGAGTTTGGGCACCCGTGGGAGCTGATGAAGAAGGAGACAGGGCAGTTCAAGGACATGTGCGAGATGAGCGGCGACTGGGACGTGCTGGAGAAGCAGGCTAAGAAGGCTTGGAAGGGGAAGCACGAGCTCGTCGACGTTGACGAAGAGGAGCAGCTGACCGCACAGGCCGCCCGACAAGAAAGGTAGGGGGCAGATGCGTAATGAGGAGCTGCGCAAGGGTGACAGCACGGCAGTGTGGCTTGTATATTAGCATCTACAAAGAAAAAACACCTTTTCTTCCGCGTGTGTATATTGCGGCAAATTGGTTCATCGGGCCGGCGTTGGTTCAGTTATAGGGTATAGAAAAACATTTTACGTCCAATTATGTCTTGAAAGATAATTTTGGTGAGAGCCTGAGACGGTTATGAACAGACGCCCTGTCCGACTTCCGGCCTTCTTGGGATGGACATGATCCTGCTTGATAGCGTCACTAGACAGGAAACAGCCGCGTGAACAACTGCCTGAATACTCTCATGAATCTCGGACGTCACTGTGGCGGAGGAGACAGACGATATGGTTCGGGTGAAAGTAAGTGTTCCGAAAGCGAATAATTTCGTATACCTGCCTTGTCTGACACATCTCTAGGGCTTTCGGCTCCCCGAAGTGCTCAAATACTTCTTCTATAGGACCTTCTCCCATTGGATATTCCTCGTCTTGTGAGAGCGGGTTCCCAACACCCAAGCTCAACCTTTTCTTTTGAGACACACAACGGTTGGGTTCTCATCTCTTCACGAACGAATGTGATGCCATGTAAGAATGCTATCAGAAGACTTCCATCGCGAAGCTGCCAATCTTGTGGGAAATGCGTGCCGCTACGGCGGAGAATGTACAATGCGACTCGACGTTTGCCTCCTCACCACAAGCCAATTTCTGGACCCCACAGCCATACCCTCAAGCAATTGATCCTAGTCCAGATCAGATACCAACGCCAATCAGACATCCACAGTACCACCATATGCGCAATGTTCAGAGGCAAAGCTTTGGCATCGTCAAGGCCGGGCTTGAGCAGGGACCCAGCCTCGGCCTAGGGCACGAGATTGCGGGATCCATCTTGGACCGCCTGCCATACCGTATGGAAAGAAGGGCCAGCGCAGCATCAACTTCGGCTTGTTCGAGATCGATGTCCTGGTCGTCGTTGTGCCCATCGTTGTCTGTCGCAAAGGCATGGTAGTCCGGGCTTGATGGGGAGTCTATCAACCCAGGGCCAGCCCCAGACAATGTCGCCGCGGACGCGTTGAGACGGGCTAGGGACATAGACTGGTGGTGGAGAGACCGGCTTGACACGCACGTTCTCTTCTCCTCTGGACACAGCCCAGGGTGGACCGTAGGCGGGAGTGGTGCAAGTGGAGTCGGGCGGTGCCTCGCGGTCGTACATGAGGCTCTCGGTAGCTGCAGCAGGCGATTGCTCTTTGAAGCGGACCTTCTTCGAGGGCGGCATCGAGGGCGGCATCCAAGGCTCTCTGAGAATCGTGCGCAGAACTCCCTGTGGTTTTGTATCAGGCACCTGGTTCATGTCGAAATGCAGGTCCAGATCGCCAATCGCAGGCGATGAGTCTCCATTGGACAGCATGTTGGTGTCCTCTGTCCTACATGGCGTTCTTCCCTCGGTGCCTGCCTTGTTGTTGCTGTTGCTGTTGCTGGGCCCCTTCTGCTCCTAGCTTCTGGCTAGGCTCTCCTGCTGCTGCTTCATTTTCTTGGGACGGGACAGTTCACTGTCAGCCTCTGTCTTGTCGCGCTGCCTCTTCGTGGCAGCCTTCGCGGTGATCGGGGGTGGAGGATGCCCCGGCTGTGGGCGAGTAGCGACCTCGATCTTAAGTGTGTCCCTTTCAACTGATGACTTCGGAGTATTGGCTTCCTTTTGCTGTCTGGCGAAGAGGTCGTCTTGTCGTTTGTTCAGCCTAGAAGGGGACGTCGGCATGAGTGGAGATCGCTCGGTCTTCTTCACATCACTGCTGTGTTTTGGGGGCCAGCGCAAGCCGGCGATCCTCTTCGGCGACGATTTGAATGGGTTGAGAGACATGCTGAAAAATGATGTGCTGCTGAATGTCGGGATAAGTGGTAGTGTATTGATGACTGGGTGGGTTTGTTAAGAGAGGGGAGAAGGGAGGGGGAGTTAATGCTATCCGAGCCGTGCGAAATGCTGAACCTGCGAAATACTCTCTTGGGGTCGTGTGTTCTGCTGAGATGCTGGGTTGGGAAGTGTGTTTGTCCCAACAAAGCTTGAGTGTCGGAAAAGATGTGCGTATGGGTTGTTCCTTCCAGTGCCACAATGAAAGGGCGCCTGCCTGAGGAAGTAGTTGTGAGCGATACGTTTTTTTGCTTGGGTAGTCGCGATGCACTCGGTGGCAGTTGCAAGTTTGAAGCGCGTGTCACGACACTTGACAAAGAAACAAGAAAGCGAGGAGAAAGGTGAGTTCCCTGGCCCAAACTTACCTGAGCTTCTCCCTGCATTCCCCTACACACAGTTGAGTGGTGCCAGTGATTCCGGGTCTAACGTTCTGAGAACTCAACTTCGCCCCTTGGACTGGGCCACCGGCGCTGCCTTTCTTCTCCCTGATCGTCATCAGTACACGTCAGTCAAGGTCTGGTGTGCAACAGAAAAATAATGTGAACGATTAAATACTAGTTATTATCCTCACCTCAGCTGGATCCTCGTAACGGCGCCTCCGGCAACCGCAGTAGCAACAGAACAGGGCGACGGTGACCACAATGGGAATGATGATAGCCACGGCGAACCAGACCGGGTCAATACCGCTGCTGTCTGAAGTGTCGTCTCTCTTTGCTGATATGGGCGGCATTGTCCTGCAGTCAGCTCGGAGCGTAGGGCCAAGGAAGGGAAAGAAATCAGGTCTCTCGATGAGATACTAGAAGAGATCTTGAGAAGTGAGTGGGCTCATAAGGACTGAGAGGGGATATAAGAACTGTTGATTAATGATTGTTAGTGAAGGTGGCTACCATGAGACAAGCGAACAAGGTCAGACGCGGTGAAGCTGCCACTCCGATATGTCTTTGTTGGCCGATGAGCAAACTGTGAGCACTCCGTATGTAATTACAACCACCTCGACCTTTGATGCGTCATCAGCCTGTTTTCAGTTTGTCTAAAACGCTGCTTGAAACGTATCCGTCACTACTTCTTCGCAACCACCTCGACTCAGACAAACATTCAGACAGTCATAGTTTGGATGCACAACTCCGATGTTTGCCAAACACCTAGCTATTAGGTCCATACTGAGCCCTGTTATGAACGATATGAAAGTCAACATACGTAAGCACGTTCGTCCAACGCAGACCCATGATCTCCTCTAATTAACCAATGACCATGGCCAGGACACCTTTCTTCAGCTCGTGTCATTCGTGGTCTCAGCTGTGGACTTGTACTTCAGCTCAGGATAATCCGGCAGCTTCCACCCGCCGCCCATGTCATCCGACGAGAAACGCTCGACGAGTTTATGTATCCGCAGCGTTGAGACTAGGCCAAGGAGAAACTGCCTTAGCCACACTCCCCATTCGCCCTCGGCGTATGCGAGGGCGGGTACGCCTGGGCGCAGCTTCTGGGACCGCGTGACAAAAGGCCGGAACACCGTCTCGTACGACTCGAGGGCCGCGTCGATGGCCTGTCCGTGGTCCTGCGGAGCCTGCTGTTGGTTGAGATGCTTCGAGATCTCGCCGGCGAGCACGTACGGGCCGATGAGCCCAAGAGATGTGCCGATGCCGCTGACGGGGAGGGACAGTATGCGGCGTCACCCAGAAGCACCACACGGCCCTTGCTCCAGCTGGACATCTTGACCTGGCCGATCTTCTGGCTGTAGAAGTCGTCTGCCTCTGTGGACCTGAGCATACCGTCCATCAGCCTGGGGACCTCCCAGCCCGCCCCTTGGAACTGGTCTGCATAGATCTGCTTCTGCCGCTTGGCATCGCCGGCCTTCATCGCCTCCTCCAGCTCCTTGAGCTCATCGTTGGGGTCGAGTATGCCGAGGTAGACCTGCATGGTCCTTGGGTTGTCGACCCTGGTCGCGATGAGGCGGCGGCGGGGAAGCAGCAGCGCCCTGGCGTAGCTCTCGTCCCTTTCTGTCTTGGGCACCGTGAAGTAGCTGACAAACAGCTTCAGGTCCTGAAAGGACTCCTCCGAGCCGGGGCCCAGCAGTTTTCTCCTCGTCCTCGAGTTCTGCCCGTCAGCGCCGACGAGGAGGTCAAAGTCGCCCTCGGTCCCGTTCGAGAGCTTGATGTGCACGCCGTCGCCTCTCTGCTCAAAGTCCTCGATCGTGGTGCCGAAGACGTAGGTGCACTTCTCCTTGGTGGCATCGTAGAGGATCCGCACTAAGTCGCCACGCATAATCTCGAACTCGGCCGTGAAGCTCTGCTTGCCCTTGCCCGACAGGTTGGCCTCGAAGAGGGCCTTGACGTTGCCCTTCTCGTCGATGAACTTCAGGCCCTGCTCCCTCACGACCTTCTCCCCTGACGGCTGGCTCCAGGCCCATCCTGCGCATGGCGGTGAGCGCCTGGCCCCGGATGTCGATCTGCTGGCCCGAGGCGCGCAGTTCGGGGCTGCGCTCCACGATGGTGATCTCGCAGTCGAGCTTGGAAAGCCAATAGCCCAATGCTGGGCCGCTGATGCCCCCGCCGACGATGAGAACTTTGAGGGGAGCCATGGTAGGGGTGTGAAGAGGCGCTGGAACTTGTGTGTCTGACTAGATCATATTACGCTGAAGTTTAGTCAATGTTGAGAGTTTCGGCTCAGTGGATAAGTGACTTATCTTCGCTGGTCCTCATGACACGACAAAGATCTAGAGGAGGGGCCAACTATTTATATGTTCTCTAAGCGCCTCTTGATTAATTAGAGGGGCGTCAACATGTCACACAAGGATGATGTCTACGTCTCTGCCACACAAGACAAAATCCTACATCTCGATCGTCACATCGATGTTCCTTGTCGGCCGCGAAGCAACAGCCATCTCGGGGCAGGCTTTGCACACAACGAAAAGGGAGACAAGTGGTTGCATTTCCCTTCCCGGCCCGCACTACCGTAACTGTAATTGCTCGGACATCGGACCTCATGGACATTCCAACTTGCCGAGTCCGAACCAAAAAGATATGCGTCTTGTACCCTCCTTCCGCCTGCCTGCTTGGGCCATATAATAGACGACGTCACCACTTTTGTTCGAGGCCTTGCAAGGGTGCATTGTCCCGGCCTCGGACCTCCCAGGGCATCGGGGCCGGAGGCACAACCTTGGCGTCTTACTATAGTATTCACGCAGCGGAGCGTGCCGTGGCGTCCGCCTGGCGTCATTCGTTTCTTGTTCTTTTTTTTTAAAAAAAATCATGGGAGCATTTCTCACTAAGGCAAACTCTCAAGCCATGAAGGTCAATAAGCCAGTGCAGTCACACGCAATAAGCATAACCTCGAGATTTGGAATATCAAAATTGTATTGTGCTTGTATAAACTGCCGCCCAATCGCCCAATCCCAAAAGCAGTACAAAATTCACTGGCGAAAATACAGGGTACTCTGATGTAAAAACCCCCAACCCTCCTTACCACAATCTCCTCGCTAACAAACAACCACCAGGTACTCATTTTGTAAGTGGTACAATTCCCAGAGCAAAACGCCAAATTCTAAAAAGGTCTTCCAGGATATAAATGTAACTAAATCCGAAAGGGAAAAAAAAAAAGTTGTTGAAGAAGAGAAAGTAAAAGAAAAAACAAGGTGCCAGCTTGACTAGCCTCTCATGCGTCCAACGGTTGATCCATCCGACATGACAGGGCTGTAAAGACGGCTTTTCGACCGAGATTGAATGGCCGAATAGCTGCCTGTACTGGGCTTTTTTACGAGGTCCAGCTTGGGATTGAGGTGTAGCATCCTTGCAGCAGGCACAGGACTGGCTGACTGAAGCTCTCGTGGTGTCGTGCGGAAATCTCATAGAAGCCGCAGGGAGATCAATGCCAAGGATGATGACCGACGGTCCAAGTAGGGTTCCACGCTTAGAGTCGAATCGTGGTCTGCGGCGGATGCTCTAGAAGCGAGGGATGGCGCGCTGGTGCAGCTCGTGGGCACCCTGGCGGTGGGGGACGATGCCGTGCACCCTCTGCTCGATGGGTAGGGCGGTGGTCGCGCTCATCAGGCTGGCGACGACAGCGGTGAGGAAGATAGTGGCACGCATCTTGAGTGAGGAAGAGAGAGATTGTAGGGAGATTGAGATTATCTGTTGAGCGTGGAGGCGATTCTGAGCTGCGAAGCAGACTGAGCAGAAGGTGAATGAGATTTGAGGAGCGGTGGTGAGTGATGGTGGTGGTGGTGGTGGTTGATAGAAACTGTGATGGTGAGCAACCGACGTGCATATTTGTATTTCCCTCCATCGCAATTGTCTTTGCTGCAGCTATTTTGGCACCCACGCCATGGTTTGATGATTTCAGCATGGACCTTCTGAAACGACACCAGCTAAATGGATCTTGTCAGACTCACGGCCGAGTGTGGGCCAACAGCATCCTCTCAAGCCGTGTGCGGGAGCGGTGCTTTAATTCTCTGTAATCTTTTTTCCCCCTCTCTCTCCCCATTGACTTTTTTTAAGCCTGACCGAGCGGTCGGACCAACAAGACCATCAGGGTGAGATTGTTAACAGAACAAACTATGTATAGCGACATTGGCCGGGACCTGTTGGCGGTCGCCCATGTCAGCTTACAGCCAAGACGCCCACAGCATGGGCCAACACCCTCCAAAGGGGCAAGGATTCATATTTATGCTGCGTATCCACCTCTGATAATAGGCTGCATCTGTGATGTGCTTTCATTTTTAGAATTGCTCCCAGTCATGCATTACCATGCCTACCCTCTCATATGCTGATTTTTCCTCATCCCAACTCGCTACTGCTATGCTTGATCAATATTGGTTTATAATGTCTACTTCCTTTTCTTTGTTTTCCCTGTTTGATTCACATAAAACCAAAAATGACAATCTAAGCACTAGGGAAAGAAACATGGCACTTGCATCTCGTTCCATATTCAATAACAACAGCTGTCAATTGAATAAAGAGTTGAGTGATACTTACGGCATGCACCAAATGATGCATGATTGACTTCACGTCGGCAAGCAGGTTTTCGGCCCTCAATGAACCGAGAAAGTTTTGCGAAATTGACCAGACTACTTCAGTAGTTACAAAAGTTGCCATCTCTTAATCATTATTTCTGGAGCATACCATCCCACAAGTGTGCTCTGAAGTCTCAATATACCATCCTTATTGGTATTATTCATATGGCAAATGTTCTCGAACCCAGAATCTGCAAGCCTGGCTTGACGAAGTGCTTCACTCTCTGTGGTTTGACGAAAAACATTAATAGATAGAATCTAAACCGTATTCATCTATTCTGACCATAACAGCAACCGGTTTGACGGAACCAGGCAACGGAGAAAGGACGGGTTCCCTCATCCTCGGAGTCGGCCTCACTCGCTAGACATTGGACCATGATGCGCCCGAGCTCTCCAGCCACGTGGGAGATCAGGGGGCGTGCTATTCGTCCTAAGAGCGCAGCTCCCTCTATTGTTGGTTTTGTCCCTAGGGCGTAATTACCAGCGGGTAAACTGTAATTATTGCCATTGTTCACCGGAACTTCGAAGCCGCGCGACTGTTGCTTGAGGGGAGTGCGGACTCTAATATACGAGGAGAGTTTGGCGCGAACGCGGTCGAGCATGCCACTCAGCAAAGCGAGACGGATATGGTGGCATTGCTATTGGAATTCGGCGCAATTTCTGAAGAGGATGATTACTGGATGTTAACTATAGAGGATGATGATGATAAGGATAATTCAAACTTACTTGGCGATTACTCCTAAGGAGTCGGAAATTGCTTTCAATGATATCGAACTTCGATTTTTCGGCCATGTGTTGGATGTGGTCATCATCATCAAAGACACCCTGGTGGTGATGTGCTACTAGACATTGTTTTAGTATCTGGGGCATTACTATTTGCTCCCAAATGTAACTAAGGGTCACATATAGGTCTATGTCTGGAGCTGAACTAGGCACTTCATGTCAATGTCAATGAGCTAGGAAAACAAAAACTTCAGTGGTAGCCAGCCCTTTCTCACAGCCCGCATGTGTCTTCTCACAGTCCCTGGAACCAGGAAAGCACAAGAGATCTATATTAATCTAATTGCGGTCTATCTCTACCGCCCAATAAGACTTGCCGTTTGTCGCTATCGGAAGCACCCTGGGCCCGCGAATTGTTTCTTTGGGGTGGGCAGATGAGAAGCGCAAGCTTGAATGGTTCGCTGTAGGGGAGGGTTGATAATAATACCACTACTAGTTTTGACAAATTGCGCCAGTTCTTCTAAGGCATCTCTACTTTTACCAAACACTGATGCCTAGGAACGAGTTTATTCGTGTAAGTATATTCAGTGCTGTTTCGTATGCAGATAGCCGTCTCGCTTGCATAAATTATAGGACTCGGCTATACAGCCTTCTACTGCTAAGTTTTATTTTCTGGAATCCAGTCCGACGTGCCGCTGGACCGTAGATGCGACTGCTGAAATGCAGCTCTCTACGATTTCTTCTGAAATCGTATCGGATCCGCAACAGCTATTTCGGGAAGCAGCTCAATTAGTTAATTTTTTCTAATTAGAAAAGCTTAAAAGCTAAAAAGCAGAAGTTTTTATTACTAGCTTATATTACTTATACTAATTTTAAAAATTTTATTTAATAAAAAAAGCTTAATTTATAAAATTTAAATTTATAAATTTTAGTAAATAGCAAATAATAAAAATATTTTCTATTTATATTAGCTAATTTTTATATAAATTAGATTTTTATAATTATTTATATAATAATAAAATAAATTTAAAAATTAAATAAATTATTTTATATTAAAATTAAAAACTTATAAAATTAATATTATTTTAATTATATATTAAAATATTTAATTAGCTTAAAAATATTTTTATAAAAATAATAAAATAATTAATAAATTATTTTAAAAAATAAATTATTATTAAAAATTTAATTAATTTTTAAATTATTAATTTATTTTTATATTTTATTATTTATTTATTTTTTATTAGCTTATTAATAAAAATTTAATAATAAATATTAATATAATATATTTTTTTAAATTTATAAATTTATATTTTAAATTATAATATTATATAATAATATTTTTAAAAAATTTAAAATTATATATTTAATATATTAAATAAAATAATATTATATATAATTTATATTATAATTTTAATTTTTTATTTTTTATTTTAATTTTATATTTTATTATATATAAAAAAATATTTTTATTATTAAATAATTTATAATATATAATTTTTTAATTATTAATTTAAATATTAAATTTAAATATTATATTATAATTAATTTAAAATATTAATTATTATTATATTATTTAAAATAATTTTAATATTATTTTTATTAATATAAAGTTTTTATATATTTAAAAATAATAAATAAATATTATATAATAATAAAAATTTAATTAATTAAATAATAATATTTAATTTAAATAAATAATAAATTTTATTAATTAAATTTTTATTATTATATAATATTTATTTATTATTTTTAAAATATTAAAAAAAATAACTAATAATAAATAAATTTAGCTTATTTTATAATATAATTATTAATTTTAATAATTTAAATTATTTATATAATTTTTTATTTATTAATATAAATATTAAATTATAATAATATAAATTATTTATATAATTTTTTATAATTAAGCTTATTTAATAATTTTATTATTTTAATATTATATTAAATAAAATAGATTTTTTTTATAATATTAATTTTTTAATTTTTAAAAATTAATATATTTAATTAATTATTTTTTATTTTTTTTTTTTTTATATTTATTATTTTATTAATTTTATATTTATTTTAAATAAAATTTTAAAATAAATTATTAAATAATATTTATAAAATATAAATTTTTTTTATTATATTTATATTTATATTATTATATATAAATTTAATTTAATTATTTTATTATTTATTAATATATTAATATAAATATTATTAATATTTAAAAATATAATATAAATTTTTTATTTTTATTTAAAATAATTTTTTATTATATTATTTTTAATAAAAAATAAATAAATATATTTATTTAATTTATAAATTATTATTAAAATATTATTATATTATATTTTAATTAAAAAATTTTATAAAATAAATAATTTAATAATAAAATTTAAATTAATAAATAATTAAATAATATTAAATATTAATAAAAATTATAATAATTTATAAAATTAATATTATTTTATTTTATTTTTTTATAATTATTATATATTTTAATAATATATTTTAATTTATTTATAAATTATTTTATTTTATTAATATAATTTTTTTAATTTTTTATTTTAATTATTAATTTTAAAAATAATATTTAATTTTTTTATTTTATTTATAAAATTTTATTAATTTTTTTATTTTAATAATCTGCTTATTTATTAAAAATATCTTTTTATTATTTTTTATTTTTTATAATAAATAATTTTAAGATTAAATTTATTATAAAAAAAATTTTATTTATTAAAATTATTATTTATTTAAAATCTTAATTATTATAAATATTATTAAATTTTTATAATCTAAATATATAATAATTAAATATTTAGTACTAATTAAATAATAATATTATTTTTTAAATATTTTAATAATAGCTATAAATTTTTTATTTTAAATTCTATAATTAATTTCTAATTTATTTAGCTTTTTTAAAAAATTACTAATAATCTAAAAATATCTCTAATTATTTTGCTATCTAAATTATTTGCTAAATATAAAATCTAATATATTAGTTTTAATTTTAAAAATTTCTATAAATCTGCTTTATAAAAAATTAATTCTAATATAACTTATTTTTTAATATTAAGAAAAGCTTTATATATTTTCTAAGTTTATTTAAAATATTATTTATTTTTTAGTATAGATATAATTAAATATTCTGCTAGTAATTATAATAGTTTAATATAGCTTCTTTTTAGATTTTTATTAAGATATTCTCTAAATGCTTTAAATTGTGCTTTATTAAATTTATAAATAAAAAGAATTTAAGCTAAATTTCTTTTTTAGATAGAATTTTATAATTATAGAGTCTATATTTTAGTAATTTATTCTCGAACTTTTTAAAAAATAGATTTATAAATTTCCAGTATTTTTATAATAAGCTAGCAAATATTAGTATTAATTCTTTCTTTATTTCTATTATCTAAAGAAATAGAAAATACTATTAAATATTCTTATTAGAATTTATTAGTCTTTTCTTAATATTATATTTTAGTATTTATTATTCTTATTTATTAAATTAGATTAAATTATAATATATTACTTTCTAAGGCTTATTATTGCTTTTTTAAGCTAGATTATTTTATAATAGCTTTATTTCTTTTTTATTAATTCTTGCTACTTTATATTATTACTTTATACTAGACTAATTCTCTTTTAATTTCTATATATTTATTAATCTAATCTGCTTCTATTTTATATCTAAAAGTCTATATTTTATATAGTCTTTTTTATAAGCTATTAGTTTTTACTAATTTAAAAGTATATATAATTCTATTTAAGCGCTTATTTTTTTTAGCTATTTTTAGTAACTAGTCTCTGCTTTTTCCTTTTAATTGCAATTATTTTTATAGATATAGCTTATTTTTAGAAGATCTAGCTAATAATCTAATTAATTTAAGAATTATACTTCTTAAGCTATAAAGATTCTAATATAATTTTATTATATATTATATATTATATTTATAATATTAAATTAATCTATTATCTTATATCTATTAATTATTATAAATAAGTAATTAGTTTTTCTATTAATTAATTTTTAGTTATATATAACTAATTACTTTTTAATTATAAGCAATTTAATAGAATTCTTCTTCTATTTCTATAATATCTTATCTCTATTAATTATTAATAATAAGATATAATTTTCTTATATATTATTATTAATAATAAGATATAATTTTCTTATATATTATTATTAATAATAAGATATAATTTTCTTATATATTATTATTAATAATAAGATATAATTTTCTTATATATTATTATTAATAATAGTATTATATTATATTTTATTTATTTTTATATAAAATTCTAAATATATATTATATTCTATTTTTATTATATAAACAGATTATATAATTCTAATTAGCTATTATCTCTTTATAAGCAATTTTTCTTTTTTAGAGAATTTTAAATTGCTTATTATAAAAAATTCTTAGCTTACTATTTTCTATAATTATAGATTTTATATTTTTCTTTATTTTAATATTATTATTATATTTTTTTAATAAATATAGATTATATAATTTATAATAATATATTATTATTTTTAAATTTGCTTATTAATATAAGATTATAGATAATTATTTAATAGCTTAATATATATATAATTATATTTTATATCTAAAAATTTTTTATAATCTAAAGCTAATTTTTTAATTATTTAAATAATCTGCTTATATTTTTATTAAAAGAACTATTTTTTTTAATTTTTTTATAAAGATAAATTCTGTAGCTATAATTTATATAGAAAATTTAAGCAATTATATAATAATTAATATAATTATAGCTAATTTAAAAGTTTTTATATTAAATAGTTTTGCTATTTTATAGAGAAATATAAATAAAGAATTCTTATAGACTAAATCTATAGATTATATATTTAATATTATTATTTTATAATTTTGAAAAGATTTATACTATAATTCTTTATTTTCTATATTAAGAATAATAGATTCTAATAGATTATCTAGCTAATTAAATTTCTATTATTATATAATATTTATTTATTATTTCTTAGAAATAGATTACTAATTTTATTTTTTAAATTAATAGCAATTTTTAGCAAAATAGCTAAATTTGCTATAATTAAAGCAGTTTTTATTTCTTTTCTAAATATATTATTATCTAATAATATTAAGCTTTATAAAGCTAATATATATATTACTATTTTAAATTATTTTTTTATATTAGAATTTATATTATTTTATAATTATATTTTTTTAAAAATATATAAGAAATTATTTTATAATATATTATTTATTAAAATTGCTAAAGATTTTTTTAAATATTTTTAAATTAGTTATAATTCTAAAAAGATTTTAAAATTTTATTATTTTATATAATTATTAAGTTTTTAAAATAATTATAGATAATAAATTCGAATTATTTAAAAATATCTTCTTTTAATTATTATTTTATAAAAAAGATCTTATTTTTTTATAAAAAACTAAGCCTAATAGTATTTAAAATAGATATAAAGCTATATAAAAAAGCTTTAAAATATTCTATATTTTCTTTCAAAAGAGCTAAGCTATTCTAATTTAAAAAGCTTATTCTAATAAATCTAATTAAATTTTTGCGATTTTAATTTTAAAAGCTTTAATTTAGATATTTAGAAAAATATTCTATTATTCTAATTCTTTATTTATAAAAAAAAGAAGAGCTATTTTCTAGAAATGGCTAATAGCAGATAAAATCAGAATTTGCTAAAAAGCTATTATATTTTATTATTATTTAAAAAGAATATATTAAATTATTTTTATATAAAAATTATTAAAAATTTAATAAATATTATAATAGTTTGAAAATTTCTAAATATATAAAGAATTTATATTAATAAGAATAATATTAAAACTATTTTTAATAATAAAATAATAACTAATATTTTAAATATAAGTATTTATTATCTAATATAATGTTTAGATTTAATATTTGAATTAATAATTAAAAAGCTATATATTATAATCTATCTAATAATAAGAAATATATCTTTATATATTTAGCTTTTAGACTAGATTGCTAAAGTTGATATTAGCTACTGCAGTCTAAGATTATATTAATAGAACTGCTTATAATTATTATAATTCTCTTCTAATTAGTCCTTGTTTTATAATTCTCACTCTGGCTTATATAAGCAGATTTAGCTAGTTATTTTAATATTAAATCTTTTTAATTTAGTATCCTATTAATTATTCTATATATCTTTATTTATAATCTATATATTAAATAGATTATAATATTATAATTATATTAATTATTATATAATTATATAGATTTTTTATATATATTATAGCTATAGAATCTATTTTTTTAAAAAGATTAGAAATAAATAGTTCTTTATATAAAAATATAAGCAAATTATTTAGATAATTAAAAAATTATATTTAAATTATAAAAAAATTCTAAATATAAAATATAACTCTATATATATTAAGCTACTAAATAACTATTTATAATCTTATATTAATAAGCAAATTTAATAATAATAATATACTATTATAGATTATATAATCTATATTTATTAAAAAATATAGTAATAATATTAAAATAAAGAAAAATATAAAATCTATAATTATAGAAAATAGTAAGCTAAGAATTTTTTTATAATAAGCAATTTAAAAATTCTCTGAAAAGAAAAAATTGCTTATAAAGAGATAATAGCTAATTAGAATTATATAATCTGTTTATATAATAAAAATAGAATATAATATATATTTAGAATTTTATATAAAAATAAATAAAATATAATATAATACTATTATTAATAATAATATATAAGAAAATTATATCTTATTATTAATAATTAATAGAGATAAGATATTATAGAAATAGAAGAAGAATTCTATTAAATTGCTTATAATTAAAAAGTAATTAGTTATATATAACTAAAAATTAATTAATAGAAAAACTAATTACTTATTTATAATAATTAATAGATATAAGATAATAAATCGATTTAATATTATAGATATAATATATAATAAAATTATATTAAGATTTCTTATAAATTAAAATAGCTTAGCTGCTAGCTTGCCTATTTTAGAATTTAGAATTAATTTATTTATTTATTTATAGTTATAATAAAGATAAAATTTTTTTATTCAGTTTTCTAAATATTATATAATAATATTTTCTAATATTATCTGCTTATATTTGCAGAATATAAAGATTATAATAGCTATTTATATTATAATAGCTATTTATATATTCTAAATTTATTTAATTTAAAAGCTAAAATATTAAAGATATATTATATTATTCTAATTGCTAGATATTCTAGAATTATTAAAATCTATAAAATTTTAGATTAAAAATATTATTAGCTCTAAATATTAAAATATATCTACTATTAAATTAATAATTATTATTAGTATTATTATATAAAATCTAGCTATAAAGCTTACTAAAATCTGCTAAAATTTCTATTTATACTAAAATAATCTTAAAAAGATATATTAATTAACTTTATTATTTATCTATTTTAAAATTATAAATATAATATTATTATAATAATAATAGACTATTTAATTAAAATATAATATTTTATTCTTTATAAAAAGATTTATAATTCTAAAAAAGCTATTTATTTATTTATTAAAAATATATAGAAATTATCTAGCTTGCTTATTATTATTATATTTAATTAAAAATTCTAGTTTATATCTAAATTCTAAAAATATTTAATTTAGTATTTATTTATATTTGTATTTCTATTTATAATCTATTATTTAGAAATTAATAGCTAGATTAAAAATATAAATATTTTGCTAGCATAATATTTATAGAATAATTAATTAAATTAGCTTTTTTTTGCTAAATATATTATTAATATTATTATTTCTAAATTTATTATTATAATTCTATTTTTTTGCTAATTATAGCTTTTATCTCTATTTAAAATTTAAACTAATTATATTTATTAATAAATCTGCTATTTATAATACTAAGAAATTTATATTTCTAATATATAATATTAATAAATATTTATATAATAAATTGCTTATAGCTTGCTTTTACTATAAAAAATAAGCTAATTAGAAATAATATTTTATCTAATAATATTAAATAAGCTAAAAAATTTAGCTAAATATTAGCAATATTAAAACTTTATATTCTATTAAAAAACTAGATTAGAAAAATCATAAATTATTTTATATTAAGAAAATTATTAGCTTATATATATAATATTTTTATCTATTTAAATTTATAAAAATATATTTTATATTTTCTATTAATCTATTCTTATTTGCTATTATTAATTTTCTATTTAAATAATAAAATAAATTATTTTTATTTAGAAAAATTAATAGCTTATAAAAATAAAAGATTAATAAAATCCTAAATTTCTGCTAAAATTATTATAAAAAAAGCAGTCTATATCTAAAATATATTATTAAATAAACTAATTATAATAATTCTAAGAAAGTATTTGCTTTATATTTTAAGAATATTTAAAAAATTATAAGCAATTTTTATTATTTATATTTATTCAAATCTAGATTCTAGAAAGTTAGCTTGCTAGAGCTCGATTTTAGAAAAAGAGTAATATTACAGATAATTTCTCTAGAACTGCTAATATTCTAATTCGAAGAATTAGAAATAATTATATAAGCTGCTTATATAATTAATCTATTAAATAAAACTCTGCTTTGCTTGCTATTTATAATTATAGCTTCTTAAGCTATATTTTATTAATAGAGCCTATATCTATCTGAAGATAGAGCTTGCTTATCTATAGCTAGAATAGGAAATCGATATGCCTGCTTATTATCTATCTGTATAATAAGCACTGCAGTAATCCGAAGATCCCAAAGTACACAAAGGGGTTTATGCTAATAAGAGTAGTGCTAAGACTATCCTTAAATACAGAATAGTATCTGAAGTTCTGAATATAAGTATTTACTATCTAGTATAGGCTACTAGATCAGATTATAATCTAATATTTAGATTAATAACTAAAGAGCTATATTTTATAATCTATTTAATAGTAATAAATATATCTTTATATATCTAGCTTTTTAGGCTAGCTTATCTAGCTTATTAATAATCTAGATAATTCTGGCTTATCTAGTTTACTAATAATTCTAATAATCTATTTTTATAATTCTAATTTTTTGCTTATATAAGCAGATTTTGCTGCTTATTCTAATATTAGATTTTCTTAATTTAGTATTCTAATTATTATTCTGTATATTCTTATCTATAATTTATATATTAGATAGATTATAATACTATTTTTTTTCTGTTTATTATTATTTTTAATAATTATTTATAAATTATCTTTATTTATTCTAATATACTGTTTTGTTTTTTTAATCAAGATATTAAATAGAATTAAAAAGCTAAGACTTTTTAAATACTTTTATAAAATTAAGAAATATAAAAGTCTTTTATTTGCTATTTTTAATATTCTATTATTATATTTTTCTATTTTTTTATAAAAGCTATAGCATTTTTTTAATTAGATATTATTATAGGATTTCTCTTATTATTTTAAATATATTTGCTTAAATTGCTTATATTATAATATTTAGAATATTAGTTTTAAGAAGCTCTAGAAAATTGCTATTTAATATTAAAAATTAGAGAATAAGCTTTAAGTAATTAAAGAGAAGATTCTTTATCTAAGAAAATAGAAATATATATAATATAAGAAGATAATATATATTATTTACTATAGAATTAATAATATAAAAAAGCTAAATTATATAAAAGCTAAAGAGACTAAAGCTAAATATTTAGCTATTAAGAAAGCTAATTAAAGTACTAAGCTATTAGTATCTAAAAGTTTTTTATTTAATAAATATTCTAATTTAATTTTAAAAGATCTAGATAAAATTAATTAGTTTATTATAGATCTAAATATTTTTATAATAAATTTTTTTATAAAAGCTTTAGGCTCTTATTTTGAATTAGAATAAGATTTCTAGAGCCTAGTTTTTGATTTTAGTTCTAATTTTCTTAATATATATTTTTTTATTAATTATCTTAATTATTAAGAGTATTTTTCTAATTATTTTCTAAATAGTTTTTTATAATTATAGAGATTTTATTTAGATTTTTATATATTTCTCCTATAAAGATATTTTTTTATTTAATAAGAAAAAGATTTTTATTATTTTGCTTTTAGAAAATCTTTTCTATTTTATATTCTAATTTTTTAGTTTTAATTTTAATAATATTATTTATTAGTATTTCTGATAATATAGATTTAAGAAATAAGATATAGAAAATTAGATATATTTTTATTTTATAAAATAGTTTAAATTTATAATTAATTAGAAAAATTTATTATAAAATTCTTAACAGTTTAATCTTTTTATAATTAAGCTTATTTAATAGCTTTATTATTTTAATATTATATTAGATAAGATAGGCTTTATTTCTTTTTTATAGAATTAGTTTTTTAATTTTTTTTAAAATTAGTATATTTAGTTATTTTTTTCTGAATAAATCTAAATTCTGATTAGAATTTTTTTAAATATTTTAATTTTTATATCTATTATTCTGCTAATTCTATATTTGCTTTAGGCAAAGCTTTATAATAGATTATTAGATAGTATTTATAGAGTATATAAAATAATAATTTTTTTATTATATTTATATCTATATTATTATATATAAATTATATAAATAATAATAGTTTAATTTAGTTATTTTATTACTTATTAATATAATAATATAGATATTATTTTATTATTTAATTAGTTTATTCTATCTATTTATTTATTTATAGATAAAATATTATTAATATTTTATAGTATACTCTAAGCTATTTTATAAGTAATATCTAAAAATATAATATAAATTTTCTATTTTTGTCTGAGATAATTTCTTATAGTATTTTATAATTGCTTATAATTATTCTGAGAAATATGTATATAAGATTTTTAGCTATATTGCTTTTTTTATAGAAAAGAAAGTAAGTATATTTGCTTAATCTGCAAATTATTATTAAAATGCTATTATATAATTCTTGCTTATATAAGCGGGTTCTGCTGCTTATTCTAATATTGAATTTCCTTGATTTGGCGTTCCGACTATTGTTCTGTATACCTTTGTCTGTGATTTGCGTGTTGGATGAGTTATAATAATCTACTTTTTCTCTCCGCTAGCTATTATAATATATATTTTCTAATAAATATAAATTATATAATCTATAGTAATACATTGCTATTATTAGATTTATATATTAATATAAAATTATAAATAATTATCTAATAGCTTAATATATTTATAATTATATTTTTTATTTATAATTCTTTCTATATTTTTAAGCTAATATTTTAATTATTTAGATAATTTATTTGTATTTCTATATAGAGAACTATTTATTCTTAATTCTTTTTCAAAAATAGATTTTATAGCTATAATATATATAGAAGATCTATATAATTATATAATAATTAATATACTAAGAGCTAATTTGAAAGTTTTTATATCAGATTATTTTAATATTTTATAGAGAAATATAGATAAAGAATTCTTATAAGCTAAGTTTATAGATTATATATTTAACTTTGTTATTTCTTTCTTTCTTCTAGAATCTATACTATAATTTTTTATTTTCGATATTAAAAATAATAGATTTTAATAGATTATCTAGCTAATAATTTTGAAAAATATATTTCTTTCAAATATTTTATTGATTAATAATAAATATTATATTAAAATCTATATTTTTTGAATTATTTTTATATTTATTATAAATTATATCGAATTTATTTTCTATTATATATATTATTTAATATTTATATAATTAAATAAGAAGATATTATTTCTTATTATATTTTTAAAGCTATTAAATAAATTAATTAAATTATTTCAATTATTAGAATTTATAGCTATATTATAGAGCAGGCTATATATATTTATTATAAGCTATTTTCTTTTTCTAAATATTTTAAGAAATTATTCTAAGCTTTCTTTTTTTCTAAAATAAAGTAAATAATTATTATTATAATAAAATATTCAATTTAGAAATTTATATTTAATAAAATCTGCTGCCTGCTTAGACTAGATATTTTTATTTAGCTAATTAGATTTCTATTATTATATAATATTTATTTATTATTTTTTAGAAATAGATTACTAATTCTGCTTTTTTAGCTAATAATATTTTCTAGCAAAATATTTAAATTTATTATAATTAAAATAATTCTTATTTTATTTCTAAATATATTATTACTTAGCTATATCAAATTCTATAGAGCTAGTATAAATACTGCTATTTTATATTATATTAGAGTATTATTATTAGAATTAATTCTATTATATTTAAAATTATTAGTATTTTTATTAATATTAAATATTATCTAAAAATTCTATAATTAAGCTATTTTCTTTTATATCTTTTCTAGCTTTATAGAATTTAGATATTAATACTTTATTATTCTAATTAAATCTTTTTATTAAGCTAATAGAATCTAAAAATATATTCTAATATCAATCTTTATTATTATAGGCTTATAAAAGCTTATTTTACTATTTCTTTCTTATCCGGATTGCTAAATGCTCTTTTAATAAAATTTTTAAACTTTTGAAAAAAATCGAAAATAGCCTAGATTTTTTATTATAGTTTTCGAAATAATTATAGCTATTAAATTAATTATAGAGTAAAAATTCGAATTAAGCAAAAGTATTGCTAATAAAGCAAATTCTTATAAAAATAATTTTCTTATATTTTTCTATAAACTAAGCTTTATACTAAGTAATAAAAGCTTAGAAAATACTCTTTTCTCTTTTATAAATAACTAGCTATTCTATATTATAAGCTTTAATCTAAATCTTTTCTTTCTAGAAAAATTCTTTAATATAGGCTTTTAAAGCTTTATTTTTTCGCTTAAGCTTATCATAAGTCTTATAATAAATAGTAATAGATAAAATAGAAATCTAGAAAGATATTATATTCTATATTATTTAAGAAGAGTATACTGAACTATTTTTTAAATAAAAGTTATTAAAGTATAATAATTATTATAATAATCTAAAGATTTCTAAGTATATAAAGCGTTTATACTAATAAGAGCAGTACTAAAATTAGTATTAAATATAGAATAGTAATTAAAATTCTAAATATAAGTATTTACTATTTAATATAGACTACTAGATTAGAATATTATATCTAAATTCGATATTTAGATTAATAACTAAAAAGCTATATACTATAATCTATTTAATAATAATAAATATATTCTTATATATCTAGCTCTTTAGACTAGCTTATTTAGCTTACTAATAATCTAGATAATCCGAAAATTATTTAGCTTACTAATAATTTTAATAATCTATCTTTATAATTCTAATTCTAAATTATATAAGCATATTCTGCTAGTTATTCGAATATTAGATCTTCTAATTTAGTATTTCTACTATTATTCTATATTTCTTATTTAAAATCTGGATATTAGATAGATTATAATATCTATATTTTATAATACTTATAAATATATAGATTTTTAAATCTTAATTAAAAATAGAATCTGGTACTTTTCTGCTTTTGCAAAATTAAAATAATATTTAAATAATTAATTAAAATTTCTAAATTGCAATTATAGCTAGTATTATATAAATAGATTATATCTATTAGAAATAATCTAAAAATAAATATTTTTAGCTAATTTTTAATCTTTATAAAAATTATTAAAAAGAAGAGATTAATAAATTATAGATTATTTAATATATTATTCTAATTAAGAAAAATATAAGATAGCAAAATAATACTAATCTAATTAAAAATAAAATTTATAAAAAAGATAAATTCTATTTTAAAATATTTAAATTAGTACTAAATTAATAATATTATAATCTTTAGCTAATTAGAGAAGATTTAGATAAAAAGCTTTTATTTAATTTTTTCCTTATAATTCTCTAATATTAATATTATTATCTACAGATCTATTTAAGCTTATATTAATATTAAAAAAGCAAAAAATATAGAATTAGAGAGATTCTTTCTAATTTTAAAAAATAGAAAAAAGCAATTAGTATAAATATATTTATATCTTTTTCTACTAATATTATTAGAAAATATAAAAAAGCTTCTGCTTTTAAAACAAAAAAACAATAGCTTAAGCTATTTATAATAAATTTCTAGAATAATCCTTTAATTATTTTTAAAGACTTTTTAAAAAAGAAATATTAATTATAATATCTAGATAATAAGCAAGTCTAATTTATAATCTATAAAAATTAAATTCTAGAGAATTATTAATTTTAATAATAATTCTAAATCTGATTTATTTAAATAGCTCTAATCTAGCTTAGTTTAATTATTTTAGAAAAACTCTAACATTTTAATATTTTTATAGCTTATAAAAATAATTAATAATAAGATTAATATAGCAAAAAATATTTCTAATTATTTTTCGAAATTTATATAATTACTATTAATTTAAGTTTTATTTCTAATTAATAAAAAAGAATAATTTATATTTTTTATTAATATAATTAATATATATAATAAGCTTTTAAAATTATTAATTATTTTTTTTTAGCTTTTTATAAATTAGTTTTATTTTTAAATAAATAAAATTAATAATTATTATTAATAATAAAAAGTTTTTAAAAAAAAAATTTTATATTAAAAAATTAAAATTAATAGCTATTTTAAAAAATATTAAAAAAATAAAATAAAATAATTATATTTATATTTAATTAAATTAAAGCTATTATTATTAATAATTTAATTATTAAATTTATAAAAAAAATTATATATTAATTATAAAATAAAAAAAATAATATATATATATATATATATATAAAATATTTTTTAAATATAATAAATAAATTAAATAAAAAAATTTATATTTAAATAATAAATTATAATATTTAAAAAAATAAAATTATTAAAAAATTAAAATAATATTATATAAATATTTTTAAAAAAATTTTAATTTTTAATATTTTATAATTAAAAACTATTAAATTTTAAAATAATATATTTATTATAATATTATTTAAAAAATTATTAAAAAAAATTAATTTATAATAAAAAATAAATAAAAATTTATATTTAATTAATAATATATAAAAATATAATTAATATAATATTAATAATATTTTTATATTATTAATTTATTATATATAAAAAAATTTATTAATTTTTTTAAATATTTTTATTAATATTATTATAATTAATTTATTTAATAATATATTTTAAATATAAATTTAAATTTTTATTAATTTTTATAAATAAAAATATTTTATTTTATTATTTAAATAATAAATTAATAATAATAAATTAAAAAAATTAATATAAAATATATAATATATTTTATTAATATAAAATAATTTATAATTTTTTTAATTTAATTTTTTAATAAAATATAAATTTTTAATATTATAAATTTTTAATTAAATTTTTTAATTTATTTAATATTATTAAATAAAATATTATTATTAATTAATTTATTTTTATTATATTATAAATAATTTATTTAAATTTTAAATAAAAATAAAAATTATAATTAATAAAAAATAATATTATTAATAATAAATTTAATTAATTATTTTTAAATATAATATATATAATTATAAATATTATTTTAATAAAATCTTTATTTTTTAAATTTAATTATTAATTTTTAAATTATAAATTATAAATAAAAATAAATATTAAATTAAATATTTTTAAAATTTAAATATAAATTAGAATTTTTAATTAAATATAATATTAATAAATAAATTATCTAATATTTATAAATTTTTTTATAAATATTAAAATATTATATTTTAATTAAATAATTTTTTATTATTATAATAATATTATATTTATAAAAAATTTATTTTTAATTTAATTTATAAAAATATTTTAATAATAATAAAATTTATTATATTTAAAAAATATTATTAATAATTTATATATAAGCTATTAATAAGCTAAAATAATATAAAAATATAGTTTTAATTATATAATATTAATATAATATTATTATAGTAATTTAGTATTAAAGCTAAAAAATCGAATTTATAATATAGACTTTTTTAAAAATTTTATTATATTTGCTTATTTTTTATTATATATATATTGCTTCTATTGCTAAGCAAGCTGCTTTATCTACTCTATATAAATTTTTAGCAATTTGCTGCTATTGCGCTTTTCTAGCTTAGCGCTAGAATACTAAGCTAATCTTTTTTAGCAAGCGATTAATAGTTTTATTAAACTTTCTATTTCTATATTTTGCTGCTAATTTAGCACTATATTAGCAATAGTCTCGCTTTTATATTTCTTATATAAAGACTTTTTTTCGCTTTTTTTGCGCTTCTGCTTTTCTTATTATCTCTTTCTATCTTATTATTCTCTCTCGCTCTTTTTCTCTTTTATATAATCTCTTTTTAGCTCACTTTTATGCATATAATATTCTCTTTATACTATTTTATTCTTTTAGTACTATTATTTTTTTCTTTTATTCTTATTTCGCTCTCTAAATAGTATTTATTTAGTATCTATTCGATTTTATATTGCTAATTAAATCGCTTCTCGTCTTTTAGAAAACTATATCTATATAGTTACTAGTTATTTTTCTTTTTATACTTCTATTAGTTATGCTAAATAGTAAGCAATTAGATAAAAAACTTCTTTTTAAAATATTATAATAGATATCTTTTTAAAGCTGCTTCTAAATAGTCTGCTTTTATTATTATTGCTTAATTAGAGTTTTACTGCGCTAAGATCGATACTGTAATAAATATATGCTTTGATATATTAAAACCTGCTTATTCTCTTTCTATTTATATAAATAGAATTCTTTTTTCAATAAAGCATATAAGAAGAAAAGCAAGATTGGAGAAATTTTATATAAAATCTTAATAGAAGTTAGCAAATCTAATAAAACTGCGCATATTCTTAATTCTTTATAGAGCTTTCTATTTATATACTATATAAATCTTTTCGAAATCTGTGCAAATTCTAATACTAGTTTCTATAATAAAGCTAAGATATTTGATTTTTGTAACTGCAAAAGTATATTTCTTTAGATTTAGATTTAATCTAGCTTTTTATAATTATTAAAGAACTTCTCGAATCTTTTTATATAATCTTGCTAAGAGCTTAAAAAGAAAACTAATATATTATCTAGATATACTATTATATATTTATTAAAAATATTTTAGAAAATATTATTAATATATTATTAGAATATAGCAGATATTTCAGCTAATCTAAAAAATATAATTAATTATTTAAATAAGCTAAATTGTATTCAAAATATTATTAGATATTTTGTTCTTAGTATAATTCGAATTTAGTAATATACTAAATAAATATCTAATTTAGTAAATTATTTTGCTTTAGATAAGAATTTTAGTATTTTTTTATAAGTAATAGAAGAAATCTATTTTATTTAGTAATTTTATAAAAAACTTAATAATTTATATAAAAGCGCTATTTTTTATCTTTTTTATATATAAAAAGAATAAGTATTGCTATTAGTAAAAAACTTGCTTGTATTTTTTTATTAAGTCTATAATTTATTAGTATAGTTTTAAAAATTAATCTTTTAATATAGAATATAATAAGCTCCAGAATAATATAGAGAATTTCTTTTATATATCTATTTTTCGCTTTATATAGTAATTATATTTATTCTAATATAAAAGCAGAAATAAAGCTTTTATTTTATTAAATAGATTAGCAAAATTGCGAAATTTATATAAAAGATTCTTTTTCTTTTTCTTCTTTGCCTTTTTTCTGCTATTAGAGCAGAGTATTATTATATTTAGAATAGAATTAATTTTATAAAGATTTATATTTAGAAATTAAATTTGCTTTTATTTTCTGCGATTTTTGCTTTTTAAAAGAGCTAGAAAAATACTTTTAAAATATTTATAATTTATATTTTCTAAAATTAGGCTTAGAATTCTCTTATTTTTATATTATCTATACTTTCTATTTATAATAATTCTTTTTTAGTATTAAGCTAGATCTAATAATATTCTATTTAGAGAAGATTAAAAATTAGATTTTAAGCTAAATTTAGAATTATATAGATATGGAATATTATTATCTAATTATTAATATTTGCTCGAAAAAGATTATATATATAATACATCTGCTTTTAAAAAAGCTTAATATTATTTCTAGATTATAAGCTATAAATAAATAGATTTATTCTAAATTAAATTTCTATATTATATATTTGCTTATAATATTATAATAATTATAATTTATATTTATTTATATATTAAAAAAATATTATTTATAAAAATAGAAATTAAAAATAGAAAGCTATTTATAAATTTCTATATTTAGCTAATAGATTTAATATAAAATAGAATTAGCTTTAAAAGTTTAATAGCTTATTTTTATAAAAGATTTTATATAAAAACTAGATATTTTCTATTTTAGCAGTATTTATTAAAATTTTATTTATATTTAAAATATCTTTATTAATTTCTAATAATTATATTTAGAATATTAGAGCTTATAAAAAAATAATAAAAAAATTATAAATAAGCTTTTTTATTTTAATAATTATTTTAAATATTATCTAAAATTTATTATATATATTAATATAAGCTTTATATAGCTTATTTATTTATATTAATATTTAAGCTATTTTTATATATTTAATATCTATTTTTTTTATAAATTATTTTATTTATTTTTATTATTATTTTATTTTAATTTAAATTAATAATAATAATATTAATTATTAAATTATTTTTATTTTAGCTTATTATTATTTTTTTATTAAAATTAAGCTATTTTAAAATAATATTTAATATATAATTAAATTATATTTATTATTTAAAAATTTAAATTTTTAATATTTATTAATTATTATATAATATAATATTTTATTAATATTTATATTAATTATTATTTTATAAATTTAAAATAAAAATTTAATATAAAAAATATTAATATATATTTTATTATTTTAATATAAATTAATTATTAATTTATATAAAAAATTATTTAAATTTAATAAAAATATAAAAAAAACTATTTTATATTTATAAATTTTTAAATTAAATTAATATATTTTTTTAATAATATAAATTATTATAATAAATTTTTAAATATAAAAAAATATATTTATATTAAAATTAATATTTAATTTTTTTAAATAAAAAATATTAATTTATTTTTAAATTTTTTATTTAAATTTTATAAATTATTAATATAATTTATATTAATTTAAAAATATTTTTTATTATTTAGAATTATATTAAAAATATTATATAATTATTAATAAATTTAATTATATTTAAATTATATTTTTAATAATTATTTATAATTTAAATATTTTAAATTTTTATAATTTAAAATAATTTTAATTAATAATTATATTTTTTTAATTTTTAATATTATATTTTAAAATAATAAATAATAATATAAAAAATTTTATTATAAATTTTATAATTAAATTATATAATAAAATTATAAAATAAAAAATATTATTTTTATAAATAAAATAAATTATTAAAATTAATTAAAATTTATATATTTATATTATAAATTAAATTTTTTTATTAATAATAATTTTAAATTTTTTAAAATTTATTTATATTTTTTAAATATTAATATATAAATCAATTTTTTTATAATAAATAAAATAAAATAAATATATTATTTATATTTAAAAAAATAAAAAATAAATATATTATTTAAATAAATAATATAAAATATATTAAAATATTTTTTAAAATATTATTAATAAATTTTTTAAAAATAATAAAAATATTTTAAATAAATTAATATTTAAATTTTTTAATTTAAAATTTAATAATAATAATAATAATAATAATAAAAATATAATTTTTATATAAAATAATTTATTTTAAATTTATATTATTTAATAAATTTAGAATAATATTTTTAAATTTTTTATTTTAAATTAATATTTAAAAATATTTATTTATTTTTTTATATTTTTTATAAAAATTTTTATTTAATTTTTTTTTAATTTTTTTTAAATTATATTAAATATATTTATTATAAATAAAAATTATAATATATAAAAATTTATTTTTATATAAATATTAAAAATTATTTTTTAATATTTTTTTATTAAAATAATTTTAAATAAAGCTAAAAATAGCTTAAAAAATAATTATTAAAATATATTATTTATATAAATAATATTATTTATAAGCTAAAAAATTATTTATATTATTTATTATAGCTTAAATATAATTAAAAAATTAAATTATATAAAAGCTAAAAAAGCTAAAATTAAATATTTAGCTAATAGAAAAGCTAATTAAAAATTTCTATTTTATTAATTTTTATTACTTTATATTATTGCTTTATATTAGATTAATTTTTTTTTAATTTTTATATATTTATTATTCTAATCTACTTCTATTCTATATCTAAAAATCTATATTTTATATAATTCTTTTTTATAAGCTATTAATTTCTGCTAATTTAGAAATATATATAGTTCTATTTAAGCATCTATTTTTTTTTAGCTATTTTTAATAACTAATTTTTACTTTTTGCTTTTAATTATAATTATTTTTATAAATATAGCTTATTTTTAAAAAGTCCAGCTAATAATTTAATTTAATTCGAAAATTATACTTCTTAAGCTATAAAAATTCTTATATAATTTTATTATATATTATATCTATAATGTTAAATTAATCTATTATTTTATATTTATTAATTATTATAAATAAATACTTAATTTTCTTATTAATTAATTTTTAATTATATATAATTAGTTATTTTTTAATTATAAATAATTAGATAAATTCTTTTTTCTATTTTTATAATATCTTAGTTCTATTAATTACTAATAATAAAATATAATTTCTTTATATATTACTATTAATAATAATATTATATTATATTCTATTAATTTCTATATAATATTCTAGATATATATAATAATCTATCTTTATTATATACAAAGATCGCATAATTCTAATTAGCTATTATTCTTTTATAGATATCTTTTCTTTTTAGAAAATCTCGAGCTGCTTTATAATAAGCACTGCAGTAATCCGAGGATTCCAAAGTATACAAAGAGTTTATGCTAATAAGAGCGGTGCCAAGACTGTTCTTAAATACAGAACAGTAACTGAAGTTCTGAATGCAAGTATTTACTGCCTAGTATGGGCTATTAGATCAGGTTATAATCTAATACTTAGATCCGGTACTTAGATTGATAACTGAAGAGCTATGTGCTGTAATCTATCTGTTGGTAAGGAGTGTGTCTCTATATATCTAGCTCTTCAGACTGGATTATTATGCTCGCTAGCGAGCCTAGCGATCTATGGTGTGTGGCTCGTTGGGATCGCTAGCGATTCTAGCGATCTATCCCTGTAATTCCAACCCTGGGTTATGTAAGCGTGTCCTGCTAGTTGTCCTGATATTGGATCTTCTTAACTCGGCGTTCCCACTATTGTTTCGTGTTCCTTGTTTGTGATCTGCATATTGAATAGGTTATAATATGCTTGCTATAAGAGATTCTTAGCTTACTATTTTCTATAATTATAAATTCTATATTTTTCTTTATTCTAATACTACTATTATACTTTCTAATAAATATAGGCTATATAGCTTAGAATAATATATTGCTATTATTTTATTTATTTATTAATATAAGATTATAGGCAATTATCTAGTAGCTTGATATATATATTATAATACTTCTTATTAAGAATCTCTTTATATCTAAAGACTGATTTTTAACTGCTTAAAGAATCTGCTTATATTCCTAAATAGAAAATTATTTATATTTGATTTTTTTGCAAAAATAGATTCTATAACTATAATATATATAGAAAATCTATATAATATTATAATAATTAATATAATAGAAGCTAATTCTAGAATCTTTATACTATATTATTTCGATACTTTATAGAAAAATATAGATAAAAAGTTTCTATAGATTAAATCTATAAATAATATATTCGATTTTAGTATCTATCTTTTTTCTAGAAAGCTTCTAATATTATAATTTTTTATCTTCTATATTAAAAGTAATAGATTTTAATAGATTATCTAGCTAATAGTTTTATAGAATAGATTCTTTTAAGATATTTTCTTACTTAAGTATTTCCGAAATACTTTGCTTATAGATTATAGATTCGGTATTAAAATTTATATTTTCCAAATTGCTCTTATATTTATTATAAATTATATTAAATTCTTTCTTTATTACTATTTAAACTTAGTATTTATACTAATAAATAAGAAAATAGTATTCTTTATTATATTTTATAGATTTAGTAAAAAGCTATTTAAATAATTCGAATTATTAGAATTAATAGCTATATTATAAAATAGGCTAAATCTATCTATTATTAGCTATCTTTTTTTCTCAAATATTTTAGAAAACTATTCTAAAAAAATTTGTATTTAAAAATATAATAAGCAATTATTATTATAGCAGAATATCTAATTAAAAAATCTATAATTAATAAAATTTACTGCTTATTTAGGCTAAATATTATTATTTAGCTAATTAAACTTTTGTTATTATATAATATTTATCTATTATTTTTTAAAAATAGATTACTAGTTTTATTTTTTAGATTAATAGCAATTTCTAGAAAAATAACTTAATTTGCTATAGTTAAAATAATTTTTATCTTTTTTCTAAATATATTATTATTTAGCTATATCGAATTCTATAGAGCTAGTATATATACTGCTATTTTAAACTATACTAGAATATTATTATTAAAGCCGATTTTGCTATATATAGAATTGCTAATATTTTTTGCTAATATTAAGCTTTATCTAAAAATTTTATAATTAAGCTATTCTCTTTTATTATTTCTTCTAGCTTTACTTAAAATTTCTATTATTAATATATATAGCTATAATAATATAGATTATTAGATTATTAGATTAATCTAATTTATAAAATACAAATTTAAATTAAATAAAAGTATTGCTAATAAAGCAAATTTCTATAAAAATAATCTTTTTTATATTCTTCTATAAACTAGATCTTATAATACTAAAAATAAGCTTTATATTAAATAATAAAAGCTTAGAAGATATTCTTTTCTTTTTTATAAATAACTAGCTATTTTATTTTATAAGCTTTAATCTAAATCTTTTTTTAAGCAAGTTTTTTAATATAGGCTTATAAAGCTTTAATCTTCTATTTAAGCTTATTGCAAATCTATAGCAAGAGATAATAAATAAGATAAAGATCTAAAAAGATATTATATTCTATATTATTCAAGAAAAATATACTAAACTATTCTTAAATAAGAATTATCAAAATATAATAAGTACTATAATAATTCGAAAATTCTAAAATATATAAAGAGTTTATACTAATAAGAGCAATACTAAGACTATCTTTAAATACAGAATAATAATTAAAGTTCTAAATACAAGTATTTACTGCCTAGTATAATATTATAAGCACTGCAGTAATCCGAAGATCCCAAAATATACAAAGAGTTTATGCTAACAAGAGCAGTGCTAAGACTCAGCCTTAAATACAGAATAGTAACTAAGATTCTAAATATAAGTATTTATTGCCTAGTATAAGCTATTAGATCAGAATAAAATCTAATACTTATATTAATAACTAAAGAGCTATATATTATAATCTATCTAATAGTAATAATTATATTCTTATATATTCTGCTTTTTAGGCTAGACTGCTAAAGTCGATATTAGCTATTATAATTTAAGATTATATTAATAGAATTGCTTATAGTTCTTATAGTCTCTTTTTAATTAGTTCTTTTCTTATAATTCTAATTCTTACTTATATAAGCAGATTTTGCTAGCTATTCTAATTATTATTTTATATATTTGATTTATAATCTATATATTAGATAGATTATAATATTATTTCTTTTTTATTTATTATTATTTTTAATAATCTTTTATAGATTATTTTTATTTTCTTCTAATATATTATTATATCTTTCTAATTAAGATATTTTCTAGAATTAATAAATCTTGCTATAAAAAACTAAGCAGAATTCTATTTTTTGAATCTCTATTATTTCTTATTATATTAAAATACTTTTCTATTTTTTCTATAGAGATCGAAAAGTTCTTTATATTGCTTTTTAGATATTTTCTCTTGCTATATTAAATATATTTATAATAAATAAAAAGAATTGCAATATATATGGCTTAATATTTATAGAAATATATATAATTGCTATAGAGTATACTTATATTAAACCAGAGTTTAATATAGCTAAAAAGAAAGCAATATTAGTAAATATAAAAATTTTCTATCTATATAAATAATATTATCTTTAGACTAAGAAAATAATATAAGCTATTTATTATAGCTTAGATATAATTAAAAAGCTAAATTATATAGAAGCTAAAAAAATCAAAGCTAAATATTTAGCTACTAAAAAAGCTAATTAAAATATTAAGTTATTAATACTTAAAAATCTCTTATCTAATAGATATTCTAATTTAATTCTAAAAAATTTAGATAAAATTAATTAGTTTATAATAAATCTGAGTATATTTAGAATAGATACTTTTTCTATATAGATTCTAGATTCTTATTTTAGGCTAGAGTAAAATTTCTAGAATTTAATTTTGAATTTTAGTTCTAGTTTTCTAGATATATATTCTTTTATTAATTTTTTAGCTATTAAGAATATTTTTCTAATTATTTTCTGAGTAATTCTTTATAAATATAGATATTTTATTTTAATTTCTATATATTTTTGCTATAGAGATAATTTTTTTATTTAATAAAAAGAAAATCTCTATTTTTCTATTTTTAGAGAATGTTTTCTATTTTATATTCTAATTTTTCAATTTTAATTTTAATAATATTATCTATTAGTATTTTTAATAATATTAATTTAAAAAATAAAATATAAAAAACTAGATATATTTTTATTTTATAAAATAGTTTAAATTTATAATTAATTAAAAAATTTTATTATAAAATTTTAAATAATTTATTTTTTTATAATTAAATTTATTTAATAATTTTATTATTTTAATATTATATTAGATAAGATAGATTTTATTTTCTTTTTTATAGAATTAATTTTTTAATTTTTTAAAATTAGTATATTTTATTATTTTTTTTAGATAAATTTGAATTTTAACTAGATTTTTTTATATTTTTTAATTTTTTATACTTATTATTTTGCTAATTTTATATTTATTTTAAATAAAGCTATATAATAAGCTATTAAATAATATTTATAAAATATATAAAATAATAATTTCTTTATTATATTTATATTTATATTATTATATATAAATTATATAAATAATAATAATTAAATCTAATTATTTTGCTATTTATTAATATAATAATATAAATATTATTTTATTATTTAATTAATTTATTTTATTTATTTATTTATTTATAAATAAAATATTATTAATATTTTATAATATATTTTAAGCTGCTTTATAAATAATATTTAAAAATATAATATAAATTTTCTATTTCTATTTAAGATAATTTCTTATAATATTCTATAATTATTCATAATTATTTTAAAAAATATATATATAAGATTTTTTGTTATATTATTTTTTTATAAAAAGAAAATAAATATATTTGCTTAATTTATAAATTATTATTAAAATACTATTATATTATATTTTAATTAAAAAATTTTATAAAATAAATAGCTTAATAATAAAATCTAAGCTAATAAATAATTAAATAATATTAGATATTAATAGAAATTATAATAATTTATAAAGCTTATATTTTTCTATTTTATTTTATTTATAATTATTATATATTCTAATAATATTTTTAATTTTTTTCTAAAACTTAAAAAATTCTAATATTATTTAATTTATTTATAAATTATTTTAATTTCTTAATAATTATATATAAATATATTTATTTTATTTTTTTAATATTATTATTTCTAGTTTTTTATTTTAATTATTAATTCTAAAAATAATATTTAATTTTTTTATTTTTATTTTATCTAAAAATATTTTAAAATTCTATTAGCTTTTTATATTAATAATCTGCTTATTTATTAAAATATCTATTTTATTATTTTTTATTTTTTTATATAATAAATAATTTTAAAATTAAATTATAAAAAAAATTCTATTTATTAGATTTATTATTTATTTAAAATTTTAATTATTATAAATATTATTAAAATTTTATAATCTAAATATTTAATAATTAAATATTTAATATTAATTAAATAATAATAATATTTTTAAATATTTTAATAATAGCTATAAATTTCTTATTTAGAATTTTATAATTAATTTTTAATTTATTTAGCTTTTTTAAAAATTATTAATAATTTAAAAATATTTCTAATTATTTTATTATTTAAATTATTTATTAAATATAAAATCTAATATATTAATTTTAATTTTAAAAACTTTTTATAAATCTATTTTATAAAAAATTAATTTAGATATAATTTATTTTTTAATATTTAAAAAAGCTTTATATATTTCTAATATCTATCTAAAAATTATTTATTTTAATAAAATTTATAAAAAGATTTATAATTTTATTATAATTTTTAATAAATTATTAATAAAAATTAAGATATTTAAAAAATATTCTAATATTTTTAATATTTTAAAATTTAAATTAATATCTAATTATTTTATTTTTATTTTTTTATATATTAATATATTTTATTTTAATTATATATTTAAAATAATTAATTTTTAAAAATATAAAAATAATTTTTTATTTTAAAATATTTATAATATTTATTATATATATTATTAATATATTTTAAAAATTTTAAAATAAATAATATAAAAAATATTAAAATATTTATATAAAATATAATTAATTATTTTTAAAAAAATATAATAATATATCTATAATATTTATAATAAAGTTTTAAATTTTTTATAGCTAATTTTATAATTTTTTAATAAAAAATAATAAATAATAATTAATATATAATTTAAATTTATTATTCTAATTTGCTTCTATTTTATATCTAAAATTTTATATCTTATATAATTCTTTCCTATAATCTATTAATTTTTGCTAATTTAGAAATATTTATAATTCTATTTAAATATTTTAGTCTTTAGCTATTCTTAATAACTAGATTCTGCTTTTTATTTTTAATTATAATTATTTTTATAAATATAGCTTATTTCTAAGAGATCTAGCTAGTAATCTAATTAATTCGAAAATTATATTTTTTAAATTATAAAAATTCTAATATAATTTTATTATATATTATATCTATAATATTAAATTAATCTATTATCTTATATTTATTAATTATTATAAATAAATAAATAATTTTTATATTAATTAATTTTTAATTATATATAACTAATTATTTTTTAATTATAAGCAATTAAATAGATTTTTCTTTTATTTCTATAATATCTTATTTCTATTAATTATTAATAATAAAATATAATTTCTTTATAAATTATTATTAATAATAATATTATATTATATTTTATTAATTTTTATATAGAATTCTAAATATATATAATAATTTATTGCTATTATATAGAGAAATTATATAATTTTGATTATTTATTATCTCTTTATAAGCAATTTTTTCTTTTTAGAAAATCTCAAGCTATCTATTATAAAAAGTTTTTAGCTTGCTATTTTCTATAATTATAAAATCTATATTTTTTTTAATTCTAATATTATTATTATATTTGCTTATTAATATATAATTATAAATAATTATCTAATAGCTTAATATATATATTATTATATTTTTATTAAGAATCTTTTTATATTTAAAAACTAATTTTTCGATTATTTCGAAAATTTATTTATATTTAACTTTTTTATAAAACTAGATTTTATAATTATAATATATATAGAAGATCTAAGCTAAATTATAATATTTATTATATTAAAAGCTAATTTTTAAATCTTTATACTATATTATTTTAATACTTTATAATAAAATATAAATAAAAAGTTCTTATAGATTAAGCTTATATATAATATATTTAATCTAGATATTTATTTTCTTTTTAGAAAATTTTTAATATTATAATTTTTTATTTTTTATACTAGAAATAATAGATTCTAATAGATTATTTAGCTATTAGTTCTAGAATATATTTTCTTTCAAGATTTCTTTCTATTTAAATATTTTTAAAATATTTTATTTCTTAATTATAGATACTATATTGAAATCTATATTTTCTAAATTATTTTTATATTTATTATAGATTATATTAAATTTATTTTTTATTATTTTTATTATCTAATATTTGTGCTATTATATATAGAAATAATAGCTTATATTAGATTTTCTAAAGCTATTAAGCAGATTAATTAAATAATCTAAATTGCTTAAATTTATAGCTATATTATAAAATAGATTATATTTGCTTATTACTTACTAGCTATCTTTTTTTTTTTTTTAGATATTTTAAGAAATTATTCTAAGCTTTTTTTATCTAAAGATATAATAAGTAATTATTATTATAATAGAATATTTAATTAAGAAATTTATAATTAATAAAATTTGCTATTTGCTTAAATTAGATATTATTATTTAGCTAATTAGATTTCTATTATTATATAATATTTATCTATTATTTTTTAGAAATAGATTGCTAATTTTATTTTCTAAACTAGTAATAATTTCTAATAGAATAGCTAGATTTGCTATAATTAAACTAATTTTTGCTTTTTTGCTAAATATATTATTATTAAATTATATTAAATTTTATAAAGCTAATATATATATAATTATTTTAAGCTATATTAGAATACTATTATTAAAGCTAATTTTATATATAAAATTACTAATATTTTTTACTAATATTAGATTTTATTTAAAAACTTTATAATTAAGCTATTTTTTTATTTTTTTCTAACTTTATTTAAAATTTCTATTATTAATATATATAGCTATAATAATATAGCTTACTAGATTATTAAATTAATCTAGTTTATAGAATTTATTTTTTACTAAATTCTTAAATCTTTTATAAAATTTGAATATTAGTATTTTATTATTCTAAATAATTCTTTTACTAAGCTAGTAGAATTTGGAAATATATTTTAATACTAATTTTAGTTATCTTAAATTAATAAAAGCTTATTCTATTATTTATTTTTTATCTAGATTACTAAAAGCTCTTTTAATAGAATTTTCGGACTTCAAAAAAAATTAAAAATTATCTAGATCTTTTTATTATAATTATTAGAATATTTATAATTATTAAAATAATTATAGAGTAAAAGCTTAAATTAGATAAGAATATTACTAACAAAGCAGATTTTTATAAAAATAATTTTCTTATATTTCTCTATAAATTAGATCTTATAATACTAAGAATAAGCTTTATACTAGATAAGAAAAGCCTAAAAAGTACTTTTATCTCTTTTATAAATTACTAATTATTCTATTTTATAAGCTTTAATCTAGATCTTTTTTTTTAAAAAATATTTTTAATATAAGCTTATAAAGCTTTAATTTTTCTTTAAGCTTATTATAAATTTTAGAGCAAAAGATAATAGATAAGATAGAAATCTAAAAAGATATTATATTCTATATTATTTAAGAGAAATATACTAAAATATTCTTAAATAAAAGTTATTAAAATATAATAAATACTATAGTAATCTAAGAATTTCAAAATATATAGAGTTTATATTAATAAAAGCAATACTAAAACTATTTTTAAATATAAAATAGCAACTAAAATTCTAAATATAAATATTTACTATCTAATATAAGCTATTAGATTAGAATATAATTTAATATCTAGATTAATAATTAAAGAGCTATATATTATAATCTATTTAATAATAGTAAATATATTCTTATATATTTAGCTCTTTAGACTAGATTATTATGCTTGCTAGCGAGCTTAGTAATCTATAGTATATAGCTTGTTGGAATTGCTACTGATTTTAGCGATCTATCTTTGTAATTCTAACTCTGGGTTATATAAGCATGTCTTGCTAGTTGTTCTGATATTGAATCTGCTAGCGTTTCGACTGTTGTTCTATATATCTTTGTTCGTAATCTGTATATTAGATAGGTTATAATAAGCTATTAAGCTTGCTTTATTAATTATAATTATTACTATTTTAATTTCTAATTAATTTTAATCTATTAATTTATAAATAAATAATATTATAATATTTTCTTTTTTATTAATATCTAATTTTCTAGCTTTAATTATTAATATAAATTATTTTTAAATTATTTCTATTTAATTAATCTATATTTGTTAGCGCTTTTAGCTATGCAGTGCAATGCAAAATATATTATAAAGAATAATTCTTTCTTTTCTAAAAATATCTAAGAAAAGAATTGCTAGCTAATATATAGCAATAGGCTAAAGAGAGACAGAAATGCTCGATAAATTCACTATAAAGTTACCACAATCTCTAGTAGTAAATTTACTGCCGATTTACTACTATGCCTATAGTGAATTCACTATTAATTTATATAGTAAATTTACTACTAATACAGTGCTAGTGTATCAATATTATTAAATATTTAATTAGAAAAGCTTATAAATTAATTTTATTTAAAATTATTTATAGAATTTTCTAATTTAAAAATTATTTTGCTATATTAAAATATTAAAAAAATATTTTTAAAAGTTTTAATTAAATTTAGAATATTCAAAATAAGCTATATTAATTAAAATAATATAATTAAAAATTTAATATTTATTTTTTAGAATTTAATTACTTATTTTTAAAAATAATATATTTAAATTTGCTTTTATATTTTATTATTTTAAAGTATTTTCTATAAGCTATAAAATATATTTATATATAATTTTATATTTTTTAATAAATTATAAAAGTATTTTTTGCTATTTTTAGTTTTTAGATAATTATTATTATTAATATTAATAGCAAATTCTTTAGATTAGAAATATTTCTTTTATTATATTATTTAGATTTTAATTTGCTAGTTTTTTTTTAATTTTAGAAATATTTTTTGAAATTTTTTCTATATTTGCTATTATTAGAAAGTTTATAAATCTAAACTTTTAATAGCAAAATAATAGCTATAAAAATATTATAAATATTATTATTATAATTTATTAAATTATTTTATTACTAATTGCTTTAAATTAGATATTTCTTTTATAATTCTCGAATATAAGCTTAATATAGCTAATTTATTTTAATAATTTATCTAGTATTATAACTTATTTAATATATAAGTTATAAATAAGAATATATAGAATAATCGATAGAATACTAAATTAAGAAAATCTAATACTAGAATAACTAGCAATCTGCTTATATAAGCAAGAGTTAGAGTTATAAAAAAAACTAATTAAAAAAGAACTAATAAAACCGCATATTAGTTCTATCGACTAAGACTGCAGCAATCGATAAGCAGTTCTAGTAATCTAGTCTAAAAAGCTAAATATATAAAAATATATTTATTACTAATAGATAGATTATAATATATAGCGCTTTAATTATTAATCTAAATATTAAATTATAATCTAATCTAGTAGCTTATATACTATAATCTATTTAATATACAGATTATAAACAGGATATATAGAACAATAGTCAGAATACTAGGCTAGAAAAATTCAATATTAGAACAGCTAGCAAAATCTGCTTATCTAAAAAGAGTTAGAATTATAAGAAAAGAATCAATTAGAAAAAAACTGCAAGAACTACAAGCAATTCTATTAATATAATTTTAGACTATAATAGCTAATATCGATTTTAGCAATCTAGCCTAAAAAGCAGAATATATAAAGATATAATTATTACTATTAGATAGATTATAATATATAGCTTTTCAGTTATTAATATAAACTCTTTATATATTTTAGAATCTTTAGATTATTATAATATTTATAATATTTTAATAATTCTTATTTAAAAAAGATTTAATATATTTTTCCTAAATAATATAGAATATAATATCTCTCTAGATTTCTATCTTATTTATTATTTTTTGCTCTAAAATTCGCAATAAATTTAAGCAAAAGATTAAAGCTTTATAAACTTATATTAAAAAAACTTTTTTAAAAAAAGATTTAAATTAAAGCTTATAAAATAGAATAGCTAATTATTTATAAAAAAAAATCTTTTAAGCTTTTATTATTTAATATAAAGCCTATTTTTAATATTATAAAGTCTAGTTTATAAAAGAATATAAAAAAATTATTTTTATAAAAATCTGCTTTGCTAGCAATATTCTTATTTAGTTTAAATTTTGCTTTATAATTATTTTAATAATTATAATAAAAAAATTTAAGCAATTTTTAATTTATTTTAGAAATTTAAGAATTCTATTAAAAAAAATATTCGAAGATTTAGATAAGAAATATATAATAGAATAGATTTTTATAAGCTTATAATAATAAAAATTAATATTAGAATATATTTTTAAATTCTATTAGCTTAATAAAAAAGTTAATTAGGATAATAAAATATTAATATCTAAATTTTATAAAATATTTAAAAATTTAGTAAAAAGTAAATTCTATAAGCTAGATTAGCCTAGAAATCTAGCAAAATATATTATTATAGTAATATATAATAATAATAAAAATTTTAAATAAAACTAAAATAAATAATATAAGAAAATAGCTTAATTATAAAGCTTTTAAATAAAATCTAATATTAGCAAAAAATATTAATAGCTTTAGATTTAATAAAATTAATTTTAATAATAATATTCTAATATAATTTAAAATAATAATATTTATACTAGTTTTATAGAATTTAATATAGCTAAGCAATAATATATTTAGAAAAAAAGCAAAAATTATTTTAATTATAGCAAATCTAGATATTTTGCTAGAAAATATTACTAATTTAGAAAATAAAACTAATAATTAATTCTAAAAGAATAATAAATAAATATTATATAATAATAAAAATCTAATTAGCTAAATAAAAATATCTAGTCTAAATAAATAATAGATTTTATTAATTATAAATTCTTTAATTAGATTTTCTGCTATAATAATAATTATTTATTATATTTTAAAATAAAAGAAAGCTTAAAATAATTTTCTAAATTAATTTTTAAAAAAATAGCTAGCGATAAATATATAGCTTACTCTATAATATAGCTATAAATCTAAATAATTTAAATTATTTAATTAATTTATTTAATAGTTTTTAAAAATCCAATATAACCTATTATTTTTATATATAATAATATAAATACTAAATAATAAAAAAGCAGAAAATAAATTTATTATATTTTTATAATAAATATAAAAATAATTTAGAAAATATAGATTTTAATATAATATTTATAATTAATAAATAAAATATTTTAGAAATATTTAAATAGAAAGAAATCTGAAAAAAATATTCTAAGATTAATAGCTTAATAATCTGCTAAAATTTATTACTTTTAGTATAAAAAATAAGAAATTATAATATTAAAAATTTTCTAAAAAGAAATAAATACTAAAATTAAGTATATTATATATAAATTTAATTTAAAAAACTCTTTATTTATATTTTATTATAAAATATCGAAATAATATAATATAAAAACTTAAAAATTAGCTTTTAATATAGCAAATATTATAATTTAGTCTAGATCTTCTATATATATTATAGCTATAGAATCTATTTTTATAAAAAAATTAAATATAAATAGTTTCTTATTTAGAAATATAAGCAAATTCTCTAAATAATTAAAAGCAAAGAGCAGAAATTAATTACTAAAAATAGCTAATAAAAAAAGTATTTAAATAGAATTATATATATTTTTAAATTAATAAAAACTAATAGCTTATAAAGAAGAATTATATAAAATATAGATTTTTAGCTATAAAATAAAAAGCAAATTAGAACTATAAGTATATAAAAAATTAAAAAAGCTTAATTTAGTATAAAATAATAATAAAATAATAATAAAAAAGATATAAAATTATAAATTAAGCTATTATAAACAAATCTAGATTAGAAAAGCAATAATAAGCTTTAGAAAATAATATACTATAATTTAATTTAAAATAGCAAATAAGAATAATAAATATTTAAATATAATACTAAAAGAAAATCGATAAAAATTAATAAAAATACTTAATAATATCTTTTATTTCTCTAAATAGCAGAAATAAAAAAAAGATCTATATTAATATTTGCTAGTATTTTATAAAAATATTAGAAATTTACTAATCTATTTTTAGAGAAATTTGAAAATAAATTTTTAAAATATAAGCTCTATAATTATAAAATTCTATTTAAAAAAGAAATCTAGCTTAAATTCTTTTCTATTTATAGATTTATAAAAATATAATTTAAAATATTTTAGAAATATTTTAATAAAATTTAAAAAAAGCTATATATAATTATTATAATTACTAGCAAAATATTTTATTATATTTATATCTAAAAAAAATAGCAAATTTAAATTATATATTAATTATAAATAATTTAATAATATTATAATTAAAAATTAATATTTTATATTATTTATTATAAATATTATAAATATTTAATTATATTTTTTAAATTACTTAATATATTTATATTTTTTAAAAATAATTAATTATATTTTATATAAATATTTTAATATTTTTATTTATTTTAAAAATTTTAAAATATATTAATATTATATATAATAAATATTATAAATATTTTAAAATATTAAATTATTAATTAAATTAATAAAAAAACTTTTTATATATAAATAATTAACTATTTTAGATATATAATTAAGCTAGAATATATTAATATATATAAAAAATAAGATTAAAATAATAAAAAAATTAATTTAAATTCTAGAATATTAAAAATATTAAAATATTTTTCAAATATATTAATTTTTATAAATAATTTATTAAAAATTATAATAAAATTATAAAATCTCTTATAAATTTTATAAAAATAAATAATTTTTAAATAAAGCTAAAAAATATATAAAGCTTTTTTAATATTAAAAATAAATTATATTAGAACTAATTTTTTATAAAATAAATTTATAAAAGAATTTTAAAATTAAAATTAATATATTAAATTTTATATTTAGTAAATAATTTAAATAATAAAATAATTAGAAATATTTCTAAATTATTAGTAATTTTTAAAAAAGCTAAATAAATTAAAAATTAATTATAAAATCTTAAATAAAAAATTTATAGTTATTATTAAAATATTTAAAAAATAATAATATTATTTAATTAATATTAAATATCTAATTATTATATATTTAAATTATAAAAATTTAATAATTTTTATAATAATTAAAATTTTAAATAAATAATAAATTTAATAAATTTTTTTTTTTTTAATTTAATTTTAAAATTATTTATTATAAAAAAATAAAAAATAATAAAATAAATATTTTTAATAAATAAAAAAATTAAAAATATTATTAAAATATATAATAATTATAAAAAATAAAGCTAAATAATATAAGCTTTATAAATTATTATAATTTTTATTAATATCTAATTATTTAATTATTTATTAATTTAAATTTTATTATTAAGCTATTTATTTTATAAATATTTTTAATTAAAATATAATATAATAATATTTTAATAATAATTTATAGATTAAATAAATATATTTATTTTTTTAAAAAAAATAATATAATAAAAAATCTTATATATATCTTTTTTTAAAATAATTATAAATAATTATAAAATATTATAAAAAAATTATTTTAGATAAAAATAGAAAATTTATATTATATTTTTAAATATTATTTATAAAATAGCTTAAAATATATTATAAAATATTAATATTATTTTATTTATAAATAAATAAATTAAATTAATTAAATAATAAAATAATATTTATATTATTATATTAATAAATAATAAAAAAATTAGATTAAATTATTATTATTTATATAATTTATATATAATAATATAAATATAAATATAATAAAAAATTATTATTTTATATATTTTATAAATATTATCTAATAGCTTATTATAAAGCTTTATTTAAAATAAATATAAAATTAATAGAATAATAAATATAAAAAATTAAAAATATATAAAAAAATCTAAATAGAATTTAAATTTATATAAAAATAAATAATTAAATATATTAATTTTATAAAAAGAAATAAAATCTATCTTATTTAATAAAATATTAAAATAATAAAATATTAAAATAATAAAATTATTAAATAAGCTTAATTATAAAAAAATTAGATCTTTTAAAATTTTATAATAAATTTAAATTACTTTATAAAATAAAAATATATCTAATTTTCTATATCTTATTTTTTAAATTTATATTATTAGAAATATTAATAGATAATATTATTAAAATTAAAACTAAAAACTAGAATATAAAATAGAAAAAATTCTCTAGAAATAAAATAATAAAGATCTCTTTTTATTAAATAGAAAGATTATCTCTATAGTAAAAGTATATAGAAATTAAAATAAAATCTCTATAATTATAAAAAATTATTTAAAAAATAGTTAGAAAAATATTCTTAATAACTAAGAAGATTAATAAGAGAATATATATTTAGAAAACTAGAACTAAAATTAAAAACTAAATTTTAGAAATTTTGCTTTAGCTTAGAATAAAAATCTAAAACTTCTATAGAGAAAGTATCTATTTTAAATATACTTAAATCTATAATAAATTAATTAATCTTATCTAAGCTCTTTAAGATTAAATTAAGCAAAGAACTCTTAGGTACTAATAGCTTAATATTTTAGTTAGCTTTTTTAGCAGCTATATGCTTAGCTTTAGCTTTTTTAGCTTCTATATATTCTAACTCTTCTAGATTAGATAAACTATAGCAAATAGTATAAGATATCTACTTCTACTATATCTTTTCTATTAATAAAAGCGCAATAATTTCAATTTTAACTACTTAATCTTATTTTCTAGCTTCTAGTACTAGAAGAAAATAAGCAGTAATTCTACAGAATTAATAAGCTCTAGAATATTATATTTTAAGCAATTCTAAGCTATATACTTAATATAATAGAAAAAATTATAAGATAATATAATATAGAAATTAAGACTCTAATTATTATAATAAAAATATAGATATATAATAAAATTATTAGAAAGAATAAATTAAAAAAAAGTTTTTTTTATTTCTTCTTATTAGAATTTCCAGCAGATAAATAAAACTTTCTAATTTTATTCGATATCTTAATTAGAAAGATATAATAATATACTAGAATAAATAAAAGTAATTTATAGAAGATTATTAAAAATAATAATAAATAGAAAAGAAATAATATTATAATCTATATAAAATAATAGTTAAAATACTAGCAGATCTAATATTAGAATAACTAGCAAAATATGCTTATATAATCCAGAATTAGAATTATAGAAATAAATTACTAAAATCAGTAGCAATTTTAATAAGCTATATACTATAAATTACTAAGCTTGCTAGCAAATATAATAATCTAGTCTAAAAAGCTAGATATATAAAAATATATTTATTACTATTAGATAGATTATAATATATAGCTTTTTAATTATTAATCTAAATATTGGATTATATTCTAATTTAGTAGCCTATATTAAGCAGTAAATACTTATATTCAGAAATTTGATTGCTGTTCTGTATTTAAGAATAGTTTTGGCACTGCTCTTGTTAGCATAAACTCTTTGTGTACTTTAGAATTCTCGGATTGCTGCAGTGCTTATTATATAGCTTTTTATTTTTTAATTTTTGCAATTATAAAAACTTTCTAAGCTTTTTTAAATTAATATTGCTAATATTAAATTATATTATTATATTCGAATATTATAATATATAATATTTAAATTTCTTTTTATAAACCAAATTTCTTTTCTTTTAAATTTATTATATAATAATCGAGATTTTATAAATATAAAAGCTAATTAGAAATATATTAAGCTATTTATTTTATTAATTTTTATAAAAAGTCTATAGCTAGAAATAGCTATAAGTATTTAGATATTATTGCTATTTAAAAAAGAAGCTATATAATATTATAATAGCTAGCAGAAAAAGAATAAATAAATAATAAGCAAATATATTAATTTTCTATTTTAGCTATAAATAAATAAGCTCTATTAATAAAATATAGCTTAAAAGCTATAATTATAAATAGTAAGCAAAGCAGAGTTTTATTTAATAAATTAATTATATAAGCAGCTGATATAATTATTTCTAACTTTTAAATTAAAATATTAGCAGCTTATATAATTATTTCTAACTTTTTAAATTAAAATATTAGCAGCTTATATAATTATTTCTAACTTTTTAAATTAAAATATTAGCAGTTTTAAAAAAGCTATTTATAATAATTTATTTTAAATATATTTTATAAAATTAAATATATATTAATATTATACTTTATCTAATATATAAATTATAAATAAAAAATATAAAATAATAATTAAAATATTAAATTAAAAAAATCTAATATTTAAATAATTAGCAAAATATATATATATAATTTAGAATTAAAATTATAAAAAAATTAATTAGAAAAAATTATAAAAATTATAAGCAATTCTATTAATATAATCTTGAATTATAGCAATTAATATTAATTTCTATAATCTAATTTAAAAAATTAAATATATAAAAATATATTTATTATTATTAGATAAATTATAATATATAGCTTTTTAATTATTAATTTAAATATTAGATTATAATTTAATCTAATAGCTTATATTAGATAATAAATATTTATATTTAGAATTTTAGTTACTATTTTTATATTTAAAAATAATTTTAGTATTGCTTTTATTAGTATAAATTCTTTATATGTTTTAGAATTTTCGAATTACTGCAGTGCTTATTACAATTGAGTAGCACTCAGCTCGCGAGCAAAAATAGCCTCGAGCAGTGTAACAAAAGTGCAAAACGACACCAGCAGGATTCGAACCTGCGCCCCCGAAGGGACTGGCTTATCTGTTAAGTACCTAAGTAATTAGCAGGCCAGCGCCGTAACCACTTGGCTATAGTGCCTCAGATAAGAAAAAACGCAAAGATTAATAATTATATAGTACATTCTGGAAACAATTTGTGAAAAGAAAGCAAATAGGAAAAGAAGCAACCACCACCACCCTGATAGATTCAATTCTATCTCTTTAAGTTCGTTTAAAGGCTCCATATAATCCTCGAGAAGCCCATGTTGGCAGTTCCAATTCTTTGAGACTCATATTACGGAGTCGGCTGCATCCTGCGATAATCATAACAATCACACCCCGAGACGACGATGCGATCAGGTGTTGGACAAAAATACATAAATACTCCAAATAGTAGGAAAGGGTATCAAATAACCGCCCATGTTTTTTTTCCAGATTCGACTCTCTTTTATCCTTCAGACCATATTCAAGGTCTGGCAAAACAACCAAAAAAAAAAAATCATTAGGGTGTGCCTATTTCCTTGGCCGCGAAAAGTTCTTGGACTGCCTGCCAAACAACTTTGCTCCTCTGGCGGCGTCGAGAACATCGACTCTGGTAGAGAAGCGGACCTCGGGGTCTCTGGATAGGTAATATAGGACCAGAGTCGTCACTGTGCTCGGGGCCCATCCGGTGGTAATCATCCGGTACTTGTAAGGAGTCCTGCGTGTCCGCCCTGGATAATACCGTCTCGCTGTCTACACTCTTCTTCTCTGCGATGGCAGACAGCCCCGCGGTCACCTGGAAAGGACTGCTGGTGGCCTCGCGCGGCGGTAGTCTGGTGGAGGACGAGTGCGCGTGAGCCGTGGATGTGGTGAACTTGGACGCCGGCGCCCTTAGGACGTTGGGTAGGGGCTTCATGTTGGCGCTCTGGATAGTGATGCTGTTGGACCGCTTGGGCATCTCGCTCAGTGAGATCTCGCTGGGGTCCGAGAAGTCCTCCAGGTCATACAGCTGCGACGCGCGCGTGCGGGTGGCCGACGTGATGACAAGAGATCTCTCGACGACGATACCACCATCGCAGGCCGAGAGGGCGGCGGATGTGTCCTGCGAGGCGCGGCGGCGACCGAAACAGGAGCAGCATCCTCTTGTTGAGCCCTCGGGCCGTGAATCCCGCCACCGTTTTGGTAATATCAACTCTGCCACCTTTCGTCGCGAGGCCGCCGTGGTGCCGAAAACGACGTAGAGGAAGATTCCCGGTGTGGTGCCTGGCATGAACAAGAACAGAGTCTGGACTGCCCGCCCTACACTTAGATCTGGGGCCGAGGCCTTCGAGTCCTCGATGTTACTCTTCAGTGTCGTGACCTGGAACAGCGTATTTGTGACTTCGAAGACGCTATTACAGTGGCTGTCAGCTCTGACCTTGCTACACTACACAGCTTTTCTCCTGAAGAATTGTGTGTCTCGACAAAAACTCACGCAAGGACGACGAAAGCAATCGTGAAGCGGACCATAAGCCAGCGGTCGTAGAGCCCCTGTTTCCCCCTGTGCTGGCGACCTTGGAGCTTGTCTGAGAGCTGAGGCCTGCCTGTGAGCCGTTGGCCGAGTTGAACCTCTGAGGGCTCCATTGTGTGAACTTCTGTCTGGATCGGACATATCGCAGGGTAACCGCAATCATAAGTGAACTCGAGATGGCCAGGCTGAGCATTACTAAAAAAAAAAAAAAAAAAAAGAGAACTGTCAGCAGCCAGAACACGATTGCCTGCAGTGGGTAATAATAATATGCCATCATATTACTTTAGGATGCGACTCACAGGGTAGATCGGCTATAAGAATGAAGGCCACAAAGTTTTCTTTTAGAGAAGGGATACGCAGACAGAGGATCGTGACCAAGGGCAGCAACCACGAAATGTATTTCCCGGCGAAGTGAACCTTGCGAAAAAGACGACGAATCTTGCGGCGCTCGCCAACCTGATACGTCAACTGACAAAGCTCAACGGCCCTGGATGGCTGTTATTAGACCAGGCGCCAATTATTATCATCATCGAGTTTGAGGGGGTAAGAAACAAGGGGTGCAACACACCAAAACATGACAAGCATCGCTTGCGCATTGTACGAGTAATACTCTGCCGTCCTGTGTTAGCTAGCGACAAGATCTTGCTCCCCTCGTAGATGAGTGTCCAGGACGTACGCAAGTAGTACAGGACCAGATCAACTCCGTAGGACCCGCCTGCTATGGCCAGTTCTGGGTCGTCCCCGGGCAGTCTTTGTTTGATATGAAATTGCTCGGTTACAATGTCGGTGTACCAAGTTATATCTCTGCTCTGTTGGATAATGGAAAAGGTGTTGCTGATGAGCGACGATATGGCGAGGAGGGCCAGGTCTGTATGATAATTGGAAACAGGACTTTAGTCTCGTGTTCGGCGTGCACAGAGGAGAATCAAGATAGACACGGGCATGTATGTAATTTTTTTAAAAAAAATAAAGAAAAATTAAACAAAGAAAAGAGAATCTCTTACATGACCATCCTTCGTGGTGCGACCATGTCAGCCACAGCAACAAGATGCTAGATATCCAGCTCGACGACGCCCAGGTCAGTGAAATCGCCGCTGCGAATTCGGCCCCAGCAGGTAGCTGGTTGATGCCAGGCATCACGGATGCACCGAGCCTGACCTCTGGGCTCGCGACTTGACGACGTTCATGCAAAAAGAGGGAAAAACAGACAAAACACACAAGACACAGACAAGGGCTGGGAGAACGATCTCTCTAGAAGCAACATCGAACCCATTGCCCCATTCTCAGGGGGCTGGGCAAGATTTAAGGGATCTTCAAAGTGCTACCATGCCATGGGTATCAAGCTTTTTTCTTCCATTTTTTTCCCTTTTTCTCCCCCTTGCCTTTCCTTGTCCTCTTTCTCTACCGGTCAAGTCCCTGGGGCATGCCAGTGATCTAGGTTCCGGACGAAGACCAACTTCGGTTGTCCAGGATACCCCATCACCTTCCCCCCTCGCCTCCTCTGCCATACTGCAGTGGCGCGGTGGGAATTTTGTGGGCTGAAACGAGGAGATGGGTAGGTTTCCAGGCATAATCCATTTCCTGAGGCACTATTGTGCGTGTCAAAGCTGCATCAGACCTGCATTGCACACACTACTATGGTACATACTTTTTTCTTCTTTGGTGGACCCCTCCTCAGGCGACCAAGGGCCCAAGGAAGCGAGGAGGGTGTGTGTGTGGGCCAGAGACGGGGACTGGACTGATATGGAACACCATCATATGCTATACCTCATGTATTGCTTGTGTAGTGCTACTGCGGTTGCAACGGAACTTGACTGGACTTGGGATCAACGCCGCCACAGGAAGGTGGCAGTGTAGGGGCAGAGATAATTCTTCCAGCCCTTCTCGTGTTGGTACAAGGCCTTGAAGAGGGCACGCCGCCTCTTGGTCTCTGCAGTAGACCGCCTCCACTTGCCGGCTCTCCCATTCCACACACACACACACACACACACACACACACACACACACCACAGCAACAAGAAAGTCGCTCGCTGTTTTTTCGTCTGATGATAATGGTGGGCCCACAAAGCGATTGAAATCGAGGTGGACTAGACTCGATATCGCCAGAAGGCCCCGTCGGTGTTCCCCACAGCGTGACAAGGCCGGAACTGAGACCGAGCCGTCTTCCAGTTGTTGGTGAACCAGATCGGTTGATCGGCCGATGCTAGTCTCGCTATTTCGTACCCTATTCCTACTTAATGCAATAAACCTGGGAGGAGAACCTGGCCAGGTTGTGCCGGCTCCGAGAGGGCCTCGTCCCCCTCTCTCCCGAAACCTTTTAGCAGGTAGCACGCAGTCAGTCAGTCCCATACTTATTTTATTTATTTCCCCCAAGTCCTGCAAAACGGACCTATCGACGCCGGGTGCTTATCCCCTGACGCTAGTGGTACCAACTCGGGGAAATTTCGAGAACGTGTGACACCGAAGCTCCAGGCAATGCCCTCTTGAGTTTCTGAAACAAGAGGAGGCACAGACTGTAGACACTACATGATAAGGCAGAGAGGGAGGAGGAGGGAAGAGGAGGAGAGAGAGGACTTGAGATGACAGCAACTCCGTCCACACGCAAAGATACTACTTTGGCCGGTGCTGGGTCTCAAAACTAGTTTTTTTCTCTTGGTTTTGTTTTGTTTTCTGCTGTGGTACCAACAGCCAGCCTGCATCCTCCAGAAGGTCGCTAGGAGAATATGTGGATATTACATAGTACTACAGTGGAAAGGATGGGGACTTAGAGGAGGCCAACGTCCGCGGAAAAGCGACCCGAGCCCGTAGCGTGACGACCTGGCTTCACGTGCAGCACGGGCCAGGAACCTCTTTGAGAATGCCTTCAACATTCGAGTCTCGACAGTAATCTCAACATCGACAGGTCAGCCTAGCCCGAATTCAAGATGTTTGGCCGAGCAGAGAGGAGGGAGGTTCTGTGAGAGTGAGTGCCTGAGCCTGCCCACCTGGGAGGGAGAAGGGAGGAGGAGAGGGGCATGAAGATTCCATCTTGCTTAATGACGAGATAGGGAACCGGAAGGGGGGTGGCCTCCATCCCCACTGTTCTCGTGGACATACCGTAGAACCCATGCAGCGATACCCGACATCCGACTTTGTTTAGACGATGGAGCGAAAAAAAAAAAAAAAAAAAAAAACAATGGCGGGTTGGTGGATTATGTACGGACATACATAGTATTACTACGTAGTATTGGGGAGAGGAGTAATATCTGCAAGGCACGAAAAGGCTCATCCATGCCCCTGAGAGATCGTCAGCATCTCGACTTTTCGGAAGGCATGTGGGGGACAAAAGCCATAGACAAACAGGGTGGGTGGATGGAAGGGGCAGTGATGAGAAGCCCCCTCCCCAAGCTTCGTCCCGAAACCGGGGATGTATCCGACGTGGCTGGAAGGAATTTGTGGTCGAGCCCAGAATCAGCTTAGTCCACTGCGCAATCCAGGTACTATATTACATAGTATGAACCATACTCGGGAGTAACTTTTCAGCGAGGGTAGACACGTGGTAGGCAGTCAAGAAGCGAAGAGCAGCGGCGAAGTTTAGTTCGTGCCACACTTGTTCATGCTGTCGAGACCCTGTAATTACTTCTGTTCCCTGTTGGGCACCCGTCAAGTGCCGCACCATCAACCGTCACTGTCATGCACATACTTGCATGAACACGCAATTCTATATTCTCACGTGTCATTGAGAGTGGTGTATGTGTCTTGTCGCTCTCAAGCTGATCCCGTATAAGTTAGTACAACTTTAAGAAAACTTAAAGCAGGGCACATGCCAGTCCCTCAAGAGGCATTCAATCTTTTTTCTTTTTGCAACGGCTCTAGCGGCTTAAGATGGATACTTATCCTGGAGCTCTTGTGCCGACATGCATAGGTCTGAATGTAACCCCTGAGTAGCTACCACCATAGCAGGCTACTATGGCACCTTGCCCGAGGGAGTTGAAGAAGAGAGAGGGGCAAGGGAGGGCGGCAGAGGTTCACCCTGATACCACTTTGTAATCGCGCTTTCAGATTGGTGGTCGACCAGATACAACCTTCAAATCCCCTCAGACTGATTGACCATGTGCATATTCGGGCGCTCTCTAGACGGCTTGCAGTTGGAGATGGAATAACCGACCTTCACTCGTGACAAGGACAGTTTGGCGGAAGGGGAAGGTCAAGAAGAACGAGTGTGGGACCGATAAAAGGTCCCAAACAACCCCAACGCGTCACTACTGCATGTCCATAGTAGGCTGCTGCCGTGCCTTTTTTCCTTGCGTGGGGGTTGGCAAGTACGGACGTACATACCTGTCGCCCCCTGCAAGTGTTCCCACTGAACCGCGCGGGGATATTATCGACCTTCGTCTGATATCCACCCGACATGTCTTTCCAGGCCCTTTTGGACCTCGGGGTCATGTGTAAGTACTATGTCCTTTTCGCCCACTCCCCCGCAGACCTGCAGCTTCTTCTTGTCTGCAGATGCACTGTAATCGAGCTTGCTTTGACCGTTTGCAATTGGCTCCGGGACGCTACTTGTACGTTGCATTATGCACTCTACATCCACCAGAGAGGGTTCACCTGCATACATGGTGACAATAGCGCCTGCACGACGACCGTCCAATCTGCAGTCTCCAGAAAAAACAGGGAATATTGTCTGGCTAGACTCGGATCCGTCCTGTCAAGACTTGGCGGAGGATGACCGCAGGTACGAGCGACAGTAACACCTCGTCATGGGGATCAGAGCAGCTGCATCTTGGGTATGATGATACCGCCACTCGACAAGCGAAGTGCAGGGGACGGGATTTTGATGTGTCCAGACAGTCTAGTCTGCCTCACACTTAAGTACGGGGCACATTAGCGGTCGGGCTTATCATGCAGAGTTCCCAAACCCCCTCATCTGAGGAGTCATGGCTGCTGTGTGATAATGCAGCTCGCGTAGTAAACTCGGTAGTTTTGTACGAGTCTGCGCTGGGACTGTGGGTAGGTATTGTACGGGCAGATAACTACTTTAGCGAGAACATGCCAGGCACAGTCGAGGGAAGATTGCGGTGGCTGGCTCTATGATACGGGCATCCTTCTTTGATTTCGAAGACTATCCTCCTCCAGCATGGGCAGTCGTTACCATCAGTCTTACACACAGTGTGCATAAGACTTCTAAAGGACGGGACGAATCAGCGCTGCAGCAATCGAGCAGGTCATATTACTGTCGGGTTTCAGTCAAGACACACACAAGACACTCGAGAAGAAAGACGTTAGTAGTATCCCACAGTATTGAAGAATAATAAACGGTTGAGTTGAGATGATGATTCCAAATGCAACACACACAAAAACCATGTGTGCCAGAGCTCTCTTGTCAGAAACCTAGTGGGCCAGAGTTAACCCTGCCCATCCAGTCCTCGGTCGATGCATTAGGTATCGCGTGTGAAGCTCCATCCTACTCTGTCCTTTCACCCTAGACAATTTTACGAGAGCTGGCTCTGTGGGAGTGGCAATAGTGGCATCCACTCTGGCAATACTCGGTTGTGCAGAGGGCATCATCGTTCTCTCCAAGGCCGGTGGAACTAGGCAAAGTCGGTCATCAGCCCTTCCCCTGTCTCTGATAATTCATTAGCGAGCGCATATTAGAGTCCAACACGTGTTCTCGCGCATGTTGAGAGAGATTTGAGGTGGAAGTTGGGTATTATTACCTGCCTCCTCAGGTAGTTATAATCAGATACAACCAGAGTCGGCAGATCCGCTCGGAGAACAACGTTGGCTGATGAAGAAGGTGTTTCCATCAGAGCGTCAATTAATCTCAGCAACTATTTCCAAGCTCGCAAACACAATCGAACTCGAACATTGCGTCGGCCAGACAACCTGCAATGATGTGGGCATCATCAACCCTGTGCTGAGTTAATAATTGTTGCCACTGATGGGCCTTACAATGCTTGATGCAAGCAGAGGACTCGTCATTTATTTGAGCATGAAAAGGTTTGAAATATCATTTCCTGTTACTTCATTATCAGATGCATTGGGGACCCAGCTGACTGGATAGTCCAGACTAATATCACTATTACTCCAGGCACTCTGCAAATGAAGCGGTGCTAAAACGGATTTCATGATGAGCAACTCGGCGTGGTTGCGGGATCTCTCACAGCTGACGCCTCTGCTACGACTTTCTTAGTTTATATGCCTACCTCCAGGTATTATGTAAGTATGTTGTTTATGTGGACAGACAACAAGGAGGGTAGATCTCGTCAGCCTCAACCGCGATATGACCGTCGTGTTGACAGCTGGGCAAAAAGATTGCACTACTTGGGACTTGTTACCTAGAACCCGACTGTTTCATGGATAACTTGATCACATGAGAAGTTCAAATGTCGCCTCCTTGATGGTGGGCAAAGTGCGCTGATCAGTGTTTCCAGTGGTCGAGTTCAGCAGCCGAGTTCAATGTGTGGTTTGTGAACAGTTCTTTCGATCACTATCCACAGCGACTACCTAATTAAGGCTGATTTCTTCTGGTCTACCGAGATGATAGTACTATCTATTCATTTTACAAAACCTTAGCAGGCTGAATATGCCGCTGAGGTACAACAATCCAGGTGGCAGTCAGCAAAATGAGGAAACCTTGCCGCCCTCGTTTGTGTCTCAAAGCCCTTGCCCAGCCTTTTTCTTTTTCTTTCTTTTTACATTCCACTCCTGTATTCCTAATAGTCTCATCGAACTTGATGCAGAGCCATCAACTTCGGTAAGGAAAATTCCTTGGGCATCATGCAAGTGCAATCTGAAGCATTAAGGACACCTGGGCAGGCTGTGAGATATGCAATGGACTGCAGCGTCATACACAGCATACGACCACAGCATACGACCCTATCTAACCAAACATCATCCTTAGAAGCATTCGCTTACGGAGCACGTCAGTATTGCAGACAGGCCCATCGGCGTGACATCAGACCTTCCAAGGTTGCGCACTGGTCAAGGAGTAGTGATTTACTCTATGGCCTCTTTCCTCTCTTTCCTAGGGTGCCAAGTTGAAAGAATGAAATGCAAACTGTCAAAAGGACGGCACATTCTTCGTCATCCCTGATACCCTTTCATTATATCATAATATTTTGTTATGCAAGAAATGCACAAGTCTGCGCGTATATCACCCATATACTGTAATCACGTCGCGCTTTGCATAAGTCTGCACTTACTCCTATACCAAACCCATGTTCTCTTCGCCTTGTCTCTCTCCATCACGTCACAAGGACGCTCAGTCCGTTGGACTAACTGCCTTTACATCATCAGCCAGTCTTTCCCCGAAGCACAAATTACAGCGTCTGTCCGACAAGCTGGAATTTCCAATATGCGTTACTGGTTGGAGCGGGTTAATTACTGAGTGATAGCTATAACGGCAACAAAGCTGACGCAGTGGGTGACCAAGAGCGGAGATTCATTGGTGCTCCCACCACTCACAGTACATTAGAGGGTCACATGCATCTACTGGCGACAAATCACCATTCTCGTCAAATTCGCCACGCGCAGCCTGATTGGACTTTGTGTTTCTGGTGTGCCCTATTTTGATGGAATCAACGCCTCTTGCGTCAACAAAGTAGTGATTACATTCTACACAGCGAAGTATTGGCTCTTCATGACCTTCCTCTTCATCTTCTTGGGCTATTGTCGGACAAGGGTTGAGGATGAGGGTGTGTTCAATGGAGTGTGGGTGTGCAGCAATGTTCCAGGACGGTTAGGCTTTCTCATGTTCCCAGGCTCCTCAGGCAGTCTTCGTCCATAGGCCACGTTCAACGACGTCAGTCATATCGGAATTCCCCTCCATCAGTAGCTTTGCGACAGAGACGAGGAAAGACTCCACCCGCCAGTCATCGCAAACAACCCGTCAATCCTCTGTGATACTTCTGTTCTTTCGCCTTTGATGGAGCTTCACGGTGTTATTGCCGATCTAGACAAAGGTCCCTCAGCACGATCTCTCTTCCAATATCGAACGCTTCCAGATGGAAAATGGTCTCGCCTTTTGCACATTCTCCCTGGCCAACCGTCAGACCCGATCATCTGCGACCTGGCCATGTTCAATATCACTGATGCTCCCATTTACGAAGCGCTATCATATGTATGGGGAGATCCTAGCGACTGCAGAGAGATTATTTGTTCGGGCTTTCCCAAGACAGTCACGGCCAGCCTGTTCCGCGCGTTGCAACGCCTGAGAAGCCCTAACTGCACTCGCACAGTCTGGGCTGATGCCATTTGCATCAACCAGGCAAATGATGCAGAGAAACAACACCAAGTCAACCTGATGGGTGCTATTTACAAGGGGCATCAGAAGTGGTCGTCTATCTGGGAGAGGACGACAATGGTATCGCCGACGAGGCGTTCCACGTCTTGTTGGAAGTCAATTCCCTGAGAGCTCGGCTCGATGAGATGCACATTGGCAACAAGTCACTCGAGCCCATGGATTCAAGCGCTATCGCCCCAGGTCAACACACCGTCTTGGACGAGAACGGCAACATTGTCTTGAGCGAGAGAGAGCAGGAATATATCAAGGCTATCTTCGATCTGCCTTGGTTCGGTCGCCTCTGGGTCCAACAAGAGGTAGCGCTAGCACGCAACGCCAAGGCAATATGGGGGAACTCATTGATTCCTTTCTCCCAGATTGCTCTTCTTGTCTGCAGCATCGGCCAGTTCTACAACGTCTTGTGCGATCCTGAGCTACTGGACCAGATCGAGGGTGTACCTAACCATGCCCTCTACAACATCTGGTCGTCGTACTATAGGGAGAACTGGATGAGACAGATCCCCGCGTTCCAGAGGATGGTGACAAAACTGGATCACGGAGGACGCGATGTGGAATTCATCCTCGTGTTGGAAGCCTCGAGAAAATTCAGAGCGAGCAATCCGTTGGATCATGTTTACGCCTTCCTGGCACATCCCACAGCGAATCTGGCATCACCTGGAGAGGAAGAGCACCAAGAACCATTTCTGGATGCCGACTATACAATCACTGCTCTGGAGCTGAATCACAGGACGGCTTCCCGGCTTGCCACTCAATCTTTGAATTTCTTGGTCCAAGTACAGCAACAAGATTCAGATGCTCGCCCGGATGCCATCCCGACTCCGTCCTGGATTCCTCAGTGGCATCAGTCTTGTTCAGACCAGGCGGAGCCCTTTTGGGAGAAATGGGATGCGAGTCTTCGTCACACTAAGAAGGATAAACCCAACGTTCGCATTGTTGGGGACCGTCTTGAGATCGCCTCACTCATCGTAGACACCGTGAGGCTTCGGACTGAGACAGCGAGGCACGCGGATTGCGATGAAGCTCACTGGCACGTCGCCTTGGCCAAGACCATATGGAGCTGGTGGGACTTTGTTAACCCCGTCGAGAACGCCCCGCCTAAAGTCTATGATCGCAAGGCTGTTGCAGCATTCACCTCTGCACTTGTTGCGGCTTGGGAGGGCAGCAAGGTGTCAAATTACAAGGAGCTGTGTCTCAGCTTCTGCAGTCGCTTCGGCCCTGAATATTCCTGGGAAACGCTGCGTCAACAATGCACAGGATGGAGTCCGTCAGTTGAGGCATTATCTCAGTATGCTCGAATTGTGCGCGCCATCACGAATCACCGCTGTTTCTTCAAAACCAGACACGGCCTCTGTGGCCTCGGCCCAGCGTCGACCCAGCCAGGCGATGTTGTCGTCGTCTTATTTGGAGCTGATGTGCCTTTTATTCTCAGATCAGTGGGGATCCGAAACATCGCTGCTATAGACTTGTCGGGCAGTGCTATGTTCAGGACATTATGTACGGGGAAGCTGTTGAGAGACGGAAAAGGGGGACTCGAGTGTCAACCATGAGCAGATTATCCTTGTATGAGGGGTAGGATTGAAGAGAGACACAGTGTAGACATGTTCTCCTGCAAATAAAGCCGGTGGCTCTCAGAACAAGATAATCACCAATCAAGTCTGATCTTATCACGACCACTCGAACCGTGGTGAGCGGAGGCATTCGAGACCTGTAAAAATATCCCTCGAGCGCTGAGCAGAACGATAATGGGTAACGTCCCGATATACTCAGTATAATGCCATCCACAGCAAATGTTCGAGGTCCGAACGATAAGAATAAGCAGTTATGACAGCTGGTATGTAGCAGAAATGCAGTACTTGGCGCCACCTATCCAAGGAGGCAATCCTTGGAATGTATTCATACCTCTCTCTCTGACAGTCCATCAGCCTGGAAATATTCCTTAATCCAGAGTATAAGGAATTACATTGACCGGCAGTTCATTGCTAATCAGATACCCTGCAAGACAAGCATCGAAATGAACCTTGTTCTGCTGCACCTCATAGAAGTCATCGTACTCGGGATTCAGGGCATCCAACAGGCTCTGGACGTTCCCCTCTGGGTGCAGAACGGTCCAAGGGTTGCGACAACTGCTCGCCTTGCAAGTCTTTAGGACGAGCTCCAGAGCATCAAGACGAGGGAGCAGCCGGTCGAGTGTTATCTCGCAGGAGGAGTCGCCTGTACTGCTACTGCTACTATTTGACCCGGTGGCAGACGCAGTAGCTGTGAGGAATGTGGTGAGGTCTGAAGCGTAGGTTGTTGAGGCCGTCAAGAGGGCGGTGCTATTGTAGCATATGCTGACGGTCGTCTCGTTCTGGGGTAGGTAGTAGAGGTTGTCCGTTTCGTATGGATCATTCTGCGTGAAGCTCTTGTTAATACCGAAGTATTGAGATTCCTAGAGAGAGAACCTACTATCAGGTCATATAGCTCATGCTCATTGGTACACCAGACCGAATACAAGTAATGATAACCGTTACCAACGATTCTCATGGCTCTATACGTATGGTCTGTGTATTCAAACTGGTCATATTCGCCCTCTGGAATAATAATACCCCACATCTCGGTGTTGACGAGCTCATCTCCTGTTCGGTTGCGCTCGGCAGCGGCGACGTCCGCCGCGGAGATCATCATTGGACTGCCGTCAAAGTTGTCGGGCAGTGGAGCGCCTGCTAGCTGCAGAAATGTAGGCGCTATGTCGGTGTGCGAGGAGACGAGGTCTGTGGTGGTGTTCTTGGCAACACCAGGGCCTCGCACTATGAGGGGAATGTTGACGTCTTCCTTGTACTGGCATTGCTTACTGGGCTGAAGGCGATGCTGGCCGATATGATAGCCATTGTCTGTCGAGTAAAAGATGTATGTGTTGTCCAAAACTCCCAGGTCCGAGATCTTGTTGATCAAGGCCTCGATCATCTCGTCCACGGACTGCAAGGCCCGCAGCCTGTTTCTGTACCAACTGTCGTTGTAATCGACAACTGTGCTGTTCTGGTGTGTCAAATTCCTGATCCAGGCCACGCCGTTTGGCTTGGTGACCCTGTCAACAATGGGTGAAACAGACGGAGCCAATTCAGAGAGGTCAAACTCACCTGATCAGGGTTGAAGCTCGGAGTTCGTGGAACTATGGCATCCGGGAACATATTCGCATGCCTCACCGCCGGGACGGGGGCGATTGCGTAGATGACTCCTGCACGTAATAGGCTATTCAAAGCTTTCGGTTAGCACTCGCCACAGTTTGCATCACGTTGCTGCAAATGGGGGTGATGAAGACAAATGCACGCTATTAGGCCGTGAGACAAGCTGAAGCTGATCCACAATGAGACACATACTGGAGTTCAACCAATAACCACCAATAATCACATCGCTATGGGGGCCAGTAGGCGCAGCGGTCAGGAAGAACGGCGTGCCGTCATCCTTTGCTGCCCAATCGTCCAAGAACCCCAGAGACTTGTTGGACACCAGGTCGGTCGAGTACTCGCCAGCGTGGTTGACTGGAGGGTCGGTATTCCGTTGAAACGTCGCATTATAGTATTGATATGTGAAAGGGTCTAGCAGGAAGTCTGAGCCTGTCCAGCCCTTGGCGAACGGAGCATCGTAGTTGTTCACGCTTTGTGAGTTCATGAGCTTGCCCTGTGATGTTTGGGCAATATCATCAGTTTCCCTACTCTAAAGATCATCTCTATTCAAGGACAAACACAAGGAAATTTGGGGAGGGGGCGGGTCAGTCACGTACCACATAATATGTACTATAACCAGCATCTTGCAACCAGATCGGGACATATGCATCATTGAAGCCGTTGTCCACAAAGACTGGGTAGCCGCCTAATGGAGGCAATTAGTCAAAGTCGACACTGAAGAGTGACCAAGTCTGTGTGTCTCACCATAGGGCGGGCTTAGGTTTGTGACATTGGTGTTGTGTGCGGCCAAACCAGTCCACATATTGACCCGTGAAGGACAACATAGCGAGACAGTGCAGTAGTGCTGCGTGTACGTTGTACCTTGCTCCACGAGATACTGCTGAAGAAGTGGCATATAAGAAAGGGAGTCCATATGAACATCCTGGTCATCGGTCAGGATGAAGAGGATATTGGGCTTGCCAGTGGTGTTGGCAGTCTGGGCGATGGAATGTTGCAACTGCCCAAAAGCCCAAGCCGTGCTCATCAGCATGGAAATGAGGGACGCTAACCAATACCAAGAGCGAGCTGGCTGCGAGGACATCCCGTCGAAATTGTAATTCATCACGTCTATTGTGGAAGCGCCGCGATTCGAACAGGCGAAACGACAAAATGAATAATTTGGGGACGATTTCGAGGTTGAGCCGATGCTCCAACCCGTGGGCGCTCTGATTAGTAGTCAGACGCTGCAGCGCACAGGCTCTCTGAACGGGTGATAATAATTGAGGGCATACAATACTGGATAATGTGGATGTAGGGCATAAGTCGTGGCCGAGTCTTAGTCCCCCTACTCGGGTATTGCGATGAATTATATACCCAGTGGAATTATACAGTAGGATCATGTTGCCATGGGAGTAATTAATATGCTGGGCTGGAGGGGTAACTTTGTGAGTATGGAGAACACCGTGCAGAGGCCGCATAGCCGAGACAGGCCATACCACATGGGCTCCAACCGATAGGCATCAAACAAAATGATATCATAATACATGCTTTTGCGATACAGTACTACAAGGATCTCATATCGAATCATGGATTGTGATCCAGACCATGAGCTATAGTAACGGCAGAGCACAAATAGTTGCAAACCAACAACACCAGTCTAGGATACAAATAGCATTCAAAATTGTGAATTAATATGAATATATATTACTGTCTCGGAGTATGCTTCGCAAAGTACGGCAGCAGTCGTTCCAAACCTGCCACAGCAATGAGTAATCACGCAATTCTCAAGCCATCTCGATCTGCAGTTTGCACTCCATCTAAATACCTGGATCTTAAATTACCCACAAGCCCCAGGAAACCTACAGGGGCGCACAAGCTGCTCGGCGTGCATAAGCAACGTATCATTCGAGTCACTCATCTGGCATAGTTCGGGCGGGGTAAGAGGAGAATAACAATAAGTAACACGGAGAAATACGCCTCTGATCTTCCGACGGGCTACGCTCAAGATACCGGTAAAAAAAGCTTTTGGTGCATAATACTAATGTTGAAATTGAGACGATCAGATATGTGATGCTTCAGAATAGAGGTTGTATTATATTCCCAGATTCAAAAGTTGAAAGCTATTAATTATACGTTCCCGGTGGCTTACGAACAATGCTAGCAGTCGAGTTCACAGCATAGGTGCTAAGAGCGCGAGCATCGTGGTCATCTCTGATTCTCCAGGGAGAGACGGTATTTCATATAGCCCTGTGTAGGACTTGGGTATGAGCAGCTGCAAATTGCAGTCCCATCCTGAGCAGAGAGTGTGTGTGGCCACCAGTGCCTTCGCACTGGCTGCAGTACATTATCTCCACATTTTCACACATCCACCCTGCATATTAGGTAGCTCGTAGTAATAAACCCTTGGCTACAGTAATTCACCTTGCCTCTGACGGAGCGCTTTAGCACTGGGGACACGATAAATCTGTGTCATAGGCCGTCTTTCCTTCTTTTTCCCGTCTCCTTAAAAGAAACAAAAAGCTATCACCAAGCGCTGATTATTATCATCCTTCTGGGTTGACCGGCTTAGCCTAGTGCAGGACAATTTCATAGACGTTCTGGATCGAGAGACTGCACGAATCTACAAGACAGCGATTGCCAACTCAAGGCTGACATCAAATAATTATGGGACAAAATTCAAAAGTAGCTCTTGGACACTAGATTTCTATCTCAACTTGAGTCGACAGAGCCTTTGCTTATTGCATTTAGTGTTTATTATTTTGTGCGATAGCGCTCGAGTTCTAATTTAATAGCAATCGGTGAATTTGTCTAAATTCTGATAAATGCGGCTTTCTAGTGGTACATCGTATAACACACACTTACGATGCATAAGGTTTCATGGTCTCTTCAGACCATTCCCAAGTAATTCCAGGCCAACCTCATCAACAAGGGCCGCATCGTCCAACTTATCTTTCTTAGCCAGCACCGTGTGGCCCGCATCCATCGTCCTCAGCAAGTCCACCAGCTCTCCGTCCAGAGGCGCCAAATAGACCAGGTAGCCGAGCGCGAGCACCATGCCTCTCAGAGCTTCCGGCGACTGGCATTCCTGCGAGATGGCCTCGAGTAGGGAAGCGGCGAGCTCGATCTGATTGTCTTCTGGTAAAGAATCACCCTCACCTGCTCTGCGTTTATGGCTGTTCGCCAACGCCATATTGAAGAGGAGAGAGGCAGCGGCCACGCGAACGTGACTGTGGCTTTCATCGAGGAAGCTGGAGGACACCAGGCTCGTGACGGCAACTCGTAAGCCTTCGTGAACGAGAATCTGCGGTGGGTAGAGGGGGCTGCTGAACAAGTTGCACGCCATCTGCAGGGTAACGAGACGCAGAGCATATGGGCAGGCCGTCGAGAGACCATTGACATAGGATAACAAAGACGTGATGGTCTCGTGGTCCTTCTCTTCTGCCAAATATCCGCTAAGGCGGACATCAACAAGGCCGCAACGGAGGAGATCGACGACGGTGAACATGAGGTCTAGGGGTAGCGACTTGGCCGAGTCCCGGAGGAACGATGTGAGAGCGGTCATGTCGGGCAGTGTGGCCTCTGCGGCGCCATCTTTGTTGCGAGCCTCGATAAAATGAGTGATGGACACGACAGCTGGATGCTCTGCCGTGGGACCCATCTTTGCCAGAAGTTTTGGTATAGGTGGTACCTTTGTGAAGAGGACATCTTTCGCGTGTGGGTTCTGCAGCGTTGGTAGTCTAAGAGATGCGTGTGGGTGGACTGGGTGCGCCATCTGCACGAGCAGCCGTACGTTGCCTCGCAGCGCTCCTGGATCGGCCCCAGACCACCTGCTCTCCTCCTTTCCTCGCAGAAAAGAGATGAACGTGGGCGTGGCACGGACGGAATACCGACTACCGACGTCGAAGGCCTGGGAGATGTCGACCTTGATCAGGACGCCCTTGTCTCCAACCTCGGCAGCGAGCTCATCATATAATGGATAGACCATCCTGCAGGGGCCGCACGTCGCTGAAGTGAAGAAGATCACAGCACAGGACTTCTCGGCGCTGGCGAGCAGAGAGTCAAGCTCAGACGCGCTGCTGACATGTCGGACCTTGGCCTCCTGATAGTGGTGGTGCGCTCCAGAAGACCCGGTTGCGATATGTCCATTTGCGTTCCCTTGGATGCCCAGGATCCCGCCTTGCTGCCTGCCTGCCTCGATCTGTTGATTCAGGGTCGGCATCAACATCCTCCCGAAGGGCGAGTCGAGCACTGCATCGGGCATGTGGAGGATGTGATCTGGGATGCCCGTCCCCAGCAGAAAAGTGGCAAAGTCGTTTGAGAAATTGTTGCAGTTGTGCTTCCAGAGGTTGTAAGCTTGGACTGTGTAGATCTCCCGGAGCGATTCCAGATACTGCTGGATAACGTCCATCGGCAGCTCGGTCCTGCCCAGAGGAAGTCGTTGCATCGGCTGGCCGAGATGGGAAGAACCAGGCGTGATGGCCACGACATTGCCGTCGTAGACCCACTCAACTCCATCAAGCTCGACGGACGTGTGGTAAATGGCATCAAGTTGGAAGCCTAAGAACTGCATGGACATCTGCCTCGCTAGGCCCCTAGAGAGGTCGTATACGAGCAGGTGAACATCCATTGTCGAGAGCTGAGAAGCTGGACGAGGAATGCGGTCCGATGAGAATGAGATGGGCAGGAACAGAGAGAAAGACAGAAAGAGAGCGCAAGTGTACTTGCCTCGTCACCGCGCCACTGTTGTAACTAAATTAGTTCGGGTGGGAGGAGGAGAGGCAGAGGAAGTCGGGATGCTCTGGGCATGTGTTGATATTTATGGTGGCAGTTGCGGTGCAGCTGGAAGGCAACAGGTGAGACGCGTACGGCGTTCAAGGCTATCTGATGCATCATCCATCATGCATCATCCATCGAACCTCGTCGAACACGCCTCGAGGGGCCTCAACAAAGCCGGCAGGGTCAGGGTTGACAGGAAGGGGGTGTGGCTGAAGTCAGCCGTTACTGGCCAGGCACCCACCCCCTATTGAACACTTGTGGCAGTTACCACAGCAGACTGTATTTCCGATGTACCACAGACCTACAGAGGGGCTACAGAGCGGCTACAGAGGGTGTACACAGTACTGTACCGCCTTCCAGAAGCTGAACTATAGGGGCCCAGGTAGCCAAGTCAGGGTCCATCCATGGGCAATTTTAAGGGAGGCCGTTGGTTGGACGTTGATTAGGCCCCTGCGCCAGGCCAGACTGGAAATTCTGCATGCCGTGCCATGCAATTCAATTCAATCAATCCAATCCAGACACAATCTTGACGTCGATACCTTCTTCCACCCCCTTTTTTCTTCCTTTTTTCCCCCTTTTCTATCTTCTTTCTCTTCCCACGTGCCAAACTCAATATATTCCCCTCCCCCATTCTCTCATGGGACACTGTTTAAGCTTCTCCTGAAACTTCTTCCTGTCTCTCGCTTCGGTTGTTCTGATTTTGCTTATCGCGTTTAATGGGTTTCGTGGCTTGTGCTCGAATCCGCCACCCCATCTGAACGACACGGGACGAGGCACGCCCGGTCCTCTTCTTCCTCGCCCTACTTTCCCTTGAGGAGGGGATCGCCCGCTTATCCATATGCGACGAACCTCCGTCTCCTTGCCGATCAAGCAAGTTGCCCACGATCCTCACGAGAAGCCAGACAGATACGGCCACGAACGCCGACAGGCAGGCATCCTGGAGAAACTCAAGAACGACATGATGTCCCAGGCGCAGAAGACGCGCTGGTTCAAGACCGGGGCAATCCTCTTCATCTTCGTCTTCGCCATCTACTACCTCGCCCCCACCGGCGTCGATGTCTACCGCGGAGGTAAGTTTCGCCCTGGGGACACGTCTCTCTCTCTCTCTCTCTCTCAGACACACACACCGACGCGCGCATACACTGCCCTTTTCTTGACGACTTGAGAGACGTGGGACACCGCAAGAGGAGAGCAGGTCGATGGCTGACGCATATATACACCTCTTTCGCAACCCCACAGGTCCATCCACCGGCGGCCAGGTCCCTTCCGACTCCTCCTACGGCACTGATAGGTGTACACAGTCCTACTCCAAGGACAAGCCCATCGTCCAGTATGTCAACATGATCGACGCAGGGAGCACAGGCTCGCGGATCCACGTCTACAAGTTCAACAACTGCGGCCCCACGCCCGAGCTGGAGAACGAGGTCTTCAAGATGACCAAGAAGATCGACGGCAAGAGCAGCGGGCTGAGCGCATACCCGGATGACCCCCAGGCTGCCGCCGAGAGCCTGGACATCCTAATGGAGGCGGCTCTGGAGACCGTCCCCGACAAGCTCAAGCGCTGCTCCCCGGTCGCCGTCAAGGCCACTGCCGGCCTGCGACTGCTCGGTCCCGAGAAGTCCCAGAAGATCCTCGACGCCGTACGCGCCCATCTCGAGGACAAGTACCCCTTCCCAGTCGTCTCGGCAGAGAACGATGGCGTCGCTATCATGGACGGCTCCGACGAGGGCGTGTACGCCTGGATCACAACCAACTATCTGCTGGGTAACATCGGCGGGCCCGACGAGAGCAACACCGCAGCCGTCTTCGACCTGGGCGGCGGCTCGACGCAGATCGTCTTTCAGCCCAACTTCAAGGGCCTGACCGACGGAGGTCTCCCCCAAGATGGCCGAGGGCGACCACAAGTACGATCTGGACTTTGGCGGCCGTCACTTCACCCTCTACCAGCACTCTCACCTGGGCTATGGTCTGATGAGCGCACGCGATGCCATATTTGCGCAGCTGGTCCACGAGGTGTACGATGCCTACCAGGCCAGCGAGCGATCGTGGCTCTCGAAGCCCATCGTCAACCCGTGCTTCGCCTCTGGCATGTCCAAGGTCGTGTCCGTTAAGCTTGGTGACGACCACCCCCTGGGCGCCTCGCGCGAGTTCAACTTCACCGGCCCGTCCACCGGCGGCGCTCCAGCACAGTGCCGCAGCCTCGCCGAGAAGATCCTGAAGAAGGAAGCCGAGTGCAAGCTTGCGCCGTGCTCGTTCAACGGCGTACACCAGCCTGCCATCGCCAAGACGTTCGCTACCGAAGACATCTACTTCCTCTCGTACTTTTACGACCGCACCCAGCCACTGGGGATGCCCGACTCCTTCACGCTTAGGGAGATGCAGGAGCTTGCGAACAAGGTCTGCGGCGGCGAGAAGGACTGGGACCTCTTCACGAGCGTGGGCGGTGCGCTCGAGGAGCTGCGTGACAGGCCCGAGCACTGCCTGGACCTCAGCTTCATGATTGCGCTTGCCCACACGGGATACGAGATGCCCATAGATCGGGAGGTCAAGATCGCCAAGAAGATCAAGGACAACGAGCTGGGTTGGTGCTTGGGTGCCAGGTGAGTCGCCTCTAATAATCCCATTTCACGCCCCCCCTTCTATGCGAGAGACACTGACAATCGAATACAGCCTGCCTCTGTTGTCACAAACTTCTGGATGGCAGTGCAAGGTCACTGAGATCCATTAGGAGGGAGTTTGTCAGCATTATAAACATACCAACATGGGCTTTTTCTTCTTACGCATGTTTCACTAGACGAGGTTATCTCAGCGGATGGACAAGAGCCCTGAACGGTTTAGGGCTCTTCCCCACACGTATTATAAAAGCTTGTGGCATTTTCATCCGGGCGTTTGGGGTGGGTGAGCAGGAAATCACTTACGCGCATTATGTACGGGTGGACGATATCTAGACGAAACAGGGCATCATAACGATGGTTGGGCGGATGGGTGGAATCAAGGAAGGCCGTGCTCCATACTCAGCTGGGGGCTGTATAGACGCTCTGACCCCTCGCAAGGCGCAAATACGGGAGGAGGGAGGAGGGAGGTTGGCCACTTACTAATCAATGCAAACTGTCTCTCATTTTCGCCAATAATTCAGACTCGACTATTAGTGACGGGTCGTACGCCTTCGTCTTCATGCTTCCTTTGGTCAACTTGATCGTCAGCGATTACTTATTTATTCATCAACTTGGTTAGTTGCTCTAATCCAACAAAGGGGACATGGTCCATGTAAAATATGCAGGATGCTAAGGATTCTACTACAGCACAGGCGCAGAAAGGAAAACAATCGCTCTCAGTCGTGTGTGCCTATTGCCGAGACATCCAGCTGGGAAGGCGGGATGGATCCAAGAGAGTTTCGCCATCACCAAGACCGAATTTTCCGAGGAACAGAGAGTGCCCGAAGCAAAGCATCGAGCTTAAGGGAGTAGAGAGCAGATCACGAAAGACAACATGTAATTTCCAGCTGTGTTACCAGTTCCTAGGCTAGCTGACAGCGAGGGCGTGGTGTGTTCTGCTGGGAGAGGGGACTAATTAATCCGAAAGACCCTCCTCCTATATTGGTAGATTAAGGTTGTCGTGGTCAGCTTCAGCAATTCTGCAAACCTGCGGTCCTATAGGCCAGGTCTGTTAGTAGAAGCCGTAGATACGATAGTAATAACGCAAAAAGCTGCACAAACCTCGTGATTAAAATAGCTGGCAAGATCTAGCCAGGGTAGTGACGGTCCTTGCGCATTATCCGACGATGAGAAGAAGTAAGGGCTCCTCAACATCTACTCTTGTCTTGTTCCCAAGTCTATGGCAAACTGAGGATGGTAAGGAGAGCGTAGATGAATCATTTAGTACGATCGCGCAGGTCGTTAAGATCTCGCCACTTGGACTCGATGGAACGGCGGGTGTGGCGACCGCCCATCATCTGTAATTAGAGAAAGAATATTTCAGCATACTACCTAGGTGACAAAATTATTGAGAGGTCTCAGGGGGTGTAGCGCTCTTACTGTCTCCATCTGGATCCAAGTATAACCCCTGGAGCGCCACCAGAGGATCTGGCGGTTCTCGTCGTCTGTGAAGGCGTTACGGTGGCTGGTCCGACTGGGAGAGCGAGAACGCCTTGTTTGAGGATCTGGGGCTCGAGGGAGGCCGACTTGAGAGGGCATGGTTTGTGCAGGAGTCCGTTGGGACACATTGGGCACATTGATGCCACCGGTGTTCGATTGCTTCTCTTGGACACGAACTGATTTCGTGGAGACGGATTGTATGTTGGCCTCGGGTCGCTCCTCTGGCAGGTCCTGCCACTGAATATAGACAGGGCAATAAGAATTGTTGCATGGGGTGCAGTTGACCCTCATCTGGTGGGCGGTCAAAAATTGGATGCTGTCAGTCAGCTCACCAGGGTGCTGGCGGCTGATCTCACTGTTGCAGCCAGGGCAGATCTGGCGAGGATTGTTTGGAGTTGCCATGCTGGATGGCGATGGAGTGAGGAAATATGGCTTTGGTATAGGCCGAGGAGGGCTGAACCTTGGCTGGTTACCCTGCTCAGGTTTTTGGATAGAGCACAGGAATGCCGAGATATATAGTTGTGGCTTCAGCCCTCCAACTCATGCAGTGAATATCACCCTGACAAACAGACAGCAATTCCGCCCTAATGGCAGCAGGAACAATATTGAAGGAATTCCATTGTGCTATCAAGTATTTTGGGCAGGGAAACTTACTGAATCAGATACAAAGCACATATCAGGCAGTGAAGGTTCAATGAGAATAAGATTTCTGGAAGAATATGCGCAACATAAGTAGTGACTCACAGGTACTGGGTATTGCACACTGCAGGATAGGATGATTCTAGAAAGCTGATAGAAATTGAAAGCAAACTCCTTGAAGGATATTGGTCACAATTATTCAACTAGAAGTCACAAGTGATTATTTAATTTTTACATAAAGACTAGGCAATGTCTATATCTGCTCCATATTAAGCATAAGTACTTAGGTATTTTACAGTCACTAGGCTGCTATGTGCACTCTGATTGTGTCTCTTGCTCTTCTCTCCTCTATACCCAATATAGAATCTATTAACTACACCTTATTTCTTGCCACTACTACAGGAAACCATCAAGATATTGTCTTTTGTTGTTTTCTGGGAGGTGAAAGAGGGAGGGGAGAGGGGGCGGGGACAAGGCACAACAAAATCGAGCGAGTTCATTGTGAAGGCCTTGTGAGACTGCATATAAATTCTGGAAAAGGCACATGGGGATGATATGGCTGTGAAATCCTGTTCAGATCGCATGACTCCACACAGTATTTAGGTGCATTTGGCAGCTGTTCCTTCTTGAAACTTCAAGTAAGTAGGTACAGTGTTGGAGTCCTTGATTGGGACCAAGTAGAGTTTGGCCTGTGGTTTCAAGAAATAGCATAAGAGACAATATCAGCATCCACACATGCAATCCTCGCGGTGAGCTTGTGGCTCATAGGTTCGAGAATGAAAATCCATTCATAGTTGTGATAGCTGCGTCTGAGTGTCCTTTTCGCACTTGACCAATGATGAAGGAGTAGTGTATGGTGTGATGAATCCTATTGATATGCTTTAGGGGCGCCCTTTTTGATCCTCATCGGCTCTCTACCAGCTCATAGCCAATTTTAGGTAAAGGCTGGTGTGTGGTGGAATTATACAGTCCCGACTCTACTTTTGAAGGCGAAAAGATCCACCTTGAACAGCAACAGAGTCCTCCTGAGGCCAACCAATGCTGTCCATTGCATTGAATCCCGATCCTGTCTAACCTAGGCCCCCCTCCCCCTCCCTCCCTTCTTCTTCCCTCCCCATTCATTCTTGAACCATGATCTCCATCAGGTAAATCCCCCCTCCCTTCTATTCTGTTCTTCTCTTCTTCAGCCGTCTCCGTTCCCTGCCTTGTCCCGTCGTCGTCGCTGTTGCTGCTGCCACTACTACTACTCCTCCTTGGCCGCTGTGCTGGCGCCAGCCGCCCCTCCAAATTCCCCCACCAGCGCCGCGGCGACCTTCATGCCCTCTGAGAACCCGCTGACCTGGTTCTTGACCTCGCTGACGGTGACGCTGGGATCATACTTGAAGTACTTGCTTCCCTTGGCCCAGCCCGCCAGGCGGTCAAACAGCCACTCGCCCGACCCGAGGTAGATCGAGAAGACCTTGGCGCCGGTGGGGTTGGCGATGAGCTGCTGGGTCTGGAAGGTCAGGCCTGTGGAGCGGCGGAGGCCTGCGAGGATGGTGGATGTGAGGACGGCGAGGAAGAGAGTGTCGGGGATGAAACCGAAAGCCATCTTGGAGTGTTTTTTTATTCTTTAAAACAAGTAGGGCGTCGTCGAAGCAGGGTGTATGTTATTGATTGTGTTTGTGTGCAAATGTTGCGAGTTTGAAACAAGAAACCCTCCTTGATGACAGGTTGGCGGTGAGATTCTTGGCGAGGGATTGAGGAAGCAGATTGAGTGAACAGAGGCTACACAGAGCAACAAAGTAGTTGGTAATGGCAATTGGTGGTAGTCGTAGATATATATAACCTTTGGAAATCTTAGAAGACACGATTTGCTCTCTGGCTGGGTGGACAAAGCGGAATGAACGAGAGAACCGCCTGACTCTATGGGAAAAATAAGCAGGCGAGAGAGACACGTTGGTCTGCGGAGCGTTTGCGAGGCTGTGTTGTCAGAAAAGTGGAAATATGCTGAATAAGCCTTTTCATATGTTTTCCCCCCAAGTTCATTATTCCGTACGGACGCTCGGACGCTCTTGAGGCTTTTGGTTTGGCGGTTGCCTGTTCGCTTGTTACGGCTTCGTGGACACGTTGCTGGAAGCATCTGCTCTGCAAGCCAGGGCTCGAGCGTAAGGGCGGATCACAGTGTCACCGCCTCCGTCAGCCACAATCGAAAGGTATGATGAGGAGATTTATATGTGTTGAGGGTTTTTGGGGCAAACAAATGTTACATTGTTGTAGTCTTCTAAAGAAATGCAGTGGGTATCTCGGTAATAGCAATGCACAAGCCCGGCTGGTAGGCTCCGTCCCCAAAATATTAACCAGATTGACGTTCCATATTCGTTTTACACTGGCGCGCCTACTGACTGCAGCACATCTTCCACGACGTCTTCCGGGCCCCAGCCGTCGAGGAGCCTCTCCACAGCATTCAGGTCACTCCCCCACTGCATACTCCTCTCACGTCCCGGCTCCACAATCTTGATGCGGTGCAGGTAAACCTTCCTGGCCGCCAGACAGACCAGCGCTGGTGTGACATAGTCCACACCGTGCAGTGGCGCGAGGCTCTTGATGAGCGTCTCGAAGTGACGCGTCGCCTGGGGCGTGATCCCGCCGGCCACGGCGCGGTGCATGCGCAGGAAGGACACAATGTTCATCTGGTACCTGGTGACGTCGATGTCGACAGAGACGTGGTGGGGAGCTGCCGCAGCTGGGTGAGGTCGGCCGTGGAAGACGGGCGGCTTGGGCAGGGTGGCCGTGCTGACAGAGGTCGGGCTGCGGAACAGGCTCCCGCTGGCGCGACTGCGACGCTTGATGACACTTTCCGCGCTCGCTATGCTGGCATCGTCGTCCTTGTCGGCCCCTGCCCCTCCCGCCTTCAGCTCCGAAGAGGCCATCGAAGACCCGTCGTCTCCGTACAGGTGTGCAAAGCCTTCCGCGTCCGGATCAACCCAGTGAGCCACGTAGAAGAAGTCGTTCAGATGTGGTGTGACTCTGGCCTCGCCGCCGCTCTCAGCACCCAGCACGGCCACCAGCATAAACGTTTTGGGTGCAGTCTGGACCGATGTCCTTGTGAAGATGCGATGGGTCCGCAGCAGCTCGAGGGCCTGGATCTGCACGACCTTGGGGGCCCGGTCGAGATTTTTGCCAGCACGACGTTGGCTATCTGAGAGTGTAACGGGTTATTAGAGGTCGGCGAGGTCGGCGAGACCGGTGTCAGAGGAGAGATCTGGGCCTGGTGGTTGGGCGCATGGCTGGCTGGGAAGTAGGAGTCGTGCGCCGAGCGGGCAAGGTACGGAGAGAAGGACCGTGTGGTGGCCGGCGAGGCCGGGTGGGGATGGAGCAGGAGGGAGCTGGCAAAGTCCTCGAGGGTGGTGTGCGGCGTGCACTCGACCACTGCCGACCTGAGGCCAAAGGTGCGCTCAGACACGAGCTGGAGCTCGGCGACAAGCTCGTCGAGGTAGCCAGACGGCGTGCTGACCATGCAGTGCTCGTTGGCGACGAGGGAGAGCAGGCAGGCTAGCTCCACATCGCTGAGGGAGTGCACCTTGGCGAGGACATGATCGTCAGCCATCGGGCTGGAGGTCGTTTCTCTCTTCAGCTGCTGCTACCGATCCATCGAAGCTGGGTTGGTCGGTGGGTGGGTGGTGGTCGTGGTGGTCGATCCTTCAGCCGACCAGGCTTCATGGATGCGAGAGGAGCTCTGCCCAGATCGCAGCTGTAACTGATCGTAGCTGTAGCTGGCTTGAGGTTCGCAGAGGATGAGGGGGCGGTAGGAATGCTTACAGAGAGCAGGCCAAGGTAGCCTTCCTGCAGGTGGCTTCCCAATGTTGTGTGAAACGATATTGATGACGATTTGGAGATTGTGTTGGCACTCACTTGGTTACACTGAGAACGCTGTAGCGGTCAGCTCAGTAGCAGGGGCAACCATCCATCACTAACGCCCAAGGGGCTCCCCCCCCCAATGAAAAACCCCTAAATTTAGCATAAGCCGCTACAGCGCTAGAAGTTGCCCTGCAGTCTGCAGTTTTAGTACCAGAGTGCCTAAATCCTCGGCTGGGGCGCCCTGCAGCAAGTGTCTATGATCCCCTGTCTCCTTGTGCTTATCAGCTATCCCAGCCCACAGAGGCCGCTGCTCACCATGGCACCATAGTACGTTACAGCACGGTACAGGGTGGCCTGGTGGAGCCCAACTACTGTAGCACACAGCATTGAGCAGCTATCCTCTATCTTCCCACCCTTTCCTTCCCAGTGTCTCGGCCCTCCGCAGTGTCCGCACTGCCGCACGCCCCCCGTCATTGTTGCACTGTCTTGTATTTGTGTCTCCGTAACCGCTGTGACCGCGTAGTCAACCTACAACCTTTGAGATAGCGTTCTACACACGACAAAAAGGCGACCAACCTCTCCTTCTTCTCTCTTGATTGCCCACTCTATCTAGTTGAGCATATTCTTCGCTGCGCCTCTTCTGCGATCAGCCTGCAAAGCCCACACGGTTCAGCTGCCGGAACGCGCGCTGGTCACGAGTCAAACGTCATCGACAAGCCTCCTCGAGCCTTTCCACCCCAACATAATCCAATCCGCCCAACATGTCGTCGAGAAAGAAGGTCCTCCTCAAGGTATGGCGCACGGGATGAGCACAGTCCCCCCCCCCCGTGTGGGTAGCGAAAAGACGGAAGAGGGAAACAAAGAGGAAGACAAAACCCAAAACGAAAGAAAAAAAAAGGTCTGACGAGCTCTGTGTGTGTGTGTGTGTGTGTGTGTATAGGTGATCATCCTTGGAGATAGTGGCGTTGGCAAGACCAGCTTGATGAACCAATATGTACGAATCTCCCTCCTCCCTCCTAGATCTACTCTGCGTGCCGGGCCTGTGTCGACGACGGTATGGCGGTGGCACGTTATCAGCCAGTGGTTCTGACAAGATGGCTGCCTCGAATAGGTCAACAAGAAGTTCAGCGCAAGCTACAAGGCAACGATCGGTGCCGATTTCCTTACGAGGGAGGTGCTCGTCGATGACCGACAAGTGACCATGCAGGTGCGAGATCCCCAAAAATCTTCCCACAACATACACAAGTTCGAGCCTGTCAATGGGGCCATTTCAAGATGGGAGATGGATGACTGAGTATGGGTTTTGTGTGTGTGTGCTTGTACAGCTCTGGGACACTGCCGGACAGGAGCGCTTCCAGTCCCTCGGCGTGGCCTTCTACCGCGGTGCCGACTGCTGCGTGCTCGTTTTCGACGTAAACAACTCCAAGTCCTTCGACGCCCTCGACTCGTGGCGCGATGAGTTTCTGATCCAGGCCTCGCCGCGGGACCCCGACTCGTTCCCCTTCGTGGTGCTGGGCAACAAGATCGACGTCGAGGAGAGCAAGCGGGTCATCTCCACCAAGAGGGCCATGACCTTCTGCCAGTCCAAGGGCGGCATCCCCTACTTCGAGACCTCCGCCAAGGAGGCCATCAACGTCGAGCAGGCCTTTGAGGTGATTGCACGGAATGCGCTGCAGCAGGAGGAGAGCGAGGAGTTCAGCGGTGACTTCTCCCAGGACCCCATCAATATCCACCTGGAGAACGATAGGGATGGCTGCTCGTGCTGATTTCTTCAGCCCTGCTGATCGATTGTTGTTATGCTGTGTGGAGGGACAGAGGCGGGCCGCTGGGAAGTTCGGACCGAGCAGCGCGAGTAGGTTCGGCTTCGCGCCTCTGGCTGTTTATACATCATCATCGCGCATAGTATAGGGGAGACCAGTCGTGTTTTGTGGGCTTGGGGCGATGGAATCATAAGTGGCCACTACACTTTCTCTGGAGGAGGAAAAGGCTCTCTGGGAGTGGGACTGGGTTGGCTGTCCAAGGCATACATATCCGGCCCCGGATAGCATGTGGTCGATTAGGAAACATTATTTTCAGGATGGTGACGCGGGTTGTATTGATTTATCAAGTGGTTCTCAGGAGTACAAGGGCTGAAATAACATTCATCAACGACGACCAAAGCTTCATAGCTGGGTGGACCGTTGTCTTGCTTGATCAGTGCATGTCCTCCTCCCTCTCTGGCATTGACAGCAGCCCTTCGCAGCCCATCTCCTCGCATTCCTCCCTTGTGCCCAAGAAGGGATAGTCGGCGTTGCAATCTGTTGATATGTAACATGGTATGGGCCTTTCTGGTACGCGAGATCTTTTCATCATAAATATATACTCAGGATTAATTCACGTTTTTGAAACAGTGAGCCTGGCTGTGACAGTGGGTACTTTTTTCCGCTGTGAACCAATCTGCAATAAAAGCCAAGCAGCAAAGGTCGGTGTGCTGATACTCCTAAGTAAGCGATTCTGAGACCCAAAGCCCGAGGGACCGGACACCGTCCGAGCCGTGACAGCCGCAGCGCATTCTTGGCGTCCATTGCACAATTACACACACACACCCGACAACAGTTTTACCATCCTCTCTGTCCTTTTCTGTTATTGTCTAGGTATTTGATTATATTTCTCTTTTCAGTCGCTAATTTGCTCATTCGACCTTGACTGCGTCTCTCCACCTAGGCAGAGGCCATAAAGAAGCACTGCAGGCAGGATCAAAACACTCGACACCCACGGTCATGCGAAATACGATGGGATGAACCATCTCTCCCCCTTCTCGAGTCCGATGCGAACCACGACGCCATCGCTCTTGACCGACCTGCGCCCACGAACAATCCGACCGATGAGCGCCTCTGCGTAGAGATAGCACGAGGCATCTCTTACCCCCTCCCAAAACAACGCATCCCTCCGCGATGGCGCCCCTCGAGCCCCTAGCGGGGACAGTAGAGATGGCCCCGGCCCATGCTGACCGTGGGCCCCGGCAGCGGTCCATCTCCATCTCGAGCTACAACGCCCAGACGCACCTCTCCTCGTCGGTGGCCTCGCTCCGCAGCGCTGGTGCGGCGTCGTTCTCGCAGACGGGTATACACGCGCTCAAGGCGCGCCTAGGGCTCGGCGGCGTGGCGAGGCGGACGCTGGGCATCGCCCTGCTGCTGCTGACGGTGTTCCTGTGGACGACGTCCAACTTCCTCGCCAGCTACATCTTCTCGGACCACACCTACGACAAGCCTTTCTTCGTCGTGTATATCAATACGAGCGTGTTCGCCATCAGCCTGGTGCCCATGCTCGTGCGCTTCGTCGCACAGCACGGCCTCGAGGGCGTGAGGAGGGAACTGCACGCGCTGGTGCGGGACCACGAGCGCCTGCCCTCCTCCCCCTCCTCCTACCGCTACGGCGGTGGTGGCAGCAGCCGGGCAAGGGGAGGGAGCGCCTCGCTGCTGGGCCGGCCCGCCGTCGCTGCCTCCTTCAAGAACCCTGACGAGGAGGAACAGCACGGCCTGCTACACAGCAGGAGCGGCGCGACGAGGGACGGCTATGACGACGACTACGACGACGACCTGCTACCGGACGACGATGTGGAGGAGAGGGGCGAGGCGGGCTCTCGTAACAGCACGTTCGACATCGACGACACGGGGGAAGAAGAAGAAGAAGAAGGAGACGGCCGGGCCGGCAGGGAGAAGAAGCAGAAGCTCTCGCTGCGGGAGACGGCGGTGCTGAGCCTCGAGTTCTGCATGTTGTGGTTCTGCGCCAACTATTTTGCGTCGGCGTGCCTGGAGTACACCTCGGTGGGGAGCGTGACCATCCTGACGTCGACGAGCAGCGTGTGGACGCTGGTGTTCTGCGCGGTCATGCGGGTGGAGACGTTCTCGGTGCGGAAGCTGGTGGGTGTGCTGGCGAGCCTGGCGGGCGTGGTGCTGATCTCCACGGTGGACCTGAGCGGCATCAGCGACGGCGACAGGGGCAACTTCCCGCACAAGAGCCAGGCCAGCATCGCCATCGGCGACGGCATGGCCTTCTTCAGCGCCATCGTGTACGGGCTCTACGTCACGGTCATGAAGAGGCGGGTGGGCGACGAGGAGAGGGTCAACATGCCGCTGTTCTTTGGGCTGGTCGGCGTGCTGAACCTGCTGCTGCTGTGGCCGGGCTTCTTCCTGCTGCACTGGACGGGCATCGAGCCCTTCGAGTGGCCGCCCACAGGTAAAGTGTGGGGGATCATCGTGGTGAGTGGTCATTATTTTTCCCTTCATCATCCTCCTCCTCTTGGCATTGCTGTTGCTGACTATATGTGAATTCCTGGGGGACAGCTCAACTCGATCTCCTCCTTCATCAGCGACATGTCGTGGGCCTACGCCATGCTGCTCACGACACCGCTCGTCGTCACCGTCGGCCTGTCTCTCACCATCCCCCTATCCCTGATCGGCGAGATGATCCAGTACGCGCAGTACTCGAGCTGGATCTACTGGGTAGGCGCTGGGATCGTGCTCATGTCTTTCTTGTTCATCAACCACGAGAGCGCAGAAGGTCTTGAAAAGGGGGAAGATTAGATGACTTGTGACAATTTCCCCGTGAGCTGAAATCTTTTTTTTTTTCTTTCTTTCTTTTTTCTTTCAATATAGGAACTGAATACTTGGCAGCAGATAAGTTTGAGGAGTCTTGGAAGGCATATCGTCATGTACTTTGCATATACATACATGATGACAAGAAGGGGCAGCGTGATTACTCTCCTGTGCTATTTTCTTATATATATACACATATAATATAAATATGGCATGAGCGTTTGAGCGTAGGCATAGAATGGGAGGCCATCTGGAAGAATTTAAAAGAGTCTTTGTCATCTTGGAGATTAAATGTGCATCTTCGCTAGGTCAGGAGTGTAAGCTATATTGAAGTAAAGACTCCAGACTCTCCCCTGGCCTGCCTGCTCATGTTCATCCTCGGCCTCCCCTTCATGAATCGAAAGGAGAAGACAAGAGAAACAAAACAAATTGCAGAGAACAAATTCCTTTCACCACAGCAGATGAGAGTAATGATAATGATATGTTCGGGTGGACTATGTAGGAACATAAGGCTGGCTTCTTCCGGTCTTAGCTCGCAGGTAAGCAGGAGATAAGCTGCTCGGTCTTTCCACAGCCGAAAACTGGGTCTCCAGGTGATCATTTGCTCATGCATGCAGCAGCTGTTAGTGGGTTCTACCACGTTAATAACACTATGGTAACACTTCTGTAGGGAAGCGAAGCCCAATCATGTACAAAATAGTGGCGATGGTGCTATGGTCGCACAGGCAGGGCCACATGTGGCGCAGCAGTACCGGGGAGGGCCCTGTAGTCTGGATGGGGCCACTGTCCGGACCAGAGCGTCCCCGGGAGGGAGTATCCATAGCATTATGTACTATAATACAGCACTATGCTATTATGCCCATGCCCGTCAGTTCCTGATTATGGCAAAGTTGAGCACGAGGCAATACTATGAGCACCAGGTACTACAGTACTATGGTATGTACTGTACAAATGATCTTCATCGCCACCTGACACATTGTATTGATCTCCGATGCCATACCAGCAACAAGACATGTCCCACTCCCCTCTTTGTGTTGTTTTGCCTCCCTCCTTCCAGGATTTCGATATGCCTCAACTATGTATTTTTCTCTCAACAGAAATATGACGGGTTCATCGAGATGTTGGGAGGGAGATCTCACCGGTCCCTGGGTGCCTGGGCACGCCTGGGGGGGGGTCATGCTGCTGCTAGCGGCCCGAAAGAAAAAAAGGAAAAAAAAGTCACAATAGCGTTGGCTTCTAAAAAGTGTTTCGCTCTCATGCTAGACCCACCGCGGTCTAGCCAGGCCGATGCAGACACAGGAAGGAACATGGTACCATCGTACTCATGTCACTGATCGCTGGTCAACAGGGAAGGGGCAGAATAGGCGCGTTTAGAATCCGATATTCGTTCAATCATCCAGGATCGAGTTCCATTTGCGGTTTACCTCTTCGGGGAACATGACGCGCGAAGTGCCCTGCGACTTCCTCTCGTTGTCTCCTCCTCCTCCTCCTCCCACTGCTGCTTCTCTACTCCCGGCTGCTCTTATGAATCCTCACATTTGTGTTCCATTCATTCTCTCCCTCCCTCTCTCTCTTTCCCTCTCGTCTTGACTGCTCCTCTTTGTCCTTCGAAATCAATAGCCGGATCAAGCCCGTGCTTCTTTATCCGAAGACTTTCGGTGACGAAGCCATTCTCTTTCCACTTCCTCCGGATTCCGTCTTTCAACACCTGTCGTTGATCAAATCTCCGTCTCCTCCCTTCCTAGATTTCCTTCCTTTTTGCATCATGGCCTATTAGAAACAAAATCACGCTGTTGTGTTGAGAACTGCCTGAAATATCATCAACTATCAGTCATTCACACCCCGACTCACCGAACGGACAACTCTGTGGACCCTATACGCCACCCCCAATCAGCTCGTCTTGTTATTTGTGCCCTTTATCATTTTGGAGACGCCTAGAGAAAACCCCCAGGGGGACATCCGTTCTATAACGCCTATCCTGCTGAGAACTTACTCTCCGGACCACGAGGATCGACTAGGACTGTCTAGTCATCACGAGTCCGACGAGGTCATCGCCAGCCGCACGAGACCTGTGAAAGGGTGTCCCTGCCACCCCCCCAAAGAAAATAAGCCTTCGACGCCTTTGTGTCCTTATGAACGGCTCATTATACGTTTCTTGTCTCTCTCTGTCTCTCCCCCTCTAGCGTTCTACAAAAGTACCGCGGCCGCATGACATCCCCGAGACTCTACCAGCTTCAAGCGTAGCACTTGCAGGCTCTCACATCGAGCGGCTTGGGACGAGACACCGACGCACATCATATGGCAGGCGACAGATCCTCGTCCGCTTCGGAAGGGGGACCCGCGGTCCCTGGCACACCAGATCAATGTGGCCATAGCCTCGAGTCATACCAAGATTAACAGGCTCATCCTCGATCGCATGCCCAAGGCTGTGCCTCCTCACACCAGTAACCCCTCGGCCTACATCACCGGCCTCATCCACATCGGTGCCGTCTACATCGCCTTCGAGTCTCTCTGGCAGAGCATCCTGGGCGTCCGCTCGGATATCGCGCCCGTACCTTACGTCTTTCCCTTCAGCACCGACCCGTGCCAGCATGATGAGACCCCTCAGATCACCGAGAGGACCCGCCGGATCCTCCAGGAGTCCTACTGGCCTAACATGGTGCGAGTAGACCGGATCAAGGCAGATATCCGGGCCATGACGGGCTGGCCGGCTCATGTTATCGACGAGCAGATCAGGTCCGCTGGCACTTCGGGTCGGCTGGGAAAGTTCACCCTCCACATCAGAGACTCGGTCATCGCCAGGCCACATCTCCTGCTGGCATACGCCTACTCCCTCTACCTAGCCCTGTTATCTGGTGGCTCCTACATCAGGACCGAACTGCTGTGCTTGAAGCCACAGTTCTGGCACGAAACCCCCACGCCCATCAGACCGCACATGGTCGGGTGTAGGTCTCAGCATGCCTCCTCCGCCTGGCGTGAGCGCCCAGGCACGCTCGAACAAGACGACTCGTCCGTTCAGATGCCGCTCGATTTTCTGGACTTCGATCCCCGCTTGGCGAGAACCCTCGCCAGCAGTGTAAGGAGCTGAAGGCAGAGTTCAAGGCACGATTCTCCCTGGCCGAGCAGCTGCTGGCCGAGCCAGAGAGGCAGGATGTTGTCGAGGAATCCGCAGCTATATTTCATCACCTAGAGGGGGTAGTAGGGCAGCTGGATGCGATATTTGGCACCTCCCAGGAGCACAGCTTTGGTGGGCAGAAGCCCCCTCATCACGCACCAACCTACTCCTCAAAGGCTTCGATCTTAGGCTCCAGGCTGCGAGACAGCATCACCATCGCCAAGGGGAGGCTGTTGGGGACCAGGCGAAATCCGACCGGTAGCCCGAGGCCTTTGTCGGTATCGGCAAATCCAGGCGAATCCAAGGACCCTCAGCCCAAGCTCAAGCTGCACAGCGATGAGTCCAGTCTCGCCCACGATGCCGTCGTCCCCGGCGAGGGCTTTCGGACGATCCGCTACGATACAGACTTGCCACACCCCGACAGGTCGCTCGATACTGGCGATCACGAGAAGTGGAACCCACACGGCTTCGACGGTGCTACCTTTGACCGCGCCAGCGCAGACGTTGAGCGCTGTCCAATGAGCCGCACGCATCCTATGACCAGGGGAGCAACAGCGCCACCACTTCCACCATCACACAAAGAGGGCCCAGACTATGCTCTTTGTGCTGTCATCTCGAAAATTGTTGTGCTCATGGGCGTCGCGATGGTAGTGACAGCGTACCCCTACATGCGACAGTCGGACTGGGCGGTCAGGCCGAATGATTTGTGACTAGAGAATGGGACCTGCATGACTTGCGAGCGCATTTTAAACTGTTGATATTGGACAATGAATAGCATCATGCATATAGACTCAAGCGGGCAGGCATGGTTGGCGTCAACAAGGATCGAGAAAGAACAAGACTCAGGATACCCCCCCCCCCCTTCTCCCATCCCCCCTTTTTTTATATATGATAATGATGGGCTGTCTGGACAGTCTCAAGAGACTCACCTGTAGATTGAGAATAGAAGCATATTTTGCATGACCATGAATAATACTGATGGCGAGCACTTGAGCCTTAACAATTTATACAGGTGATTGATTGTGTTATTGAGCAACCACCCAATGATTTGTTTGCAACTTGTCTGCCTAGTTGGCTTATTTGCTGGCTAAGTTGATGCACTGAGTGAGACAAATCCCTATCTGGGGACCATTGATGCGCCACATTTCATTTTCCAACCTCTTCTCTCCTGTAGTCCTGGGAATCGCTAAAGTATGCAGCAGGATAATGCATGGGGGAAAAAAAAGAGAAGAGAAAGAAATAAAAATGAAATGAGACTGTTCATAAAACCCCGCCCACAGCAGGCCTCCTTCGCTCTTGCTGACTTCCTTCTTTTGTCAGCCTGTGCGAGGCCCAACCAAACCCAAACCCAAAACCAGGCCACACGTTTCTGTGTGTGCTATATCAACCCACACCCTCCCAAATCAGTCGTACTGCTACTCATCCTCATCCCACCCTGCGTCCACTGCAGCCCATCCGCGAGCCCACCTGCGCCCCTCGGTCTCGCCGTTCACCCGCAGGTCCCTCGCTTTGGCGCCGCCGTCGTCCTCCCGCCAGCACCGGATAAGGTAGTCGTCGCTAACGGTAACCAGGCTGCCGCCGCGGGCCCACGCCAGCGCGCCGACTTCCTTGCCGTGGCCGCGAACCAGCGGCGTCCCGTAGCTGATGCCGCCGATGGATCGGATGATGGGCATGTCCTGATCCCGGACCGACGCGCGCAGGTTGCCGTGGGAGGCGACGCTGGACCTGCGGTCCGCGCTGGTCAGCCGCATAGAGGGGCGCCTGCTACGAGATCCAGGGCTCGAGCTAGTGGCGGGAGAGAGGGTCGAGGTCGAGGCCGAGGTGGTGGAGGAGGAGATTGTGGCCTTGGTCGTGGCAGTAGTTGTGAATGTGGCGTCGGGGCCGTTCTGGCTGTTAAGCCTCCCAGCCTCAATAGCGCTTCTGAAATACCTCTCATCCGTGGGGAACAAGATGGGCGTCCCGTCCGCGCTGCCGACGGCCAGCAGCTCGCTCCTGCCGTCCTGGGCAGGCCGCAGGGATGATTTGATATAGAAGCTTGTGGCGTGGAAGTTGTCGTGCCGGAATCCATACAGGGGCCCAGACATCTGCTCGGCTGGGGCATGTTTCGGCTTCCTGGACGAGGCGAAGCTGTTGCCGCCGCCGGCGCTCCCAGAAGAAGGCGGCGGGCCCAGGACCATGTGGGAGGTGGAGTAGGCGTAGACGGTGTTGTCCTTGCAGAGGGCATAGAGCCGACTCGCGTCGCTGGAGAGCGACAGGCTGGAGACGCCAAAGTGGCGCCAGTTGGTGTGGCTGGCCGGGGGCGCCGTGTAGGCCACCGGCACGGGCGCGCGGTGGGAGCGGGAGGTGTGGATGGTGCGGATGTCCCAGAGCTTGATGCTCGCGTCGGCCTCGCAGGCTGACAGGAGCAGGTGCTCACGGCCCGCGGGGAGCCACTGGATGGCCGTGACAGACACGTCGCTGAGGCGGCCGAGCACCTCACCCCTGAAGGCGACGTCTGCGTGGTCCGCCGTGGTGGTCGTGGTCGTGCCCAGCGCGCTGGTGCCCAGGCCAGCAGCGACGGAGCGGGTCTGGTGGCGCGGCATAGCCTCATGTGCGCCGAAGAAGGAGTTGACCGCACAGCCTGAGGTGATCTGCCTCGGCGTGGTGTAACGCAGGCCAGCGTCCCTCTCGAGCGTGATGGAGTCGTAGACGGGGCCGCCGTGACACCGGAGGTCCCAGATCTGGATGCTCCCGTCGCGGGAGGATGTGGCGAGCACATGGCCCTCCCCACGACCGGGCTGGAAGCGGACCTGTTTCAGCGAGGCAGTGTGCTGGCCTAACACTGAGATGGGCGCCTGGGTCATCATGTCGATCACCTTGCCCGTCTGGTCGCCTGACGCGGTGGCGATGCGGGTGTCATCGGGGGAGAAGGCCAGGTCGATGATGGCGTTGTTGTGGGACTGGAAGCACAGGTGGATCCTGTCGAACTTGGTCGAGGGCGAGGTGTCGAGCAGGCGCACACGGCCCTCCTCGTCTCCGATGGCGACCAGGCTGCTGTTGTTGCACGCTGCGGCGCAGAAGGGAATGCACCGCGGGTGTCCGTCGTGGCTGGTGGAGTAGTGAATGTCCTGTGGGCCAGAGTGGAAGGCGGCCGTCTCTGAGCGCCAGTCCGAGGTGGGCGTGGGGAGATATGAGCGCCCTCCGCGTGGCATGCCGCCGAGCTGGCGCTGGAGGAGGTGGGCGGCCATGCCCCGGTGGGTGAGCTGGGTAAGGCGTCGTGGGGGTTCGTGATCATCCTCGCTGTCGTCCTCGTCGTCCTCAACGCCATCGTCGCCGTCATCTGCGTCTGAGTAGTCGCACTCGAAGTCGGATATGTCCTCCGTCTCCTGGCTGCTAGCCGGGAGAGACTGGAGGGGGCTGAGGAGGAGCGCCGACTTGGGCAGCTGGTCCTCTGCACTATCATTATCCCGAGCACAAGGAGACGACTGGAGGAGGCTGCTCGCTGCTGCTCGTGGCGGCGGCCTTAGAGGTGAAGACTCGGGAGGAGTGTGGTGACCTGTCTTGCGTCGCTTGGCCTGCCTGGGCGTCTCAGCCCTGTTCTCGTCGTCGGGAAGCCCGGCGCCCTTGGACCTGCGCAGGGGGCGGCTTGAAGGGAATGGGAGAGTCCTTGACCTGGCGCTGGCGTCCGTTAACAGCTGAGCCGGTAATGGCTCCCAAGGCGCGGGTGGTCTCATCGATGGAGCCCGAGGCGGTTTTGGAGGAGCGGGTATTTCGACGGGCGAAGAAGGCGTTGAACTTCCTTGGTGTTATGGACGGTGCTTTCTTCTGTTTGATGTGACGTCGAGGCGGTGACAGAGGCGTGGTGGTGTTGCCTGGGATTGTGGCATTATGGAGCCTTGGGCTGCAGCGGACTGGTGGTGGTTCTGCTGGAGCATCTTCTCCAGCCATGACCACCTTTTTCTCCCTGTTCCTCCCTTTCTTTCTTTGGCCCCCCTTCTCCTCCCTCTTGCTAAGAAGCCTCACTCGAGCTGGATCGTCCTTTTTGGAATCGTGATGTCGTTGAGGATGCGGTTCTGTACTGTCTAGTAAGGTTGAAAGACGGGACTAGAGGTGGAACAAGAAGACGAGAGGAGGACGTCAGTATTTGTATAGAATTCGCGCTTGTTTTGTGATGGCACGAGACCAAAGTTGAGAGAGGCTGAGAGACGGTGGTGAGGATGGGCCAGTGATTTACGACGCGACCAGAAAGAGAGAGAGAGTGTGTGTATGTTTGTGTGGGAGAGAAGAGAGGGGGGAAATAGAGAGGTCCAATCCAAGGGTACGTGAGGTCACTGAGGAGGGATTTGGGTCTCGTGTGAAGTTAGCAGCCAGGATTCTCGCCAAGATATAAAGAGACGCCTGGTTGGCTGGGGCAGTGGGAGGTGGTCATCGCGACGCGCACAGCACGCCACGGGTTGCAGGAGAGGAACGCGTACCGTGTAAATGGAACTGCAGCGCACCTTCTTCGCCAATCACCGTCACCAGTTCGGCTTGTACCCGCTGAATCTGGCAGGAACCCAACAGGGAGTGGGGGGTAACTTGGTGCTATACATGGTAGGTACTTGTATCGACTCACTGCTCCAGGCACTGTTAGTGTGCTTGAGGTACCTGTGGTAGCCCCACCACCAGGTCTTCACGGTCGAGGCACCCCTGTACTGAGGCTAGGTACAAGACAAGATCACCCCTGCAGTCAGTAAAGCAGAGAGAAAAAAAAGTCTTATCTTATCACACAAAATTTCAGTGTCTTGTGTTAGCCTTCCTTGCTGCATATTCACTTTGATCATCTTCAAGGAAACAAACACAAGTAACAGAGACCGCCACCCGATTACGCTTCTCGACTGCCCCCTTCGAAGCGCAGCGCTTCTTCCGCCCCTCCCCCTCCCTTCCTCCTCTGCTCTCACCATGGCGATCCAGAAGAAACACGGCAAGGGTCGTCTCGACAAGTGGTATAAACTCGCAAAGGAGAAGGGTTACAGGGCTCGTGCCGCCTTCAAGCTCATCCAGCTCAACAAGAAATATGGATTCCTCGAGAAGAGCAAGGTCCTGCTGGATCTCTGCGCGGCGCCAGGAGTACGTCCCTCTCAACCCCTTCAGTATCATCATCGTGTTCTTCTCCCTCCCCCTATGTCTGACAAGAATCGAGTATCTAGTCGTGGTGTCAAGTCGCAGCCGAGGTCATGCCCGTAAACAGCCTCATCGTCGGTGTCGATCTCGCCCCCATAAAGCCGATCCCCAAGGTCATCACCTTCCAGAGCGATATCACCACCGAGCAGTGTCGCGCCACGATCAGGAAACATCTCAAGACCTGGAAGGCTGACACGGTCCTCCACGATGGTGCGCCCAACGTCGGTACCGCGTGGGTCCAGGACTCGTTCAACCAGGCCGAGCTGGCCCTGCAGGCCATGAAGCTGGCCACGGACTTCCTCGTCGAGGGCGGCACCTTTGTCACCAAGGTCTTCCGGTCCAAGGACTACAACTCGCTGCTCTGGGTGTTCAACCAGCTCTTCACAAAGGTCGAGGCCACCAAGCCCCCGTCGTCCCGAAATGTGTCTGCCGAGATCTTCGTCGTCTGCCGCGGCTTCAAGGCGCCCAAGCGCATCGATCCCAAGTTCCTCGACCCCCGCGCCGTGTTCGAGGAGCTTGCCGCCCCGACCCCGAACAACGAGGCCAAGGTGTACAACCCCGAGATCAAGAAGAGGAAGAGGGACGGCTACGAGGAGGGAGACTGGACCCAGTTCAAGGAGATCCCCGCGAGCGAGTTCATCCAGACCACCGACCCCATCGCCATACTGGGGAGCATCAACAAGCTGCACTTTGACCAGGCCAGGAACGGAGATGTGGCCCTCGCCGCCCTCGACAAGCTGCCCGAGACCACCGACGAGATTCGGAGGTGCTGCGAGGACTTGAAGGTTCTGGGCCGCAAGGAGTTCAAGATCCTGCTAAAGTGGCGTCTCAGGGTCCGTGAGATCTTTGGCTTCCCGACAAAGAAGACTGCTGCTGCCGAGCCCGAGGCGGTGGAGGAGACCGCTGCGGTCGAGTCCATGGACGAGGAGATGAGGATCCAGGAGGAGCTGCAGGCCCTCAAGGACAGGGGAGGACTCCAGAAAGAAGAAGGACAGGAGGAAGGAAAATGAGCAGAGGCAGAAGGACATCGTCCGGATGCAGCTCAACATGACCGCACCCATGGACATCGGCATGGAGCAGCAGGGCCCGATGGGCGAGGATGCCATGTTCCAGCTCAAGGCCATCGACAAGGCGGGCGGTACCCTGAACAGGATCGCCAAGGGCAAGATGGTCAAGGTGCAGGACAAGGACGCGAAAAAGGACCAGGCTGTAGATACCGGCTCCGGGGACGAGAGCGATGAGGCAGAGGACAGGCTAGAGCGGGAGCTAGACAACATGTACGATGCGTACAAGGAGAGGAAGTCGGCTACGGATGCAAAGTACCGCGCCAAGAGAGCACGGAAGGAGCACGACGACGACGAGTGGGAGGGCGTCTCTGCAGACGAGGAGGCTGCCAGCGATGACGAGAGCGAGCTTGAGGAAGACAGCGAAGAGGACTCAGACGGCGAGGATGGCCTGTCTCGGAAGTCTCTGCTGACGGACCTGGATAACGACCAGCAGGCTGATCCGTCAGGATTGTCGAAGCGGGCGAGAGCCTTCTTCAACCAGGATGTCTTTCAAGATATTGACGGCCTGCTGGACGAGCCAGAAGACGACGTCAGCGAGGTGGAAGACGATGTTGAGGCTATGGAGGTGGACGAGATTGATGAGATCTCGTCCGAGGACGACCTGCCAAAGGCATCAAAACCAAATGGACGTGCAGCAGCAGCAGCAGTCGACGCATATAGCGATGATGATGAGGAGGAGGAGGAGGAGGAGGAGGAGGAGGAGAACAACCTCAAGTCTGTCAAGGCCTCTAGAACGGACATGGGAGACGAGGACGAGAGCGACTGGGAGGAAGAAGAGAGACGAAAGAAGAAGGACAACAGGCCAGGTGAGAAGAGCACAATTTTTTCCCTCTCTTTTTGGGAAGGGCCTGTTTTACTGACCATTATTGTCACAGAGATCGACATCATCACTGCCGAAGCAATGACCCTCGCCCACGAGCTTGCCACGGGAAAGAAGTCCAGCCACGACCTGATGGACGACGGCTTCAACAAGCACGCTTTCCGAGACCGGGACGGGCTCCCAGAGTGGTTTATGGAGGACGAGTCCAGGCACGACAAGCAGCAGAAGCCCATCACCAAGGCGGCGGCGCAGGCGATCAAGGACAAGATGCGGGCCCTCAACGCGCGGCCCATCAAGAAGGTGCGCGAGGCCAAGGCGCGCAAGAAGCAGCGGGCCGCGGACAGGCTGGAGAAGCTCAAGAAGAAGAGCGACGTGCTGGCGGCCTCGGAGGGCATGACAGAGAGGGAGAAGGCCGACAGCATAGCCAAGCTGCTGTCCAAGGCGAGCAAGAAGACTAAGCGGCCCCCGGTCAAGGTGGTCGTCGCCAGAGGCGCAAACAAGGGCAAGGGAAGGCCGTCTGGTGTCAAGGGGGCGGTACAAGATGGTGGATGCCAGGATGAAGAAGGAGGTTCGGGCGCTGAGGAGGAAGGCCAAGTCGAAGCGGTAGATTAAACAAGTCTTGATATATTGTATTTGGACCTATGATATGCTCCATAGTTCCAACTAAGACTTGGGTATTTCAACCAGATTCATTGATGTAAACAGAGATCAGCTGAGTTTACTCTTTTTTGAATCTAGTACAATATTGAGTTATTTTAGGTACTTGTATGGTGGCTTTAAGTCGAGGTACCAGCCTTGTGTGTGTGTGTGTGTGTGTGTGTGTGTGTACAGAGACACATCATGGCCACCATGCCTCGATACCCTGTCTTTCCCTTCCTTTACCATACCATGCCCTTGTTCTATCCTGTCCTAACCAAATCCCATGCTGAACGAGCAAATTTCAAAAGTATACTACAGATAACAAGGAAGAAAAGCAAAAGGGCTAGGCCCCACAACTCCCCCCATACTTGAGAGGACAGAAGAGGAGAGAACTTATTCAGCCCCTGCCTTCATCTTTACATCCCTCTTTAGAGCAACTCGCCAGTGTCTACCATCCTCTTAAACCTATCATTAGGCTCCTTGAAGCGGTATTTGTCGCCATGGCACACACGGTCGACCTCTTCCCTGACCATGGGATACACGTCTTTCCAGGCGTTCCGGCCCATCCAGCAGTCCAGATGGCCATATCCAGGCACAACCCGCCTGCGATACTCGATGCCGCTGTCATGACGTCCCTCGCCGACGATTCCAGCAGCTCCGCCGCTGGCCTTGGTCCCGAAGGTATCGCAGAGGATCTCATAAGTCCTCTCGGTGGCCTCCGGGCTCAGGACGGCGTTGTCGGCGCCCACGAATAGGAGGAAGGGCACGCCACGCAGCTTCTCGATGTTCGTCTTGGTGGTGAGCCTCTCGAAGAGAGGGCCGTTGGCCATGACGTGGCCGTCGACGCCCATCCTCATGAGGAGGTGGAGCAGGCGCATGTTGACGCCGCCGAAGAAGCGGTCTATCTGGCGGTGTGTGGCCTCGTTGAGGTTGCTGTGGTTCCAGCACCGACCATAGGTGAGGGTGATGCGGTGGCAGCTCGCGCTGTTGCAGATCTCGCGCCTCGCGTCGGGCATGAAGCGCAGGAGCTGGTTGAGCCCCTTCTGGAGCAGGCTGTCGTCGCGCGAGGTGGAGCAGCTGAACCAGTCGCCCGCGAGCATCTTGTACAGCCTATCGAGCGGGATGGGGCCCGCAGTGGCCTTAATCAGGTTCATCGTGTTCCAGATGGGGTTCATGAAGACCTGCGAGCAGGAAATGCCCTTGACCCAGGCGCTGGGGATGGTGCCGTCCAGCAGGCCGCTCGAGAAGGCGACGCTGCCCATGCAGTGGGCGATGCAGTACGTCTTGGGCGGCTGCCACCTGCTCCTGGACAGCTCCTCGTCGCTGAGCTTGTTCTTCTTCTTGTGCTCGTGGCGGTTCAGCTCGCGGATGGTCTTGAGGCATGCCTTCAGGTCGTGCCTCGCGTCGAAGGTGGTCCAGTCGTTCTCGGCGATCATGACGGAGCCGATGCGGTGGACGGTGACGAAGACGCGGTAGCCAGCGCGGGTGAAGTAATTGACTGCGTTGTAGGGGATGGTGGGCAGGGCAAAGATCTGGTGGTCGACGCTGGCGCCTGGGATCATGAAGAGGTCCTGGACTGGGCTGCCGTCCGAGGGAGGGTATGTCGCGTTCCACATGTGCAACTTTGTGCAGACGTTGTCGACGGACCAGACGTCAAAGGACTTGTTGGGGAGGGTGTTGTTGACATAGGAGGAGTACGTGGTTGAGGGGTACTGCAGCGAGGTGAAAGGGGCGAGGAAGAGAGACATGGACTTGCGGGTGAAGAAGGTCATGAAGCTGGCTGCGGACATGGCCTTCTGGAGGAGCGAGCTGCCCGTCGGCGAGAGGGTCATCATCTCGGAGAAAAAGTCGGCCGGCTGGATGTGCATGATGCCCTTTGCGACGACGTGCATCCTGCGCCAGGCCTCGTCGGCGCCGTCGTTGTCCTCGTCCTCCTCGGCGACGCCATCGCCTGGGATGACGGGCATGATGGGGTCGGTCTGCCTCCTCCTGCTGATGGTCACGTACAGAGTGCTCGTGGACCGCCAGAACTGGAACGGGGAGAGGGCGACCGATGAGTCGACCACCTTGTAGCCGTGGAAATGGAGCAGCTCGCCGGTGATACCTGTCATGTCAAAGTCGTAGGTCAGGTTTCGGGTGCCGGGCGCCTTGAGGTCGAGCTTGAAGAGGTTGAACTCCCCCTCTGGACCATAAAGGGCGAGCCCGGGATCGTAGGACACACAAAGGTGCCCGTCAGCATGCCCTTGTGCTGGTCGTTCTGCACGATATTGTTGACGTTGAAGGCCTGGACGCTGAGGAAGAAGCGCGCGCTCTCGCAGAGGCTCTTGGCCGTGCGGTAGCCCAGCTCGTATATCGACCGCCGGTCCTCCTTCATGCCCTCCTCGTCGTGGTGGATGAAGCCCGACATGACCTCGGTGAAGCCAAACCCGCTCGCCTTGATGGCATCGGCGCTGCTGATGACGTGTGCAGCACCATTGACACTGTCTATATCGGCGCGCTCGAGAGCCATCTCCTGGGCCGCTGACGCCGCTGACGCCGCAGTCATCGACGATGACGTCCTCTTGTGGTTGCTGCTGCTGCTGCTGCTGCTGCTCCTCATGCCCCTCGTCCTCGTCCTCTTCTTCCTCTGCTGGGGCTCGCCAAAGAGGTCCAGGATGTCGTTCTGATCGCGCTCGATCTCTAGCCCCTGCTTGTGGCAGTACGCCTCAACGGACCTCTCTGCGAGCGCGGTTATGGTGGCAAAGGGGTTGGCGCCGAGTGCAGCAGGAATGACGGCTGCATCCATGACGATGAGCCCCTCGTGGACGGCCTTGTTGTCGCTACCCCCTTCATTGGTAAAGACCTCGCCGACGTGGTTGACGACGCCAGTGGCCGCAGTGCCGTCGCGGGCCATAGAGGCACCGCCGATTGGGTGGACGGTGACTTCTTGTTCGCCCATCAGGGCGAAGAAGGGATTCTGGACAAGAGTGCCTCCGACGGCCTTGGTCGCATTGGCCAGGACAGCATTGAGCTCCTTGACGTGGTCGCTCCGTCCCACGCCCAGAAATTCAAGGACTGGTTTGCCGTCCTTGAGGCTGAGCACCGCCTGGTTGCCTAGGTTATTGTTAGCTATACTTCTACTGTGAAAGCGAGTGGGAAAAGAGAGAAGACACTCACTGTCATGCGACATGATAAGGTAGACTTGAGTCCTCTCGATGGCCCCGTTTTTGAAATAAGGACCCAGCATGCGGCTGCCCCATCTGGCCAGCGAGGCCTGGGCCTTGGCCGCGATGCTCTCATCCGACGACTTGCTGCCAGGCATCATGTCCAGCATGGCCTGGAAAAAGGGGGCCAATGCCTTGGGCACGGTACCCTCTTCGATCACATAGCCGTCTAGAGGGTTGGCATGACCCTCTCGGTTGTCGATGATGCCAGTGATACAAGGGCCTATAGGGTTATATGGAGAAGGGAATGGCCTCCCGATGCTGTTGACAGCGTGGTCTGTGTTGTATCCGAAAGCCAGCATATCTCCGTTGCCAGACATGTTCAGACCAACCTGGTCGCTCATGTGCAGACCCAGCTCTTTACTGCGGAGCAGGATCTCGGTGGTCCCAATGGCGCCAGCACCCAGAAAGACAGCCTCCTTGGCGTGCACCCACATGAGGTCGCCGTGCAGGTTGGCCTTGAAGTGGCCTCGGTTACGGCCGTGCCAGGCAAAGTAGACATTGTACCCGCCACGGTTAGGGTTTTTGCACTTCTCAATGTACCGCACCTCGCACTCGCAGAACATCTCGGCGCCCCAGTTCCAGGCGTCGGCGAGATAGGTGACGAGGGTGGTGGTCTTGGAGCCGTCGTTGACGCCCGTGGGGTCCTGGCCTGTGAGGGCCGAGGGCAGCATCTCGACGCCGCAGCTGTTGGGCCCGTTGCGGAAACGGGTCGTCTGGTGGACGCGGCTGAACTTCTCGTGCATGCTGAGGGCCTCAGCCTGTTTCTCCAGGAGGTCGAGCTTGGGCAGCTTGGGCCAGTCGGCCGGGTACTGCTGCGGGTCGAGGACCTCTTTTGCTTTTTCATAGTCTATGATGAAAGTTTACTGTAGTTAGTAATAAGGAGGGGGAAAATATATATATAAAAAAGGGGGGGCGGAATGGGGTATTTAACTCACATCTGTCGAGACAGGCAGGGTTATTCCGGATCTCCTCGGGCCACGCCTTCATGCTGAGGGAATCGTGGTTGGCCTCGAGGAAGACATTGGCATTGATCAAGCTGGTGCCGCCCAGACCTATCATATGATAATAATATAAGATTAGCAATCTGTTGGCACCGCTTGCGAGAGAGAGGAAACGAAAGAAAAAGAAAAGAAAAAGAGGGACAAGAGACTCACCATTTCCAACGACTGCGTTCTGGCCTTTGCCAAAGATCAGGTGGTACATGCCCGTAGGATCACCACCGTCGACGGCGATGCCATCACAGTACGAGCTCGGCTGGAAGGTGCCGCTCCAGTGCAGCTCGTCGAGGGCGCTCTTGGAGCCGCTGGGGTACTCGCCAGGCCACTTCTCCTTGCCCCTCTCCAGCACGCAGACTCTCTGGCCGGCCCTAGCCATCCGGCTGGCCGCCACGCCGCCTCCGTACCCGCTGCCGATGACTACGCAGTCATAGCTGCCGCGCAGGAGCTCGACGGGCCTCGAGATGCGAGGGAAGACCCCTCCCTCGGCGCGGTCCTCCTCGTCGGCGTACGACCTCACGCGGGCGTACGTCTTGGACCGTGGGCCGCCGGTGCTGCCCTCGTGGGGCCCCCGGGACGGGCACCTCGTGGGTCGCATGCCTAGCCGCGGCGCGGTCCTGGTCCTCGGTGCCGAGGTCTGTGAGGAGAGAGGGGGACGTCGGCCAGGTGACTGCCCTCGGGGATGCTGCTGCTGCTGCGTGATCCTGGTGGAGAGACTGGGAGTGGGAGTGGGAGTGTTGGGCGAAGGAGACACGGGCTGGCGAGGTCGGTCTGCTGTTGTTGGTGCTGCCGCCGTCTGTGCTGGTGCCGTTGACATAGTGGCCGTCAATGGGGCCTACAGGCCCACCGTTCATCAGGTCTGTGCTGTTGGCCTGGTGGAACGACACGCTGGACGGCGCCGGATCTTCTCCTGCCATGATAATGATTGTCTCGAGGGGATCTGCACGGCAAAGTAAAGGCTGGTTGTATCTGTGTCTTTTTCACAAGGAAGATGACGAGGACATAAGGATGTGTATAGTGTATATCTAAATATATAGATATATTTATATGAGAAGGAGGGAGAGGAGGACTGGGGGCAGTGATGATGATGATGATGATCTAAGACGAGGGTGGCCTCTATAATATATATATATATATATATATGTATTTTAAGAGAAGAGTGCGAGGTCACAACGAAGTGATCACAGAAGAGGAGGAAGACGAAGGAAGCAAAAGATCAGAGGGTATCGTAAACGCGGTTGAGAGAAGAAATCAGAAGAGAGACAGCATGGAGGAGGAGGAAGGGGAAGGGGAAGGGGGATGTATAAGTATTTCTATGTGAGGTTTCTCTTTACCTGACAAAAGACTCTCGGCGGGCACCGCTGACCTGAGCCTGCGGCCGCCCTCGGTCTCCTCCTCCGTATCTCTCTGATGGAGAAAGAGGATGGTCCAAAGTGGTAGGCATCTTCCATTCTCGTCGAACAAGGAGGAGGGGTGGTTGCATCGAGAATGAGAAACTTTTAGTTCCTGTGGGGCTTCTTTGGAGCTCCAAAAAGGGCACACACACACACACACACACACACACACACTCCACGCGCGCTCCGCAGCGCATGCAGGTACGCTCAGATGGGGCGGGCGATGCGGGTGACGAGACGATGGGCAAGAGGAGAGAAAGGATGTGTGATTGGTTAGCCTCGTGGATGGAGGAGAAGAGAAGGGGGGGGGGAAAGGGAAAAAAAAAAAAAAAAAGAGGGCGACAGGGATACCACGACGACACTAGGTCAGGCAACCAACTCTAAAAGGATGCAACTAAGATGGAGAAGATGGGAAAGAGCGACAGACAGAGATAGACAAGACACACACACACACACGGTAGGAGCGACGGCGATGGACGAGAGACGAGAGACGTCGTCCGCACCTGCTGCTGCAAGTACCCACCAGCCCTTGCAGCGCGCGCAGGTCGAGATCGGCCGGGAGTCAAAGCCCCCTCCCACCCAAAGAAAAAACACACAGAGAAGATGCAGTAGTAAGTAATCACCAGGGGGTTCCAACAGCGGCACATCCGTGGGCCCTGTACATTAGCAGCATTAGTTGATGGCTTCTGGTTCAACAGGAAACGAACTCATCCCAACCAGCCCGGCCATTCAGCCAACCAGGAAGCAGAGCAAGCAGCACACACTCTCTCTCTCTCTTTCCAGGCGCCCCCCTCTTTTACAGGTCCCCGCCAGCTGAGTCGGCGCAGTCGGAATGAAAAAACACCCCTGGTCGGGAATCCGCTTGCTAGTCGTTCAGCAATGGTTCGGTATTCCCAGCTGCTGCTACTCGGTGCAGATCGCGAGAGCAGAATTCAACCAACTGGCCCTTACTCACATAGGGCAGACAGCGACAGGGCAGGTTGCAGGGTTAAAAATACTCGTCGGGCGTGAGAAAATAGCTGGGGTCAGCACCCGCCAAGGGTGAGCCTATTGGTCAGTATACTACTAGACAGGTCAGCCGCTCCTCTTGGGGGTTTGGGTGGGAGGGGGTCTCGGTCGGGAGGTGGAGGAGGATCGGCTGCATTCGGATGCTGATACTACCAACGTACCAGGTCCAGGCGAGATGAGCAAGAGGGCATTGTTCCGCCATCGAGGACAGGACAGTACGGGATAGGATAGGCCTATCTCTCGTCACATTACCCTCCCTCAACTTTTTGGAGAGAGTCCAACACGGTATACTTGATACGAGAAAGAACGAGCAGGCTGGGGAGGGGGAGGGTCGGAAAAGACGGCCAACCAGTTGACGACGATCCTTGGAAAGTGACGACTACTCGGGGACGCCACAGCGCAAGAAGCCGTCCACCAAGGGAGAAAGGGGTCCTCGATTGTGTCTCTCTGATGTGGTGTGTGTGTGTGTGAAACTTAAGGTTTATCGTGGCGTGCTGGTACTACTACAGGTAAAAACGTTATTATACTTACGACGACGGTGAGGAGGAGGGGAGCAGAAAAAGACACACTATCACTTGGATCTACCTTTACCTAGTATATGAAAGTACCCATTGGACGAAAAAAGAGAGACTGGGTTGAGGTACTATAGTGAGACCCCAAGGGAGGAGGACGACGAATGGCCGGAGGAGACTGCCCAAGACAGGCATTGATTCGTAACTATTTGGGTAGCACAGTAGTGACTAAGGGATGGATGACATTATCATTTTCCTTATCTTCCTGTCCATCTCCCTTACTTTCTTTCTTGTGTATCATGTCTGTGTGTTGCCAATCCGGAGGCAAAGAAAAGGAAGAAAAAGATACCATAGTAACCAGACACGCCAGGTATACTTGGGCCACCACTCTTGCTGATACTAAGCACTTAGGTCCCACACTCTCCTCAGCACTGGGCCCTGCTGAAGAAAGCCAGTATTAGTGACTGGAAGACCCACTGATCCAATAATCCCACGTGCATAGAACCAGATTTGGGTGGATCCCGTATGCGGGTCCCTCTCTGTACGGCCATCACGCTCTCTCTCCACTTACGATCGGGCACTAGAGAAATCCCAAGAAAAACAAAAATCCAGGGTTCCGAAGGGCTCTCAAGCTTCATCAATTATACCCCATTGTGCCCAGCGGGGCTTAGACGTTACCGAGACGGGAGGAAGGAAGAGCACATGATTGGCAATTGCTGCCTTATCCGTCTTCTCACTCCTCCTCGGTGTGTGATGATGAGAATATGATGAAAATAATGTGATCATCGTCATAACCTGAGGCTGTCGATCCCCCTCCCCCCGTGCCCGAGTACGGTACATTATCGTCGGACTTACAGGCTCCGCCCACGAAGCCCTTCCTTCAAAAGTGCCGAGGCCCTCCTGATGAGGTGAGATGCCAATGGTGGCGTTCAGGTACGAGGTCTAGCCCCCAGTCTTGTCTGTAAATGTAATAGGGTTCAGAGCAGAGGGAATAAACGAAGAAAAAGGGAAAATGAAAAAGCCACAGGCGTCCACAGATGTGTCTTTCTCGCTGGGGTTTTTTTCCTACCCCCTCTCTTTTTAGTTTCGGCTCTGCATTCGCGTGGACGAACTACTTCTGCAGATGGGAGGAGACCAAGCGTCAAGGATATGTACGGTATGACATTTGCTCGGGCGGAGAATTCGAAAAGAAAAGAAAAAAACTTTACAATAGATAGTAGATAGATTGGCATGTCGTGAACACGGGGTCTTATCGATGGGGTTGGTCCCCAGAGACGGCGCAGGAGAAGGAATCCGAGTGGTCGAAAACAGGCGAATGCAACGCTGCAGTGAACAAAAGACAAGGCCCTGTGTACTATGTAAGCTGTGTAAGTAGATGGAAGGATGGATGGATGTCTCGGCAAGATCTCTGACTGCATCTCTCGTCGCCCAAACCAACCAAGACACGCATGCAACACCCATCCACTACGATATCCACCCACCCACCACAATGCTTATGAGATCACAGTAACGTAGCCTGAGGCTGAATAATGATGAACCAAGATGATGGATGCATCATAATCGTAATCATCATCATCATCATCATCATCATTATTATCCTCACCGACAGAAAGAAAGAGACAGAGAGAGAGAAAAAAAAAAAAAAAAGGAAAAAAAAGGAGGACGGGGGCTTTCTTTCTGCCTGGGGCGGGCTATCAGACCTAATCGAACAGACTTGTCCCCTGCGCTCAGCTCGCCCCAAGATCGACCCCTCGACAGACCGGAGGTAGTGGGGGTTGGTGCGGATGTGATGGTCCTCCCAAGGCCCTCTTTTTCCTTGCTCCACCCGCCCTCCCTCAAATCGGTAGACTGTGACGAGAACGAAAAAGAAATCAAAGATTAAAACTCTCACAGCCATAACGCTAGAGGTGACTGGCTGGCGTGTGATATGCAAGCACCCACTACGGGCTTGCAACACTGCAGACGCACAGACAGGCACGAGGGGAAATCCAATCCTGCCGCTGACGCACACAGCCGAGGTAGGCAAGCGGCCGCCCGTCCCGCAAGGGAGGAGAGGTTGCTTCGAGTCGTCGTGATTAGCGCCGCTCATAGGATTGATGCCTCGAATGGCTGACATCGTGTGGGACGAATGAGGGTGCCCTGATGCCCCGTGTCTGTTCATTGTCCACAGCCTACTGCAGGACTTGACACAAAGTTGGGGTCGGAAAAAAAAAAGATGTCCGATGTTGGTGCTGATGCTGATGATGCCATTCTGTAGCGGCACAATACTTACTTCCTGTAAGGCTGAATATGCACGAAAGGAAGAAGAAGAGGCCTCGCCTCTCCTGTCGCATCGTGTGCCCTCCCCCAACCCATCTTCTCTTACTCCTCCTTCAGGGCTTCTTTTCAGCAGTCTCCAGCGTGTGGATCTATAGTAGGTAGGTTCTGGGTCCAGATCTGCAATGGTGTCTCACCCACCTCCACCTCGTCGGTCAAAATTCACATCACATGCCCTCGTACGCCCCAGAACCGAAAAGGGAGAGAAAAAAACAAGATGAGAAACATGTTCGATCACGACAAAGAAATGCTGTGAAACAAGACATGGGGGAACGGGGTAATAACTAAACTGTGACATGTCGGACGGGAAAGGAGAAAAGGAAAGGGAAGGGGAAAAAAAAAGAAGAGTTCCGTCAGGTCGCACGACCTCGCCTGACGTTCAAGTAAGATCGCGCAACCAACCTAACTTTGATTGATACTATGAATATCTATCAATCTATATACTACGTGTATACTCTAGACACGTGTTACAGAAGCAACCACTGCCGCATGTCTTCCGAAGTTAAGTTGCACAGGCTGTGACCGTGCATCATTATCATGTCATGCCATCTCCAAGTACTACTTACGAAGTATTACAACTCAAGTCCACAACCATCCCTATCGGAGGATAAGTATGTACAGTCTGTATAAGCCCTGTCTGTGCTACACATCTTTCTAGATCAACTTCCGAAGGCGCAGCAGGGGCTTCTTTAGCTTCCCATCTCCCATCGTGGTTTGTTTTTAATTTATTTCATGTTCGTGGTAACACTTGCTCGCCTACTGCTGCATCCGAGTCGCCGTCCTCTGGCCAGGGGGTCATTCTAGATGCGATGGGTGACCGAGAGTTGCAAGCCATCGCCCTCAGAGTTCAGTCAAGTGATACGAAAAGAGATACTTATGACAACTTGAATTGCACCACTTTAAGTAACCATAATGATAGATTTCGTGTCTCAAGCCCGTTTTTTCCCCTCGCAGGCGTCGATTCCAGCAGGCTGCAGACAGAGCAGATCAGACATGGGATTGCTGCAGGGCCGACTTCACGGTTTGGTCAGTTTAGTACTCTACCTGTAAGGCCTACAGCAGATACTTTGCATCCATATATTGCATCAAGACTATTGTCAATCTGTAGAATGAAATCAACCCTGTGTCAAAGGAGTCTCTTTGTCCACAGTAATTTTTACATTTTAATAAAAGGTTGAGGTTGAACAAATCGAACCAACACATGGTATGATTACCTCGGTACTTGATTGTATAGCCACTGTAGTATCTGCCACTGAAGATCAGTAAGTCGAAGTACGTAGCCAGTGAACGTTCACAGCGCATCGGCCCTCGACGTCAACAACCCCACCAACCTGCGACACCACCTTTAAAGTGCCTGCGCGCCATCATCCGATGATAATACCTTATTCTCGACTGCAATCACATGCGCTCAAGAACCACTGCGCATACCACAAAGCTATTCATCATATAAGTATATTATAGCATTTCCTTTGTCCTCTCGGACGAGCAGTGAATTAATTAGTTCAGAGATGACAACCTTCAAGGAACCCCTCGTCGTCCTCGAACGACTCGAGACCCCCGCCTCGCCCTCCAAGAAGTCCACCGTCATCTTCCTCCACGGCTTCGGGGATGATGGTCACGGCACAGGCTACGGGCTCGCCCAGCAGTTCCAAATGTATCAGAAACTCCCTTACACGAGATGGGTTTTCCCCGAGGCACACGTCGACCCGACCGTCAGCCAGCGCTGCTGGTACAGGCCGCATGACCTCAAGCAAGAGGTGCCAGAGGAAGAGTACGAGGATGATGAAGAGGGTATATTGCGGACTGTCCAGTACATCGACTCCCTGGTCGCCAAGGAGGTAGGGGACGGCGTCGAGATGGGCAAGATCGTGGTCGGGGGCTTCAGTCAGGGCTGTGCGGTCTCGACGATCTGGGGTCTCAAGGGGCAGTTCAGAGACAAGGTGGCTGGTGTATATGGACTGAGCGGATATTTCCCCAGGGTCAAGGCTGTTTCTGCTGTGCTGCCTGATGGCATTAATGTCGAGGGGGCCGATAGCGACACTGGTGAGACATTGTACGCACCGTGGTGGTTTTTCGCCCACGGCATGGCAGACAACATGATACCTATCGGGTTGTTTGGGCAAGGGCAAAAGAGGCTACAGCAGTATATCTCCCGCGAAAAGGTCGAGGGACATGTGTATGAGGACCTCGGCCACGATGTGGGCCGAGGAGAGCTGCGAGATCTCTGGCTGTGGCTGAAGAAGGTTCTGCAAGAGGAAGACGGCATATGAGTCCATGGTGCTTGCAGTGCCTGCCAGACAGAAGAGAGAACCAAGTGACTTTCAGGAAACAATTTATAAGTAAGATTCTTATTTGAATATCCTGCTCTCCTGAATTGTCTCCTTCCAATTTGGCAGATTGTTTATAATCAAGAGACGTACAATAAGGACCAAGTAGAGCCCACAATGCATCATGGAGCCCTAGCTACTGAAGTCTATAGCTATGATCGCCTCAAGACCAACCGACCAAGCCCGTAACCAGCTGATCCGCAGCAACAAGTTTGTCCCTCCTCGCCTTCAGCTCATCAACATCCCAGTTGGCCCAGAGGAGCTTCCCTTTCAAGAACTCGCCTTCAGGGCTGGACAGCCACACTAGGAAATGCGCTGGCAGGTCGGCTGAAAAAAGTAAAAGTTGCAATGTTAGCTCCACAGAAAAGCAAGAAGGATAAGAAGAAGAAGAAGAAGAAGAAGAAGAAGAAGAAGAAGAAGAAGAAGAAGAAGAAGAAGAAGAAGAAGAAGAAGAAGAAGAAGAAGAAGAAGAAGAAGAAGAAGAAGAAGAAGAAACCACATCCATCAGAACAAGAGATAGTCAACTAGTTATAAGGATCAGACATAACTTACCTTCATCGATGGTCAGGATTCCGGCGTCGCAGAGAGGCTCAAGCCCAGACTTGGTAAACATGTCGGACCTGACGCCTCCCGGGCACACATTGAGGAACCTGAAGCCCTGGTTCTCTGCCTGGAGCGCCTCCACCACCCGCGCTGCACCGAGTTTGGCCCCGGCGTACCCTGAGAAGGCACCCATGGCCGGAATAATGTGGGCGCCTGACGCTGCCACATTCACAAAGACGCCGCCTGGCCTGGCGAGGGCGAGGAACAGGCGGGCCTGCAGGTAGATGCCCTTCACGTTGACCTCGAAAGCCTGCCACCAGTCGGCTGTGGACGCCACGTCGACGCCGGTGTCTCCTGAGAGCGCAGACACGGGTGCGACATGGTGCAGGTAGCCCGCGTTGGCGATGAGCACGTCGATACCTGCAGGGGCCAGCTTCTTCACCTCTGCAGAGGCTCGGGCCATGTCCTCGACCGAAGACACACTCCCGACAATGGTCGAGCACTTGGTGGAGGGGAACTCGGCCTTGGTGGTTGCTGCTGAAGCTGCCAGGCTCGAGGCGGTGCGGCCCATGACGATGATATGCGCCGCACCGGCCTGCGCGAATGCCTTGACTATATCGGTGCCGATTCCTCGTCCTCCGCCGCTGACGAAGATGGTTTTGCCTGTGGCTGATAACTCTGGGCGGGTGGGCGAGATGGCAGGATAGCTGCGGTGATGGAAAGGGGTGGTGAAATCAAGATGGAATGCCGAAGACATGGTTGTCGTTATCAAGATGGAGCGGATGGTGAGGATGGATGTTCTCCGTAGGCGATTGATGTTGTTGTATTTATCTCTTTGAAGATACCTTTGAAGATATGAGAAGAAGCAGTGTTGGATGGTGTTGCGTCGCGGCAGCCGAGACCTATGAACACTGAGTTAATATCAAGTGTAAAGAAAGAGAGGGAGGGACAGAGAGAGAGCTTATTGAATAGCATATTGGCTCATGAGTCGAACATACGACTTGCTCCCATATTATATATTCTTAGGCAATGCCTGGGAAACTCATGATTATCAGGACCCCGTGGCGCTTTTGCACGCTCTCATTGCGTATGGAAGCAGTTCGGCGGAACAAGAATGGCGATTGATCCTCCCACAACAGGCAATGCGATCCTAATCCAAAGACGGAGCCAACTCTTGAGACCGAGATCAAGTAGTACATCTGCCACTTGTGAATGTGGTTCACGGGATCCCACCATAGGTTGATATAAGATTGTGAACAGTCTCAATCTCACATACTGTGGTGTCTACTATCCGCCCTTGTTAGCCCTCCTCAGGCCAAACGATTCAACTGGATAGAAAGTTCGGACTCGGTAAAGTATATAGGCCGCATGGCCCCATGTAAGATCCTTCGAACGTTCTTTTTCTTTTTAATTGGCGAACAGGAAAAAAAAAAAAAAAAAAAAGGAAGGCTCCCTGGGACGTATGTATCAAACAAAGAATCGAGAACAATCAAAGAGCAATTCGGACATCAGCAAGACCGAGGTCCGAAGCGAAAAGGCTCAGTAAGTGCTTGGGAGAGAATAGTCGAGCCCACGAGGTAATCCATGGATGCTTTGTAGCCAAGAGGACAATTAGAATAGAATGGAAGGTTTGGCTTTTTGTAAATTTTCTCAAGACCAGTTTCCTTCTTCGGTAGCTTAGAGGGGTTATGTCGGGGACGGGGACGGTTTCAATCTTGGAAAATGGCCTGAAGCCAAAGGTCAGATGGGGTGTGTTTTAAATATAACCACGACACTGGATGCAGGTAGTATGTATGGATTTAGCCGGGCGAACCAGAGAGCCTATGATGATCATCATGACCATCAGAAATACCACCCAATAACAACCATGGTGGCATCGCTGGATAAGGAGAAAGTACTGCGGTCCTCTGTGTGGCAAACTTCTCCCATACCATGCACACAGCATTCTCCGCCAGATTGGCCTTGAGTTGCACTCTGGCACAGTAGGTCTTGCTGCAACTCAGGTCGACAGGGGGCCTCTAGGCCTCCTGCGCCCCCTTTCGTGGCAGTGTCCTGCTGAGGAGTCCTGTATTTTAGCCCTGCGGACCCATAAAATGAACCCTGTTTTTTCTGTTCAACTCGCTCACCGTCACCGCCCGCGCCTACTAAGTCCTGAGGCAGCCTCAGCATGTGGATCTCGCATCCTGATACAAGGTCCCTGGAAGCTTGGTCGTAAGCCAGTACATATGTACGATGGTTATTTATGTACATGGTTTTCTGGCCTCACCACTCACACAGACGAGTGTGAATCAATCGCTGTCCAACTGCGCTGCAAAACAATTTCATCCCCTCCCCTCCCCTCCTGTTTTCACACCTTCTCAACTGGCCCACCTGCATCATCACCAGTCTCCCGACAATCCTCTTTTTTTAAACACCAACTTTTGAGACGCCATGAGCCAGGACACTACGCATCTCGCTGTCGTCAGCGGACCAGGGAACCGAGATGAGCTCTTCACGACGCCCTCGACAGACCCGACACCAGATCGCCACCCGTCCGTCCTAAGACCTGGCGGGCACGCATCACCGCTCAAGTATCCTGCCGCACTCAGGCCTGGTGCTGGTCGTCGTTCGCGGACGCCGAGCCCAGGAGCCACATCGACAGCATCGTCAGCAGGAGGAGCAGCAGCAGCAGCAGCAGGATCATCACAGCAACAGCCGTCTTCTGTGGGCTCGCCACCATCAGTCGCATACAGGGCCTACTCGCCCCCGAGGGTACAAAGCCCAAGCGATGAGCTGTCGGCTGAGATTGAGGGATACTTCACCGCCCTCGAGGTTCCCCCTCTCAACATCAACAAGCCCCAGTCTCCAGGACCAAGAGAAGATGGTTCTCTTGAAGAGCGGTGCGCCTCTCCCCCGGTCCCGCCAAAGGAGAGAATCTCGATACTGGGGGAGGAGCGCCACGTCGTGTCTCCCTTATCAGAGCTGGATGCTTCGGCTGGCAGGGCTGGAGAGGTTGATGATCACGTCGTATCCCCAGTATTATCGGATTCGGAAATACTATCACACCCTCATCATGAGGAGCATCACACGGATGCAGAGCTATCAGACCCCCTCCGGCATACGAAGAAAGTCAGCACGTGCCACCACCACCAGAGAAGGCTGCACCGCCGCCTCAGCCGACACCCGCAGCAGAAGCCGACGACCAGCGTCTTGCCAGCACATCTGCTGCCTCGGCTGCACAGGTCGGGAGCGCGGTGGTCGGGATCAGCACCAACGAGGCCGTGCAGAACTCATCTGAGGCCCTAGTGGCTGCCACAGAGGGAGAGCACCACGAGGCAGAGGCAGAGGCAGAGGCCGAGGGCCAGCAGAGCGCTGGAGATGTCGCAGTACCGCCTCCACTGCCGCCTCGCCCAGCTCCAAGCCCGTCACCTGCCGGAAAAGGCAAAGAACCAGAAGCCATGCATGTGCCAGGCGCGTTCCCACCACCACCTGCACGGCCCGTATCATCATCCTACAAGGCAAGTGGTGCCGCTGCCACCTCGGCAGCCACTGTCGGCGGGGCAGTGGCCGGTGTGGGACAGAGCAGCGGCCTCCAGCAGGCCAGGAAGGCTCTGGAAAAGGGTCTCGGGCATCTCATCGACAAGGCCAAGGAGCAGCAGCAGCACGGCCACGACAAACGCGCCTCCTCCAAGCGCAGAAAGTCTCCGGATGGTGCCAAGAAGAAGACGACCAAGGCGGCGGAGAAGGCGGCGAGTCCGGCTCACGCGGCACAGGTGAGCTCAGATGAATCCTATCTTGGCCTGCGATGGGAGGCTGAACAATCGTTTGTCTAGGCGCATAAACCTTCTTCGACAACAACAAAAGACAGTGCAAATTCTGGGAGGCCTATTGAGATGTTCTATAAGTAGTGTGGTTTAATAGAAGCCGCGGGCACACACTCCTTCTAGTAGTAATAATAGTAATCTGGCTTGCTGTCTTATTCATGGTATGAGAAGCAATCCTGTCGTGAGAGGAAATGGGCCACTCACCCAGTCTGTAAGATGATGTGGAGAAAAAGTGTAGGTATAGCCAGTCGGTCCCAGTGTTCGCGAACGCTTGGCACTCGTCTTATATGCCCCAAGTACGGCTTCCGCTATTCGGAGAGCCCATCTCTGATTGAATCATCGATCAAGCTAATTGAGTATGAGAGGAGAACTGCATTGATTTGCAAGGGTTTCCTTTTCTTTTTGCTTTTTTTCTTTCTTATTCTTGCGGTCGTCGTCCCTTCCTACTCTTTCCGCTATTTTCTTGCGGAAGAAAAAAAGAAAGAGCGAGACATCGCCACCATGATTTTAGCCCATGTCACGTGATACCCGCCTGGATGTCTCGGTCATCGCATTGCAACTCGCGCCTTGCACGGCTCCTATATGCGTCAGTACTCCTTCATCATCAAGTCGGAACCAGGCTACGAGGTCGACATCTTATTAAAGCATAGAGAGCAATTATGGCCAAGTCGAAAGCAAAGCGTAAGCAACAAGCCGCGCAGGCCGTGAATGGCTCGGTGGCGAAGAAAATCAAGACCGACTCCTCCACGGCCGCCTCCCCAGGCTCAATTACGCTCACTGGCAGCAACACACCCCCTGGGCCCAAACTCCTGCAGACCATCGTCCCAGATGAGGATCTGGAGATCACTGTCGAGACACTCCGCGCGCTGGCGGAAAATCCGAGCCTGATCAAGTCCAAAGCTTGCAAGGACCTGCGAGCCGCCGTCTTCGACTTCAAGCAGGCCTCCACCACCGGCGCCATCGCCTCAGTCGACGCCAACCTCACCTCGCGCATCAGCGGCGCCCTCGCTGACCAGAACTATGTCGAAGCGCGCGTCATGCTGGCCGAGATGCGCATCCGCGGCCAGAAACCCAAGCTGGGTGCTCTCTGCCGCTGGGTGCGCGACCTGGACGTCATCAGCGGCCTGGCGGAGCAGCGCGACGGGGGGTCAAGAGGACTGCCGAGCAGCACGACGTCCTCCAGGTCCTGGATGCCATCCTGAGGGTTGTCGGCCCGGTCGACCACACGGCCGGCAACGATGACGACGAGGGTGAGGGCGGAGCTGGCTCAGGAGGGCCTATGGTGGTGCGGCGGGCCTGGGATCTGCGAGATGGGCGGCCGAGGAAGGCGGTCTACGAGAGTGTCCTGGACGGAACCTTGACCGCTGCAGTGGAAGACGAGACGACGTCGCGCTTCAGGATCATCGAGACGACTCCGGGGCTCCAGCGGAAACCCCCAACCACCACCCTGCGATCCTCCACGCCTCACAGGACAACACCATCACCTTCTCCTCGCCACCCCCTGCCACTACACATCACAAACACCCGGTCGTCCCCAACCTGCACCTCATCAAGGATGCTCTCACGGCAGACGAGTGTGTCCAGATCATCGGCGCGGCAGAGAAGATCGGCTTTACGCCTGACGCGCCGATACGAGCCGAGGGCGAGGAGGTCAGCATACTCGCGCACAACTTCTACTGGATCGCCGATGCTGCCTTCTGCGACGGCCTGTGGAAGAGGGTTGAGCCGTTTGTCCCCGCGAGTGTCGGAGGCAGGAGTGTACGAGGATTAAATCGAAGGTTCCGTGTATACCGATATGTCCCTGGCGCTGAATATCGAGCTCACATTGGTATGTTTTGTGGTCACTGAAATGGGGCTGTGTTGGAGATAAATTTCTACTTGGCTGGCTGCTTACACACACACGCACTCTCTCTCTAGATGGCGCTTGGCCCCCTCAGGTATCAGCCCACAAGACTCGTACATTTACGACTGTAGCCCGCCCGAGGCTAAGCAATCGTCGCTCTTTACCTTCCTCATCTACCTTAACGACGAGTTCGAGGCTGGTGAGACGACGTACTTCCTCCCCGGCACAAGGGATGGCACGTTGAATGCCTATCCGCTCAAGCCGATCCAGGGCAGCGTCGCGCTGTTCCCCCATGGCGAGGTGGACGGGAACCTCCTGCACGAGGGAACTGGTGTGCGAAAGGGCGACCGCCCTTCGGCAAAGTACGTGATACGTACGGATGTCGAGTACGACGTGGACCCGCAGACGACGGCGGTCGTCTGATGGCCAGTCGAATGGATCTGAGGAAATCCCATACGATCGATTGGTCGATCAACTCTTATACTGAGAGGCGTCAATCCGAGGTCCCACCACCACCACCACCACCAGTGCATGATCTGGTTGCTTGGCAACTGCGTTCCTCGTCATGAACAGGTGCTCGGCCGGCTGGTGTTGTCCAGACGGCCTTCGAGCGGCAAGCGTGCTGAGATCTCCGATGGCCGTTGTGTGCTTGGAATCTTCTCAAACCTCGTAGGTAGACGTGTCTTTGGAAGGCTGAACTCCTGCCCCAGCCTTCTGGAAGCAGCTGTCAATCGCTAGCACGCAAGGTTTTGGGCCTGAGCCTCAAAACTTTATGCAAGGACAGGTTTTTGGATGCAAAGTTTTGTCTACAAGGACCAAGGCTTTTCTGACTCCAAATCTCAAAAGAGTTTCGACTGCTTGCCCTGTCTAGATCTCCTTGGGGACGGAATCGTCCTGGTTCAAAGAGGGCTACCAAAACTGAATGGTGTTTGCCAACTTATCTGGATCACCAAATATACTAGCTAGCAGGCTTGCATCAACAAGTCAAGTCGAACAAACACTTTGGTAGTTACAAACCCTCAAGATGGCTCCGGTTTATCTAGTAAGTCAGCACTACTTCTTAGAATCCAAGCAAGGCAATCAGCCTCTGGCAGCCTGAATAAGCCAAGATAAGGACAGCTGCTTGTCTAGTGTACTCCGTACCAAAAATCAAGTTTCAGTCAAGAAGGATGACCCGGGTACGTAGTACAAGAAGGAAAATATTCTGCCTTGCCAGGAGGGACTACTATTGGTGGTTTCCAGTGAGTACTTGGCATGCAATCCTCCAGGAGCTGAGACCAACCAAGTGCTGCTGACAATGTGTTGCAGGCCAGGCCCCTGGGGCGGGGGCTTCTCTCAAAATAGTAAGTCACAGAACCACACACAGTAAGGAAATGACCGATAGGCTAGAGCGCAGGTGGCCCAGCCCCATACGAGTCGATCGCATTGCAAACCTCATTTCGCGGTTCCAAGGCAACCAAAGTTCGAACAGCAGTGCAGCGCCAATTGACTGTTTTTCCAACTCTTACGACAACATCGCAACCATCAACGCCTCTTCAGTCTAGACTGGACTGAATCCGAACCACGATAGAATCTCTTCAGAATTACCACAGGGTGTTTCGTGTCTGCTGCTGGCGGCGGCGGCGGCGGCGTCAACAACAGCGACAGCATCAGCACCCACCAGCAGGCACAGTGGCGGAACCCCTCCCGCGGGAATACAGGGGGTACAGCACAGTACAGCACTACAGTACAGTGAGTGGGCAGGATAAACTAAGTACTTACAGAGGGAAGAGATGCTGGGGCTGGGGTTGCGGCCTAAACTCAAGGCCAGGCCCTCGCTGGTAGACCTGTTAGTGCGCTCTACTGGAGACAGCAGGCCCACAGCGCAGGCCCCTACCAGCAGTGACCTTGCCGAGGAGGAGCCTGAGCCCACGGCGTCATCCCACCACCACCACCACCAGCACTTGCCAGCCGAGCTCGCCCAGCAGCAGCAGATAGCTTCGCAGCTCCCACTGCCGGAAACCCCAGCGCTCTCATCATCATCATCACCATCATTTCCCTCAACCTTCTCGCCTCTCTCTCAACCCACCACAACCTCGCCGCCCTCGCCCTCAACACCCCGCAGGCCGGCTCGAACCCCTACTATTACCTTCCACCAGACATCTTCCCCTGCCACAGAACCTGCACGACTCTCCAACACGCCGCGCAAGATGGCTCCGGTAAGCTAAGCTTTCCAGAAATAGAATCATCATCATCATCACCACCACCACCACCACCACCACCACCACCTAGCCGCCACCATTTGTTCGATCGTCGTCGACCTTCTTGCTGACCAGACCTGCCATCATGCAAAAACAGAAGGAGAACTCCAGCGAGCACTATGGTGAGTCATCTTTCTCGCACTGCCCTGCATGCATGTCGTCGTGGCTCTGGCTAATCTGATACACGGTGTGTGTGTGTCTACAGGCAAGATCTACTCCGTCTCCGGGTGCGTAACCAACCATACAATGTCATTTCTTCCATGACGACGATGCACTACACCTCGAGCCGTCCCCCGCGTGGCATCGACTTACTAATACCCAAATCACAGGCCCGTCGTGGTTGCTGAGGACATGATTGGAGTGGCCATGTACGAACTGGTACGAGACTCCTCGTGATAACTCGCCTGCTGCCAATAACTAGGAGAGGCAAGGGGCCTATTTAGCTGACACACACGCTGCGCAGGTCAAAGTGGGCAACGACCAGCTAGTCGGAGAGGTCATTCGCATCAGCGGCGACCAGGCCACAATTCAGGTCTACGAGGAGACAGGTACGGCTCGAACAAGGCTTGGAGACTGGGCTCTCTCACCGCGCAATGGGGGATAACACACAAATACTGACATATCATGAACCCTTTTTCCTAGCCGGCGTCATGGTTGGCGATCCTGTCCTGCGGACGGGGAAGCCCCTCTCGGTCGAGCTCGGCCCTGGTCTGCTCAACGGAATCTACGACGGTATCCAGAGACCCCTCGCCAAGATCTCGGATATGGCCAAGAGCATCTACATCCCTCGTGGTATCGCCGCCAACGCCCTCGACCGCGAGAAGAAGTGGGACTTCACTCCGTCCATGAAGGTTGGCGACCACGTCTCGGGCGGTGACGTCTGGGGCAGCGTCTACGAGAACTCCTTCATCACAAACCACAAGATCCTGTTCCCGCCCCGCGCCCGGGGCACCATCACCAAGATCGCCGACAAGGGCAGCTACACCGTCGACGAGAAGATCCTCGAGGTCGAGTTCGATGGCAAGAAGACCGAGTACGGCATGATGCAGACCTGGCCGGTGCGAGTGCCCCGCCCGTCCACCGAGAAGAAGTCGGCCGATGGCCCCTTCCTTGTTGGGCAGCGTGTCCTTGATGCGCTCTTTCCCTCTGTGCAGGGTGGAACCGTCGCCATCCCTGGCGCTTTCGGCTGCGGCAAGACCGTCATTTCACAGTCTGTGTCCAAGTTCTCCAACTCGGATGTCATTGTCTACGTTGGTATGTAATCATAACTCATGTCTTGGCAGGAAGAGACTCCAGCTGATACAAACAAACAGGATGCTTCGCTGCTGGGACACCTGTCATGATGGCCAACGGAACGACTCAGGCCATTGAAACCATCGCCATCGGCGACCAAGTCTTGGGCAAAGATGGTGCCCCCCGCGATGTCGTCGGACTCCCTAGAGGTGTCGAGACGATGTACTCGGTCACGACCAAGACGTTGCATCGGAACGAGCTCGTTAGAGAAGTCTCTTTCTCTTGCAATGCTTCTCACCTGCTTGTGGTGGTTACACCTCAGCACATTCGCACAACCACGCACACTCTGCGTGGAAAGAAGCTCACCTCTGTCACCTACTTTGCGTGGCACACCACTCAGGACATGTCTGGACCTCGTGGAAGATCCATCCGTCAGGTAAAGCTCTTCACCAAGTCCTGGGACCATCAAACCCATGGTGGTGAAGCTGCTGCGCAGGCTCGCGCCAAGGTCTTCTCGGACACTATCCAGACTGAGGACTTCGAGTGGGTCATCCAGGCCCGCGATGTTGCTCTGCTTGGAGCCCAGGTCCGCAAAGCTACGCAGCAACTTCTCCATCCTGTGCATGTCGAAGTCGAGCGTCTGTCGCCAATGCTTGTCAAGAATGGGTACAGTGGAAGCCTGGCTGGTCAAATGGCCTACCTCTTGGGCTTCTGGGTTGGTCATGGCTACTACAGCGCATCCAAATTCTCCATCGACCCCCGCGACACTGCTATCAAGGACCAGATCGAGCTCTATGGCGCTTCATTTGACCTCGAGGTCGACACCCGCGAGTACAAGAAGTACTATCACAAGCGCGACACTGCCGCTGAGGACCAGATTCAGGAGTCCGGCCCTGCATCTGCCCCCGAGGACAAGGCTCATATGTCTAAGCAGGGCAAAGCTATGGGAAACACGGACGAGGAACGCAAGCCTCTTGGGGAGCTGCCCACAAACGTCACGAAGCCTGTCAAGGAGGGTTTCAGTGGCATCGGCGACCTGACTGTCACCTTGCGCCCTACAACCACCTTTGCTGGGACTCCGAAGCGCAAGGCACTCCATGCCGGCAATTTCTTCTGGCGGATGATCCAGGAGACAGGTGTACGTGGGCCTGATGGGGAACATGCAAAGGCCATCCCCGACTACATGGCATATGAGTCCATGGATGTCCGTGAGCACTTCCTCGCAGGACTCATCGACTCTGACGGTCATGTCAACCGTGGCGAACCGAGCGCTACGATCAAGACCATCTACACCGCTATGTGCGATGGTATCGTCAAGATTGCACGCTCCCTGGGCGTCCGCGTGTCTGTCACTGTCGAGCAGGCCAAGGTCGTCAAAGGGGTCAGCCACAAGAAAGCCTACAGCGTCTACATGGGCGGCAGCGATGGCAATGGTGTTTTGGAGTCAATTCTTAGCAAATGCGCTTTGGAGCGTAACAAGTTCCCTGTTCCTATTCGCGTTGAGCGCAAGCCTCAACCTGTTTATTTCGATATCGACGAGAAGCCCGCTGCTGAGTACTACGGCATCACGCTCGCCGACGACACTGATCACCAATTCCTGCTTGGCAACACCATGCTCGTCCACAACTGCGGTGAGCGAGGAAATGAGATGGCAGAGGTCTTGAAGGATTTCCCAGAGCTCACGATCGAGGTGGACGGCCGGAGAGAGCCCATCATGAAGCGGACGACCCTGATCGCCAACACCTCCAACATGCCGGTCGCGGCCCGTGAGGCTTCCATCTACACTGGTATCACGGTTGCCGAGTACTTCCGTGACCAGGGTATGGACGTCGCCATGATGGCTGACTCGTCGTCGCGCTGGGCCGAAGCCCTGCGTGAGATCTCGGGTCGTCTGGGAGAGATGCCCGCTGATCAGGGTTTCCCCGCCTACCTGAGTGCCAAGCTGGCCTCCTTCTACGAGCGTGCCGGCAAGGTCCAGTCCCTGGGCTCCCCCGAGCGTGAGGGTTCCGTCTCCATCGTCGGCGCCGTGTCGCCCCCCGGTGGTGACTTCTCCGACCCCGTCACCTCGTCCACCCTCGGTATCGTGCAGGTCTTCTGGGGTCTCGACAAGAAGCTCGCCCAGCGGAAACACTTCCCCTCCATCAACACCTCCCTCTCGTACTCCAAGTACACGACCGTCCTAGACCGATGGTATGAGAAGGAGTACCCCCGACTTCCCGCCTGCGCGACCGCATCAAGCAGCTGCTGTCCGACTCGGAGGAGCTCGACCAGGTCGTCCAGCTGGTCGGCAAGAGCGCCCTGAGCGACCCCGACAAGATCACCCTGGACATGTCCACCCTGCTGAAGGAGGACTTCCTGCAGCAGAACGGCTATTCCGACTACGACCAATTCTGCCCCATCTGGAAGACGGAGTGGATGATGAAGCTCATGGTGGGCTTCCACGACGAGGCGCAGAAGGCCATCGCGCAGGGCCAGAGCTGGGCCAAGGTGCGCGAGGCTACCCAGGACCTGCAGGCCCAGCTGAGGAGCTTGAAGTTCGAGCAGCCTAGCGAGGGCCAGGAGGCTGTCAGCAAGAAGGTATGTCAACTCGTCCCGGCGTGAGTGTTCGACCGGCTAGAGCATGCTAACTCTTTGTGCAGTACGAGGAGATACAACAGACCATGCTTGACAAGTTCGCCTCCGTCATGGACGATTAAGAGCTGGATCTGCGGGGCTTGTCATGCCCAACGAGCTCCGGAGCGGGCATTAGATGTTTTGTATGAAAATAGGTACAAGAGGGGAGGGAGAGGAGGCCAAGCAAGCAGCAGCTGTAGCGGAAAGCGGGTAGAAGGGCGAGCAGATACCGAGCGAGGTTTTTTTTCCCTCCCACTGTATGCATGAACCTACCTCGACCACAGATATATAGACACATGACCTCTGGTGCATCTTGTTTGAATTAAGTTTCTCTTTGCATATTGTTCCACCAGATGCACATGTGCTTTTGAGAGATGACTGCACTGGGAGAATCAGGAGCCGGCCAATCCGTAAAGACCAGCTCCAACCGCTGATCGGTTCTCACTGATTATGGGTCAGATGATAGTTGACCTGTTCAAGTCAATAAAATGCTGCCTAAAGGTACCAAGGCAGGCTGAAAAGGTCATCTTCACTTTCCTATATATAGAGAGCTATACTTTATGATTGTCTTGCGCCTTGAAAAGTTTTCAGAAGCTGTACGCAGGTTGCAAAGTTTCGAATACTAGTTTGTAACGCTCACAATTTCTTATTTCATATAAGCTGCACGTTTGATGAGGCGACAAGCAGAAGGATGGAGGAAAGCAACTGGTGCGTCGATGGCAACTCCTCAAGTACTCTATCATTTGAAGATACAATCTAAACATGAACCTGCTTGTAACTGATGAGAACGAAGCAACGATTGATTGACTGACTGCTGTTTTGATTTCCCTTCAACTCATCAGTCTTAAAACTTTTGACACCCCCCTCTTTCTTCCCCCCTTTCTCTCCCCAACAAGAGAACAACGATGTTTAAATATAATTACACATGAGTGACATTTTGCATCAAAGTTTTTAACACAGCGAATTTATCCCAGTTGCTTTATTTGTATAGACTATCTACTCTTGACCTATGAATTTTGTCGCCCCAGGCTACCCACCTAAACACTTACTTAGTACTTAGGTAGCTGGTATCTCACATTCTCAGTAGCGCATTGCGGTTCTCGATGTAGGAGGCAGTGGCTGGGTGAACGAGAGCTGAGCGTATTTATAAAAGCACAAATGCACAAAAGGGCGTGCTCAGAAATCCAAGAGACAAGCACTACGTGAATGGCGTATCGGATTTAGCAGAAAGAGCCTAGCAAGTCTTCAAGAGTGTGACGAGTATGTAAGTGCCTTGAGGGCAAGTTGTCATTATCATTGATACCAAATCGACACACATCACACTTTACGTACAAGTGTATGTGTGTGTATAGCTGTGCTCCCTTGTGTCGTACCATGGTGTCGTGAGATGCGTTCGGTGCCGCTATAAGGGCAGCCCCTAATTTCTATATACAGCAGAGATGAAACCAAGAACAGGGCAGATTCAACCCAAAGTCTTGTTCAAAAGCTCTCTAAATCTGCCGCTTTCTACTTTTAGACGTCCCTATTTGGGCCATATCTCTACCGGCCTCTCCTCCCTTCTCGGCCCTAGTCATGAAGGGCAGTCAACCCAGATTCCACATCCCCATCGACCTATTATTGTTCTTAACAAGCCTTATCCTTGATGGGGATGGCTGGCTCCCCGAGGCTCTTCTCCCACTCCTTCATGAAATCGCTTGTGGCCCTCTTCAGGTTGCCAGGGGACAGCTGTTTGAGCATCTCTTCGATTTTCACTGCTGAGAGCGGAGGGGACTCGGGAGGCTCGCGGTGGCACGGTGTCGAGGTCTCGTTCTTGCTGTGGGCGGCACGGTGATTAGTCTTGGGTTGAGAGCCAAGGCGCACAGGGTAAGCAGACGAATATCAAAACGCGAGGGATCGGTTGGTTGGTGTGGAGGTGGTTGGTGTCTGGGGGGGAGAGAGAGAGGGGGAGGGGGACAAAAGGATGTAAGGCGAGTGGAGGAGGAGAACACAAGGAGGAAGAGAATGATGAAGGGCGTCTCGAGCTGTGAGACGGTGGAGAAGAGGGGCGCGAAGTTCGAGAGCAGAGGTTCAGATTTAATGGAGCGGTGGTGTCTCACAGTGAATCGTTCTCATCGCCCTTCCCTTCCGGGATGGCTGTTGTGATGATATCGCCGTTGACGGTGGTGCCGCTCCACCTGGGCGAGGGTGCAGCTGGCGGGGGCTCTCCCAGTTGCTCCAGTCGGCATCGTCAAAGGCGTCGACGGTCAGCGGGGTCCAGGAGAAGTGCTTTGCCCGTTTTGAGCTGGTGCGCCTGGGCCGGCCTAGGTTGGCGGTGTCGGACTCCTTGAGGGGATCGCAGAACCGGGTCGACGGGGTTGGCGTCGTGTGGTCGTTGGGGTTGAAGACACCGGCGACATGTGCCCGTGACGATGAGCTCGAGGCCCGGATCGTGTCCCTGTCGGTCTCGCTCTGCCGGCCCGAGACCCTCCTGTACCCACCACCACTGGGCGCCCCAGTGATGGGCTCATCGCCGACCGCCACCTGGCGCAGGTCCTCCACAAACGTCCACAGCCCTGCCTTGAAGTCCTCGGCCATTTGCTTCACGCCGGTGTTGGACGACGACGATGGAGAGCTGGCCGCTGACCGAGGCGTCCAGGTTGCCCGCTTGGAGATGCCGTTGGCGGCCAGAGGATGGTGGTGGTGGTGGCGGCGGCCCGCGACGTTCTGCAGGTGAGGCTCCGAGTCCTTCACCGTGGCGGGCCTGTGGGGGTCCACCAGGACATCGTCGAGGAGGGAGAAGCCCGCATCTGGCTTGGTCGGTGAGAGCAGGGACAAGGCGCGGGTGTGGCCACCGCGCATGACCCGCCTCCGGCCCGAGGTGGGCGTAGTTGCGATGGCCTCCCTGCTCAGCTGCTGGCTCATCAGCATGGTCCGCCTCCTGTCGAGCTCGACGCTGCGCGTCTTGCCCTCGACGTCGTCCACGGCAGGCGAGCTCTGGGGGCTCGGCCGCAGGGGCTCGCCGTTGACCATGGCATTACGCTTGCGCACCGAGTCGAAGGCGCCCCACTGCTTCTTGAGGCGTGACAGCTCGGCCTCGGCGCTCTTGAGGTCCTCGCGGAGCTCGAGCACCCTCCTCTCCTGGGCGGCGATGGCATGGATGAAATCGTTGGCGTCGGTGGGGGATCGCACGGTGGGGGTGTCACCGGGAGTGGGCGGGAAAGACGGGACGGTAGTCGAGATCGGCGTGGGCCTCGACGGCGTGTTGGTGGGCAGGGCGATGGGGAGCGTCAGAGACAGCCTGTTCGAGTTGCGCGAGGTAGTCGACAGGGACCGTGTCGAGCGCGCCCCGAAGGACGATGGGGGCGAGTCAAAAAGCTCATCTGCCGGGGCCGGTGGTGGTGGCGGCATCGTCTCCGACCTCGAGGGCCTCGACACGTGACGCCTGCTTGCAGACGTCGACCTGGAGTGGCCAGCCCTCCGGGTGGTTGCGAGGTCCTCCATCGTGCTGTGCAGGCTGTAGAGGAGGGCACCCAGAACCGGCGTCTCGCCCAATTGATACTGACTGCTGTGCAGCAGTCTCGTCGACGGGGATGACAGAGCTACGGATGAACCGACGCTGGGGCACGTTAAGCCTTGTGAGGGGCGCTCAACAGAGCCGGGAGGGCAGCACAGGCTCGAGTGCCGGTGGTGTCTCCTCTTGGTGGTGGTGTTGGCGCGTGTGGTCAAAGGATTGGACGGAGCGCGACGGGCACGCCTGTGGCGCTGTCTCCAGGCCGAAGTCGATCTCCTGTTGGCTGCAAGGGAAGCCTTTTGGTGTAAGGAGGGGCGAAGATAGTGGCTGTGGTGCGAGAGAGTGTTGCAGCAGGTGGTGAAGAGACAGATTGTGAAGAGAGTAGCGGTCATGGAGCAGACCCAAAGAAGAAGGGGAAAAATAGAAATAAAAATCGAAATTGATCAAAAGAAATGTTTCAAACTCAGGGGCGGCGACAGGCTCGCTGGGCTTGGCTGAGATAACAGCAAGCACCCTGGATCCCCTTCTCGAAAGAGAGAGGGGAGAGTAATAGTCAATACAACTCTGTAGCAGGGGCTACCAAGATGTAAGTACCATTGGACAATATCCTCCTTGCTGCTCTCGCGTGTGCCCGTCCCTTCATGGGGGTGGACGTGGACCAGTGGACCAGGGCTTGCGGGCTCCTGGCTGCGGCAGCGTCCCGTGGAGACGGCTGGAGATTGCGACGTAATGGGGTGTGTGGGTGGTAGTCCTGGGGAGGGGGGGGGGGCCTGGACCAGCTGCTGGCAGAGGCGGTAAAGCTGAAGCTGCTGCCGTGCCTGATGTGCTGGCAGGCGAGGAGGATCTCTGTACTATGTCGGTACGGCGGTGGGCTCCTGTCCCTGCTGGCGGTCCTCCTCCTAAATGAGCGTTGAAGCCGAGCTTTGCTCAGTGCTTTCTAGGTTGCCCCGTGCCCCGTTATCGTGGCCGCCGGCGTGGCCGTGCACTGGTTCTGGTGGCCGTTGTAAAAGAAAAACCACAGAGGGAGAGAAGCCAGCGAGGAGGGGGAAAAAGAGTGGATCGGGTGGGTTGTGAGTGGAGGTCAGAATGCGGTAAGGGACCCCAGGACGGTTGAGAAAGGGGAGAACCTTTTATGGAGAGAGAGACACAGAGAGCGACAGGCCTGGTCCAGGCCAGGCTGGGTTGGATCGTGAAAAGAAGGGGATAGAGAGAAAGAGAGAGTGAGAGTGAGCGACACAGAGAGAGAGGGAGAGAGGGGGCGCGGAGATGACGCGCAGCAATGGCGCAAAGGAGGAGAACTGAAGATTCGCGAATTCGAGCAATGATGATCGATGAGGAGAAGAAGAAAGAGGAATAAAGAGGGGCCCAGATGAGAGAGAGGCTGGGCTCGGTCGAGGGCTGTTATGTATGTACTAAGCTGTATGTACACTGTTTGTTGTTGACGTTGTCATGCCCCAGCAGTTGAGCAGGTGAGTGTGCTTGATGGTGGTGCGATGCTCATTTCCCCTCTTCGACGTTGAGCCCAGCAGATCCTTGCTTTTTGGGGGCAGACTTGGTCGAGTTTGCGTGCAGTCGATCTTCTGGAGGATGTGAGGATCCACTTCCTGATGGACTTGCCAGAGCAACAGACGCATGGGCCTACCCTTGCAGGATTGATGATGAGCTGCGTTCTGGCCTGTGTTGGTGTGTTGTAATTAGTGGTTGTGGATGGATTCAAGACGTGGCGTGGCGTATGCAGGTGTAACTCTTGTTATGTAAACAAAAACAATGTCTGTGTGTGTGTGTGTGTGTGCGCGCGCGCGCAAGTAAGTCTTGGAAGCGCAGAGAAGATCAGTAGACTGCTACCATAGTATTAGTATTGTATATATTATGAATATAAGTGATAGTAGGAAGAAGAGAGGGTCATGTTGTCGTCTGAAATGATGCAAACAGGGAAAAGAGGAAAGACACAGAGAAAGCAAAGCGTACGAGGACGAGATCCTACTATGTACTTGCACGACCATGTAAACATGGCAATTGCGATGGACGCGTCTAGTGTCAGCATTTGTGGTAGGGTTGCGCCGGAGTACCGGAGTACTGTTCGGTACCAACAACGCCATAGAACCATGGTAGCGTCTGTGTGTACTGTGCTGTAGCAGTGCAGGAGATTGTGCTCTAGTACGTCCGTACATGCATAGTACATGGAAGTACCACTGCCGTAAGTACGTGCCATACCATCACAGTAGTAGTGCTGTCATGGTAGCCCGAAGAAATGATGGGAATGTCCCTGTCCAGCTCTGAATGGTTACTCCTTGCTCCTCGATCGAGCACGTGCTTCCGCGTCCGCAGCGCCAAGGCGTCATCAATTCTCGGCCTCTGCAAATGCATCAGGTAATCAGATCAATCAGACCGAGCAGTCGATCAATCAATCAATCAATGGATTATTGGGTCGCGATTTAGCCGCGACGGGTCATTTTTCTCTCGAGGAAAGAGCAGCAGTAGCAGCAGCAGTGGCTGTTCAAACCCCGCGTACCGTAGCCATCTCCGCCTGCCTCTCCTCTTCCCAGTTTCTCGTCCTCCTCTTGTTCTCTAGAGGGATTTCGTGTCTATAACTTCAGAGGTTTCTTTCTTCTTCTTCTTCCATCTCATGACCCTTGCCGCTATGCTCGTCAACCGGTCGAGATGGCCCCAGAAGCCCCCAGGAGCCTGACAGAGGCAGCAAGACGGGCTTTGGCTGGCGAGGTTGAGTCGCAGGACAGCCAGGCCCTCATAAGCTACATGCACCGCGTCCATGGCGTCGGCGAGAGGAGCAGCTCGCCAGCTCACCCCCTGGACGTCGATGACGCCTTGGTCCAGCATCAGTATGACCGGCAGCAGTCGTCGAGACCTCCCAAGGTCAACCAGACTTTTCTCGGTGGTCGGGCATCAGGCGGCGCGAGATCGACTGCCAGATCTTCAGAGTCAATTGCAAAGTCTAGATCGACTGGAAATGCGGATGTCTGTGCTGGTTCGGGTGCATGTGCAGATCCAGGTGCAGGTGCAGCAGCAGATGCAGGGCCCCGCCGCGGCAGGTTGGCCGTTGTCAACCAACAGGAACAAGACCTAATGCGCCCGAAACCCGCCGCCGATGCAACTGTCCAGGGCATGCGCAGGGATCTCGGACGCGCTTCTACAGCCAGCCCGGACTGCAACCTGGAAGCACGGATCATCACAGGCGGCGCAGACGCGTCGGACACTCGCCTCTCTCCTTCTCCTTCTCCTCCCTCCCAGCCACCACAGCGACGACGGCGACGACGACAACGAGCTGTCTGTCAACATTCCACTGTCAATTCCACAGGGCGTAGCAGCACCCCCCGGCGCCAGGGCCAGCCAGATGAGACGCCTGGCCACACGCTGAGCACCTCAGGCCGTGTTCCGCCTCGCGCCCGAGCTGCCAGTCCTGCCACCCTCCCTCGACGTGACGACGACGACGACGAAAGCCATGGTGATGCCGACGGCAATAGCAAGCTATCCACCGACCAGATTGGCGCGGCCCTGATTTCGCACACATGCTCAGACAAGGCGCCCAAGAAGAGGATGGAGTACTCGCAGTCCCCGACGCAGTCCAATGATGGGAGGAGCTACGAGCAATACCTTGGCCGCGGCGACGACTTGCTCTCTTCCGACCCTCTCGACGCGGCCCCCTCGTCACAGCGCTCCCATCACCCCCTGCCTCCACCAGCGGGAACGTCACCCTGAGCGATCAAGACACGGGCGCCGTCAATTTCGACTTCAGCGCGCTCGGTCGCCGCGACACCCAGGTCTCCTCCGTTTCAGGCTCGCCTGAGCATCTTAATGGGGACCCCCAGACGCCAGCACCACCCAGAAACCCGCTGTCCGGGGTCGGGGCGGCAGCAGCAGCGGCATTAATGGCCAGCTCCCAGATGTTCAAGCAGACCCAGTTCTCCTCCGCCTATAAACCGACCTTCAGCCCAACCTCATCACGCCCTTCGCCAGACAACCTCCGCCCCTTCAACACGATCTCTCCGAATCCATCGCCGCTCAAGAGGGTCTCTGTTGGGACCTCGCCACTACTAGCTGTCCCTTCTAGCCTTCCGGACTTTCCCGTGGAATACGGTGCAGATTACGACATCTCCCCTCGGCAAGAGAAAGACAAGGAGGAAGGGGGCCAAGAGGAGGAGGAGGAGGAGGAGGAGGAGGAGGAGCGGCATCAGCAGCAGCAACAGGAAGGGGAGGAAGAAGAGGTGGACCAGGGACACGTAGCGCCCAGCAAGCCCAGGGTTGATAAGGTGTCCAGGACATTTCACTTTGCGCCACGGAGGGCTCCTATCGAGGTATACGAACCCATGCACAATACTCAGCAGGAGGAGCCTACACAAGCGCATTCAAGGTCGGAGGATGATGGCCGTGATGAGGACCCAAGTGATGATGATGAAGACGAGGAGTATCGTCGGCGGCAGCGTGTCACCCTGCGGAAAGCGGCAGCTGCGCAGAGCTTAAGGGCCATCAAGTTCGAGCGGCCGCGCCCTGCTAATGCAGAGGATGTCGTGGTCCCCTCAACAAGACAAGATGAGTCACCACCAGTCTCGGACGCTCAGGAGTACCTGGACCAGTGTGAAGGATTCTCTACGCGGGACTCCCAGAACTCGGTGGAGGATACTCAGCATGCCGTTGAAGCCTCGCAGGATGGTGCTCCACAGCCGTCGCCAGACGACCAAGAGGAAGGTCGTGTACCAGAGCACCATGCGTCGGATCCGTTTGGGGGTTTTCTAGCAATGAGGCCATGATTCCGGATACGGACCCGGCTGCCGCGACGTCTGAGCCCACTGTGCAAGAAGAGGAGGCACCCGCTAAGCCGGACGGCAGTGTAGCTCGTACGGACGAAGTTCCTGAGACGAGTCCTCTGAACCTGCATGTTCAACCGCTGGACGACACGATGCCATACTCCGCGGAGGAGGAGGAGGACGACGACGAAGAGGAAGCATCGAAAGTTGAGGCTGCTGGCAACACCTTGTCGAGTTCGCCGGCTCGCTCGGATACGGAAGATGTATCTGGGCAGCCTCCACAGGCTAGGACGTCGCAGAGTCGACCACAGCTAGAGGGCTGTGCACCGATCCCAGATGCCGTGCTTGCTGCCGGCCAACCTTCAGAAGGCAACGGAAATGACCGAACTAGTGTCGTCGGGACATCGCCCACTGCGCCAGCCCTCAACACCAGAGCAAGGTGTCGTGGAGCGCCTCGTCCGCCTCCAGTGACCGCCCCGCCGAGCTCGCCATCTCCACGTTCGAGCTCCACATCGTCTCTCAGCAGACTGACAACAACGCCAGCACTCTCTGATTCTGAAAAGGCAACCCCGCCCACAGACGAATCACCACGCCCAGGGCCGGCCACCCCGTCGTTGACGGACGGCGTGCAGAGCTCTCCGGCGGTTGCTAAAGCCCATCGTCTAAAGAGCTCGAGGGCTGTCCCCAAGGCTATTCCGAACAAGCTCCAGGCGTCGACCAGACGAACCCGGAAGTCTTTCGCATCAGATGCATCTGTGTCGACCGACGAGCTGGCTAGGTCGCCCATCACACCGACATTTGAGCAGAACACGCGTTTGTCGAGGTCAGTAAGGGCCTCGATCAAGAACCCACCACCAGCTCTGCGGGACACAAGTCACGGCACCAGGGTTTTTGCAGGGATGGTCTTCGCCATCTCTTTCCAGTCCAGACAGGCGGGAGAGAAGGATGCGCAATACAACTCCAGAATAGCGCGCTCCGAGCAGATCACCGACAAGATCAAGCAGGCTGGTGGCAAGGTTCTGACGGATGGCTTCGACGGGCTGTTTGAGACGTCCCCAGCTCAGCAGGATGCGGACTGCGAAACCACGCTGCCGACTACATCCCAGCCTGACGACGAGATCCAGCTTGTCGCGGCCGCTCGCGAGACAGGCTTCACAGCGCTCATCGCTGATGGTCACTCGCGCAAGGTCAAATACATGCAGGCACTCGCCCTCGGTCTACCTTGTATCCACGAGCGCTGGATCACCACGTGCACGAGCAAGCAGAAGCTTGTCGACTGGTCCGACTACCTCCTCTGTGCTGGAAACTCGGCGTTCCTCGGCGAGGCGATAAGGTCGCGTAACCTACCGACGTACAGCGCCGCAACGGCGAAGCTCAGGGAGGTTATCCGGTACCGGCCGCGTCTTCTCGAACAGTCACGGATCCTGGTGATCATGGCGCGCGCCGACGAGAGCAGGAAGGCAGCCTACATCTTCCTGGCGCGGGTCCTGGGCGCCTCGCTCTCCAGGGTGTACACCATGGACGAGGCGAGGAAGAAGGTCAGAGCGATGGAGGACGCAGCCCATCCATTTGATTGGGTGTATGTCGACGAGAAGATGGCTGGCAGGGCCAACCCGTTCGCAGAGGCTGTGCTGCCGCCGCCCGCGGCGAGCAGGAAGAGGAAGAGGAAGGGCGGTGGGGGTCTGCAGGGCCGCCACCCCTGCCCAAGAAACCCCGCCTCCTGAGTGATGAGCTCGTCATACAGAGCCTCATCCTGGGCCGGCTGTTGGAGGAGGACGAGATGCCGGCCTGAAACGGTTATTGCGCAATGAATTTTTTTTTTCTTTTCAGAAAAAGAAAAGAAAAACTGGGGAATGAATGGGACCAAGGAGCGTATGATTTTGGAGGCGTCTGGTGTGAAACTTAACGAACAAGGGGAGAAAGATACCCTACTCGCTGGTCTGCTGGGGACCTTATCACGGCGTTCTTAAGTGGGTATTAGGCGAGCTGATATATTGATTTATTGATTGATTCATAATCCCCTGTCTTCTTTTCGCCTCTGAGGCTCGGAGGAGGTTAATTTTTCCAGAGTCTTTCTTGTCGTACGGGAGATGACATGTGCAGATGGAGGAAGCTGATGCACGTGGAATCGCTTGTTGATATTATGAACTCTTTGGAATTCGACCATGCTACCAGAAATAATTCAGACTGGCTGACCATCTATCTTGCTGTCCTGTATGCCCAAGATGAAAACAAATAGCAGAGAGGTATCCACTGGAGTAACCTCACCAACGCCTATGCTGTCCGTTGTCAAATCAAATGCCTGCATGTCGAATTACAGTGCCTCCTTTCAACCAATACAAATGCCATGCCAGAGTGAACTGATGGTCCGCAGATAGCAGCCAAAACAAACAAAAGACCAAGAAAAAAAAAAAAAAAAAAAACCAGCCGAAAAACTCCGTTCCTTGGGGAAGTGGTAGACCCAGATTGTCACATCGCATCACACCACTCATGGGATCCGGCTCCTTGAACGCCCCGTCAACTCAACCAAGAGAAAACGCCGTGGGGGATCTTGTCGCCCCTAGACTTTGTGTGTTGTACAGTGAATATGAAAATCTAAACAAGTAGTGGATATCAATCAGCTGCTGTGGTTTATCTTTTTCAAGAGGGCACAACCCGACAGTGGTGGAAACGTACCCAAAAAAACAAACAAAAGCAAAAAGGCAAGGTGAGAAAGGGGCCCGCCCCTGGGGACCGAATCCCTCTCTTCTATTCCCTCCTTCTCTCTTTTTCTTCTTCTTTCTTTCTTCTCCCTCAGCTGTGGAGGTCTGCTGGTCGCAGAGAGCCTAAGAGGCCTGCGACTGAGACCGGGACCGGACGCGGAGGAGGATCCTGTTGCGCTTGTGCTTTTGGTAAAAGCTGCGCCTGATCTCTTCGCACTCGCGGTCGACCTTTTGGCGGTAGAACTGGTCCGGGTCGGCGCGGTAGGCACGGAGCTCGTCCATCTGGGCCTTGCCGAGCCGGATGATCTTCCTGCGCTGCTGCTGCTGCTGCTGCTGGGGGCGACCTGGTCGGAGCGGGAAGAGGAGATGGAGGAAGAAGAGGAGGAAGAAGAAGAAGAAGAAGCTGAGGAGGAAGAGGGGGCGGAGGCACGAAGGGCGCGAGAACGACGAGGCATCGTGGCGGAGGGGCTGTTGTTGGTCTCTTTGGTATCCGCCTTGTCGTTGTTGTCGGGAGGGTCGGACTTGGTGGTCTCGGAGGACACGGCAGCCTTGGGTCTGGCTGGGGTTTTCTCCTTGGGCTGACTCTTCTTCTTTGTGATTGTCAGCCTGGGCCTCTTGTGTGGCTTGGTGGTTTGAGGTGTGGAGGATGCCATGGTGAAAGTATTGGGGGTGAGGAATCAGATGGTAACAGTAGATGGTTTCTACAGACTGGGTTGGAGAAGGAGAAGGAGGAGAAGGAGAGGGTTGGACTGGAAGGGGTATGCATAGTATAACAGAGGCAACAAGTTGACCAAAAGTTGAAGTTGACCAAAAGTAATGGTGACAGGTCGATTGCCTTGTGCGAGGAGTCTACTCACATGAGATTCTGGATCTAGGACAGACGGCGTGTAGTACTAGACTTATAGAGGTGAAGATCTCGTCCTCTGTGCCGTATAGGAGTTGTCGACTCTTGCGTGTAGTGCGAGGCTTTGAGAATGGTGACGAGGAGAAGGAAGAAAATGAGGAAAAAGAAGACGAGTTAAGTTGAGAATATATATATAAAAGTGTCATAAGAGCAAGAGGGAGTCAGGACTAGGGAGAGACGGCGTCGGGCAGATGACAGGCTCGGAGCACGTGAGAGTAGGTTTGACTCGAGGTGTGTGTGAGAGAGTACTGGTTCTGGATTCGGGTCCGAGACAGTGGACAGGCAGAGAGCTGTTTGAGGTCCAGAGTGTGTTGTATGTTTTCTTCGAAGATGCCTTTTTGAGGGAAGAAATATGAATACCAACTAACTCGGTGTCGACAGGTGCTGATTGTGCTTGGGCGGCTGGCTAATAGATATATAGATTTGTAACGTGCTGTATGTAAGCCTGACCTGGGGGACCGGTGGGATTTCGGCGTCCGAATTGGACGGAACTTGGTATTTCAAATAGGCGGACCGGAACCGGGCACACCGGGAGGGACAAGGCTGGTGGGTGGTAGCGAGGGGCAGATATGCAGCTCTACTCAGCTCGGCAGGTCTCTTGCTGCGGGGAGCACTGGGAACGGAAACTGAGAAGAGGGAGAGACAAGAGGCTTGCAGAGACGAGATAGGAAGAGAAGGAGGAGGAGGAGGAGGAGGAGGAGGAGGAGGAAGAAGAAGAAGAAGAAGAAGAGGAGGAGGGTTGATTAAGACGAAGTCGACTTTGAGGAAAGAAACACAAGGAAAAGAAGGGAAAGAAAGAAAAAGAAAAAAGAGGGACGGTCGGCTTCAAAGGTCATAATCTACAAGATGAGAGGGAGTGACAAATACAGAGCAGCAGGCAGGGCTGGCCTTACCTAGTTGCAACAGAGAGGGTGAGAGAGTGAGCCAGGGAAAAAGGTCACGCACGGGGCATTTCGAGGCTGGCTTCGGGACATTATCGACATTGATTTGACATGGGATGCTTTGGCCTGGTGGTAGGGTTCGGAGGAGGATCCCTCATCTCTCTCTCCCTCTCGGTGTCCATTGCATTCGAGGCTGGCGATGCTTGGTGTGGACCCTATTCTTTTTCTTTTCTTTTCTTCTTTATCCTTTCCTTTTTGGTTCCTTTGTGACCCAGGGGTGGTTTATCCACGGCCACCACCAACCACAAAAGAACTGTCAGCATGGTGGTTGGCGGCCTGGTCTGGTTGCTGGCCAAACAGGTGTTGAAACAAGGCACGTACTGGATTACTGTAAGAGAGAGGAGGGGAGAGAGAGAGTTGGTCCTGTGTTTGGGTCGCCTTTGTAGCCTGGCCCACACCGGCCTGCCCTGCCCTGCCCTGCCCTGCCCTGCCCTGCCCCTGCCCTGGAACAGATCAGGGCTGACTGTGTACATAGTACTGAGGAGTACGTCCGTATGTATCTTTGGGCTAGCCCTGGATTGGTAGGTACTTTTAAGTACTTACTTATACATACTAGACACAATTACTCCGTACATACTTTAGTACTTAAGTACCGTACAGTAGCAAATACATTCATACACAAGAGATACGACAAGAGTTTATTCTTCCGAGAGAAAGGGATGAAGGGGAGAGTAATACCCAGCAGATAGACGGCTTCGTAGACGGTGGAGAGGAGACATGACTTGCTACCACAGCTCATTTCACCTCTCCAAGGGACCTTGCAACATCACAAATGAGAAGTCTATCTATTTTTGAGAGAGGCCGCGGGGCCGGGCGGGTGGGCACTCACCCTAGCGACCACTATGGTCAGAGGGCGAACCCAGCACGAGGGATCACTACCACCGCTACCTTTAGTGGTACAGTAGCACACCGCGCGCCCTGTAGAGGGCTGTCGTTTCAGAAGCAGTAACAGCTAAACCAGCTAAACCACCGTACTGGTGTAGTGGTGCCCTACCCCTTCTTACACCCAGAGACCTGCCAGACGCCCGCCCACTTGCATCCCAAATCATTCATTCTTCTTTCCTTCTTGTATGGCAGTCAGTCAATGACCCACTGAGCTCAGGCCACGAGAATACATACTCACCTGCTTATTGCTCGCTGCTACCCTCTCTGACCCCGAAGCGATGAGCAGCGGCGGAGGCCCCCTGTCCTGTGACCCCCTGTCTCACGGGCCGTGGTAGGGAGTCTATCATAGCAGCAGTACTTAGTACTTACTAAGTAGCATGTATTCCGTACTATGGTAGCACCAGACTGGGCCCCTCCTCCAAGGGTTCAGGCCCAATCAACCTCCCCCTCCACCCGATGGCCTCTCTTCCTTGCTCGTGTCCCAGACGACTTCGTTGGCCCCTCGTTTGGCCCCTCGTCCAGTCCACAGCATCTCCGCCTATCACGGCTGCTGCTGCTGCCGCTGCCGCCGCACGTTGAATGTCAGACACGGCACACGTAGAGAGAGAGAGAAGTCCTTACTACGTACTAACCACTACCAAAACAGCACGGCACAGCTCAGCACAGCTCAGCACGGTGCACCTCGCACAAACCAACCCACCCCGGAGGTCTGCCCCTCTTACGATCTCCGTCCCCTGTTCGACGACCACACATACGGCCCTCCCTTAGCCGACCGACCTGCCAGTCAGCCTGTCCTGCCGCCGCCGTATGCACCCTGCAGGAACAACAGCTTCGACGACCACCTCGAGCCGACCCCCTCGACCATCTCCTGTCCAGGCCCAGCAGTCCATCTCCCTGCTGACCTGACTGCCGCCTTTTTCTGCGACCTGCAACCTGCGACCTGCTCTCCTTCCCCCGCCCCTCGTTCCGGATTATACATCACATCACATCACTCGGCCAAGCAGGGTCGAGCATAGAGACCACACGAGCTGCTTTTGGCCTGTTCCACACCTGCGACCGCCCATCTCACTGACTGGAGCCCTCGAGAGCCCATCCTCGCGGCCCCCCTTTGCCATCTGTCTGTCGGTTTCTCTTTGGACGCCAGTTCAGTCAGCCAGTCTGTCCGTCAGTCGACGACAGACTACTTCTATTCCCTACCGCCCGCCCTCTGCATCTCTTCGCCGCCCGCCTCGGCCCCTCTCGCAATCATGGCAACCAGGCCCAGTCTGAGCATGTTCACCCGAGGTCTCTCAGGCCTCTCCCAGGCGCAGGACCCCAACTCACCCAACGTCAACTCCCCCGCCGAGCAGAGGGCCGACTCCAAGCTTGGCTTCCTCAAGGCCATGCGGCCCCTGCCTACCCAGCACGTGTGGAACGTCTACTTTGATCGGTATGCTTGCTCCCCTCGAATCCCCAGCTGTGTCTGTCTATATTATATATATATATATATGTGTGTGTGTGTGTGTGTTCAGTTGTGGAGACGAACTCGTGGCTAATCTATACACTCTTCTCTCTCTCTCTTTTGGGAAAATACAGGCAGCAAAAGGAGCAGAAGAAGGCCGACGATGGCCAGAACTACCAGGCCCAGCTCGAGGAGCTCGACATCCTGATCGAGTCCGTCCAGGACTTCTGGCGGTACAACAACAACACGCCCGTCGACCAGATTAAGATGCGCGAGTCCATCTACCTGTTCAAGAAGGGCTTCAGGCCTATATGGGAGGACAGGCGCAACATTGTGGGCGGCAGCTGGACCTTCCGCGTGGGCAAGAACAACGGGCCCGACTTCTGGACGAGGATGCAGCTCATGGCCATCGGAGAACAGCTGCAGGCTGTCCTGGCCGAGGGTAAGATTATCCTCGAGACTCCTCTGCCTTCACACAGCTTCGGTCGACTGACTGACTGACCAACTGGATACAGGTGACCAAATCTGTGGCGTAGGCCTCTCGGTCCGCTTCAACTCCCACCTGATCACCATCTGGCACCGCGACTCGTCGAAACAGAAGTCCATCGACGGCCTGCTGGAGGTCGTGCTGGGCGAGCTGCCCCCAGAGCTGACCCCCAAGCCCGACAACTACTTCTACAAGAGGCACTGCGACCACCCCGGCTTCGAGCCCCCTCCAGAGCTGAAGGCCGTGCTGGACTCTCACAATACGAGGGTGGCTGCCGAGAAGGCTGCCGCCGAGAAGGCGCTCGCTGCCGAGGCCACGCCCACCTCGACGGTGCCAGAAGAAGAGTCGAGCGCCTCGGATGGTGCCGATGGGACGCATGGTGATGCCCCGGCGGTCGCAGTGACAACGCCGCAGGCTGCTTGAGTATTTTTCTTAGAAACGACGACGTACTCTGCTTTTCTTTTTGTTTTTCTCCCCCCCAAGCTTGATCAACAACAAAAAGAGACTGGCTTCCCGGATCTCACCAGGCCGGCATGACGAGAACCAATCAATTCATACAGGAACAAGGCTGCATAATCTCTGGCGTTTCTCATACCACACACATGAATTCCCCTTAAATCGGGCTGGCACGGCCAGGACGCCTCAGCGGATTGGTTCCATGGGTGCTCTGCCTCTCTCTCGGAACTGTATTTTTTTTATACCTATCTGAATGACATATCATCATCCATCTAGAGTATCTTGTTCTTCGCAGCTTAGCGATTGGCAGTACTAGGGCAAATCCATAGCTAGTCATTGGTTTTATGATATATGGGATGAAATCGTAGCAGCTTCACACCAATGCATGGGAACATGTTTCGTCTGACATTTTGAGATGAAAGAATGTCTTATCAAGATCCTATTAAGTATTGGGAGCCGGTTCCGATGGTACCTGGACTGGAGAACGGGTTTCGAGATCTGCTCGGGAAGGCCCACCCAGGCTATCTACTGTGGAAAAAGTTGGGACGAGGCAAGAGGTGCGAGGATGTCGTGATGATATACGTTCCTTTCCATTCACTCAGACCTGCGTAACGATACTAAGGACCTGGGGCCCAAACAGCAGGAGGAATGTCACAACGTTTCATATAAATGCCTCCCGTATTTGAAACAGTTTTTGGCCACAAGTTAAGAATTTACCTTGTATTTTTTTTTTTTCCGGAAAGTAGACCCTTTTTCAACAGTTGATTCTGTCGTAACAAAGCACGAGGGTTGCTCACCATGAACAGGGTCAAGGGTTAGGGGTAGTACCACCTTCAGGCTGTTAGAGGCCATGCATCACGGCCTTACTGCTCAAAACAACAACTCACAAGAGACAACAACACTGCAACAGACAACAGCAGCCTACAAAGAAGAAGAATAAGAAGCTGCTGCTTGTCAACTCCACCTTTCATAAAAGCCTGCGCAAATCCACAACGACAAAACAAAAACAAAAAGGAACTTTGGTGATCACAGCCTGCCATCATGGTAAGTAAACATCCCATCCGGAGACTCACCCAGGGTCCATGAAAACAATCCTCCCAACCATGGCTCTTCTTTTGTTTTTCCTTTTGGTCACTAATATCATTCTTCAAAGAACAAGGACGGCTTCCACACCCAGATCCACCTCCACCGCCCCCGCGACGCAGACCTGCTCGAGCAGTTCTGCCGCGACAAGCTGCCCGCGGACGACATCTACGTCCCCGCCCAGCACCAGCCCGTCAACCCGGAGGACGAGGACGATGTGGTCCCCGACCAGCACGCCGCGTTCGGCATCCAGAAGGCTACGCAGGCGCGGCGCGAGCCGGCGTGGCGGGATCATGGCCTGGGGGAGCTGATGGGCAAGGGGCCTGAGGCCGGTGTGTGGAAGGGTATTGGTCGGGCGGGACAGGTGCAGGCGGGTAAAGCACCGAGTCGTCTGCCTCGGTGATTCTTTGTTGTTGTTGTTTTTTGTTGGCCTTGGCTGGAGCGTTCATCGTGGTTGGTGTGGTCTGTATATTGCGTTGCCCCTGTTCTGTCTTGCCCTGCGCAAAACATCTCTGTATACCAGTCTTGATATCCCTTTTGCTACCGTGACTGAAGGAGTTGGAAGGGGCACACGATGACTCTAGATTCTTAATATTAAAGGCGTTGGTACCCCCTCCCTTTTTGATGTGGATTTTGTCTTGTGTGCCTGTCCACGGTCCACCATCCTGGCCATCGTTATATAGACGGCCATCAGCTCTATCGAGCTCACAAAAGCGCCTCTCCTCCTTCTTCTTTCCAAACCCAACTAAATCCAAGGAAACGCGAACCGCTCAACGCCGTGCCATGCATGAAAAGAATTATCTTATAGAATCAACCAAGCCAGACAGATGCAGATGTTTACTGCCTCCACAGCGCGCCCCCCTGTTCACTTGTTCAGCCCCAGATACGCCTCCCTCTCCAGGACTTCCCCGGCAAACTTGACCAGAAACACCGTCTTGCCGGGCCACATCTCCCTGCACCGCACCACCAGCCTCAGCCCCTGCGCCCTCGGCCGCGGCCTGCTGGCCCCCGACGCTGTGGGCCGTGACCCTGGCGGGGAACCCAGCGCCATCGCACACGCCCTCGATGATGCCCGCGACGTAGGCGGCGCAGTTGAGCTGGGACATCTCGCGCGGGACGCTGATGTAGGCGTTGACCAGGGGCTCGTTGTCGATGATCATGTACTCGTCTGGGGTCTCTGGGTTGGACGACTTCTCGAGGCGGTCGGCCTGGCGCCCAAAGAGGTGTGTCCACATCTGGATCTTGATCAGGTGCAGCAGGGTGATGATGTCCCGAGGGCGGAGCTGGCTGCGGGGGCTCGCGGTAGAGGAGGAGGTCGAGGAGCTTGAGGCCTATCGGGTGGCCCTGAAGGTTCAGCCTGTAGTGGTAGTAATTTGACACACCAGGTCTCTTTGTCAGCCCCAATCTTTCTCTCTCTCTCGCTGTGTGTGTGTGTGTGTGTGTGTGTGTGTGTGTGTGTGTGTATTTAGGGCCGTTTACCTCTTCTCCAGGTCCTGGATACCGGTCACCCTCCTCTGCGCATAGCTGACCATCTCGGAAAACAGGTAGGCAAAGCTCGACTGGCTCAGCTCTGACGTCCGCGTCCTGTTTAGGGTCCGCGAGTAGATGGTCTTGCCGTTGGTGGGATACCGCAGACCACTGGCGACGGCTGCGGCGGGCACTGTGGCGGCCGTCTTGGGCGTCGGCGGTATACTTGACATCTTTTGTGTGTATATTCCAAGGTGGTGTGTGATGTGTGGTGTGTGTGTGCAGTGTGCCTCGCTGTGACTGGCCCTTGTCAATTGCTCTCTTGATATCGGGGTTGGTGGTGAGAAAAGGTGATTGCACTTTTGATGACCGGTGCTCTCTCTCCCAGCAGGTGCAGGTGGTGGTGTGGCTTATCGCGATAAGAGAGGTCACTGTGGTCTGGTAGTAGTGTACTCTGTACATAATACATGCCCCCCTTCTCTTTTTCTTTTCTGAATAGGTTTGTTTGATTATTCATGCTTTTTGAAGGGAAGCATTAAAAAAGTGTAATTTTCCTCTCTCTCTCTCTCTCTCTCTTTCTCTCTAAATCTAAATATTTCATTACATTAAATACCTCCTTCTATACATGTACAAAGTCTAGAAGAATTCACATAAAAGTCGGTCATGTCCTTGGTTACCCCTACGCTGCTGCGACAACATCTGCCGTGGTGTTCCCTGCCTTGTTGTTCTCAGCATCCGAGTCCGAGACGGCCAGTTTCTCCTGGACCAGATCACTCGCCTCCTCGACAGCGCCCTGGACCCCCTTTGCGCCCTCCGCACCCCCTCAGGTACATCTCTGACTCCCCGATGACGCTCCCGCCCAGCGTCCACCTCTTCTTCTGCTCGCCCCTCCTCTCGTCACACATCTTGATCAGCGCAGGCCAGTACTCTGCATGGTCGTAGTCAAACTCGAGGGCGCCGTCGCTGAACTCGGTCCACAGCTGCTCGGCAGGGACGTAGGACTTCATGTCCTCGTTGAACTTGAGCTTCTCCTTGGTGACGGGGTCCAGTAGCGGCTTGATGATCTTGAAGAAGCCCACAACCAGGAAGGGCATGTTGATGATGAGCGCCTTGCCCAGCCTCTCGGGGTAGTGCGTCTGCAGGATGTGCAGGACCTCCTTGGCCTGGCTGATGGGCGGCGACGTGTTGCCGCTGCGGCCGGGCCCGGACTTGAAGTTGATGAGGAGCGCCAGCGTCTCCTGGCCCGGGGGCATGAGCTCGATCGTCCGCTCCAGCATGAACACCAGGTGCTCCACCTGCCTGTGGCTGGCCGCCGTGTTCTGCCGCCCCGGGTTGAGGTACTGGCACGGCCTGCCCTCCTTGTCAAACCCCAGGATGACCTGCTTGCCCGTCTCGTTCTCGGGCGAGATGTGCTCGGGCGTCAGCTTGTCGTACACCCCAAACTCGCGCCGCCACAGCAGCGTGTCGATCAGCCGCCTCTCCGACTGCGCCTGGTTCCACTTCGTCGCCCGCAGGTAGCGCAGCAGGCACTCCCGCGTGAGCCAGAGCTTCTCGTCCTCGGTGAGGTCCGACGGTGCGTTCTTGGGGACGCTGACGCCGGCGTCAGGGGTCTGCCACGACTTCACCTGGCTGAGGAGCCACTCGTACTTGTGCTGCTGCTCCTCGGTGAGCTCGGGCGCCGCCTTGGGCCTGCTGGTCTCTGTCGGGTGCTCGAGGGGGACCTTTAGCAGCACAGACTTCTTCGCGTCCTGGCCTGCTGTGGTGGTCGTGGTATCTGCAGCCATTATTGCAACGGAGGGGTAAAGAAGGAGAGAATAATTGGATTATGAAGTGAAGATGTGGTCAGACAGAGGAGGAGAGCACCAAAAAGAGGCAAAGGGGAGGGGGTAATTATCGAAGATGTCTTGTTTCGTCTCTTGTTATATCCTGAAGCCACATTTACAAGAAGGAAGTCAAGTTGGTGATGAAGGGATAATGAGAGTGAGATGTCGGTGAAGTTCAAAGCTGCCGGTACCGGGCGGATCTGGTAGTGGAAGTAGTGGTAGTAAGTCCTGAGGTACTGTTGTTCAGGTGCGTGGTGCTGCATGGACGATGTACCTGGTACTAACAACGGTACTGAGTACGCCCAACTGTAGATTTCAAGGGGGCCCAGGGGACTGGGCCAGGGGGAAGTGGGGGCGAGGATCGTTCGCGCTACAGGCCAAGTAGGTACTATGAACTTGATACCCAAGATCTTACAGACTTATCGATAAGAGCTGTCACCTCCATTAAACCCTAAAACGCGTCAAGACGCGTCTCATTTCGAAATCGAAAACAAGAAGAGGAAGGGAAGGAAAACACCGTCAAATCATCCTGCCTGACGAAAACCCAATTCTTAACCCATCACTTACCACTATCACTCAATAGTACACCTGGAAAATCTCCCCCTCTTTTCTTTTTCTCTCTAGTAGAGAAAGCAGAGTGGAGAGGATGGCAAAGTCGACAGTGGCAGAGCTCAACGAGCGCTTTGGCGCTGGAGACAAGGGCCTCGACCAGGACGTCGTCGTCGAGATGCAGTCGATCATGAGGCTGCACAATCTGTCGCCTGAGGACCTTTACTTCAAGTGGGAGTCATACTGCATCAAACTGGACATGGACGAGACCCAACCCTCGTTTGAGAGGATGAATGCCTTCAAACAAGACCTGCAGGATGCCCTGGAAAAGGCCACCCGGACCCAGGTGCACTCCAAGCCAGAGAGGCGGACCGGTGCAACACCAAGAACGACAAACAGGGGCGGCGATGTCTTTGGCATGTGAGTCAGTCTTCGGTGGTGGCGTACGAGTATCTGACGACGACGATGACGACCTGCTTTTGGTGTACTGATGCCTCCCTCCTCCCCACTTAGGATCGATGGGTTGATACCAGGTACTCCAGCAACAGCGAGGAAGACAGCAGGCAAGAAAAAGGAGACGCCGGTTTCTCGAGTCAAGTCGGAGCACGCTGGTAGCTCACCGGACCACAAGTCGCCCAACCTGAAGGAGCAGCTCGACTCGATGGGCGCACTGCCGTATGTGTTGCAACGTCTGCTCCATTTTTATGGTGTTTATGGTTATTATCATCTTCAAAAGACAAGACAGGTTCTGACGTGCTGTCGTAGGCCATCCTCGTTCAACGATCGACAGAACCCCGGGGAGGTTCTCGAGGTGCTCAACAGCCAACTACCAGCCGTGGAGCCTCCCATCGCACCGTTTGCGGAACCACGTATCAAGCTGACCGCCGCATCGGACCAGAAGAAGCTTACCTATAAGCCTCTAGGCATGAAGCTGTCAGAGGCGTCCGAGATCCTGGACGACCGGATAGACGACTTCTTGAAAATGGTCAGGGACCATCATCAGCTCGAGGACGACGCCTTCGGCAGTGCCGCTACCCAGAGCACGACCGAGGTTGTAGCAGTCGGCCGAATCGCCTCAGACTCCCTGGAGGGCAGGCTCAACGCCGCGTCCTTGGTCCTCGAGACCTCGAGGCGGACAGGTGGTGGCCTGCGCATACCACTCAACATGGACAAGGTCAAGGGCTACCAGTTCTTCCCGGGCCAGGTTGTTGCGCTTCGAGGCAGCAACACTTCAGGCCACAACTTCACAGTCACCGAGGTTTTGGAGATCCCCCTGCTGCCCAATGCCGCATCCGCCCCTTCAGCCCTGTCTGCCCACCGGCAGAGGCTCCTCGGAGGCCCAGATGTCATGGACACAGACGCTGAGCCAACGCCGCTAAATATCATATACGCTGCCGGCCCATATACGGCAGACGACAACCTCGACTTTGAGCCGCTCCACCAGCTATGCACCGTCGCAGCCGACAGCTACGCAGACGCACTTGTCCTCACAGGGCCGTTTATTGATATCGACCACCCTCTGATCGCCTCGGGCGACTTTGACCTGCCTGAAGAGGCGACCATCGATCCTGACACGGCCACCATGGCAACCGTGTTCAAGTACATGATCTCGCCTGCGCTCAACCGCCTGGTGGCGGCCAACCCGACCGTCACCATCCTGCTTGTCCCCTCAACGCGGGATGTCATCGATAAGCACGTCTCGTGGCCGCAGGATGCCTTTCCCAGGAAGGAGCTGGGCCTGCACAAGTCCGTCAAGATTGTGGGCAACCCCATGACCCTGTCCATAAACGAGATGGTCCTGGCGGTTTCCTCTCAGGACGTCCTGTGGGAGCTCAAGGGCGAGGAGGTCGTCGGCCGGCCCGCACCGACGACCGATCTGCTGGCCAGGCTGTCGAGATATCTGATCGAGCAGCGGCATTATTTCCCAGTCTATCCGCCCATGGATCGAAGTCGATATCCCAAGACCGGCACGGCCGACGGCGTGCAGGAGGGAGCAATGTTGGACGTGAGCTATCTGAAACTGGGCGAGATGGTCGGGGGCCGACCGGATGTGCTGATTGTGCCGAGTGCGCTGCCACCTTTCGCAAAGGTATGCTTCTTTGCAAACTTGATATCCAACGATGCGGCTTGCTAACAGATAGATGACACAGGTTGTCGAGAGTGTCCTAGTCATCAACCCAGGGTATCTTTCCAAACGCCGTGGCGCAGGCACCTACGCCCGATTGTCTCTGTACCCGCCATCGTTGTCTGATATAGAGGCCAGTGGCGAGAAAATGATGGCCCACAGGATTTACGACCGAGCGAGGGTGGAAATGACTAGGATATGATGAGGTGGTGGGAGGCAGGCAAGTGAGCATGATGGGAATGAAAAGAGAGAGACGGGAGGGAGGGAATAGAAGAAAGAGGCAGGAAGCAAGCCGGCAGCAGCAGCAGCACCATTTGTTTTTGGGTAATTTGGCTGCTGCCTTGTAATGACCAATGCACATGCGGATGTTCCTTCATCCAAGCATCTACCTAGCATCCACCCTGCGGCGCTTGTCGTCTTCGTACCTGTCCCTGTCGCGCGAGTAACTCCTCTTGCGGCTGTCCTTGTAGTCTTGGCGGTCACGACGCCTGGGTGATCGAGATCGTGACCTGTCTCGCCTTCTCGGTGATCTTGACCTCGACCTCGACCTGTCTCTCCTCCAGTTGTTGCCTTTGCCGCCGCCGCCGTCCCTGTCCTCTCTCGATCGGTTCCGCGGCTCCTTTCTCTCACCCAAAGGCATGGCATTTGCACCCTTTCCACCATAATCACCGCCACCAACACCACCACCACCACCACCACCACTGCCCCCGCCCCTCCTGTCATCCCCGTCCCCATAGCGATCCCACTCGCTCCTCTGCCGCCTCGGGTCGTCAAACCGTCCCCACTGGCCCGTGTCCTCGCTCTTCAGGTCCTTGTACTTGGTCGCGCCCTTCTTGCCCAGCTTGGTCATGTCCCTCATCTGCAGGGCCTGGGGCAGCAGCTCCCGGTTCCGCACGTCGTCGGCGAACCTGGCGCCCATGAGGTCCCTCTTGTCCAGCCCCTTCTTCTCGCTCTCGTCCTGGTAGAAGGCACCCTTGTGGTAGTACTTTTGCAGGTATCCCATCTTGCCCCTTGCGTCCTTCTCCTCCTTCTGCCTGGCGATGACCTCGTCGTCCTCGGCGCGGCGCTCCTCCTCGGTCAGGTTCTGGCGGCGCTCCTTCTCGGCGATCTCTTTCTCCTTGGCCTCGATGGCCTCGCGCGCCCGCACGATCCGCTTGATCTCCCGCAGCCGCCACGCCGCGTACTCGGCCGCCGGGTCCACGTCGTCTGTGTCGTCGACCTCGTCCCCCTCGGACTCGGAGTCGTCCCAGTGCTTCTTGCCTGCCGCGCGCGCCGCGAGGTCCTTCTGGATCTGCTCCTCGACGAGGGCGTCTGCCTCTGCGCGGCGGCGCTGTTCTTCTTGTTCTTCGTCGTCTTCCTGCTTGGTTTCTCCGCCCTCTGCCGCCGCAGCTTGTTGTTCCCGCTTCGCTTTGGATATGAATTTCGGGCGGACCATCACGGGACGCCGCGTCTCCTCTTCAGAACTGCTCTCTTCCTCGTCCTCAGAAGACGACCCCTCGTCGCTTCCACTCCCTCCTCCTCCTCCTCCTTCTTCGTCTTCCTCTCCTGACCCATCGTCTTCCCCCTCGCTCTCCGTGACGAAGCCATCCTCCCTCGCCCTGCGCTCCACCTCGGCAACCTTCCTGGCCGCCGCTGCCCTCCGCGCCGCGTCGTCAACCACGGGCCTCGCGGCGCCACCAGTCGAGATGACGCGGCCCGGCCCAGAGACCTTGGGCGGGGGCGCGATGGTGCGCTTCTTGGGCTGGGCAGGTGCCTCTGCGTCGCTGCCGCTGCCGTCGCTGCCTTCGTCCGAGTCGGAGTCGGAGGCGTTGGCGGGCTTGCCGGCGAAGTGGCGCCCTGGCCTGACGGGGTTGGCGGTCATGCGCTTGGGCGGCATTTTGGGCGGCTGTGTATGCTTCTCAAAAGGGAGGGGAGGGGAGGAGAATAGGTTTCAGGGTACCAGAGGGGTCAGCGTTTTCGTGGATAGCTGCACGAGTCTCGATCCAGGTGGTGATGGGGGCTTCGATGTCGATTCGGATTTCGATTGAGCTAGTATTTTCCTGAGGGTTCGGTTGATGGCTGCTTTGCTTCGGTAGTTCGATTTGAAGGAGAAGAGAGGAAGAGGAACAAAAAGTCCCTACAGGTACATGGTTGGTGGTTGCGCCATCACGTAGGCATTGGAACCTTGTGTGTGTAGGTTGAGTATGTGCAGTGGAATGCACTTTGAAAATAAAGTAGAGGTAAGGTTGAGCCACTAGGTCCTGTAGTGTAGCCCTTGTAGTTCACCTTTAGTCACTGCTGTGCACCAAAGCCTTGGCGTGCTTGGCCACTGAGAGACAGTTCTGGTTCCACTTTTATTTCTTTCAACTCTAACTTCACTTCTTTAGAGAGAAACTTTGTAGTTGTCATATAATAGTTTATAGCTTAGATTGTTCTTTTGGGTCGAGGAGTTACAGATGTCGAATTCTCAACTTAGAGAGTCCGATATAGTAAGAGGATGAAAAGGGAAAGGCTAAAGGGTAATTCATGCACTTTCCGGGCATCTTGAGTTTTTACTGTTCACCTCTTACTTAGGCTTCAATGATACCGAGATTTAGTAGATGCCGACTTTATGAAATAAAATAGATTATATGGCCTAGGTACAGAGTCTAAGGCCACTCTAATGATACAATTGATATATGGAGGAGCAAATTGCTCAAGTTGAATCATCTCTGAGTATATTGCATCAGTATTGTGCTGCTAGGTATTACCTACGTATGCTCTAATAATTACCGGTCAATGTGAATGTCAATGTTAATGAGCTGTGCCAGCCTCATCAGATTGATCTGGCCATGATTCATTGTATTCCACCGCACACCATCACGGGATTTGTATGTCCTAGAGGTCTCCTAGATCCCAAGTTACCTTGAAACTTCGTTCATACAGGGCTCAACTGAGCACGCTTGGTTTCATAGTGTTCTGGAACCAATATTGGAATGGGTACTAAAATTTTCATACAGTGCTCATAGACTTTTCTCTCTTTGAGATATGGAGGAAGGATTACTCTGATATCATCTAATTATGGTCAAATTCCATTCTCAAACTGACATCATGAACTCCCATAGTTATAATGCCCACACTAGCATGAGTTGTGCTGTTTATCCTGGCTGCCTCGACATTGACTGTTCCTGTTGGGACATCCTTAGTGAATCAGCCCTTTCTCCCCTTTCCTTCCACCCTGTATGCTCGATCTCTCTCCCAACAACTCATGTAGATAGTGACGTGCTCAAGAGACACATCCATAATATGAAATACGAGTTCAACATCAAGATCAAGATGGACAAACTCTACAGCAAGATCGGACAAGTGGCCCGTCTCGTGCAGCTCAGAGTGCGACAGTGACTCCAATGCCGTCACAGACCACATCAACCGGATCTGCTACCAAGATATCGAGGGATGGTGGCACAACTACTGGTTCCCTCCCCACCTGCCAGTGCTCCGGCAGCACTCGGCGAGGGGGAGCCTGTTCAACATGCTAGCAGTGGGGATATCATGGGGGTGAATGAAGTCAATAACGATTCCTCTGTCGTGACTCGTGAGTATAGGCTCGGTGTGTTGTGCACATGTATCTGTGTCCAAGTAGGAAAAAGAAGAAAAGTAATATTAAACCATGGGATCCAGCCTTTTGAACAAATCACCTCGCGTGAATAGTATTATCTCATTTGGGCCTGAGTGCCAAGCCCCCAAAAGCCCGATCCAGCTGTGCGCCCTCATCTTCATGGGCGGCCATCTCGCTGACATGACCCATCATGATGCCGTGCTGCCCACCGCCACCTCCGCCCAGATGTAAGCCCTGCAGCTGCTCGCCCACGCCCGCGACCACGCCCTCGCCAGCCGCAGCCGCACCAACGTCGCCCGTCATCAGGTCCATACCCGTTCCGCTCCCATCCCCACCGGCCCTCTCGGGTTCCAGGAGCCTCGCGTCGCTGTCCAGCCAGCCCGGGGCGACGCGCCTCTTCTCGGCCAGCTCGCGGGACCGGATGCGGTCGTCGAGCTCGCGCAGCTCCTGCTCGGCGTCGGCCTGCAGCTTCGACACGTGGGCCTGCAGTGCACGACACGAGGTGATGATGTCGTCCGGGTGGGCGGCGTGGCCCGACTGGCTGATGACGTAGCGGGGCCTGCCGCCGCCGCCGCCGCCGGCCTCGGGAGGGATGGCAGTGCCGTCTGGGCCGGAGACAGAAGCGGCGGACGGGGTAGAGGTTATCCCCGTGGCGGAGGGAGGGATGGTGGAGGGCATGGGCCTGTAGGTGTAGGGAAGAGTGGTGGATGTGGGCAGGCTGATGAAGGGGGAGACGGTGAGGGGCACCTGAGCCAAGAGTGGGTGTGCGCCTGGCAGCAAAAAGTCAGCAGGTGGGAGGGAATGAAGGTGAACGAGCCAGGAGAGTTAATGGGAGTGGGAAACGAGGAGGAGGGAAGAGAAGGAGGAGGCGAAAGGGCGCGTAAGACGACGTACGGTTGTCATGCATCTTGATTATTGATGCGGTCACTCTTCTATCAGACGTGTCTTCAGGGGGGAGGAGAAGTTCTAGTTGCACCGAGTGGAATTGACGAGATGAGAAAGTGTGGATGAGTCGATGCAGCCTTGTTTGGTTGAAGATAATTGGCGTTGATGAAGAGGACGAAAGACGAGACAAGATGAGAAGAGATTGTTGGCTTATGGTGTACGTCAAGGGGCCAAAGATGATGAGGCAGGGAAGGTGAGAGAGCCTCACAGATACCTGCTGTGAGTACGTACTCCAGTACTGCGGTGACCCGGCGTGTATTACATAAGCTGAGCTGGGATAGCAGTTGTAGGGATTCTGAACCAATCATTGCGTAGTGCTGGGAGAGGACGGAAGGTCAATGTACTGTGTACTCAAGCATGCACTTGCTAATCGTAGTAGCAAATTACGAGTAAGATAAACAAGGCTGTCAGTAAGACGGAATATCTCCATGCTGCTAGAAACGCTGTATAGCGAGTGGTAGGCCTGGCTCTGCCTCTGGTGGTTACGTAGTAAAAGCAAGGCACCAGTGGATACAGGCTGCAGCAGGGTTCAGCGCAGTGGTGCACTGTAATTACGTACAGTAGGCACCTGCAGCCTACCGAAGCCACTGCTGCAGCCCACTGCAGCTCTAGAGGCGCTAGACTGCTGTGGGCCCACCAAAACTTTTGACATTTACAACAACACAGGCAAGTACACACAACACACGACACAACAACATCACACGCGTTAGATCTGACGATCGTAACAGACAGACACATCGACCTCGTGAGAGCAGATAAGGACACAGACATATCAAACTCGAGCAGAGTTCTACAATCTGACTGCCACAATGCTGCCGACCACGATACACGCAGCACCCTCAGTGGACGAGTTCATCCCTCTGGGCGAATATCAAGCCACCACGCCAGCGAGCTTCCACGATGGCAAGCCTGTGCTGCACTACCACGCGACTGGCGCCAAGGCATGGCTTCCAAGAGATCAGCAGTCCAGGCTGCCCGTATTCCCAGCAGACGCGCCCACCTCTGATGGAGACTCGGGCGAGATGGTCTCACAGGACGGCATCGAGCTGTTCATCACCTCTGAGTAAGTCTCTTTCTCCCCCCCTCTCTCTGTGTCCCTGTATCACATGTGCAGGCCTACCCCTCCTCATTCTCCTTCTCTTTTACTTGAGATGTTTGACAGCTAACATGAGATAAATTCCAGGAACCTCACTGTCTTCAACACCAAGACGAGCACGGGCATACAGATCCCCTACCCGTCTATAGCACTGCATGCTATGCAGCACAAGGTCGATCCCTCGGCTGGCCCTGTTGATTCCGACGCCGACGCCGATGCCGACAAGGCTCCTTGCATCCTGCTGCAGCTAGATCTGTCTGATGGCGGTGCTGATGACGAGACCTTCGACACCGTGCAGCTCACCTTGGTTACCCCCACCTCGTCCACAGACCTCTCCTCACCCGCCGGGGCTGGTGCTGAGACTGGTGCAGCCGGTGCCGCCGCCCAGTCCGAGCAGGAGAAGCTGTTCGACGCCATCACAGCCTGTCAGAACCTGCACCCAGACCCAGCCGACGAGGATGACGAGAACGATGATGACGAAGAGGACTACTCGGACCGTATCATCTTCGAGTCGGCCGTTGATGGATCTGCCGAAGCCGTCGAGGGCCTGCCTGGCGTGTTCAGGGGCACCGCTACCGGTGGCCTGCCCCCTCCCATGCCTGGCAGCTCAGGCTGGATCACTGCCGAGAATGTGGGCGAGTATTTTGACGAGAACGGCAACTGGATCGGCGGCGGCGATGGGGAGGAGGAACAGGAGGAGGGAGGAGAGGGCGAGACGACGGCCCAGGCTCAAGGCGAAGAGGAGGGCCTGGGCGAGGGTGCAGGAAGGGTTCGACCGCGGGAAGAGGTCAACGGCCATGATGACGGCGAGAGCGAGAACAAAAGGCCTCGAACTGAGTAGCGGACTGGCCTAGTTCTCGTTCATTTGTCGGTTCATAATCCTCATCATCATCATTATGGTCATCTTGCCAACCGCTCCAAGGGCCTAGGATGGATGGGTCCGATATGCCTCTCGTCGTCATCACCATGATCGCCTCGTCAGCCGCCATCAAAGATCTAGGATGGATGGGTCGGACATGCACTTCGTCATCATCTGGGTGAGGAGCATCCTAGGGCGGCATCGTCGTCCTTCGGCACTTGATGCCTTTTGTCGGATCTTGTTCTAAATGAAGAAATGAGATAAACTTGGTCCTTCGGCGCTCGAGCTATACTTTTAATCTGTGGTCGGGGCCTTTTTATCCTCCCCCCCCTGAGGAGCTACTAGGACGCCCTGGCCATGAGCCAAGATGCGTCAACGGCTCATATACTACTTGCGGTTCTGTCCTAGCATCATCATTTCATACACATACGCTACGATTTTCCCTCAATTTCCAGCCTGCTGACAGGTTCATCCGCGCATTCTACGGTTGCAGGCTCGCAACGAGAAACATATATAAAGACGGGTGGTATCCCCCTTTCGAGACTTCTGGGATTCTGGTGGCATAGCATTATTACATTATCATTTGGGATGGGCGGGTGGGCAGCGACAACCAAAGCGACTTTTTTTTTTTTTTTTTTTTTTTTTAATACCAGCGACCCTTCGAGATGGGTGTGGCAAGCGATCTTCCAGCGATTCACCTATCATCGACTCCGCCGAGTTAATCCAAGAGGATCACCTAGAACCACGGGCTCCTACAACGCATCCTACAAACAACGGCTCCTACAACGCCTACCTACAACTGCAAGGCCTTCTACAACGCCTCCTACAAACCAAGCCTTCTACAACGCCTCCTAGAACAGCTTCTACAACGGCACCTACAAACAACGGCTTCTACAACGCCACCTACAAACAACGGCCCCTACAAACACAAAGCCTTCTACAACGAGCCCTACAACTACAAAACCCTCTACAACACTTCGGACAATCAATATGCTCAAGAATACCTACAACCCAACCTAAAAACAAAAATCTTCTACGACGCCTCCTAGAAACTACAACGCCTTCTACTACGAGCCCTAAAAACCACAAAGCCTTCTACAACGCCTCCTATAACGGCTTCTACAACGCCTCCTACAAACAACGGCTTCTACAACGAGTCCTACAACAACGGCTCCTACACCGGCTCCTACAAACACTGGCTCCTACACCGGCTCCTACAAGCACTGGCTTCTACACCGAGCCCTAAAAACCACAAAGCCTTCTACCACGAGCCCTAAAACCACAACGCCTTCTACAACGGCTCCTACAAACAACGGCTTCTACAACGAGTCCTACAAACACTGGCTCCTACACCGGCTCCTACAAACACTGGCTTCTACACCGCTTCCTACAACGTGGCTCTACTCCGGGATGGTACAAGGATAGGGAGAAGGAGTTTCGAGGGGAAGATAGAACAACATACAATAAAAATAAAAACTTAGTCATCAATTACCAATACTGAATACTGTCCCGTCTGTGCATATGTGCCCTTCCCTCCCTTTTGACTAGTGGTACACATACAATGCCGCTGCAAGTGGCCGTTCCCACCACCGCCCACCATCTAGAAGCCTCTGCTCTTGAATACGCCCAAACACCTTGCATCCATCCATCCAACCAAACAAGCCGGAAAAGAATAAATTAAAAAGGAAAGTTCATTTCATCGCGTGAGGCATACCTTGTTCGTGTGCGTTGACAACAACACGCCGGGAAACTTAGGCACCGTTCTGCACCCCCAGCGGCCGCCTGGCACCTCCTCCCCCCTCCTCATGATGTTCATGAAACCAGCGGCCCTTGTCGTCGCCGATCTTCCTCCTGAACATACCAAGATCCTTGAGCAGGGCATGCATGTGGTCTTGCATCTCGTCATGGCGGTCCTCATAGTCATCATCCGAGTTGTAGGCCTCGTCCTCGTCAGTGTCCTCATAATAGGTCTCGTCATGTTCTTGGCCTCCTCCGTCCTGATCTGCCTCCTGTTGCTGCTGCTTGTTCTCCCCATCGCCGTCGCCGCCACCGCCGCCCTCCTCCGGCAGCAAACCGTCCGCCGTGCCGGGTCGGCTCGCACTCGGGACAACGGAGATGGGGTTCTTGAGGCTCTCGAGGGCTAGCTTCAGGTGTAGCCGCAGGGCCTCGTTCTCGGTCTGCAGGGACCTGATCTTGGCCTCATACACCTGACCCCTCTCCTCCATCATGCGCTGCATGCTGCCGACGCGGTTCTGGTACTCCTCGAGCTTCTCCCCCTGCTCCTTGGCGTTCTTCTCCCTCGACTGGCTCTCGCTCACCGAGACCTGCAGCGTCCGGATCTCCTCGGCCATGGCGGCGATCTGGGCATCGCGCTCGGCGCTGGAGATGTGGTCCTGGTTGACAACGGCACGCGTGCGGATCCTCTTGGCCTGGTCTGCGTAGCGCAGGGTCGAGAGGGTCTCTTCGTAGTCGGAGGGGGCGATGCAGGCGATCATGGCGGTCTTGGAGTTGCCGCCCAGGGAGTCCTTGAGGAGCCAGGTGAGGATGGAGTCGCGGTAGGGGACGACCGCATCCTTGGCGCCGCCACGCCCGCCGCCCTTGCCAGAGCGGTGGCTGTTGGCCTTGGGGTCTGCCAGCGCGGCGATGACGCGGCCCAGGGTGGTGAGGGACTTGTTGATGTTGTTGCCCTCGCGCAGGCGCTGGCCCGTGGCCTCGGTGGCCTTGGCGCGTTCGCTGCCGGCCAGGTCGACGAGGCGTATGCGGCTGCTGCGCTCGGTGGTCTCGTCCGTCTCCATGTCGTGGTGGATCTGCTTCAGCATGAGAGTGAAGACGGCGTGGCTGCGGCTCGAGGTGTCGTTCATCTTGGTCGAGGCAGTGGTTCGCGAGCTGTCGCCTATCTTCATGTAGCGCAGGACCTCGTCGATGCTGCGGACGGGGACCTCGGTCAGGTCCTTGACGTAGGGGCCCTCGGTGGGGGATTCGCGGATCTTGAGGTAGTAGGGGGCCTGGTTGGGGACGACGGGAACCAGGAGGTCGCGGACGTGCTCGTTGTAGACCTCAAAGTACGAGACGCGCACGCCGTACGAGATGTTGGGCGTCTCGTTCTGGGCGGCCTCGATACGCTCGAAGAGGTCCTCACAGGTGCGCGGGATGAGGCCTGGGCGGTCTGGGGTGCCCATCATGGTGTAGCTCTTGCCCGAGCCGGTCTGCCCGTAGGCGAAGATGCACGTGTGGTAGCCCTCGAAGTTGTGGTCCAGGAACTCCTCGCCCAGGCTGTTGTACACATCCTCCTGGTGGGCATAGTGAGGGTCGCTGGGGTTGTGGCTCCAGAAGGAGTTGTCGAAGGCGAAGTTCCTCTCCTCGATGACCTTTCGCGCCTTGGTCAACCTGTTGTTGGCGGGATCGCTGCCGTTGGGGGAAGGAGGGTCGTGACCTGGCTGATGGGGTCCATGTCCACGAGACACTCTGCGCCTCGTTCGATTTCTGTAATCACAGGGATGAAGAGACCCGCGTCAGCGAAGGAAAAAGAACAACGCAATCCCAACAAAAAGAGGAGGAGAGAGAGGGGAGAGAGAGAACAACACGCACCTCGAGGCAGGAAGGCCCTGACGCGCACCACGACGCGCACATTTCCTCCATTGTCCAGCCTGGGAAGCGTGCCATCGGGAGCTCGCAGCGACGGCGTCGAGGCTGAAGAGCGGACGGACCGCGGGTCGACGAGGGCGTGGGCGGCGGCGGGCATGAGTCTTGGTTCGAGGGAGATTCCTATAAGGGTTTCTGAGATGTCGTCTAGTACCTCACGATATCGCTGTCGTCGTGAAAGATGCATATGGTGTCGTCACCCTCACTCCGACCTATGTCTTTGTGTCAAATCTATTTTCTTTCCTCAGGGTTTTTTCCTTTTTCTTTTTTTTTTTCTTCTTGGTCCTTTCTTTGGGCAGGAATGTAACGAGGCTTGTCATGTCGCGCCTGCATTGGTGGCTGGAACTTGGGCCCCCTGCCACCTTCCCTGGCTTTGACTGGTCACTGATCCTGGTTAGTGGGTGGTTGGTGCTTGTTGATTCCTTTACCATCTTGGGAAAAGTGACGTCGTTTCCACAGCGATCCCGTGTAAGTCTTTATCGATAAGGACAGATCCCGAGGGTCGCACCTGCAGCGTGTTTCTTATCTATTATCTATCATGACTTGCGGTTTGGGCAGTTGCATCTCTCTCGTTTCTCCTCTTCTCTCTCAAACCTGGCTCTGCTCACTTTGCACCCTCATGTTGAGTATCCTCTGTATGGTGAGAGCTTCTTCGTCTGTTATTCGCTCAGAGCAGGGCAGTGCTGGTGACGGTGTCTGCTTGCCCTCGACGCCAACAAAAAGACTCGGGAAGATAAGGTGCACACACGCGCAGGCAGAGGTCGATTCATGTCACCAAGATCAAGAGACAGCTCATTGAACGCTCATAAACTTTCATTGCAGCAGAACTGAGCAGGGCACTTGAGCGAGTGCCCATGCACACTCAGGAAAAAGTATGTACATGCAAGAAAGGCCCCCAAAAAAAGGTAAAAACAAAGAACAGTCCCAGTTCCCAAATCCTCTCACACATGACGATCCAGAGGCACCCAAGAAAGCCAGCCAGGGCTTCTCGGGCAAGAAAAAACAACCCGTTGAAGCCAAAAACTCGGCTTCATCATCATCATCTCACATCTTCTTTTTGGTTTTGAAGAAGAGGGGTGGCTACATGGCATCATTCCTCTTTCTTACAGCCCCGTGGCCGAAGCTGGGCAGGCTGAGCCGCACACGGTCGAGACGGAGATGAGGGTCACGGTCGACGCGTTGCACTGGTTACCCGTGAGCCCAGAGCCGTGGCCCTGGCCTGTAGGCTTGGCGGTGGTGACGGCCTGGGCAGTCTGGGTGGTCTTGGACGAGACGGTCAGGGTCATGGTGGACGCCACGCCGCCCGAGCCAGTCATGGTCAGGGTCACGGTCTCCTGGGCGACGACCTCAGACGCCGTCACGGTGTTTGTGAGGACCTGCGCCGTAGAGCCGGATCCGACGGTGACATAGACTGTCGAAACGACAGGCTTGGCGGTCGTGGACGCCGTCTGGATGGCAGCCGAGGTGGAGACGGTGCTTGTCAGGACTAGAATTCATTGAAAATCACGGGTTAGTCACCATGGGACAGAAAAAGAGAGAGACAGGAAAAGGAGACTCACCCTGAGTGCCGAGGGTGACGGTGACAACAGTCTCCACAGGCAGCTGCGAGGTCACGGTCTTGTACACAACGGTTCCGTTGGAGGCAGGAGGGGCGCTAGCCCCGACGGGAGAGGAAGAAGAGGTCTCCTCGGAGGGGATGGTGACGGTCTTGGTAACCTGGCCGACCGAGGTGGAGGTGGACTCGACCCCAGAGACGGTGACGGTCACAACGCTCTGGGTCTGGCCGACAGAGAGGTAGGTGGCCACGGACTCGGTGGTGGCGGCAGCGGTGGAGGCAGCATTGACGGCGACGGCGGTCTTGGTGATGACGGTGGTGGACGGGACGAGCGTCGACGAGGTGGTGGCCACACCCGAGACGGTGATGGTGACGACATGGGGCACCTGGACGACAGAGCTGCTGACGACGACCTCGGTGGTGGTGACATCGGAAGCAGCAGCAGCCGAGGAGGTGGTCTCGACGGCGGCAGCGGTAGTGGTGATGGTCCTGGTGACGTCGTAGGAGCTCAGGGAGGTGGTCTCCTTGCCGCCGACGGTGATGGTCACGACGGAGTGGGTAGGCTGAACCGTGGTGACGACGCTGGTCGCCTTGACAGCATCGGCCGACGAGGTCGCCGAGGGGACGTAGTAGGACACAGAGCCTGAGACGGTGGTGGTGACGACCGCAGAGCTCAGGCTGGCGACCACGGAGGAGGACACACCCTGGGCGGCGGTGACGGGGCAGACGGTGGTGGTCTCGGCGATGGTGTCGGTGACGATGACCGTCTTGATGGCAGAGGAGCCCAGAGAGGACTGGAGGGCAGAGATGGCAGAGGTGGCCGTGGCAGCAGGGCAGTTGGTGATGCTGGCGGCGCAGGAGACGACGGTGTGGGCCTGCGTCACCTGGATGGTCAGGGTGGTCTGCTCGCCAGACTCGCTGGCGACGGCGGTGGTGGTGGCAGCGGCGGCGGCAGTGACAGCATCAACGCCCGAGGTGATGGTCCGCACGGTGGTGGACACGGGGATGAGCGTGGTGGACACGACAGACGCGTTGCGGGCGGGGCAGTTGGTGACGGTTGGCGCGCAGGAGAAGACGGTGGCCATGCTGGTGCTGTAGATGGTCTCGGTGACCACCTCGACGGCAGCAACAGACGAGCTGCTGGGGACGCCCGTGACAGCAGCGGCGGAGGAGACGGCGACGGCAGCACCGGTGGCGGTTGCGTTACCGCTGACGGCGGCGACGCCAGGGGTCACAGTGCGGGTCACGACCGCCGTGGAGGTGGGAATGAACTCGGTCGAGACGGACTGGTTGCGGGCTGGGCAGTTGGTGACCGAGGCAGCACACGAGAACACGGTGTGGAGGCTGGTGGTGTACAGGGTCTCGGTGACGACCTCGACCGCGGCCGAGGAGCTGCTCTGGGCGCCGACGACAACAGCAGCGGAGGAGAAGGCAGCAGCCGGGCCTGTGCCGCTGGCAGCATGACCGCTCACAACACCACTGGGCCTCCCGCTGGGAATGCCGCTGGGGACTGGTCCGCTCGGGGCAGCACCAGTGACAGCGCCGGCTCCAGACTGGGGGATGCCAGAGCCGCGAGGAGCGCCGGAGACAGCAGCAGCACCGGACACGGGAGGAAGGCCAGAGCCATGGGGAGCACCGGAGACAGCAGCAGCACCGGACACCGCAGGGAGGCCAGAGCCACGAGGAGCGCCGGAGACAGCAGCAGCACCAGACACAGCAGGGAGGCCAGAGCCACGAGGAGCACCACCAGAGGGAGCAATACCAGAGACGGCGGCGGCTCCAGACACGGGCGGGAGGCCAGAGCTGTGGGGCGCACCAGAGGCGGCAGAGACGGTCCTTACAGTGGTGGAGACTGCCACGATCTCGGTGGACAGTGCTGAGCTGCTGGCTGGGCAGTTGGTGATGGAGGCCGCACAGCTAGTGACGGTGTGGATGTTTGTGGTGTAGATGGTCTCGGTGACGACGGACTCAGAGGCCGCACCGGCAGCATTCACAGTGTCGTTGGAGGAGGGAAGAGGCACGCCGGATGGGGAGGCGCCTCCAGCGGTAGGGAAGGCAGAGCCGACCCGGGTGAGGCTCTGGAGACCCACCGAGCCAGAAGGCTGGACGGTCAGGGTGAGGGTCTCATCAGGCTCGCAAGAATCGTCAGTGGCTGTGGCGTTGGGGCTGATGGCAGCGCCGAGAGCGCCACGGGAGAAGAGCAAGAGGGCAGCAAAGGCCCCGGCATTGTGGAACAGCATGATGGCGGGTGAGTATTGTTCTTGTTTTGTTTCAGAGAGAATGGCTTCGAATGAGAAAGAGAGAAAAAATTTCCTTTTCCTTGTTTCTTTTTTTCTGTTTTCCCAATCGAGGGCTGGATGAAGTGAAGACTGTGGGTGAGGTTTTTGGGAAGAGAACGAATGCGGTGACCAAAGCACCTGTGAAAAGAATGGAAGACCCGCCGGGTGCGTGAAACACGAAAGATGAAGCGAAAGAAAGAATGAACGAGGCAGACAATGCTGACGATGCTGTAGAGAAGACCCCTCCCCTTCCTGTGAGGCTCTCAGGGCGGGAGGTTCTCTGCCCTTATATCGAAGCACCTGCATCTCGACAGCTCGGCTGCACCTCGCTGGAAGGGCCCCATCATCAATCTACCCTGGGGAAAACTCTCCTGAGGTCTCCACGGTACATGCAGGTGGTTCCACTGACAACCCCTCCCCCCTCCCTCTCTTGCCAGTAACGCGGCTGTCGGGATCTTTCCTTTGTGGTAGTGGGTGGGAGCGAGGCAGTGGTGGTGAACATGTTTCGAAACGCCTGCTCGTCGTCCGCTTGACGTTGTAAATGAGCTGATGTGGGGAAGTCAGGAGGCGGCTCTCTCTCTCTCTATATTGCTCTGGTGCTCTGTCTTCCAGTGAGCTTGCACGCGAGTTGAGAGTGGGCACCTCCGGTCCCCTGTCTAGGAATCCCTGGTCCTCTCTCTCTTTACGCGGCGATACGCCGCTGGGTTCCGGGGCTCTGGCTCCACCCTTGGTCCCCCCTGCTGCAGATTCATACCCGCATCCGCATTGAAACGGCCCCAACGGATGCTCCTGAATTCGTGGAATTGCAGGTAGCTGACGACGTCCTCCTGCCTCCGATATATTTCATTGGCAGGGCTTCGTCAGGTCATTCAACCATTCCCCGGCGCGTTTGCCTGGCTTCTCAGGGAGAAGGGAGAGGGGAGAGGAGAGGGGGCTGGGGGCGGCTCACTTCCTGATCGAGAGTGTGTCGGCGGTTGTGAGGCTGTGTGTGTGTGTGCCCCCCTCCTGTTCTGGGATTGTGCAAGGGTTGGGGGATTTTCTTTTTCTTCTTTATTCTTTGAAAGATGTGAGGAGAGGAAGAGATACAGTAGGGGTTCTAAGATGAATATAACAAAGGAGAGAGGGCTGCTGGAATGGCCAGTGTCTCCTTCTCCTCTCTCACACACACACTCTCTCCTTCTTTTTCTTTCCTCTCTTTTCTGCGCCATCACAGCCCCATTGGGTCATGGTCATTAATGGGAACGGGGGTTTCAAGACAGGGTGCGAGGATTGAGAATTAGGGATATTTTGTGTGACCAAGTAGGCAAAGTGCTGTCCACCTACACCCCAAGGGCGGGAGTTGGCCTTTATTTCCGAGGTCTACAGTACAGTCCTTCTGCTGCAATTATGCAGTGGCTACGGTAGTAAAATATACATAAGTCATACCTATCGGGATCTAAGGCAATCAGGATGTCTTATCACTCTGTTGTTGCTAAATTCTTGTAATATCTTGAATTGGCAGATGGAACAAGTTTGCCATGGGAAAGAGAAAGAGATCAAAGGTCTAGACTGTAGATCACCCTCGTAAAGATGTGGAGGACGAGAAAAGTTACTTTCATAATCGAGATTTACCTTCACGTGTGATGACGTGTTTTACACCTTGTCATGGGGAGGATAAATATTACAGCTTGGTGGTTCGGAGATAATTGATCACTTCACTATGTGAAAAAGTACGAGATGACAACCTTAGAACCATGACTGACCTCGGTCTGAGAGGGTCCAAAAAAAAAAAAAAAAAAAAAAAGGAGACGGGCAAGACAAGCCTTCTTCTATTTTTGTGCGTCCTAGGTTTCGGGTTATGTGGGCAACAGGACAGGGCGCCGTGAAAGAGGAGGCCCACGGACGTTTTGAAACATTGTTTGCATATTACCTGCACTTTGGGCGTCCGTTCCTACATAGTACGTAGTAAAGAGGATAGAAAAGGTCTCCACACTTCGATCCTGGTCAGGGGCAAGAAAATGCGGAGTGGAGATCCCTCTTTGGGTCCAACGGAACGGAGCAACCACCAACCAGGGCTTGCTCGGGAATTAAGGGCGGTTTTGCCAAGGCCGCTGTGTTGGACTGTTTACACGCACACACCACTTTTGACAGGTTCTTTTGTTTGTGTGTGTGGACATTCTGGGGAGAGGCACAAAGAGTTGGGATGAACGAGGCGACGGGTCATATCTGTGTTTATGCAGCCCAGCTTAGCTCGTCTGGAGTGCTGAGGTCCCCAGGGGAATCCCATGAGCTGATAGGACGGACCAGACTTTGCACTGCCCTCCTGCCTCCGGTTGCCCCCTCCTCCTTTACCTCAAAAACAAGCATATGTGCTGTGCTGCATGTCGAGGTGTGGCTATGTAAGCAAAAGCAGGGTCATTAAACCATAGTATTAACACACAACCTTGACCTGTAGGACTATGCATAATATTCAAAGCACCACGTCCTGCTGGTGGTCCCCTGCCAGTAAGTCCGCACTATGTTTGGAGTACATAGTAGCCAAGGTGGTGGAGAATTGCTTGTGGTGTGGAGGACTTGTTTCCGGTCCGAGGACAAAATACTATGTACATACCTTATGTACATACTTACATACACACAGACACTACTCTTATTCGGAACCCTCATCCCTTGGAGCCTGGCTTGTTGCAAGAAGCTTTCCAAGACCTTTTCACTTCTCAAGTAATAATCAAAGACACTGCTCATAATGTATTGCCAAAATCCGGTAGTGCTCTGTATTCCCAATTTATTATTTCTTACTGTATACAATTCTCTGGTAGTGGGTTGCATATCAGAACTGATTGGAGGGTTAAATCTTGAATCATAGATTAATTACGAAATGAAGTACAATGTACTTTTATATAGCTGGAAATTTCGCAATTGCAGCAATATTAAAAAAATCTACCAGCACCCTTTCTAATTGATTCTTCGGTTTGTCTTTGATTGTGCACCTGCTTTCATTCCTTCCGACAGACAGACAGACACACACACACAAGTCATGATTATCCTTTGACACCACGTACTTCATAATTATTCCAAAACCAATTTTAAACAGTCTTTTCCGGATCACCAGCCTTGGAGGCCGGCTGCTCGGCGACCGATGTGCCCCTCAGGCTGCCCCGGCTGGAGTGGCTCTCCTCGGCGCCCCCCAACAGCTCGTTGACGTGGCGGCTCAGCTCGACATAGTCGTAGGCGAACTCGCCCAGCTGGGCATCGTCCAGGCCCATCTCCTCCTCCTCGGCGGAGGCGCGCAGGCGCAGGCCGGGGACAAGGTTCATGAGGAAGAGGATGATGCAGGTGACGCCAAAGGCGTACGAGAAGCCGGCCACGCAGTCGGCGAGCTGGTAGGCCAGCTGGATGTAGTTGTGGTTGAGCCAGCCGCCGTCGATCTCGGAGAAGCCGTCGAGGTGAGCAATGTAATCGCTACAAGATTCATTGTTAGTAAAATTATGTACGTATTCGAAGGGTCTCCTGGATACATTTCCAGTCACACGAGGTAGTGGATAGAGCAAGTACTCACGCAGCAAAGAGACCAGTCAGCAGGTTGCCCACGATACCACCAACGGCATGCTCGGCAAAGACATCCAGGGCGTCGTCCACACCAATCCAGAACTTGATCTGGGTGGCCAGGTTGCACACGATGCCGCCCACGACGCCAAAGACAACAGCAGCCCACGCAGGAACGAAACCTGAGGCCGGAGTAATGGCAACGAGACCCTATTCATTTTGCATAATCAGTCAAAAAGAGCTGATCCCTTGTGTGGCGAGAAAGACCTCTCTCTCTCTCTCAAAAAAAAAAGGACTACTCACAGCAATGGCACCGCTGCAGAAACCAACGGCGCTCCACTTCCTCTCGAGGCGATAGTCCATCAGGCACCAGGTGAAACCACCAACACAGGCGGCAATGTGGGTAACAATGCAGGCCATGACGGCGCGCAGGTTAGAGGCGAGGGCACTGCCGCCGTTGAAGCCAAACCAGCCGACCCAGAGGAACACGGTGCCCAGGACGACATGGGTGACGTTGTGCGGGCGGTAGGGGAGGCCGTGGACCTTGTCGTAGCCGGCACGCTTGCCCAGCATCAGCGACATGGCGAGGGCGGCGGCTCCGGACGAGATGTGCACGGGCGTGCCTCCGGCAAAGTCGAGGCCGCCCATCTTGTAGGACCAGCCGTTGGCGTTCCAGGTCCAGTAGGCGATGGGGTCGTACACGATGGTCGACCAGATGAAGACGAAGACGACGGCGGGGAGCATGCGGCCGCGGTCGGCAGCAGCACCGATGGCCAGAGCAGGGCTGTGTGTTGAGGGAAGTCAAGGGTCAGCATGAATCAGCAAAGTAAGTAAAAGAACAAGGGAAAGACATACGTGATGGCAGCAAACATGCCCTGGTACAGGCAGAACAGCAGATCCGGGATCTTGGTGCTTCCCACGCTGGGCTGGGCCAGCACCTTCATCAGGCCAAAGTTGGTCAGGTCACCGATGTAGGCACTGCCCGTGTGGCTGAAGGTTAACGAGTAGCCCCAGAAGAACCACTGGAACCCGACGACGGCGATGCTCATCATGGACAGCCAGATGAGCGACAGGGCCGACTTGCGCCGCGCGAGACCGCTGTAGAAGAAGCCCACGCCGGGGACCATGAGGAGGACGAGGGCCGACGAGGTGAGGATCCAGGCGAAATCGCCAGACTGTATTGATTGGGAATAATATGTAAGCCATTGTTGAACAAATATTGTTGGTGTTGCTACGTTTTTCGAGTCTTTGTCTTTTTTTTTTTTTTTTTTTTTTAACCCTCCACCCACAGACACCAACACACACCCACCCAAGCAAAAGCATCACGAAAAGTAGGTCATATCCTATCACATACCGAGTAATAAATATTAAGATCCTCAGTCAGCGAGTCACCGCCATTGTTGGCGACGCCGCTCGTACCATTGTACGTCTCAAGAGGACCGGCCGACATTGCGAAGCTGTGCCACTCCCTTTCCGAGGAGACCGACCCTGTTGAGTAGTAATATTACCTCGTCGTCGTCCACACTGGGAGCCTTCGTTGGCTTTTGTCGTTCGGCTTGGGCACGACGACCAAAAAGGAAGAAAAAGGAAGGGAAAACTGCCCCCTGAAGGTCACAGATGTAAAAATTATCAGGTGGTGCCCAAAACCAGAAAAGGAAAAAAAGAGAGAAAGGAAAAGAGCAAAAGAAGCCGAGGAGGAAGAAGGATGGGCTGAGAAGGGGGGATGTACATGGATATGAACCAAGCAAGCAGTCCGAGGAACACAAATCCGGCTTCCTCCTGTTAAGAGCAGGTCCGACATGAGGAGATGGCCTTGGCGACAAGACAATAATATCATTTTCTAAGCCTATAGATTGCGCTTACCTACAAGCCATCATGTTATCTGACCAGGCTTCTTTGCTGGGCATTAAGCCTCGCCCAGCTTCCTTTGCCAAGACGGCCAGAGTGGAACTCAAAGGACATGGGATTGGGTCCACTCGAGATAAGGAAAGCAAAAGCCACCTAGAAACGGTCACGAAATTGAGTCGTGAGAGAGAGAAAAAGAGAGAGAGAGAGAGTGAAGGCCAGCCCGCGTTTTTCTTCTTGCAACGGGCCGAAAGAAAATAGATGAGGCTCCGAGTGCGGCTCGAGTTGGATTCTCTGGCACGCTTTCTTTTGGTTGGTGGTTTTTTTTCCTTTGTTCTTCTTCTGTTCTTCTCATGCAGGGCCTCGGATCAGCGAACCTATCAGCCCTGCGAGCGCCCCCCCCACCCTTCCCCTAATTCATGCTTACTAGGTACTACACAGTACTCCGTACCACGTACCACAGTACAGACAGAGTATGGCGTGTACCCCGTAATGTGCCCTTTCTTATCAGCTGGAGTGGGTCCCTCGAAGCATAAGCCAGGCACGGGCTGTGTTCGGGGTCATTTACCTACAGAGTATGGACGTACACGCTAGGCGATACCGACCCGTCAGCAGCTATTACCTGCTACTACCAAGTGCGTGTGTGAGAGTACTACTCAGGGCTGTTTGTTCTCGTCCGTGCTTTGTATGATGGCAGGTGTTTGCTTGCTGACACTCGTGCTGAATCAAGACTGTATCTGAATACATCGAGACAAATCAACGGTAGCGATGCAAGGGATCGGTCTCTCTGGATCATTTTCGTTACGACATGATCGCTGGGGAAAGTGGAAAACACGATAAATGCCACGTGCGGCCCACCTCCGAAGCGACAGGACCCGACAGTATGGTCCTGTATGTAATGACAACCAGAATAACGGGCCGGCTGGGCTTGCGATAGCATACTAAGTACATAAGTCAGAGAGAGAGAAGAGACACACAGAGAGAGGGAGAGGGAGGGAGGAGTGGGTTCTTCTGTAGATAATCCCAGCGTTCCGTACGCGGCTCGGCGTTTGCTGTTCTTTAATTACAGTACAGCACATACTGATAGTAGTACTCCGTACTTTGTGCCGATAGCAGCCCCGTTCTCGTTTTGTTAGGTAATTGGGCATACAAATCACACTCCCAACTGTGCGGGCGAGCGGCTTGAATCAGGCTAGCCTTTTCTCTCTCTTTACAATTAGTGCGGACTCAGCCTCGCTACTTAAATCTGGCGCCATGCTCGGCTATGAACCGTTGGTCTATATAATACTATGTACTCAAGTATTTAGCTTAGTAGTCGACTCACGCCACTGCTCCGATATCTCGGTGCCCCCTTGAGACTATACTAGTAGAAGAATTTAAAATGAAGCCGGCGTGGGGAGGAAACGGTTGACATGTGACTATTTACAACACTGCCCCAGTTGACGTGCACTAGCTGCCGATTTTTACCTTGACCCAGAGCATATCGTCAGTGCACCTGCTTCTGTCGTAGTAGGCTTGCTGGTTCACGGTTGCTATATATGATATGTTGCCGTCTAGGTCTGAAGACTCTTCATTGGAAGAAACTTATACAGTATGCTGCCGACTTGTGAGAGGTTTGTATATTTGTAATAAGTATCCTACAACAAGCGCTCCATCTAGGAACACATCTGTAATTACATGCCCTGGACATTGGTGAACAACAAAGCTGACTGAGGCGTAGAGGTGGTGGCATTGCGACGGCATGACAGCTGCGGGCAGTAAGTGACAGTCCTGCCAACACCCCATCATAAGATTTTCGCAGTTGGCCTCATGACAATATTTTGCATCATATTTATGCGTATTTGGACTTGTTCGATCCCTCGAATTACTGGGATATTTTGATTTTTATGTTAGATACTAAAGTGTAGTTATTTTGGGTAAATCTCACTCTCTCGCCCCTCCCTCCACATCAACTAACCAACCAATGTGTTCAGAATAGCACACTCAACTGATGTTATGTTAGCAGCCTCTGATTAATAACTGATCAAATACCAGCACCCTGACCATCCTTTGCTTAATTCACAATTTCCAACCACTCATAAAATCCAGTGTATTTGCAGTCTCTCTGTTGATGGTGTGTACCTTGACACATGATCTGGGGACTCTTGTATAAACAGGTGAACAGGGCGACTGGGAGGCAGAACCAGTGGCGGAAAGCATCCCAATGCTGTGAGGGGAAAAAGGAGATCCCTACTTAAATAGTCTCTCAGAACTGGCCGTAATTAGGACTTATATGATACAAGATCATCAGGTGGTAAGGATCATGCACACCAATGCAGCGTTCATAATGCAGTCAAAATCATATTTGGCATAGATGATTGTTCAGAAGTTCCAGCCTGGAAGGGCAGAGATGACATGAGATTCAGAGGTCCTGTTCATTAGGCACCAAAATCTCTCTCTCTCTCTCTCTTTCTCTCTCCCCCCCTCTCCCTCCCGCCTCCTCTTTTGATTTTCCTTTTGAAAACTAAAGCAGACTACCAAGAGATATGCCTTAATTTCAAATACTACCTATACTTCAACAGGTGGCTACATCATCATGGCTGAGGCTATTGGCACTGCCTCTGGTATTGTCACGCTGGCAGCATTAGCCGGCGCTTCTATCAAGGCTCTAAAAAGCTTGGTACAGAGTCCGGAAGAGCGGTTAAAATTACTGGACGAGATACGCAGCACGAGGTGTTTGCTAGAAATGCTAAGCGATCGCATCGAAGATGAGTACTCCAAAGGAGCCTGGTTCTCTTGCTACCAGGCGCTCAAGTCTCCCACTGGGCCCATACCAATTCTCCAGGAGTGCTTTCAAAGCATCGTCGATAAAGCACAGGGTAATAGACCGCAGAAATGGGCTGCATGGGGCAAAGTCAAATGGCTTTTGGATAGAAAGGAGGTGGCCCGGATTCAGTCTCTGATCTCAAGACAGAAGCAGCTCGTACAGCTTGCTCTTCAGAATGATTCTTTGTTTGTTGGTCACCGGAACCTCTGGTTGGGAGCGTTACTGACGATCATTAGAGCACTTTCTCAAGCCATTCTCAACAGCGTCCTGGAGACCTCCACAGATGTGTCAAAGATGAAGCAGGACTTGTCATCAGGGCTCAACCAACTACAAAACAACCACCACTGAGCTTGCTTCAATATCTCCTCACCAACGGTCTCTCCGATCAGTGAGTGACTTAGCAGATAATATGCAGCCACCGAGATGCGGCTGCGTGATTCAGAGGACCAGCTATTTCTTTCTTGGATATCGAGCTTGAGTTTCTTTTCCAAACAAGATGACACCCTCAGCCAGAAACAAGAAGGCACTGGCGGTTGGTTGTTTGAGGCCGGCGAGTTCAAGAAGTGGCTGTCAGATGGAGACCGAACATTGTGGTGTTTCGGGATCCGTGAGTCCCTACGATGCCATGTTCAAACTTCAAGAAAGGGTCTGTTGGGGGCTGTAGTGGGCTAATCTGGATTAACTAATAAACCAGCTGGCTCGGGCAAGACGATATTGGCGTAAGCTGGCCCTTTCCATATCTTGGAACATGACTCCAGACTGATCATAATTACGTCCAGCTCTATGGTGATCGACCATCTTCAAAAGGCAGTTCAGTCTCCAACCAACGCAGTCATGTTTGTTTACCTGAACTACAAGGAACGTCATGATCACACCGTTTTGAACATACTATCGAGCATGCTGCAGCAGTTATTACTACACGCCCAGACAATACCACCTTGTGTGCGGGTGTTGTACGAGAAACACAAACGAAGCATGACGAGGCCGAGCCTTGCAGAGGTGTCCAGCACGCTCGGGACTGTCTTGGCTGGGTTCGCGCAGATCTACCTGGTCATGGACGCACTCGACGAAGCCACTGATGAGATACGATCCGAACTGATTGCCGAGGTTCTGGGACTCTGCCCTCGGCTTCGTCTGCTCTGCACTTCGAGATTTCTGGAGGATATCAAAGATATCTTTACCGAGAAGCCAAGCCTGGAGATCTCGGCCAACCTAGAGGACGTCCGAAAATACCTCCAAGCCAGCATCATGAAAGAGGGCAGACTCAAACGTCACGTTGAGGCAGAACCACCCTTGTTACAAGACATCGTTGAGACGATCTTGTCCAAAGTGGAGGGAATGTCAGTCGCACCGTGCAGCGATAATATTTCATGACAAAGTCACTCTGCACAACCGGCTGACCGTTGAAACTCTTGACATTCACGAACGGCGGTGCGGACAGCTCTGCGTAATCTACCGCGGAAGCTGGATGAGACCTACGACGATGCCATGCACCGCATTCGGAACCAGGATCCAGAAGACGCCGCACTAGCTCTCAATCTCCTGACCTGGATCACTTGTGCGGAGAGGCCAATGACCGTGGGAGAAATTCAACACGGTCTGGCGGTGATGACACTGGAATATGACGACAAGACGCTGGTGGATGACGACCTGCTCCCTCAACCACAACTCCTGGTTGACATATGCGCCGGGATTGTGACGGTCGACAACGAAAGCCGCACTGTCCGCCTCGTCCACTATACCACACAGGAGTACTTCGACCGTGTTCGTGGTGTCATATTTCCGCACGGGCGCAGAGTCATTGCGATGGCTTGTCTCCGCTATCTTCAGCTGCCCAACTTTGCCACCGGACCCGCCTCGAGTGACGATGCCATGGAGAGATGCCTCGAGGTGAACGCCCTCCTGGGGTACGCATCACAAACCTGGGGGAAGCATATCCGCGGGGCGCTGGAGCTAGAGACCGAGTGCAGAGACGCCGTGTTCCGACTGTTCGACAACAAGCTTGCCTTCCAGGTCGCCGTACAGGCGCGCCGCGCACCAAAACACCGCTACCGGGACTGGAGCCAGATGTACAGCTTCGACATCCCACCACTGGTCTACGCGTCATCATTTGGCCTGAGCGCTGTGGTACGGCTCCTGCTTGAAGCGGGCGCGGACGTCAATGCACGAAGCACCAACGACGAGACTGGGCTGATGGCAGCGGTCTCGGGGGGTTTCGAGAGCGCTGCTGAGGTCCTGCTGGCCCACGGGGCTGACATGGACCTTCTGAATTCTACGAAACAGACGGCACTCATTCGTGCTGCCGAGAAGGGGATGAGCGCATACTGGATCGCCTCCTGCGGGCGCGGACATGGCTCGATGACGGACAACTAGGGAGGCGCTCCGCATCGCCGCACAGAAGGGACATGTAGCAGCGGTGGTCGGGTTGTTGAAGGCAGGAGCAGACTGCAGCTCGCACGATGGCAGCAGGGAAGGGCGGACCGCTCTGATGATGGCTGCTGAAGGCGGGCATACCTCAGTCGTTTCACAGCTGCTGCTCGCCGGGGCTGATCCCGACGCTGGAGATCTAGCAAGCGGCACGACAGCGCTCATGAGGGCGGTGGACAAAAGCCAGGAACCGGTTGCGAGCTGTCTCGTCAGCGGAGGCGCAGACGTAAGGCTGAAGGACCGGCTCGGGGAAGAGATGCCCTGAGCCGGGCCGCCTATAATGGGTCAACACCGCTCGTCTCGCTGCTTCTCGACGCCGGGGCAGATATTCATTCTCAGGATACAAGCGGCTGGACCTGTTTCATGAACGCCGTCGAGAACGGACACGACCGGGGTGTGGCACTGCTTCTTCGAAAAGGCGCAGACCCGCAGGACGCCAGCGACCAAACGGCTCTGATGCGTGCCGCGGCGAGGGGGCACCGAGGCATAGTATCAAGGCTTTTGGAGGCCGGGTCTGAACTCGAGACCAGAGACCGCGGCGAGAATACCGCGCTGGCCCATGCTTGCCAGAGTGGGCACAGGGAGATTGTGCAAGATCTGCTGAAGGCTGGTGCTGATGTCAAGGCTCGGACCTCGACTGGCTTCACCGCCCTGGACGCGGCTTGCGACTATCCAGACATAGTTGCCATTCTAAGAGGGGCAGAGAGGCACGTGCCCCAGTCCCAGCTCTCGTCAAGCCGCTCACTCTGGTCGAGGTGGCACAGACGGGCGATCTGTTCCGGGTCGAGCAACTGCTCCGCAGGCATCCACGAGAAGTTGATGCCAGAGACGAGTTCGGCTGGACAGCGCTGATGCGGGCCTGCGACGGGGGCCATACCCAGATAGCCGAGATGCTCTTGGCCCAGGGTGCAGACTGCAATGCGACGGATCCCACGAATGGCTGGAGCGCTCTGATCCGGGCAGCCCTGCGCGGACACGAGGAGACCATGTCAGCGTTGCTAGCCAGGCCCAGCATCCAGGTGGATCTCAGGACGTCGACTGGATGGACAGCACTGATGCACGCAGCCCAGCAAGGGCTTGCCTCGGCGGCAAGGCAGCTGCTCGACGCCCGCGCGGACCCGTCAGCAAAGGATATCAGCGAGTGGACACCTCTGATGCGTTCTGCGGACGGCGGACATGCGCACACGGTAAAGGCGCTGATTGATGCAGGTGCTGAGCTCGACGCAGTTGACAAGAGTGGATGGACGGCCTTGTCGAGGGCGGCAGACAGCGGCTATGACGACGTCGTGCGCGAGCTCTGTCTGGCCAGGGCAGACCCTTCACGTAGAGATCTCTCGGATTGGTCTCCGCTCTTGCGAGCGGCCTGCAAGGGCCACCTGCAGACCGTACGTACCCTGCTGCTTGCTGGGGCTGATATCACCATACGGCCGCAGAGTGATTGGGTCTCGCTTGTGAAACGGAGCGTCCCTGATCCGGAGGCGATGTTGAGGGAGATCACGGGGGCATGGGACAGGGCTTATTATAAACCTGGGAGGCTGCCCAAACTCGTTTAAAGCATACACAGCCCACTCTACTAGATATATCCTATTAGTATACATACTTCTGCTTGTAGCATTAATTCAGGCATCTGTCCTTGACTTGCCGTCTCACTTTTTGTAGCAACCCGAAAAGGCGTAGGAAGATAAAAAGTAAACAAATAATTATTAAACGGTCAGGATTGGCTATCTAAAGTGAACAAATAAGAGAAAGATTCAAAAAGACTACAGTAATTTAATCATGCGAACAATTCCGCTTAGGGACGGGTTCTCTGTATATACAGACTTATAGAAGCCTCTTGAACTATTATTTCTCTTCGGACAGCTGCTATTAGTGCCCTGATTATATACTTTGACCGCGGAAAAGAAAAAATATTAAGCCTAATCCTTGAAAAAAAAAAAAAAAGACTCGATCTCTTACCCAGGAATCAATGCCAGAGCTCAACCCCGACTTCAAAGCCGAGCTCATGGCCAAGGCCAACGAGAGCCTACAGCGCCACTTCAAGCGCCTAGACGACCAGATCCAGCTCCGCGCCCACGCCGCCCCGCCGCCCAGCCCAGAGATGCTCGCCGCCTTCACACAGCACCTCGCCGCCTCGCAGAGGGTGCTGGCTCTCCTGGGCGCGGGCCTGTCCGCCTCGTCGGGGATCCCGACGTACCGCGGCCCCGGCGGCTTCTGGAGGACGTACTCGGACCAGCAGCTCGCCACGCCCGGGGCCTTTAGGGCGGACCCGTGTCTTGTGTGGCAGTTCTATGCGCATAGGCGGGAGCAGGGTCTCAAGGCTCAGCCCAATGCGGCGCACTCTGCTCTGGCCAAGCTTGCAGGGCTCAAGCCTGGTTTCTTTGCGGTGAACCAGAATGTCGATGGTACACTACTTTTATTATTATTAATTTTTCATTTTGAATTCTCATAATCAATTGTTGTATACATTTCCTTGATGAATCAATATGTGCATCATCAAACTAATTACATCTTGCTGACGACTCGAATCACTACCATCTCCAACATAGGCCTCTGTCAGCGAGCTGGTCATCCAGCGCCACAGATTGTCAACTACCATGGGTCCCTGTTCCGCGTGCGATGTGTTGACGACAGCTGCGGTTATGCAGCCGATGACCACAATGTCCCTATCGTGCCAGCCCTGCAGCAGCAACCTCGTCCTTCTTCTTCGGCCCCCTGGGCAGCATAGACGGCGCGAGATTCCCGCTCAACGACGACATCAGCGTCAAAGACCTCCCGCATTGTCCCCGCTGCAAGACGAACCTGCTCAGGCCGGACGTCGTGTGGTTTGGCGAGGGCGTTCCAGAAGGCAACGCCGCGAGGGTGGAGGAGTGGTTCGGCCAGAGCGACCACTGTGACCTCATGCTCGTCATCGGAACGTCGGCCATGGTGCACCCCGCCGCCGGTTACATACAGAAGGCGAGACAGCGGGGTGCCCGCATCGCTTTTTTCAGCCTCGAGGTCAAGGAGGCCAAGGAGGCCGGTGTGGCGAGGCCGGCCGAGACTGACTGGTCTTTTGTTGGGGACGCGGCTGAGCTGGTTCCTTTGGCTTTGGCCAAATTTCTCAGACAATGAGACGAGCATCTGACGGGATGTATGATAAAGATACCTCGAGATTCTCTAAATGTTGTCAGAACACACAAGCTACATGTAGCAGTCATTCCTTTCATACATATAGGCCGCTTGGAATCGAAATTGTGAAGCTTGTCTTGGGCTGTCCTTGTTGCCTGCCCATCCTTGGCCAAAGGGGATTATTACCACCGCGTCCACATGGGCCAAGCTGGGTCCCTCGCCATCTCCAGCTGTGCCATGTGTATCTTCATCTCCTCAGGATCCTCAAACTCCCTCAGGGCGGTGACGCTCTTTCCGTTCTCATCCTCTGGCTTCACAAAATAGGGCCCGTCGACCTCGCACTGGGTGTAGCCGTCTGGTACCGTGCCGTTGTACAAGAAGGCCCGCACGTGCTTTGCGAGACAGCTCGACGTGACGGCCACGGAGCAGTGGCCAAAGCCCTTGACCTCTACAATCTCCGACCCGGCAAAGGCCTCCTTGGCGGACCGGGCAGACACCAGGGGGCAGATGGGGTCGTACGTGGTGCTCAGGATGAGCAGGGGGTGTGCGGTCTCGACGCCGAGCTTGGGCACGTAGCTGTGTGTCTTGGGGATGGTCCACTGCTGCTTCTGGTAGAGCCCGCCGCTCTCGGTCGGAGCGAACAGGCTCGAGTTGGCCACGGGCTCTATGATGTCGAGTGCAGACTGGCGCCCCTTGGGGCAGTTGCCCAGGCCGGACTTGCCATCATTGAACGTGACAAACTGGTTGGTCTCGTCTTCCATGCCCCAGGCATCCCCCCGCCGTAGGCCAGGAACGCGTCGGTTGCATTTCCCTCGAGCAGCTTCGCGAGGCGATCTGCAAGCGCGTACCAGTTCGCCGGCTTGTACAGTGCGGGAAAGACACCGGCATACAAGATCTTGAAGTAGTCGAGTGTTCCCCAGCTTGTGTTGTTAACATAGACGCTCATCGGCTCGTCGTAGAGGCTCTCGGCGAACCCGAGAACTTTGTCCATGAGCTCTTCCTTGGACTGAGACAGCCTCGACAGGGTGCAGTTCTCTCCTGCCTTGAGGCATTCCTCGAAGAAGCCTTCGAGGACATGGAACGTATCGCTAAAGTCCTCTTCGCTTATGATCTCGTCGTACCAGTCAAACTGGTTGACCACGCCGTCGATGATGACGCGTTCGGAACGCTCGGGGAAGAGGCCGGCGTACGTCTGGCCGAGGAGCGTCCCGTAGCTGAAACCCCAGTAGACCATGCTTTCTTGGCCCACGGCATCAAGAATACTGTTCATGTCTGCAGCCGTCTGGGGCGTGTTGATGTATAGCCCATGCTCGCCCATCGTGTCTGCGCAGGCCTGGACAAAGTTCTGGGCAAAGGCATACGCCTCGGGGCTGTCCTCGACAGTCCTAGAGGTCCTGACCTGAGACAGGGTACGGCGGGTCTCCTGGTCAGGATAGCAGGAAGCTTGAGGCGTCGACTGGTTCACACCCCTCGGGTCGAAGGAGAGCAGGTGGAAGCCCTCGCCGACGATGGTGCTGAGCTGCTCACCACGCCTGTACAGCAAATCGAGACCAGAGCCTCCTGGACCGCCCGGGTTGAGCAGGAGGTTCTGGGTGGCGTTCTTTCCGCGCAGGCGCATCAGAGGGATGGTGAAGACCTTGTCGCCCGAGCTGGTCGCATTGAATTGGTCCATGGGCACTGTGATGGTTGAGCACTCAGCGCGCCGGCCCGCGATTTCACCGCAGTCCTCCTATAAGATGTGCTCCCCTTCGTAGCGAAAGGGCCCTTCCTTGTGATGATGACCACAGTGGTGGTGATGATGATGATGCGAGAATGCGCGCCATGAGAAGTGGAGCATGGCAAGAAAGATCAGAATGCTGCTTGCCAGGAGGAACTTGGGTGACCTCGAGCTGGGACGCCTCTGATGACGGCGAGCTTCTGTTTCATGTTGCCCAGGCGTCGTGGCATGGCCCAGAAAGGGCTGCTTCTCGTCCATGTTTGTTGATACGAATTGAAAATTAATGTGTTTTGTTTTGTTTGACGAAATATTGTTATCTTGGATGAAATGTGACTTCCCTGGTGGTTGTTTACTCGCAGGTTCCTCCCAAGTCGACGATGTCAGCGTACATAGTACCGGGGTCCTCGCACGTGACCCGACGGCCACTCAAGCATAAGTACAAGTAAGCCCGGACCAAAGATTTCCCGAGGGTTCATCGCTCCTGCTTTTCGTGGCACATACCACATGCAATTGGTTATTATATGCATATTTACTTGATTATTGAATTCTAAAGATGAAATCTGTTCAAAGGGTATAGTAAGACTGTCATGGCTGCATTTCTCATTATCTCTATTGGGCGGCTTTGCATGCTGCTGAGTAAGAAGTACGCTCTCTTCGACGAGGCTGCGACTTCCGGTACGTGCTCCAGGCAACGACCACTGCAGGAGATTTTGATCATCCGATGTTGAAAAACCGGTGAGATGCAGAATCTCTAATTTGAAAAGAAGTAAAGGAGGAAAAAAGCAATAAAAAATAAAAAATTAAATGATCAACTTTGAGCCAAAGTCTCCTGGAGAGTGCTTCCATGAAATTGACACTAAGTAATCAAGACGACATTGTATGCAGTGCACGAGTCATTGGTAAAGTATTATCACACAGGAGGCCATCTTGCTAAACAGCTCTGCCGTTAATTACGAAGCATCTCAAGCCATGAGGGATGTCGACAGAGCGACATAATGAAAAGTATACCAAAGCTGCAATCATTATCATGTTGACGACACGTTGACAGTCTGGGAGGGAAACCTCAAGCCATATATCTATGTGGAGTCTTATCCGGCCTGCATCCGTTCAGGCACACACCACCCACACTGCGCAGTATGCGTCTCTGATAGAGTAGACAGGAAGGATGAGAAGAAAAGTATCAAGGACAAAAACAAGCTGCAGCCGCCCACGCGATCCACATTCTAGATCGGCTGCTGTATTCCGTGCTCACTTGGGTAGGCTGGGTACGAAAGCCCGTCTTATACGTGCCGTTTGCACGCCCCATGAATAAATCGTGCCCGTGCTAACTGGAATAACGACTATTCCTCGTCGTGCCTTAGATGCACCGTGCTTTAGATTGTTTTGACGTGGGTGGCAGATCATCTCAGCAGGTCCCAGCCTCCTGAAGCCCACTAGCTCGGTCGATCTCCATTCGTTGTCTTCACCTCTCCAAAATATCCTCAGATTCTCGATAGAGATGGGACGCCTCAAGCAGCAGGCACTCGGTCCCCTCCGAATCAATCCGCTGCTCCGGCGACTGTTTAATGACGCATCGTTGCTGTCTCCGGAGTCTTCGCTGCCTTGGATGTTGTGACGGGCTGCCTGACGCTCAGTTGACCAAGCAAACCCTTCAGAAGCGCCCGGTTCTCTCTTTTCGTGTCGCTTCTCGCTTTCGATTCGTTACACACTCGTACAGCCGTGTTCCTTCTCCTTGACCACTTCCGCGCCAACGGCAACCATGCGTGAGTGGCGTTCAGCGTGCGTGGCCTTCTGAGGCTCGTGGTTCTCTTTTCATGGCACTCTCGGAGCTTCGGCGTCATTAGATGACAGAGCGCCACACGTCGATGCCTCTCCGTTCCGACTATGACCTCCAGACGGTCATGAAGACTCAACAATCACCATGCGATGCAAGTATCCTCTCCTCTGTTCAGACGCAGGCAGCTGTAGCCTTCGGCCGCGGTCTGAAAGAAGAAGAAGAGGGGGGAAGGGGAGGGGGACAATGAAATAACGGCCGTGCGGCATTGAAAAGGATGAATGGTCGTAAGGACATTCTGTGCGCAACAACGAGAGGCCGTATTATCAACAAAAGGGAACCAAAAAAAAAAGGGTGCCCACCTGCTAATAGTGCAGGTACTTAAAAATTGACAGCGAGCGAGCAACGCTGCATATCTGACAAATTCAAGAGCCCTTTCTAAAGTGAGGTGCCGCCTTGAGGGGTGTTAGTTCCACCGTCATCATCGTCGTCTTCGGTGACGGGAGAAGTGACCGTGGAGGACGGCGAGGTGTGAGTAACAGAGGAGTCGTCGCCGTTGTTACTGGCCTGTGAGCCCGCAGTGGCGGGTTCGAAATGGTCGAGATTTAAATTGTTCAGGTGCGTATGATAGCCTATTTTGCAATAGGCCTTGCCTGTACCATACTGCTTGCAGTCCGGCTTTAGACACACGTGGCCGGACAGGCAGGCGGCATTTCGACAGTCGCCGCGCTTAGCGCAGGGTAGAGAGCGGGCGAGCCATTCGAGGGCGGGCTTGAGGTCGTCTTCGACGTAGCTGTGGTCGTACTCGCAGCCGGGGGTGTTGCATGAGCCTCTGAGCTGCTTCGCATTGCAGAGTTTTGCGGTGGCAGAGCGAGCCCTGAGGCGGTTCTCGGCGTCGGGGGTGGGCGGTGACAGGTAGTAGTCCAGACGCTGATTACTTTTGTTCACGGCGACGTGACCAGCTGGGATTTCGTCCTTTTTGGGCAGCTGCCGCAAGAGCTCAACCTGCTGCATATACGTCCTGTGGGGGACGTCGCGAGCGTGTATCGAGCCTCCCATTGTGCCCCCAACAACATCACTGCCGACGGGAGACCCATTCTCGACACGCCCATCTCGAGACAGTTTCGAGGTGTTGTTATTGTGATTGTTGTTGTTGTTACGAAGTGGTGGGGTCGTCGTCGTCGTCTTCGTCGCCGCCGTCGATGGCGGGTTGGCATGCAGCTTCTTGCAGTTACTGCCATATCTGCACTTGCCTAACTTGTAAAACGAACAGACCTCAGCAGTCGCTGCTGAGGATGGAGGTGGGAGGGACGAGGTAGATTTGTTGAGCGACGAGACCGCCTGGAGCGGCTTAGGATAGATGGCATCCAGGGCGGAGCCGGAGGGCCGGAAGACGCCGGGCAGCTCCTCGATGCCCAGGCCGAGCTTCGCAAACTCGTCGTGAAAAAGTAGGCCTGGTGTCTTGACGAGGGTAACGCGGTCGCTGTGGTCACGATACTGGGTGAGGTCGGACACATAGCCGGCGTCGTGGCAGGCAGCAAAGTAGATGTGCTTACACTGGGCGTTCTCGGCATAAAGGCGCAGGAGGCCGCGGAGCTTGAAGTCGGCATTCTCCTTGAGCTCGCCGGCGTCGACAAAGTCGGTCAGGGGGTATGACCTGTTGAAGTGGGCGATGAACGGCGCCAGGGAGCGTTTCTCGGCACCGAGGAGGCCCGACTTGCTCAGGGCCTTGGACAGGCCAGCCACGTTGGCGTAGGCACGGACGACTACCTCGCACTGCTCGAGGCCCTTCCTGCGGAGGCTGGTCTTGATGCTGTCGTTGAGCAGCTGGGCAGCCCGAGAGCCCCCTCGGCGCCAGCACTGATGAGGCGGTCGTCAAAAACGTATCCATCGGCGTCAACGAGGACCAGGACGAAAGGGTTACGCTCCTGGCCGCGAGCCAGCTGCTTGTAGCGCTCCCGAGCATCCCGCTCCTCCTCGTAGTCGCTCTTGAGGCGCTGGTGCTTCTCGAGCAGCAGCGCATAGTTATCGAGAATTGCTGCGAGGCTGTCATTGCGGCGGTAGTCTGCTAGCTGCTTTGCAGCATCCTCAAGCTCCTTGTCGGTCAGCATTTTTTCAATCTCCTGCCTGTAGCTTGCCTGGCTGCTGGTGAGGGCCGTCGTGGAGGCGCAGCTGAAGATAACGGGTGGTAACGACGAGGAGCTTCAGGAATCTATCCGACATCACCCTCGAATCCCCAGCCTGGATGTTTTGCCTCCGTGTGTTCCCAAAGGAGCTCTCGACGTAAGCGTAGTGACGCCGCCGCTGGATGAATGAGGGGCTGGCTCCGCAAAAAGACTGCTATTTGCCCGGGGAAAGGTACTGTTGACCTTGCCTGGGTAGGTGAAGAAAATAAAAAGACAGGGTCAGAGAATGTGGTCCTTGGCGGAGTAGGCGGGGCAAAGCTCCCAGGACCGCCTTTTTTTTTTTTCCCCCCTTCCTTTTTTTCCTTTTTGCTTTTCCTTTAGATTGTCTTTCCTGCCCTCTGTCTCCTGCAAGGGCAAGAGGGGTAATGGGAAGGGTACAAATAAAAAGAAAAAGATGTCAATGGTGTGCATGTGCTTCTCAAATGCCAATGAGCCTGGCTGCTTGCCATGCACACGATATAGTGCGGCTTGCTGCAATCTGATGTGCTGATTTCTGGCAGGCCAGGCACACAGGGAGGAGTTGAATGAGGGAAGGTGTGGATGGATGGAAGGATGACATACAACTTCTGCCTCCCAAAAAGAATGAATCTGGGTGCAGAGACAGAAGGAGACAGGGAAGGACAGGGAAAGAGGCAATGATACTGAGGCACATACCGGAGGACACCCATGCTAGCAAGACACCCCCAGAAACGGCTCTTTCAATGTTAGCGGCGGGTACTTCCAGCCCCCTAGAAGCCCCAACCCTAGCTAGTACTAGCACCTACTCAGCGGGGCCAATTAGCGAGTAACTGTCTAGCCGTGCGTGCCGTGCACTGCCGTGTGTGCCGTGCCTACCGGTCCACGAAGTACTGTTGCACGCTACCTGCATAGTACCGCGTGTGCTCTGTATTATAGTGGGCGGACTGTGGGTTAATACTGTGCTGTGCTTTGCCTTCTGAACACTTTGGTATCATGAATGATGCCATGAACAGTACCAGGAAATTGGCAGGCTCTGAGTATGTACCATGTCTATTCTAGAACACTAATACCTGATTGTGAATCTAAAAATAAGGTTTAAGATGAGTTACATAGTACGGACGTACAGGCCAAGAGGTTTGCGGTATGGTCTGAAGCCTATACAGGCGTACTACTAGTATGTAGCACAGTACACAGTATGGACAGCTCCACTTTTGTACTGTGGCAAGCTATTATCCACATAATTCAGTACGGACGTACTGATGTGCAAACCATCAAATCCTACAGCAGAGAAGACAGACGACATTCAAGAACAAATTGTCAAGAGTAGAGAATCTAGGCTGTCATTTGAGCTATCCCGACAAGAATTAATCATGTGCTTTCTCATAGGCAACAAGAGGAAAAAAAAAAAAAAAAAAAAAGCCATGCCACAGCATAAGCAAACTAGAATGACGCCAAGAACACGAGAGGGCAGGGGCGCGGCCCTGGAATCCTGCTCCTGCAGTGCCATGGCCAGTGTGGCGCAGGGGTGAAACCAGTCCGGTCACTTTTGTCCCTCATCCTCGTGCTCACCAACCTCCAGCAACGAAAACGCCCGACATCTTTCTCCTGCCCACGCATCAATCCATCCATCTATGCGCTCACCTACTCGCTCATCTATCAATTTTTAATCACCCTTCATCTATCCCTCATCCAATCGTCCATTTTCCTCATCTCCTTACGCACACCTGCGTCTGCACCAAGCACCCGTGTTCCTCACTTGGTGCCCTGTCACTGCTCACACGACCAGTCCAGTCCAGCCAGCCATTTCACGCCTGAGGTGTCTCACCTCCGCATAGGAGGTCCTCACATCATTCCTTCTCTCCCTCACAAGAGTCGCAATGCCTCGCCGCTTCGACTACGACACAGACGATGAGCGCCTCCCAGAGGGCATGATCCGCGTGGGATACGATGCAGACACAGAGGTCTACACCTTTCGAGACACAGACGGCAGCCTGTGGGAGGGCCCGCCCGGCTGCCGATATGGCCACCTGACCAAGGTCGCCAACCCTCCTAAGCCCCCATCAGACCTCACCAACATCGATGTCGAGTCTGCCGATGCCGAGCACGGGGGCGACCAACCTCCGAGCTACGACGAGAGCGAGGCAACCGTGCCCTTCCTGGAGGGAGGACGCGACACACACACAGGCGCGGGTCAGGCACACGCGAGGTGGGGAGGGGGCGGAAGCGGCACCTCGTATGCGGCAAAGCACTGGCGGGCCGAGCTGATGCCGCTGCTCAACTTCTTCATGATATTGGCGCTGTTCCTGGTCGGCCTGTTCTGGTTTCTGGGGTGGATGACGAGCTCCAAGGCCACCCTCTCCCGCTGCGGCCCGGGGAGCCACGCACACCAGATCCAGCAGGGCGAGTCGTGCTGGGACATTTCCAAGATGCACGGCATCGACGTCCCAAAGCTGAAGGAGGCCAACGGCGGCATCAACTGCGACCTGTTGGAAGTAGGAGGTGTGGTCTGTATCCCAGCCATGCCCAAGACCTAGAAAAAAGAACACAAAGAGAGAGAGAGAGGGAGAGAGAGAGAGGAGGAGGAGGCAGAGGGAGAAAGAGGAGTAGGAGTGGGGGGTGGGGACCAGCTTGACATTGCTGCTGCTGCTGCTGCTGCTGCTGCTGCTGCTGCGGCCACGCACCGAGCGAGAAGCCGGGTCGCTCGTCTCCGATCTAGTGATGCTCGTGACCCGTGTCTCTGGCGCTCGGAGGCACGAGGCTGCATAGTCGTTTTGATTTGTGACACATTGACTGTCAATCAATCTTCTTGGCGTTCTTGTCTGGGCGTTTGGGTCTCCGTCTCTGGATCTGTACGTCGTCACCAAGCTGAGCTTTGGAATCTCGTACTTTGGGGATGGTTTTATCTGATTCTTCTTGCTTTTGGACCCAGAGCGTGGGCCATTTTTGGGCACGAGCAATGGCTTGTTGTCAGTCCGATCCGCCGCACCGCACTTGGGACTTGTGAGACGTTATCTCCCACAACTATCATTGTGATACCGAGTTGCTGTTCATCATCATGCTCATCATCACGATAGGGTCCCCAGAATGGTCCCACCTGCCGCCTTATTCACGTTTTAACGCAAAGCCACTGTTGCGGACAGCCTCATAAGGCACAAGAATAGTCTCATGCTCTAAAACTTCTGTATCACGCCCGCCGCGTGTCAGCGCTCCGAGGCGGAGAGGATGGTTTCTCACGGCACATGACAGGTGTGTCGTGCATGCACTTGGGTCCAGGGTAACAAGAGTAGCCCTGATCGGGACGGAGGGCGCTCGCCAGCAGGGGCGAAGAGAGATTGCAATCGTATGTTTCGAGAGACGGACGAGGCGAAAAGGGTGGCTGACTGAGTACGGAGCCACGGCTAGTTCCCTCTCTATTTGCGGCCTGAGAGGAGGTCGGCTGCTGTGCAGATGTGCGCCCTCGTCGTCGGCAGTGTCTTTACCGAGACAGAACCGCACGACGATGAGGCATATTATCACGCCATCTTCAGTCAGCCCAGTCGCCTCCATTGGCTGATGCGTACCTATTCAGCCTGCTGCCCCACGAGCGAGATTGAAGCCCTCACGGCAGGAGAAGCAAGCATGGCGAAAGCTACTCAGCTTGGTGGCCTCTCCTGCCGAGATCCGTGTCTACCCTACCCGCATCTGGCGGTCAGTGTCTTTACTCCGGGGGTAGTAGTGCAGAGCCTAGTCCTCTTCCTCCCCTCAGACACCCTTTATTTCCCCAGCTGCTGTCTGTCTGTTCGGGCTTTCAACCCTCACTCACCCCCTACTCAAGCCACTTGAGCCAGCCATACGTCGTTTAGGTCAAACGGGAGGCGTATCCCAGCGAATCAGACCCGCAAGATTTCTCAGACAACCCCTCCTTTCGCGTAAAGTAAGGTGCTGCTCAAGCTTGCATGCAGTCTTGTGGATTGTGCGTGTCCTTTAAAAAAAAAAAAAAAAAAAAAAAAAAAAAAAAAAAAAAAGACACCCGCTTGGCCGCTTTGCCATGGGCTCATGCGTTGTCCAGGGGCCCTCTCGGATGGCGGCTGAGAAACAGGGACGGGAAGGGAAAAAAAAAGAGACTTTCTCTTTCTTCCACAGCATTCCATGCGGGAAAGTAGCCTGATGACGTTTGTGTGGCTTCACCCGGCCCGGATCATTACCTCGTGTGGTCCCCGACCCTGGACGATATGCATGTTCCAGGTCTGAACCCCTCTAACTATTTCCTGTTTTCTTTTGCCGTCCTCTCCTCCTTTTCTTTCCTTTTTTTTCTTTCTTTTTCTTTCTCTTATATTCTTTTTGAAAAAAGAGGGGAAAGGCCGTGTTCCAAGTTCCTATGACAGCACCTAAGCAACACAATAAACCACAGGTAGACCTGTCTGTGCTTGTTTTGTTTCTAAAGGCCTTGAGAAGGAAGGGCTGGGGCTGGGCTTACCCCTGTTGCTCGCCTGTCAGAGGTGCATAAGGTTATTGCATCTCCAGATTGGATCTACAAGTGATCGTCAATGGAACACAAGAGAAGCAGTTTTCTGACTTGTCTGGGACCGTCAGTCGGCCAGGGGCTCTTCCTCGTATTCCTCGTATCTATGAGAGGAAGAGAGAGAGAGAGAGAGGCGGGGGGGCATCAGGCACGAGACAGACACACCCGACTGCCGACCTAGGGCCAAAAAAAAAAAAAAAAAAAAAAGGACTAGTCTTTCCCTCTTTTCCTTTTCCCCCACCCTTCCTCCTCCTCTCTCTCCGCCTGGGTTTTCAGGTCAGGTTTCTCTTCGGCCAGACTTTCAGCCCCCACAGTCCCTCGCTCCCCCCCCCATGTCTTGTCTTCCCCACGGAGAATATCTCTCTTGTCGACACGGCTGAGTTACCTGGTGGTTTCGTTTCTGGGTTTTGTCGCACCTTTGTGACGGTGTTACCTGTCTTGAGAGGTTGGCGTGCCCACGAGACATGTGTCGCCCCACAGCCTCCTTGTAGGTGCCGCGTTTATATATAGAGATATATATAACCACACACATATATAACATATCACATGCATATTTATAATTATGTTTGTGTATATATTTAGGTGACACCAAGCGAACAACGGACAATTTCACTACCGGGAACGGAGACGGTCAGTAATAGACCTAGAACCTCCCAAGCGGGTGGCCAAGAGGCAATGGACCGAATCGAAAGAAAAAGAAATAATTAAATCAAAGAAAGAAAGAAAACCAACCGTCCCGCTGTCGATGAAGGACGGGTGAATTGTGCGGTGTGCTATCTAAGACAATCTGGCTCCGTATCCGGCAGTGCTGTACGAAACCATTGCTGCTACCATTTCTCGGCACCAAGAGGTACTTTACTGTAAGAAGGGAAGGGGGCCAAAACAGGCAGGATTTGTGCCCTTGCTTTTCTTGATGGAGGACATCTTGTCTGCATGTGCATCTATAAATTTTTTTCTGGTCACTTGCTTGTTTTTGTTTTGTTTCTGGAGCTAGGTCAGGTTTGGCCCGGCCCAGCCAAAAAGTCGTACCACTTCCGGGGGCGATTTGTAGAGGCGAAGGAAAAATACAAACTAAAAAGGGGGTGGGAAGAGAAAGAGAGAGGATGGATCTGAGATCTTGCATATACCTCCGCACTCCACTCCACCCTCCTCCTGCTAACCTCATGCACGCTGAGTTGTATTTCGGATCTAGGGTTGCATGCATATCCAGCCTAGCCTAAGGACATTTTTTTTTTCCCTTCTGTTTTCTCTTTTCTCTCTTTTTCTTTTTGTTTCTATTAAATCTCAGGTGGCGAGCAAGAAGGAGATGGGGGTGATGCAGGAGAGGCGTTCCGGTTGTCCCATGGCTGAAAGCCACATCGCGTGTTCAGCCCTCCTCGTCCCCGTTCTTCCCAATCATAGAGCCCCAGTTTCAAGTTTTTTTTATCTTTTTTTTTTGTTCGATACTTCCCATGTCACTTGTTTGTTCCAAGGATGGGCCCCTTGGCCAACCACTTATTCCTCAAGAAATTGATTGAATTTGTTTTCTCAGGGTGTACGGACGGGGTCCACCTCAAACCTGGATCTCGATCGAGAGCGCAGCTTTGAGGCAGACACCTGCATGTGTCAATGTTTCTTTTCCCTCTTCCTCTCTGTTTCTCTACGTATTCAAGGGTCTTACATTAACTGGTTCCTGAACGCGACCTCATTCTCACCCCCGCCTCCCGCCTCCCACCTCCCACACACACACACCTTCTTTCCACCCACCCTCCTCTCTCCCTCGCTCCCTCTCCCCTCCCACCCCTATTTAATTCCTAAAGCGGCCTGGTTCCTCAACCTGCATCTCGTGTGTGACATCCATGATGTGTCTTCCCCCCCTTCCCCCCCTCCTTCTTCTCCGGCTTTGTCTAGGATCCTCACATGAAGGGGGCCCGAGAGCCACGTTTGTGTACCGCCCTTCCCACGTGCGGACCGATCCAGGCCACGAGGAAGCCACGTGCAGACTAAGTTATGCAGTCTTATTGTTGGACGTGGCGGTCGGTTATCCTGGCTAGGGGCTCTTGTAGGGCGTAGCAGATAGATGTTTGTCGACGCTCTACCTAGAGGGGAAAGAGAAAGAAAGAAAGGTCCAAAAAAAAAAAAAAAAAAAAAAAAAAGAGAGAAGGAGATCTAGCCAGCAGGTGGTGGAAGGGCTTTTTTTTTTTTTTTTTTTTTTCCTGTCGTACTCGCCCTTTGGGCACGGACGTAAAGCGAGAATAAAAAAAAAAAAAGAAAAAGAAAAGGGGTGGGTAGCGGGATGAAGGGACGTGGGGAATTCCCTTCTGCTGGCGTATCAAGAAGAGGCATATTAAAATATGATGACACGAGGCGCCCTCTGGTTCAGAAGCGAGAGACCCTTTTCTCCTTTCCTTCTTTTTCTTTTTAATATATAAGAGGTCATTCGTGCCGTTTCTCGTTCGATGGTGGATCAAAAGGGAGCCGGTACTCAACCCTCACCAGTGCTCACTAACACTCAACAACGGAACACAAACGACAACAAACAACAAGTCGACTCTCTTTTTCTATCTCCCACATGCACACAAATACACCTTGAGCCAAGCAACACACGATAAAACTACCAAGAAAACATTATTTTTTCTTATAATTCTATCCCAAAACCATCCACGATTGCTTCTTCTTCTTTTTTTGTTGCTAATAGTTTACGGCCTTCAGTCACCCGTCGCCCGTAGAGCCCCAGGGAACCTACAAGAACAAACCAGGGTCAACTCTCATGATTATTGTCACCAATCACCCGATCGCTCAAGCATCTGGAGACCACCCAGAAATCACCAGATCCACCAACATATATCAACTCGACCTGTGCATTCGCCTGCCACCTTCTAAGACCTCAGCTAGTCATTTCTGACAGCTGCAGGATATTTTTGTTCCTGCATACATCCCCTGTCTGCCCTGGTCTCGGATACCCACATTATTCTATTGTATTGTCCACACACACTTCTCGGTTTGGACTTTCTCCCCCAACCCAGGACGGCCAGGCCGTTGAATTGAGAGTCGGCCCCCATCCTCTTTTTTTTTTATTTTGTTCAGCCTCCTGGGGGCCATACATCCACCCACCCACCCACCCGGAAACCATACTCGCAAGCCTTGAGGATACTTCTTCCTCCCGCCCTCCTGACAGCTGTACAAGACCTCTCGAGGCCGGCAGTCTTGTGCGCCACCGAGACACATACGCACACACACACACACACACACACACACACAATCTCTCTCTCTCTCTCTCTCTCTTCTCACTTGGAACATCGCCAGCCACGATTCACTCGGTCCTTCTTTTCGATTTTTTTTTTTGTTGGTGGTGCGGTAGAATTACCACTGAGCAGCAACAAAGGATCGCCTCCTTCAGTTACGCACACAACAGCCCAGTCAGCAGGCTCTCTGGGTGACTGACCTTACCTGGAGCACAACAACACCGAGCCAGCAGTCATTATCATATCGCCATTCTTTCAGTGACGGACAATCTCAACCTTCTTTCACCAGTTCTCCGTCTTCTCCCACTCGCTCTCTTCTTGAGGAGGAGAAAAGGAAATAAATACGACAAGAAATCGACTTCGTTTGTGGGATTCGAACTTGGAAATCCAATCCATTCTACGTTTTCTAAACCCTCGGCCCTCCACCTCGACAGCCATGTGCACCTACTATTACCTTCATTACCACCACATATATCCCTGCACCCGTGACATCGAGTTTGTCCTACACTACACGTACTGTGCGGCCGCCACGTTCGACCAGGCCACGCAGACCCAGCAGCCCTGCGCCAACATCTCGTACCACGACCAAGCCAACGGTAACCCGGGCATCGACTTCACCAACCCGTGCGCCAGCGGCGGCTGTCTGGCCAGCCCGGACTGCAGCCTCGGCCGCTGTCGCCTGCAGGAGCTGGGCGGGCTCTGGATCTGCTGCCGCTGCGGCTTCGGCGGCAACCAGTACCCGTGCTGCCACCACCTGATGAGGCGGAGCCCGGACTCCTTATGCTACCACCAGTGCTGCCAGGACTGCCAGCCCGACCAGAGAACCGGGGCTGAGGCCCAGGCAGCTGCTGCAGCTAGCGCTCGAGGCGCCGACGCCGGGAACGGAAGAAGGAGGACATAGAAGAAAGACAGAGAGAGAGAGAGAGACAGCGACCGAACCGACCGACTCTTGTGGAAAGAATAAGGAGAATAAAGAAAAGAGAGAGAATGCGTCGCAAGCGACTGGGACTATTATTAAGTAGTCGTGGTGCTGATGGCCAGCCAGCAGCAGAAGAAGAAGAGGAGGAGAAAGAATGATGATGATGATGGCAAAGAAGGAGAAGAACGCCGAGGAAAAAGAAGAGGTGAAGTACTATTTATCCTCGCCCCCCCTCTCAAGATGCAGTTAGACACACCAAGGACCAAACTGATCTGAGTGCTAAAGGAAGCCTGTAATATTACACTGATGACACTTGCGAGTCATCATCAATCTCATGGACCAAGTTCCTACTTTATTGGAAGCATTTTCTTGTTCCTTTTCTTTTTTCTTTGATTAAACTGTTTTTTTTTTTTCCCTTTTTCTTGTTCCACTAGGATCTTGCGGTAAAACATCTCAAGATCTTATTGAACACCCCCCTTTTCATTACTCATGCAAGATCGTGTAGCCTTGTCTGGATCGACTCTGATGGCTTGATCTTACTGTAAAAGGTGGGCCGGCGGGAAAAAGCAACAAACGAAAAAAAGAATGAAGATGAGATCGGGTGGAACCTGCCGGGCAACACCAGCTGAAAGACCACCCGCCTGTGGAACTCTAAGGGGAGGGAGGGGAGGGAAAACCAGCCAAGTGGCTTGGGCCAGGGTGGAGTATCGAACAGACTATTCGATGAGGCATGAGACCTTTTCTTTTTCTTTTCTTTTTCTTTTCCCCCTTCTTTTCCCTTCTTTTTCCTTTTTTCTTTCTTGGCTACTAAACTTCATGGTCCTGCCCTATGAGAAAGAAAGAAGGAGGAGGGGAGAGATGCAGGATAGGGCGGGAGGCATGGAGAAGTAAACAAGGAAAGCAGATCTGTGTGGTTGAGAGAGACTTTGGGGGACCACACGAACCCGACCTCGTGGCTTCCACCTTTCCTCCCCCCCCTCCACACCCCTCCCCTTGCTTTTTTTCTCCTTCTTCTTCCTTTTCCCACACACTCTCTCTCTCATGGCTTTGAGGCGTCTGTCATCCTCAAATCTTAGTTGATGACCCGCATACCGCCTCGCCGCCTCTTTTTTCCCCCGACTATACAAGAAGAAACAAGCACGGTCTCAGGGGACCCAGCCTGTCGGGTCGCCGGGCATGCCCGTCTCGAAACAAGGAAAAATAATAGTTGGACGACAACCGGAAAGGTGCACCCCGGTGAGAGAGAGAGAGAGAGAAAGAAGAGAGGAGAATATTCCAAATCACCCTGGCCAATAGCCAGAAAATATGAGACGATCATCGACAGAGAGACAGACAGAGAGGGAACAAAGATACTTACTTTCAACAAGATCGATTGTCCTTGTTCCTTTTTTGTCATAATCGCCGACAGCCTCCTTTGCCCCCCACCGCCTTCCTTCCCTCCCCTCCCTCCTTTTCCTTCTTCCTTACGCCCGATCATACCTCATGATGATGGGCTTTCAGGGTAGGGAAAGCCGGTGTATTACTAGGAGTGTGTGTGAGAGAGAGTGTGTGGACAATATTGGAATGTGACCGGACAATGGTGAGGAGGGGCTGACCTTTTCTTTTCTTTTTCTTTTTCCCTTCTTTTCCTCCTTCCCTGTCCGATGACCAGGAGGCTGGTCCCCCCGTCCTGACTGAGCCACCACATTGAGTGATCCCCCTTCCCCCACGGAGCGTCGACATTATTTAAAGGCCCGTCCCTGGCTACAGGTAGATAAGGCTCGATCGTCATGCTCCCTGGACCTTCAGAGCCATCGTCAGCTATCCTCTTACCTCTGCTCAGACAGATCTGGAAGAGGGGAATAAGAGAGAAAGAAGAAGGAAAAAAGAAAGACAAAAGAGTATCGCTCAGCCCAGTCTTAACATTCCTCCTTCCTATAAGAAGTCTGTTGGGCCCCTCCCCTCCTCCACACAACAGCATTAGACTTACAAACTCCTTTTCTCTATTACTCGTCAAAGATCTCTCACTCTTTCTCTCTTGTCACATCACCCCCGTCATCTTTTGAGTGACATAGAGAGGAAAAAGAAGAGAGCACAGAGTCATCAGCTTCAAGTCACCACCGAAGATTGACTTATCATACCGCGAGCCAGAGAGAGAGAGGAGAAGACGGGCTACTTATCTTCCTTAAACAACAAAAGAAAGGAAAGAAGAAAAGAGAATAACAGCAACGACAAGAACAACAAAAACTCATCATGTGCCACCAAATCACCTACACGCTGCCATGTGAGCACGTGCGGACAGACATAGTCTACTGCGCCGACGCACCAGACAGCAGCAGCAGCTCACGACACGGCCATTCATCAGGAGGAGGAGGAGGAGGAGGAGGAGGAGGCGGCAGCTCATCCTCCAAGTCGAAGAGGGACAGCGGAAAGAAGAGCAGCGGCAGCAGCGGCAGCGGCAGCCACAAGGATAAGGGAAAATCGTCACACCACCACCACAGCAACCACCACCACCACCACCACGGCAGCAGGTCCTCGTCGGCGCCCAACAAGCGCAGGCCCTGCCGCAACCTCACGACGCAGGCCATCGCCTACCCGCTGCCGCCTAGCTTCGAAGGTGACCCCTCGACGGCGGCCCTGTCGCCGTTGCTGCCCAAGTGCCCCCTCCCGCGGTGCCCGTTCGAGGCGCTCAACCGGTGCTGGAACTGCTGCTGGTGCGGCAAGGGCTGGAACGAGCAGGGGCGGTGCAGCTGCATCATGATCATCGAGGGGACCCAGGTCCGGTGTGAGCACATCTGCTGTGAGACTTGTACGCCAGCCGGGCCGATGTGAAGAAGCTTGAGGGGAGGGGAGGGGGTAGGATGGAGGATCATCATTCTTTATCATCGTCATCGTTTCATCATTATTATCATTGTTATTATTCCACCATTATCATCATTATTGTCAGCAGCAGCAGGATGGTCTCGAAGCTAGACAACCAACAGGGCTTTCCTTTTTTTTTTTTTTTTTTCCCTTCCTTCTTTGATTTTGCAGAAAAGAAAACTCCTAAAAAAAAACAATGCTATTGGGTTCTAATCACACACAAGATAAGAGGCGCCTAGAGAGATAATTAGAGAGTGGGAGAGATAGAAAGATTATCAGAGTACAATAATGGACAATTTTAATTCCCCTTGACCGGTCTTGATGGCAGATGGGACACAAGAAGGCAAAAAGACGTTCGTGAGGTACTGCCAATTTCGAAAATGGTGGGCAAGACCATCTATAATATTTGAGATGTGATAGATTATCGACACAAGGCCCCGGGACAAGGTACTTACCACCCTTTCTTCAAAATTTTAGCGTTGATGCCCAAAAGTAAGATCATCGTGCGATATTGCCCAAAAAGAAATAATATACACATTTTCTCCATGGTCAGAACTGTCCAGATCCTTTGGCCCTGTCTTCTTTTTTCTTTGTGGGGGCGAATATAGTCGAGGAGGCAATATCGGGTATGAAGAAAGGATGGTCCTGGCAATTTACATGATTTCCTTACTCATCGTATTAAGATCATTAGACTATAATATGCGATTCTCGCCTATGGATGAGTCTAGAGCAAAGAGTCTGGCCATGGGCTGTAAGAATGAAACAAGGCAAGAGAAAAGGAACAAAATACTATGGGATCTAAACTTCACAAAGAGTGAATTCGAAATATGAGAAAGGGAGGGCAGAAGAAAAGGGAAAAAAAAGGAAAAAAAGGAGATGATAGAAAAAAGCAAACAGCGCGTGAGGCTCGCTCCCGCTTGCGGCCCATGCGCATAACAAAAGAAAGGACTCCCCTCGAACCAAGACACCGGGACGAGGTGGCGGCTGCCACAAAAGCCCCTGGATTTCGCCTCCTCCCTGGCTGGTGCGCCACAAATTCACCATCGTATTATGGGAAAGTGCAGAAAAGAAAGGCAAAAAGCAAAGGGGAAAAAGAATTGGGTCTCCGGATCTGCAGGAAGACCGCATCGATATGCAGGCTGGCTGAGATCTCGCATACAAGCGCCACCCAGAAGCCCGCCGCCCCCTCGCTCTCCCAGAAGCAGCTAGGCTCCATGCAGCGTGAAGGCTGATGGCTGGGGGTTACTGCAGTGTGTGTGTGTGTGTGGGTTTGCGTCCCACAAATGGGCATTCCGACCCGACTTCCTTTTTTTTTTTTTTTTTGGTGCCATGCTGCCTTGTTGCCTACATCTTTTACAGGGTCCAAGGTTGACATCCACCCGTCGTTTGACATTCTATCCCCATGACCCGTCTCAACAAGGCAGGTGTCTATACATCTGAGGCCTGATGAAGGAGAAAGGAGAAGGGGGAAGGGGGAACATGGAATCCAAGGGTGTGTGTTCACAACCCTGGCTCCTGCGTGTCTGCCCAACCGTCCCAAAGTGTCTCCCGTCTGTGTCAGCCTTCTCTTTTCTTCTATCTCCACAGGCCCTCCTCGACCATCCATGGGGGCGCAAAAAAAAGAAGAAAAAAAGAGAGAGGGACGCCAAAATGACAAGGCAGCGAGCTGAAATGTGCAACTCAGACCAAAACCTGTGTGTTGTTTTTCTTTCAGGTGTATCCGCAATGTGTCGGGAATAGGCAACGCTGGATCACTGTGCCACCCCAGCAGACAAGGAAGACAATACCGATAACATTCGGGGAAATCCAAACCTCTCCCCTCTCTCAGGCGTCCGTCCTTAGCTCTCCCCTTCCCTCCCACCTTCTCGGAGGTGGAGAGACAATTGGGCTGTAATCCTCTTTACTTGTGTTGTTTCCCTGCCTCCCACACACCCAAGTCAGCGGAATAATGACCCGATCTACGAGCTAATCTTTCCCAGCAGCAGCAGCAGCAGCAGCAGCAGCAGCAGCGGCGGCGTCTTCCGAGACCGCGATCGGGATGCAAGAGAGATTTAGTTCAGATCTGGTCAAACATTAATGTAAGACACACACAGTAATGCAAGGTCAGACGGAAAAGAGGACGCAAGAGAAGCTGGGATTTTTATTATTGGGCGGTGACCTGTCTGGTGGTGCCGTGGTGGTACTATTATTTTACCCAAGGAGAGAGATGCAGCATGAGGGAAAGAAGTAAGAAACAAGACCAAGAAAGACGATGATGATGATGATGTGGCTAGGCCGACTGCCGATGAGGCACTGCAGTGCATATAATATGCCGTGTCACCTCGCTTCACACATGTATACAAGGCGAGAGAGACAAGCTGAAGCTGAAAAACAGAAAATAAAAAGGAGAAAGATGGATGGGCCAGGGCTGTCTGCGTGATCGCGCCCGGTGTGCCACAAGGAGGGAAGGGGGAACCCGTTCCAGGGGGTGTCCAGGTGTCACTCTAGGATAAGAAAAGGGCCTTTTTGTTCTCAAGGCTTTTCATTTTCTCCTTCTGAACCACACACTCGCTCGACCATGTGACATGTTTGTGTGTGTGCGTGCGAGAGAAACAGAGAGAGAAACAGAGATTGGTATTCGATTTCATTGCCGGTCTGATGGGTTTAGGTAGGTACTGCTACTATTATGATCTGTCGGATTGCTCACATACACACACACACACAAGAGCCATTAATGATCTACTTAGCTGCAGCGTCTGTCTGCTCAAGGGATCTTTCTGTGCGCCCCTGCAGGTTCACGCGACGGCCCACCTGCAAAGCAACGCTGGCCCAGTCCATTGGGTATCAAGTGAGTCCCAACTACCGAGATCCCTAGCTGACCAAGGCGTACTGTAGATCCGAGGCATGATTGACCTCTTTTGATTTTTTTGTGTTGTTTGTGTTTTGGTCGGGTGTCCACCTGCGCTTCCGGCAGCAGCCAGCCGTCTCCCTCCCTCCCTCCCTCCCTCTCTCTCTCTCTCCCTCTCTCTTTTTTTCTTTTTCTTTCTCCCTTCCATCCTTTCCCTTACTATCTTGTTCTCCAACCCCTTCCCATTCTAGATCTTGGGACACGTCACATTGTCCTAAGTGAAAGAGAGAAGGACGATAGCATCCCGCACGCTGTCTCTCTATCTCTGTCTCATGTCATATGGAATATATAATTAACTACATACATATGCAGGCAGGCAGGCATGCATGCATGCACGCATACACATGTCATCTCCTCCCGAGCCAAGAAGGGGGAGGCGGTCTGCTGGTCGCCGTCGTCAAAGACTGACTCCAGGGCAGCAGGTTATATTGCTTCTCTCTTCGTCGAGGCCCAATCAACATGTATGTCTCTGATCTCCGGATCAAAGATCGACGGCCTGTCAGTGGTAGGTGCCTCGCCGCCCTTGAAAAGGTAATTAATAATATTATTAGTAGTAGCCCGGTGCATGATGTTTGAATGACCCTGTCTTGACATGAACAGCTTACTATGTGATATATTAAAACTCAAATCTCTCCAGGAGAGTACACATGATGACGAAAAGAGACCCCGTGAGCCCTGTTTTTTGACAACGTTTCTCATGTGCAACTGAAATATTCCCAGGGCGAACAAGAAGAGAAACGGGGGAACAAAAAAAGACAAGGAAAGGAATAGAAAATTGCTGGCCCGCCTCTCATATTAAATTGGCATCAATGTAAGCGCGCGACAGGAGGAAGAAAGACTGGACAAATTCTTTTTTTATTATTCAAAATATCCTTATATTACTTACTTACTGTTTACAGATCGACATCAAGTTTAGGTCCTACTCGTCCTCCCCTCCTTCTCTTCGTCGTCCTCCTCCTTTCTTCTCCCCTTCCTCGGCTCGATCGACATGTGCGTCGGACATCCCAAGAGGCACCCATGCCAGCACATGTCTGTGACTTTTCTCTACTGTGTCTCTGCGCAGCTCGACCGTGCCACAGGCTCGATCCTCCCCTGTGCGAGAACCACCTACTCGCTCCCCCGTCGACTCGGACGCACACTGCACCAACCAGCTCTGCTACTTCCTCGAGAGGGGCGGCGTCTGGAACTGCTGCCAGTGCCACCAGGGGCCCAACCTCCTGGGCTGGTGTATCTTCAACCGCCCGAGGATCGAGCTCAACGCCGCCACAGGGCAGTGGGATCACGACACTGTGTGTAATCATTGTTGCTGTCGGATGTGCACTCCGTCCCGTGAGTAGATCTTTTCTTGTTACCTTTCTTGGGGGGTTTTCTACGATCAGGTCTCCTGTTTGTTGTTTTACCACTGGGAAAATAGTGGGGAAGTTACACAAACACATAACTTATGCAAGAAGACTTGTGCTGATACGAAACGATGCAATATGAAAAGCCCAACGTGTCTTGGGATCGTCGTAGCCCAAGAAGCCCCCTGGCTCTTCTGGAAGCCCAAAGAGGGTCATCACAAGGGTGGCGATATCTCTGGGCTAAGATGGATCGTTTAAGGCTCCAAGAGCGTTTCACAGTGGCATCAAGAAGGGGAGAGAAAACGAGTGATGGTCATTGTTGTCAGACTGAGACATATTGTTTCCTTTTCATCTGTCCCTCTCTCCTCTATTTCTAGGGTGCCATCATTTGCTCCCTCGGGCTACAGACTTACACGCTCTGGTAGATTATATGAGCTACAGCGATTGGTTCCGAGTATATGGGAAAGGAAAGGCAGCCATCAGGTTTGGAATATTAACTCTAGCTCTTGGACTGAGTGGATGTACAGACCGTGATTACCTGCACTTGATATACATCTCAGCGGCCATGAAAACAGTGGCTGAATGAAACATGAATAGGATCTTCTGTCAACCTCACTCCGTATCAAGATCTACGGTCAGTACATGTCTTCGCCATTGTCATGCGCACCACCAATTCTGGGCCCTTCTCTCTCGCTCCAATTCTCTGGAAACGGCTTTCAGGAGTGTTTGGCTACTCTCAAGCTTGGCTCTCTTAGATGGCTCGGCTTCTGACTTGACCAGGAGGCTCTATATGCATAGTATTCATAGGGGCAGCTGGAATGAGGCATAGAAGAGATGCCATTTGCGGACCAGTAAGCCTATGTTCAGAGCCCCTTGGAGCCATCCTCAATGAGGCTCGAATCAATATGCCTCTTGCTGCCCCATAACAGCACGGCTTCCTTAGGATCAGACAAGATTGATTTTCCCTATAGCCTAGTGAGTATTAGATCGATTATGATCTCTAGCAGTGTTCAGCTGTTCCCTTGAACTCGTTTTCCTTCGATAACCAAAGCTGTTATTTCTAAGTGTGATGAGCATACAATCATGAGGAAAGCTCCCATTTTCACAGCCAGCATGGCGCACCGACGCTACAGAACCCAAGATTGTTGAGAGAGGCCGATTCTCTGCCACCAAGACTACATTTACTCAACATCATCGTCATCATCATACAACTATGCGGTCCACATCTGGGAATCGGCTGTGATCGGGTTAATCTCCCTGCTTGATCATTGCAATTACCAAGGAATTGGAATACAAGATTACTGATTGAGATGAAATGGTTACCCTCATGCTATTCAACTATGCACTGATAAATACATACAAGGCTGGAAGACGGACAGACAAGTCTTCCTTATGGACACTGACATGGAGGTGTTGCAAGCCATGTGAGGCAGAGCCCATAACACAGAAACTTGGGTGTTTTCTTTCTTCTTTCTCTACGTGTTTGTTGTTTTAATTTAATTTTTATTGCACTTGGCCAACAACATCCATGGATAACAAAAGGTAGGATCGCACTTGTTCAGGTTCTGTGGCTAGATATGGTGCTCTCGCTCTCCTTCCTTGCCTAGTATCAGCATGCCTTCCTCTCCACCTGTCAAGCACCCTGTCTGTCTGATGCTACAGTCAAGACACCTGGCCCGGAGTAAAGTGGCAGTTATGAGCTGGGGGAAACACAAGGCAGCTTGGCTGGAATGGTCAGCTGACCGACTGGCGACGAGGCTTAGAGATTGAGGAATAACAGGATGAAATATATTGATATTGCAGAGAAGGATGCAGTTGGCTGGTAGTAATATATCCCTAGTTGTGCCTTTGCAAAAAAAAATCACATCTCAGTCTCTAGTCTAAGTAAGCAACAAATATGATGTCGGAGCTGAGGCTGTGGTTAGCTGGTCCGGCCTCTCTGCGAAACTATAATAATGACTGTAACATCCTTGTGGTTTATTGTCCTCCCTAGGCTCGCACACAAGCTCATTGTACATAGCAGGAAATCATAGCACTATTTGAATGCTAGCAGTACCTCTGTTCCCGTGTGTGTCCCGTCCCAGCCTTCTCTTGCCGAAGTGTCTTGCACATGTCTCTGATCTACGAGAATTATGGTCCCCCTCCATTTCTTTCGAAACTAGAGAGATGAGCTACCACCCTGGCTTTGAGGATCTCTTCGTCATCGGGTGCTGAGAAGCACCACTCCCCTCGAGGTCTCGTGTCTGTCACTACTTGCTAGCAACCATTGACTTTCCTTGACCGCCCCTCTTGACATGGCCTCTCTCCTCAAACCTCGTCCCCCTCCCCTTCAGCCTTAATTAGTGCCTCTGTAGACCGTCTCGAGAACGCGGGAAAAGAAAGGACTGTGCATGATTGGATGGCTGGCGGGTCTAGTATAGCTTCCCGGCAAACTAAATCAAGAACAGAAGAAGCCCGTCTGCACTTCGGGTCTGGCCCCAAGCCTCAAGACTCGAGACAAGATAGGGTGGGGGCTGGGAGACGTAGTGGCTGCTGCCGGCCAAGGTCGAAGGAACAAAAAGGACTCAGCTGTGTGTATGGCCCGTTCGGTCAGCTGGTTGGACTGGCTCTAGCAATGTTTGGGTTGTCGGATCTTTCTGTCGTTGATGCACAGACCCAACGTGCCAGCCCTCCTTTTTTTTTTTCTCCCTCGTGATGCGCAAATCATAATACGAAAAGGCCGCGCAGATCGTGTTCCGCAGCGGATTTTTTCAGTTTTAGTCAGTCTACAATCAATACTACTCAGTGTATAAATGGGTCGTATAGAATTGATTGACTTTTGCCAAGAATGATAGATAGAGAGAGGCTTGGGGCCCCTTTGGGAGGCGCATTAATACGAAGGAGACCCGGACACTCGGATGACCCGGGCGAGAGACCGAGGGCCGAAGGTCGAGGCTTTTTGCAGTACGACTGACTGGCTGATTGGCAGGCTGCCACAAGAGAGAGATATGCGGGATCTTGCCTTGTCCTTGTGGCCGGTGATTGACTGTCCTGGTTGAGAAGGATGCTTGCTGATCCAAATCCTGCCGCTTGATCACCTGCCAAGGTACTACTTACTGTCCTTTCCTTCTCCTCTCTGTCTGTCTGTCTGTCTGTCCTTTCTCCTCTTTTGTTCTATTCTTGCGGCAGACGGGGGGTACAGCGGAATACAATTCGGCCGTAAATCAAGCTCCAACATATTGAGCTCGTCTTTTATAATAACATCATAATCACATCTCACCATGGGATCTCTTGCTGCCGGCCCCAGCAGCCTACCTTGTCAGTAAACAAGAGGCGTAGGAGAGAGATAGAGAGAGCAGGAGGGAGGGAGGGAGGCAAGGAGAGGAGGACAGTCCAGTGAACCATGTTGGACGGGGCGATGGATGATGATTTGATGAGTGATGAGACCAACAGCGTCAGGGTTTCTTTTTTCTTTGTTGGCACACGGCGCGCGGACGTCCTTGACCCGCCTGTCAGGCCCCCAATACCCAAAAAGGTGATCCGGTCTGTTTAGACATTTTAGCCACGTGCTGCACACGCGAGGCAGGGATGGTTCTGACGGAGCGAACAAGGCGGGATCCTCCTGGTTGTGCTCCACCACGCGCGGCAGCACGGAGACTCGATCTTGTTGCCCTTTTCTCCCTCCTCGTCTCTTTTTCCAAAAAAAAAAAGGGGGAATGGATGGATGGTAGATAAGTCTGAGTCTGGCGGCATTACGAGATATGACTAGAAAAAACCTGTCCTCTTCCTTTTCCTTTTCCTCCGCAGCTGTTTTCCTAACTTCTCTCTCGCGTGGTCTCTCAGGCATCTTACGCTTCTCTAGTGTGTGTGTGTGTGTGTGTGTTTCCTCCTCTCTTCTGCTTCATGCAGGGAAACCCTTTAGGCAAGAATGCAAAAGTGTCAACCAAGAGGAGCAGCCCACTGCCCACCCATCTTGGGGTCTTAGGCGGGATATGGCGCCGAGTCAGAAGTGACAGGTCGACGCCAATGGACAGACGGAACCCCCTCCAAAGCAAGCGCCGATCTGCAGAATGCGAAGGGGTTTTCGCTGCTGTGGGATTTGTGAAGTACCAGGGCAGAAGGGAGAGAAAAAGTGACACAGGAGAATCAGAACAGAAGAGTAAAGACGGAGAGAAAAGAGGGGCAAACACATGAAAGGAGGAGGGCAAGTTCGGGCCCGATGACAGGTCGCACAGCCGGGAAAGCACTGACAGGAGGTGGTCATGACTGGCAAACACCAAGTAAGGGCATACAATAGTCCTGTAGTACTGCCACTGCCTGCACAGCATCTGATGAGATGAGCCGTAGTTGTGTCCTTGTCCTTGTCATTTCACCCTGGTCCCGTCTTGACCCCGGTTCTGGGCTCGTCATGTTGTGTTCCTTTGCTGCTGTGCCTCTTTGCCTCTGTGCGGTCGTGCTGTCAGTGCTGTTGTATCACCATCTCACAGAGATCCTTCTCCCCTCTTCGTCTTCTTCTTCTCCTCCTTACTCCTCCTCCTCCTTCTCCCCCTTCCCTGCTAGGGCGGCGGAGGTCTGACCACCCCCTCTTCAGGCTCTGACCATGGTGTTGCTGAGTAGTAAGAATCGCAATCGGGATTCGAGATGACCGGGTACTTTTTGATGGAAATCAGAGACGGGTTTTTTTTTTTTTCCTTTTCTGAGCGGGGTCTCTCCCAGGGCTGATGACAATGACACGGTCAAAACATGGCAGTGTAGATTGCGTACTGTACGTGCCATGCGATAGCAGTCATAACAACAAGTGATGCTCATTAACTGATGACTTCACTCATCACATCACTTACCACTTGTGTACAGCAAATCCCTGTTATCCACGCGTCAAGGGCGCAGTCGATGTTCCCCTTCCGATGGACGCCTTGCCATGTGGGTTTGTTGAAACGCCGTAGCGGCGGAGGTTATCCTGCATAAAGGTGCTGTGAGGACCGATCTCCCACCAGTGGAAGTGGGGGGTTTTGGGCGGCCTTAGGGGGTAGGGGGCCCTGTGCTGTGGTGATGTGGGGCCTTTTCTGTACTTAGTAGGTGGACGTGGTGGACGTGGTGGACATGGTGGGCTCCTCTTCAGTGGGCTCTGGCTGCTCCTCCAGGGCATGCTTAGTAGCTAAGTACGGACTACTCAGTACATAGTACCATCGGTACAGTCCCTGCCCACATACCTTGTGACCCCGATCCAGATGGGCCAGTCGTGGCCGCAGCACTGCGGGCGCAGTCGATACGAGTCTCTCTCTCTCTCTCTCTCTCTGTCTGTGCAGGACACCGTCTTCTCTGCTCGGCTCTCTCGGCCTCTCTGGATTGCACAAAAGAAAGGAAGCGCTGTGCTATGCTGTACTGCAGGACCTGGCACTGACAGGCGTGACAAGCGTGACCTTTGTGGAAGTGCTTAGCATTACTTAGTATGCACGCTGTGGGCTTAGGGCCGCAGGTGCCGCCCGTGCAGGCCTGGACCCAGGCGGGAACCCACTGCATCGGAGCAGCAGCACCACCAGCAGCGGCAACTTCCTCTTTTCTCAGTGATTGACATGACATGGACGGACCTCTTAGCGACTCAGGCCAAGGCAAGGCATCAATCAGTCCCGCCTCCTCCCTTTTCCGCCCATTATCCCTCGTCCCTCTTCCCTATCACACCACCACCGCTTGTGTGGATTGATTGATTGATCGGATTGACGACTCTTTCTTTTTCCTATTCTTTCTTTTTCCTCTTACATGTGAACCAAGACAACCCTCCACTTGTCCTCTGCTGACTTGGCCGTCTAGATCTGACCTGTCAGTCCGTGCTGCCTGTGCTTTTCACCCCCTCCCAAATTATTCCAAACACCTTCGAAACAGGCCAGCTGTTGGCCGGATCGCTTCATCTGTACGGAGAACCGAGGCTTGAACTTGATCTCCCGTCTCTCTTCTCTCTTTCTTTGTCTCTTCCTTCTTCTCTTCCTCCACGTCCTCGTCCTCTTTTTTACTCTATCGCCTAAACCCACCAAAGAACACCCTGGGTGCTGCGGGCTGATTGGATCCTCCTCCTCCTTCTTTTCTCCTCCCTCTTCTCCCCCCTGGTCTAACAACCTTTGTCTGCCCTGACATCTCAGCTCTCTCCACCGGCTCGGGACCCGTTTATCTCAATCTCTACCTGGTCCTTCTTTCTTGTTCTCCCCCCCTTCTTCTCTATCTTTCTCTCTTTCTTACCACCCTCCCTCCTCTTCCCTCGCTCGACCTTTTCAAAAGTTGAAAGGAACCAGCAAGGTGCTCTCGTTTCAGGATCATCATCAGCCGCCGCCGCCGCAGCTGAGAGCTTCCCCTTGGGCCCTGGTCACTCATCTTCCTACGGCCCTTTTATTATTATTCTTATTACAGTCATTTATTATTATTTCTTTTTCTTTTTCCCGTCTACGGTCGAACACGACATCCCGCGGACAATGCCCACTTCTCTTGAATCATCCCGCCCAATTATGGCGCCGTCGGTACGTCACCTCTCTGTTCTCTGATCCAGGGTTTGCGCAGATCGTACCTCGTTTCTTCCTCTACTCCCGCCCTGCCTCCTTTGGTCTCTAGCAATCTGTCTCTGGCAGTCACGTCACGTCACGTCGTCACATCCAAGGGTTCCTGATATCAACAAAATCCCCCTTGGTGGTGCTTGTGGTTGAGTCTTGGCTCTCCTGTGCTTCCCTCCTAAACCTGACACCCACACACACCACCCCTCTTACACACGTCTCCCAACACACCTCTACACACCTCTCCTGTACATTGTACTCCTCCCCCCTCCCCTTCTCAGCTTGCTGTTTCCACGTATATCGTTGCTCTTGCTAGAGAGATTTCTGCCCTTGTGCCTCTGCCTTGTCTAGGCGCAGTGCTGTCTGCGCAGAAAGAAATGGACGACCACACGCAAGACCACTATCACCACACCGCAAACATGTCTGACAAGGACTCGGAGCAGACTCGCACGTCGACACGGGCCTCGGTCCGCTACAGCGTCTACTCCACCGCCCCGACCGTCCACACTACCGCTACCAACGACAGCGCCGTCGCCGAGATCCAGAACATCGGGGAGAGCATCGAGCGCCTCGACAAGGGCAACAAGAGGCTGAGCGAGCAGCGTGTCGAGCTCAACACGGACCAGCAGACTGTCTTCCAGAAGCTCGCCCTGGGCGCCAAGCTGGAACGGGCCCTGGGCAGGCGCATGACCGGCCAGGACGCTGTCATGCGGCCCCGCGCCCCCTCGAAAGCCGGCCAGAAGAAGGGCCTGAGCGAGAAGGACGGAGAGAAGATCGCCGCCGCCGCATAGACCTCCTTTGCTTCCTCTTGGAACGAATACACACGTGTGTTTGAAGAACTTTTAGAACGACAACGACAAAGACAAACGGTATCTCGACAGAAACCGCGCCGACGGAACAAATCACCTGAGTTCCGGGGCAGACGACATGGAAAGGGGCAGAAAGGAGAAGAAAGGGGAAGGGAGTCAGGAGCTCTCGGATTTTTTTATTATTTTTTTTTTCGTTTTCTTTTTACTATCCACGAGAAGCCCTCTGCCCACCGCGTGGGTTGCGATCAGTGTGTATCTCACGATTACGGCCTGCATCATTGGAAGAGAGAGAGAGAGAGAGAGAGCAGAGGAGAAAGACAAGAGAAGGCTCGTCATTCTCCAAGTATATTGGTCTTCACACAGCGGATGAGATCATGCTTCAAGGTCTATTATCTATGTCGGCATGGAACAGCAGCAGGTCAGGAGGAAATCAGCATTGCAATTGGTTCTTTTTATGTTTTGTTTGCTGTACTGTTCAGGAAAGGGAAACCGGTCAAGGGTGGAGGAAGGCTGAGAGAGGAGGCATCGAGTCGACCAGAGCAGAGAGGTTGTGTATACCCGTCCAGCAAGGGGACAGCCAGATTTCTGCAAGTGAGCTACGTCCCAAATGAGAGTCCCATCTAGTCTACAGGACAGGCGAGTCCGGTCGACATGAGTATGTTCTTCTTTACTGTCTGCCTCGAGGGTTGTCCGTCTGGGACAGCCGGCCAGCCAACCAGTCGGTGCTGGGCTTGTTCTTGGATATTGCGAATCCACAATGCACCAAGAGAGAGAGAGAGAGAAGAGGGATTTAGTCAGGTAGAATAGCATTCAGCATGATAAGTCCTGACGCATAATAAAACAAACTCTCTTCCCTTTTACCTCTCTCTTGGGACCAACAGCGTATATCTATACATGTGTGTGTGTGCGTGTGTATCCCGAGAGCAGGAGGAAGCAAGGAAGCAGAGAGTCTTAGTTACATGTCGAAGTGTAAAGTGTCCCAACGCCCAACGCCTGTGACCCAACCCCAGCCAGAACCATTGTAATTCGGAAGATGGATGTAGAATTTCCCCGTCGCAACCAACCAAGCCCCCTCAGTTACACCTAGCATCTTTTATTTTATTTTATTTTTTTATTTTGGCAGCTTGGCCTCGATCTCCTTGAGCAGCTTGATCAGCTCCAGGTCCTCCCCCTCCATCTCCAGGCCCTTGCCCACCCACTCCTTGGCCTCCTCATACCGGCCCATCTCAAACAGGCACCGGCCCCGCCTGTACCAGGCCTTTGGGTTCCCGACCTTCTTGGCCTCGACGCTGCACTCGGCGTCTGCGCCGCCCTTGACCCAGTCCCGCAGCTCCATGTGCGCCTGGGCCCGGTTGGCAAACAGCATGGCGGCCTCGTCGCGCACGAGGCCGTTGGGCTCCCAGGCCGGGCGGGTCAGGGCCATCTTGAGCCCCAGCGTGTAGAAGTTGATGGCCTCGGCGTACTTTTGGTTCTTGAAGGTGTCGTTGCCCGTCTCGCGGAGCTTCTTGATCTGGGCGCTGCGCTTGGGGTTCACGGGCACGGGGGCGGCGGCACCACGTGTGGGTGCTCCAGGGTGCCGAGGAGGGAGCGGTGGAGGTTGTTGAGGGCCTCGAGCTCGGTGGCCAGGCTGCGGGAGGTGGCGATCGAGGTGATGGCCTTGGACTGCGGGTTCATGGACAGGGGGAGGAGCATGAAGGTATCTTGGTCTGTGGACATCTTGGCGGTTGTGTGTGGGGGCGTGGTGCCTTTGCGCCAGAGGAGGAGGAGGAGACGGTGGTGGTAGGTGGTGTTGGTCTGTTCCCTCGAGGGATAGTAATCTGTAAACTTGGAGACGAGGGTTTGGGTGCTGGAGTTATTGCTGCTCTCTTTGTTGTCCGTCGAGAGAAGTGATCAGAGAAATCCTCGGCGGATGAGCGTGGTATTTGGATGTTTTGGGTTCGGTATTTTTTCCTAAGAAATTGTAGATAGTCGGACAAAAAGGAATGTGAAATGGTATAGAGAAAGACAGAGGGAGAGAGGGCTGGCTTGTTTCTTTTCCAGGCTGTCTGGTCTATGGATTTTGCAAGGAAAGTTGAAGCAGCGCGCAAGAGGACAGCTGCGCGCTGAGTCGTGGTTGTTCGGGAAAGGCCACCTTATCAGAACTGATAAGCCAGTTGCAACAAAGCGGCGGCGTTAAAGCCCGCCAGTGCCCGCTTAGGGAATATATGTACATGACGGCTGCGGCTATGCAATTATCGAAGGCCAACTCCGATGGACATTAGGACAGAAGGAACGTCGTGTTTCTTCGACCAAGAGACTAGGACAGTTCCTTACTATCATTCTAGAGGACGGACAGGAAGGAGCAGTTAACAGGGTGTCTACCGAGGTAGTTCCCACAGAAAAGTTTCCAAAGCCAGCTTGCCCTCGACGACTTTTCATTATCAACGTCAGTCATCATCGACAACATCATCCGCTCTTTGCTGGAGGTGGTAGTGATGGCACCTCAAGATTCGCATATTATTTTATTTGATACCTCTATGAAATTATTTCTGATGTAGCCGTTGCTATCCGATCTAGCACCTGCTCACATACGAGCAGGTCCTGAAAAGCCGAAGCTGAGGCTGCCTTTCGTGGCAAGTACTTGGTAAATAACAATTCCCAATATCGTGTCGAGAAATTACTAATAATAGCCATGCTAAAATGGGCACCAACAAGACGTTCACGTTGCCTTATCTGGAGCAAACCTTCGAGTGCTGCCTCAGCACCTCATTCCTGCTCAGCGGCTCAAATTGCGTCTTGTCCCGCAGACGGAGCCGATCGATGATGTGTACAAAGCAGCAAGCTGGTGTGTGTACAGAACACAAGCCACCATCACCTACTTGTCATCGCTGAAACAACCCCTTGATGGACTTCCTGAGAGAGAACCCGCCAAAGAGCCAGTCGTTGGCGTGCCTGCCAGCGTAGCTGTGTGCGTTCTGACGAGGCTGGGCAGACTGTCCCCTGGCCGCCTTCTTGTCCTGGCCCCGCCTGCCAAACTCTGCGCCCCGGCACATGTAACAGCCGAGCACCTCGAGCAGGTGGCGTTCCTGGTAGGTGAACGACAGCAACGCCTTCTCGTTGATCAGCTCCATGGCGACCTTGAGGAAGTGCTGCGTCCAGGCTTCGTCCTCGAGGGTGGTCAGCTGGTGCAAGTTGATGGCTGGTGCGTCTGCGGCGGCAAAGTTGAAGACGGAGGGGGACGACGAAGAGGAGGACATCTGTTGCAGCCTGCGGGAGGTCTCGGGGTCCTTGAGGAGGCGCAGGCAGAGGTCCTCGAAGAGGTTGTTCTTCTGGATAAAGTCCAGCGCGCACAGGACGGAGGCGGTGTCTGGGACCAGCGTGGTGAAGGCGTCTTTGCCCAGCGCCCGGCCCTTCCAGATGCGCTGGCAGCAGTTGTCGGCGTAGCGTAGGGCCTCGAGCACGGTGTCCTGGTCGATGGACGTGATCTCGTGGGCCACAAGGGGCCGCTCGTAGCCCACACGCCGCCGCCAGAAGAGGTTGACCATGCCCGACGTGATGACGCAGGGGAGGAGGACAATGTAGCCCCACCACATTGTCGCGGTCACCATGGCCGCCACACCTGCGACGATGCCCGAGATTCCATGCCTGCAACTCGTGTGAGTGATAAGAAGAGGGACAAGAAAGAAAAAAAACGCCAAGGATGACTGCCACTTTTGCCACTACTACTACTACTACTTACAGAGCGGCGTGCATCTGGATGCTCGAGGTCCGGTTCCTCAACATCTGGCCTATCCTTGTGGAGCTCTGGACGTATCTCAGCGCGGCAGCCTGCTGCTTCTTGGACCGCGCCCAGACCCAGCTCGACCACGAGAGGTTGGCCAGACCAAATACGACGCAGGGCGTGTTGCCCACATAGCCAGTGAGCAGGTTGCTCGCGTGGAAGAGCACAGGGTGGCGGTCCCCGTCCATGGCCAGGAAGGTGCCGACGCCAACGGACAGGGCGCTGAAGCCCAGCAGGGTGTCCATGCCGATGCGGTCGACGAGCTCGGTGCCGATCTCGCGCGTGTTCATGTCGAGGAAGCAGTCGATGGTGCGCAGCATATTGGCGTCGCGCAGGTACACCTCGCGCCGGCCCTGCAGGTACCGCCGCTCCTCGCGCAGGGCGCGCAGGTTGGCCCAGCTCAGCAGGCCGTCGCGCACGCTGAAGTAGATCATGCACAGCGCCGCGACGCCGCCCAGCGCCATCAGCGCCAGGGCGTACTTGGGCACGGGCGTCTCGTTCCACACGTTGGCGGCGAAGTCGCCCGCGTTGGCCAGCTCCAGGAACCCCACGGCGCCCAGGAGGTTGTTGCGCAGCCTGGTCTCGGGCGAAGGCCTGAACCCGCCGCTGCGCGTCCTCACAAAGTCCAGATGAGCCGCCGCGCCCGGCAGCGGCTGTGACCCCGCCGACGAGGGCCGCTCCGCCGCCGCCGATGCGGGTCGCGCTGTGGCTGTGGCTGGAGTGATCTCGGTGGACCAGCGCGGCAGTTCAATCTCGGCTGGGTGCACCGTGGCTGGGCTCCCGGGGTCCTCGAGCGTGTCGAGGTCCTCGAGGTCCATGATCCAGTCCTGTGTTCTCTCGCTGGAGACGGCCATGGTCGTCGGGCTGGAGCTAGGTGTTCGCTCTCTTTCTAACCTCGACGAGGCCTTAAAAAGAGGGGGGGATAGAAATGAGAAGGCCTGTCTTTTTTTAAAAAAAAAAAAAAAAAAAAAAAAAGGTAGGTAGATAGGCCTTGTCTGGGAGGGAGGGAATAAAGACAGAACCAGAAAAGAGGAGCAACAGAAAGCAGAATGAGGACACTAGGATTGAAGTACTATGTAGAGGTGACGACGGTTGGATGACTGAAACGTGGATACTTACCCGGAGGGCGGTGAAAAGCTAGCCGAAAAGAGCAGAGGAGGGGGCTCTCCGGTGAACCGGTAGAGGCTGCATTCTTTTCAGGTCGTCTCCACGATCGGATACGGCCTACTCCGTGGGCCGGGAGCCATGGACCTTGGGTTATGCATGTGAACTAGCGGATACGTGGAACGCCTCTCTTCCTATCGAGGGAGGACTTCACTTGGGAGACCAGCTGGACTTGGATCAGACCTACTTCTAGTTACTCCTGCATTTGAATCAACATCGTGATTTCAAGTCCTGTGTGCCTGTGTGCCTGTGTGTGTGCACTCACAAAATGCGAGAAGGGGGGAACGTTGGGGAAGAAGCACCTAGCACAACAAAACAGGGTTTTCCGGCAGTGATTGGTTAGGAGGGCGGGCGTATGGAGCTGCTAGAGACGCTGTGGAATGGAGCAGTGTGTGAGGGATTGAGTGATGGAGAGAGTGTGTGTGGAGTCTTTCGCAGCGGGCTCTAGGGTAAGAAGTATACAAATTACGACTAGTATCTTGGCTGCATACAGCCAAGCAAGGATTACGAGATGCTCTCATGGAAGACCATGTTACTTACCACCCCTCCCAGATATTGATGAATATGGCCCTCTGTTCCTTTTTTTTTTTTTTTTTTTTTTTTTTGTGTGTGTTGCCTTTTTGTAGGGCAAAATGGATCTCTTGCTCCGTGGTCGAACCTTTTTTTTTTCCCGAACACCGCATCCGGCGTGTCTTGCTTGAGGCGATTAAAAGAAAAACTGGACTACCGGGATCGCGTGCCACACCACTCTTGGGGAGGGGAAAAACATGCCGAAGTAGTCCGAGGGTTAGTCATGCAACATCTTGACCAGGTCTGCACAAGGCTATTGGGGCAAAATATCGACTCTCATGGAAGACTAAGAAGACTAAAATATGTTATTTTCTTTCTATCAGACACGGCAACCTCGTGGGAGCACAAGGGGAAGAGTTTGTACCTCGAGAATAGCGAATGCTGTCCTGTAGTTTTGGTAACCTCTCTCTCTCTCTCTCTTCTCTGTCCCTACTCCTTCATTGTGTCGAGTTGCCCGCTGGCACGTGTCTGTCTGGTGACTTGATTGCTTCGGGCTATCCCCGCCCAGAGTCTCGGGACTGGTTCTGTGACCAAATTAGTTTTCACCGAGTATTAAAACTTGGCTTGACTTACTTGGTGTTTGTGGCCTCTGATGTGGTGCCGGCACGGTTCCTGGACCTCGAAGGGATCTGTAGCAGACTACTATCAGTCTTGGTCGTCTTCCCGCGCCTTGTTTACCTCATCACTGTGCATGCTCTCTACCAGGCCAACACTTCCAAGAATTTCCATAACACTTCGCATTGAGCACTACTAAATTCATCTCGTCACAGCTCCTCCTCGTCAACACTACTAGTATCGGCTTTACGTTTTCTTGTCCTCCCCTGGGCCTCTTCAGGTGTCACCACTCCTGCGGCAATCTCCTCTTCTCCTTTCTTCTCTCCTTCCTCCTCTTCCTTGTCGTCATCGTACATGGACTCCTCCTGTGTTTCTCTCATTCGTCTCTCCTTTTCCAGTCTCGCCCCCTCCGTCCTCTTCACGAGCTCTTCCCATGTCTCACCCACCCACTTCTGCAACGACCTCGCCCCTGGCTCTGTTGCTGGTTTCCTGTCCCCAAACCCATACTCCGGTTCGGCCCCTTGCTCAAGCAGGAAACGTACAAACTTTGCCCCCTGCTCTGACGTTTTCTGCGCCGCGAAATGCAGTGCCGTCATCCCTCTCCGCTTTTTATGTCTGTAGGCTTGTGACTGTCCTTTTCGCTGCTGCTGCTGAGAATTGTTCGAGCTGGCAATCTTGGCGATGCCGAAGCCCCAAGTCCTCGGATAGTCAATGGGTGCCCCAAGGCGCAGCAGTTCCGTGGCCAGTGTAACGGAAAGGTTGGAGGACCGCGCCAGATCGAACAGCGCATGAACCAGAACCATTCTGTCCACGGGCTGACCGTTGAGGAAATCGTCGGCCAGCCGGCGCCACGTCCGGATGAGGCGAGCTTCCAACAAGACGTTCTTCTTGGCTGCACCGAGGGCTTCTGGACAGAAGAGGGATCTAAGTTCGGCTGATAGCAAGTCTCTTGATGCGGTGTTACGAATGCCTGTTTTCTGCCAAGCATCGAGCAGATGGTTCTCCCCATACCGCGTACATGTCTGACGAGCTGGTAGCAACGGCCACGCCGGCCAGGCGGTCGCTGTCCAAATATGATCGCTGAGACGGCGGCAATTGCAAGAGCCAGAGCAAGAGGTCTGGGTTCTGGCCACTCATGACAGCAATGGTGAGCTTCTCTTCCTGAAGCATCCCTTTCAAAGACTGATCGGAACATAGGAGGACTTCTACCATCGGCAGCGATCCCATCGTTGCTGCCAAAAGTACTGCGGGACTCGTGACCCAATTGTACGCCTTCCAATGACGCCATTGCACAGGGGTCCCTCGGGCATCTTCGGCCACAATATGAGGCGCAAGCCGTTGTAATCCGTCAATGTTGCCAGCTTTCGTGTACTCGAACAAGAGGACCTGGAGCTCGTCCTTTGAGAGCCCACCTTGAAATGCGGCGTGTACCGAGTCTGGCTTGGAAATCCGGTGACGTGTCCGCCAATGAGAATCTGCATCCCGCCTGTTGGAGAAGCCAATGACGGCAAACTCGCAGCCCGGCACGGAGCACTTCCAAGGCCGCGCGTGGTTCTCACAGTTGATATGCGTGTCGCGGGCATCACGGGTGGCAAATCCCTGCCGGCTGAGGCTGCAGCTGGGGAAGGAGCATTTGAAGAGCCTGGCCCCGTAGTGTCTCTTGAGCGTGTCACAGTGGCAAAAAGGTTTTCGATGCTCTCTCCCGTCACATAACAGCTTCTCGAGGCGCTCGTAGATGCGGGCCCACATGCGTGACATAATAGAAGGGTCTTTATCAACCCACTTGTCGCCTGTGAAATTGAGAATTAGTTACCATCCCATCCAAGTTTAATGTTAAGAACGGTAGCTTGTTGAACCATAAAACGAAACTTACAGTTGGTGTGGTTCCAATCAGTCTGGTCGTTGTCCTGGCGGAACTGCGACACTCCGCACATTATGCGCACAATCTCTGGCCGGTCCAACTTCATATCCTCGAGGATGGTATCTTTGAGGCTGGTCTCACTGTCAAAACGATAATTTCTTAGGTCTACGGCTAAGCGACAGAGCAGCTCGCGCAGGTCCGGATAGCCTGACAAGTCCTTGGACTCTTTGATGCAAGGCTTAGTGAGGGCTATCCACTGGGTGAAGGCAAACCAGTGAAGTCTGTATCTCCCATCGAGGATGTTTGCTTCAAGCTGCTCGTCGGACAGCGTTTCGTCGAATATCCCAGAGCAGAGATACATGAGGGTGGATTTTGCGAGGCTGTAGTTTGCATCGGCTTTGCCCATAAAGCTGGTGAGCTGCCTCCCCGCGATATACCTTCACTCCTGTTAGTCACTAAAGGCAGCCCATAGCTCGGGCCGGCAGAGTCGCGGCCCTGGAGGATGGGTCCTGATGACTTACTCGCTCACGGTGAAATGCACAAAGCGTGGTGTTTCGTCCACAACTTCAACAGCCACACCACATATGGCAACAAAGTTCACGCTGGCCATGATTGAAGGTGCTGCGTTGCTGTTTCCCGAGGCAATATCCAGGGCCTGCTCCATCTCGTGCTGCGTCATGGGAACGGGGGAACATCCGATCCAGCCATAGATCATTCTTGCTTTTCGTTGCAAAGCTGGTGATAAGTTGTTGATCCGCGCAAATATTCGGTGGTACCTAACGTGAAGAAACGTTAGCCTTCCTTCCAGAACATGTAAAGGCCTGGGTTGCCAGACGCACGCATCATCCAAGTGTTCAGGGAGTACTGTGAGCTCTCGTTCGATTTCCTCGAGGTTGGTAAGCAGCTCAGCGTTGTCCAAGATAATGCGAGCGTAGAGGAACATGCCTATGCCGGGGTGTTAACGCAATACATCACCGTTATCTGTATGGAAGGAGAAAACTAATTAAATCAGTGGTGTGAAATCAAGCTACCATTTGAATTTGCCGCGAGGGGCGCCAACAGACGCTGTATCTGCTCCCGAGCGTGTTGGACAAAGTCTGTGTCGTCCATCCATTTCTGAATTCTCTGGTTGACATAAACCTGGATGCTAGCCGAGTTCTCCTTATGCACAAGGATACTCGCGGCTTTGGTCTCGAGGATCTTGACAATGTCGTCCTCGGGCCTGCTGCTGAAAAGGATTTTAGTTTCGGCACAGTCACCCATCTCGACGAATTGTTGCAAAAGTATCCTGCGTTCAGTCACCTCCATCTCGTCGAGTCCATCCAAAATGATGTACGTAGGTCCAGCACTCTTTAGGAGGGTCTTGAACAGTTCCGAGACCTTGTTCGTGCTGCCGGCTAGATCTCGTTCGTCATACTCAACCAGAGCAGACTGGATGTCTTCTGCATTGAATGCTAATTGGAACAGCAGGGACTGCAGAATCGACCTGGCCGTGGTGGTGTTCTGGTGGTTATGACTCGGAAATACGAAGAGCGTTCGATGACGGGTCTTGGTCTGCTTGACAGCTGCTGCTGAGAGGAATGTTTTGCCTGAAATCATGGTTAGTTCCTCCCTCTCTCCTTCCATACCGCACGAAGAGCATCTGGATACAGAGAAAAGACAGATAATGAACTTGCCTGCCCCTGGTATACCCCCGAAGCCACAGGTGACGTGCTGCCGAGTTCGACATGTCTAGCCAGTCCGAGAAAGCCTTGTCGCGCGTAAGCCACTTGGCCGAACCTTCCGACGAGCGATTTAGCAGCCAGTCCAGGCGATCGTCGTACGTCTTCGGGGAGACGCGACTCTGCAGAGCTTGAAACTTTTGCAGCTCCTGAGCTCTTGTCTGCTCATCGAAATGTGCTAGAGCTTTAGCCCGGGCCTCGTGCTCCTCTCGTATGTGCTGAAAAGAGACTTCATTCTTCATGGAAGCGGTGTGCTGCTCAATATGGCTGACGAGAACATCGATCTTGGCCTTCTGCTTTGGCCACACAGATTCGAAGAAGATTCTGGGTCCTGAAGGTAGTCAGCAAAGCAAGCAGGTCCAACTCTCGCCACCCGATGAGAGGGTCTGTCTTCCTTACTTGACATGTTGAAGAAGTCAAAAGCCACAGTGTAAAACTCAAGAATGCCCTCGTAGAATAGCGCCAACTTGTATACCAACTTATCATTATTGCCAAAGATCTTGGTCACATCTAAGAAATAGGGCAGGGCGTCACCGATCTGCTCTATGGCGGCGATGACAGCGTCGGCGAACTTGGCGACGTTGTCGGTTAGAACCAACAAGACACGGACAGATCCCCAGACTAAAGCCATTGTGTCTGGCTTGACCTGCACGAAGGTGTCGATAGCGTCGCCGTAGGCTGAGAGCTTCTCGAGAAATTTGCTGACCTTGCGCAGGCGTCGTATGCGGCGTTGGGAGTCCTGTTTCGCCTGCAGCTGTTCAATCGCCTCGTAGACTTTCTCAATACTAGTGGTCTTCAATAAGTCCTTAAACAACTTTTCGTCTTTCAGACGTTTTTTGAAAGTACTCTTGGCTGTCTCAAAGGCTTGCTGCGAGGGGTCCAAGGTCGCCATTTTGGTGAGCGGTGATGTGGTTTTCCGGTTGGAAAGGAGGGGAAACTGAGCCAGCACTGAATAAGGCTGGGACGCGCCTTCATTTACGTATTCATACAGTATGCTATGCAGGTCATCGGGCAGGTGCAGCACTTAAACCCAAAGAAGTTGCACTGAGCATTTATGCAAATACCGGGGCGTCACGCTCCGCCACGATGCTTATTGGGACTTGGGATGGCGCAGTCTACCGCAGCAATATCAAAAGCAGATCCGGGCAAGTGGTGTAGGCAAGAACCGTCATAGACTACTTCTACTTTGAATGCGTAATTATGTTTCAAGTCACAGAAAAGAAGAATAAACCACCCAGATCCCAACAAGACGAGAACGGTAAGTAGGAGTTCATACTCTCCTGCTTTTATGCCTCCTTCTCTCTGAGTACCTTAGGTCAATTTAGTGTTTTCGACCTGTGCAAGCCCGATTCAAAATCTCCCTCCAAGATCAGGCGCTATGCATCGGTAAAGTAGCAATTACAATTATTCAGCTACTTCAAGGACTCGAGAAGTTTCTGCATATACGGTGTCAGTACATATACTTCAAATAATATATTAATGTTCCTGAGACCCTTAGAACTCACCTCCCATCGCTGCTCCAGGAGACCGTCTTCGTCCTTTGCTTTCTCGGTATTGTTCTGCTCCGAGGACGAGAGAGACTGGCTGATGAGCCTTAATTTGTCCTGTTGAATCCATCGGACGTACTTTGAAACCAGGATAAATCATCAGACAGAGTCGCCAAACAATGTCAAATATGAAGTAGTTTACTGCCAAGAACCCCGTGCGTAGAATAGGAGGGTATCAATACGGAGACAAAGGTAGAAGGAGCCGACTTACCTCCTCAATGCTGCTCTTCACACAATATCTTGTTACTTTCACCTCCTTGGTCTGTCCAATCCGATGTACGCGATCAACTGCCTGGGCCTCAGCCATGGGGTTCCAGTGCGGCTCAACAATGTGCACGTCGGATGCGACGCTCAGATCGATGCTATTTGAGTCGGAATATAAATCAGCAGTCTTTCATAAGTATAGTCTCTTTGATTGCCTATGGCACTCGTGTGCAGACAAGCCACGTACCCTTCACCCACCGCTCCGATAGTAGCCAACATGATCACGCAGCTTTTGTCGCCGTTGAATCGATCCAGGGCATCGCGACGCTGTTGTAAGGTAGAGCGGCCATCAGTCCGTGCGGCGCAGAGGTGGAGGGGCGTGATACGTGGGTCTAAGGCACGAGAAATCATGTCGAGCATGCCAGTCCAGTAAGAGAAGATGACACTGCAAATCGTCAGCTAAACGAGTTGATAATTACACAAAAGCAAGGGTCTTATCGAGGTAAGTCCCTGAGTGGTTGAAAGAAATTACCTTTTCGTGGGTGACTGGATCTCATCCTGAAGACCCTTGCTCTCATGTATCGCGGCGATGTTCCGCAGTAGTGCTGAGACCTTGGACGAGGCTGCCTGAGGTGAGCCGATTCCAGGCCGAGTATCTGCTACGGACGAGATCATTCCAGGTGTCGAACACACTGGGCACGCTGGCGCTGCATCTTCAGCCCGGTCCAAGCACGTTGCACAAGCAATGTGCTTCTTGCATGGGAACTCAGTCATGGCCACCTCCTGCACCTCTTCATCCTCGCCACAGCTTGCATAGTCACAAACACAACAAGCTCGCTTCTGTCCGGACGCTGTGCGGAGCAGATCCCAACTGACTTTGCTTTCGTCGTAATTCTGCCATATCTCCAAGGCCGCTCGAGGCAGCAGCGCGTGGCCGTGGTCGCAGATCATGCGCAGCACAGATATGAGAATGATGATGTTTCCCGTGCTCTTATAGCGCTGCTTTCCAGTGATGGCTCCTTTAGCATCGAGTTTCCGTCGCTTGCTCGTTGCCTTAGATCTGGCCTTCGAATCCAAATCCAGGTCTTTGCTAGCAAGTAGATGCGACCTTCTCTTGAAAAATTCGTACATATCTCTCTCGTCAGGGGCTAGCTCGACAGTCTCGAGGCGCTCCGTCTTATTAGGCAGGTTCAGTGTCGATGCCAAGTAAGGGTGTGCTTTTGTCCGGCGCAAACAGGTTGCGCGCACGAGCTTCCGCAATGTGTACAGGGAGTGCTCCCGGTTGGAGAGGATGGGCGACGAAATCCAGAACCTGAACTGATCGCGCGTCACAAACTGCGGGACTCTGATGAAGGCCAGTAGGGAACCAAAGTCGTCCAGTGAGTTCTGGATGGGCGTGCCAGTCAAACACCATCGGTAGTGCGCCGGAACTTCGCACGTCGCCTGGAAGATCTTGGATGAACGGTTGCGAATCTTGTGAGCTGTACGAGTGAGATAAGCCGGGTCAGTCTTTTCATGGTCCAAGGGCATGCTGTGATGGAAGAAATAGTAAGGACCGACCTTCATCCAGGACAATTCTCGCCCAAGAACAAGTATACAGAGGATCATCTATCGCCCAATCTGAACGAAGCGTGTCATATGTAGTAAGGACGATGTCGTTTTTATGCAGTTCGGAGACCGAGTGTTGACGATTGCGGCCATGGTATACCAACGACTTGATCTCTCCCGATCGAATGTGTCTTCGCATGTTAGACCAAGTGTTTGTTTCGATAGGAAGAAAAAGATGTGAGCTCATCATTACCTATCTATCTGTTGCTGCCATCCGTAGATGGCTGTAAGACCGGTCAAGTCAGCGATTGTGTCAGGTGCCAGAGTTGCACATTTTTGAAAAGTAGTATACATGACCGTACTTGACTTTGGGGTGACTATCAAGGTTGCTCTAAGCATTCGGGATGCCTGGGATGTACCGACGTCGGATAGCCTGTCGAGATGGTGACAAATAAGAGCCAAGGTCGAGAGTGTCTTCCCCAGACCCATTTCCTAGAAACCATGTCAGACAAACTCATGCAATTGAAAGACAGGAGGGAGTTCGTCAGAGTTGCATCACCCAGTATACCTCCACGTAAGCTCGGCAGAGGTATCTTTTGAAGGGAATTGGTGACGGTGTGTCGATATCTAGAGACTCGTCAGAATGAAGTTAGGGATTCAACCAAGGTATGTATGTGGTGCTTGAGCCCGGCAGTGAGACAGAAAGCAGTGGAGCTCTAGGGAGTATGCTCACGCCTGGCAACCCCCTTCAATAGACGGCTCCCAAAGGGAAGGATACTTTGGGTTGCCGTCCGGTGCACCTTGCTCTCTCTCGATCATTACGGCAAGCGCATTGAGCTGATGTCTATGGAGTGTTGCTCTGTCAGCTGAAACATCAAGATCAGGGGCTCCTTGCACATACTCTTTGAGTGTCGAGATGATCTTCGAACTCTGCTTCACTTCCTCGGAAGCAAGGCTTGCATCTGGCCCGCTTGCTTCGTCAAATATCCTCAACACTTGGCTCCTCTGGATTTCTCCGAGCTTTTCTTCCTCGATCACTGCGGGTTTCGATCCTAGGAAGGCGACGCCAGCCCTATTTGACATCCTGGGCATCTCCTCTCCGGGGCGAGTGAAATACATGGGATTAAGATACCTCACTGTCCTATCATACTCGGAGTCCTCAGGACGCTGGAGGAATAGGTCGTCCTGGTCTAAAATGGTTGTGATAGCATCCTTATTCGAGAGGAAGCCGTAGACGACGACTTTTAATGGTCGTGATTGGATGCCGCTGTGGTTTCCCTTTGATGATGGGGACCGTCGTCCCTTTGGGGGACCCAAGGATGCAGAGAGTGTTACAGACTGCTCTCTGATAAGTCGCGATAGGCCTTGTGAGATCAAAGTCCCAGCATATGTCCCGCTGTCTTCGTATCGGAGCATTACCGCGTTGTCGAGACTGTTGAGACAAGTGACTTGTACAGGTGCAACCTCTGGAGAAGGGTTTGAGCCTTGATTCAAGAAGCTTGCCTCCATCAACAGCTTCGATATTGAATTAATGCCTGAAAGAAGAAAAGAAAAAGACATCTAACAGGAGGTTGACATACCAATCCGAAGCAGACGTCATACGGCAAACTCGGAGGACTCTCGTCAACTGCAACTGAGAAATGCACGTGAATTATTAGCCCACGGACCTTGGACAGCAAGGTGACACGCCGTCGTACTCGATGTGCTGGAGAGACGAGTTGCCGGAGTAAGATGCTCATCTCTCGAATCAGCCATGTCCACTTCCATCGCATCGCCCCCTGGTGACCCTGCGAGGAAATGATTCAGCACCATGGTTTTCATTTCAAGTTGCTTTGTGTGAGATCAGACCCTACCAACACAGCTCCCCAGGCAGAGATCTGCCCTTCCGATGGCGGTGCGAGGGGCTCAAGGGACGTGCTTGACGACATCTCTTTGGGCGCTGCCAACTGAGAGGCAAGTTTTCGTTGCGTATCTTTCTCAATCTTCGTCTATTACCTGTCGATCAGTTTTCGCCACGCGTTGTGCGTTATAACCCTATAGAAACCATTTGTCGAGAATGACAGAGATGCTTTGGAAACATAACAAACTCTCCCAAGTCAGCTTTTGATGTCCGAGGGTCTTTTTTTCCCCGCCAGGCGTGACTGCCGTTTTGAATGTCATCTCACTGGCGCTTACTGCTCGTTTGATGCATAATTGTGCATAAACACATGAAAAGGAAGTCTCGACCCAAAAGCCTCCGATGTAAGCAGACAATATGGCATCCTGAGGCACGAGGACAGAGCTCAGCCGCCCCAGCCACGACTGAATGCAACACTGGATGAGTGCCCAAAGCAGACCCAGCCACAAATCTGGACTGGCGCGTAGGTGCCTGATCCCAAGTTACGTGCAGAAGCGAAGCACCCAAGGCAGATTTCAGAGTTGATTTTTGCAGGCACGGAACACAGCCACATGGCTGAGCTCAAGCTAAGCTGCACCGACAAGAAGTCAATGAACCACTCTGACTTTTTGCATAAGATTTCCAAAGTGTAGAAATTATTAAGTACTTAGGTACTTAGCTTGGTGACTTGAAATAAATAGGCTAGCTCTGATAAGCAAAGTTGGCGTGCCTTTTCCTTTCCTCTCCTCCCTCCCCCCCCCCCTCCCTTTTTTTTTTTCTTTTTCGGTTTCTTTCTTCTTCTTTTCTTTTTCTACTAAATATCCAAGTCAAATAGTGCCATCATTTATTCATTTTACCCTGAGAATGTAGACAGTTTCAATATTTCAATATTAGTTGCTCAGTACAAACCACTTCGATGCACTCTTCTCGTACAGTTCTTCCCTGGGATTCACTTAAGCCTCACTGTGTGGTAAAGTTTACCCCAGCTTGAACGCTGCTCCCTCTATTTATTGTGCTAATTTGTTGCCGGCCTCCTCCTTTTCCGCCACTTGCTGCTTGTACTCAAGCCAATCATCTTTGCGGGGGAAGGGCTCGTCAGGAATTGGCACACCCAGGAACGCGCAGAGCGGACCCCAACCGTCCTTCACGTCATATTCCAGGAACTCCCGACCCTCGCGCAAGCGGCGAACTGTCTCGTTGTGCTGCTGATAGTATTTGCGCCCTTTGGCAGGAAAATCGTTGTCCCAGCAGTAGGCGTGGTATCTGAGAGACAGCGGCGCCATGGGAGAGGTGCTGATAGCCGGCCGGTTGGAGTGCGCATGCCACAAGGTGGACATCATGGACTTGTACCAGGCGTCATCGGAGCGTGTTGAGAGAATGATGGCTGCTTCTGGATATGCCCTGACGAGTTCTTCTGGGAAGATCGCGGCCGGGAAATCAGCGACTCCCTGGATGCAGTATGAATCTTTACGTCAGCAAATCCTGGTCTTGCACTGTCACGGATATTGATGTGGGATTTGTGAACCTCATAGCCGGCCAATATCTGTTCGAAATTCTGCCGGTTCCATGTGTCTCCGATGTTTTCATATTTTGCCTTGAGGGCTTGTATCCACAGGTCCTGATGGCCGCTTCTCCCAACGTCTCTCATGTGATAGACAGGAGAGATACCTAGCAAGGCCAGAGCATCTGCCAGGGCTGCAAGGACGTTAGATGATGTATCATGTGACGACGTAGTCAGGGTTGAGCGATTACATTGAGTCCCGGTACGAGGCGGGCCGAGCACAAGCACCTTCATGTCTGCGTCGATGGTATAGCCTGGGATGGCGGTGGTGTTCTCAAGAGATAAAAAAGGAAACAAGACTATGAGCATCCGGGCGCTGGACATAAAATCTTTTTGTACTTGGGATTTATATACTTCGTTTCCATGCAGGAAGGATTCGGGAAGAGTCGGGTGCGGAGATCTCACCTCCAGTATTACCGGTGTGCATGATACATCCCCCTTCGGACTAGGTCTGCAGGTGATTTTCTAAGGCTTGCCAAGTAGTGAAACAGATTGATTTTGTTAAGGTATGCGATCCAACATTCGTTATGCGAGGCACAGCTACCATGAAATGGACTCAAATCCACGCAATTTCAACCACCCCCACAGCGCCCTTCACAGTACCCCGGTAGGCTTCGTAGAGTATCACTGGGTGGCAGCACAAGATATCTCCAAAAAATGGCGACGTAGGTTGCAGATGAATGATGATTATCTACTTGGTAGGAAAGTATGAAGCCAGCAAGGCGATAATCCCTCATAACACAGCTTGGTTGTCGGTATGCATTCCCGCTTACAGTAATAGATTACCAGAAGTTTCGGCACTTCCGCTCAAGAGGTGTGTGTCTGGTACGTGAGCTTCGGGGTTAATTGATGACCATGTATAATATATGTTGGTCCCGGTCTGAAAGCAAGATCGATCCTAAGCAATGTGGTTTGAGGCCAATGCAGGCTATGCTTTTCCATTTTAAAAATTGTTTCGGCGATCCTCTAATTGACCAGGCTGGTTCGGGTGGTCCACCAACCTGCAGCCTGCTGCGACCATGTTTGCGCAGGTGTACAAGAACGCAAGCAGTCCTGCCGCCGTCGGGGGCTGGCTACAAATGTGGCCAACTACAACGCCTGGAATCTGTCTAGTGCTCCATCTTATACATAAGGTCAGGGGAAAGGGGGGAGGAGGTAGCAAATAGAAAAAGATCATGGACGAAAATTAAACACAGACTGCATGAACTCCCATGATTAGGTGACTCCAACTATTACGAGAGCTTCTACGTCCAGGCTCTCGAGCCTCTCTTGTCTTCTGCCGGCTTCAATGCCTCACGGACCAGAGCCGTTCTGGCAAGCAGCCCACAGGACAGTCCCAGTGGGAAGATTGGAGCAATGCCATCTGCACCGGGTTCGGCACGCGCCCGACCACGAGCACTGGCCTTCTGGTTGAAGATGCTTTCGTGTCAGTGAAACCCGGTGGTGAGTGCGACGGGACGAGCAACACGAGCTCGTCGCGGTACGACTACCACTGCGGGTATTCGGATGCCCTTCAGCCTGCTCCTGAGGCCGGCACATGGTTCGAGGCCTACTTTGAGCAGCTCCTGACCAATGTCAACCCGTCTTTCCGAAGCGGCCTTGTCGTGTGGGCAAGAAGTGCACCGTCGGAAAGAGGAAGAGATGTTTCTTGCCTTTCCTTCTCTTTGTACATAGTTTGAAAAGTGCTTCTAGCTGTCTATATAAATTGCAATGTTGGGGTATTAATAATTAGCCTGCAGACGCCATCTTGAAAAGGCAAAGGAAAAAGAAAAACGAGGAGTTCCATAAAGCCAGTGCTCTGTCAAGAAACCAACTGATGTGCAGGGAACACTAGATCCAACCTGTCCTCGAGGGCTTGGTCCACGGTTTTCTGAACTGCCGTGGCGAAAGTAGTTCCGTGAATTACTATACCGAGTTCCTGGCTCGTGAACCAGCTTGCTCGATCCATGTTGCCTGAGCCCAGCACGGTGTGTTTGCCATCGAAGATGCTCAGCTTCAAATGGGAAAGCATGGGCTCCTCTTCCACCTCTACAGACCTGCTAGCTGGCCTGTAGTATGATATCCTGAGCGATCCAGGACCGGTAGTCTGGGCCTCGAGATCATTCATGGCGTCTGGTCCTGCTTGAACCGATGCACGCTGCCTTCGACGGGCATCACCATCATACATGGTAGTGTACTTTCTCGTTAGGCTTCTAATGCATCGCTCTGCTGTCGTCCCAGCGGTCAACAGCTGCTCCCAGACCATCATTTTCCGACTTGTGACGACGTGGACATCCACGCCACGAGCTAGTGCTTCCCAGATTGCCGAGAGAACCGGTGGCGAGGTCAGGTTGGGTGTATATAAGACAATGTTCCCGGTTGCATCCTCGAAAAGTCCTAACAAAGCCTTGTTGAGAGGTGTTTCTGGCGCTCTAGGCGTCTGCCAGGGGAATAAGCAGAACGAAGGATTGCGAGTGTGCCCCGAAGGAAGCCACTCGACAGCAGAAGAGGGTACGTCGACGTTTGAGAGGTCGACTGATGTATCGGCCGGAGATCTGATGATGACGGCGGTGGAGGTGGACTGCTCTCGAGGTCCCTCCTCTCGTGCAGCAGATATCTGTAGCCTGAAGAGTGCCAGGTCCAAATCGCTCTCCCAGACCCCTTTGTAGAACTCCAGCAGGCCATCGATCGGATCGTCTTGCACCGCCCTCCTGGAAAGCTCCAAGCACCCTTCCAGCCATGGCTCCCAGCTGATGTTGCAGCTTGGAAGGAATGCGCGTCGACGGTCCACGATCAAGAACTTGGGATGCATTACGCTGAACGGCAGAAAAAAGAGGCTCTTGACCTGCACATCGATCTTGCCGGCGGCGAAGACCTCTGGTGACGGCAGCCCCAGTTTGCCTGTCCACGTCGCTGGAGGATACACATGGCCATCGCTGGAGGACGTGTGAAAGAGTTTCTGCAGCAGGGACCGAGAAGAGAAACAGATACGTAGTCGCAGAGGTTGGAGGATACTACGCTGCTGTTGTGATTCGCGTCGCCTCGAGAGCTGCACCAGCGCGTCGCAGAGAGCTGCCAGCGTTTTGGACTGGGCCCAGTAGCAGGTCACCAAGATGATCTCCTGCTCAGCGGCGAGAATGGCTGGCAAGAGTCTCTGTGTGTAGATGGAGGCTCCAGTTCCGATGGTAAAGGACTCCATACTTCGCTGTGCATGGAATTCGTGTGGTGTGGTACGTGATCAGTGAGGAAGCTGCTATTTCGATGCCCTGTAAATGAGTACAGGGTTACTGTACAGTGTACATGTACTGTGCTTAGCACTGCAGGCGCGGGGCCTGGGCTCTACAGTACAGGGAGTAGGTACTGAACTTATTTCACCGACAACGTACCTGCCTAGTATCAGACTTATATTGTAATCTTCTCTCAACAATACTTCAGCGACGCCTTTTTTCTTCTTCTTTCTCTGTTCTTTTTTAAAGAAAGTCAAAGAACTAAATTTCAACGGGAGAAGTACAGTAGTATTGGCTTCTCCGGCTTGTTAATGAGAGGCGTCCGAAGTACACAAGTACCGGCAGGCAACTTTTGCGGTCGACACTGCCGCCAGCTGAACCGGCAGAGCTGCTGCTGTCATATCGCGAACGCAGCATCGAAGTGTGCTTCCGACAAACTCCCATGAATTGGCAACGAAACAAGCCAGACAACTACGCAAGCGTGCAAGAGAGGGGACAGATACGGCACTGGGCCGCTCACTACTTCTGGATGCTCTGAGAAATCTGCTCAAAGGGGGCCAACCCTGAATTTATCTCGATCTCGACCGCCTTCGTGTTTTCACCTTCGACTTGATTCACTTCGAACCTGGAACGACCTGACATCGCCTTGCTTCGACAACACCACTGCTCACAATGGCCATGCCCACTGCCACTGAGGATGAGCGGTATCGCCAGTCGACCCAGTTTCGATTGTGGTCTTACTCGCCTTCCCAGCTTGCCGACCTACGCGCCAAGACGAACAGCCTCGCCAGGCAGAACATCTCTGAACGCCTTTCCTCGACAAGCTCCTCCTCCTCCTCCGTGCCCATCTCGGCCACAGCCTCTGCCGATGCGTCTGGGGCCAATACGCCCATTTCTACTCCCAACGCCGCCTCAGGCACCTCGACCGCGCCCGCTGACGCCCCCTCGACCTCCTCGCATCGTCCTCTGGACCAGACAGACTTTCAGCCGCGTCGCTGCCCGAGTTTCTCTCCCCCTGCCGAGGAGCAGCTCCTCCTGCGCTTCTACACCGTCGAGACGCTGCGCGCCGCCGAGTTCTGCCAGCTGCCCACCGAGATACGGGCCACCGCGGCCATCTTCCTGCGCCGCTTCTATGTGACCCACAGCGTCATGACCTATCCGCCTACTAAGATGCTCAAGACCTGTGTCTTCTTTGGCGCAAAGGCCGAAAACGTCTACCCTCGCGTCGGCAGCATTGCCAACAAGTTTCCCAACACCACCGGCGAGGAGATCCTGGCCGGCGAGTTCCTGTTGTGTCAAGGCATCCGCTTTGCCTTTGATGTCAGGCACCCCTTTATTGCTCTCGAGGGCACCATCATGCAGCTGCGGTCCTTTGGCGACGTCGATGTAGGCTCTCCCCCTCTTTTTCCCCTCTGTGTCCCTCCCTGCCACATTTCTATGCTTTCTCTCGCGCGCGTGTGTGCTTGTGTGCGTGTCTGAACACGCTGCTAACTACACGCGACATCATAGGACGCCAGAGTTAAAAAGGCCCACGGTCGAGCTCGCGAGATCCTGAAGTTTAGCCCTATCGTTACGGATGCATATTTCCACTACACGCCCAGCCAGATCATGCTGGCTGCCTTGTCCATTGCCGATCACGGCCTCTTCGAGCGGATGATGGACGCCACCTTCCCCCAGCGGCTTCCGGCCGAGAGTGGAGCGAGTACACCGAGCTCAGGAGCCGGCGCAAGAGGAGCAGGCCCCCACAACAGCGCCCTGATCCTCGGTCAGATGATTAGGGAGAAGACGCTCGCAACAGTGGAGGCGTGCAAAGAGATGCTGCTGCAGGAGCCGCCGGAGCGCATGACGGAGTATTGGGGAACGGTAAGGCCCTCTTACCCCTCCCTCAGATAGACAAGCCGGCAGTTCTCGAGGAAGTTGGGCGGAACACTGACATCAAGAAACTGGATACAGGCCGAGGCAGGCAACCTGGTAAAACCCATCAACAAGAAGCTGAGGCGATGTCGGGACCCGGACCGGTTTGATCTGATCGGGCTGCACAAGAAGAGACTAGAGTTCCGGGAGAAGGAGACGAGCAGTGCTAAAGGCGCGGTGGAAGACGACGGGGCCGTGTTCGGTGGAAGCATCGAGGCGCCTAAAGGTGGTGCTGATCGAGAGTCTAAGAGGCGGAGGGTGACCGGGGACGATCCGTTTGGACCTGCTCTGTGAGAGGCCACTGTGGTGATTGAATGATTTGCACATTAATCAGCCCGACGAGCAGTGTCCAGCAGCCGACCCACGGGCTCGAGCCTTAAGTCTGCTGTGACATCATTCCAGGCTGGACGGCCTGCCATAAGGGACATCAGGCTAGAGGTCATCCCTGTGAAGATTCCATGGATGTAGGTGGGTTGTGCTGCTGACTTGGGCAAACAGAAGACGACAGAGAGATATCTGGATTCAGGCCCTTGATATCGGGCCTGAAAGGAGTCCCTGTTTCCTCGTTATGACCACCACAACTCAACAAGCCGTGCTGCCTTCCTTGCAACTGCAGCAGCTGTGGATTGGACGGTTATCCCCGTCATAAAACTTTCCCGAACCAGAAGGACATAAGAGATCCATACTCGGAGAGGCAATGAGGGGAGAAACATGGCTGCTACGGACCCCACTGCCCCACGATCCATCTACTAATATACCTAGATGGTTCAAGAGGTGTTTGGCAAGTCCTCCTCTGGAATGCTTTCTCGCTCCCTCTCTCTGTCTCTCTCGTTTCTTCTTGTTCTCTCATATTTGAGAAGAAAAACGAACAGCGAAAACCGCTTGCGAGTTTGGGGGGCCGACTGGTGCCGTGTTTGGCCAGGATGACGAGAGATGTTGTCGGACAATGACGAGAGGAGGGTTATTCATCAGCCAAATCACATCAGACAGACGTCAGCCCAAGTACATACACTGTACATAGTTACACATCATGTAGTATGAAGCTGACCCAACACCACGCCCTCCTCGCTGCCGGAACTTGTTTCCCTTCCTGCTACCCACCTTACTATGTCATACTGTGTCAACTTGTCCACAGAGTATCGGCGCGGGAGTGATTGCGATGTGCTACTGTGTCCTGTCCTTTGTTTCGTAAATCACAAGTCATAACTTTGCCAGCTAGTCAGTCTGGCTAGTAACCTGGTGTCAATGATTGATTGGCATTTCTATTTTCAGGGTGAAACGTGGATCTCTTGTCTGATTTCTGGGGCGGCTCGTGAATTGGTGACGGGGGGCCCTGTGGCCGGCGGTTAAGTACTTAGGTTCAAGGGTCCCAAAGTACTGTGGCACGTTGTATGGGTACATAGTACCATAGTACGCTGATTGACGGACGGACAGACGCGCTGTGGAGGGGCTGGGTCCAGAACATGGGGCCTCTCACCCTCTCTCTCTCTCTCTGACTCTTAGCTCTTGGCTCTACTACTTAGTAGGGCTCTCAGTGGACGCTGTGACCAAATCGTATAACCAAACCGTAAAAAAAAAAAAAAAAAAACACTATGGTAGTGGCAGTAGAAGGCCTAGGCCAACCAAGGGGCTTGGAGTACGGATGTCTGATGGGGGCAGACTGTTTCGTGACAGGGAGCACGTCACGAGCTCGTGTGGGCCTCGTGGCCTTGTTCTCCCTTTGCCCCTCTTCCCTCTGGCCCCCCTTTCCCGCTAAAGCGAAGCGGGAAGCGCTGGCCTGTTTATGGCATTCCAATTTCGTGGCGGTGCTGCTCTTGTACACGCACGCCTGTGTGTGTATGGTGTATGGTATGTGTGTGTCTGTGTGTGGTCTTTCAGAGGCGGGCGGGCGGGCGAGTAATTAATTAAGAGAAGTGAATGGGGGTTTCTCTTTGGTCTTGGTATTGGTATGTACACGTACTCGAGTACGCACATGCTTCCGTAGCGAGATACGAACCGGGCGGCAGCGCAAAAGGAGAAAATGTACTATGTAGTATTCTGTAGGGCGCACGCATTTACATGGAGTACATGCATGGTACGAGAAGGATACGGTTGAGCCCATGGTCACCTCCATACACGTGTGTGTGAGCGCATGAATGCGGCCAGGATTGATCCACCGGGGAAAAAAAAAAAAGAAGGGATGAATATCTTGGGGAGAAGAGCAGCATGTCGTATGATGTCAATTGGCATATTCATGAATAAGGGATGATCTATGCTGATTATCAGCTAGAAGAAAGAGAGAAAAGAAAAAGGATGGCCGACGATGCTGTTGGATGTTGATCGATGGGTTGAATGCACACGACCCCGATCTCAGTACTACCGTAGTCCATCCTCCCAGACCGTCGGGTCTGTCTGTCTGTCTGTCTGTCTGCAGGGCTATGTGGAGGACAAGATGTGCATATCTACTATACCATATGTATGTATTATTATATTGTTCTATCATCATGGTTTGCTTCACTACATTCACAACTACTACTGCACGTACTATCATAGAGCATCACGAGCGCATATGATACCATAGTGGTCTAGACTGAATCAAGCAAGTGACCGGGTGGGTTTGATCAACATCTCTATCAAAATTTATCATCCGGACAATCCAACAGTTGAGGTTGCAGGTGGCCACACCTCTCGGTATGATTTTCAGGGGATCCAGGTGGCTGAGCCTGCACCTCCGTACTGCAAGCCCCCCCTCCCTCCTCTCTCCCCCAGATCCAGAATCAAGATGACGATGCAGGGCCCATGCAACCACGTCGACTAGGGGGAAGGGAAGAGTCGAGTTGCGCAGGGCCAATCTCGTGGTGGAGAGTGAGGAGGGAAACAGGTACTATGGTACTATGTACAACGTACTAGGTACTATGTACTATGTACTGCAGTACTGCGGTAATCTATACGTGACAACACAGCAGTACGGTGGTGGGCTACAGGGTACACGGTACAAGCACGCAGCGCCAGAAGATCAGAAACCCTGCATGACGTGGGCGCCTTCCGGGGAGGCTTACCTGGAATGAACCTTTCCACCGCCGCACCTTCCCACCCGCACACAACCACCACTGCCGCTGACACATAACATACAAGGTCGCGGCTGCCGGTTTGCCCAACCTTTTGGCCCTGCCCTTCGTTTCGACCTCCTCGCCCCAGTCTCTTCTTGCCTCTGCTTGTCGTGTCGCCGTGCTTGTTGCCACTCTTCTTGCTGCTGGATGGGTGGATTTTTTTTTATTCTGGCCAAATAGATCAGGACTGATTGATTCATTGGTCTTCTCTCTCTCGCCCCTTGTCTGTTCCCCTCTCTTGGCCTTCCTTTCTCCTCTTGGCTCCAATTTCCCTTCGTTGATATATACAACTCCTACACACATACATCCCACTCACTCACCGGCTTGAGGCGTCTTCTTTTGTTGTCTTTTCTCTTCTTGTTCCTCCCTTTCTGGCGCAGAAACGGTACTGCACACACACCACGTACTTCCTCCCTCGACGGGCCTGTACATACATACCACCACACGCACACGCACATTCCAAAGAGCCCCCTTCTAAAAGTTGGAAGCTCTCGATCCGACCAGATATACAACACCCTCCTCCTCTCCCCACGAAACGATATCAGGATATCCACACACACACGCAATATGAATTTCACAAAAAATTTGACCGCGCCTTCCAATGGGCTGGCGAGAAGATGGGCAACGAGGCCCGGACGGGAACCACGGACGAGTTCAAGATGCTCGAGATGGAGATGGCTCTGCGGTTCGATGGTCTGTCTTCCACTCTCCCACCCAATTGATCCATGTCTGTCCCGACCTGACTGACACGCTTCCCCTCTTGCGATCCTCCAGGCATGGTCAAGCTCCAGACCACCATGAACGCCTACGTCAAGTGGCTTGCCCACCGCGATAGTCTCCTCGGCGAGAAGGGCGTGCCGACAGCTGTTCTCGGCCGCACCATGATCACACACGGCGAGGATTTCGACCCGGACTCCCAGTTTGGAAACTGCCTCATAGAGATGGGCCGTGCCAATGATCAGGTGGCACATTTCCAGGAGCAGTACGCCAACGATGCCACCAAATACTGGCTTGACTCCCTCGAGAGATCCGTTGCCATGATGAAGGAGTACCAGGTACGCCGTCTACTACTTTTTTCTTCTTCCTAATAACAGTGTTTCCTCCGGCAAGCTCATGGCTGACCTCATCTCCCCCGGAACGACAGGCCGCCCGCAAGAAGCTCGAATCCCGCCGCCTCGCCCTCGATGCCTCCACGACCAAGATGCAGAAAGCCCGGCGCGACGACTTCCGCCTCGAGGAAGAACTCCGCTCCGCCAAGGCAAAGTACGAGGAAGCCAACGAGGACGTCCTGCGCCGCATGCAGGACATCAAGGACGCCGAGGCCGACAGCATCCGTGACCTGACCCGCTTCCTCGACGTCGAGCTCGACTACCACGACCGGTGTGCCGAGGCCCTCCGCCAAACCCGCGCCGCCTGGACCGCCGCCTCCCCTCGCCGACCGACCCATACGCACGAGCGGGCGGCGAGAGGGACTACGGGAGCATGCGCAGGCCCTCGGCTAGGAGCAGGTCCAACACCGCCCAGTCCTTTGGCAAGGTAAACAGCCACACCGACTACGGCGAGTACGACGAGCCTGACGCCGTCCCTGCCCACCCGGCGCGGGCGCCTGTCCGCTCCCAGTCGCGCGTCAGCATCAACAGCGCCGCATCTGCCCAGGAGCCCGTGCCCCCGTCGTGCCCTGGCATATCCAGGACCAGCACCTACCAGAGCGAGAAGTCTCTCGGCGCCTCCCTGTCGCGTACCTCCACAGCCAGCACCCCGCTCAGCATCGCTCCTCCGCCCCAGCCCAGCATATCGTCCCTGCGCGGTCAGCTCCGGCCCACCGCGCGCACCTCTGCCATGGATGTCTTTGCTGCCGCCGACGACGACGACACTGCAAGCAGCGACACGCCGCCCAGCAGCACCAGCCCCGCCACGAGCTATGGCAGCTCGAGCCGCACAAACCTGAACAATAACAACGCAAGCGTCACCTCTGCCGGCGTGAAGAAGGCACCGCCGCCCCCGCCGAGCAGGGCCAAGAAGCCCGCCCCGCCTGTGCCCATCCGACGCCAGGCGGAGTGAGGGAGAGAAGAAGACCAGCCTGTTGAGGATAAGGTAGGGAAGTCCTTGTTGACTTTTGTGTCGTCTCGAGGCAACATTTGGGCTGGTTGGCGCTCCGGGGGATAGGGTTTTTAGAGGGTGGCTGGCTGGCGTTGTGGAACTCTTGCAGGATAAGGATGTCTCATATATATATTTGTGTGTTGGCTGCATGCCAGAGCTAAACCTGGGCTGCAGAAGAGGCACAGTTCTCACCATGTAGGCAAAATAGTAAGGACAAAAGATGGGATCTACGTTGACACCCCCGGCTGACCTTGACTGTATCGTTGGTTGTCTCCTCCATGGATGTCGAATACCCATGTCATCTGGATACTTAGTACGCAGCACAGCCTATCCTACTTTGCCATTTATAGCAAAAGCTGGCGTCTTTTTTGTCGCGGCAAGACAGACCATGAAGATTATACGACGGGTTTAGACACATAATTATTGGGCCACCTTCCCCGGACAGCTATGGTCGGGCAACCTGCACATCACGACGGTGACATGACGACTGGTTGAGAGATGCTTAAAAGTACTTGAGTAATTCATCACGCAGCCGTATCGTCGCCCCATATCTCCTTGGCGATCTCGAGCTGGAGTCTGACCTTGGCCCACTGCTGCTCCTCAGAGAGGTCATTGCCCTCCATGGTGCTGCTGAAGCCGCACTGGTGCGACAGGCACAGCTGGTCGAGCCCCTTGGGACAGTACGTGGCGGCCTCGTTGACGCGGCGGATGATCTCGGCCTTGTCGTCCAGCTCGGGGGTCTTGCTGCTCATGACGCCGAGGACGACGATCTTGTGGTCGGGCAGGTGGCGCAGGGGGCTAAAGTCGCCGGAGCGGGCGTCGTCGTACTCGAGAAAGTAGACGTCGACATCGAGCTTCTTGAACAGGGTCTCGGCGACGGGCTCGTAGCCGCCCTGGGCGAACCACTGGGAGCGGTAGTTGCCGCGGCACAGGTGGATGCCGATGGTCAGGTCCTCGGGCCGCTTGGAGATGGCGGCGTTGATGAGCTTGGCGTACTGCTCGGCCAGCTGGCCTGGGTCCTCGCCGTGGCGGGTGGCGGCCTCCTTGCGCTGTTTGGGTGTGTGTTAGCATGAAGTCTCTCACATCCAAAATCTTTATAACTATGAGAGATGGACAGAGAACTTACCATGCCCTCGTCACAGAGATAGGCCAGGTTGGTGTCGTCAAGCTGGACAAAACGGCACCCGGCAGCGTACAGATCCGCAATCTCCTCCTGGTAGACGCGGACCAGATCATCAAAGAAGGGCTCGAGGGTGGGGTAGGCGGCCTTGTCGATGGCCTCGCGCCCGCCCCGGAAGTGAACCATGGTGGGCGAGGGGATGCACACCTTGGCGGTGGCCTTGCCCTGGAGGCCGAGCTGTTGTATCTGGGCGTCCAGGAACTTAAAGTCGTCGACCTGGATCGGCTTTGGGTGGCCCAGGCGGCCCGTGACGACGAGGCGCGGGGGCGACTTCATGCCGACCTTTGTGATGTTGGTCGACGAGACGTGGCCCTGCTGCTCGACGCCGTCGAGGTGCACGCAAAAGTCCACGTGGAAGTAGGCCCGCCGGAACTCGCCGTCCGTCACGGACCGGATCCCGTTCTCGACCTGCTTCTGCACCACCTGCGCGACGTGCTCGTCCTCCACCTCCCGGAGCGCCGCGGGGCTCAGCTTGCCGTCTGCGGCGTCGTTGCGGGCCGACAGCACGGCTTTGGGCCGCAGGAACGAGCCCACCTGGTCGGCACGGTACACTCCTGGCGGCAGAGGCATGATGGTGTATTTGTGTCGTAAATAACGGTTCACAAATAAGTTATAAAAAAAAAAAGACTTCTATGTAAGTGAATCAATGAGTCAAGTGACAAGCGCAAAGAAGTGCTGCTGCTGTTGCTCCCGTGAGCTGTTTTGTTTGTGAGTCAATGCGTGATCAGGAATGACCGAGGTTCAGGTCTATATTCCCCGAGCTTGAAATCATGCTAAGTATTTTACTATGTAGTATTGTATTAGTCGAATTGATGACTACCGAAGCAGTGACCAGAGCGGCAAATATGGTCAACGCGGAGAAACCTCCTACCGTCATGAACAATTTTTTTCTGCCCAGGTGGCCTGTGGGTCTGCAGTAGTAAGGATTGAGGTCATGCTCAATCATATCATCCTATACGATGTAATTTATATGATTACAAAAGGAAAAAAAAATAACGTCGATACAATAATTGTTCATTATTTGACTTGACTCTGTTGTTGTTGCAACTCTTGTTCACAACCTCGTTGCTCCAACTGTTATCCTTCTTGATGCCAAAGCAACGTCTACTTAAAAGACGTGCAAAAAAGACGTGCAAACACCAATTCGATCATGGTTGAGCCACTCTGGGTCTCCCGGTGCGGGGCGTGGCTGGGCTGCGGGATGGACGTACTATGAGCAGACTCGACTGCAGCCGCTAAGGAATATCGTGATGCCGCTGCTCCACCTTCTATAGCAATGGTGCAATCAGTTGTGACCTTGGCTTAATACTGAGGTATATGTATCGTAGTAATAGAAAGTCATCTCTTATTCTTGTGCTTGCTCGGCTTGTAGTAGGTTCGTCTATTGCAAATGTCTTTGTAAGGCTATAGAGGACCAATCGTGTTTTGTTCAAATCATCTTGTGCGTATAATATTCCTTTTTTTTTTTTTTTTTTTTCAGCGCTGAAGTAGACCCTTTGTTGCTATCCTGTACTGAGTGATTAATACTGCAAATACATACCAGAGAACCTATCTGAAGGGTGCCCGATTAAATGCCGGTTTGAAGGCTCCAGTCATATCTGCTAGTAATATTGAGCCACCTTCTTCGGTGTAATCGAAGGAAATCTGCCAGACTCACACCTTTTGTGTTTTTCTCGACTTCCCTAGACCTCTGACTGCAGGCGTGTAATTATTCTTGAGAAGATTAGACTCGGCTTTCACCACAGCAGCCCGACTTGCAAGACCGATGCAATTGAGTATCCCCGACGCAATTAATGATCTACATAATTAGCATCTAACCACCAGCATCTTTCCTATCATCAGAAGGTATGCTATGTAAGAACTGTTCTGGCATGATAATATGTAGGCAATTACTGTATTCAGCCTCAAATGAAACGACGGATGGCATCGTGAGTGGCCCATCAAAGCTTCATCCACACGCACTTCTCACAAACTGATCAAGGTAACTAAGGCCTTTTGAGAAACAACACAATTAGCGGATCAAGTCTAGATTAAAAAAAAAAAAAAAAGAGTATTAGCTTTGAGGGTGTAAGAGAGTAAACCTTACTCAGTTACAACTTCCTGTTCCGACTTTTGATCTTCTCGTTCTCAAAAAAAAAAAAAAAAAAAAAAACAAACAAATACTGACTGTACGATAATTACGGCCTCGGAGACTATCTCATTCCCGTTGTGACGTAACATCTGATGACACTGCAGGCGCTGCCCCGCATGTATTGCTTCACGGCTGCAACGGACGGGCTCATCTGTTGATTTGTCTCGCGCACCTATCGTCGAACCAAACACCACAGAAACAGCCAATTGGTCTCTGTTGGCCATACCACAGCCTCCACCAGTGGCCATCCTGTGTCTCTCCTAATTCTTAACTATATCGAGCCTCACTCAGAGTGTAACCACGTCTCACCATGTCAGCCTCGACAACTCCTGCCGCCAAACGCCAAAAGTCTTCCAAAGACATCCCTTACCACTTGATCTACTGGCCAGGGCTCCCAGGCCGCGGAGAGCACGTCCGCCTCGCCCTGGAGGAGGCCGGCGCCGACTACACCGACACGGCACACCAGGAGGACGGCATCAAGGAGGTGCTCTCGCGCATCGACGCCTCTCACGCCGGTGACGATCTCAACCCGCCCCTGCTGGCCCCTCCGATGCTCAAGCACGGCGATCTCGTCATCAACCAGACGACCAACATCCTGCTCTATCTGGGGCCCAGGCTGGGACTGGCGCCCAAGCCAGGGGACGAGGACGAAGACGGCCTCTTTGTGGTCAATGAGCTCGCCCTTACCGCACTGGACGGGCTGAGCAACGAGCCCCATGACTGCCACCATCCCATCGCTATAAGGTGAACACTTCCCGTGTTTGGTATTCTTTCTTGTTTCTTCGGTGAACAGCGTACTCGCACTAGATATTCCTTGTGCTGACTGCTGCATTTCTGAACAAACTGTTTAGCCTTTATTACGAGGACCAAAAAGAAGAAAGCCTGCGCAAGAGCAAGGACTACATCGCCAACAGGCTTCCCAAGTTCCTGGGCTACTTCGACCGGGTGCTCAAGAGCAAGGCCAGTGGCGACGGGCCCTGGCTCTACGCTGGAAAGCTGACATATGCCGATCTCGTGCTGTTCCAGGTATGCTTGCTGATTCTTCCTTGAGAGGAAGGAGACATTGTCCCCATTGATCCAGGTCTCGTGTTTGCTTGTAGTCCAGGCTGACACCGTAGCAATGTGAATAATTAGTGTGTGGATGGGCTGCAGCACATGTTTCCAAAGGCTGTGCAGAAGCTGCAGGACTCGGGCGACTACGATGGCGTCTTTGCTCTCCATGCTGCTGTCAAGGAGAGACCTCGTATTAAGGCATACCTCGCCAGTGATAGGAGACAAAAGTACGACATGGGCATCTACAGGAACTACCCTGAACTGGACGTGGCCGACTGAAGATACGATAAGATGGCCAACATGACTAAGTATTTATATTACTTGATTCAAATAATAACCCCATCTTTCTTGGCCGAGCAACGAGGGCTGTACTCGTATCTGTCTTGGCCATCAATGCATTGCATGCTTGTTGAAGCCTGTATCCGGAAGCATCGGCTCCATCCGCTTCCACTGACAGACAAGGGGAAGATCAAGTATTTTTAAGACTCCACTGATTTTCAAGAACGGGTGATCATCCACAAGCAATACTACTACTACTTGCAATACGGTAAGCAAGAAAACAAACGCCAGCCACTTAGTATGAATAAAACAGACCTCGGCTAGACTCAAACCCATGGTGACCCACGAGCAGGGTGCCAAACCTCATCCAAGACCGAGGCTTAGCCCCCATCCATCCACTCTTGACCTGTCTCCTAAGTAGGTCCAGCATCATACAATCCGGACCAAACAAGGTCAACGACTGGCTGTGCAGGCTATAATGTCATTCCGGAAATTAAATTAGGGTTTATGCTTAATTCTCCATGTCCCACGCTTATATGCTTGGCTACTTGACGTCCTGCCCATTCAGGACTCTTCAGCCGGCACTTGATCTTCTTTCTTGTGCTTCTTTTTGAATCAAGGGGAGGGGGGACCTCATGACTATGGAACTAATTTGTGGTATCTGAGATATATTCTAGAAGGGCTTGGCTACTCAAAGTTTCCAGATAATGAAATCAACGGCCCGCCCCCTTAGACCACATTAGGCAACTCGCTTGTGGGTTGTCACACATTAATAGTGTGTAGTGTGGGCGGCAGTGAGAATGATGATGACGGGGCGCTGATCCCCTTGGAGAGACTGCAAACCGGCGCCCCTCCCCCCTCGATCTCTGTTTGGTCGACCGAGGGGAGATTTTGTCTCTCCTTGCTCCCCTTTACGCGTGATCGTGAGCCAAGTTCGCATAAGCGAGCTGAAGAGGACCCGTTGTCACGGTCACATCGTCGCAAGATGCCGAGCGTGGGGATGAAGATGTGCAATGACTCGAGCTTGACAAGGCAATGCATGACCATCTACCACGGGGCCAATCAAGTCACACTGGGCTGAGGAATTACTAGGCCAATTATCCTTTCGGTCGAAGGCTACTAAGCACACATACTACAGATCCTCAGCCATGGAGGTTTCACGAGCTTATCCGCCGCCCGCGCGGGTGAAGCTATTGGGAACTCCTCACATCATTGGTCCGCGGCTGTTTGTTCGTCCATGCGGACTCCGCTGGCGGGTGAACGACCTTCTTCTGGTGCTTCTAGCTTGGCGAAGCGATGCTACTCTGTTGTCTGTACGAGATAATACGCGTGAGAGAGGGAGAGGGGGAGGGGGAGAGGAAGAAGGGTGTGGGGGTTTGGAGAGCAGCTGCCGCCAGATGAAGGCATATAAGAACCTCGTCGACGATCCGTTCAACTCTGTCTCAATGTCTGGTTTCGAACGCCATCGACTTCCTCTACTTCTTCCTCCTTCGCTTTCCCTCCCACACACCTTCCTTGTGCCCCTAGAGTCAAGAACTTCTCAGCAACTCTTCCAGAGATGTCTGCCCCTCTCAAGAACGTCTTGGTGACCGCCATCTTGGCTGGTGGTGCTCTCAGCTCGCCTACGAGCCAACACATAGGAATCCCCGTCAACGCCTCTCCCGAGGTTGGGCCCGGAAAGTACTCGTTCAAGCAAGGTGAGTAAATATTGGGTCCTTCTTGGATCCAGTCCAGTATATTATGTATAGGAAGTTACAGTAATACTAACAAGTTTTATCAGTCCGGAACCCCAACTACAAGTTCAACGGGCCTCTGTCGGTCAAGAAGACGTACCTCAAGTACGGCGTGCCGGTCCCGACCTGGCTGGAGGATGCTGTCCAGAACTACACGTCGGGCCTGACTGAGCGCTCGACTGGTTCTGCGAGCGCCACGCCCATCGACAGCCTCGACGATGCTTATGTCACTCCCGTTCAGATCGGCACGCCTGCGCAGACTCTGAACCTGGACTTTGACACTGGCTCTTCTGATCTGTGGGTCTTTAGCAGCGAGACTCCGTCCAACGAGGTTGGTCAGCCCTGTTTATTATTATCACTATTATTTTATCTCGTGCCTTTTATTGATTATTCAAAATTCTTCCAAAAACTTATAGGTCAGTGGACAGGCTGTCTACAACCCCAGCAAGAGCAGCACCTCCAAGGTCCTCTCGGGCGCGACCTGGTCCATCACGTACGGAGACGGCTCTTCCTCCAGCGGCAATGTCTACACGGACAAGGTCTCGGTGGGCGGCCTCACCGTGACGGGCCAGGCTGTCGAGCTGGCCAAGACTGTGTCCTCGAGCTTTACCGAGGAGGCGTCCATCGATGGTCTCCTGGGCCTGGCCTTCAGCTCTCTGAACACTGTCGAGCCTACAGCGCAGAAGACCTTCTTTGACAATGCCAAGGCGTCCCTGGACTCGCCTCTCTTTACGGCTGACCTTGGTTACCATGCTCGTGAGTTGATGGATATCCACTTCTTAATAATCTCTTACTTGTGTGTTGTCAAGATCTCCATACTGATCTGTACGTACCCTTTCTAGCCGGCACTTACAACTTCGGCTTCATCGATTCCTCAGCCTACACCGGCTCCATCACATACACCTCCGTCTCTACCCGCCAGGGCTTCTGGGAATTCACCTCCACCGGCTACGCCGTCGGCTCCGGCTCCTTCAAGTCGACCTCCATCGACGGAATCGCCGACACCGGCACCACCCTCCTGTACCTCCCGGCCTCTGTCGTCTCCGCCTACTGGAGCCAGGTCTCGGGTGCCAAGTCCAGCTCCTCGGTCGGCGGCTATGTCTTCCCCTGCAGCGCGACACTGCCCACTTTCACCTACGGCGTCGGCTCGGCCAGGATGGTCATCCCTGGTGACTACATGGACTTTGGGCCCATCTCTACCGGCAGCTCGACGTGCTTTGGCGGTATCCAGTCGAGCGCTGACATCGGCATCAACATCTTTGGCGACGTGGCCCTGAAGGCGGCCTTTGTCGTCTTCAACGGGGCGTCCACGCCGACTCTGGGCTTTGCCTCCAAGTAAGCCAACGGCCGGCTCAAGGTAGCTGCGATACATAGAAACGTGAGGACGTATAGCCTCAGTAAAAACTCTGTTGGAAAGGTCTGGCCACATATGCCTGCTTAATAGTACTAGGGTACACCTGAAGAAGGACTTGATCAGGTAATAGCTTGAGTAATTTGATAAGCATACAGACATCCTTCCATCATCATACAAGATTGGGTCTCACCTCTGAATGACTATGTGGTGTTGATTTTTTTTTATCAAAAGCTAGGGACTAGCAGTCTTTTTTTATCTTGTACCATACTCTCATTATAATATATCTGCCCACACTCGCCGGCAGTAATATTTACACCACTAATAACTCATGATGCATAAAACCCTCACTTCAACTTGTTCTCATTCTTCAAAAAAATAAGAATACACCCATACATTGAAAAAAAAAAAAAGACTATTACCACGTGCATGCTTCAACATTAGGACAACTCTTGCTCGGGCTTGGTGGTGGCAGTAGCCTCCCCATGGGTGCTGCTGTGGTCGCTCTTGGGCTTGTGCTGGTCCTCCTGCATCTGTTCCTCGTGTAGTATCTCTGCGCCGGCCTGGACGTGGTTGGCACCGCCAAAGAGCTTGTCCATCTCCTCCAGCGGGACGCCCTTGGTCTCTGGGATGAGGAAGATGACATAGAGGACAAGAAGACAGTTGATACCGGCAAACACTGGTTCACAGCAACACACCGAGAGTCAGCATCATCGCTATCATTCTCACCATGGGCTGTGATGTATCTATATAATCGAAGACAGATTAGGGCGATAAGTGACTCACTGTAGAACGCGTAGAAGCCGCAGTTGTTCAAAAAGGTCGGGAAGAACTGCTGCACGATGGCGTTTGCGATGTTCTGGGTCTGGCCCGCCATGCCTACTCCCTGGGCGCGCACGTTCATGCTGAAGATCTCCGAGGTCCAGATCCAGGTGACGGCGCCCCAGGACGGCTTGTAGAAGAAGATGAAGAGGAAGAGGAGGAAGACGATGGCGACGCCGACCGAGTGAGACTTGCTTCCATCTGCCGTCGTCGGTGTCTGGGTCTCAACGGTCGCAACTATGAGCTAATTATCGTTGTTGTTGGGTCAGTTACAAGAAAACAAGCCAGGGTCTCTTGATCTTGGGAAACAGAAGAGAGAGAAACACTAACCATGCAGCATGCCATACCCAAGCCTGAAAGATGTAACCAGTCAGTGTCCTCATTATGATCTTTTCTAAGTATCGGTAAAGGGAGGGAAGAAGGAGTTTTGTTCCGACATACCGCCGACAATAAACAACACTTTACGACCCCACCGCTCAACAATCCATGTGACATTCAGACAGAACAGAATCGAGAAGGTGGCATTCAGGGCGTTGATGAGGGCGATGGTGGACGAGGACGTGAAGACCTTCTTGTAGATCTTGGTCGAGTAGGTGGTGAGGGAGCCCTGGCCGGTCAGCTGCTGGCCCGCGTTCATGCCGATGGCGAGCAGCAGCCGCCTCCGGACAGACTTGTCCTTCCACAGGGCAGAGTAGCCGGAAGACGTGTCCGCGCTGGTCTTCTCGAACTCGACGGCTTGGATGATGGACTGCAGCTCCTCCTCAGCTTCTTCTGCGTTGGGTCGAGTCGCGAGCAGAGCTTGTCGGGCCTTGTCTGTCTTGCCGTGTTTGATGTACCTGAACGTGAAGCAATGATGATAATGATTAGCCATCTTGAGTCTGGACCAAGAAGAGTCTGAATAAAAAGGAAGAGAGAAAAAAAAAAGACAGATGCCTACCATCTTGGAGATCCCGGCAAGAAGGGGAGGACTGAGAGGACGTATATGGGGACCAGTAGCTGGAAGATGCATACGATCCTCCAGTCCCAGTTCTTTGGCAGGCGCGAGTTGTACTTGGTGCAGGCATAGTTGATCCAGAAGGCGAAGAAGAGGCCGATGCTGTAGCAGATCTGCCAGAAGGTCATGACGATACCACGAATCTTGTGCGGTGTGATCTCGCCAATGTATGATGGACCGGCGGCTGGGGAGGGGACGACCTCGAGTCAGCACTGATGATGGAGATAATGATCAAGCCTCTTGGTTCCACGCAGCCCAGAGATGTTGCTTGTATATACTTACAAAGGGCGATTCCCTGGCCCAATCCAATGATTGCACGACCTGCGATGAACATGCCCAGAGTATGTCTCCTTGTGAACGTCTCGAGAATGGCACCGATCATGATCAAACCACTTCCAATGGCCATTGCGGCTTTGCGGCCGAGGAAGTCGGCACAAGGTGCGGCGAGAAACCCTACAGGATGAATGGGAAGATAAGTAAGTAGTCAGTAATAGGTGGTCTTCCTAGGATTTGCCAAGACTTCAGGGTAATAATTAAAATAATTACTCACAGCCAGCGACAATGGCACAGACAGAGTAGGCCGTATTGACACCACCAATCGTCTCGCTCCCGGGATTTCCCATCCAGTCCACCCAGCTGTCGATGCCCTGGACCGCATTGTAGACCTGAAGGTCGACATGGTCAGCTTCCTCGACGGCTCCCTGGATCCCCTCTCCAAAGCTCCAGCGTGGGACCTACCGAAGCATCAAAGCCATAATATGAATTACACAACGCAGCCGACAGCGCACAGAACCTGTGAGGTGAGATTGTGAGAAGCCAGCTTCTTATCAGAAAGAAAGAAAGAAATAGATAGGGCTTCAACTAGTGTATGTCCTACCATGCGTATGTTTTGGGCCCTAGGATGGCCATGATATAATAATATTAGGATTGCCGATGATGATTCAAATGGTTGGTTGACTGAAGCTTTGTCTTCTTTTTTGTCTTGTCTAGATATATTAGTGCGTGACGCTCGATGGACGTAGTAATATCAATAAAGCAGAAAAGCGGTGCAGATGATTTATAATTAGATGGTTGGGAGAGTTATGAGTACGAGCTCTGGGAAGAGACACACAAAGAGAGAAAAGAGAAACACGAGGGGAACAAGAGAGGTATATAAGGATGCATACAGAATAGAAAATAAAAAAAAAAAAATAAAATGCTAGTGCGAGGCGGCCGATATCAAGCATAGTATGATGGGTACTGTATGATGAATGGTAGCGTGTCATCGCAGGGGACGCGGCCAACGGAGGTGGGACACTGTCTGGAGCAACCGTAAGGCTGACCTCTCTAGCATATGCGGTCGTCGTATCATTCCACAGCAGCTGCAGGTAATCATTTTTCTCTTCTTCTTTTTCCGCCTTCTTTTCCATTCAGTTCTCCCCATTCGAGCAATAATTTCCCTGGATGGCCTCTCTGTCACTGGAGACATCCGCCGGCGGCCTGGCCGTGGTGCGCATCCTGACCGAGTGAGCGTGATTGAGTGAGTCCACCTCGGCTGGCAGTCCAACCAAAAATCCTCCTTGTTATTGGCGTGTCCACGAGGAGGTCGGACAGCGAACAGTGACAAGAGGAGCTAGACCCAGAAGGGGTCTCCAATAACGTGTCCAAGGTTGTCAAGACATGCGAGAAGCAGAGTCCTTAGTAACGAGACGAAGTACCTTGGGCCTGTGGTCTCCTGTCGGCCCGTCAGACTCTGTCGCCTGTGCAGGTGGAGTGACTCCAGCAGTGTGGTTCCACCCAACTGGACCTGTGCGAGGAGTTCTTCCATCAATGATATCGACAGCCCCGTTATCCCCGGCCGGGGGAAAATTGGAACATCACCTTCCCCAGAACTCCGGAGTACGGCGGGTCTTGTTCTCGTTGAGCCTGTCTTTGTTCTCTGCTGTGGTCGGCATCGACAGTTGACTGGTACCATAGCATCAGACCATTGTAACGGTTACTTCGTCTAAACATGCCTTTTCATCTGACCGATCAGAGAGAGAGAGAACCAGTGGGGGGCTGGATCTGCCTCGCCTTCGGTCCGGGTTCCCCTTCCCCCTTCTGCTCCCCCCAAGAGGTTCCCGAGGTCGTGACTGGAGATTGTCGTATACAACAGTACACAGTTTGATGTCGTATCTGGCGGAAGACCTGCCGAACCACGCACGACTCCAGCTTTGTGCCATTCTCCTCGAGACGGTCCCCGCAGCGACACCGCACTGAGGTTTCATCGATATTGGGGACCAGCGGGCCCGTCCATCCGATGGATCTGTCCCAGGAGAGCGGCAGGGAGGAGGAAAAGACGTGCCGAGACAGATCTATGTAGATGAGATCCAGGTTGACGTCCTTTCATTATTCCCTCAACAAGGGCCGCGGGCAGCTCAGATGAAAGGGTGGCGGCAGTCGAACGAGAAGTGAGACAAGTAATTCGAAAGGCTGGTTCTGTAGAGCTGCAGATGACTAGTAAGCGAAATGATGAGATGCATGAACCTCGACATGTCTGTGCGATGGTAAAAGACGGCTTGAAGGGGCTGCCCATGTGCTTGGTTGGTTGCAAGTGCTTGTGGCGCGATGATGGAGTAGCAACGGAGGGTTGGGGTTAGGGTCGCTGCGTACCGGTCCCTAGGGTTTGTGTCAACTTCACGAAGACGCGTGCTTCTCCTAACACTGCCTTTCAATCCACCGTTCCTTTTTCTTTCTTTGCCTTGAGACAGACCACCAAACGTCCCTTCTCTTTCCAGTCATGCAACCAACCAGCCTCTCCGCCACACCTCCAGCGTCCACCCTCCTTTCTCCTGCAGACGCTGAATTCATCAAGGGCCTCAGAGACAGCCTGCATCTCGAAGCATCTAGTGGTCGAGACTATGGAGGCATGCTGATGACTGTCACTGACCGTCTCGATGAGATCCTAGAACAGTCTGAGGGCCATGAAGACACCATATTTCCTTCCCACTGGGGCTGCATCGAGTGCTCCACGAGCTCCAGTGGCCAGGCACACACTGTTCACATCACTGGTCCCACGCCCGACGATCACTTCAGGGCCACGGCCGCGTCTCCTGCAGAGGCCTCGGACATTGTAAGCATTTCAAGCTGTCCTTTTGTCGTGGCGCAGAACCATCTGACACTCACAGGCTCGCTACGTGTCTGCTCTGAGCACTGCTGTGAGTACATTACTGACTGCCCTGGCTCGACGCGGCTGCTCGGGCCCCTGGATCTATATCTCCATCTGACTCTGTTTCCCCCAGTGCATCAGGCTCGGAGAGATACACGACCGCCTCATGAGTGTCTCGCAGAGGAGCAAAGAGCTCGACAGAGAAGGAGCTGGTCTCAGGTGCGTGTGCTCCTTTCACTCACACCATCGCTGCCTAAAATGGCAGGAAGACCCATGTGTGACTGACAGATCCTCTGTGTGTGCGCGTATATTGTGCAGACAGCAGGCCGAAGTCACGGTCGACGAGCATATCCAGCTCCTACGCCAGTACAACAAGACAAAAGATGCTGGTCAGATGCTGATCGGCTTGATTGCGGACAGTCGGGCGGTCCCTGTCGGGTCGCTGTACCGTGACGGCGACTATGGAGTGAGTTTGGACGACTAGTCATCACAGGATACCCACGGTGGACTGTGTGGACGCTGTGCCGCATTGGCTATGAAGACCTTGGTTACATTTTGCTATCAGTGGCGTATTGTCTAGGTGAGCGACACGAATGCCACGCTCTCCTCTGCATCTGCCAAATACCCATACTGACTGTCGCACCACAAGCCCATTCTTTAGAAATTGGCGAGGAACGCAGCACCACCAAACAGCGCAGCCGCACCCACAGCAGCGGTCTGCATGGCGACACCGCCCTGTGAGGCTGAGGTGCTGGTAGCCGTGCCTGTCGCTGTCACTGCCGAGGTGAAAGGGACGCTCGAGCCAGAGCCGCCGGCTGCACCGCTGAAGGCAGGTGCGTCACTGGTTGCAGTCGGGTTGGCGGTAGCTGTGGAGTTGTTTGGGTTCAAGACACTGTTGGATTTGTTAGCCGCAGCAAGCAAACACACACACACACACACACACACACACACACACACACACACACACATGGCTGGAACGAGATCGGAGCCCTGCTGGGGACTTACTTGTCAATGACATGAGCGACTCCGTTATTCAGAAGCACGTCGGCGGTGACGACCTTGGCCAAATTGACAAAGATGGTGCCGTTGTCGATTGTGATTGTGACCGTGGCGTTTCCATCAAGCGTTGGGATGGTCATACCGTTCACCAGCATCGTGCTATAGCCCACGGTGCCGGACACGACATGGTACGTCAATATCTGTGTCAGCTGCTGCATAGACAGCGAGCCGACCAGGTTGGAGATGGCCGCAAAGCCGGCGTTGGACGGGGCGAATATAGTCACGTCCTGTATCAGCACCAAGAGTCAGCCTGTGTTCAGAGTCCCGACATGAAATTTACCCATCCCGGCGGAAAGATGCGAGGAAAGGTGCGCCTTGCCATAGCTGCGTCGACGGTCGACACCAATCCGGCCTGCGTCAGGGCCCCGGCGAGCGCGGTGAGGTTAGCAGCAATGGCCGTGGCGCTGTCGTTCTGGGGAACCGTGAGGACGGAGTCAATGACGTGGATCACACCGCCATCGAAACCGACATCTGCCTGTGTGACATTGCTCTGCATCAGGAGCCCGCTGGTGAAGACGACACTGTCATCGACGGACTGCGCCTTGACGACCTGTCCACCGGTCACATTGGTGTAGGTCATGTTCATCAACATGGTCTGGGCAAAGGTTGGTGTGGTGGTGATGTCGGTGGAGCGGACGGTGCCGGTCAGGACGTGGTACTCCAGCACCGCCTGGACGAGGCCTGGGTCCGACTGCATCTGTGCCATGGTGGCCGACTCGTTCAGGAAGGCGGAGAAGGCATCGTTGCTGGGGGCCAGGACGGTGATGTTGGTCGCGTTGCCCAGCTGGGTGAGCAGGCCTGTCTGGTTCAGCAGGCTGGCCAGGGTGGTGAGGTTGCTGTTCTGCGAGATGACCTCCTGCAGGGACTGGGCCGAGGCCAGGCCAGCAAGGACGAGTGATGTGAGATGTTCCACCTGCATGATGAGACTGCTGCCGTGTTTGTGCTATGGTGATGGTTTGAAGAGGCAAAAACGAGAGTGTGTGATCAGACGAGAGACTCTATTAGAACGTCGAATCGAAGGGAGAGGCGGAGATGGTGGTTCTTCTATCCAGCCCCTCGGCCCAAACAACATTGCTTGCTACGCTGAACTTGGTATCGTCCATCATGGGATAATGAGGAGGCCAAGGGGCTATCAATTGTGTGGCCCTGATTTTTTTTTTTTGTCCAGCTACAAAAGAGGTGCCTGTTTTGTCTTCCATGACACTGGCCGAAAGAAACGGCGGCATTGCACGTCCGTCAAGATCAGCCCAGAACCAAGAGGGCGACTATCCATGTAAGTTCCTACCACAAGCCATCACGAGTAGGAGATATTCTGAACTAGCCGGCTAAACAGAGATACCAAGATCCCCAATTGTGGCAGAGCAGAGCAGGCGCATACACGAGGGTCCTTGGCATAGCACAGGTAGGCGTGAGTAACCATCCATCCATCCGACGCCAAAGCCGTCGATCTCGGCAGGTTGGAAGTGCATCGTGACCATCGAAGCATGGGCCGGAGACGACTGAAGGACCCTGAAAGCTCACAAAATATATTACGTAGCTATAATCAAGTGTCAGGATAGAGTTTGGGATCCTTTAATCCTGAAGGAGAAGAAGACTCCTCGGATCCCTGTTGTCGCCGCGAGAGCCTACAAAGGTAGAGAACACCTGTTTCTGGCTCTACCAAGGGCCAGCCTGTTACTGTAGGCCAGGTAGCAGTTCAATCATACCACTGGCGGATATAGATGCAATACTTGGGCTAGCCACGGTATTCTCAAGTACTTTTTACTGACTATTTTAGGTGCAACGGTTGTCCCACAGCGCTGGAGCAAGCCTGAACATTCCATGCGAAGGTACCAATGAATACGTTAATGCCTTTCTTTCAAACTATAGATGCTAAAACAACACCAACAACTTTTATAGCATGTTTTCCTGGCAAGAAGCCCATCACCAGTTTTACTGCACTCATTACTCGTCCAGGTGTCCATGTCAAAACTGATACAAGTGCTTACACAAGCTGTCGAAACGGTTACTTTTGGGTAAACCATAGCAAAAAGATACTCAAGGATGAAGGGTCGCTGTGGCTGCGCTAGACAAGTACAAAGAGGGGGGAAACCGGTAATGAAGGGTACGTGATGATATCCATCATGATGATGATGATGATGATGATGAATCATGATATCCATGATGAATGCTTATTATTGTCCGAGAGTGGCTTGTCCAGGGTTTGGTGGATTTGGGGTTTGTAGGGCAACATTCGCAGCCTCCTTCATTGGGTAACATTAGGTGTGTCGACAAAGTCGATGTCGTCAAGACATTTAGACTAATTCCTAGCGGCGGTTCACGATCTGTATGTCAAAATTTATACCTGTATTATTTCGCCGTGTATACACCAATAATTAATATAGCCCAGACGGAATGATGAGATGAGAGTTCCCACCATTCAGCTAATTTCTTTCTTCCTGATATCGTGCTCTTACAATTACAAGTTTGACACAAGGTGGTATCAGCAGTAATCACCACAGAAAGTACCCTGCATTCACACCCGATCAGAAGGTACGGCCTTCTCTCCCAGGTCGTTCCGAGAGGCGTTCTGCCTCGCCTTCTTGGCCTCCCTCTCCTTGGCAATCTCGGCCGCAAACTTGCTCTTGAGCCGCAATCTCTCGCCATTTTTATAAAAGTAAAACACAGGCGTCGTGACGAGGACAGCAATGATGGCCAGGATCGTGCTCGCCCACTCCAGCGGGTACTGCTTGCCAATGTTGCTGTACATGGGGCTCGAGTACAGCGCCGCAATGCCCGAGAGGAAGTCCCGGGCAAAGTCGTTGCCGCCCGTCGCGGAGGCTGCGTACACCCCGTACGCGGCGACCGTGTAGTCGATGGAGCTCTGGTAGATGGAGTAGTTGGCGATGCCCACGAGGCAGGAGAAGATCATGGGCGCGATCCAGGGGATGCCGTAGCTGGGGCCGAGCGACGTCCACGCGAAGCCGATCAGCCCGATGGGCTCGAGGAGGATCACGTACCGGAGCCACCAGAGCCTGGCCTCTGGGGACACCGAGTCTGGCCCGTCTCTTCTCCTGCGCTGGCGAAACATATGTATCGACGGCAGGAAGGAGAAGTAGGCGAGTATGTACCCAATGAGCAGGCTAGGAGAAGGGGAGGGGAGGGGGAGGGGCAACCAGATTCGATCAGTATTACATGACAAGGTCAAAAGTGAGCAACAGGAGCCGGGGGACTTAGATCACATACGGTATAAACGCGAGGCTGATGCCGATAGTGCCAAAACCCCATTGCTTGTAGACCGGCTGGAAACCCTGCAGGAAGATAAAGATGAGGTTGTCACTGAACCCGCTCACAGCCGAGAGCCAGGCCACGATGGGCTCCGTGATGAGCATGTAGAACGGCCGGCTCCAGACGACAAAGATCTCCCGCGCGGTCATGCGCCTCTTCCTGACCTCGTTGGGGCCCCAGATGTCCTCACCGTTCTTGCGCCTCTTCTTGGCCAGGCGGTCGAGGATGATGGTGGACCGGGTCTCAGGGACGCAGACGAAGTGGAGGAGCTGTACTGCCCCGCCGGCGATGAGCTGCGTGTAGAAGATCCACTGCAGCGGCTGTCTGGCCTCCACGAAGCCGCCCACGACGGCGCCGACCACAGAGCCGCCGACAGAGCTCAGCACGAGGAAGGCGATGGCGTACTCCTGGTCCTCGGGCTCCCACATGTCAGCCAGGACACCAAGGGTGACGCTCCCTCCGGCCGTCGAGAGACCCCCAGCAGCCGGCAGATCACGAGCGTGGCATAGTTGGGCGCGTATGCACACGGAAACTGCCAGATGTTGACCAGGAGCAGGCTGAGCTGCTGGGTCGGCCAGCGGCCGAGCTCCTCGGACCACGGCGCCCAGAGCTCGCAGCCGAAGGCGTAGGCGCAGAGGAACGTGAGCTGCGGCACGCGTGCGGCCTGCTGGCTGATGTGGAACTTCTCGGCGACGCCGTCCACAGCGTTGGCGTACAGAGAGGCGTTGAGGTTGATACTGATCTGGACCAGAAACATGATGGAGAGAATAAACCACTTCCTCCATGTTGGGTAGCAGTAGCCCAGGTGCTCGTAGGCGTCTTCTTCTTTAAGCTCAGGCCTGTCGGCCAATTTGTCCTCCGGTCTCGACGGCTGTTCCGGTGCGGCCAAGCCTTGACGCGCTGTATCTTCCACATGTTGATCCGCAGGCTTGGTACCATCAAGACCGTTGTCGTCCTTGGCAGGTTTATCCATTTTTTTTCTTTTTGCAGGGGGCCTTTTCTTTCTTTACTAGCAAAGACGGACAGTGTTCAATTCATAGATACTGCATGCCTGTGTTGTATCTGCTCTGCGACGAGGACTGGCGTAGGTTGACCTATTATATGGCGTTGGATCGTTTTCAGCGTCTCTCGCCCGTCTTCGCCTCCTAATTCACTGTATTGTAAGACAAGTGAGCAGGACTGCCTACCTCACCCCCTCCTTTCCCCTCGACCAGCATACCATGCGCCAAGTCTTCTGGTGACCACATCGCGATGGGCAGCCCTGGATCTCAAGGTATCGAAAGGGAAGCAGCACAGCGCTTGTCAGCATGGGGGCGTCGAGGCAACCCAGTCGAGAGATGGCTTTGCCAGAGTTCCAATCAGGCCGCTCGTCCACCCCCATCAACCCCGCGCCTCGGGGGCTGCGAGCCGCACCCGCTTCTCCACCATCTGCATCCTTCTTTGTCCTACAATGACGTAGTTGGATGCTCTCAGCCATCAGATGACAAGACACTGAATTGGCGATGGTCCGAAGATGCGTACAGTTCCGTCTGAGAGACGACATCATAGTTGACCAATTCTCGTCGATCTATACGCTGGGTTGGAATCCTTCCGCTGGACTAGCGAGCCCGTGAACAAAAGTGACCGACAGACACCTCAGCGAGGCGAAGATCGGTCAGCTCATAAGTTCTGACCCTGATGAGGCTCTGTGCAAAGGCACCGCAGACCGCCATAGTTTGAGGTGATACTTGGGTGAAAGCCCACACCACTCTATGGCTTACTTGCGTCATCGCTCTGGAGGAGGCGCTGTATTGGAACCAAGTATATGCAGCAAGTCAAGCCACGCGCTTCTTTTACCATCACGGAGAGTTGAGGGCGTGCCTGGTCCTGCTCATGTGAATGCCGCGTATAACTTGTGTTGTAGAAACCCTACCCTCAGGGCATACTTCACGCGTCAGGTCCTGGTCGTCCATCCAGCCATTTGCTCATGTACGGCCCGTCCAGCCAGTATCCCAACTTTTTGTAGTAGCTCCTGACCCCGACACCAGAGATGACACTGATCTTCTCACTGCCGTGCTCGTCCCTGGCGATCCGCTCAGCCTCCTCCATCAATAATGTCCCAAAGCCTTGGTGCTGGAACTTCTTGGGGTCCCGTGCGTGCACCGGTACTGCCGTGCCGTAGACGTGCAGCTCCCGCACCAGACTCGTCTGCTGGCCGACCAGCTCTTCACGGTACGTGTACTTCTCGGTGCACTTGCGCAGCCGGAGCAGGCCGACGAGGATGTCCTGCTTGGGGTCCTCGTAGGCAAGAAACGTCTCCCAGCCGCCGTTGGCCGTGTAGTCCCTCCTGACGAGCTCGATCTGGTTGGGGCGTATCTTGTTCTTGACCTCGTTCACGCCGACCTCTCGGGTCCGCACGTCGCGGCAGGTGGTGCCAAAGTCCTTCATGCGGGCCAGGGAGAGCTCGCGGAGGTTTCCGTTCTCCACGCCGGATGTGACGAGAGGCATCGGGATATCACGCTGGACACGGTATATGCGGGTCCATGGCGGGATGAGGGCCAGAATCCGGGCGACCAGGTCGATCAGGCCGTTGGGGGTGTAGTTTTGGTACCGGCCCGTCCTCCACAGCTCGTAGAGCCCCGTGCCTCTGATGACGAGCGTCGGGTAGATCTTGAGACCGTCGGTTCGGAAGGCTGGGTTTTCAAAGTACTCGCGGAACTGGTCGAGATCCCGCTCCATGCCGACATTGGGGAGATCCGGCATCATGTGGCTGACCACCTTGAAGCCGGCGTCCTTGGCGAGACAAAAGGTCTCGGCCACGGCAGCGACAGTGTGCCCGCGGTTCGTGTCGCGCGCGACATCCTCGTACAGAGACTGCACGCCAATCTCCAGCCTTGTGCACCCATACCGCAGCATGCTGGACAGGTGCGGCTGCAGACAGTAGTCCGGCCTCGTCTCTATGGTGATGCCGACGCACTTGGTGTTGCTCATCTCGCCGGCCTCGACTGCCTCGTCGACGTTGGAGGTCTGATATCCGCTGAGGGCGTTGTGCAGCTGGGAGATGAAGTCGTCCCTGTAGGGCTCTGGCAGGGACATGAAGGTGCCGCCCATGATGATGTACTCGACCTTGTCGACGGAGTGGCCGAGGGACTTGAGCTGGTCGACACGGCCGCGCGCCTGCTCGAAGGGATCGTACCTGGCGCGGATGGCACGCATGGAGGTGGGCTCGTAGCCAGTATAGGACTGGGTGCTGTACTCGAAGTCCGAGTCCGGCCCGCCGGGGCAGTAGACGCAGATATTGCCGGTGTAGGCAATGTGTGGACAGCGGTGGGGCTTGCACATGACGGCGACGACAGCTATGCCGGAGGAGGTCCGGATGGGCTTCGCGACGAGCTTGGGGAGGATGTACTTCTTGTAGTGCTCGGGGACGGCGGCGATGATGGCGGTCAGCGGCGGCATGTTGTTGATCTTGTGCTTCTTGGCCAGCCTCGAGCGGACAGCGTTCAGGTTGAGGTCCTTCTTGGGGCGTGAAGGGTCCTGGGCGGCCTCGTGGTCCTCGATGAGGGCGTTGGCGATGTCTGCGCAGCACCGCAGGAAGCGCTCGTTCTCTGGAGGCAGGTCGGCATCTTTCTTGCGACCCGACTTGGTCACTGTCACCGTTGTGGTCGCCATGGGGAAGACACAGACCAAGATGTCATGGGGAGTCAGGCAGATAGAGATAGAGAGAGGGGTTGGCAGGTTGGCAGGTTGAAGTCTCAAAAAGTTGTGGTGGGGAATGTTCAAAATAGAGTCTCGACTATTCGTCAGGGCCTGTTGGGTGGTGCAGCAGTGCAGTAAGCAGTGCAGTAGCGATGGTGAGGGCGGGGGTTCTACTGTAGTGGGGGTTCTGAAATTCTGCCAGTGCAGCGCTTAGGTACAGTGGGTGATAAGGAACTGATAAGCAGTACAGTACTGTAGGGGTACGTCCGTACTCCGTTGCTGTTGAGTCGGCAGGCAAAGATGGGACAGGATTAAAAAAAAAAAAGAAAAAAGAAAAAGAAAAAAAAAAAAAAAAAAAAGAAAAAGAAAAAGAAAAAAAGAAAAAGAAAAAAAAAAAAAAGCTACTCCAAACTGGGAGCAGTGTGGATCCCATGCGGTACTTACAGTACTAAGTACAGTACGATGACGGTACATGCCGTGGTAGTATTCTTTAGTAGGACCGAGGAAGTACCCTGACACACACACCCTGACGCCGAGCCCGCTGTGTTCAGTGGGTAGCGGGTGAGGCATGTGGGCGATGGGCGCTGCAGACCTGGTCACTGAGGCCTTGGAACTAGAACTGGAGCCGGAACTGAAGCTGCTGCTGCTGCGACGAAGCGAACCTCAGCAACCACGTTCCCTCCAGCCAAGCTTAATCAAACACACACACATCCTCAGCCTGAAGCCGAGCATCCATTTCCTTTCCTCTCCTGCCCTGCCCTTCTTCTACTCCCCCCTCCTCGAGACACTTCCTTTTCCCCTCACCTGCCAGAGCTACCCACAATGCAGGCCTTTGCGAGACAAGCGCGGCTCTCATCAGCCTCGGCCTCGACGCTGCGACACCTCTGCAAGAGGACGTACAGCGCCCAGACTGGCCCCTATACCAACACCATCGAGAACCTCAGGATCAACGCCGATACCAAGGTCATCTTCCAGGGCTTTACTGGCAAGCAGGGAACGTAAGTTGCTACGTTGGCTCCCCTGGTGCTCTTCTTCTTGCTGTCGACAAGCTTATCGCGATGCCTCTCCAGCGAGAGGCCAGAGGGGAAAACGGATTAAAAAAAAAAAAAAAAAAAAAAGAGGGAGACCAATAAAGAACGCAGAGCAAAAAACAAGAGCACCGGCTGCACCGGGGTTCACATTGCTAACATGACCTCTTGTCTCCTTATAGTTTCCACGCTGAACAGGCCATCGCCTACGGTAATTACACTCAACCCTCGAAGGCCGTTGCGCGACAAATGACAAACGTCTGATCACATGTATATTTTGTATTTCGTCTGCAGGCACCAAGGTTGTTGGAGGAACAAACCCAAAGAAGGCCGGCACCACCCACCTCGATCGTCCCGTCTTCGCGTCCGTCGCCGATGCTGTCAAGGAGACCGGCGCCACAGCTACAGGAATCTTTGTCCCGTAAGGAGTTCTTTCACCCAGAAAGAAGAAGGAGAAAAAAGAGGTTGCCTGCACATACTTTACAAGGCCGGTCTTGCTGACTGCAATTAGTCCTCCCCTGGCAGCAGGAGGTATCCAGGAGGCCATCGAGGCCGAGATTCCCCTCGTGGTCTGCATCACTGAGGGTATCCCTCAACATGGTCAGTTATAACTGTGTGTCTCGCTGCTGTCGACAGCCATCTGACAAAACACTTGCCCTTCCTAGACATGGTGCGCATCACGTCCATGCTCAAGAGCCAGTCCAAGACCCGTCTCGTCGGCCCCAACTGCCCCGGTATCATTGCTCCCGGCCAGTGCAAGATCGGCATTATGCCCGGCTTCATCCACAAGCGCGGCCGCATCGGCATCGTCTCCCGCTCCGGCACCCTGACCTACGAGGCCGTTAACCAGACCACCCAGGCCGGTCTGGGCCAGTCTCTGGTCGTTGGTATCGGTGGCGATCCCTTCTCCGGCACCAACTTCATCGACTGCCTCAAGGTCTTCCTCCAGGACCCCGAGACGGACGGCATCATCATGATCGGCGAGATTGGTGGCTCTGCCGAGGAGGATGCCGCCGACTTCCTGCGCGAGAACAACACTGTCAACGGTGGCAAGCCTGTCGTCAGCTTTATTGCTGGAATCTCTGCGCCCCCGGACGCCGTATGGGCCACGCCGGCGCCATCGTGTCTGGTGGCAAGGGCGGTGCCGACTCCAAGATCAAGGCCCTGGAGGGTGCCGGTGTCATTGTCGAGCGCTCGCCCGCCGGCCTGGGTAAGGCCCTCCGCGACGAGTTCGTCCGACGCGACCTGCTGTAAAGCCGCGGCCGCCGCCATGGCTGAGTTGTGTGGACAAGAAAAGACCTGACGGCTCTCCATGCGCCTTCTCGGGGGTAGATATAGTGGGCTTTCAGTTTGTGTGATCCTCTCTCTCTCTCTCTCGGGAGGGGGAACATGAATCTGTGTACAAGGAACCATGGGATGGCAGGAAAGGCTGGGGCGGACATCATATTGTAGGCCCTGTGAACGGTGGGGTTGCCTCTTTCTCATTCGCAAATTTTATAGACTGGGTGGAAGCGGCGTGGTGTCCAAATGCATTTGTTTCTCATACCCAAATTACCCTCCCACTGGCCCCTCTCTGGTTGACCATGTTGTATGTATGTAAAGTAAAGCCTATGGCAGGTGTCTTGGGGTACGAAGACGGTTGGCTTGGCTGGGCTGTTGAGGTGCGTCACGATATGCATATAGTAGGGCTTTAAGTAGATTGGCCTCGAAAACAGGAAAATGGATTGGAAATTCCTACATCAGCTCATGGAAGAAAAACCCTACAATATCCTTCTTAAATCAAGGGGAAAAGGCTGAGATGAGCCGAGTGATCAAAATGCTTGATGTCCCCTGTTCCCACCTTTGCTGACCTGAACGCCTTGACTGCCGAGACCGACTCTGGAAATCTGTCGGCCGTGATGCTCCTCGTTGCGCAACAACAATGAAAACAAAGCCCATGCTTTATCTCCGTGTCACGCTTTGATTTCCTGTTTGTGCCGAACTGCCCCTGGACCAGGCTGTTGTGTTGACAAAGGCAGCCCCTTATCTTTAAGCACGACACAGAACAGCAGAATCTTCTCCTTGCTCCTTCCCTCCCATGCATGCCCTAGGGACGAGAGTCGATGAGCATCCTTGGTGTTACACGCCCTCTTTTTTGGTCCATGTAATACCCCGACCCTCAGCTGTGTGTGTGTGTGTGTGTGTGTGTGTGTGTGTGTGGCGGTATTCAGTTCTCGCCCAAGAGACGGGCCGTGACATCTCCCATGTAGGCCTCTTCCATCTCGTAATCCTCGCCGCCGTTCCGGTCGATGCCCACGTAGGCGAAGGCGTCGACGACGCTATCGAGCTCGAAGCCCATGTTGACAAAGCGGTCGACCATATTCTTGTTCCAGCCCTGGTATCTGAAAACGTCCGTCAGCATAGAGAGCCAAAAGGAAGGTGGGGAGGGCGGGAGGGCTATGTTTTTTTCCTACCGGTTGATGTCATCCTCCTTCTTGGCCTTGCTCTTCCGCTGTACCTGGTCGGGGGACGGGCGTATCCTCGGGGCCCCGGCGTATCTGACGGCCCAGTCATGTGCCACTGTCTCAAAGTACTCGGGATCTTCCATCATCATCTTGGCAACCTCTGCGTCCTGGGGGTCTTTGGGGTTTGGGGCCTCGAGGAGCATGCGCAGGGAGAGCAGGGCGGTCTTGATGGTGCCAACGGGGGACCAGCCGTTACCGAGAACGTCGAGACAGATTGCGCCCTGTATTTGTTTTGAATATTGCCGCAGAAACGGTGTTTAGTATGGGAACCTTCGTGTTTGGTGATAATTGGAGATGATAAAGGTCGGGTCTGAGCATCTCAGTAGTTGTCAAAAAGAACACTCACAGTCTGGCTGCTGACGTTGGGATGCCACATCTTGGTGTCAAACTTCATGACGGGCGACTTGAAGGGGTACATGTCTGGTATCAGGATGTCCACCACGTACGTTCCGCCGGCATAAGGGGTATCTGGAGGGCCGGGGAAGGTGCCCTTGAGGTGTGTCAGGTCGCTCTGGTCGATGGGAGAGGCAGAGACACCTGACTTGTCCCTGTCCTGGTGCATGTCTGCCAGCTCTTTTGTGATCCTGCGCTCGCGGGTGGTGGCCATGTTGTTGGGAGATGGGGTGTAGATGGCAGGACTAAGGAGAAGATCGGTAGGAAACAATCTCGGTTTGATGTGATGGCTGCAGATCAGGTTTGGTAGGTTGTGTTCAATAGTTCGTGCTTCTGTGCTGGAAGTTTGAGTGGTTCCCCCTTCTCTTTCTTTCAGGAGGGGCGAAGAGAGAGATGTGGGGTAGAGGGGTAAGAGGAGCAAGGAGGGGAGGAGAGAGTGCGCGTTTGCGTGTGTAGAGACAGTTCTTAGATTACAGTTGAGGATTGTAAAGCTTGATGCTGAGGGGTCTCGAACAAGTGCCACGACTCGTCGTCACCTGCCACAGGCAGAATGCTCTGGTTCAGCTCGGTTCAGTCCAGTCCGAACCAGCCCAGTCCAGCCCAGTCAACACACACCTTTACACCCTTCTCAAGGCTGCAGGATAGTGAGGCAGTAATCAGAGGACCTGAAAGGTTGGGCACAGATGGAACGGCTGGAAGCTCTGAGGCGGGAGGGAAGAGAGGAGTCGGGCTCCAACGGTGCTGCAGAGGAGAAGAAGCAGGAGCGGGAACAGGAGAGCAGCAGGGCTCCGTCGTATTAGTGTGGTCTTGGGTTTCTAGCTGCTTCGAACCATGCCATATGCAGTATTTGGTGCAGAACCGCGGCACGCAGCCACGCAGCTTGTCAGAGCAGTCGACTCAGGAGTTCTCCGTACTGAGATAAAGTACAGGTTTAGCGATCAGTGGTGGGCAGATTCAATGGCAGCAAGGCAGCTTACAGCAGTGACCTCATTGGACTGCGGGAGGGGAAGGGGCCTAGCCCACACCTGCTACAGTACGGGCTACAGGCGTACTGTACTGAGTACGTACCACAGCACAAGCCTCAAGTCGCTCTCAGGTACGTCCGTACTTAAGTACTAAGTACTAAGTAGGCAAGCCGTGCAAGCCCACTGCCCGGCAGGCAACTGTGTGGAGCCGGTCAACCGTCCAAGCTGCGTGTCAGTGTGGCAGCCTGATTACCTAACTCCGATCCTGACCACCTCCAAGTACCTCTCTTCAGCTTGGGTGTGTGGCTGCTGCTGCTTCGCAATCCATCTTGGCCAACATCAAAGCAAACCAGCAGCAACTGTCAACCGTCCAACCCGTCTCATCCCCAGGCTCTTAAAGGCCTCGAAGAACATTTCCCGGGTCTTGGAATTCTCCCTTCCCTATCCTGCCTTCTCACGCCGTTCCTCGCAGCTGAGCTTGTCAACATGGTACGCCGAGTTCCATCTCCTTCCGGCCACATCCTGCTCTTTTGGCCGAGAGCGAGCACTCTCTCGCAGCCTCCATTTGGCATCATCATTGACTGACGAGATTCTCTCCAAAAACAGGGTCAGAACCAGTCTGGTATGGGCCCAGGCCAGGATGGCCGCGACGAAAAGGACAAGAAGGTACGCTCTCTCCGCCTCGTCCCAACCTCGGATCTTCATTCCCGGTCTTCTCTGCTGACATTGTCTCTCTCTCTCTCTCTCGTTTTCACCGTGTACAGAAGGACAAGCCCAAGTATGAGCCCCCGCCGAAGCCTACGATGCGCGTTGGCCGCAAGAAGAGAAAGCAGGGCGGTACTAGTGCTGCCGCCAAGCTGCCCGCCGTCTACCCTAGCCAGCGCTGCAAGCTTCGCCTGCTGCGGATGCAGCGCATCCACGACCATCTGCTGCTCGAGGAGGAATACGTCGAGAACCAGGAACGTCTCCGCAAGGCCAAGGCGGCCAAGGACAGCTCTGCTCCGGTCGCCGCTGACGACCACGCCGACGACCGCAACGCCGACGAGCGCGGCCGTGTCGACGACATGAGAGGAAGCCCCATGGGCGTGGGCACCCTCGAGGAGATGATCGACGACGACCACGCCATCGTGTCCAGCACCACGGGCCCCGAGTACTACGTCAGCATCATGAGCTTTGTGGACAAGGACCTGCTCGAGCCCGGTGCCAGCGTCCTGTTGCACCATAAGAGCGTCAGCATCGTGGGCGTCCTGACAGACGACACCGACCCCGCCGTCAGCGTCATGAAGCTGGACAAGGCCCCGACCGAGTCATACGCGGACATCGGCGGCCTGGAGCAGCAGATCCAGGAGGTCAGGGAGTCGGTCGAGCTCCCCCTGCTGCACCCGGAGCTGTACGAGGAGATGGGCATCAAGCCGCCCAAGGGCGTCATTCTCTACGGCGCCCCAGGTACCGGAAAGACGCTCCTGGCCAAGGCCGTCGCGAACCAGACGTCTGCAACCTTCCTGCGCATTGTCGGCTCCGAGCTGATCCAGAAGTATCTCGGCGACGGCCCCCGCCTGGTCCGCCAGCTCTTCCAGGTCAGTACAGCGCCGCCATTTTGAATCTCAATACTAAGAAAGGAAACCATGCTGACATGTTGCCATGTGCTGTACACATACAGGTTGCCGGCGAGAATGCCCCGTCCATTGTCTTTATCGACGAGATCGATGCTATTGGCACGAAGCGTTACGAGTCTACATCGGGCGGCGAGCGAGAGGTGCAGCGGACCATGCTTGAGCTCCTCAACCAGCTGGACGGCTTCGACGACCGCGGCGACGTCAAGGTCATCATGGCAACCAACAAGATCGAGACGCTCGACCCTGCGCTGATCAGGCCCGGGCGGATCGACCGCAAGATCCTCTTCGAGCCTCCAGACCAGAACACGAAGCGCAAGATCTTCAACCTGCACACGTCCAAGATGAACCTCAACGAGGACGTGGAGCTGGAGGAGTTTATCGCGCAAAAGGATGACCTCTCTGGTGCCGACATCAAGGCCATCTGCTCCGAGGCCGGCCTGCTGGCACTGCGGGAGAGGCGCATGCGTGTGCAGATGTCCGACTTCCGCTCTGCCCGCGAGAGAGTGCTCCGGACGAAGCAGGAAGGCGAACCCGAGGGCTTGTATTTGTAGTGTTGTCAAAGTATGTTGTAGCTATTTTCATCCGATGGGAAAGAGGGCGAGGTAATGAGGGCAAACCTCCACTGCAGACGAGCAATAGCATTGGCCAGGCGATAGACAACGAAAGGGTGGGCATTGCCCCCCTGGTGTTTATCTTCTTTCTCTCCTTTTTTTCTTTCTGATTCCTCTTTGTGTTATTTGTTGAGTATGGAGAAAAGACAAGGAATTGGGCTGGGTTGGTCTGGACGCCTCTACAGGATTGCCGGTGTAGGAAACTCGTGATAATGATGTGCCAAGGGAAGAGGGTCAAAAACTAGACTGACGCTCGTTTCCCGCCCTATACAGTTCAAGATGATCGTCATCACAAAAAACCCGCCAGCAGCGCTATGAAAGCAACGCACCCTTCTCCTCCACCGACCCACCACCTCAAGACCATCACGGGCTACTTCTTCAAGGGCTTCGGATCCGTCCTCCTCACTGCGGCCGTACAGTGATGCCACTGACACTGACACTGCCATCCCCCGCTTTGCCGAGTCCCTGGGCTCTGTCTCGGAGCTCAAGAGGTGCTGGCAGACAAAGTTCGAGCTGGCCTCTCAAACAGCAAGAATAAGTTTATGATCAGGGTGCTGGGGCTGACGCACCCTGGTGGCCTTCGGGATGACGTTCCCATGGACACGGCCTCTTTATTCGAGCCTGGTGATATGTGAGAAGATTCGTCATAACTGTGATAAATTCTTTACTCAATCGTGCTGACACACGTATGTAAAAAGGCTTCTTAGTATCAAAGGCGCGCCTGACAAGCTCCTTGGTCATTTTACTTGAGACAAAAAAAAAAAAAAGAAAGAGAAACTGAAAAAACGGAATCCTATGCTAATTTCATCTTGTCCATATATATTATTAGCTACTTTACGGACTGCCTGGCCGCCCCGGCTCTGGCCTACGAGGAAACCCGAGGCCGACCTGCTCCTGCGCCCCCTCGCAACGTCGGCGCCGACAGGCTGGTCGACTTGAAGCTCATCGCGCAGACCTACGGCTTCATCGGCTCCATGGAGACGCTGGCCTTCTTCTCCGTGTCCTACTGGTATCTCCAGCGCAGCGGGGTCACCTTTGGCAGCAGCCTATGGTTTGAGTTTGGAACAAATATCCCGGCCGGCGTCGACGGGCGTACTACCAGGGTAGGCTGAAGGTGGCCAACTGCATCTACTATGTCACCCCTGGTCGTCATGCAGTGGTTCAACCTGCTCTCGGTGCGGACGAGACGGCTCTCTTTGTCTCAGCATCCGCCGCTAGGCAACAGGGCCACACAGAACTTGTGGCTGTTCCCTGCGGACCTTGCCCATGGCGATTGGACTGGAGATTCTGCTGGTGTATGAAGGGCGTAAATTCTGGATGATGAGGTGGCCCTCTCTGGTATGATGGCCGGCCAAGTGGGTATGGTGAATTTTTGGTTCCTGGGTAGATAAGATGAGAGGTGACGTGTGAAGGAATGATAATTGTTGTTCGGCGTGGAGAAATTCCATTCTGTCGACTCTACCATACCAGACATCTTTTCGGCAGTCGGTAGAGGACAGCCAGCTTCATAACATGACTCTGTCAGTATCATCTATCCATCTAAGTTGATCTACTTGAAAAAAAGTGGCCTGTCTTCTTGTGAGTTTGTCCTCTTTGTGAGTTGCACACTCACCTGGAATCAACAACAACAGGATCTCAGGGATAAGTAGCCACATTTTCAGAGTCTGTCATCCAATCATTTGAAAGATGTCTGAGTGGCTCAGTTGGTTAGAGCGTTGGTCTCATAGCATGACTCGGTGGAACAAACCACCGGGAGCACCAATCCAAAGGTCGTGAGTTCGAGTCTCACCTCGGACACTTGCATTTTTGCATTTTTGCATCATCCAGGAAAGGAAAGAGAGTCTTTTCAGGATTAGGTGGATGGGTGTTTTTTTGTTGTGGCGATGAGGGGTGGCTGATGTCTGTGGGTGGAGGCATCAGTGACCGAGGTGAGGGGAGAAAAATAGTCACCTGCAGCCGGTAGAGACTGTGTACCACAAGTATCTAGGTCTGAAGACTCGACAGACACCTCTACTACATTTTTATCTTTTCTGTTTGTCTCATTTCTTTGTTTTCCTTTTTCACCTTGATCTTCCCTCGAAATACTGATGTGGGCGCACTTATTGGTGGCTGGTTGGTTCTGCAAGTGGGCCATCAACATCCAGAGCCCAAGAATGGCTTCATTACTGAGGCCATTTTTAAACCAGATTTTCCGATTTGTTTTTTGTACGCAGCGCGAACTACATAATTAGGCTTAAACGGTATATATAATGTAGAACTCAACTATAGCCGTTTGTACTTGGCTGCCTTACAGGTTATATTGTTAGATACAGGAAGGACGCACCTAAATACATGACATTGTACCACTTTTGGCGATCTGGCCAATTATTTTACAACATATTCATCCACATTGTTCGAAGCTGGTTACAGGAGGAGTGGTATATTCTTCATATTGTTCCGAAATCAAGCAATAATAATAGCGGGAGTGCAAAGATGCAAATCATTACCTGGGACGCGAACAAGGCAGGATTACAATGCGATGCAGAGCAGGCCAAGGAGGAAGCTGTGCATTTAATCCAGAGTCTTCCTCCACTGCGAGTTTAAGACGCTCCCGCACTACTCATCCTCGGCGTTTCGGTATCCTAAGAGGCTGGCTGCGGAATAGGTTACTACCTAGGTAGGCTAGAAGGCCGTCCGACAAGCATAGAGGAGTTGTCGTTGTTTTCCCATTATATTTAGCTGAGATGGTAGTCAATCTTTTGCGATATAATATAGCCTGTGCTCGCTGCTCAATGATATCATAATAATTACAATCGCCTCGAGAGTGAAGGCACTCTCGACAAGCTCCGAGTCCAAAACACCTGCTCTAGGAAGCCCTTCAATACAGAGACGCTCTCGCTCCGCAATATCCTCGACGTTCAGTTTAGCGTTGAGAGAAGGGATCTCTGCTTTACTCCTCGACTGCAACAGACGTTTCTGCTTCCGAGAGCAAGGTATAACTTTGGAGTCCTCCAGATGGATAGCTAGCAAGAGAAATATGAGTTAGAGCATATAAATATATAAGAACCAAAAGATGGAATATATATTGGAAAAGCCAGTGTTTTCATGCATATACGAAGGTTGAAGCTACTTGGTATTTAGAGAAACGATGCAGCATTATGAGAGCGATATCCTAGAATAGGTAAACCAGAACTCGGGCGCAATCGCACCAAAAAAAACCGATGTCGAGAAATGGGCAAGGGCTCTAGCAACCCAAGCGTGCCTGTGTAGAAATAACGACGGCAAACGAAGGCCTGCAGGATATAAAGCGCAGGGTGAAAGACATGTCTGAAGCCTGTCCAGAGGATTCAAAACGGAAAGAGAAAGGAAGGAAGGATGTTTATTTCTCTATATACATTCTGAAAAATCCAACGGGGTGGTGCCCTTATACCTTATAGGGAGTCCGGTCCACCTCCACCGACTGTCCCGAGGTCAAGCACACTGGCTACTACAAGAACGGGCATGACTGCTTGGGTAGAAAGTGTCATGAGAAGAGTTTGGAAGTTAAGTGTATGCTGGTATCAACTCTTCCGCGCTCTCTTTCTGCTGGGGACGTGCCGGCTGCAAATCCCTCAGCTGAGCACGCGACTGACTCTGCTGTGACATCGGGTTGTAAATAAAACTGGATATGGCTGACGCGTCGTCATATTGGCCGAGGTCATGCTTGTTGCTTGGGATCGAGTCAAAGCCTGCCGGCTGTCTGCACGCGAATATAATGGGATCTGACCATAAGTATAATAGGCCTCGTCTCTATAGAAGCACAAACCCGTTTCTTGTTCGTGCTTCTTGAACTTTTGGCTCATCACCAGAAGTGCTTGTCGCAAATACCCAGCAAGCTCTTCCACTCTGTAGCTATACAAGATCTGTCTAAGAACGGCTACGACTTGTTTTCGTATGAATAGAGTATGGGGTTATCTAGTAGTCGTTATATGCGAATTTGAGCGGATAGTTGTCGCGGACTGGCTCCTCCGAGCTAATGCGGGCAAGCCCGATGGATTCGAATCTTGATACCGACCGATGTCGCGACCACGGTCTTTTATAAAGAAAAGATTCACAAACTCGTCGTCCCCTTTTCTATCGTCGGCTTCTCTGAAGAATTGGTGCAAGTTGTGTAGAGCTCGACTCGCATTGTTGAGGCTTTGGGCGCGGGCAACGTCGTCGAAGACACTTAGGCTGCTTCCCTTTGCTTCAACTGTCAAAAAGTGGAAAGCCCGATCACCTTGAGGCGGGTCAATCCCCTCATAGCACACAAGCCTCTGCGTTGCGGTGGGAAGCATCTCCCAGCTAGTGCCCACAGGAAACAGATTTTCTCGCCGGAATGCTACAGCGAGGTCCGGTTTTAGCTGGGTGAGGAAATCTTGCAGTTTTGGCGAAGCTAGGCAGGATAGGCCTAAGTGGCTATGCGGCCTATATAGCTAGGCAATATAGTCAGAACTGAAGAGCAGCTGGATATATAAGGATGGGATATTCTCAGGATATTAGGATAGTTTCTTATAGCTCTTCAGTTGTCAATCCAAGTACAGTGTTCACCCAACATTGTAGCCTCACCGCTAAAGAGACATTTGCACGTTTAATACCCCGTTTGATCGTACTTGACCCAGTCAGTTGTTTACTTGATTGTGCTCACTTAGGCATAACAAAACCTCCAAGTGTACTCGGCACATTGCTGTACGCAGTGCTCTTTACACTCTGGATCTTGCATGACCTGTTGGTTCATAACAGAGAGGCTCCAGGAGAGGGCATCCAGAGCGATGCTGGGCGGTTCAGGGCGTAGAACCGGTTGGAGCAGTTGTCTTGAGGTATAGGATACTTGTCCAGAACCTGCAGGCTCGGTGTCGAAGCCGCCGGAGGTGGCGGGTAGAAGACGGCATTTTCGATTCTAAAAGAAAAATAAAATATATGAGTTTTACTTTGGAATAAGAAAATCTTTTAAACCTAATAATTATATACTATTAATCATTTATATATTTATAACCCAAACATAAGTATATGCAATGCTATTTATTTAGAAAAGCAGGAATACTAAACAACGATATAATAAAGACATAATATTATAATAATAAAGCCTTTTCTAATAATACTTTTGAAAACTTTAATATGTGCTTTAATCATATTCGAGATATCTAGTTCTAAATATGATTGTGACTGCTTTTAAATAATATAGAAAACTCCCCTTTACCCGTCATATAGTAGATTACAGTGCAATTTTTATGAAAAACCCAGTTGAAAAAAAAAAAAAAAAAAAAAAACAAGATCCAAAAATTCACTAGAAAGATTGCTTCTGTAGCAGGCGGACCTGGGCGGCCTTGGAGGGACACTGCAGCAGCTGCTCCAGGTCGAGGTAGACGCCGAGGTCCTCGTAGATGGCCCTCAGCTCGACGGCGACGAGGTTGTCGTCCCAGATGTCGAACATGGAGCGGACCTTGTTCGGGACGAGCGGCCTATTAAATATGGCGGCCGAATGGGCTCTGAGAAGCCTTGCCCAGGCCTCGTCGACAACTCTGGAGGAGGAGGAGGTGGTGGAGACATGGCTGTTGTCAGGGTCGTCGGCGGGGGCCTGGGGGATGCCGTAGTCGTCGTAGTCGCCGCCGCAGGGCAGGACGGGGGCGGCGCCGTCGCGCTCGACAACGGTGCGGGGCAGCGGGTCGCTGCTGTCCCAGCTGCGGCCGAGGTGCTCGATGGCGACGCACAGGCCCTGCAGCAGGGCGTGTGCCACGTGGTCCGGGACGGCGTGGCGGGCGTAATAGAACTCGATGGAGAGGGTGCCGTCGGCCGGGTTCGGGGCGGTGATGACCCACACGGCGGCGGCGTTGGCGTTGCGGCCCTGGGCGCCCAGCTCGAAGGGCACGGCGGCGGCGGCGGCGGCGGCGGCTGCTCCCTGGCCAGCGCTGTCTCCTCCCTCCTGGCCGGCCTCTACTGCTGCTGCTGCAGCGGCGGCGGCGGCGAGCGACTCGGCGATGGCGTTGTTCTGGTGCTGCACGACGGACGCGCCGGCGAACGAGGTGCGGGCGGGCCAGATTGTGCACTGGGACAGGATGCGGCGGAAGCCGACGTGCTCGTGCTCCATGCTGTCGACGTGCTGGGCGTGGACGGCGCGCACGAGATCGCGGGTGGTGGTGCTGCCGCCGGGGGCGCCGACGTCGGCGCGGACGGGGACAATGTTGACGCAGGGGCCGACGACGCCGTCGACGCCGGGGAAGACGGGCATGCGGCCGGACACGAGGCAGCCGAAGACGACGTCCCGGCGGTGCGTGTGCTGGGCCAGGACGATGGCCCACGCGGCCTTGAGCACGGCGGGGAAGGTCAGCCCGCCGGCGGCGGCGGCGGCGAGGTCGGGCATGGGCATGGTGCGCGTGAGCAGGCCCTCGTCGCCCTCGTTGGCGGCGACGGCGGCGGGCGTCACCACGGGCGTCAGCTGCGAGCCGGCCAGCAGCCCGCGCCAGTAGCCTATGGACCGGCTGCTGGGGCGCACCTGCAGGGCGAGGCTGAAGTGGGAGAAGGAGATCTCGGAGGCGGGGGCGTCGGGCTGGCCGCCGCCCGCCAGCGCCTCGCCCAGCGTGTCGAGCACCCGCGGGAACGACAGGCCGTCGTAGTGCGTGTGGGCGAGCCGCAGGATGAGGTGCGAGGCCGGCGCCGAGGGCGAGGCGGCCGGCTGGACCACGAGGAACTTGGTCGGGTCCTCGCGGGCGCCCATGCGGCGCGCCTCGTCCATCTCGACGACGCGCGCGGCAAAGTCGCCGCTGTCGGCGGCGGCGGCGGGGGCGCGCACGACCTCGACGCAGGGCCGCGCGGCCGAGGGCGGCGCCACCACCTGCCACAGGCGGCCGTTGGCGATCCTGAGCGAGGTGCGGAGGATGGAGTAGCGGTGCACCAGGAGCACGGCGGCGGCGTGGGCGCGCTGGAGGCTGACGGGGGCGCGGAAGCGGAAGATGAAGTAGTTGACGAAGCCGCGGCGGCGGAGGTGCGAGAACTCGTAGGCCAGGGCCTGGAAGTCGGTCGCCGGCGCCACGCGGGACTGGCCCAGGCTGCTGGCGCCGTTGCTCGTGTCGATGTCAAAGTTGATCTTGTACATGTCGTCGTCGTCGTCGTCAGCCAGGCCCGGGGCCGCCGCGGGCCTGGACGATACAAGGCCCCGGGCCCCGGGGCTGTCGCTCCTGTCGAGCGTGGACGCGTCCGAGAGGGGCGGCGAGTGTGATGTGTCGCTCCCCGCACCGGCGGCGGCGGCGGTCTCGGCGGCGGCGGTGGCGGCGGGCTCCGGGAGCTGGGCGCACAGGTCGGCCAGGACGGGCGCGCGGAAGATGTCGGACACGCGGAGGGAGAAGCCCAGCTCAGCGGCCGCGGGGACCAGGCGCATAGCCAGGATGGAGTCGCCGCCGAGGCGGAAGAAGCTGTCCTGGATGCCGATCCTGGACGGCTCGAGGCCGAGGACCCTGACCCAGGCCGAGTGCATGAGCCTCTCGGCAGCGGTGCGCGGCGGCTCCTTGACGGCCCGGGCGCCCTGGAGCAGCTCCAGCTCCTCGGCGGCCAGGCCCGCGGCCACGGCCTGCAGCGCCCGGCGGTCCGTCTTGCCCGACGACGTAAGCGGGAGGGGGTGCTTATGGGTATAAAGAGCGAGGGCACCATGTAGGGCGGCAGCGCCTCGGCCAGCCCGGCGGACACGGCGCCCCACGCCTGGAAGAGCTGCTGGACGGCCTCGCTACCGGCGGGGGCTGCCGCTGTGGCGCCCCTGGCCGCGGCCCCCCAGCGGGGAGCGCAATAAAGGCAACTAGGGCCTGGGAGTCGCTCTTGCGCTGCGGCAGGGTGATGACGTCGGCCGCGAGGCTGTACGCGGGCAGGAGGCGGCGCAGGTGGTACTCGACCTCGCCCAGCTCGATGCGCAGGCCCCGCAGCTTCACCTGGGTGTCCTTGCGGCCCAGGAAGAGCAGGCCGCCGTCCGAGTCGTACCTGACCAGGTCGCCCGTCCTATAGAACCTGCGCCGCGCCTCGCCGGGGGTAGAAGCCGGGCCGCGGCTGGCCCCTGGCCCACGCGGGGTCGTGGACGAACGAGGCCGCCGTCTTGTCGTCCTGGTGCAGATAGCCGCGCGCCAGGCACGGGCCCTCGACGAGCAGCTCGCCGGGCGCGCCGACAGGGGCCAGCCTGTCGACGTTGTCGGGGTCGGCGACCCAGCACAGGGCGCCGACGCCCCTCCCGATGCGGCCGGGCCGGTGGTCCGAGGACTCGAGCACGCACACGACGGCGCACTCGGTCGGCCCGTAGCCGTTGCTTACGCGGCGGCCGCCCCAGCGCTGGATATCGGCGGGGTGCACTGTCTCGGCGCCCAGGGCGACAGCCTGGATGCCGGGCAGCGCCTGCGGGTCCAGGAGCGAGGCGATGCGCGGCGCCAGGGCGACAAAGTTGACCGAGTAGCGGCGCACGGCCTTGTTGAGGTCGGCGGCGCACTCGTCGCGCGACGGGATACACACGCATGCGCCGGCCAGCAGCGAGCCGATAATCTCGAGCACGCAGGCGTCGAATGTGTAGGCGGCGAACTGGAGCACTCGGCTGTCCGGCCCGATGCCCATGGCCGGCCCGTGGGCCAGCGTGCTCGAGGCGGCCGCCACATGCGGCACCATAACGCCCTTGGGCACACCGGTGCTGCCGCTAGTGAAGATGATATAGGCCAGCGCGTCGCCGCAGTCGCTGCCGTCGACGCGAGGTGGTGTCCGGGGCGGCGTGGCCATCTCCTCGGGCGCGAAGACGAGCTCGGACGGGCACAGGGCCTGCAGGCCGAGGCCGGCCAGCGAGGGGTGCCCCGCCAGCGCCGGCGTGGTGACGAGCACGCGGGCGCCCGTCTCCCTGGCGATGAGCTGCAGCCGCGGGGCCGGCTGGCCGGCGTCGAGGGCCACAAAGGCCCCGCCCGCCTTAAGAATAGCCAGCATAGTTACGGGCACCCACTTGGACCTGTCGAGGCTGAAGGCCACGATAGCGCCCACCTGGTGCTCAGCGCCTACGGCGACGCCCGCGCCTGCGCCCACCCCCAGCGCCCGCAGCCGGTGCGCCAGCCCGTTGGCGAGGTAGTCCAGCTCGCGGTACGTGAGGTCGCCGTCCCACGCGCTGATAGCGGGCGCGCCGGGCCGGGCCCCGGCGTGGCGGCGGACCAGCTCGTGGATCGGCTCGCGGACCGCGCGGACGGCCGGTGCGGCAGCAGGTTCAGGTTGTTGACCGCCGCAGCTGTTCCACCCGAGCACCAGCTCGGCGTCGCCCGGGCCCAGCAGGCTGAGGTCGGCCACGCGGGCCTCGGGGTGGTGGCGGAGCAGCCCTGCCGCGTGGGATATCTGCGACAGGATGCGCCCGGCCTGGACGCGGTCGAGGACCCCGCCGTCAAAGGTCGCCGTGAGGTGCAGCTCGCCGCCGGGGAGCGCCACGGCCTCGACGCCCAGGGGGTATGTCTGCGGCTGTGCCTGCTGCTCCTGCTCCTGCTGCTGCTGCTGCGGCAGCCTGTCGCCAAACAGCCGCGAGCAGGCCGGGCTCTGGGGCCCGGGGCCGGCTGGACGACCAGGAGGCTCTGGAAGCGGCAGGCCTCGGCCCCGGCCCCGTCCTGGAGCCGCGCGATGCGCTGCAGGCCGACCTGCTCGTGCGGTATCATGTCGGCGGAGTCCTGCTGTACAGAGCGCAGCAGCTCGCGCACCGACGTGGCCGCGTCCCACCTCACCCGCAGCGGCACAGTGGCGATGGTGGGGCCGCTCATGTCCTCGATGCCCTCGACCGGGGCGTTGCGGCCGCTGATGGTCGTGCCGAAGACGGCGTCCCGCGAGCCCGTGTACGCACCGACGACGATCGAGTACGCGGCGCGCAGGACGGTCGACATGGTGATCTCGCTGCCGCCGCCGCCCATGGTTCCCTGCTGCTGCTGCTGGCCTGTGCCTGGCCTGTCCCACGGGCGGTAGACGGTGCTGACGACGCTGTTGGCCTCGTAGGTCCTGGTGGGGCCGCCGGCTGCCTGGGGCGTGGGCGCGGCAGGGAACGGGGATGCGCTGGCGCCGCCCAGGTAGGCCGACCAGAACGAGTCGGCGGCGTCCATGTCTATGTGGCCCAGGTGCTGGATGAAGCGGTTGAACGCGGGCGGTGGTGGTGGTGCTGGTGCTAGTACTTTTCGGCCGGCGGCGGCGGCCCTCGTATGCGGTGGCGATGGCCTCCTCGAGGATGGGCATCGACCAGCCGTCGTACACGGCGTGGTGGATGGTCCACACGAGCAGCATATCGTCGCTCCCTGCCGCCGGGACCAGGGCGATACGGCTCAGCGGCGAGCCCGGCTCCATGGCATCCTGCGCGTCCCTGGCCAGGTACTCGTCGAGGCCGGGTGCCTCGTGCCAGACCACAGCCCGGCGGGTGCTCACCACGGCCTGGTAGAGGGCAGTGTCCAGGTGGACGATGCGGGTGCGCAGGACGGGGTGGGCCTCGGCGGCCTGCGCCCATGCCTCCTTGAGGGCCCCGACGCGGGCCCTGTCGACGCGGAACACCTCGCGCATCACATACGAGCCGCTGCCCTCCTTGGCCGTCAGCGATATCAGGCCCTGCTGGAGCGGCGTGCAGGGGTACAGGTCGTCGATGTCGTCGGGGCTGACGCCACAGAGCGCGGCGGCCTCTTGCCGCAGGCCGTCGGCATCTGTGCCCGCGGGGACGAGTGCGAACGGCGCAACCGCCTTGTTGTTGTTGTTATTGTTATTGTTATTGTTGTTGTTCTTGTCGCCGCCCGTCTCTGCTGCTGCGTGCGCGCCGCAGAGCTCCGAGAGCACGGGCGTCTGGAACACCCTTGCCACCGTGATGTCGATGCCCTGGGCCCGGGCGGCGGCCACGAGCTTCATGGCCGAGATGGAGTCGCCCCCAGGCGGAAGAAGTGGTCGTCGGCGCTGATGTCGTCGGCCTCGAGCTGCAGGACGTCGGCCCAGGCGGACCGCATGCGGTGCTCGCTGTCGGTGCTCGGCGCCCGCTTCCCGGCCCCGCCTCCTCCTCCTTCTCCTCGTGCCGTCGAGGCCCCTGCGTCTCCCGCCTGGGCCGCGCGGAGGGCCTCCAGGTCCTTGTGCGACAGCCTGGAGGCGATGGCGCGCAGCCGCTGGCGGTCTGTCTTGCCCGACACCGTGAGGGGTATGCGGGCCAGGGGGACGAACAGGGACGGGACCATGTACGACGGGACGGTGCGCGACAGAGCGGCTGCCGCGGCCTGGACCGCCCCTGCGAACCCGGGGGAGAGACGTGCCCAGGTGATCAGAAGGAGGCATGCTGAGACCCGGGAGGACGACAAAGGCGGCCAGGGCGGCCACATCGCTGCCGCCCGCCGCCGCCGCCGCCCCACCTGCGGCGGCAGCCTGACAATCTCGGAGCGCACCTCGGCCCCCGCCGGCAGCGCCTGCTGGAGGTGGTGGTCGACCTCGCCGAGCTCGATCCTCTGGCCCCTCAGCTTGACCTGCGTGTCCTTGCGGCCGAGGTACATCAGGTCGCCGTCGCCCCCGGCGTACCGGACGAGGTCTCCCGTCTTGTAGAACCGCCGGCGGGGCGCTGCTGCTGCTGCTGCTGCTGTCTCGTTGTTATCGTCTGGGGAGAGAGAGGAGGACGACGACGAGGTTCGTGCCCAGGCCGGCCCGTAGATGAACGAGGCGGCGGTGCGCTCGGGGTCTCCCATGTACCCGCGGGCCAGGCCGGGCCCCTCGATGAGCAGCTCGCCCGCCGCGCCTATGGGCACCAGGACGTTGTGGTCGTCCGGGTCGACAACCCAGGCGCGGCAGCCCACGGCGCGGCCGATGCAGCCGCCGTGCTCGAGGTCCGCGTTGACGACGCAGACGACGGTGCACTCGGTCGGCCCGTAGCCGTTGAGGATGCGCCGCCTCCACTGGCCGTCGCGCCACCGCCTGATATCACCGTCGGTGACCTGCTCGGCGATGAAGATGATGGTGTCCACGGTGGGCACCGACTCGGGGGCCAGGAGCGCCAGGACCGAGGGCGTGAGCATGACCGTGTTGATGTTGAGGCTGCTGATGGCGCCGGCCAGGTCGTTGACCCGCTGGGCGTCCGAGGGCACGCACACACAGCCGCCCGCCGCCAGGGTCGTGAAGATCTCAAAGATGCACGCGTCGAAGGTGAGCGACGAGAACTGGAGCGTGCGGCTGGCCGGGCTCGCGCCGAACGCGGCGCCATGGGCGGCGATGCTGGACGCCGCCGCCCCGTGCGGGATCATAACGCCCTTGGGGACGCCGGTGCTCCCGCTCGTGAAGATGATGTATGCGAGGTCGTCTGGGTGCTGCCGCGCTATCTCTTCTTCTTCTTCTTCTTCTGCTTCCTGATGGTCTGCTTCTTCTTTACCGGCCAGCTGGGCGGTGCATGCGATGCGCAGGGTGGTGGTAGAAACACCCTGGGACACGCGCGCCAGGCGGTCCGACAGCCCCGGCGACGTCAGCAGCAGCCGGGCTCCGGACAGCTGTATGATGCTGGCCAGGCGCTCGTCGGGCTGCGACGGGTCCAGGGCTACAAAGGCCGCCCCGGCCTGCATGATGGCCAGCATGGACACGATGCCCCAGCGGGACCTCTCGAACGACAGCAGCACTATCTCGTCCTTGTTGTTGTTGTTGTTGTTATTCTGGGTGCTGCTGCTGCTGCCGACACCCATCCGGCGGAGGCGGCGGGCCACCCTCGAGGCCGCGGCGGCCAGCTCGGTAAACGTCATGTCGCCGTCCCACGCGCTGATGGCCGGGCGGGTGGCATGTGCTGCGGCCGCCTCGGCGACGAGCTGCGGCATCGTCTTGCGGACCGGCTTTATCTTGTCGTGGTTCCAGGCGTCCATCCTGGCCCGGTCCTGCGCGCTGACGAGGCTGAGCCGGGACACGGGGGCGTCCAGGGCGGGGCTGCTGCCCTCCCCTTCCGCCTCCATGGCCACCAGCTGGGCCAGGATGTGCTTGAAGCGCTCCAGCATGGCCGTGACCTGGGCCGCCGGCAGCACGCGCGAGTCGTAGCTCACGTGGATGTCGGCGGGCGAGCAGCCCGCCCGCCCGATGGTGCACTCGACCAGCAGGGCCTGGGTGCTGAAGCGCGCCCGGTCGCCCACCTCGGGCGCGTCGCCCAGCAGGGGGCGCATGAGGCCGCCGATGCCCTCCTCGTTGTCCCAGCCGTCCTCGTCCTCGTCGGCCGGCTGCACCACAAAGAGCGCCTGGAACTGGCACGCCGCCCGCGCGTCCTCGCTGGCCCGCCCGATGTGCTGCAGGCCGAACTGCTCAAACGGGATCGCCTCGGCCGCCCGGCGCTGCACCTCCTCCAGCAGCTCCCGGACGGTGGTGGCGGTGGCGGCGCCGCCGCGGCGGCGGCCGTCGTTGTCGTCATTATCCTTGTCATCACCACCGGCCCTGTCCCTCCACGAGACCCTGACGGGCACCGTCGCGATGGTCGGCCCCGACATGTGCTCGACGCCCGGCACAGGGGCGTTGCGGCCCGTGACCGTAGTGCCGAAGACGACGTCGGGGACCCCCGTGTAGCTTCGCGTCAGCAGCGCCCAGGCCGTGCGCAGCACCATGGCGGGCGTGGTGCCCGCGACCGCGCGCACCGGGAAGGCCGTGCGGTCCGTCAGGGTCGCGTCCGGCCGGGCCTCCTCGGAGGAGGACGGCGGCGGCTCCGGGAACGTGCTGCTGGGTCCCTCCAGGTACTGGGACCAGAAGGCCCTGGCGGCGGCGGCATCCTGGCGGCCCAGGTAGCGGATGAACCTGCTGAAGGGCGGCACGGGCGGGGTGGTGGTGGTGGTGCTGCTGCTGCTGCTGCTGCTGCTGTCCCAGCCGGGGCGCCGCCCACAGCTGCTGGCATAGGCGCGGGCGACGTCGCGGAGGATGAGCGGCAGCGACCAGCCGTCGTAGACGCAGTGGTGCAGGGTCCAGACGAGGACGTAGCGGCTGCGGTAGTGGTCGGGGTGCGGCAGGACGGCCAGGCGGGTCAGGGGCGCGCCCAGCTCGGCCGGGCGCTGCTCGTCGTGCCGCAGGTAGCTGTCGAGGTCCGCGCCCGTCTCCCAGACCAGGCGGCGCGAGGTCACGGCCTGCATAAGCCCCGCCGTGGTGGTGGTGGTGTTGTTGTTGTTATTATTGTTGCTGTCAGGACGGAGGCCGGCCACGCTCACCACGCGCGTGCGCAGGATCGAGTGCGCCTCCACCGTCTGGTCCCACGCGGCGTGGAAGCCGGCCATGTCGATGTCGTCCGACAGCTCGAAGGCGAGCCGCGCCACATACGACCCGGGCTGCTTGGCCGACAGCGACATGAGGCCCTCCTGCAGCGGCGTACACGGGTACAGGTCCTCGATCTCGTCGGGCCGCAGGCCGCACTGCTCCGCCGCCTCGCGCCGCAGGGCTTCTGTGTCGACTGTGGTGGTGGTGGTGGCGCCGCCGTTGCGGCTGTCGTCGTCGTCGTCGTCGTCGTCGCTGCTCCTCGGCAGGAGCGAGAAGGGGGCCACCTCCACCTCCTCCTCCTCCTCGGGGCCCTCGCCCGAGCCCGGGCCCGGCTCGTCGGCCCTGCACCGCGCCGCCAGCTGGTGCAGCTCTGGGGTGCGGAACACGTCGGCGACCGAGGTGTGCAGGCCGAGCCTGCGGGCCAGGGGCACCATCTTCATGGCCGCGAGCGAGTCGCCGCCGATGCGGAAGAAGTTGTCACCGCGGCCGATGGACCCGGGCACCACGCCCAGGACATCTGCCCACGCCGCCTGCATCCGCCTCTCGGCCTCGGTCCACGAGGCGTCGGCTGCACCTGCACCTGCGCCTGCGTCGTCATCCCCGCGGCCCTGCAGCGTGGCGATCTGGCTGGGCTCCAGGGCCCCCGCCAGGCGCGCAGCCGGCGGCGGTCCGTCTTGGCCGATATCGTCAGCGGCATGGCCGTTAGCGGGATCAAGATGGCCGGCACCATGTACGTCGGCAGCGACCGGCCCAGCTCCTCGACCAGCCTGGGCCTCATGGCCGCCAGGCGGTCCACCGTCGCGGGGTCGAGGTCCACCGCGGCCGCGCGAGGCACATCGCTGCTGCTGTTGTCGTTGGGCGCGTCGGTGGTGGGCAGGACGATGAAGGCTGCCAGGGTCTGGGTGGTGGTGGTGGTGGGCGACGCGGCGCCGGCGGCTGCGCCCAGCAGGGTCTGGATCAGGGGCACCTCGGCGGCCACGCGGCACTCGGGCAGGGCGCGGCTCAGCTGGTGCTCGATCTCGCCGAGCTCGACGCGCTGGCCGCGCAGCTTGACCTGCGTGTCCTTGCGCCCGACGTACATGACGGCGCCCTGGGCGTTGTACCGCACCAGGTCGCCCGTCTTGTAGAACCTGCGCCGCCCGTGGACCTCTGCTGCTTCTTGTCCCCCTTCTCCTCGAGGGTCCAGCGCGGGTCGACGACGAACGAGGCGGCCGTCCGCTCGGGGTCGCCCAGGTACTCGCGCGCGAGCCCCGGGCCCTCGATAAGCAGCTCGCCCGGCGCGCCGATGGGGGCCAGGCGGTGGTGGTCGTCGGCGTCGGCGATCCAGAGCCTGCAGCCGACGCCCCTGCCGATGGGGGCTCCTCGTGGGCGGCGCGTCCCGACAGCACTATGAGCGTGGACGTGACGGACGCCTCGGTGCAGCCGTACGAGTTGAAGATGGTGGTCGTCTGGGGCCAGCGGCTGACGTCGCTGCCGTGCGACCGGTCGCCGCCCAGGATGATGGTCTCGAGCGTGGGCACCTCGTCCGGCGTCAGCAGCGACGCCACCTTGGGGTTCAGCTCGGCCCAGTCGGTGCGCGTGCGCCGGATCTCGCCCGCCAGGTCGTTGACCCGGTCCTGCTCCGACGGCACGTGGAGCGTCGCCCCCGAGAAGAGGGCGCAGAATATCTCCTCCAGGCTCGTGTCGAAGCTGTACGACGCGAACTGCAGCGCCTGTCTGCCGCCGTGCATCCCCGAGAGCCGCCCGAACTCGGCCATGCTCGAGCAGAACGCCCCGTGCTCCGTGACGCACCCCTTGGGCGTGCCCGTCGAGCCCGACGTGAAGATGATGTACATGGCGCTGTCAGGCCCGAGCCCGGCCGGCGGGAGGAGGAGAGGGGCTGCTGCTGCTGCTGCTCCTCCTCCTCCAGGGGCCACGTCAGGACCGTCTCGTCGCAGACCAGCGTCGTGGCTGCGCACCCCGGGGGCATGAGCTCCGCCGCCGCCGCCGACGCCACGGCCACGACCGCGCCCAGCTGGCCCGCGATGGCGGCCTTGCGCTCCTGCGGGTGCGCCGGGTCCAGCACCGCGAACGCGCCCCCGGCCTTGAGCACGCCCAGCATGGCCACGACCGCCCACAGCGACTTCCCGAACGAGATGGGCACCATGGTCTCGGGCCCCACGCCCAGCCGCCGCAGCCGCAGCGCCAGCCGCTCCGAGGCCTCGTCCAGCTCCGCGTAGCTCATCCTGCCGTCCCAGGCGCTGACCGCCGTGTGCCGCGGGCGCGCCGCTGCCTGCCGCCGCACTAGCTCGTGCGCTAGCTCGCGCACCGCTGCCGGCCGCCCCGCGTTCCACCGCTCAATGTCCGCCCTGTCCGCCGCCGCCAGCAGCGGCAGGGACGCCACCGCCGAGCCCTGGTTGCTGCCGTCGCCCAGCAGCAGGGCCACCCTCTCGAGCTGTGCCAGCACGCGCCGTGCCTGCCCTGCCTCGAGGCTGCGGTCGTCGAAGCGCGCCCGCACCCGCACCCGCCAGCAGCAGCCCGCCCTGTCCCCGCCGTCATCTTCATCTCGAGGTGTAGTGAGGAGGGAGCACTGGATGGAGAGCGCCCGGGAGCCTCCTCCTTGTTGTGCGCCGTCCACCGCGCCGTCGTCGTCGTCGTCGTCGTCATCGTCTTGTTGTTGCTGCTCCTCTGGCCTGTTCCCGTGGCCTCCGAGATCGACCGCGAGCACGCACGTGAACTGGCACGCGCCCCCGGCGTCGTCGCTGGCCCGGGCGATCTCCTCGAGGCCCACGGCCGCAAACGGCGCCATGTCTGCTGCCTGCTTGTGCACCCCGGCCACGAGGTCCCCCACCGTCGTGTCGGGCCCCCAGCGGACCCGGGTGGGTACCGTCAGCCGGGTGGCCCCTGGGGGCTGCTGGTGGTGGTGGTGGTGGTGGTGGTGATGGTGCTCCCGAACACGACATCGCGCGATCCAGAGTATGTCGCGGCCACGACCGCCCATGCAGAGCGGAGGAGCGCTGACAGGTGCTCGCCGGAGGGTGCGGTGTCCGGGGGGAGCTTGTGGCTGCTCGAGCTCAAACTCCCTCGTGATGCTTGTGTAGTGCTGCTGCTGCTGCTGTGCCGATTCTGCATATGCCCAGGCGGCGGGGAAGAATGTCAGGTCGGAACCCTCGAGATACGAGGACCAGAAGGAGGAGGGCGCATCTTGCGCGGCTCCGTTGTTGTTGGTGCCCATGGCGTGTTCCGCGGTTGGGCTTGGGGGGTCGGTCGGGGCTCGATAGACGCCGTTGACCAGACACTTTTGGTGGAGATACTGATAACTGTGTATATTAGGGATCTCTTATTACAAACTTTTCTCTCAAGGAAAGACTGAATCAGAAAGAATGGACTGCAGGAACTCAGCTGAGGCAGCGTCCCTCGACAGGGCAGGGCCCTCGCGCGTTATAAACCCCCCTAATACATGGAGCGGACAGCCCGGACGGGGCACGACATGTCAGACAGCAAGGACGGGAGATGGCCTGGGCAGGACACGACGGGTCGATACAACCATCCAAGGGGCCGTCGGCGAATTCGGAGCCCCCTTGTGTTCTCCGGTCTACAGAGCCCCTCGAGGTGCAAGGTTCGCCCGCCTCTCTACGCCCTCCACCCCCTCCCCTCCCCGCGCGCGCGCATCTGGTGGATCACCTGGGATGGCAGCCAGGGCTGTGATCCAGAGCCATGGCCGTGGGCGTGGATCAGCGGGAGGGGTGAGACTGACGCGGCGGTTTCTGGTCCTGTCCGAGGCACGTGCGGTACAGCATCAGGGTGTGCTTGGTCAGGATTCAAGACGCGCACGCTCTGTTTTCGGCCGACAGGGCAGGCCGTGGGGAGAAAGGGGGCCCGCCAGTGAGCTCAGGGCCTCGCCGGGGGGACATGAGGCATCCCGACAGCTCCTCTGCCAGCCAAGAAGAGTACGTACTGACGACGCCCATCGTTCTCGTGCGGCCTGTTACGTAAGTGTGTCCTGGAGGCCCGGCGGAGGCGGATCCCGGGATAGGAAGGGGGAGGACAATGCCCAGCCCAGCCTGGCGCCATATAAGGTTATAGTTTATGTCATTGTCTCGGCCGCCCGCCCTCGGCGCGCCTGGTGGGAAAAATCATGGCCATGGTAAGGAATAGCGCACGACTGCACCCCCTGCATCAGGGCCGAGACCCGACTACGTGGATACATAGACACAGTACGACGACGGGCCGTATAATCCTTGGCCGGGAACCCGTGGGGCGAGCAGCCCCCTTCGCGAGCATGGGGTCTTCATGCAAGGTCAGCATCGCCCCCACCTGGGTCACGCCGCGCTCCACCTACCGCTGTCCTTGTCAAGCCGACGGTGATATTTAGCCTCATGCGTGCGAACCGTTATGGCCGGGTTCAGACCCCGGAGGAGTGTGTTCTCCGCAGCCTGGCACAGAGGGGCGCAGAGCATCCTGAAGCAATTAAACCCTGAATATGGAATGTGTCAGAGCAGGACCACGTGCAGGCCTCGTGCTCCGGAGCCTCTCTGACGGCGGAGACGCGTGTGTGCTTCGCCATATAGACTGCTCGCTCGGCCTCTTGCCCATATATAGTGGGTAAATTCCCCGTCGGCGACGACGGGGCGGGCTGTCGACCGTTCTCGGCCTCGACAATGCTTCACACAACCCTGGCCCTATACCTCTGACATGTTCTCATCTCGGAAGCTGCGGCGTTCGCCCGAGCCGAGGACAGCGTGTTCTGCCAAGGCAGTGCTTCCGCTGCACATGGGCGAGAGGGCCCTTTTTGCTATCTTTCCGCTTATATAATAAGAGACGGTGCTGCTGGGCCTGGTGCTCTTGTCCTTTGACCGTCAAGAAAAGAATATTACCTGCTTGCACACCGCTGTTCCAGCATCGCAACCTGAACCCCTTTCCCCCCCTCCCCTCCCCCAAAACTCCCCTCCCTCCACCCAGCCGTCCGCTTGCCATGACGCACGAGGCTGTCTGGCCAGGCGCCGGACAGGACGCCGGCGCTGGCAATAGTAGTAGCAGCGTTGAGATGCCGCCGCCGCCGCCACCGCCGCCACCGCCCGCTGGGGCCGAGAAGCCACCCGTCCCGACAGCTGAGCAGCTCCTGATCTCCGCAAAGGAGGGTGGTGGAGACTGGCACGAGGTCAATTTCGACCGCCAGTCAGACACGACCAAGGAGGACGGGGGACATGCCCCTGTCGACACCGATACTGATGGCGACCGTGGCAGCACCCAGGGGCCGCCGGCCGTGTCGCCCCGTACCTTTCTGGGAATGCCCGCTTCGGCATGGGGAATCTCCATTGTTCTGTCCGTCACCATCATGCTCATCGGACTGGTAAGTCAGCCCTGGCCTGCCAACATGCCGCACACGACCGGACAGGCCACATGTATCCTGACTCTGACCCTGTATCGTGTCTACAGGACGCAACTATAGTAAGCGTCGCCACGCCCCAGATCACGAATGCCCTCGGAGGCCTCGACGACGTTGGTTGGTTTGGTTCCACATAGTATGTTGAAGTTACCCCTCCGCACCCTCTTCTTCATCTTCTTCTTCTTCTTCTTCTCTCCCTCGTACGCGTGTCAGCGAGTCGGTGCCAGGAGCAGAGATGTACCACAGGGCTCACAAGGTTCGTCAATAGTTTCTTGGCCGCGGCGGCCTCGCAGCTTGCCTTTGGGGCGCTCAACCGGGTCATCCCCCACAAGTACGTCTTCATCTGCGGCCTGGCCCTCTTCGAGTTCGGATGCCTGCTCTCTGGGCTCGCCACATCGATAGCAATGTGCCTTATCGGCAGGGCGCTGTCGGGCCTGGGCTGCTCAGGGGTCGTTTCGACCTCCATGGTGTATGTTCTCTCTCTCTCTCTCTCTCTCTCTCTTTCTCTCTCTCTGTTTCTTTCTTTGTTTGATCCTAGGCCAGGCCGTGCCGTGCCGTTCCTAATCATCGCTGGGTTTTGCTGACCTTTTGGTTGTCGTGGTAAACAGGCTGGCTACCCAGATCATCCCCCCACCCGGCTGCCCATGATGGTGTCCTTTATGGGCGCGATGGAGCTCGTGGGCCAGCTCGTCGGGCCCCTTGTCGGCGGCAGCTTCACGGCTAACGTCTCCTGGCGCTGGTGTTTCCTCGTCAACGTGCCCATCGGTGCCATCTGCGGCCTCGTCGCTGTCTTCCTTATCCAGGCTGACAGGCGCCACTGGGGTGAGATCTTCCAACAGGTCAGGTCCCTCGACCTGATCGGCGTCCTGATAATGACCCCCGCCGTCGTCTTCATTCTCTTCGTTGTGCAGACGGGCGGCACATCGTACGCCTGGAATAGTGCGACCATCATTACCTTGCTCGTCCTTGGTATTGTCATCCTTATAGTCTTTGTCCTGTGGGAGAAGCGCAAGGGAGACAGTGCCGTCATACCCCTCAGCCTGGTAAAGAATCGCACCATCTTATTCGGCGCCTGCTTTGCTTTCAGCAACGGCGCAGCTGTGGCCATATACGACTACTACGTATGTTTTTTTTTTTGGGGTCCTTTCTCCTCTTCTCGCCCCCCGTCACAGCCTTGGCTCCCTTTTATACCCAAATAGCGTTGACCACACTCCGAGCTGACATGTACCGTCACCACCAGATTCCCCTCTGGAACCAGACCATTAAAGGCTACTCGGCCGCTGAGGCAGGCGTTCTGCTCCTGCCGCTGAACGCCTGCACCGCCGTGGGCATCCTGCTCGGGGGCATGCTGGCCGACAGGATCGGCTACGTCAACCCTGTGATGCTGATCGGGGGTATCCTCACCGCCGTCGCGTCCGGCCTCCTCAGCTCCATCCAGCTGTCGACTAGCAGCTCGCGCATCATGGGCTACTCGGCCCTCGCCGGGCTCGGCGGGCTGGCCATGCAGCAGCCCCTGGTCGCCGCGCACAGGGCCGTCGACAGCGGCAAGCTCTCGCCCTCGGCCATCTCCGTCATGCTCTTCAGCAACATGGTCGGCAGCTCCTCCAGCCTCGCCGTCGCCCAGGCCGTCTTCATGTCCCAGCTCCGCCAGAGGCTGGCCGCCGTGCCCGACGTGCAGGTCTCTCTCATCATCCAGAGCGGCGCCACCGAGCTGCGACAGCTGGTCAGGCCCGCAGACCTGCAAAAGGTCCTGCGCCTGTATAATCTCTCCCTGACCAGGGTCTTTTTCATCACCGTCACCGCCAGCGTGGCCATGGTGGTGGCCGGCCTGTTCACGAAGTGGCGGAAACCGAAGCCTGCATCTTGATCCAGCTAGGAGCCCAGGGAGATGGCATCTGGATCCCAAATCTGCCCACGCTTGTTCCGAAAATTTACAACATGGCATTCCTTGGCGTATTTGTTTGTTCTTGGGGTTCATGGTTGTATTCCTTGTTGTATTCCTTGTTGCATTGGTTCTAGTTTCTCCTTCTTCGTATTCCCTTCTTGAGGCAAAATAACAAATTGTGGTTACAAAAAGTTGCTCTGGAAATCAGTTTCCCTCTATATTACTATTTTGGTACGGGTCAGTCGATAAGTCCTATGATGTATTTAAAAAAAAAAAAAAAACTAGAAACATCCACCACTATCCAACGCAAGAGAGGTGCCCAGGTATATTAGCATGCAATGCGCCCGATTATGTGACAACTCTATAGAGATACGCATGCCCACACAACAATCATCAGCAAGAGAGCCGTAAAGGCTATTCAACTCGCGTGTCATCGAGGTATCGGTTAAGAGAATGTATAATATACTAAGAGGTTATAACCAATCCAGCTATCGCGGAAACAACGTCTAATCTAGGCGGTAAATATGGCTCAATTGTAAAGTGACTTTATAGTAGAGAGGCTGCCATCTGCGCGGCGTTGAATTTCTAATTGCTAAAAACAAAAGTAACCCAGGAGCGAGAAATAAAAAATAAAAAAAAAGACCCCTCCCCAGCTAGGAACGCTCGACCCTCAGAGACTTGCAGGATGTCATACTTGTTCCTCGGAACCTAAACCCAATCACCAGCAAGTACAATATACTGGACGGTTCAGAAGGACGCCGATTGACGTGAGACGCCTCCTCATGTTGGCATGACCAGTTTCGGTTTCGTAGCTGCTGCTTAGGCCGCTACTGTTTGTGCAGGCTTGACGTCGATACGCGACATTGCGCTGTGCTTCTTCTTGGGCGGGAGCGAGGCCAGCTTCGTTCGATACTGGTTCTACAGAGTCCAGAATCAGCGCACAGAACTTCAGGGGGAAGGGGAGCTGTTGCTACTCACCACGGCGGCTGTCAGCACCGCCATTGCTTGCGCGGTCTCGCGGTTCTCGCCCACATAGAACCCCCAAAAGGCCTCTTGGCCGTCCGAGCAGGTGGCGAGGGCGCAGTGGCGGCCTCTCCCGGCCTGGTAGTGGAGCTCCTGCTCGTGCTCGACCACCGCCGAGAGACGCAGCCCGCGGGCGAACTGGAGCCCCGCAAGGACAGCGGATGGCACGTCGTTGCCGGAGCCATCCAGCTGGACCGTGAGGCTGCTCTCGGGCCGCACGGTGCCCGAGACGGTGTACCTGGTGCCTCTGCGGGAGACGGTGACGCCCATGTCCGCGCCGCCGGACGCCAGGGCGTAGCTGGCAACGAAGAGGTTGAGAACCTCCTGGTGGCTGATCTCCCGCGCCAGTGCCTCGCACATGGTCTGCACCCGCCGCCCAAAGTCGACCTGCAGCGGCACGGGGATATCGAGCCCCCAGCGGCGGCTAAGAACCCACGCCGCCGCCGCCTTGCCGCTCTGCGAGTTCACGCGGATGATCTCGTCCAGCGGGATGCCGAGGTCCTCCGGGTCGAGCGGCAGGTAGGGAATGTCCCACAGGAGCTGCTCGCCCGCCCGGGCGGCCTCGACGCGGCGCGCCACTCCCTTGCGGATGATATTCTGGTGGCTGCCGCTGAACGCCTGCAGGGCAAACTCGCCGGCGTACGGTGCCCGCTGCGGCACGGTGAGGCCGGTGAGCCCCTCGAACCGCTTCTTGATGTCGTGCAGGTTGGAGAAGTCCAGCCCCGGGTGGACGCCCCGCGAGTACAGGTTGAGCGCCAGCGTCACCAGGTCGGCGTTGCCGCAGCGCTCGCCGTTGGAGAAGAGGCAGCCCTCGACCATGTCGGCGCCGGCGAGCATGCCCAGCTCGGCCGCCGCCACCGCCCCGCCGCGGTCGTTGTGCGTGTGGATGGATATCTTGACCCGCTCTGGGTCCGCGAGCGAGCCCTTGAAGAGCTCGACCTGGTCCGCGAACACGTTGGGCGTGGCCACCTCGGTGCTCGACGCGATCACCACCACCATGGGCTCCTCGGCGGTGGGCTCCCAGGCATCCCTAACCGCCTTGGTGATCAAGGTTGCGTAGTCCAGGTCGGCCTCGTTGAATGACTCCAGCCCAAAGGCCATGCTCCACTCCGTCTCGGCGGCCGACTCGGGGTCGTCCTTGGTGATGGACCGCAGGAAGCGTACCGACCTGACCGCCTGTTCCACCGCCTGCTCCCGGGTGAAGCCTTGGTACCTGAGCTGCTTGTCACTGATGCAGATGTACGTGCACACCGAGGCCCGCTTGGCCCCGCGCAGCGCCGCCACTGTCCTGGCCAGGAAGTCCTCCCGGGTCGGTGCGAGCCCCCGGAGGCGCACGCCCTCCGGCACCGCATTGGGCGTCTCGATCAGCCGTCGGGTAAAGTCAAACTCCACTTGCGAGGCGGCCGGAAAGCAAACCTCGAGCTCTGTGAAGCCGATGCCGATGAGCATCTGGAAGAACTCCCATTTCTGATCCAGGGTCTAGGGGAATCCAACAAGAGGAGCCGTTAGCTAACTCGACGTAGTAGGCCAGGGTTATGTTAGGAAATGTTGGCCGGCCAGGCTAGCGAGAACGAAAACCAGGAGGGAAAAAACTGAGCCGGTTTTTTTTTTTTTTTCGTTTTCTCCGGACCTGCTTCTACTTTTTTTCTCTTCCCTTTTCCTCCACTTTTTCTTTTACTTCCTCTGCAAGACTGGGTCAAGAGACTTACTAAGGGGTTCATAAGGGACTGGTTTCCATCCCGAAGGTCAGTAGACAACCATATTGGGGGCTTTGTCAGCGCCTTGTCTGGCCACTGGCGGTTGGGGTTGTCGAAGCGCCGCAGTGGCGTATACTTCAGCTGCGGGTTGGCAAGCCTGCGTTTGCTGGGATTAGTACACATGTATCCAGAGGGGATCCAATCAGATCTGCTTAGGGAAGCAACTTACATGTTGGGCCTTTGTATGTTCCGTTTGTGGGGGTACCGACCTCTGTTTTCACGTCTCCAGGCTTCTTGTGCGGGTGACTTGTCTTGTTGGTAGTTTGGACTTGAAGCCTGCAGTCTGGCGGCTGCTTTTTATCAGCATCGCCGACGAATGAATCTATCAAGCCGTCCAAGGTTTCTATCGACATCTACTTTGGCCTGTTTCCCTCTCCATACGTGTGTCGTCCCCCTGGTCGCGCATCCATCTGACATCCGAAACTACCGACACCACCGCCGCCCGCCTCCCCTGCATCAGGGGATACCCATGTCTTCCGCGACCGTTACATTGCATGCTGACCTTGCATATGCCGTGAACCAAAATCTGGGGTTCGGAGCTACATGCGGTCCTTGCCGCTTGACAGCCCCACAGGCCCCACTTCCCGAGGTCTCACCTAGCAGTGCTGAGAAGCCACCGTCAGCTCCTCCACCCAGTCCTAAAACCCCTTTTGATCAAACCTGGGCAGCATAATATTAACGGATTCCTGCGGGCTGGAACATATCCCGTCTACCCGGGGCCCTCTTGTGGCGTGCACTCCGTACGGGACCCACGCCGCATTAGTGGGACATTGCTAGACCCAGTCAAGGTTATAACGGGATTACGCCGAGACAGTGAGGTTTGACTCAGAAACGCTGTACAACTTTCCTTTTGGGGTACGAATGGTCTTAGTAATTGTGTATTGCTCGTAAGCATGCCTCATCGCGGCTGTGGCAGCGGGCCAAAAGGGCGGTCTGTCGTTTTTACTTTGTTTTAACGTTTCTTGCTAGCGCACTTCTCAAATCTTCTGTTACAACCAGAGACCTTGGCAGGTTACGAGAACAGGTCGACCCAGGTGGGGTCAGACCACGTAGCCCAAGTTCCAATATACTGCCAGCAGGAAAAACAAAGAGTTAGGGTTGCAGGATTGGATTGTTCGGATCAGAAAGTGAGCCAAGTTATCCAATAAGCTAAATAGGAAGCTAGCGTCATTAGAAGATTATGCGAATTGCTAGATAAGTATAGTAAGCACTGCAGTAATTCGAAACTTGTAAAATATATAAAGTGTTTATACTTATAAAAGCAGTGCTATTTTTTTTAAAAAAATATTGAATAATTAACTCAAATTCTAAATATAAATATTTACTATCTAATATAAGCTACTAAATCAAATTATAATTCAATATTTAGATTAAGAATTAAAAAGCCATATATTATAATCTATTTATATTAATAAATATATTTTTATATATTTAGTTTTTAGACTAGATAGCTTGGATAGTAATATGTTTGAGATATTTAGATATTTTTAAATCGCTTATATCTAAAGCTAGCTTTTCTAATTAGTTAGTTTTTGAATTTTAATTGTTGCTTATATAAGCATATTCTATTAGATATTCTAATATTAGATCTTTTCTAGTCTAGTATTCTAACTATTATTCTATATCTTTATTTATAATCTGCATATTAGATAAGTTATAATAATTTACTTTAATTTAATTAGTTAAATTATATCTAAAGCCTATAGATATTTGATTAATTATAATAATAACTCTGCTACAAAACTATCTCGTTTAGCTTAGCAGTTTATTATAATGCATTATTTTTACCGTGTTATAGAATTAATTATTGAAAATAGCAAAGAGATCTATTAAGAAAGCTATTAATTAAATACTATTTTTTAAATTTATTTTCTTCTTATTTTCAAAAAGTGAAAAAGTATATAAAAAATATATAAAATATAGCTAGTATTTAAACACTAATAATTACTTTTGTTTATAAATAGCAATCCTTTTTTCTTTCTTTAGCATTAAATAAAATAAATAAATAAACAAATGTTTAACTTATTTTTAATCTGTTAAGGCATTTGCTACTATAAATAGAAAAAAGAATAATGCAAGAGCTGAGTTAATTATATGTTAATTTATTAACTAATATAATCTCCAAGTTTCACCAACCCTCGTTTGAAGACCTTAGGACCTGTGAAACTTGTTAAATCCCCAAGGCTATCCGTGCCAGCTATAAATAGTAAATAGCCTTTGTGGTCAAATTGTGATAGATTTAAGGCTTCGGAATCACTTGGTCCTCATGCGTAATGATTCACGCGGTGGCGGGATTAGCAGTTTCAGATGGAAAAGTGGGACAAAAGAGGGAAGAAGGGGAAGAGGAAGGCAGACGTGTAGCATCCACCACCGCTATCGCGGATTAACGTAGAGGGAAGAGGCAGAGAAGAAGAAAAAGAAGAAGAATCTTTTTCATAGGGCCATCATCTTGGAGACGTAACAGAACAACCTCTTCCGACAGGGAGAGTCCAAGGCTTAGAGGAAATATGCTATCCACCCTCTTTTCTTTTCTCTTTTCTTTTTGTTTGTTTGTCTTGATGCTTCTTCCAAAGCTGCGCCAATACATGTATTCAAAGATGCTCAGCAGGTGTTTGTAGCCTTCAATACAACAGCACAAGTGTGGATGCCGGGACACTTTGTGCTTTGATACTGAAATTAGAATTACAAGTGCGCTCAGACTGGCCCTTTTTAGCTGACCTATCAAATTAGACACAAGACCGTTAGGGAAACAAAGTGATTCAAGTAAAACCCATGAGAAAATCAACCTCACTAATACGGTTACAAGAAGAGAAATGAGTAAATATGTGACGGCAGTGAATCGACGAAACACCTTTATAGCTTTTGCATCTATTTACATGTGAAAACTCCCTCTATCCCGTGATATCTCATCATTTTGAATTACTGAGTAGCCAAAACGGGCTTGATTGTAACATAGATCTCGTCTTCCAGCGTCCCAGGAGGGTGACGGCCATACGTCTCCGGACGACTTACCTGGAACTCGAAGTTGGACGACAGCACAGAGAGGATATAGCTAAAGACTAAAACAATAGGGAAAAAAAGTAACAATCAGCAAAAGCGCGCCCTAAGCCTGGAGAGAGATGAATCTAAGGGAATCGACTCACGGTAATAAGTCAGCTGCATGCCGATGCAGGCCCGGGGCCCCGTCACGAAGGCCCACAGAGGCGGCATGTCGCTCCTCTCCTTGCCGTTGGCGTCCAGCCAGCGCTCAGGCATCCACTTGTTGGGCTGCTCCCACACGTCCGGGTTGCGGTGCAGGAACCACTGGAAGCAGTTAACACGCGTCCCCGGCGGGATGCCGTCGACGCCAGCGATGCTGACGGGGTGGTCTCGTGGGGTGATGCGCGGCAGGGGGCGTGCTGTTGGGCCGCATGCGCAGCGACTCCTTGATCACCGCCTGCAGGTAGTCGATTGACTGAACCACGCCCGGCGGGGGCAGTACGTCCTCGGCCCCGCCCACGGTCTCGTCCAGGTGCAGGCCGAGGACCGACACCTCGCGCCTGAGCCGTTCCTGCTGATCTGGGTGCTGGGCCAGGTAGTAGATCATGTATGCGAGTACCATGCCTAAGACTTGATGTGAGCGGGGAGGCTCGTGCCAGAAAAGGGGGCGAAAAGGAATACTTACCAAAAACCTCGCGAGCACCGGCTGGATACGCACAAGCACTGTTAGCCATATTTTGTAGCTTAGAATAACTGCTGCAGGTTGAGAACATACACATGTGGTCAAAAAGCTCGCTGGCAATTGACTTTTTGACCGTCTCCTCTGTCAAGGGTTTGCCGAGGAACATGCCATCCTTCATGCGCGCCATCGAGTTTCTGATTTGTTGGTAGACGACTGGCACATTCTCCGCGTCGGGCATATCCCTATTTTCCATCTGGCGGCAGACCTCTTCGGCTTTGTCGCAATGCTCGAGCATCCAGCTTTCGACCCACTCGGTGGACTCGTAGTGGTAGCGTGGCATGATATCGAGACCGAGCATGCGCAGCCCACGCGCCACAGATGGTAGCTCCTGCAGCCAGAACGACTGCGGGCAGTAGCGGTTCTCATAGTGTTGCAGCCATGATTCCAGAAGCCGCGGGTCCTGTGTGAAATTCGGTCCGCTGGACAGGCCAAAGATGTAGCAGTTGAGGGCATCCAGGCTGACGGCGTAACAGAGGCGGAGTAGCTCTACCGGCTGCCCTAGCGCTGCATGCTTCTGCAGCTCTGGGACAAGCCGGTCGAATAGGACCTTCTGGGTGACCAGTCGGAGTTGGTTGGAGGCGATCAGGTTCGTCTTGGAATAAGACGAAGAGACTCGCCTGCGGCAGGCGGCATGTTCTGCCTGGCTCTGGCTCGAGAAGGAATTAACCTGGCTAATTCATGGGGGCTGGTTAGAAGAGAAATATCCAGAAAGATGATACCGCTTACGTGGGTATAATTGAAGAAAAAAAAAAAAAAAAAAGGAAGCTCAGAAACAAAGCGAGGGATGGGAGGAAAAGGCAGGGCTCATAACAAGAGAAGGGAGTCAAGGGAAGTACCGATATCGTCCAAGAGCTGATACATAAAAAGGTGTGCGTACAACTTGTTGCCAACAATACAAGGAGAACCAGCCCAGTGGTGAGTGTAAGCAGGGGAACGTGGAAAGCAACTAACCCGTAGTACTGATAAAAGCTGAAGTAGTGTGGCTTCTCGAAGCCGGCGTTGTATACTTGTCGGACTCCTGTTTCGTAGTCGCTGATGCTGATCTCCTTGGGCCCGACCCGGACGATGGGGCCTAGCTTTTTGTGGGCTTCCAGTACGGCATGCAGCTCTTTTCCACAATAACGCTGCCACAAAATCCAGAAGGGACTAAATGAGCACGACCAATGAGCTGAGGGCACCTTGGATAGGCGATCCAAGAAGAAGCTACGAAATAGCTGGTGTAAGATAAGGACGATAAGGCACAGTATGAACCCAGCCTGTACGGAGAAAGGCGGTGTCAGGGACACAATTGTACCTGAGAGTTGCGACATGTTGGCAGGTTGTATGCGGTTCCAGATTGAGGCTGGGTATCTCCGTTGCAGTAACCTCTTTTGTATATGCCTGCAGCACCAAGACAACTCTCGGTTCCTCATAGCCCAGTTCGCAAACACTTGATTCTAGACCTTCGTAACTAGTTTAGGTTTGCTGACCTTGCATCTACCCCATTATTGGCTGCGGATACCTATGGAACTTAAATTTCATGTCTGTCTCGGAGTCTCCGTTCGAGGGTCCTCCTCCTTGTCCGTTACTTCAAGCGCGAGGCTGACTGATTCATTCAATGGGCTGATATGCTGCAGAAATCGAACCGTATGCACCCAGAATCTGTCGGTCTTGCGAATGGCTTCATGCTATGTCGGGCATTAGCAAAGAACGCGACGCGCGCGCCAATCTCCCTGCTCTATCCAACAGCCACGTGCCCGGTATAGTTGTTGTGGTGTGCGTCAAGCTAACCCGGCCAGCCTTGCCAAGCCCTGACGCTCTATTTCCACTGAAAGAGCTCGGTTTGTTCATGGCAGAGAATCTACTATTTGCTAGGCAGGGAAAGAAAAGAAATATTGAGGCTCTGGCCGACCATACCTGAAGCCACGCAGTCTTGTATTTGAGGTCTGTTATTACCTGTTTACGCGCTCTTCCCAACTCGATAACATGGGCCTAGTAGCTCCACAGCACGAGGAGATAGGAATGGCTGTGACCGAACTCGTATGGTTTTGGGACGTATTACACCTTGCCACTGAGTCGCGGCGGTTCTGTGAATAGTGTCATCTAGCGTAGCCGTTGTATTCATAGTGCTAGATAGCTCCCCTACAGATGTGCTTTTCCCATTCAGTATGATACATAGCCTGAGGCCGCACCAGGATTTTGTCAGCCGCTCACGCTCGATTCACTGCGCCGATGAATATCCGCAGTAACCGTCCATGTTTCGCCATGTCTCCTAGCCCCCCGGTTTTCACTTTCGAGACGTCAACACTGACCTACACGATTCTCATCACCCCAGACTCAGCTGACCTCGTCCATATCTATGGGTTCGAACAATCTCATTCCGTACGAGCTCGAGCTAGTCCCCTTCCTCTTCTTGCTCTCTTTAGTCGTCTTCTTAGGCCGCTATAATTCTTAATCCTCTCCCCTGGCCGCCTTCTTGGCCCGCTTCTTGTCGTCTTTGGTCCTCTGCTTCTCCTGCTTAACCAACTCCTTCAGGCGCTTCTCCTCTAGCTTTGCCGCCTTCTTCTCTTGCCTGCGGGCCCTCTTTTCCGCTCGTTTCTCGCCACAACTCTTACGAGGGAACTCGCTGTCGGGCCCTTTCAGCACCCGGCCTGGGTGCACGACAGCGAGGATGACCAACCCGACCATCATGGGGAACGCGTCCAGGGCGTACTGGTACACTTCCTTGAACGGGAGCTCGGTCTGCTCGGGTTCTGTGCCGCCCGAATACTCAATGAGCCTGAAGATAATACGAGTCTATTTGATTCAACAGCGGGATGTTAGCCTGGGTTCGTTGGTCTCATTACAAATCGGTTGTCTTGAGGCTTTATATACTAAAAAGAAATGCAAATGTATGGCATGGGGAAGTATGATTGTTACGAGGAGAAGAGGAGAAGAAGAAAAAAAAAAGAAATATTCTTGTCTCACCGTGATGGCCAGTAGGGCCGCATATAGTGCAAGAACAGGAGCCTTCCAGCCTTGCCGCATCGGCCTCCGGACCTCTGCTTCACAAAGGCTGCTGCCATGTTCTTGGTCCCCATCGTGACCAAGCTCACCACTTCCTGCAGTTTCATGGACAGCGAGCACCATCACCGTGGATTCGGAATCTGCGCGCTCCATCCTGCCGCATCGGTATTGGAAGCGTGCCATGAGCATGCTGAAGAGGACTATGCAGGCCTCCTGGACCCCAAGCCCGATCATGTAGATCTTGACGCCGATGTTGCGGACGTTGGGCGACACGCTGGGCCCAGCCATTATGCCGCCCGTGGCCTGGACGATAAAGGTGCATATATCGGAGACGATGAAGATGCGGCTGAGCCATGTCGCCGGCAGTAAAGCCACCTGGGGCCGCCCGCCGGGCCGGAAGAAGTACAGGAGCCGCGAGAAGCTCATGTACACAAAGGCGTTCAGCCAAACGGGCGCCAGCAAGAACAGCACCTGGTGCCCCGTCGCGTAGCCCTGGTTCTGTTGGTCACGGGAACCGTATGCATACAGGATGAAGGCCCCCATCTCCCACCGGCTGCCATGATGATGGTCCATGTGAACAACTGGGAGTGGATGAACAAAATGTCGTCAGTGATACATTTTCGCAGAGCCTCCCCGCAACCCTTCTCTCGTGGAGGGCCTCAGGCTGCATTTCTCGCTTCTCTAGCTCTTCATCCTCGGGGAGCACCACACTCACCTTCCGGTAGACAATTGCCTCGACAATGTGCACCAACGTCAAGACGCCGAAGATGGCGGCCACCGCCACTGCAGGCACAAACTTTGGGCTAAAGTTATAGTTGGCATTGCAAGCGTCGTACGGCACTTCTCCATGTGGCCCAGGAACCGCCGTTGTACAATAAGATCTCGCGGCGAGCCTGATATTGCTGGCCCTTTCTAAAAGTGTCGGCGTCGGAAACATGGCTGCTACTTTGTCTTCACAGCAGGTTGACCCCCATAGTCCGCAAAGAGTATAACCATGAGAGAAGAATCGGACTTATACGCAGGAACAATGTTGGACTAGCTACCGACTGAGCAAGGGGAAAGGGGTGCCGTGCGCCGGCTGCCTGCATTCTGACCTCTTCCCAGCCAAAAACAAAACCCTATTGGTACCCTGAATCACTGACCTACAATACTGGAACTTATGCGCATACCAGTTCCTCAAACGTCACTCACAGCCTACCTCTTACCGACGGAATGCCCGCTGGTCTGGCACAACATCGGAGCCTATCAAGAGTCCGCTTCAGGGTTTGTCTTCTGCATGGCCCACAGACCAGCCTTATGGACACGATGAAAGCTGGAGTCATTGCGAGCCCATATGCCGGCTTCGGTCCGAATGGTCCCAGAAAGCTTTTACGTAACGGACCGTCGGCCAAGGAAAGCATATGCCTCTCCGACTTAAACTTAGTAGTTTAGGCAGTGGAGCCGCAGGGGAATAAATCTCACCGATCTTCTATATACTAAACAGAGTATCTACACGCCCCGCTATTTAAAGTTTTCGCTTTAATGAATAAAGAATAAATAAATAGTAGAAATAGATAATCTTTTTAATCGCTTTAATATAATTTAAATATTATATTATTACTAATAAAGATTACAATATTTGAATAATAATTAAATACAGTAATACGAAAATGTTATAAAGATATATATATATATATATATATATATGTTAAATTTGCATTATATATCAATTTTTTTACAAGTTGTAAATATCAAAATTTAAAAAAAAAAAAAAAAAATATATTCTCAATGTGAGTGACTGTGCCCCGAGAGGGCTCCTGAACTGGCCAGCGTCTGCTGCCCTCAGCCGGATGCACCGGGTACCTTGATGCACTCTATCTGTGCCAAAAGATACTTAATAAGTGACCGCATATCAGTTGCCTAGCCAGGCTTATATATTAGCTGAGGTACAACCTCAGCCTATCACACTCAACCCGTAATTTATTATTAGCTTTTGCTTGATTGCGCAAGTGACGCCGGGCGCACAAGATGGCCACGTATCCTCGTTCTCTATGAATCTCAAACCTTAGCTTATACGTGTTGCGTATTGCGTGTTTCAAGAAGGAGCGGTGAGGACAGCTCATCGGGAGAGGACTAACACTTCTGAATTGGTGAGCGAGAAGATTGTATACAAAAGGAGGTATCTCAGCGATATCATGCTGAAAAAGCTCAAACAGCTTGCTTGCCTGCCCCCTAGACCTGCCATGCGATAACTCCGCAACCGACCTATAAATGCTAGAAATAGTAGATGAGACATAGAGACAATAATAATAATAATACAGACAAAGACAGGGGGACACCAGACCCTCTAGCACGAGGGTTATGGTCAGTCTACCGCAGCCTTGCGCCGTGTTCCAGCAGCCTTTCCACCATGATGTTGTTCCCGCTCTCTGCGGCGCGGTAGAGCGGCGTGCAGCCGTCCGGGTCTAGCGAGTCGACGTCGGCACCGTGTTGTAGGAGGATGCCCACGATGGCCTCCTGGTTGTTCTTGGTTGCGTAATGCAGCGGCGACAGGCCGACCTTGTCGACGGCATTGACGTCCGCCCCGTGTAGGATCAGGGTTTTGGCGACCCTCACGTGCCCGAGCGACGCCGCGATATGCAGCGGCGATCCCTGGACGGGCTTGTAGCACTGGAGGTTTCGATAGTGTTAGCTGAGAGAACGTGTGTGCTAGGACGGCGGCGGTGGTGGTGGTGAGGACCCTCCCATGGGTGCATGCTGCGGTGTGGAGAGTGACGGGCAGGTGGTAGCTGGATTATACAGTGACGAGGCCAAAGAGAAGGGTAAGGATAGCACGCGCGGGGACTGGAGAGACTGACCCTTCGCTGAGAGCCCAGCTCGGTCATGTTTAAGCTGCAGACGTCGTCTTGAAGCTCTTTGGGGGATGTCAGCTCCACCACACTCTCTGGCGTCCAGAGACCAAAGGTTTCATATGGCAACGGGTGGTTGATGTCCCCAGTGTGTATCGTGGAACCGAAGCTTGCGGTCTGGCGGAATCCCTGGGGCGGCTGATGGTTGACCTCGGGGAATATATCGCGGAGTCGAAATCTAAAGCCGAGGACTGTCCTTGAGATGCCCAGTGGTTGTGGTTGTGATTTAAGGCGACACCTGTGTTGGGTGGGCTACTAATTGGTGTGTTGGCGGCGGCGGCGGCGGCGGCCTGCAGCAGCTGCTATTCCCGATGCACCTTCATGAATGCCCTGCATATTGCCCGGTGGCAGGGTATTCGGTTGCATCCTAAGGTAGAGGCTACCGGATGACGCCCCGTTCGGATTCTGTGAAAGACGGTCAGCTATCCGTGCCCCAATTTTGGGACGGAAATGTGAAGGTACACTTGCAGTGATCGTCCCTGCAGCCGCTGGCTGTGGCTGGGATGGCTGTAGTGGTTGAGCTTGGGTTACTCCTGGCCTTGTTGATGCTGGTGATGTCTCTGTCGCTGCTGCTGTTGAGGAAGTGACATCTGAGCTGGCTGCCCTCTTCTGCTTCGCCCCTGTTTCTCAGCTGGTTGGTGTCTACACTTTCGAAGATTTCGACCCAATACGAGGAGAGGAGGGGGGGAATTGGTGTTGGGGTTGGTGGGTATGAGGACGCATGGCCACCAAAGGGGGAGTGCAGGGCTCGCCGGTGTGTGCATACGGGACTTTCTCTTCGCAAAGCGGTTTTGCGCCCTCCTCAGCTCTTTCTTGCTAAAGGTACTAATCATCAAGAAAGGCCACGCCACGCTATTCGCTACTGTGGTCCGACGGGGAGGACTTAGCGAGTAATTGCTATGTCGATGCATTTACCACACGGGGCCAGCTCGGGCGAGAGAACACAGCTCGTGCTGTTTGTGCGGCCGGCTGTTGTGGACTGGTTTGAAGCGGTATATAGTTCGGCATAACGGGTTGACGTATAAACCGGTGCATATTACGAATTGATAAGTGACTAATTATATTAATAGATAAATAATAGCAAAGAAACTTTGAAAATGAAACTAATTACAACTGGAAATTATTGATTACTAATTTATATATTAATTAATTTTTAATTAATAATATTTAAAATAATAAAGATTTATATACAAATTGTTTTATATATATATATAATAATAGTTTTTAAAAATATTTAAATTTTATATATTAATAATATTTTATTATATTTATATTTAAGCAGTTTTTATAAATAATAAAATAAAAATTATATATTAATAAAAAATATAATTATTTAAATCGAATTACTAATATAAGCTTAAATAATTATATAAGAACTAATATATTATAATTAAAATATTGAATATGCGATTATTTTATTCGAGAATTTTAAATATAAATGCTTGTTTGTGAAGCAAAATCCGGTGTTTAAGGTTCCGGCCTTGAGCTAGGACCAGGCCTGCTGACTCGGAAAGTTTCCCAAACCCCACGGCATAACCCCTGAGTATATGGTCAAGGGCAGTGGGCCCAATATGCAGACCCCAAACTGTAATGCTTGTCATCTGATGGGTGGCTCAGTGCGTATTCACCTGTACCGATGACCTGGACTGCCGGACCCGGGCGCGTTGGCGAGACCGAACCGTAGGAGCAATGGGCGCGGTTTGGGCGGCGCCGCGGCTGTTCCCATGTTTAGAAGTCGACGTATTTACAGTATTTATCTGCGGTCCTGCGCCCTTATAGTTCATGTTCCAGGGTCCAGTCCCAAAGCAATAGCCAGGATACCATCAGTGCAGACACACGCAGGCTGCGGCAGCATTCGTATTCGCACTCTCTCGCCTCAGCGTCTCCTGTTCTCCTTCATCCTCCTGAGACCCTCCACGGACTCGCCCAACCGCAACTCGCCATGGGTTCTGCCAGCTTCGCCTCACAGCTCCACGAGGCTCTCGAGGCCATCCGGCCAGCTTCTCCGCCGAGCATCACGGCAGCGCGGAAGGGAGAGGGTACGTCTCACTCCGCATAAAATGGCCTAGCTAGGTCTTACGGACTGCTTGGCCCGAGAAAACATAATGATCTGATCAGAACAGAAGCCACTGGTAGCCCCGAGCAGCATCCCCTGACGGCTCTCTCCGCGCTGGCAGCGCAGCTGCAACACGATGGCCGCGAGCGCGAGGCCAACGTGCTGCTGCAGGTGGTCAGCATCGCAACGGCATCACCCGACTACGGTGGCATGGGCCTGTCTTGTAAAGAGGACATATCCGAGGCCACCCAGAGCGACCTGCTCTTGCTTGTGTCTGCATGTACGTCAAATACACCGACCGAAGCTGAAACTGACCGCCTCGCCCTGCTCATACGATAGCGTCGGGAAATATCCCTATTTCCCCGTCAGATACCCTGGCAACTAACCCCGTGGACCCGTATTGGCAACCTTTTTGAAGACCTATACTAACCCCGGTTACGCTGTAGGGCTCGAGTCACTCAACTCGGCTGAAAGGGCCGGCAGGCCTCTGGCGCTCGCGGATACCAAGCCTGCCGCCCGACGCCCCATGAACGTCTCGGAGAAGATATTTGCGCTCCACGACGTGACCCACAGGGGCTGGGTGAGCACAGGGGATACTATCCGGGTCTCTGTGGACTGGATCATGGCCAGTGAGGCCAGTTGGCATGTAAGCAGGCGACCACGACAGGACGATGCCTCGCAACCCATACCCCCGTTTTGCCTCTCTAGCCCCCACCCGTGATCCGGTCCCCAACTCGATCATCAAACAGGCTTGGTCCCTATAGCCGGCAATGACAATGATGGTGGCTGACCAGGGTCGTATTGACGTGCAACAGGGCATGCTTCAGGTGTACAACAAGCTAGGCGACCCAGGTATCTTCCGTAATGACCGCTTCTGGCTGGCCGGGGACCACGTCGTGGACCCGCGGCTGATGGACACGCCGCTGGTCCAGAAGCTGGTGGGCGAGATGGACGTGGCGCGGCGGCGATTCAAGATGACCCAGTTCCAGGGAAACAACTACACCATCATGCACACCGAGTTCCACCGCGAGCGTGCGGAGCCCGGCCAGCTGATCATCGGGTCTGACTCGCACACCTGCAGCGCAGGCGCTGACGGGTGCCTGGCGATTGGCCTGGGCGCCACCGAGGTCACCATGGCCCTGGTCACGGGCGAGATCTGGTTCAAGGTGCCCGAGATTGTCGAGATCCGCCTTGTCGGCAAGCCTGCGCGCGGGATCGGCGGAAAAGACATCATCCTCTACATCCTCAAGGAGCTCAAGCGCAACACTGTCGCCAGCGACCGTGTGGTCGAGTACACCGGGCCCGGGTGCCGGTGGCTGAGTGCAGACGCTCGATTCGCCGTCGCCAACATGACCACTGTATGCTGAGAAAACCCCATCTTGCCCTTTTCCATTGTCTTTTTTTTTTTTTTTTTTACTTTTCTGCTGTCTCGACAGTGTCGTTATCAGCATCAGGGGTTAACAACGTTCCAGGAATTCGGTGGCATCACCGGCATCTTTGTGCCAGACGGCGTGACAGAGCAATTTGTCAGGGCACGCAAGACGGCTCATCACCGGTCCAACTCACATTACTTCCGACCTGATGAGGGCTGCACATATGCGGCGTCGTACGAGATGGACCTTTGTAAGGTCGAGCCCTTCGTGGCGCGGTACCCCAGCCCCGACGACGTGGTGCCCGTGTCCGTGGTGGCGGGCACCCGCCTGGACGGCGTCTTTATCGGCGCCTGTACCACGGCCGAGGAGGACCTGGTCCTGGGGGCCCTGGTGCTGCAGGCCGGCCTGGACGCCGGCAAGAAGCCCGTCGCCCGAGGCACCCGCCGCGTCGTCCCCGGCAGCAGGCCCATCGCCGATTTCCTGCGCCGCACCGGTCTCGCCGATATTTACGAGCGCGCAGGTTTCATCATTGGCATCCCCGGCTGCAGCTACTGTGTCGGCATGGGCGCCGATAAGGCTGCCCCCGGAGAGGTCTGGCTGAGCAGCCAGAACCGCAACTTTGAGAACCGCATGGGCAAGGGTAGGTCTAACATCACCTATTTCAGTCCAGATAGAAAAGAGAGGAAGGGGGGACCCTGCCCTTCCCTTGATGTTGTTTTGTATTGTTCTGGCTTGCTGACCTCACCTGTGTCCGCCTCTGTCCTTTGGCAGGCTCCTTTGGCAGTCTGGCTTCTGCCGCCACGGTGGCGGCATCGTCGTTCGATATGATGGTTACATCGCCGGACGATCTTGTTGCCGCCATCCCAGATCACCTGTGGGAGACAGTCAAGGGCAAAGGGTCGCTGCGGGACACCGCCCTCCCGCCCCCGAGCCGCAGTGGGTTGAGCCTCCGGGCCAGGACGCAGACGAGAGCCGGGGTTTTGAGACCAAGCAGGCGGCTGAAGATGTCACTGCTGTTGGGGGCGGAACTGAGTCTACCGGGGGCCGGCGTTGTCGAGCCAGACTATCAAGAGTAACATCTATCGACTGGGCGATTTTGTCGATACCGATGCGGTAAGTACATTTACGTGTCTCAACTCGCCTCCATCGTCCCTGGGCGAGACACCAGGAGAGAGCAGCGGCGGACTAACTCACTGCCTCTTCAACCCCACAGCTTGCCCCGGCGCAGTTCCTCCTGACGTCCAAGAACAACGAGGAGCTGGGCGATCACTGTCTCGAGTTCACAAACCCCGAGTTCCGCCAGCTCGCCAAAGAGGGACATAAGGTCATCGTCGCCGGCAAGGCGTTCGGCTGCGGGTCCAGCAGGCAAGAGGCCGTGCAGGCGCTTCTTGGTGAGTTTCTCCAAAAAAAAAAAAAAAAAAAAAAACAACCCTCCCACTCCCCCCCCCGTTTTCCCAATACCACCGCACCGTCCCATGGCGGGCAGGACGACAAGAGAGGGCTAACGGACGAGGGGTTCATGCCCCGCGGCGAGGCTAGGAATCGGGGTCGAGTGTGTCATCGCGCAGAGCTTCGCCTTCATCTACAGCCGCAACCAGCCCTCGCTGGGTCTCTGGGGCTTTACCATAGAGGACCCGCGCTTCTACGAGCTGGCGCAGACCGGCGCCGCCATCGAGATCGAACTTGGGCGCAACGAGCTCTCGGTCGGCGGCGAGCGCTTCCCCCTTCGCGCTCTCGCAGATGGAGAAGACGCTGACGCGGCTGGGTGGCCTGACCAGTGCCTTCAACCAGTTTGGCAAGCGGGTCTACGACGTCCTGACGAGCGGCGGCGCGGCTCTGCCCCCGGCCAAAACTGCCAAGGCGCCAGAGCCCGCGGACAAGATGGCCTGGTAGTTAGTTGTAAACTGCTCGGCAGCCCGGCAGCTCGGATAGACGGGACAGGGGGAGAATAAGGTTCAGGCCCCTTAGGGGCGCAGATCACCCGCGTGGGGCCCCACTCAGCTGGGCTAATGCGGTTGGGATCGACATTTTACGCCTGCTCATGAGGCTTTCCTAGGGCGCAGCAGCAGCAACGCCATAGCCAACGCCTTATGGTCGTGAGAGGCGGCCTCAGGCCCCTGAAGTGGGTGTGCGCCACACAGTGTGTCCGCGGCAATTCCTCATCGCAAAAGCCATCGCCAGTGCGGTGTACTACCTTGTAGCCTAGAACGCAATACTTTTCCTTCTCTCTCTCTCTCTCCGCCTTAGAATCGAAGAGTACGGATCCGTAGTACAAGTTACATATATTTATTTATCTATTCATTTTTTGATTCTTTTTTTTTAGAAAAAGGAGGGGCCGGGATACCGAGCAAATAGATAGATATCCTTCCTAATATAATATTTTAATAACTTCTTTATTTCTTTTCATTTCTGCATTATATAAGACTCTCTATAATTTCATTAAATTTGTCTAAATAATTCTCTTCCCTTATGGATATATATTTATATTTATACATATATATTTAGATTTATACATATATATTTAGATTTATACATATATATTTATATTTATACATATATTTATATTTATACATATTTATTTATATTGATACAGATATTTATATTGATACATATATTGATATATACATATATAATATATATGTATGTAATCAAACAAAAAAACTGACATGAAATGATTTTAAAAGCTGCATTGTAATGATAATATATTTCCAGGCGTAAACAAAAAAAAAACCCACAAAACCTTGTGCTCTACATATATCCATAACAACTAGTCGATCCGGAACTACTTGGCTTCCACCATGTCCTCCACGTCCGCCTGCAGCGTGTCCTGATCGATCGCTTCCAGCCATCCCCACGGCTCGGGATACAAACCACGCTTGATTCCCTCGAGCCTGTCCGAGAGCTGGAAGCAGGCGGACTCGGGAGAGGTCGGGTCGACGGTGTACCGGAAGCACTCGCTCGTGGATTCTCGCACGATCTCGCCGACTGGGACCAGGGATGAAGCCGTCCCGACGGTGAAGATTTCAGAAAACTCGGCAAGCTCGGCGGCGGGGATCTGTGGAGGCCCCCGAGCGCAGTGTCAGCTGTCAAGGGCGGGGAACGGCAGGGACAGGAAGGGGGGCACAGAGCGGAAAAAAAAAAAAGAAAAAGGAAAACCTACCTGTCGTCGCTCGACGTTCCACCCGAGCGACTCGGCTATCACAGCCGTGCTGTCGACAGTGATGCTAGGCAGGATGTCGGAGTCCTTAGGGATGACGACAGTAGGGGGCTGGGGGAGGCGCCGCTGCCACCGCCGCCACGGCGGACACCGATGAAGCCGCTGGCGGAGAACTCATGGACGAAGCTGTTGGTCGAGGAATCGAGGTGAAGAGTGAGGTTGTAGCCCCTCTGGCGGGCGCGGCTCATGATGGGCAGGGTCGGGCCGTAGTTGCCGCCGACCTTGACCGCGCCGGTGCCGCGGGGCGCGGTACGGCCGAAGTCGTCGACGACGAGAGCGCGCAGGCCCGCGGGGCTGTAAAGCCTGGCCACAGGGGTGACGAAGACGCAGAAGACGAACTGGTCGGCCGTCTGTAGGTTCATGGTGGGACCCGGCGCGAAGGCCAGCGGGCGCACGTACATGGAGCAGCCGCCGTCGAAGGGCGGGACGAACTCGCTGTTGAGCCCGACAGCGAGGCGCACCGCCCGGGCGAACAGCGGGCCCGGCACAGCAGGGATGTCGACCGCGGCGACCGACCGTGTGAAGCGCGCGGCGTGTGTGGCCACGCGGAACAGCTGTATGCGCCCGGACTGATCACGGAAGACGCGCAGGCCCTCGAATGCCTGCTGCCCGTAGTTGAGCGCCGGCGACAGCCCGTGCACCCGCACGTAGGCGTCGCGCACCATCTGCGGCTTGCCCCAGATGCCTGCCTTGGCGTCGTAGTGACACTCGATGTGTCCGTTGACTGCGGCACGCCTGCGGTGAGACGAGATCGAACAAGGGGCTAAGAGGCGACAGAGGACCACCAGAACTGACCTTGGAAAGGCTTGAAGCTCATGCTATGCCAGTCGACGCCCGGCCTGGGCGTGCGAAGCTCGCAGTCAACGCCGCATCTCGAAGGCGGGAGAGCATCCACCGAACCCATTGTGTAATGCGCTCGAGGTATGCTACGGTGCAAAAGCTGAGGCTCAAACTTCTAGAGGCGGGCGGATCAACGCTCCAGCTGTGGCCGGGGAAAGGGGTTCGACGGTATGAGTCCTGCAGCTAGGAATGAGGCCGTCTGTTTGCTGATCAAGCTAAGTACTTGAGGGAACCGGTATCTAGAATGCACACGCGTGATGTGTGCCTCTGCGAGATCCAATGGCCGGGCCACGCCGTTGCTTTCTGCCCCTCGAGAATCAGCGAGTCTTTTATGCGAGCGAGCAGAACAGACCCCTAGCACCAAGCCATCTTTGTCCTCAGGCTGTGTGCGCCCGCCCGCCCGACTTCGTCTAGACGACAGCATGCCGACGCTGCCGGCTGCTCGTTACCGGGAGTCCGTTTGTCCCCGTCACCCAACATCTCTATCCTGCCCAGCCCCGTGGATGGTGAGAATCCCCTTGTCGAGCATCTGCAGCGCTTCAGGTCGGGACCCACAGGCACGTTCATGGAGACACTGTTCATGACTTAGTCGGGGTGCCACGCCGAGATATTAGCCCCCTGTCTGGTCTCCAGTAAGCAGGTTACCTTTTGGCTTGCGACGGTGCGAGTAATACACATCGGTCAGGCCACACTACGGCACGATCTCGCGGCAAAACGAGGTCCACAAGTACATGCCACGTAGCTCACATCCCTGCCGAGCCTTAAGGATGGAACTCAAATTAAGGTTGGTGACACGATGGGCCCGATGCAAGGTCAGCAGTTAGGTGGAGACCAGGCGGGGGTCTGGATAATCCCATGTTCAAATCCACAAACCCCCCCTTTAAGCCGTTAAGGACCCTCGGGCCCTCCGCTCCACTGACGTGCTGTCGCCCAGGTTACATGTGAAGTACGAAACCAAAAGGCAAAGAAATAGTTCGTCTTCACGTCGACTTGCGTCAGCAGGATAAACCGGGGAGGCCACATGCCCGCAACCTTTTCCCACCGCGTTGGAGCTCGAGGCCTACCTTATAAAAAGCTGTCACCTAAGGTCAAGCCGTAGATTGGGACACCTAGAATTCTCATTCTGTATGCGAATACAAGATTTTTTAGAAACAAGAAAAGAAACAAGGGCAAAAAGAAAGAAAAAAAAAAAAAAAAAATGGGTGCAGAATTCGATATCGTTGTCTTCCCCGGGGACTATGCCGGCCCAGAGGTATGTAAGGTGGCATTCCCATTTCCCCTTGCCCACTGCTGTTGCTATCGGGAACGCATAGCTAATCGCATCTCTCACCTCATCTTCCAGATAATGGATGAGGGCCTCAAGGTCCTTCATGCAGCCTCCCGTCGGTACCCCGACGTGAAGCTTAATCTAAAGAGTTATCCCATAGGTGGGGTGAGTACTCAGCGGTGGCTATGTCGCCAGGTTGGGCTGGGGAAAAACCAGGCTGACGGCTGTATCCTGCCTTGCAACGTATAGACGTCTTTCGACCTTCATGGCGTCGCTATCCTGCCAGAGGCTCTAGAACACGCAAAGAAGGCCGACGCCGTCCTCTTCGGCGCAGTTGGCGGACCGGTAAGTGACCCCCCGCCCTGTTTCTTCCATGCTCCGCTACAGTCGACATCACCGCTCTAGTGTTAGTATTGTCAACAGCGAGACCAACAAGGGCTGACGAGGACCGCAGAAATGGAACGGGCAGGTCCCTTCGGTCGAGGTCGCCAGTCTGGGGGCCCTGCGGCGCGGGCTCGAGGCATACGGCAACCTGCGCCCCGTCAGCTTCGCTGCGCCGTCACTGGCCCTGAAGTCGCCCCTGAAGCCCGAGGTCTGCGCCGGTACGGACATCCTGATCGTGAGAGAGCTCACCGGCGGCATCTACTTTGGTGACCACAAGAGCGACGAGCGGTCGGCCAGTGACGTCGACCAGTACACGTATGAGGAAGTCGCACGGGCGGCGAGGCTGGCGGGCGTGCTGGCGCGCCAGGGCCGTCGCACATCGCCGCTGCCAGTCATCAGTCTTGACAAGAGCAACGTGCTGTCGGCCTGCGGCACCTTCTGGCGGCGCGTCGTCAGCGAGGTCCTGGCCGCCGAGTTCCCCGACGTGCCAGTGAGGCACATGCTCGTCGACAGCGCCGCAATGACGCTCGCCTGCAACCCCTCCAAGCTCAACGGCGTCGTGCTCGCGAGTAACCTGTTCGGAGACATCATCAGCGACGAGTGCAGCGCCATCGTCGGCAGCATCGGCCTGCTCCCCAGTGCTAGCCTGCGCGGCGTGCCCGACGGCGAGGGCCGCGGCATGATCAAGGGCCTGTACGAGCCCATCCACGGTGAGTCACCCACCCGCCTGCCCTTGGCTGGCTTGCGGTCTGTCTCCGTCTGCCCGTCGACCTTCTTCCTCACCGCATAGGCGTACAGCTACGCGGGTTCGCCTGATGGGGAGTGTTTGCTGACAGTACATCCCTAAAAGGCTCGGCTCCTGATATTGCGGGACAACAGAAAGCTAATCCCGTGGGTATCATACTCTCCGTGGCCATGATGTTCCGCTATTCCCTTGACATGCCCGAGGCGGCGCAGCGCATCGAGGCCGCCGTGCGCGACACCATAGAATCTGGACTTCTGACGCCAGACTTGGGAGGTACGGCTACGACCAGCGAGTTCGGTAGTGCTGTAGCGAAAGCTTTGGAGTCTTCTATCTGATGCCTGAGAGGATATCGCTCTCTGGAGCGGCCCGCCGTCCGACGCGGAAATATCCGTACTGTTGGCGACGCCATGTACATAGAAAAAGAACAGCATTAGTATGACCAGTAGGCTTCTAAAGCAATCAGTATTCATCGTGGTCAATCTCCGGATTGGCTCCATCCCAGTAGGAATCTTCAGACTCCGAGATTGTGAGGTCATAAAGACAGGCATTGGTACGATGCCGCCTCTCTAGCATAGAATATCCACTGCTTGCTCAGCTGAAGTATATTTTATCTTTAATCTTGAGCTATCTTGTACTACCCTTCGGCATAATAGCATGAACGCCCTGTCAGAGAGAGTATGCATTAGAAAGCATTCGCAATTCAAGGCATCTTGGCGTATCTTGAAGAAACATATGTAAATGTACCGGCGTCTGAGAGCAGGGAGGCCAAGTGAAGAGAGCTAGTCCAACAGACGCTTCTCCTACTCTTTAGCCAACCTACTCTCTTAACATTTATCGAGACAGACGGCAACCGGAGCCTAGTCAATCTCATCGCCCCTTCTCCCACCTCGCGTCACAATGTCTCATATAAGTCGGTTGGACATTTGTGCGGGGGGTCCTTTATATTTTGCAAGGTGCGCCCTCGTTTTCTGAACCCCCGAGCCCATTTACTCTACTGTTACTGACGCCTCTGTATCTGTTGAAAAAGTTCTATCAAGGTCTAAACGGCTCTCTAAGAACCCGGTTCGAGCTTGGGTATAGGATCTCGTGCTTCCCAGTCGGCGTCAGGACTTTGCCTCCCACTGTGGAATGCCACTCCCCGCAATGTCCCTGCTTATCAAGAGTCAAGCATAAATGTCCCTTTAATTGTCAGCCAGAAGGCCTGCCTCGGGTTTGCATTTGGGCTCGGTGCTCCACAACCAATCGGTTTATTCTGTCCTCTTCTTCACGCTAAGTAAGAGTGCAGTCGGCAGCATTCTCCGCTTAACTTGTAACATTCGCTCTTCATACAACAAAAGTGCTAGGGCTAGCCACCTCTATTTAAATAGCCGGCCATCTGCTCAGCTAATTCCCGCATCTAGCAAGAATCAACTCTTATATCAATAAATATCTATTAGCAGTTATTTTATTTATTTCTTATTCTATTAGCATAAGTATAATAAGCACTGCAACAATCCGAAGATTCCAAAGTATATAAAGATGTAATAAGCACTATAGTAATCCTAAGATTCCCAAGTATACAAAAGATTTATGCTAACAAGAGCAGTGCCAAGACTATCCTTGTATACAGAACAATCAACTAAAGTTCTGAATGCAAGTATTCACTGCCTGGTATAGGCTACTAGATCAGATTGTAATCCAATACTTAGATTGACAACTAAAGAGCTATATACTGTAATCTATTTAATGGTAATGAATATGTTCTTATATATCCAGCTCTTCAGACTGGATCGTCTGGCTTGTCCTATAAGCTGAGCCAGCCTCCCTCCCTTACAACCCTAACCCCGGGTGCTTATGTAATCAACGTCTGCCAGTCGTCATGATGTTGGATCCTTTCTCTAGCTTGGCGTTCCGACTATTGTTCCGTGTGCCTTGTTCGTGACCTGCATGTTGGATGGGTCATAACAATATGGCTCTCTCTCTCTTCCCCCCGCCTTTCGTATTGGCCCCGTTCTGATAGGTGACCTCGCCAGAATCCGAACGAGCCGCTGCCTTTGGGGGGCGGAATGTTCCAAGGGCTTTTGGAGGCTATGCGCGGGTAATGGCGTGTATGAGTGGATAACTGTGGTCCCTGTTTCTTCCCCTCCCCTCCCCTCTCAATCTGGTTTGCACTACTGTAGGCCTTGTAGCATGACATCACGATCACAGGGGGCCGTCTTGCCTCAGTGTGTGTATTTGGATAGTTTGGCAGCAACTGTAGCGTCGGACATCACTGACCGCAATCGACACAAGAGAAAACGTCGCAGCCACACTATCTACCACGTGCCCAACTCTCTCCCTTTGATTCTCCCCCGTTTCCAAACTCACGCTGCGACATCTATAACTTGGCTTCCCGCCTACTTCTTGCCTGGCAGTTGAGGTTGAGGGGCGCAGTAAAAGAGCCCATGCCATTTATACAAACACTACACGTACGCAAACAAAAACACAGCCTCCAAGATTTGATCCTAAAGCAGGATCTTGCATGCTAGACTACACACACATATATATACCCGACTCTTTTGTTTTCTTCTTCGCTTCACCTGGTTAGATTTTGATCTCTTATACAGTACTTCTAGTTTATAGAAATCATCTCTGGAAACATTCACCTCCTCTTCCTTTTTCCATCCTCTGTAACAATCGAAAAAATGTCCGCCCCTCAAGACCACGAGCACCAAAACCCAGACTACTACGCCGAAACAGCCAGCCTGGGCGCCAGACCACCTCAGTACCAAGAGTATTCCCACCAGTACCCTCCTCCTCCGTTTCCTCCTCGTCCTAATGCCTCGGGCCCTGCTGGCGAGTCCTCCTCATCCACCGACGACCAACCTCCCCCACCAAAACCACCTCGCCCAGGGCAGCAGCAGCAGGCCGGCGCCGGCAAGGTGTCGATGAGGGAACGCCTCTTCCAGTGGAGCACCAGGGTCGGCGTACCCGTCAACAAGCTGACCAACAAGCTGGGCTCCGAGGCGTGGTGGCCCTCGACTGTAGATATCGAGTGTGACAAGGCCGCCAGGATTCTCCAGTCCTTTGCCAGTATGTGTAGTTACCTCTTTCCCCAACTACCCTTCTGCCAAAATCTCTTCTCTCTAACAACTATTCTTCCTGTAGAGGATGGCTTCTACACCACAGCAGACCCAACATCCCCAACCAACCCCGGACAACAACAACAACAACAACAACCCCCCAAACAACCGGCCCCAAACAAAAACCCAAGGTCCTAGTCAAAATCCCCAAAAGGTAATCGAGTCCGCCGCCGGCCTCGCCATCTTCACCACCTTCCGCACAGGCCTCCACATCTCAGGCGCAGGCGGCTCCGGCGTCCTCATCGCCCGCTCCTCGTCAGGAGGCTGGTCCCCGCCCTCTGGGTTCCTCGTGCACACCCTAGGCGCCGGCTTCATGGTCGGCCTAGACATTTACGACTGCGTGTGTGTCCTGCGCACCCAGGAGGCCGTCGCTGCGTTTACGAGCCCGCGCCTGTCCCTGGGCGGCGAGGTCGGCCTGGTCGCCGGGCCCGTGGGCGCCGGTGCTGCCGTGGACGCGGCCCTGCTCAGGAGCACCAAGCCTGTGTGGGGCTATGTCAAGAGCAGGGGTTTCTATGCCGGGGTGCAGGCGGACGGGACGATTATCATCTCGAGGCCGGATGCGAACGCGGCCTTTTATGGAGTCAAAGGCATCAAGGTCGATGAGATCCTGAAGGGCAATGTGCCTGCCAGGGGTCCGGAGGGCATGTGGCCAGAGGGGGCACGCCGTCTGATGGAGGTGCTCAAGAGCGCCGAGGGGAGGCGGGACGTGAACGAGGGCCTGTTGAAGGAGGTGGGTGCAGGACCTACGCCGGGAGACCTGGGGCTGGAGCAAGAAGACGGGGCCCACGAGACAGCAAAGCAAGGAGGGCAGGACCCGTCTCCTAATGCTTAAAAGATAAATGATAGACTGAGTGAGCCTTGGGGTCTCTTTCTTTTCAGACAAGACAATGACAAGTTATCTTTGGTGTTTCTGTTGCTGTTTGTTCCCTTTTGATCCCCCTTGGTTCACTTTGTCCAGGCCTATGCTGTAAAGGCGGGGGCGCAGACGGTCCTGTCAACATCTCCCGTCCACCTCTCTCTTGGTATCAATCCGTGTGTTTCTCATCGGAACGAGTCGTGATTCCCAGCGGCTGTCCTCCCCCCCCTTCTCCCTCTTGTCCTGCCTCTCTCCCTCATCTTAGAGGTGATTATGCATGCGAGACTATATGTTTTAGAGAGAAAAGAGCAGTTAGGAGTCGTAACAAAACAACCACTTTGCACAACCTTGAGTACTTGACAACTGAAAAACTGTTGAATGATACCAGGCCCTTCGTGGCGCTCTCTCTCTTTTCCTCTCTCTCTCTACTCTGCTTTGAATGCATAAATCCCCTCCTTGAGCATTGAACAGTCTTACCCAGTGTCATCGCAAATGCTTTAGCAGGCTGCTAATCATCATCTCATGTTCCCCTCTCGCGCGCCACCAAATTTTGTTGCCTCTGGGGTATCGCTAATTTGCATGCTTGGTTACAAAACCCAAAAGAAAATAAAAGCATGCTAAATACTTACGTCTTACTGCTGGCAACCTTTTTTGGCCGCTGAAAATTGTGTCTTTGGTGTCCCGCAAGCTTCCACCCCACCCCCCTCTCTGTCTGTCGTTCCGTCATGCTTATTGTACTGGACAACCCCAAGTGATCGATCCCACTTGGACCAGGCATCATGACACGTGTGTGGCACGACGACAGGCTGTCATAGGCATACACAACAACAACAACAACACCGACACCGCCGCTACACGTGGCATTGGCGGATCCGTGTGTGGTGGTGTGTCATGCCTCATGGCACAATACCGGAGGGACTGCTGCTGCTGCTCGGGCCGTCTTCCTCCTCCTCGCCCGGCTCACCCTGGTGGACGGGTTGGCCAGAGGTCGCATTATTGCCATGATTTGCGTTCATGCTTGCCGTGCTGGGACCTGGGCCGCTGCTGCCCAGGCCCACAGGGGCCGTGCTGGCAGTCGGCTGCCCCGGTGTCATCTGAGGGTGAGATGAGGAACCGCCAGGCTGATACGTAAATGTAGGCCCGGTCTGGTGCGCGAGTGCGCCGTACGAGGGCAGCTGCGCTGGGTACCAGCCTTGATTGAGGACATTCCACTGGAAGTTATGATGGCCGTGCATCTGATGCTATGCTGGCGGCGCCGGCGGGGGATCAGGTTGCCCACCGGTGGTAGGTTCTGCGCGGGACCACCATCAAGGATCATCTCGCTGGCGTAATCGAATTCGTCGTCTTCGATCCCGTCCCTCTCCCGCTCCTCGAAGACGCCATCGGGGAGTACCGGTCCCTGCGGTTGCAGCTGTCCCATCGGTGCCAGCGGTCCCATGTGGCTGTAGACGAAGCCGGGGGTGGCGGTGGGCCATAATGCGGCTGTGGATCCGGAACGTTCTCTCGGATATGAGCGAACGCCATATCGACATTCAGATGGCGACGGAGGCTGGAGACTCCGGCACCCGAGAAGACGCAGAATACGTTTCGCTGGTGGTCGGTGAACTCTGTAAGGGCGAGCACGATAAAAAGAGTCAGCAATCGATGGGCATATATTTCTGGCTTCTTCTGGACAGGCCAGTGGGTGGGGATGCTTACCGGTGGGAGCATCGCGACAGAACTGTTCCAAGTCCTGCCTTAGGAAAGCCTGGACCCCAGTGAGACTGAGGTGGGTCAATCGCGGGCAGGAATTGAGGAGTTTCATGATGCTCTGCGCGATACAATCATTATTAGTTAGTCTCGCATGTTTACCACACACACACTGACGCAGGCCGGGGTTGACGTTACCTTGAGGGTCAGTTGGGTGCAGTAGCTCAGGTGAACCCGCTCCAGGCTGCTGCCGCTGGAGAAGCACTCTGCCGAGACTCTTAGCTCGCCATCTCTCGGCCTCCGGTACCTCTGGTTTGCCTTGGCGAGGGCATAGACAGAGGCGTCGGTGATGTTGTTGCACTTGACCAGACCAATCCTCTTGAGCTTTGGCAGGACGGCGAGCCGCGTGACGGACTCGTCGGTCAGATGCGTACAGCAGCCCAGATCAATATACCGGATGCGGTTGCAGCAGTGGACCAGGCGCTTTACGGCCTCGTCTGTCAGGTTGACGCAGTGGCCGAGGTGCACGTAGTGCAGGTTCTTGCCCAGCCGGGATATGGCAAACACGGCTTGGTCTGTGATGTTGCGGCACTTGGCAAACACAACGTTCCGTAGGCGAGGGGCGGCCTCGATGATCTTCTCGACCGCGCGGTCGGTGATCCTGACGCACGATGTTAGGTCGAGAATACGCAGGTGTTCATAGTGCTTGCCGGCAGGCAGCGACAGGAAGGCGGTGTCGTCCACAAGCTCGCAGTTGGCCAGCCGGAGCTCCCTGAGGGAGCTGCCCTTGACCAGGAGGGACGTGACCGGCGTGTTGCCGACCTGCTTGCACTGCTGCAGGTCGATCTCGAGGATATTGGGGCAGTGCTCGGCAAAGGCAAGGACGGCGTCGTCGGTGATCTGCACACAGTCGTTCAACTTGAGCTGTTGTTGGGTGGAAATCGTCAGCATATATAGAGAGAAGGAGTTTTATAGGGTAAAGCAGGGTGGAGGAGAAAGAGGAGAGGATAGAGAAAAAAAGGGGGAGGGAATGGCTAGGTGACACGTACCCGCTTGAGCAGCTTGCAGCTCTCGGCGAGCAGGACGAGCGACTCGCTGGAGATCCGGAGACAGCTGGAGATGTTCAGGCCCTGCAGGCGCCTGCAGTGCTCGGCGATGACCTTGATGGACTCCTCGGTGATCTGATGGTCGCCCGAGATGTCGAGGGCCATGAGGTGGGCGCTGTTGGTGGCGAGGGCGATCAGGCCCGTGTCGGCGAGACCCTTGCAGCCCGTCAGGGTGAGGCGCTCGACGCGGTTGCAGACGGCTAGGGGGTGACGCTCCCGTCGTTGACCTGGTCCGACAGCTGGGCCAGGTTGAGGCGCTTGACGAAGTCGGCATAGGCATAGTAGGGCTGTTCGCGGCCCAGGGTGTTGCAGACCATCTCGTACTTCTTCCACGTGGTGCAGGCGGGGCGGTGCCAGAGCAGGTCGACAGCGTTCCTAGACCATCGCTTGCAGGTGAGCATGATGTTCAGGAGGTCGCTCGAGGCGGACAGCTTGGAGAATATGCATATGAGGATCTCGTTGGGCAGGCGCTGCACCGGCGGCAGGCACTCGTATTCGTCCGTGACCTGCATGTCCTGCAGGTTGGGCACGCCCAGGGATGACTCGGAGTCATTGCCGTTGAGGTAGAAGTCGGACTCCTCGGCGGGGAGGGGGTGCTCGCTGAGGATGTCGACCTCGAGTCTTGTTGGTCATCGCCAGCAGCGCCAGCGGCTATGGTGGACGGGGTGGGAGGGCTGGGAGGCTGACGGCCGTTGGCTATCGCGTCGAGAGACGGCGCGCCCTGGCTCGCCATGGTGTGATGGTGAGGCGGGGTAATGTTGATTTATCTTGGTAATGGGTATGCGTGTGTGTGCGTGTGTATATGTGTGGGATACAGCGTCGAGTCTGATCTGCGAAGACAGTAAATCAGTATCGGAGGGGCCTTGGGGGCTGTGGTGTCTGCGGGCAGGGGAAGCAGGAGGAGGAGGAGGAGGGAGTCTCACCAGCGGTCTGGCGGAGGTCGGTCAGGCGAGCGTGCTTGTTGTAGCCGGGCAAGCCTGTGCAACACTCGGCGGCCCGTCGCGGCAGATGTGTGACGCACGTCGATGCAGCAGACAAGGACAGTGACGCAGCCTGCCGTGGTGAACCTCCCAGGCTGAAGGGGCTTTTATGGTGGGTCTGGCGACGAGTGATCGAGTGTGGGGGGGCCAAGGAGGGTAGTCCGATCGAGTCGAGACGTCGGGAACGGGACGGCGTCGACAACGGGGGAGAGGAGGGGCCCCCTTTTGGGCTGCAACAGGGCTGACAGACACAAGCCCAGCCACAGAGCCAGGCGTGCAGCAGCAACCACGAGGCGGAGGCGAGGGTGAGGAGAGAGTTGTGAGTCGAAGCCTCGTGCGTGGTGTTGCACAGCCGACTAGGAAAGGACACAAGGGGGGTAGAGAGAGAGAGAGAAGGAAAAGAGAAGGGGAAGGAAGGAGGGTGTAGGAATTGTGGGTTGAGGCCTGTCGTAGAGGACCAAGACGAGGACGAGGAGCAGAGGCCAGGGAGAGAGGAAGGTCGATCGTTGGGGTCGAGGCAGGGGCGGGTCGCAGATTAAGAATAGGTACTGTAATGTTGAGTCGCAGGCGTGTTCTGCAGGTTGTCGACTGTATCTGTACTTGGTGTATTGTCACTCGCTGGCAGTTGGCAGTTCACGCAGGTGATGCAATAATTCGCGGGCTGGCCCTGTCCCTGGTCCTCCTGGATTATGGATCTGGACCTGGACCTGGACCTGGGTCTGGATCTGATGCGTCGTCCCTCACTGGTCAGAGAGAAGGGGAGCCCGTTCCACCTCTGACGGGCGAGGACAGACCAGATTTTCTGATGTTGTTGGGGAGAGGGGAGAGGCCTGAGGACTGAGTGAGGATGGCCGAGTCGAGGCGTAGAAGGGATGGTTCGGATGTTGTCGAGGAAGGTCGAGTGAGGTCAGGCGAAAATGGACGAGAGATGAGAGAGAAGGTGAGTCCTACCAGGGAGCCCGGCTAGAGACCGAAGCCAGAACCACTCACAGCCACTCGCTGGCCCAACTTAGGCCTGTGCTGCCACTGAAAGTCAAGGATCCAGGCCCCGCTAGTTGGCGGAAAGGCTAGGGGCGGGTTTACTTGTAGCTGTGGCTGCCACTGCAACTGCAACTGGCTGTTTTGGTCCTATGTACAGATTACACCTGCACCTGTAATGCAAATGCACTGTAGGGGTGGAAAAGAATTACTTATAAGCAAATTGCTCCACAGGGGGAGGGCAAGGGGGTTGCAAGGGAGGGGCTTCGCTTTGACGGCTTTGACGATGCACACTGGTTGTGTGACACTGGTGTGTTGCACTTGGCTTGATTATGAAGCGCGCCGTGTCTTGAAAAGGTGGTTGACTTAAGCAGGTCGGCACGTCAGGTCCCCTCGAGTCCTGGGAGGTGACGGCGAGGCTGGGCCAGCTGGTTGTCACAGAAAGTGAGCAGTCAGCACCTGGATGCACAAAAGCATTTGGACAGAGCTGGGGAGACGAAGACGAGTATAAGTAAGAGGAAGCCCTGGAGAGGACGGGTCGATCCGTGAAGCGGGTAGATTCGGGGAGGGAGGGGGCCTCTCAGGGCATCCTGATCCTGGTGCTGGATGCTAGGTGCTACAGTAGCGTGCTTGGCCCCCAGCAAAACCCCGCCCAGGCCCTGAAGCCCTGCTGTTCTGTTGGTGCGGTGTAGTGGGTGTCGCGGTGTCGACGGAGGGTGTTGTTGGGCCATCCAGTACCTGGGCGCCCTGTTGCTCAAGCAACAACAACAATAACAACCACCACCACCACTGCTACATTCCTTTTGGTCTCATGTTCTTCTCCCTTGTCACGCTTGATTTTCTTCTTCTTCTTCTTATTCTATTACTGTTATTTCTGACTTGCATCTGCGGCTATCAGACTTGTGGCCTCGCTTCATCGCAAATCTCACAAAATGCTATTTTCAACTGGTGATTCATATATGTACTTTAGCAATGCACCGCTCCCTTGCTATCATACACTTGGCCCTTCCTCGGGAAAGCAGCATAAGCACAAGACTATAAATTGTACACGGATCCTAACTAAGCCCTGCTCAATTTTGGACAGGATCTGGGACACAGTCGGCTTGTGCTGGAATTCCATACTCGAGTCTATAAGTAATTTGTCAGGGCGTGTTGCAGGGCCTTTGGACCCTGTATCGTTGTACAGTATCTAAGGGGTAAGACGGACCGGAGGATCTGCTATGTGCATACCGATGACGTAGTCTCAGCGGCTATCGAAGGGTCTCTTATGCAATTACTATGGTAGCTGCAGAGAGTTTGAGATGCGAATCTTAGCCGTTGAAACCTCCAGATGGCATGACTGACCCTCTCTCTACGCGCGAGCTCCCAGAACCCAGCACAAACCGTCGAGGACCAATATCCAGCTTACTCCTGTGCAGGGCCATATCTTCTTCTCTTCGAGTATGCACTATAAAGAGGATTTGTATTGATGTTTCCTTGAGCACGTCCTCCGCGACAGACCCGCCCACAGCACCAAGCTCGCCCAGCATGCTGCGACAGCCTCTGGCACGTACCCTCCTCGGCCGCCGACCTCTCCCTCCCCCCTCAGGCCCCGAACACCTGCCCACGCTGCTCCCACACTATCCGTCGGACCATCTTCCAGCGCTCGCGCCAGCAGCCCTCGCGACGCGAAGCCCTCGACAGCCTCAACGTCCAGCGCATCGCCCGACAGCAGGCCGAGTACTACCACACGCGGCAGCAGATGCTGGCTGGTGGTGCCGCCGCCGGTCTCATCTCGATCATCTATATATCCTATAAGATCTATGTGCTGCTGAGGGATGGGGATGGGATTGGGGACAACAAAACCAAGGCGGGGAGAGGGACACAGCTGGACTCGGGGCTACCGGCCGGCCACCCGCTGAACGATGCTGCCGGGAGGCAGGTGGTCAGACATGACGAGGAGGGCCGCGAGCTCGTGCCGACGGGGAACAGCACCGTGCCCCTGTTTCCGAGGACGATCGAGCTGCCTGGCTTTGCGGCCAAGGCGACAGGCCGCCCGGGCGCGCACGAGGACAGCCCCGCGGCCCCCGCCGACGGCATCCCGAGCGTGACCTCCCCGACCCTCGTGGTCCGGCCGAGCGAGACCAGCGACACCGAGTACACGCTCGTGGGCCTGGGCACCCGCTCCGTGTCCTTCCTGGGCATCAACGTCTACGTGCTGGGGTACTACATCGCGACGGCCGACATAGCCGAGCTCCAGGCGCGCCTTGTCAGGAAGATCAACCCCATCGCGTCCGCGCTGGTCTCGACAGAGAAGGACGACCTGCGCAGGAAGCTGCTGGACTCGGTCGAGGGCGAGCAGGTCTGGGAGGAGCTGCTCCGGTCCGGCGTGCCGGCGCGCAGCATGGTCCGCGTGGTGCCGGTGCGCGACACAGACTTTGGCCACCTGCGCGACGGCTTCGTCCGGGCCATCCAGGCACGCACGGCCCAGGACAAGGACGAGGCCTTTGGCGCGGCCATGCAGGAGTTCAAGCGCATCTTCAGCAGGGGCAAGGTGCCCAAGCAGAAGGAGCTGCTGCTGCTCCGGGACCGGGACGGCAGGCTGACCATGGTGTACGACGAGGGCAAGTCGTGGGGCAGGCAGCTCCTGGGCACCGTGGCGGACGAGAGGATCTCGAGGGCGCTGTGGATGAACTACCTCGCGGGCAAGAAGATCGCGAGCGAGGAGGCCAGGCAGAACATTGTCGAGGGCGTCATGGGCTTTGTGGAGAGGCCGGTGGGAACGGTGGCAGCCCAGGTCATATAGCGACGAGCAATTGCTCCCCCTTCAAATCCATCTCTACTGCCACCAAGTGTCTGAAATCAGGGCCTGCATAAGCATCGAGAAACCTGGCAAACAGACGATAGAAGCATCATGCCTCGCAAGAAATCCCAAAGGGCCTATTTCACTTTTGTGCCAGACACAATCTCTCTTTCTCTCTCCGTTTCACTGATTTATTTTTCATTGTATTTATTTTTAAGTCTCCTGGCATGACGCTCTTGGTCTTTGCTCCTAGGGTAATGCCACCATCTCCCATCCTACTCCCTACCCACCATCACAGGTTTGCCTTGCCATCCGTGCTGCAGTCGTCAATGCCACTCCGTGATAGTAGATGGATTTCGGGACCAGAGTAGTAGAGTCGCTGCTGGGGGCGAGGACGAGCCTTACGCGATGGCGCCGACCCCCTTGAGCTTGGCCTTCAGGTCATTTTGCGAGAGGGCGTGCAGGTTGTCGTTGCCGCCAATGTGCTCGCCGCCGATGAAGATGTTAGGCACGCTCCGCTGGCCCTCGGCGGCCGCCACCTCCTTCTGGAGAGCGTCCTGGATGTCGGCTCCGTCACCTAGGAAGAAAGAAGAGCAAAAGCGTTAGCGAAATTGGCACTCAGCTGGTGAGGATTGGGAAGAAGGAGGGAGGGAAAACAGCAAATGCGGGAGAGAGAGGGAGAGAAAGAAGGAAGGCTACGCACTCTCCTCGTCCATCTCGTAGACCTTGAAGTTGGCACCCAGGCCCTGCAGGGTCTTCTTGGTGGCCCGGCAGTAAGGGCAGTAGCTCTTGCTGAAGACCATCACCGGGTTCTCCTTGATGAGGAGCTCGGCCTTTGTCTTTGCGCTGGACATGTTGATTGGTGATGTTGAGACCCCGGAGAAGAATCTGCGCAGGAGGGACATTGACTAGTGGGGAGGTTTTTCCGTATGGAAGATTGATGTTGGAGAAAGAGAGATTAGGGCGGGAAACAAACGTGCAGAGGGGTTCCGATAATTATATGAGAAGGTTGCATATACTACGTGACTTGGGAGTAGGAATATCTGCAAGCTTGTCAGCCAGGTTGGATTTGTCAGTGGTTGAGAGTCCGAGACCTGTTGTACCCCGGTAACTACTTGTATTTGCAGAGGTACCTCCTTCGGCGCCGAGGGCACGTATGGGTTTTACGTACCAGGACACTTAGCACGTTACTATAGTACCTCCCCGCCCCTTTGCCCCTCTACCCCTCCCAGGTTTGTCCCCTGCCATGACCCCCGACCTCGGTCTGGTTCTTGCCTCTCCGCTGGCTGAAACGGCTATGCCATACATAAGACGTGGCAATAGCATGAACAATGAATGCTCTGGATCATCTTTCTTGGGCCAGATAGATCCAAGTCATGATTTGTTATGTAGGCAATCTTTACTGTACTATGTTCTGCTGACATCGAACCTCATCGAAGCATCTTCTCTGCGCCTTGTGCTTCTCAAATGCAGTAAGTGTTTGCAGGTCTGAAAATGACGCAATGCTCGCCGGAGATCCACTGTAACATGGTCCCCCGTACACAGTACGTACAAGTACTCCGGTGCAAGTTTGGGTAGTAATTCCAAATCTCGACGCGGAGAGGCCGTGATATGTTTGTCAGCCAGCACAGTCACCGCCACCCGATGACCCCGACTGCTCTAGCATACAGTAATATGGTAAGCCCTGTAGGGCTGCATGTAATTTGAAAAAGCAACAATTTGGAAAAGAACAGGAACCGGTCCAGGGTTCTGAGAGAGGAGAAGAAATGCAAGAGGCGAAGAACCTGGGGAAAGAAGGCGGGGGGAGAGTAGATGAAATCACCTTGGTCTCTGACATTTTGCTGCGATGCCATTCGTAAACGACAGGATGGTGCAGGTGTCACCGTCCCATCTCATCTCAGAATGAAGCAAGACACACACAAGACAAGACATGGCTTTGTTGCCAGCCCGCATGATCCTTTCAGGCCTGCATAACTTTGACGAGACCACGTCCAAGCCTCTCTCTCTTCTATCATGCGTAGCCTGGTGGACCTATGTGACACGCTGCCTGTGTCGTGTAACACGTCTCCTCGCCTTGCCCATCGCCTTGTACTATGTAACTGTCCAGTTCTGGCCAGCTTATCCACACAAGTCCATAGAAGCGAACAGTCATGTCGTACATCACCGCAAGAATCCCAAGGTTGGTCGTATTGACGACCTCGTGTCCCAGGGTTCAAATATTGAAAGGGGAAGGTGGAACAACCCTAACCCTGTATTGACCACGTCAGGGTCAATCTCCGACTCGATTGGGCCGGGCCCGGACCTTCGCAGCCTCAATCCAGACCAGATCTGCAACCCAAGCTCTTGCGTGTTCGTCCAGCGCCGCCGTCCAAAATCGACCAACTTCTCCTGCAGCACACTCGAAGCCGACACTTTTTTCTTTCTTGTCGGCCCGTCAATCCCTGTAGCTAGTTCCCGCAATCGACAAAGCAGCAGGGTGTGTAATCTTTCAGTGGTACCGTTCGTATCTCGCAGCCTCTACACGACCTCGACTCGTCGTCACCCCATCTCAACTCTCACACAGCGCACAGCCTTGTCCACCTATCTGGTCTCTCACGACGCTTGCGAGGGACAAGTTTCGGACGCACTTGTTTGTTCAGCACATGCACTCTGCATTACAGCATCGGCCCCACCTTATCACGTCAGAATCCAGGCCTCGAGCCCTCCAAAAACCCGCTTCACTGATTCAGGGCACGTTTTTTTTCTGGCTTGACGAACCAGACTGTATACTCTGCTGGTCAGTACCCCCTGGTATTGTTCCTCTTCAGATCGCAAGGCTGCCTGCCCGATCACAGAGGGTCTCACACACACACACGCACACGCACATACACACACGCACACCCTCAAAGGGGCTGCTGTTGACATTTACAAAAAGACAGCCACACCCGTCTTTTTCTCGGCTCGATCCAAGACACCAAGGTCTTCAGACTTCCCCCGATTCCCGGTCCGTGTCCTTTCAAGGACCCTCCAACATCGCCCACGGTGGCTTCCGGACCTTCTTCCACCCTGGCATCCTCTGGTGCCGTCATCGCCGGGCATATTGCCAACTTGACTACCAGCCTGGTGAAAAAACTGCCTCCCTCGGTACAGACCGGCATCGACAGCGCCTCGCAGTACATCCAGACCGCCACAGGTGTCGATCCGGCTCTCTTCTACAGCAGCGCTGCTGCTGCCGCCGTCCTCCTCGGCGCCATACCCACTGCCTACGCCAAGTCGGTCTCCAACAGGGCAAACAGAAAGGCCGGCGGAGAGAAGATGTCACGGAGGGGCTGGTCGAGCGACGAGCGCGGCGGCCTATCCCCATTTAGCTCCAGCCTGGGCGACGGCCGAGGTGGCGTCCCCGAGGTCACGGATGCGGACTATAGCTACATCACGTCGGAAGATCTCGAGCTCACCCACGGCATGGACGGGCGGTACGGTAAAGACCCGGTTGGCAGCAGCAGCCACTATACGCGGTCGGCGGGCGGCGGACCCGCGCTAGTCATCGACGACGACGACATCCTCCTTATCAAGCACAAGGGCGCCACCTACCCGGAGCACTTCCCCGCCTTCAGCATCGGCGATGGCAAGCTGCTAGTGGGCGACGTCCGAGAGCGCGTGCAGATGATCATGAAGCTGTCGGACCGGAGGACGCACAGGATAAGACTGCTGTATAAGGGCCGGCAGCTGAAGGACAACCTGGCCCCGATCTGCGAGTTCAATGTCAAGAACAACAGTGAGATCCTGGTGGTGCTGCCCGAGCCCGGCGACGACAACGACGACTCGAGCAGCGGGAGCAGCGAGGAGGTGGTGGTGGTGGGCAGGGGAGGAGGAGGCCACGCGGCCCAAGAAGTCCAAGAAGAAGAACAAGAGCAAGAGCAAGAAGGGCAGGAAAAGCGACAGTCCTCGGGACAGCAACCTCGAAGTCCCCAGCGCCGGTACCGGGGCCAGCAGACCGCAGTCGCCTGCATCCGCGGTATCTGGGGCCAGCGCGGCAGCTGCAGCACCAGGGGGCCCGATCGACAGGCTCAACGCCATCAGCACGCACTTTACGACCAAACTGCTGCCCCTGTGCGTCCAGTTCACCGCCAGCCCGCCCTCGGATCCCAAGAAGCGGGAGGACGAGCACCGCAAGCTCTCCGAGACGGTCATGCAGCAGGTGCTGCTCAAGCTCGACGAGGTGGAGACCAACGGGGAGGAGGAGGCGCGGGCGAGGAGGAAGGAGCTGGTCAGGACGGTGCAGGAGGTCCTCAAGGGGCTCGACAGCAGGTTGAAATCCTAAGATTGTCTAAGGTCCCGTGCCGAACTACTCCTGAGGGGAGACGCAGACGGTCTGAGCCTGGTAGCTTGAAATAAGCCAGCAGTGGACTAGTCGCGCAATCAACACATTTCTACTCCCGCACCCACGCTCAACACTCCTCTTTTCGAAGTATATATTGGCAGTTTTTCATCATATTGTGACCGCCCAACGTAGCGAGGCGCAGAGCATGAGGACATGGGGCTGAACTTTCATAGTATGCAAGCATGGATGGATGATGATTGTAAGGACGGACGGACAGATAGACAAGCCAATGATGTACTACTCTTTTTGGGACGCAGCAAAGGTCGCCGAGGCAGAGCGGTTTTCCTAAGTTTTGGCCAACTAGCAGCATCGAAATGCATCTTCATAATGAGACAATCGTGTAATAATGCCTTCATGCATACATCCAATGTGACTTCCATAGCATGACTGAATAAATGTCCAGCGAGATCGAGTGCTGCAGAAATCCAGTCAATTCCAGTAATTTGAGTACTCAAAAAGATGGTGAGGTTGTCTCCATTACCAGTTCCCTAAGCCCGGAACCGATAAGATAGATACTACTTACTTTTCACAGTATAGCAGGTCCACCATAGTAGCAACTGCCTTGGGTCGTCGCTCCGAGAACAGTGAGTGACTGGACTGGCAAGCACTGGCAGGACCGGCGGGCGGGTAGGGCAAGAAAGAGCAGGTGGGTCCACAGGTGTAGTTTTGATTGGTCGCACATCACGTGGGGTTGGCTGCCCTAAAAATTCTCGCTGGCCCTGTTCGCTCTGCCGCAGGAAACCAGAGGGCTAGCGGGAGAACGGGCCACTTACAGCAGGGCGCAGACTGCGTGGGCATCTCAATTTTCCCGGTGAGTGTGGCCCAGGTCCCGTCTTCTTCCCATCGCCTCCCCCAACTCCCTCCCAAATACTAACCCTACAACCACCAGGGACGCCTCAGAATATTTCGCAGACTTCGTTTCACTTCGAAGTTTGTCCTTCTGAGCATCTTCTTTCCTTTTTTTAACCCTTTCCCCTCCTGTCTGGTTGACGACAACTCCACAAAGATGTCCTCCTTCGAGCAGGTCGTGAGTACAACCTTCCCCCCCAAGCCCCATCACGACAAATGCACACGCGCGCGCGCACAACAGTGCGATCATCAACTGTAGCCTCTCGCCGCACAATCAGAAAAGAGAAGGAACCAGAATGGCCTGCCTGAGCCGGCTGGAGATGGTTGGCAATTGGCTGGTGGTTCGTCGACGGACTCGCCAGCCTTCGTCCTCGGGGGTGCTTCGGAAGATGAGATGGGCGGGGACGCGCTCCCATGATGCACGACGACGCGGGCGATCCTCCTTGCGATGCGAATTGAGACTGGGCGGCGAGGGCAGGGGGTGATCAAATCATCCACAACATCACAAAACACCACGGGAAGAAGAGCGAAAGATGCTGACTTGTTTTTGTGTGCGCGTCATCTAGGTCGTCATTGACGGCAAGGGCCACCTTTTGGGCCGTCTCGCCAGCATTGTCGCCAAGCAGCTGCTGAGCGGCCAGAAGATCGTTGTCGTCCGCTGCGAGGCCCTCAACATCTCCGGAGAGTTCTTCCGCGCCAAGCGTACGTCCTATATACCTACAAGCATCCTTGGTCCCCCACAATCGATATCTCGACAACACTCCAATGCTCAGAAGTACCCGGTGTGCCTTGTCGATGTTGTCGAGGGTGGACAGTGGGAAGCGTCGAAAGAGACTGGAGAGACCTGACAGAAAGCTGACGATGTGGATATACAGTCAAGTACCACGCCTACCTGCGCAAGATGACCCGTTACAACCCCACCCGCGGAGGTTAGTCGACGATTCTCTCCCTTCAACTCCGCCTCAAGGCGCGACAAACTTCCGATCAGGGCAACGTATCTAACCTTACTACTGCTAATGCCAGGCCCCTTCCACTTCCGTGCCCCCTCTCGCATCTTCTACAAGGCTGTCCGCGGCATGATCCCCCACAAGACCGCCCGCGGTGCCGCCGCCCTTGAGCGCCTCAAGGTCTTCGAGGGTGTCCCTCCCCCTTACGACAAGCAGAAGAAGATGGTCGTCCCCCAGGCCCTGCGTGTCCTGCGCCTGCAGCCCGGCCGCAAGTACTGCACCGTCGGCCGTCTGAGCCACGAGGTTGGCTGGAAGTACCAGGATGTTGTTGAGAGGTGGGTTTTGTCTTTGCCCTTCTTGTTCTACGAGAGAGGAATGCATCATTGGACCGGCTTTGCTAACTGATGATGTGTACACAACAGACTCGAGGAGCGCAGAAAGGCCAAGGGCGCCGCCTACTACGAGCGCAAGAAGGCCGCCCGACGACAACTCACCGAGGCCAAGAAGAGCGCCAAGGCCGACGACAAGACCACCAAGGCCCTCGAGGCCTACGGCTACTAGATGTGTGTGGTCGTGCTGCTCTGCTCGTACCAAACGACAACAAAACCCCCTTTGTGTGCTTCTTTTTACGTTTGCGCTTAGATCGGCGTGGGATGGTCTGGTCTTGCATTTGGCGACGGACGGCTTTTCGGGATGGGAAACAATGCTGGCTTATTCGTCAGGTCCGGTCCCCAGATATAGGGACCCATACAACCCTGAACTACTGAGATGAGCCTTCATGGACGAGAGAAAAACAAAAAAAGAAGAACAAAACACCTTCTCCAACCACAAAAACCAAACCAACAAAAATACAGGGGTTCTGTTTGGATGATGACGTGACTGTGTGGTTATTTGTGTGTGTGTGATCGAGCTGAATTACCGGTGGGCAGGGGGACACTTGAGTCGCGGCGTGGGGGCGCCTGTTCTTGAGATTCCACCCAGAGTCTTGTGTTGCTGCTGCTATTGCTGCTGCTGTCTAACATGGATGGACAAAGGCGAGGGCCTGCGCCGTTGTCACATCTCTCTCAACGTCCTAATGCAAAGATCTTGAGGGGGATAACAAAAGTCCACTCACTCATGACGCCTGATAAATACAACTGCCCAATGAGGACCATCTGAGCAAGCACGGTGGCGAGCACCGATGGAGACCGTCTCTGCTAAACCTGACTGTATCCGCAAACCAGCCCTTCCCCGCCTGACGCGCCGCCTATCATAGTGTCTCCGCGCTGAAGAACCTTCCTTGTCTGGTCATATGACCTTTTTCTCCCCCTAGGACACGATCGACATCCGACTTACGAAGCAGAGTATCACTGCAGCAGTGTGGACGGAGAGGGTCCGCAACGAGTCAGTCTACTTTGACTGAGGAGTTAGTATCACTGGAACATGGCTGGCAAGAAGTCGATCATCCTCGGGTCACATGCAAGTTTGTTGTACGGACAAAGATAATCGTAAAGGGCTCAACATCATATACCATGGATCAACTATATCTTTGAGACATCTAATCTCTCGATTGCTTCTCCATGTGACTTCCTCCGTCCCCCTTATCCTTCCGTTGGCCCGTAGAAAATCACTCTATCTTACTCCAGCCTCTCCTCCATGTTCAGCCTCCATGTTCAGAACTTCCTCCGCATGCTGCTCAATGTCTGCTGCCTGTGATAGCACATATAACTGTCAGACATCCTGCAACACCACAACAAATGAGGATTTCTTTGGAGGGAGAGAGACATACTCAACGGTGCAGGTGATATTTAGTGCTTGCAGCCTGCGCACTCGCAGGTCTTGGGGTCACACTTGCACTGTCCGGCGGGGCACATTTTGAGTGATGATAAGAGAGGACAAACGAAGTATTTATAGTCCGGTGTAGAGTATTTTTCAAAGAGTATTTCGATTCAACAAGTAAAGATGTATGGCTTGAGAGGAGGAAAAGGGAAGAGAAGAGGAATTTCCTTTTCTTGCCCGGGAGGGTATTTGCCCTTTTATCTTCAGGCGTTGACCCACACACATCGATCCCACCCACCACTCGAGTGGCACCAAAACTCGAGGGCCAGAGTTTACTGTAAGTGCATAATACACTACTGCAGCCAACCCCTCCCCCCCTCTCCTGCTGACCTCGATTTTGGGGACCCTCTCCCTAGATCGAGCCTATCACCGCTTGCCGGACAATGATGATCGGTCGTGTGTACCACTACTTATAGTAGTCCGATGGGGGCCTATGATGTCCCCCCCTTCCCAGCAACGTTGCAGGACGTGAGGTTTTTGCCGCTCCTGATGATACTGTACTTACTATGATGCACAGCGATAAAGCCCGCTATAGTAAAGTAGTAGTATATGGTAATCTCTGTACCTATCTAATGGTAATGACAACATGCCGGGCCTTTTTCCCCCTGCCTCGCATGGTCATGGTCAAGGTCAGCAGAAAATAGCGCTTGCCAACGCACACCGCAGCAGAGTGAGACCAAGAAATGAAGTAATATCATACATACAGTTAGTACGTCTGGTGACATAGCAGCTCGGTCTTACGAGGGGCTTTCAATATGGACCTAGGACCTGTTAGGTGGGGGGAAGGGGGGGACGAGATGGTTCCGGCAGATCTCGCGGGAAGGGTGTGTTGGGAAAGTGATGATGGCTGTGAAGAATCTTTTTTCTGTGGCTTAGATTTGAGAGATTTGGGGAACTTTGCTTCTTTAGAAAAAAAAAAATTGTATATCATCAGCACCTCTTGTACTCGATGATCAAATGTAGACCACTGCAGTGCTGACAATCCCCGGAGTATCTATATCGCCATATATGAGACTTCCATCTCGTTCCAGCTACCTTCATTAAAAGTTCATATCGTAAAGCCTTGCCGATCTTGTCTTTTTACTGTCTTTGGGTTTTAAGGTGAATAAATAACATCCGTATTAATAATCACAGCGGTTGATCTTTGAAACACTTCCAAGCCATGAGGTGGGAGACGGGATGCCTAAGTAGCTGTTGTGGTCCAGGGACGGTGCTAGATTCTCCGAAATCTACTACATTGATACTTGACCGACGATATTCGAGTCTACACGACTGAATAACTTCAAATCAGCTCTCTGAAACTACGAGCAGCACGGCACTAGGTTTACATGTCCACAGAAGGCGCAGAAGCAAGATGATCTAGTGTTCTTTGTAATAATAGCGACTATATGTCAGACCTTTTGTTGCAAAGCGTCAACGATAATTATAGCTCTAGTGACTATTCTAACGAGGACATTAAAATATAGGTAGTGCATTCGGGAGAGAGGCCACGAGACCTGGATGGTTGAGCGGCGCCGAGGTGAGCATGAAACTGTACCTCCCAGTCTTTCTACAGTAGGCAGAGAGCTCTTTGAGATCCCAGACCCTCCTGATAGGCAGACCGAACATTGACAGAAAGTATTGATGTAGAACAGTCGATTGGTCTATTAGCATATAAAGTATTTCCAATAGAGGATTTCAATATAGGCTGTGGCTATTTTTACTTGCCGTGGTCGCCCATCGAACCCTCTGAGCCGTCTGGCTTGAGCGGAGGAAAGGTTTCAAACGACTGACTGTCGCCCGCAACAGCAGAGAAGTGTCTATTCCAGATCCACCTAACCATCTCCTCGGAACCGTGTAGCCCAGACAACCTGACCTGCTGCATCTTTGCAAAGTCGTCGGGCGTAGGGCTCTCCAGGATCTCCGTGATGCTGGTCCTGACGATAAAGGATGTCCCCCGGCCTATGCCTGAAGTCGACCATCTGGTGTCTGGCCACCTCCTCGACCTCCTCGACGGTGATGCGGTACCCGCCAAGGCAGTGGAACGGCCGGCCTCGAAAGTCCATGTAGCCCTTGAAGTCGATCAGGACGCCTCTGCCCACAAGTCCGCCGCGGGCGTGCCAGTGGTCGAGGGTGGGCAGCGCGTTCTCGGCGCTTGTCTGGGGCGAGTACAGGCCCTGCTCGGTGATATTGAGCCCGTTGTATGGGCACCGAAGAGCAGATACAGGTTCATTGTACACACTGCTATCAGGGGATACACGCCGAGGAAGAGAGACTGCGCCTCAAAGAATGGAGCACGGATCGTGTGGATCCGCTGCATGTAAGCCGCCTGCATCTACCTAAGTAAGTGTATTCATGGATCAGTGCTCGTGGAAGATGTCGTAACTGCAGGTGTCGACTGCAGTATGTCTTATGTTCTACGTCGCCTCAGAAAATGTGTGTGTAGTGTAGTGTTGGAGTGGTTGGGTCCCAGTCGCCGTCTCTGATTACAAAAGACTAGTGAGATCATTCTGCTGCCAGAGATTACCTAGACACTGATGGTTTTATTTTATTTTTCACTTGACTCTCTCTCTCTCTCTCTTTTAATTTCTCTGTGTTTTTTTTTTTTTTTTTTTCTTTTGGGTCCAGGCCTAACATCTTTAGTTGAAGACGACCGTCTTCGTGACGTTGAGGAAGACGCGCCTCTCGGCAACCCACTTCACAGCAGCGGCCAGCACCTGGCTCTCGACATTGGAGCCCTCCTCGACGAGGTCCTCGGGGCTCATGCTGTGGTCGACCCTGGCGACGCGCTGCTCGATGATGGGGCCCTCGTCGAGGTCGGCAGTGACAAAGTGGGCGGTGGCGCCGATGATCTTGACGCCGCGGTCGTAGGCCTGGTGGTAGGGCTTGGCGCCCTTGAAAGAGGGCAGGAAGCTGTGGTGGATGTTGATGATCCTGCCGCTCATGGCCGCGCACAGGGTGGGCGACAGGACCTGCATGTAGCGGGCCAGGACGACCAGCTCGATGTCGTGCCTCTTGACCAGGTCGAGGATCTGGCCCTCCTGCTGGGCCTTTGTGTCCTTGGTCACGGGCAGGTGGTGGAACTCGATGCCGTAGCTCCGGGCCAGGTGCTCGTAGTCTGGGTGGTTCGACACGATGACGGGCACCTCGATGCGCAGCTGGCCCGCCTTGGCCCGGAACAGCAGGTCGTTGAGGCAGTGCCCGATCTTGGAGACCATGATGAGCACCCGCATCTTGTTGGCCACGGGCCGGATGTCGTAGTAGTCCATCTCGAGGCTGGCCGACAGGTCCACAAAGGAGGCCCTGAGGGCGTCGGGCGACGAGACGGGTCCGCAGTGCACGCGCATGAAGAACTTGTTGGACACCGGGTCCGAGAACTGCTGCAGGTCCAGGATGTTGATGCCCTGGCTGGCAAAGATCCCCGTCACCGAGTGCACGATGCCAGGCTTGTCCGGGCAGGACAGCGTGAGGATATAATCCTCTCCTTGGCTCTTGGTGGTGGATGCCATGACGATGATGATCGAGCTGGTGGTTGCTGGTCAGAGATGGAATGATTTGTATGGAAAGGGGGTGAGAAATGACTAATATCTGGCTTTGTATGTAGAAAATGTGTAAAAAAAAAAAAAAAAAAAAAAAAAAATTACCTGGGAAGTGTATTTTACTTTCGACTATAGGGAGGAGCCTTCGAATAACAGTCGTGATGTTGAATCCTGTCCCGACTTGGAGTCTTCTTTGCTGATCAAATCCTCGTTGCTGTCATGCACACACACAATATGTTTCACTCATGTCACTGCTGCTTTGATATTCTTCTTCTCCTGATCATAAGCACGGCGCAGATTTTGATGGCAAGCGCGCGGGTCCGCTGTGGGGATCCCGTGCCGTGCATCGAGCGAGCCCTGCACTGTCAGCAGCAAGTGAAGAGGCCTAGACTCTTTGACCTGCGGAGCCTTGTCTTCCGCTAGGGGAGAAGGGAGCCAGGCCTTTTGTCCGTCATCGGCGTTAAACCTGGAGGAGGTATGTCCACTGTACCCATTTGCATCACAGTATGTATATTTGTTTTCTTCCTCTTGTTCTCATTTCCTATTTATCATATAATGTTACGATGTTTTTCGACCACCTATCTCTCTTTCTTTCCTTCTTTATTTTTTTATATTTTGGAAAAAGAAGAAGAAAAAAAAGAACTCATCCCTCATTCTAGGGCATTCGTCTCGAAACATGAGCTGACGGATCCACTAGGAGGAAAGTCGTGGTTACTGTATTACCAGTGATCTCTAGATGGGAATTATGCATCAAGGAATGTACTTACACTTTTTTTCTGCTTCCCTCTTCTTAGTACATTGCGTTGTCTCGCCGTCAATTTTCTCGCCTGCTTTCAATCTCTCTCGGCATGGCCTCTGGGCAAGATCGCATCGACATACACTTGTATTTCGCACCCGTCAACTTATAGGCACTCATCTCATGCGATACGCCCGAAATGCATCTCCGCAATCCGAGTCGAGTCCTGCAAGTTCGCCTAATTATATGCCATCCACCCTTTATCTACGGCCTATAAACAGCCTGCGCAATTTGGTCCTCGTGCATATGCCCAAGCCATGTCAAACCATTTAATAATTATGTACTAATGTGTTCCTGACATGTAATAAATAGCCCCTAGCATACAACATTTTTCTATCAACCTACAGGCTGGTACGAGTGACTCAATACGCCTACCCGTCTTGCGTACTTCATAAAGACCCGCCCGGCGCAAATCACTTCCTCAGTCTTCCCGGAACGTGGGGGCATCTTGTCGGTTTCTATTTATCATTTCGATCATCTCTAGACTCCCGCCGCCTGGTGTGTGTGCTAAGGTGAATTTACAGCCACTGCATCATTTTATTTTATGATTTAAATAGCAAACCAACCCTCATATGACTTGGAAAAATCAATCACTCGCGATGCTGAAAGTCTGCCATTTACATTGCAGTCTTCACCTCTTAAATAAGTATCCCTCTTCCCACGAGTCCAGTGCTGTGGTAATCATCACTGCTTACATACTAATTATTAACCAAAAGAAAACAAATCCTCCAGGCCAAACGCCATCATGCTCAACGGCATGGCTGCACTCCCCCTCCAGCCCCCACGTCCTGGTTATTGCCGACTCCCGCGTGGGCTGTCTCTGGCGCGTCGACATCGACACGGGCTCCGTCGCCGAGGCCGTCTCGAGCGACTACATGCTGCCCACCGCCAACGGCACCGCCCTCGTGGCCACCGGCGACGACGACTGGGACGACTTCCAGATCAACGGCACGATCGCCTATGGGGCGCAGAATCCTTATTACCTGTCTGCCGTGGACCTGACGGCGGGCGAGCTGACGGTGCTCGTCAATGCCACTGACATTGCCGGCGGGCCGACCTCTGTCGTGCTCAAGGGTGACGGGTCTGATCTTATTTATATGACCACGCGTGGGGACTCGTCGACTGGTAGTAGTGGACAGATGATCGAGATCACGCTGTCATGAGTGACGCCTTGTATAGAATTGTATACATTGAAATGTATATATATATATGCGCAATCTGTGGAATGATTGACGTTGCCAAGTTGTATACATACTTGAGCATATGAGGGAGAGCCACCTTTTATCAGAGTATACAATTGGAATATAGGTATGTGTGGTTACTTACAGCTAGTAATTATAATATTATAGGAATTGGAAAGATGCTCTATAAGAAGACTTATAGGCAAAGTATAGATTAAAACAAGCTTATATAAATCAGTTGTTAAACCAATATGAGTATTGTCGTCATGCCAGAACGACCCAAAGAGGCATATGGAGACCGCCTGGGCATGTTTGCAGACTGGGCACAGCATAACTTATAAGCCTGACCTCGGCGGTTTACATGACCTGCACCATTCGTCCATGCTCTGGCGGACACTAAAACATTCCATCTTCTTGTTCCAAGCGAGTAATTGATCCATAGTATAACAATATTTGGACCTCTCACCCAACGATTCGTTGACACAATCATTTCTAAAAGTATTACTCATAAATCAAAAGATCGACCGATTTGCCCCAGGAAGAGAGAACCTTATATTGGCAGCGCTGACGTCGGAATCACGCACCTAAAGGTGGGCCTCGGACTTCGGACTTATCCAAGATGCCGTCTCTCAACGGCAGACGAGGCACACCCATGACTTTTTGTCTGACGCGGGGTTAATCGCATCCCGTTCCCGTTTCAGATCATAGCCCTACTTTCCCCCTCAACAGAAGAGCGTGTGACTCTCTTCTTTTGCCTCTTTGACACAGATTTCAAACCCTGAGCTGGCCCTTTTCTTTCCCTTTCCATTCCCGCCGGACGATCCGATTATCCAGCCATTTTCTCATTTTTGTGTTGCGCCAACGACAATTCCGACTTTTGACTGTATCCCATGTGAAAACCACGAATTCCACCTGGCTTGTATTTGTTCGTGCCATCGATAAGCCTTTTTCTTTGGAGGGGATTTCGCTTCGTTCGCGTCAGGGTTTTGCGCCTGGTCCGGTTCCGGTCCCGCCGAAACTCTCTCTACCGCTACAGCCACCAACAACAGAGACAATTCCACACACAGTGAGGCGAGCGCCACAAGGGGAGAGTAAAGAAGGAGTAAAAAAAAAAAAAAAAAATAGTCTCGCCATGCAGTCAGCTAGTCGAGGCATTGGGAAGTCCCCCACACCATCGTCCGACGCACACAGGCCCGTGGGAACGCCGGCTCCTTATGGACATGCGTGTACCAACTGTGCCAAGGCGAAATGTAAATGTATACACAGGGACGTCGGAGGAGCCTGTGAGCGGTACGTCTTTTTTTATATCAGACACACACTTACACGCACACACACGCACACGCACACACAGACACACACTTACACGAACACACGCACACACACACACATACACACACACACAGCCATGTATTACTCTCTCGGCCTTTTCTTGCTCTAAATATCTCCTTTGGAAAAGATGCCCGTGTCCAGTCTGCCTCTTCTCTTCCCCTATGGATTTCATAGAGTTTTCGTTTGTTGACCATGACTTTTCAAACCAAACTGTCCCTCATTGGTGTTTCCTGGTCTGACTCTGAAGAAACATAATTTCATTGTGCCTTCTAGGTGCTTTCGGCTGAAAAAGGACTGTAACCCATCCGTTCCCAACCGGAAGCGGAATCCAAGAAAGACCCCCTCCTCGAGGACTGCCCATCTCGAGGAAAAGCTGGACGACCTGGTCTCCCTGATCAGGCTGCAGACCAACATCCCACCTCCCATCACCAGATCTGAGAACCAAGGCTTGGCCGGGCCGCCCACGATTCCGTCGCTGTCGTCTGTGTCGACCCCCATGAGAGCCCCGCTGGACCTGCTTCTGGCGAGACATATGCAACGGACGCAACGAGTCCATCGAGTACGAGTGCTGGCTTTGAATGTGACTGTATGTGTACTTCTTGTCCTGCTTTCCCCTTTCTTTTCTCTTTTCTCTTGCTCCTTCAAGATGAGGAGAGTTCTGGTTGTTTTTTTTCTTTCCCCTCCCCTTAAGTAGTCTCTTAGACGTATGCTCATACAAAGCTGCAGACCCTTTGGCCGATGATGCTGCAGAAGCAAACCTGGCCCTGTTCCGCAAGGACATGGTGCGGTTCTGTCCCGTAGTCTATCTGCCTCCGTCGCTGTCGGCCAAAGAGCTCCGGCGAACGCACCCTTTCCTGTGGCTCAGCATCATGGCGTGTGCCTCCCGGTCCATGAGGGAGGCCTATGCGCTGGGGGACAAGCTGCAGCAGGCGGTCGCCAACAAGGTGGTGGTCGACCTCGAGAGGAACCTCGACCTGCTGCAGGCGGTGCTGGTGTTTATGCAGTGGCCCCACTGCCACAAGACGGAGAAGCCCTGGCTGTCGCTCTGGACCAACCTGGGGCTGGCCATGGCACAGGACCTGGGGTTTATGAGCATGAACGGGGAGACGGCGTACACATATGTCAAGAAGCTCTGGTTTCCGAAGCAGGGGTGCAAAGGTCATACCTCTGGGCAGAGTCCACCCCGCACCATGGAAGAGCGCAGGACAATACTGGCCGTTTACGTATGGACGGGCATGTAAGTGTATTTCATTGTTTTCTTCTTTTTGGTAGTGTGTATGTGTTACAGGAGAACTTGGCAGACTGACTCTTATTCTTCCTCTCCTTCCTTCAGGTGCTCTCAGATGGTCAGGAGAGAGAATGCCATCCGCTGGACACCCTTCATGGAACAATGTCTGCGGGCTATGCTGGAACGACCAGAGTGGGAAGGCGACAGCGTCCTTGCTGCACAGGCTCGGTGTTCCCTCGTGGGCCAGCAGATGACAGATCTCGCCATCCAACAAGCCACCCGTGCTGGAGAGTCTCAGAAGATTCCCATGTACTTTCATCACTCGTTGAGTGCTCATTTAGATGACATCTGGCGAACGCTCCCGGCAAATCTCGTGCAGCATGGTAAGTCTCTCCTCATCACTTTTTCTTCTTCTTTTTCTTTCTTATTTTCTTTTCTTAATTTGTCGAGTTGGAAGCCCGGCTTTCCTGGGTGCTGACTGCGATCCATAAACAGAGACAGTCCTGCTTTCTCTGTACGGCACAGAAGTAGCTGTTCACGACCTCGCTTCCAACTTCGACCCGTCATCAGACAATGTGGACATCATCAAGCGCCTGGACGCCCTGCAGAAGTGTCTCAAGGCCGTCGAGAACTTCTTCCAGACCTGGGACCGGGTCCCGACCCCTCAGTTCATGGGCATCACCATCAGCACCTTCGTCCAGCTCCTGCACGTCATCGTCGCCCTCTTCCGGCTCAGCACGCTCGACAGCATCCCTGGGTGGGACCCGGCCGAGGCGAGGGGCAGGCTGCATCTCTTTGCGCTGCTGGATCATATTGCAGAACAGATGGAGGCGACCGTCTCGACGATCCCCATCCTGGAAGATGCTGAAGAGGCCAGCAGTAAGTTTCCATTTGCCCCCTCTGGTTTTCTTTTTCTCGAGCTGACGACAATCATCACAGCCTGGTCCAAGACTGCAAAGGTGATGAGATTGATCAAGCAAGGGATCAAGAGAGATTTTCCAGTACGTGCAGCTTATATACTCGCCGGGTCATTCCACTACCCCCCTTCTTTTTCTTTTTCTTTTAATCCTTCTCTTTTTGTTCTGCACCTTTTCAATGGATCAAAATTCAAATTCCACTCAAGGCGGGTACTAATTTATCATTGTTTCACAGAACCTTGATCCTCTGGGCAGCACGGACATCGAGCAAGTCTCTGCCATGGCTGCAGGCGGTGCAGATCTTCAGGGATCGTCGCAGGATATCCAGGACGCATTCCTGACCAACTTTGGGGACGATCCGTGGCTATCGGCCATCTTTGTCCCGTGGGATTCGATGAACTTTTAGGTAAATTAATTTTACTACGGGGTTCCTGTACGCGAGATTCGCCTTTGTAACAAGAATCTACCATGTACATTACACTACACTCACTTGCCGTCTTTAAGAAGGAAGAAATAGCCACGCAAATCCCTAGGAATAATTCTCCGCACTAGTGGAAGATTTGATCTTGGAGCGAGATGCTCTCCTCATCTGTGAACGTGGAAGTTATTACTCTCGATCAGGAAAAAGATGCCACCGATTTGGCTTGACCATAGTACTGTACTGTTTTACTTGTCGCTCCGAGTGGCGAACTTGCGGAGCGAAAGCTGTGCTGTACCAAAGTACGTCCGTACTGTGTACAAAGAAAGGCCCTGCTCCTGTTGGTGGCTTAAAAACAGGCACAGAGAGTATCGGAACCAGCGTGAGACAAAAGGAACCCCAACTCGGTGAAAACAGTGGACAGAGCCACCACCAGCCAGCGTTGCCAGGTCCGATCTGACCGGTCCACTTTATCATGCAGGCCTACTATAGTAAAAGAGGATCCGTTGGCTGTTGTTGATCCACTAATGTTTCAAGAGGCGGGTTGTTGCTTTTTCGCCAAGCCGTTGCTCCCTCCAAATGCTTCCGTGGCTCCCTTTTTTTTTTTTTCTTTTTTTTTTTTTTTCCCCTCCCTTTCGTTTTTCTGCTTTCTTTCCATGCGCCCTGGACACACACAAGAAAAGTAATATCTGGACCTTCGAAAAAACGAGGCTGCCCAAGGATCTTCCAAGACCTGTGCACACTTGACGGTCATCACCGCTAACTGGATCACTCTGGAGGATTTTTTTTTCCTTTGTTTCATTCTGATCTAATGCAGGCAGGCGGATTTCGCCTGAACGCTGGCTGCATCTGCTCAGGCCCTGCCGCCTTGGCTCGTGTCTGCTTCTGTTGTACGCCGACTGTACTACAGTGTGTATACAGCGTGTGTCTCACCGTTTTATTTTATTTTTATTTTTTTGTTTCCCCCAAGCGACCCCCGCCTCCTCAAGTGAGACGTGGTGGGCAGGCGAGGCGTCTAGAATTTATGTACTATGTACAGACGTACAGAGACCTAAAGAAATGATTGAATTCTCTGGTTTCAATGTGCGACATATGACAAGTATGTAAGTACATAGTAGCTCGCTACTGTGTACTCTAAATTCATGCATGCATCCATCAGAAAGCCGGCGCCAGTGTCACTCAGCCCAAGGACCCAGTAAAGTCCTCAGGGGGAAAGGCCCGTGGGGCGAACAACAAAAAAGCAGAGAGGATCCCTTTCGCATCATCCCTGCGGTGGCCCTCCTGCATCGCGTGGTAAATTGTGATTCGCACAAACTGGATTGCCCCTAATCAATGATCACCACCAGCTTGTCAGGGGGTAAAGAGGCCTGCCAGTGTCTGTCTGCCGGGACGGATGACATCAAGGCTTTGTTTCTTCTTCTTTTGCTGTGGATACAACGATCCCGCCCCTGAGTCGCACTGGCGGGCCTGAGCGGCTATGCCAGGCCTGCAGGGAGTCAATCTTAATATGTACATACTTTTTTTGGTGGGTGCACGCACAGACTCCCTGCATGGCACACAGCCAGGCACGCCAGGCACCTACTGTACCTCCTGTGTTGTGGTATGTGCAGTCATTTATAGATTTATATTCGCCCAAAAAGGCGGTCTCTGGTACATTCATTCTTCCCCTCCTCCTCCTTCTCCCTTTCGGCTCCTCAACCATTTTCTCTCGTTCAATTATCTCCATCACAGTCTCTCGTTTCTCGGGTCTCCTCTCTGGGTTCAATATCTCACAGTAATTTATTTCAAGATGAAGGTACGTCAACTTTGCTCAAACACACACACACACACGTGTGAATTCAACATGCTTCCCCGACTTTGTTAAAGAAAAAAAAAAAAAAACTAAAAAAAAAAAACTGACGGGAACAACCTCATTATGGATTAGACCAACGCAGTGATTCTCACCCTTGTCGGTGCTGCCAGCGCCCTCGTGGCCCGCTTCCCCATCGCGCCCATGCCAGAGACCCTCATCGAGTACCAGAGGTGGTGCCCTGTCTGCGATACCGTGGCCATGAACTACAAGTGCATCAACGCCGGTGCTTCATGCCAGTCCAGCGTCTTCATGTACGTTTCTCTTTTTACATCATCACTCTACCAGGAACAGCGCCTTCAGAGAGACATCCTGCCTCTCCTATATCCATCCATGGCTCAACATCTATCACCACATGAGACAGACCCCTTTATCGCATGTTCTGACTGACGTGTTTGACACCAGGCCCCCGCTGAGGACGCCGAGGAGTGCACTACATCGTGCTCGTCCACCTGCCAGCTGTCCTACGTCGCCAACAGGTCAGTAAACCTTGCCCCCAACCTAACTGTGAGAAACCGAAACCGATGGACCATTGTATAATAACACAGTTCCTGCAGCGACTATGGATACACCTGCAACGCCACGCTCTCCCACCCCAACTAAGTCGAAGAAAGGGTCGTGGACTCCAGACACGGCTGCTTAGTGGATGGGTGTGATGGGAGCTCGTTTGTTTGTATGAGGGAGGGCCGAGATTGGGGAAGGTGGGAGGGGGAGGAGGTAGAATTGAGGCAGCAGGGCCGTACAGGATTATAAGGGCAGCCCCTCGAGGCGCTCTGAAGAAGATACATACCCAATTGTACAGCTGTCATGGTCTACAATGCATAATACTACTATACATAATCTGCTCCATGTGTTAGTCCTGTCTGAAACCCATTGTATCTGACTGATATTGAGAAAACGACCCTTGGCATGGTGGATCCTGAGCTTACACTGTGATCAGAGGCAAGTCCTTCTCATCAGCTTCTGATTAATGATATACTGCAGAAGGATCGCATACTAACACGAACTGTGCTTGTATTTTCGCCGAACCTGATGCTCAACTTTGCGAGAACTTCGCAAAATCGATTCTGGTCATGATGTTTTATATATAAATATATCTCAACTCTGTGTTGTAGTCTTCCTTTCGTTCGTTTTCTTAAGGTCTTTGTAGCTTCGGTGATGAGATTCATGAGAGAGGTCAAAAATGACAACCACAAAGTAGTGTTTATACATTCTCTTAAAAATTTATTCAAAGATTTTAATATACACGTAATAGCATTACCGGATTTGATCAGCTAGAGATAGCACTGCGTCTCTCTTTTCACTTCTTCTCATGGTAATATCTCCTACCCCCTTCGTCCTCAGAGTGTCCCCCATAATACTCTGAGCCCAGGCACCAGAACCAAAGTGTCTCTCCCCCCTTTTTTTTCACACCCACGTGCTCTCTAATCATCATCATCACTTTACCAGTCGAGACAACCCTCCCAGATGCTGACCTCGTATTCATACAGCGAGATATCAATCCATTCGGTGGCGAAAGCAGTGACATCAAACTCGAACGAGATGTCCTCGCTCAGACCGTTGGCACAGTCAGTGCTGCTGGTCGAGTTGGGGTAGGTGACGGCTCCAGAGGTGGCGTTGATGGTCTGCGTGGCGGTGGCGGTCGTGACGAAGGGGAACGAGGGCTCGGCCGTGACGCCGGTGCTGAGGTCGAGCAGGCCGCCAAAGAGCTTGCAGGCGAACTCGACGGTGAAGTCGATGTAGGGCTGGATCGTGATGGTGACATCCTCGGTGAGGTTGAAGAGGGCATCGTACTCTGTCTCCCAGCCGCTGGAGTCTGATGTTATAATTTCTTTTTGTCAGAGCTGATAGTCTTGGAAAAATGTTTTGGTCCAGTCAAATGGGAGGGTTTTTTTTTGGGGGGCGGGTTTGAGAACTCTTGAAAGCAACTTACAAGACGAGTCCCAGTCCTTGAAGTCCAGGTGGATTGTGCCGTCGGGCATCTGCGACGTGAATTCGCCGCTGACGGTGCCGGCGGCTTCGGCGGTGACTGAGGCGCCAAAGCTGATACCCGCAGAGGGGCCGAGAGAGATGATACCGGGGACTTCGAGGACAGAGTAGCTCAAGGCCTCGGGCTCCCAGGTCCACTTGTCGGACCACGAGTCCTTGATGGTGACCTCGATGTCAGCATAGTGATAGACGGACTTTTCAACGTCGACGTAGAACTCGGTGATGCCCTTGAACAGCTCCCACTTGGCGTGACCCGAGTACTGGACCGAGTTGTTGACTGTGGCCTCGTTGACAACTACTGTGACATAGTCTGTGTCCACAATTGTCTGGTCAGAGGGAATGGAGTATGCGTAGGCGATGGTCACGCCGTCGTCGGTCCAGCTGAGTCCGCGCTTGTCCAGAGACTTTGATCCACTGTTGAAGTCAATCTCGGTCGAGCCTGCGTTCGTCTGTCAGTGGCTGCATGAATTACTGAAGGCCGTTGTACAAGTGAGCACTTACTCGCAGTGCCAACAAGGTCACTCTTCTCCGCCAGAGCAATGATGGTCAGGTTGGACTCAAAGCCAGTAAGAGCGTCGGCGTCGGTCACAAAAAGGACCGCTCCAGCTCGGTATCACAGTCGCCCAGGTGGTTGGTGATCATGACAAAGCTGCTGTTCACGGCGCTCCACTCGGACAGGGCCTCGGCGTAGGCATCGGTGCTGTTGAAGGTGACGGCCACGGAGCTCTGGCCGGTGCAGTCCACTGCGGTCACGTCCTCGATGTCCTCGAGGACAATGGCGGTGTTCTGCATGGTCAGGCCCACCGAGACGGCGCTGTCGTTGCTGGGGCTCTGCCACGCCAGGTTCAGGTTCTTCCTGGGCACCACGTTCCGGCCTGCGGTCTGGACTCCATTGTTGTTTGGGACAGGCCTGAGCGGAATGCTCGTCACAGAGGAGGAGGAAGAAGAATTCGTCGAGGAGGAGGCTCTCGAGATCAAGTCCGCAGGGGCAGAAAAGACGGGGGTTGAGAGTAGGGAGAGGAAGAGAACCCCGACGATGTTGGATTTGGTGAAAACCATGGTGAAGATATATCAAAAAAAAAAAAAAATCAATCAACCTGCGATCGTAAAAGACAGACTTGGGTGAGGAGAGGCGGATAGCCTAAGTTGTGTATGTGTTTGGATATCTGCAAAGAGGGACTGAAATGAGTGGAAGTGCAAGAAAGCACGAATGTAAGAAAAAGAATGGCAAAGTCAACGACTTAGAACATGGCAAGACTTGAAAGAGAGAAACTGTCTACAGAAACACAAAGATCTTGAGAAACATGGTCGGCGTTGGCATGCAGGCAGAGATTGTATTTATACAAAATACAAGAAACTGTTCAACATTGGTCCATAATTAAAGGGACTTCCGGCAGCAGCCGTCGAAAGATGCTGGAGGTTGATTCTTCCCCTGCACACACGCGCGGTTTGCAGATCAGGAAATGGGGGCCTTGGATGGGGAGGAGAGAGAAAGAAGGAGGGCATGTGGGACTTCTGGTGTCTTGCAGGGTCGATCACGTTTTCCATGGGTCAAAAATACATAGTAGAACAAAGAGGGCCAAAAAAAGAAGAAGAAAAAATGAATCGTGCACATACGAGGATTGGATGACTTGTTTCTCGACCCCGGGCCGACCTCATTTCAATCTCGTAGCGAGACGGGCTCTTCCTACGGGTTCTCCTCGGTGGATGATTATCATTACTCTGTCAGCACCATCACTCCTCCCTGGCCTATCACCTTGCTCCTACGCCAGAATCCTATCATCTGATAAACACAGACCAGACCATCGCCAGTCTTCACTTGGCTGAGATAAGGTTCGGAAGGGGGAGGATCGACGCACTCCCCGCAATCTTCTCTTCTCTGTACAGACTTTGCAAAAGAATCATAGCTTGTTTGGCTTATGCCCACAAGTATTGTCATGACTTATGGGGTGGCTACGAGATTTTGGCTCCTGGAAATGCATGCAGGCTGTGCGCATAAGGAGCTGTCTCTTTGCGGACATACTCCGGGCATAGCCTCAAGATGCGGGCGGGTATTTCACAGGTATTCCGTATATTCCCTCAGGATTTGACCCTGCAAATCTCAGAATGCTGTCACTGCAGGCCCACCTTGCTCGGCTGTTTGCCCCGAAACTGTGGGTGAAACCCCAAATCTGGCTCCCCTGTTCTCCATATCAGTGGGCTGCTGAACTGCCAACAGTTTTTGTCTGTCTGCCTTGCGGATAACATTTCAGTACTTAATAGTACTCAATAATAATAACAAGGCGTAGAGGTACCATAGTAAGAAGACTTTTGATCAGAGGTGGTGATATTATCTATGCCATCACTTGAAGTCAATAAATATACTCTTCACAGCTGGGCAGCAGCATTACAGGCCAGTCTTTTTTCTCTATTTCTCCTGATATTGATACCATCCATCTCAAACGGTGAATCAGAAGGAAAAAAAAACTTTTTCTCTACGGCTACTATTCAGAAAGATCCAAAATTTGAACCTGCAATTAGCTACTTACCCACACTCAAGTAGGAGTCAAGGAATACTACGTACGCTCGAAGAGGCTGGTCCACCTTTTTGACAACGACACGAGATATGTTCTGTTTATGCTTTCAAGCATTAGATATTACTAGGGTGGGTATATAACGAGTCTCAAGTGTGCAAGTACCCTCTTTAGTCTGTGCTTGAATTTGGGTCTGCCATCCCATAATATCGCAAACGGACGTGAAAACCCGTTGTACATTTACTAGAATTAATTCTGGTGTACAATGTAATTATATGAGACTTGGATGAGATGACCTGATCAATTCGTTTCTGATAGGTGTGAGCCCAGTAAGTGAGGCCTGACTCTTTTTCATCGCGGTCACACTGGTGAAGATTCTTTCTCTGAGAATTGCCATGCCGTCTCTTGGGCCATTTCCCCCCTGCTACAAATCTACAAATCTACAATTTGAGCTCCCACATCCCGAGATCCGGAACTCCCGAAGATCCTGTAATAACCAAGGGATCATGAATGGAGATGTCATCGCACGGGAGCAATGTGTGGCCCAACTTTCGAAACTTTGGTACGAACCACCAGATGCAGGAGGTTCACCTGAAAAAAAAAAAAAAGTATATACTATGTACCGAACTCGGATGCCGTCGGTCGGCTGTGAGGCTCCATTCCCACCTCCCACCGTCTCAAAACAAGGGAGGACGGATACAAGAAATCTTGGTTACCTTGGAATATAGAGGCGAGTCCGCACGAGTCGTACAACGGTGTGCATCGGAGCATCATCTCCGCAAAGGCCATTCCGAAGTCTAAGCTTCCCTCTATATTAAGTATATACTTCAGTACTAGGTATGCATCGTAAATCTTACAGGGTATGGTTTTCACGCAGAATGACTCGCTCACTTCAAAGTGAGCTCTCTGCAAAAGAAGACGAGCAGCAAAAGAAGCAGAAACCTGAGACATCCTCGTGCAAAGACAAATTTCCGAGCAGGCGAAAGAGGCCCCTTTCACGAGGTTGGCCACGGAAGGATAATGGCATTCTCTGTGTAAAGGTCAGAGTATACGGACAACATGAAAACCCGTGAGAGCCGGACATCTATGGGATATACATGCCCACGCTCTTTGCGATCTGAAGCACTGAGTTGGCTAAATCACTGCTACAGTTTCAATATGTTGGTTACTTGGGCAATGATGGTGTGTGCATTGCTGAACCGGTAAATCCTAATATCAAGCCAGGCCCATCCACCCAGTCCGGCAGACCCCCAGGGCTAAATTAGATAATACAATAAAGGCTCTAGAGAACTTGTGGGTGGGCACCGAGCCTAAGGAAGCAGTTTATAGGAATCATGTGATTAAAAAGATGTCATTCCGCATTCGGGGCATTGTACATGTCGTTCCAAATCCTGTACCTAGTTCCACCATGATCACGGCTATTATGCCGAGGTAATTCACGCAGTATTAATTAACCGAAGAGAGGAAGTCGATATTGGACAACACCTCTCAACAGATGGGAATGCTCCACAGCTCTGGTCCCTCACTCGGGTGAAAAGCAAGTATTCGGTGCAAGGCACAAGGTCAGCAGACCATTTCTAACTATAGATGGGGGGTATTACGATGCATGTGTCTTGGCAACCTTGCCCTCAGACGATATATCTCGCAGGGCAGAAAATGTCCCCGGATCCGACCAAAACAGGGGACCATCTGCGGGGAAATAAGCATCAGCTGCCCATTTGGTCTTCAATAAAGTCATGTTTCTTGTCTTCCCCATGGGCTTCTCTTGGTTTTTCCCCCTCGGCACCTCAACCTTCAATGGTTTCCCAAGGCCGACTCGGCATGAAGGAAATACTGGGTAACGTGCCATAATATTGGTTTACGCGTCGAGGGGCGCGAGACACAGTTCACGATGTAACCATTCAACTTTTGCGCTCCAATCAAGACATGGCCAGAAGGACCCGCTTCAGCTTATGGTACGGTTATACCATGTCAGAAGAGGGAAAAAAAAAAAAAGTGACCACGAGGGGTCAAAGCGTAAAAGGAGAGGATACTAAGTGTGTTACTGTATCAAGGGTTTTTTATAGTATATAAGACTAGCCAAACAACTCAAATATATTCTGCTAAGCAACCGAGTGGGAAAGAAATCTTTGCGGTCCTTGACGATACTTTGTATCCACTAATACTTATTGCCAAGCCGAAGCCCAACAACTGGGCACTCACTTTAACAATTCAATATGGCGCTGCTAAAATCCCTTGTGGTCTCACTGACTGCCCTGGTGGCCAACGTCAAGGGCGTGAATTTGACAGTGTCCCCGACAGGAGGCAACGCGTCGAGCCCTCTTCTCTATGGGATTATGTTCGAGGTAATAATTCATCAGGAAGGGGGATTCTCACAGCTCTGGAATTTGAAACGAGGGCTGAATTTACCAACCAACCACAGGATATCAACAATTCCGGTGACGGAGGAATCCACGGGCAGCTGTTGAGAAACAATGGCTTCCAGGGGGACGACCCGGATCTGACGGCCTACAGTGCGGTGGGAAATGTCACGCTCAGCGTTGATACTGTCAACCCCCTCTCGACAGCCATCACCAGTTCCTTGAAAGTCTCGGTCCCGTCCGGCACCTCAGGCCAGGTGGGGTTTTCAAATATCGGTTACCTCGGAGTTCCGGTCAATGAGGACAGTAAGCACTTTGCTTCTTGCCTATCCTTTGTTTTTGTACAACCCGGCGCTGATACTTTTGAGTGCTGCAGCATATTCAAACTACTTTTACATCAAGGGAGCCTACGATGGCAACGTCACCCTTGAGCTCTATGGACCCAGCGGCACCGTCTATGCATCCAAGACGATCGCCGTCACCAGCAACTCGTCTGCCTTCAGCTACTTCGAGACGACCTACACCTCAGAACAGAGCTACGAGAGCGATAACGCCTGGAGGCTCACCTTCGACGCGGCTTCGGTGGCTGGCTCGGCTCTGTACTTTGATCTGGTCCAGCTGTTCCCCACCACGTACAATGCAAGGTATGCTGGCATATATTATTGCATTTCCTAAAATTTGGTCTGCTATCTTCTATGTGTATCACCAAGAAACGGCAGCTCACGCACTATTACTGTCTTCAGGTACAACGGTCTTCGGGACGATGTCGCCAGCTACCTCGCGCAGATGGAGCCTTCTTTTCTCAGATTTCCAGGAGGAAATAATCTGTGGGTTGTAGCAATCTTCTCTCGAGATCTGAATCTTACTGCCAAGCGAATTATACCTACTAAGCATTGTTTTTCGAAACACAGGGAAGGAGACACGCCCAGCGATCGCTGGCAGTGGAATGCAACTATTGGGGTGAGCAAACTTTGACTTTTACAGTAATGAATTATTACTGAGTTCCGCGATGGATGATTGCTAACACAGTGTGTAAGCCTGTCGAGCTGAGACCCGGCCGCGAGGGTGACTGGAGTTATCCGAATACGGATGCGCTCGGCTTGATGGAGTATATGTACTGGTGCAGCGATATGTAAGAGAGGAAGACTTGCCATCTTGTCGGCCAGACTATGGCGTTCAGGGTACCTCGAGTATCTGGGCTCTTGTCTTGTTTCTGCCATTCTTCTTCCCCCCTATCCCAGCAAGACCGCAGCATCCGACAATGTTGTAATTATGTACACCTGACCTGACCTACTTTGAACATTAGGGGCATGTCACCGCTTCTGGCCGTATGGAGCGGCCTCACTCTGGACGGAAATACCGTCTCCGGCACCGCCCTGGACCCTTATATCGACGACATCCTGAACGAGCTCGAGTTCCTCCTGGGATCATCCACCGACACCACCTACGGCGCGCTGAGGGCCGAGTACGGACAGGCCGACCCCTTCACGATCGACTATATCGAGGTCGGCAACGAGGACGACGTGTTCAGTGAAGGGTGCAGCACCTATGCCAGCCGGTTCACGGCCATCTACGATGCCATCCACGCGCAGTACCCCAACATCACCATCGTGGCGTCGAATGCAGACGCCACATGTCTGCCCTCGACCATGCCCAGCGGCACAATGACGGACAAGCATCATTATCTCACGCCTGATGCGTTCGTTGCGCTGTTTGACGAGTGGGACAATGTCTCGAGGGACGGGCCGGCGGTCCTGGTCGGCGAATATGCCAGCACCTCTGGCAACGATGGCACGACGACGTACTGGTCCTATATGCAGGGGAGCTGCTCGGAAGCGGTGTACATGATCGGTAGGTGATGGTTCAAATTTCCCTGTTTCCCCCGCTCTTGCTGGCATTCACTGACAAACCCAATCCGGATTGCTAGGCATGGAGAGGAACAGCGACATTGTCAAGATGGCAAGCTTCGCCCCCTTGCTCGAACATTATGACATGGCTGAGTGGTCGGTACGTGAATTATTATTTATTATTATTAGTTCCATCCCCTTCCCCCTATTGTCGAGTTCCCTCACACTCGTGCCTCAATTGCTGACACTCTCTCTTGTGATGACGGTGCGTGCAGCCGGATCTCTTTGGCCTCAACTCGACAGTGGGCTCCATCACCGGCTCCACCTCTTTCTGGGTGCAGAACATGTTCTCCACGCACCGTGGCGATACCATCCTCCCGGTGACCTCGGATTCCGCCTTCGGCCCTGTCTACTGGGTGGCCTCGTCCAAGTCGAGCTCGACCTTCTACGTCAAGCTGGCCAACTATGGGTCGTCGGCCGAGACGGTCACTGTCGACTTCTCCGACGTGACCCTTTCGTCTTCTGCGACTCTGGTGACGCTGAGCGGCGGCGAGTTCGTTTCCAACTATCCCGGCATCGTTTCCATCACTCCCCCAGACCTCGACCGTCTCTGGCAGCGCATCTGGCGGCTATGAGTTTACCATTCCGGCCTGGGGGTGGCCGTCCTGACGGTTGCCACCTGAATCTTCGTGGCACCGGTCCTTCCTGCTAGAAACCAGACATGGCCTGTTTCCTGGGCATCACCTTGCAAGTACTGAGTACACTTTTCTTGGTCATGTCGCCACCTTTATTACTTATAATATAAGCCCCATCGAGCCTGGGTCACCGCGCCGGAGCCCCCGTCCTCTGTTTTGTAACCAAGAGCGGCACAGAAAGAAAAGAAGGAAAAAGAAAAAAAAAGATGTTGCCGCACAGTATATCGCCGTCGAACGCCTCGCCATGCTGTGATTCCCTTGAAAGATGTCTAATGCCGGCCCTTAGAACCTGCGTGTGATAGCACATGTCAGCGGTCATTCTTGACATTCTGGGCGGTCAACCACCTTACCTGATCTCGTAGCTGCCTGCCCTGGTCATATACCTGACCCACTTGACGCTGCTGTAGTTGCTCTTCTCAAAGACCTTGAGGTACCTCACGAGCAGGCCGCTGCTGGTGAACATGAGGAGGCTGAAGTTGATGCTCAGGGGGCCTGCTCCAGGTCTTCTGGTTGGTCATGGAGGTCAGCTCGGCCTCAGCGCTGAGGACGAACTCGCTCTGGCCGGTGAAGCGGCCGATCTTCCAGACGATGTTGTTCTCGGCGGGCTCGTACTTGGCCTTGCCCTGTGTGCACCTCTCGGTGATCCTGGCGGTGTTGAGCGGGGTGGGGATGCGGACGACGACGTTGGTGGCGAAGAGCTTTGAGCCGAAGTTGGCCTTGACGCCGATGCTGTACTCGACCTTGGTCTTGCCGACCTCGTTGACGATGGCGTGGACCTTGAAGGGGAGGTTGATGTTCTCGGTGGCGCGGTAGCGCATGAGCTCGAACTCGCCGTCGGGGGCACGAAGGAGATGATGCGGTCCGAGTCGAACTTGCCGAGCTTGACGCACTGGTGGAACTGGCAGTCCTCGAGGGTGACGCTGCCGGCGGCGGCCTTGGTGGCCTTGGTTCCCATGCGGTTGCCGCTGGGCAGGCTGAGTAGGCCGTCGTTGTCGAGGAGCAGGCGGTCGTTGAGGCCGAACTTGCACTCGGGGGTGCCCGAGAGGTAGGCGCGCATGATGATCTGGCCGGTGACGTCGGCGCGCAGGACGGCACCCGTGGCCGACATGAGCAGGTTGACGTCCTCGATGACATCGACAAAGGCCTCGTTCTTGCGGTACTTGACGTCGGCCTTGCGCCACGAGAGGGCGCCCGTGGCCTGCATGGTGATCTTGGCCGAGTCCTCGGCCCTGTTGTTCTCGGACTTGACGCCCTCGGTGGTGATGTACATCTTGAGGGTGTCGGTCTCGGTGTTCTGGGGGTAGCCGAAGTCGATGATCTCGTCGAGCAGCTCGTAGACGAGGACGAAGTTGTTCTTGACGGCCTCCTCGTCGAACTTGCCAAAGTAGCCGCGGCCCAGCTGGATCAGGCGGTAGAGGAACTCGAAGACGAGGGCGGCGTTGGCGTTGCTCTTGGTGATGGCGACGAGGTAGATGTTCTCGTGCTTGACATGGCTGAAGGTGGTGCTGCCCAGGGTCAGGATGGGCGACCTGACCTGGGCGTTGCTGATGACCTGGATGCGGAAGACATCGGCGAGGCGGGGGCGGCAGTCGTTGCGAAAGGCGCGAAAGATGAGGTTCTCGCCCTTCTGGTTGAAGATGAGGATCCCAGAGAGCATGGCTGGCCGATAGTATCAGGAGAAGGCTGGGAGAGGGGGAAGAGGGGGAAGGGGGAGGAAGGGAACGACGACGACGACGACGACGACGAGGATGATGATGATGGTGGTGGTGGTGGTGGTGGTGGTGGTGGTTGCTGTAGCAGAACAAGCAGTAAGCAACGGCAGTTAGCACCAATTAGCACCAAGAGTTAGTGGCCGCACAAGGCCGCTGTTTCCCCTGACGCCGTCCAGAGGAGGCAAGCACGAAGAAGGGTTCCTGGGCCCCGCACCGTGATTATGTCAGCCAGATTCAGGGGCACCACGCTCTTGCCATGTGTTGTTCAGTGCTGTTCTGGAAGTATCAACCCACTGATTAGTGATTTTCTATCCGATTGAGCTGCACCAAGCTTCCCATGTTCCCCCCACCTTCTTTCTCTCTGCCATTCCTCCCTCCCCTGCCGCCTCCACCGAAGGGAAAAAAAAAAAAAAAAAAAAAAAAAAAAAAAAACATCTCCATCCTCAAGACTTTATGTAAACGTCCAGAACCATTCGTTGACCGCTTACCTCTGACTCGCAGGTATACTATGACTGCTATTATGCCAACCGCCCCTCGTGCATATTCTCAAGGCGACCACGCGTCCCCCTGCACACACGCACACGCTGGTCCTCCTTCTCCTCCCCTGCTTATTGATTTGATCAAAGCTAGTGTCGATCAGACTTTGACGGAGACGGAAAAAAAAAAGTTAGGGCAAATATGATCAGCCAACAAATTAGACGACAGACGACACGCTGGCATGCGCATCGCATCTGACGCGGCTGGCGACACTGCTCGTGTTGCGGCTGAAGTAGTGGCCCCCCAAAAGGCAGCAGGGCAGCTAGCTACTGTACGCCTGTACACGACACACGGCGGGAGGATTGTCACCCATGACGGCAGCTAGTCCTACTATGGCACTCGTGCCCTGTGGCGAAGGCACACACGCACGCCTGTGCCGTAGCTGCTACCGTTAGCGGCCAAACTCTCTTTTTTTCTCCTTCCTTTTTCCCCTCTGAGGGATGCAGAGGACGTGTCACTCAGAAAAGCACTGGGGTGCTTGTCTGGGCGACAACTTGAAACTCGATCCAACGTGTCAGATTTTTCGAAAGAGCCTGGGCGGAGGAAGGTAGAGAGAAGGGGGAGAGAGAGAGAGAGAGAGAGAGAGAGAGAGAGAGAGAGAGAGAGAGAGCGCCAGCCGAGAGAGCACCCACTCGACGACACCAGCACACACCTGGGACATACCTTTTGTATCTGTCGGTCACAGCCTGGCAATGAACTGACGTGCAGCATGACTGTTGGGGGCCTTCTGGAACCCATCTGGGACCCTCTCTGGCGCACGTCGCATGGAATCGAATCCCCACACTGTTGTCCATGGGGACTCACTCCACTCGTGCGTGTGTGCTGGGTCGTGCACAAGAGATCGCTCTCTGAAGTGGCGTTATCCTCAGGGCAAAAAGAAAACCACAAACAAGGACTCATCCATCCTGGTGGGACCATCTCAACTTGGACTCGTCCATTCTCGACTTCAGGCTCTCTCAACTCAACTCAACTCGGTTTACCCCTGAGGACGAACACACCCTCCGATCGGGACATACGGCAGGTCCCGTCAATCATGTCGCCCCCCCAAAAGCTGACTACTTGGCACGACTTGGTACTGTACTCCGTACATGGCAAACCACGCCAACCCCTGAATCGTGCGTATTGCAGGACAAAAAAGAGGCCGAATCAACGGGACAATTAGCACTAGCCTCCGTGCCAGGTACCGCCAGGAACCAAGTCCAACAGCAGCTCCCTGGGGAGGTGTGATCCTTCTGCAGTTGGTCACACACAATCACCGGTCAGGAAATGGGCTCAGAAAGGGGGGTGGCGGCCGTTGTTTCCGTGGTACCCGTCTGACCTTCTCACATGCGAGTGGTTGCCCTTCTTCTGCTTCTTCTGTTTTACGCCCTTATTGCTGATCCTCTCCTGAACTATATATGCAGGGGGCGAAGAAAAAGAAAAAGCCGCCCGTCTCTGCCGTCTAGATGGTGGCCGGCCCCATCTGCGGTGCACCCCTCCATCAACGAGGCCTCCCCTCTTTGGTACTTGGTAGAGGTACTTGGTAGAAGCGCGCCGCAACTCTGTTCTTCAGTGTGTTTCAAAATGGGCTTTCCACGCCTCTGTCACCCAACTGCCTCGTCACAACAGGTGGATCCTCCGGGCATTTGGCAATTCTGGGTGGAGCTTCTCCCCCTCTCGGGTGCTCCTTGGGGCCCCGGCGTCCATAGGCGTTTCCCAGTGCACGACTCTGCCCGTCTCCACCTCCCTTGGCCTGGACCCCCCTCCCTCCCCTCGATTTCCATTCTTGTCTGGCCCTCACCCGTCGCCTGCCACGCCTGCCACGCCTGCCACGCCTGCGTCCCCTTCGCTCGAGGGCTGAATTAGTTGCATGAGCTGCCGGCCAGTGGAGAACTCTCCAGGATCCCCAGGTCCTGACACTACCAAGAGAATGGCCATCCATTCAAAAATCAACCTTTCTTGTCTGTTTCCCAATGGCTGTGCTGGTCTTGCTTGCTTCGAATCCTCTCGAATGTGACCTTGCTTGTGGCCGTTAAATGTCCCCCCCCACACCCGGAAGCCAGAGGATCTCTCTTGACGAACGGGCCTCACTTTTTTTTTTTTTTTTTTCTCCCTCCCCTTCCACTCTCTCTCTGCGTGTGTTTTTGGAAGTATTTAAGCTTCTTTTTCCCTTTTTTTGTTACTATTTTCATCTTCCGCATTATTATCTTCGTCTTCTCCTGCACCAGTCATCCCTTGTGTCTTTCGGTCGTACTTGGGCCGGGCATATTCTTCTGTCTGTTAAGGCGCTTCTTTATTAATCTGCGACTCGTGCACTCGAGTGGCGGCTTGCATCTTTAAGCTGAGAGACATCTGGTGTTACCCCAGCCTGCTGACTACCTACCTGGTGACGACCGCTATCGTCTTTTCCCCCTTCTTTTTCTCTTTTTTTTTTTCTTCTTTTTCTTTTTCCTTTTCTTTTCCTCTTCCTCTCTCTACTCTACGACCTCTCCTTTGCCAGCATCATGGCGGAAGGCGGAGAGTATCATGCCACGCCGAGCAACGCCCAGGCAGGGCCTGGCGAGGGCATTGCCCAACCGGGCCACAAGTCGTCGCTCGAGGACATCCCTCCTCTGGACAAGATCGAGTCCCTGCTGCGCTCAAGGGCCAACACGCCGAACCCTTTCAGCCGCCAGCACACGAGCCTGGACCTAGACGATTACTTTGTAAGCTACTGTCCTCATTGCCTCTTTTCATTTCCACATACACACAGACACACGCACGGTCTGTCCGTGCCGCCGCATGGGTTGCTGGTGGGTGACTAACCAACACAATTCAATCCTTTCCAGCACGGTCCACGAGATATCCTGAAGCATTCGAAATGGCCCATGTTCCTGCGGATGCATGGTAGTATCCTACCGAAGATGATTGTACCGCTCTTCATCCTGGGGGTTGGGCGACATGCATAACGTGCATTTCGGAATTCACCCGGGTACAGTGTAAGTTTGAGACGTGCTTCCTATTTCTTGATCTGCCATCAACGTCGCTGACTTTTTCTCTTAGTGGGCGTGAGCTCGATTCTTCTCACCGTCACAGGTTTCGTCGTCAGTCTTGGCCTGAGCTTCCGAAACTCCAGTGCCTACGAGCGTTATATGGAGGGACGGAAATACTGGGCCCAGATCATCCTGTCGTCGCACAACCTCGCACGTGTGTTCTGGATACATGCCAAAGAACGCCCAGAAACCAAGGAGAAGGATATACTTGCCAAACTGTCAGTCTCTTTCAAGCTATACATCTCATGAGAAGGAAAGCAACAAGAAAAGGAAAAGAAAAAAGGAAAATCCCTGCTGATACCAAGGTGGCATTTAGGACTGCGCTCAACCTCATCACCGCCTTTGCCGTCGCGGTCAAGCACAAGCTCCGCTTCGAGCCGTACACCAACTACGAGGACATCACGGGTCTCGTGGGCCACCTCGACACCTTTGCCCTCCAAGCGACCCACGAGACCCCTGACCTGGCCGTGCGCCGCCGCCACAACATGTTCAAGGCTACGGGCGAGTACCTTGGCATCTCCTTCGCCGCCAGCAACCCGCGCAAGGCCATCAAGAAGGCCAAGCGCCCCCTCGGCAACCTTCCCCTCGAGATCCTGAGCTACCTTGCCAGCTTCCTGGACGAGATTGTCGAGAACAGCCAGCTCCCCATCCCCATGCAGCAGACCATCGCTTGTAAGTAGTAGTAACACTGTTTTATAATTTTCACTGTTTTAGATGTCAAGAGAGGTCAGATCACATAGAGACATCATCTTTGAGAACGAACTCTAACACGAAGGCTCACTCTTGTAACAGATAACAACATTGCGGCGATGAACGACGCCCTCGTCGGCACCGAACGAGTCCTCACCACCCCGCTCCCGATCGCCTACGCCATCGCCATCTCGCAGATCACCTGGGTGTACTGCTTCCTGCTGCCCTTCCAGCTCTACTCGAACCTGCACTGGGTGACGATCCCGGCGACGGTGGCCGCGGGGTACATCATCCTGGGCCTGCTCTTCATCGGGCGGGAGATCGAAAACCCCTTCGGCGAGGACGTCAACGACCTGCCGCTCGAGAACTACTGCGCGCAGATCGCCGCCGAGATGGACCTGATCGCGGCCAAGCGCAAGCCCCGCAACGTGGACTGGATCGAGACCATCGACAACAAGGTGCTGTGGCCCCTCAGCCAGAGTGGCTGGAACGTGTGGATGAACAGGGGCGAGTCCAAGCTGCGCGAGGCGCTCAAGGCCAAGACGGAGCTCGGCTTTGAGGATCGCCAGCCCGACACCATCGCCACGGCCAACACGAGCGGCACGGAGAAGACCGAGGCCACCTCGGAGACCACGGCTGTGCACAGCGTCTGAGACAGAAGAATGTTAGGACGATGGAACTCTACAACAACAGGTTTGGCAGAGTTCGGTGTGACAGACAGCTAGACGCTACTAAAGGCGGGGGGTCAGATGAGAGAGCATCGGAGCGACAAAGGACGTCGCACACGTCTCAGATGGTTTCGACAATCGGCCGTCGAGATCGTTCTGGACCTTTCTTTTCCTTTCTTTTAAATATTTGCGTTTTTTTTTTTTCCTTTCTTTTTCTTTCTCTTCCACAGGGCTTTGAAGGATCGAACACCATGTTGGGTGGCAAACACAAAGTCATTTCACCATGGCGAGATCAACGGATCTTCCTTTCTTTCTTGCCCCCTTCAGCTGGGCGATATTAGGATTAACAAAATCGGCAGGGTATGGCACGGAATATTGGGTTGGCGTTTCTTTTGTTGACAATTTCTTCACGAATTATCTTATACCATGAAACTGGACAAAAAAAAAAAAAAGAAAAACAAGACTGGACAAGGGAGAGTGCCCCCGGCACTCTTTTCGAGATTGGACGACGACCATAATACGCATATTACGTGCTTGGTCATGAGAGAGAGAGCACTGAAACAAATGAGACATAACATTCATTCGCAATTGCGGGGTTTTGGTGGTAACACGATCAATGAATACTATTAGAGACATGTTCTGTTTGACAACTATCGATATGGGTGCAACGGCCGTGACCGACCTTTCTTTGCTTCCCCCTCGGTAGGAAATATCCAAGGCAAGGTCACACAAGCCCCTTATGGGATGTGCGGCTCTACGAGACAAGCCTGCAAAACGTCAGGTTCCACCATTTCTTTCACAGCCTCTGACCCTCCTTTTCGGGCCGCGATCGAGATCTGTGTGAAGGGCCCCGTGGCATTGTGTCGCCATGGCGGTCCAAGTAATTAGGTGGTGGTGTTTGACTGCTCCTCCAGTGCCGTTTCTTCTGTCTGGGCCCCAAGAGGAGACAACAGGACGGCGTCAGGTGTCACTGTCTACGATGGGCTGTGGCTTCGGTGAAAGAATCATCTGATATTCTTCCTTCTTGTGCTGTTGATTGATACCTGGTACGGCAACTTCCATTGCGGGAGATTACGTTCGCCGGGGCGTGCGGATCTTGGTGGTGGCTTGTGGACTAATATCTCATCTTGTCTGACGGTCCATGTGACCGCTTCTCAAGTGGTCCGAGATGCCCGCTATTTGTGGTGGTGGTGTATTCAACTTCGAGCAAGACTCTCTCCACACTGACTTCCTGGCCCCTTTCACTGTCCGAACACCTGTGACATCCAACCTCGCTAGTATGGGATAATGAGGTCCTTGGAATGTCTTCTTCATGTATTTTCCTTCTCATATCTGTCCCAGGAGCATAAACTTCCATCGAAATTTGGGCGGCACAGGCAACTTGGCTTAATCTGGAACTGTGCTCCAATCATGAATAGGCCTGCCACCGGTCGGTGTCGCCGTCCCGGACTCATCGTCCCACAGAGCTTATAACTGGAGAGATAAATATTGTACAACCTGTAGGTGAAAAGTCTGAAGCGAGATTGGAGAGGAAACTGGCCACCATTGTTACAACATTTGACAAGCCCAGCTGGTGGCCATCGTCCCACCTCGGCATCAACATTCTGCTGGTGCAAGTAATACAAATCTTCGAGATGAGAGGACTCAACAGGTGCAGCCTGTCCATTTTCGATTCTCAGTGAATGTCTAGCATTCAAAGCCTATTGAGAGCCAAAAAGGAGAAGAAAAATCATCCATCTCAAGATGAAGATCGTCTTCGCAGACCTCATTGGCTTCGCCATGCTCTTGAGCAGCGCTGTCGCTCGCAGAGCTGACCTGAACACTCCTGTTGAGACGATCGACCCGGCCAATTCGACTTCTGGTGTCAACACCACTTCCAAGACCTCGACGACCCTACGGACAATCTACACGTCTTCTCCCAACGTCACTGTCCTGCCACCTGACATGTACCTCTTCTTCCTCACTGCCTATGTCAACAAGACTACGAAGCAGGCTCAGTAAGCCCTGCCCTTATGAGAATTCTGTTCATCACCTTTTGAACTTGCCTCTTTGTGGAATTGTCTCACTGACAACCGAGTACAAAACCACACCTCAGCTATTCGTTTCGGTGGTGGATTGAGCCTGACTTCAACGCTGTGAGGTGCAAGGCATCGGTCGCGGCCTCTGGCGGCAAGCTGGGCGAGATCGCCAACTCGGAGTGCTCGCTGGACCTGCCTTGGTAAGGAGAAGCAGTCCACGAGCTGGCAATCCTAATTACCGACTTCTTACCACCGATTTCTCAGGCTCAACCCACCCAACGACACCGCACCTACCCCCACTTCAGCTTCGCATGGAAGCACGTCTACAACGGCACCGTCCTGATCCTCCGCTCGACCAACCCAGCCAGTGCTCACCACTGTCCAAACTTCCCGCACGATGCGTGTTGGGCACAGGGCCTCCACTGGATCAGCCCCAAGAGTATCAGGTGGGTGGGCGGGGGTGCAGCGGTTTGTGGGTGAGAGCACTTTTCGGTTTCTTGGGACTTACTGCGAGTCGGGGATGGACGAGTGTGCTTGGTCTGAGTACCTTTACTAGCTGTCGCAATGAGCAGTTGAATTTTCTGGGCTAGTAATTATTCATAGTAGTTGAGTCTTCAAGATTGGAGAGGACTCGGGCATGGCTCACGGAAAACGTGCAAAGACGGCAGTATAACGCAAGGTGAACTTGATAGTACGAGATAATAAGAAGTAGTGGTTATTTACCATCTTCAAGACTTCATATTACCAGTCTCAAGGTGCGATAGTCTCCCCTCCACCGTCCCAACCTCCAAAGGCGACCTTTCCTGATCCCTATGCCGTTGTTGGGACCAATCACCCATCCTGTGCTTGGTCTTTGCTGTGATGCCAGCATCCATTGTCCAACAGACGATTGAGAAATAACTCCTATGGCTGCCAGTTTGATATTGATTTCTTGCACAATCTTACCTCGAGATTCTCATGTTTAGATGATGGTGAAGTCTTGGATAGCATCCTTTCCATGATGAAACTTCTCCATCAGTCGAACCTCTCCATCCATCTTGCCATGTACGTAAGTCTCTCCATGAAGCATAAATTTCCCGGATGGCAGCTGCCGGAGAATGAATGGAACCTCGCCGCCCAGGAAGAAACACACGGCATCGCCGCTTTTACAGCCCAGTTCCGCAAAACCCATGAGGTTCTGATCAGTCGTGAAGATCGTCTTGCCCTCAATGATCTTCTCCACTGACGCACGGATTTCACCGTGGTCAAGTTCGTGCAACGGGAAGATCCCCTGATTGCTTACAGGCCCAGGAGCCATCCGGTCCATATATCTCGTCCTGTAGGACGAGTCTATCCTCTCTGATAGTGCCGAGCGATCTGCAGTGATGGTCCGGAAAAGGGCTTCCCAGCTTGCCTCTCCCGACGCTTCGTAGACCTGCGACGATATCAAGATGTTGGCCGCATCCTGCAGTTGTGGCCTCGAGATCGACATGCCTTGCTCTCCCGGCTTGCGAAGCAGATTGTAGATATTCACCACCGTCTTGATCATGCCGAAGCAGAGACCGGACACCGTAATCTCATCTTCCGGGTCGTGTATGTATACTCGAGATACGGTCCCCTGGTTTGCTTGAAAAAGCCTCTCGGGCCGAAAGCGGTAATATCTCTGCAGGACGCCCTGATTATCCATGCCCTGGCTCCAATCTGGTACCCAGCATGGAAGCCGGAGTTTGGATCGCTGCTTTTGGCCCTGCCTGACAAGGGATAGGACCCGGAGGTCCAGACGCGATCGGAGCAGGTGCTTCGCACATTCGGTCTAGACTTTTTCCACAGGCCGTGTGTAGTCGACGGTGATGCCATCAGAAAAGGTGAGGCTGGCAATACCGCGCAGAGCATATACCTTGTCGCGTAGGTCTGTTGCCTGCCTCTCACCACCATCCATGATCAGGATTCTCAGATCCAAATCGCAATCCCTCGCAACATCATCGTCGCTTTTCAACGAAACGCCTTTCTCCACTGCTCCGTGTTGGTGATTTTGCCTGCAAGGTTGGCCAGAGAGGGGGTAGAAACCGGACCCGGTTGCCCGACTGATGCCAAATTGCAAACTTTCCCAGTCCAACATAAAATTTCCACAGTGGACAGAGACTGTCGGCGCCACCACCACTTCTTGGACGACCCAGATTCTCGTGAACCACGGTCTGTCGAGAAGCTCTCGGACCGCGGCAGCCCTTTCACCCTGCTCCTCAGCAAGGCCCCGCGCGGTTGCGCTGCCATCCATCGTGCCATCCGGCATGGCAAATCTCTCAAAGGTGTCAAATGCTAGGGCGGTTGTCTGGTCTACAGGCCCGAGCCAGACGAGGCATTTCTGGGCGCGAGCGTATATCCTCCTCATCTGAGCCACCTGGTTTGATTTTTCGTTCGTGTCTTGTTGATTGATGCACACAGCGTCTATCCATATACGCAGCATGGACACAGTGCTGTTGTGTTCTGGTGGGGAGAGGAGAGCCTGCAGCGCCTCGTACGCACTGGTGGAGACATCGTATCGACGACCATTGAGCACGACCGGCCACATCTCATTTATTGGCCCCCAGGTGTAAGAGAGAGCGTCGAACGGAGGAGCTTCATCGAGTGAGTACGTCTTCAAGACACCGGCAATAGAGAGGCCGGATGGTTCCACTGGACGGTGGCGGCTCAAGGTGAACTCAAGGAGACGTATAGAGGGACAGTCCAGAGGTAACAGAGGCACTGAATCATACAATCCCATCTCAACCTGAATCAATATGTACAGTGGATATCTCGGATACTCGGGTCATGTGTGTAGTCTTTGCAGGTTAGCAGTGACGGGAAATCTTTCACCCTAGAGACAGATAATATCAGGTCCACTCCTGATATACCTGCAACCACGCGTCAAGAACCATTTTGACGTTGTCGAGCGCACCAAGGCTTTCTGACCACCCCTAGACAGATGGGCTAGCTGAAACCATGATCTAGAAGGGCGCCAGGTGCCCAATAGTTGTCCAGATCGGCGAGAGCTCGGCGTCTCTAATCAAATAGTTTGAGCGGGCTAGCTAATTATTGTGTGCCTCCGAGACGGCGAGGGGCTAGACCTCCTCGGTCCCAAGGCCACAGACTGACACCCGTCTGGTCTGGCCCTGCCCCATCTAATGGATTCATGCCTGCTCCTCACCTGTGGCTGCATATCTGCTGTCTGGCTGGGAAGTTCTCTGCTGTTGTAGCTGAGGGTGGGCTGACTCAGCTGCCACAACCCCCCTCCAGAAGAAATAGCAAAAAAGGACCAAAGAACTACATCCGACGGGAGATACATAATCGTCATCAATCTCATCAGTCTTCTTAGTCTTGGACTAGACTGTGCGGTACGCCCTATTGTGCTCTGACAATATCGTCTTCCCTCGCTTGCGCCAGGCTTAGATGCTATTAATTAATATATAAGTCAAGATCGAATCTCTGTGTGTATTACCTATTCTCCTATGATGCTTCTTCTATTCCTTTCATCCTGCGAGCACCTTAAGAGATAGGCTGGCCTTGATCTCACGGGCATGACCGAGGACAGCCATTTGAGAAGCAAAGCAGCATTGTCTACAAGCCACACACAAAGTTTTGGAAACTAGAAGATGGAAGATGTCCCGTTGCTAGACATCCGTGACTATCTCGTTGAGGTTGTCAAGGAAGCCGGCAGCTTGATGCTATCTGCGAGGCCGACACAGGAAGATATTGTCTCGAAAACGAACAGTGAGAGCCGCAGACAGCAGGTGAGATGAAATGTGTTGCTAACCCTGGGCATAGCCGCCGATATTGTCACCGAGACCGACAAATCAGTCGAAGCACTCATCCAAGAGCGTCTACAGCTCAGATACCCCACTTTCGCCTTTATTGGCGAAGAAACATACAAGGCCGGCACAGCTGTCACTGCTGCACCTACCTTCGTCGTTGACCCTATCGACGGGACCTCCAATTTCGTCCACGGGTTCCCTAATGTCTGTGTATCTGTTGGTCTGGCGGTGCATACAATACCGGTGGTGGGCGTGGTGTACAATCCCTTCCAGGACGAGCTATGGAGTGCAGTCAAGGGCCATGGCGCATTCAACCAGGTCAATGGCGGCAGGGTGAGAAAGCTGCCCCTCTCGTCGACACCACTGAACGGTCTCCAGTCCGCTTGTATTGGAATCGAGTGGGGTAGTGACCGCAAGGGCTCGAATTTCGATCTTAACCTCGGACTTTTCACGACGCTGGCCCGGACTGTTGACAGCGGGGGCAGGTTTGTCAACTCGCTCAGGTGTACCGGGTCAGCGGCTATCTCGATATGCCGTACCGCGGCCGGCCAGCAGGACATGTTCTGGGAGTGTGGCTGCTGGGCCTGGGATGTCGCCGCTGCTTGGTGTATACTGTCCGAAGCGGGCGGCATCATCGTCGACGGGCATCCAGGGAACTGGAATCCACCCCTGGACAATAGACGGTATCTGGCTGTGAGGCCAGCCACAAAGGGGCAGAAGGAGATTGTTCAAGATTTCTGGTCAGTGATTGGGGACGCCCGAACAACGTACGGTCCGCCCCAAGCAGGTGGTGCATAATCAAAACGTCCTTCCGTACATAGTTAGGCATCTGAGCTAAAGAGGTGTATTCCTAATCAACGCAGTTATTGGTGGCAGACTGATCGTCTATTAAAATACATGCTGCATTAGGGAAATCGGATGGTGAGATAGTGCATCTTGGAAGCCATCACTAGAGGCCTGGAGGCTAATCAAAAGCTGACACTCGCCTTGAGTTTGTTGTACTCGCTTATGCATGTAGCTTGTTCATGCAGTAGTCTTTTCTTCTCTCTGCAGGCTTTCTCGTATCTTGTCATTCCGTGCTAATATCTTGTCCTCTTTTTCGCCAAGTCCGGTTCGGTGTCTATCTTTGCACACTTTCATCGTCCATCATAGGTTTTTTCCTTCTCTGGCGATGACATTTTTACAAAGTTGCATGAGCAGATTGTGGTAGTAGTACTGAGCCCAAACCGCACAATGAGATCTTCCTTGTCAATTCTCTACACGGCAGCGTTATTATGTCTGGGATCTTCTTGGGCAGAGGGAGAAGAAACTGCAGCGCGGAGCTCAGCAGCCACCACATGTCAGACCGTCTTCTCCGCAGCTTACTCCCCACCGACTGTCAGCAGCGGATGGACCGCATCTCTCGTTGCATCTGGGCTCTCGAGACCGAGGACCATAGTCTTGGATAAGTCGGGGGCGCTCCTGGTCCTGGAGAAGGGCGTGGGAATCAAGCGCATCGCCTTCACAGACCAGGGTGGATCGTGTGTTACAGTCGAGACTGCTGTTGTGATTGTGAACGAGACCAGCGTATGTTGATATAGATTCTACTGATGCAGATACTTACTGACCCAACATTGTCGCAGTTGAACCATGGACTGGCGCTGTCCAACGATGGAACAACCATCTATGCTTCGAATGCGTCGTCGGTGCTCGCATGGCCGTACAACTCCACCAGCGGGACCGTGACGGGACACTCAACAACTGCCGTCTCGGGAATGGCAAGTGACAACCAGGTCACCCGCACCCTGCTCGTGTCCAAGGTCGAGCCAGAGATGCTCATCGTCTCCAGAGGGAGCGACGAGAGCTACGAGGCCGCCTCTCAGTCCAGTGGTCTGGGCCAGATCAGAGCCTTCAACCTATCAGAGCTGTCGACATCTGCAGGCTCCTCCTCGTTCGACTTCGACTCCACAGGCCGCCTCCTTGGCTGGGGCTTGTTCAACGCGGTCGGCATCGGAGAACATCCCTTGACGGGCGGCATCTTCGCCATGGACAATGGCGCCGACGATGTGACCAGGGACGGCTCTGATATCCACCAGAGCAACCCAGGCGACGAGATGAACTTCCACGGCTTTCTCAACGGCACGACATCGCTCTCTGGGGCTGACGAACAGCAACAAGGTGCCAATTATGGCTATCCAGAATGCGCGGCGGTCTGGAACACCTCGATCCCGGCTCCTCCGGCTGATCTCAAGGTTGGCGAGCAGTTCAGCGTGGGCAACAGCACGGTCAACGATACTGTGTGCCAGACTGAGTTTGTGGCGCCCCGACTCACCTTTGGTATGTCATTTTTTATACACTGGACCAAGTTTGCAATATTCCAATGCTAACTCATCTCTCTCCATTGCTCTTTCTTCTCAGAACCCCATCAGACTCCACTGGACGTCCTCTTCTCGGCAGATGGGACCAAAGCATACATCTCCTTCCACGGCTCCACAGACGAGACGAACCCGGTAGGCTATCTCGTCGGCCAGGTCACCTTTGACGCCGCCACAGGCCAGCCCACCGAGACCTCTGACAGCACCACCGCCCTCTCTGATATCATCCGGAACTCTGACGATGCAGGCTGCCCCTCGTCCTGCATGAGGCCCGTCGGGCTCGCAGTGGACAGCAAAGGCCGGCTGTTTTTCTCCTCAGACGCAACGGGCGAGATCTATGTTCTTGTCAACAACGCCACTTCAACAACAGGTAGCTCCCAGGGCGGTGGGCATGGCGACGGTCTGACAGCTCGTGACAGAACCATAGCAATTGCTGTGCCTGTCACGGTCGGCGTGGTCCTCCTAGGTCTCTGTGGAGTCGCCTTTTGGCGTCGGAGGAAGTATGGTCGGGTCTTTGGCGGCAGAGCGGTTGGTCATCGTAATAACAATACTGGCGAGTATTATCCAAACGACCTGTCGAATGAGGCTGGGGGCGGTGGTCCGACCGATCGCAAGCTTGATGGGATCCAGTTGACGGACCGAGGAAGCTGGGGAGACCAGCAGGAGCACAAGAAGAATGTTTTCCGCGATGAGATGCAGAGACAAGAGCAGCAGCGCGCCTATAAGTAGCAGAAACTTGTACACGGCTACATCGAAAATGTACGAAAGGAGGTTCAGAAGGAGGATGAAAAGGAGGTTGGGTGTCCTAAAGGCAATGAAAATGTGTGAATACAGACCAGAAGGTAATACCATCAATAATCACTACTATACAATCATCTTTATTGTCTTCTGAATAATTGAACAAAGCAAATAATATTGGATCTCAGTTTGTTGTAATAGGACCACAATAAAACCAAATATTTTCCCAATGCTCCTATCTCGCTCTTGCTTGAGAGAAAGACGGATAATCCATCCGCTATTACATGGCCAGTAAGTTAATCAGCGAATCAATCTCCAACCACCTACTACCCGATCCCTAATATTACATGTGACAGATGGTCAGCCGCCTCGAGGACTGGTTGGATGTTGTGGTACTCCCAAATCATTTTACTTCAAAGACAGCAATGGAACTTCGGAGAACTGCTGCCTCCTCCGAAGGCTTGTCACAAGAGGCACGTCTCGTGATGCGATGGACTGGCACGCAAATTATAGCTAGTTTGTGTGACGATTACTGCGTGCGGATTTAAGAGACTTGGTTCCCATAGGTCTGGAGATAAAGGCTGATACACCCTACTTTAAGTTGGTTGGTTGGCTGCGCAATGATGAAATACATCATCTAAAGAGGGCTAATAATTCAACAATTGCTGCTGCTGCTCGTTATTGAGGATGAATCCAAGCTCACCAGTTGAAGGTTTTGGGACAAGATTAAAGTTAATTACGGAGACGTTTCACTTGCTGAAACAGTTACAGGGAATACAGTAAATACAATAAAGATGAATACCATAAAATAGTAAAATGCAATGACGATTAATGCGTGGCCACTTTGCACTGCCCTGCTTTTCCTTTCTCTTTGCTGCGCCACGTTATGCAAAATGACAGCATGTCGGGCATAGCACGATCCGCCCTCCGAGCAGCCAAGCAGACAAATCCTCACCCTACTCGCGTGTGGTGCTGTGGACGGGCTGTCGGTACTGCCACTGTCCGTTGCTGATCTGCAGATTGTTGCTGACCGCCTGCCTTGCTCGACCTCGACCAACACCCTCCCCCCTCCCTCTCCTCCTCCCCTCCTTGCATTTGCAGACGGGGAAAAAAAAAAAAAAAAAAAAAAACATCTTCCCACCCCTCGCAGTGAACTGGTGAGGAGAGATGCTGTTCACCTTCCACTTCCAGCACATTGCAGGCCCCTAATATGTACGGTCGCACACACACACCCCCCAGATGTGAGCTGTTTCTTAATTACTACCTGCCAAGTGGGAACAATTGGGTTTTGATGTTATGATTAAGGCCGTTGGAACAAGGCAAATGATGATTTAAAAAGGGCCATGATATCCTTTCGTCGTTCCAATGCGCCTTTTCTCCTTAGTTCATTCAATAAACCATTTCTTACTACTCTTGTAATACTTGGAAGCAATATTGTTACAGTAGCCTGTGCCTTTTCCCATCCTTACTTACCTAAGTCGCGATTCTGCCGGAAACGCAAGCACAACGGAAGCCCGGGGACTTTTCGACCTTGGCCCGACGCCTCCTCAGCGCGGCAAGGAGGACGAGCCACACAAAGCCGGGATGGAAAACCAGTCCGAGCAACGATGGTCCCAAGGGAGGGGGCTCTTGGGTGCATGGCCCCAGAGGTAGGTCTTCGCTGGGTGGGGTTCTGGTGTGGTATAGCCTCCTTATGACGGACCAACTAAGACCGGTATGATGAGTACAGCCATGCTGTGCACTCACTCTGTTCCCGTTTCACCCAACCCAAGAGGAGTGTGGGAGTGCGCAATAGGGAAAAGAATGACGAGACATGGGGGAGAAGGAAAAAAAAAAAAAAAAAAAAGAGGGAGCTTACGATAGGACCCCGCAGAGGTTGCCTGCGAGATTTGTCTTCTGACTATTACTTGTTTCTATATTCACACACACACACACACACACATACACACGCACCTACTTCTTCTACTTAAACAACCACCTGATGATACCGCCGCCACCAGCTCTGGAATTCTATATATTAACTTGTTCTTTGCTCCTCCTCCTCTGACGACACAGACCAAGCTCCAACCACCTCACTTTATTGCTTGAGAAGCCCTTTCTTCCTCTCGAGCGTTCCTACATTTCACTCCATCTTGATAACGATTCTTCAAGAGACTCTCTAATCATAGCCAACACACACACACACACACACACACACACACACACACACCCACATCATGGGTGAACACACAGCACCGGCAGGCCTGGGGGCGCGCCTGAAGCAGCTGGAACAGTTCTCGCACGACGACCCGCGCGGCAAGTACGTCGAGGCAGCGGACCACGAGACCCTCTTCAAGCCCCACGGCTTCGAGGAGCACACTGTCGACCTGGGCGAGGTGCGCATGAACTACGCCGTGGCCGGGTCCGACGAGAACCCGGCGGTGCTCCTGATCCCAGGGCAGACAGAGTCGTGGTGGGGCTACGAGAACGCCATGCGGCTGCTGTCCGAGTCGTACCACGTGTACGCCGTCGACCTGCGGGGCCAGGGCCGGTCGACGTGGACTCCCGGCCGCTACAGCCTGGACAACTTCGGCAACGACCTGGTGCGCTTCATCGACCTGGTGGTGAAGCGGCCCGTCATCGTCAGCGGGCTCTCGTCGGGCGGCGTCATGAGCGCGTGGATGTCTGCGTTTGCCAAGCCGGGCCAGGTGGTGGCGGCGGTGTACGAGGACCCGCCGCTGTTCGCGTCGGAGCTGACGCCGGCGGTGGGCCAGTCGGTGCGGCAGACGATCGCGGGGCCGATGTTCCGGATCTGGAGCAAGTGGCTGGGCCCGCAGTGGTCGATCGGCAACGAGGACGGCATGGTGCAGGCGATGGCGCACGAGCTGCCGTCGTGGATCGCAAAGGCGCTGACGGGCATCATGGCCGACACCAAGTCGGCGCCCTTTATGGGCCCCGCGCCCGAGCTCAAGGAGTACGACCCGGAGTGGGGCGATGCCTTCTGGAACGGGCGCGTGGCCCTGACCTGCGACCACGAGAGCATGCTCAAGCACGTCAAGGTGCCCGTCCTCTTCACCCACCACTTCCGCCACGTCGAGGCCAGCTCCGGCAACCTGGTCGGCGCCCTGTCCGACACCCAGGTCCAGCACGTCCAGAAGCTGGTCGAGGGCGCCGGCAACTCCTTCACCTACCAGTCCTTCCCCAAGATGCCCCACTCCATGCACGAGGCAGACCCCGTCTGCTACGTCACCACCGTCACCGACTGGCTGGCCGCCAAGGGGCTGGGCAAGGCCCTGAAGCCCACAAAGGGCCAGCTGCCCCAGAAGGAGGACAGCAGCGCCGAGGACGACAGGTACGAGCCGGCCAGCCTGGACAAGGCCGCACCCCCACCGTCAAGGTGGACGGCGTCTGGAACCTGTCAGTCCAGACTCCCATCGGCAAGCAGCTCGTCACGCTGACCCTCGAGGCAGACGGGAACAAGCTGTCCGGGGCCCTGGACGGAGGAGAGGGCAGAAACGAAATCACAGACGGCACTATCGATGGCTCCTCCGTCTTCTTCCGTGCCTCCCTCAAGAAGCCCGTCAAGGTCAAGGTCAGCTATAAGGCGCAGGTCGAGGGCAACACCATGACCGGCACCGCCAAGACACCCCTGCTCCCGACCATCAGCTTTTCAGGCACACGCGCATAGGCTGTGCATGAGAGGATATGATCTTTTATGATTTCTTTTCTACTTTGTTAAGTAATTTATTTCAGAGCAGTGGTGTTAGCTACCCGATCTGGACATACGTTATCAAGTGTGTGTTTTATGGAGTGATTTTAATATATCATTATTATCCACAACTACACGACACAGCACTTGCTAATGCTGTGACTACCACCCTCCAATATCAAGATCGAGAGTCATATATGGGATCGACGACAACGGCCCGGGACGATAATAAGGGACAGGGCTCTAGAATTATCAACCTTTGGCGTGCGCTGACTGCCCTGTTGATGACGTTTATGCAGAACCGTGTGACGATGTCTTCTTTCCTTTCATTGCTAAGTCGCAATTGGTGGTGGCGATTCCGACCTTTATCGGCCATGTAGTATATATTAGCATCGGTCAGTGGTGGTGAGCAGGAAGCACCGTTAACCACGAGGACAAGGGGGAAAAAAAAAAAAAAAAAAAAAAAAAGGTAATAAAAGTAAACCACTTATTATGTGCAGGCAGCAATCTTTGAAACCCCTTCTTTCCAAAGATGAAACAAAACACCAACCTCCTCCCCAAGTGTCCTCACAAGCAGCCTACCACAAACCAGACAAGAACCTTCTGAACCACACCTGGAACGTTGAAAGAATAATGGCACAGCAGAACCATGACCGGACAGGGCCAGTGCCACCACCAAAAACCCCCAGTGTCCCTAATTCTCCTCCTCCGCGTTCAGGATCGACAACCTTTAACGTCCTCGCGTTCAGCAAAACACAAGGCTACCGCTCACTCCTCCATCTCCACAGGAGTCCTGGCGATAGAGGAGCTCGCCGGTCCCCTTCAACGTGCACGCCACCGAAGACGCCATCGTCTTCAACCCATCGACACTGGCATGATACCGCGTCGTTGTGTTTCTCCAGTCCTCAGGCGAGTTCCTCGACAGCGATGCGCAGCTGAGCGCCCTGGAGGGGTTTGTCCAGGGCGGAGGCGGGGTCGTGGGCGTCCACTGTGCGTCCACTTGTCTCCACTCCTCTGAGTTCTACGGCAGCCTGATCGGGGCTGTCTTTACGGATCATCCTGAGCCTCAGGTGGGAACGGTGGTGGTCGTCGAGGCGCCCAGCCACCCTATCCTCTGGGCCCCCACCACCGCCACCGCCACCGCTGTGCCCGGATCAACAACGAAGAGGACTGAATCAACGACACCGAGAAGTTCTATATCCAAGGACAAATGTGAATACCACCCACTTTGAATGGTTTGATGAGTGGTACAGCTTCAAAGCCAATCCAAGAACTACTGGGGCTCATGTCTTGTTGACTGTCAAGGACACGATGGGCAAGGGACCAACCACCCTATCGCCTGGTGCCAGGGGCGTCGAGAGGGACACTTTGATGATGCATACAGAGATCCGCGGTTCACCAAGACGATCCGGACTGCCATCATGTGGACAGCCAAGATGACCATCTGATATGGAGCATTTGTTTGTTAGCTAGGGAGCAAACTCAAACACTGCAACCTCTATCATTGATTTTTAAATCCAGAATTATGCATTACAGACGTACACCGACCACTAGTAGTCCATACGGCTTCTTCATCTGATGTTTGCCAATTCTTGCTGTCAGTACTGATAAGCATTGGTCGCATTAGGTTCCCAAAGCTTGTCCTCGGTGTAAGCCAATGACACTTGCCTTTCTTACGCACACAGTCCATCTCTATTGATAAGCTAAAGGGGTGGGAGGCCACTGCTGTCTGTACATAGTTAGCTTTTTGGATGACTGGTCCATCTCGGCCTCAACCACATCCCATCGGTAGGATTACCACAAAGGGATGACATTTCCCGCCGGACAGGTCTCAGATATTAAAGTTATAGTCCAGCTCTGCAACAGGTGGCGTTAGAATTTGATTGAGGAGAAGGGTATAGACTCTAAAGTACCTCTTCTGGTAATGATACCTTCTCTCGGTGAGACAGAGGGGAGGGGAGGGGGAAGTAGAAGGAGATCTGGGGGAGAGGAGCAGAAAGAGAAGATTGGATTAAGTTTTGAAACGACTGAAGTTAAAAACCTCTGGTTTCAAATTCCATCTGGTTTTTTTTCTGCTTAAATCTCATTGGTAATCTTACCTTTCTTCTCATATCTTGTCCGCCCTCGTTGGCATCAGCTCCACGCACGAGGCTCACAACAGTTCAATACATTATTACATCTTTTTTTTTTTTTTTTTTTTTGACCTCGAGAACTGCTACAGTAAGTAACTCAGCTCTCATCGGGCCTCTGCTCCTGGCACAACGTGATTCCAGAGTCGGAGGAGAGTGCTTGGTTGATGTCGCACGACCACTCGGTCCAGTCGAGTGCCGAAGAACCTTTGGGGAGAGGAGAACTTCTCTCACAACCTACTATGATGGTGTCATTTCTCAGTGATGGTACAAAACCCCTTGTCTTTTTTTTTTTTTTTTCCCTGGGTTCTTATGCTTTGCGCTACAGTCGTCATTGCAAGCATGCCACAGACCTCTGACCCGGACACCAGGAATGTTTGGAGGCAGCGCGAGGACCGGATGTCTTTGCTATCGGGGGTACTATACGGTAATGGTTAGCAGCATATGGGCGTGTTCGTATAGCAAAAGCAGTCCGCGGATTCAGTACACTTGGTAGCAGTAGTGAAAAATGAAGGAAAGGGGGAAATGTGGCGGTCTCAAATACAAAGTACGGGACGTACAGTAATTACACACTGTAATACGGTGCTGTGAGTGGGCTGCTGCGATCCAACCACGATAGACGACAAACTTTATTAAATTAAACTTTGCAGGGCGTGTTGGATGCCCCCCCCCGCGGCTCCTCTTCCGCCGCCGCCGCCGCCCAGTCATCTTCTTGGCAACCGTATTTTCATTACAGCACTATTATGTGCGTCCGTAGTACAAGAAATAGCAGAGAATGCATGTCAAAGGATGGCCATGGATTTACCATTAGTCGAAAGGTTACACTTGCGATTCGCGGATTGACACACGCCGTCCTGACCAGCCTCAAGACGGCAGGTCAGAAACAACCTCGCTGTGGTCTAGAATCTTGTGTGCTGTGCATCCCAAGCTTTTGTTTTTGGTCTCAGGGGAATGCATGTACGTCCGTACCATGCATCTAGTATTATCTGCAACACTTGGCTGGTCTGTAGCCAACTGGGGAAACAGGGCCAAGCTCATCCGTTCCTGGCTCGCGACAAGGGGAGGAGAGGCTCGGCTTGCGACTTTTGTTCACTACGGACCAGGAGTAAGTAGTATTGATTACTGCTCATTGCTACCGCAGAGTCCACACAGCAGTTTCTCCTCCCCCGACCAAGAGAGACGAGCAAGAAGCGGGTTTGTTGATGGGGGCCTTTCTCTCTCTGGAGCCCAACACCAAGAAGCGCAGAGGAGCTTGGGCTGCCCCGTGGGCATCAAGAAAACCCATTTTACTAACTTGGGATGATCGCTGCACACGTGGTGGCCAGGTTGATGGCACTTCAGGTTATCATCTCAGTTTTCTTCTCTCTCTCTCGTCTCCACGGCCCGCAACCCAAAAGCCAAGTTGGGGCCCTCTTCTCCCTCCTCGTCGTAACGTAAGGTGTACGCCACGCGTGCTCAAGGTTCTCAACCCCTTTTGACAGCATAGAGTTGCGGCAGGATCGTCGCAGCTACGGCCCAAGGCCGGAGCTTACTCAGGCTACTACCTACTGTCCGTCGCGATGATCGCTACTAGGTAAAACCATTCCCTCTGCAGGGTTCCGCTATTTTGCTTAGAATTTTCCTCGGTGTTCCCTATCAAGAATGGGTCCCCCTCAAGAGACTAAAACTGACCAAGGGGGGGAGAGAGGACGGAATCAAGCCCGGGACCAAACGTGTCTTTCCCCGTCCCAAGCTCCTCAGTAATATATCTGGTGGCAGAGCTATTGAACAAAGTAGACTCAGTACTTGGTACGTAGTCAGTGGAAACTAATATATACGTACTCTCCTACGCGTCTCATTACCAGCCAAGCATCACCCGCTCCCATGTCCCATTGATCGTCCCCTGACCGACTACGACGTCAAGGAGGCATTAGATTTTCCTAGATCGGTACTCACTCAGGGCACGGACATTCTCGCAGCCAAGCTTCCCTACAATGGGGAGCGTCTATCTTGGTTGTTGCTTCGCGCCATCCAAGACAATCGCGAATGAAACGTTCTCTCCGAGCCCGAGGAATAGGGATGATCTTAGACTGCTTCCTTTTCCTTCTCTCCTTTTTTTTTTTTTTTTTCCCTCTCAAAGCCGAGAGAAGCGAAAATGTGGACACAACCTCGTGCGTGGGGACGCAACATCATTTCTTGAAAAGCCCCCAGCACGGAATTCGGATCAATATCAACTAAACTCTTCTATTATCGCATGGTTTAGTGCAATATAATTCTGGGGCAGACAGATTTTCAGCTGAGACGCAATCCCTGTTTCCGTTGATCACTTCATTTCTTGTCTTTTTTTTTCCCCCTCTCCTCGGGAAGGGGATGGGCACAAGGGGTGGGGAGGGGTGGAAATGGTCCCCTTGCTGGAGACATCATGTGGCCGTGGATTCACCGTATGCATTGCTGTAGAGCAAGAGTCGTGATAATTACTGTAGAATGTAAGTACTACTACAAATATGAGTCCGTGGCATTATTACTCTGTACACGAAGGCTTTTTCCTTTCCAGACGGGGGACTCTGCATAATAATGATAATAATTCGACCGAGTCCCTCGTCGTCGTCCCCAGTTTTATGAGTGAAACAAGGTCCGGCTAGCATGGTATCTACACAGTCAACGGAGAATAAATTCCTACTTCACTACTGCATACTACTTGCTACTGTACAGGGCCATAATCAAAACCAAACCAAGGCTCCGGCATGTATTTCTCCACCCCCCACGTCCCATCCTCGTTACCATCTCCACAACACTGCGGACTTTACTCACTATCTTTCTCTCTCTCAAAAGATCAACATCAGTTGTTGAGCTGTGATCTAGCAGAAGCCTTGGTCCAGTCGTTACTCTCTTAGGAGTACTACAGACGGACAAACATTCTCGACCATCCCAGGAGGGCAGCCAGAAGGAAGATGGCCGCCACTACTAAGATAGATCATTCCAAAGATGGCGACTCCCAGACGTCTTACATTGTCTCGCTTGTCGTGATCGCCTGCGTCCTCTCCACGATGGCCGTCATACTGCGCGTCTTTACTCGTGCCCGCATTCTCAAGACGTTTGGCGCCGACGACGCCGTCATGGTCCTTGCTCAGGTTCTCACCCTCGGTTCTGCCGCCGCCATTCTTGCTGGTGAGTTTGTTGTTGTACCCAGAGAGATACATGCCCTCTAGGGAGAGAAAAGAATAGCAAGACCCGGCTGACCTTGGCAATTTTGTATTCTTTTGTGTTCAGAGAACGTCTACGGTATGGGACGACACTTTTGGGTCATGCCTGCTCAGGACTACGTGCCTTATATGTCAGTAAAACCGTCTCTTAACCGATTCCCATTCACAAAAGCCTCAATACAGAGGCTCATAGCAGGATAGAGAGAGGGAGAGAGAGAGAGAGAGAGACAGAGAGAGAGAGAGAGAGAGATGAAAATAACTGACATCAAGAAAACAACCTGAACAGGAAATCTTTCTACGCCTCCATCATCACGTACAACGTTGCCATCTGCATCGTCAAGATATCCATCCTGCTCCAGTTCCGGCGCATCTTCACCTACCCCCTCATGCAGACGCTGACCCTCGCCGGCCTGATCTTCGAGTGCCTGTGGGCAGCGATCCTGTCCATCCTCCTGCCTCTGTCCTGCGTCCCCGTCGACGCCTTCTGGGACACGGAGGTCTCGGGCAGGTGTGTCAACCAGCTCACCCTGTGGTACTTTATGGCCGCCATCAACCTCGTCACCGACCTGCTCGTCTTCTCCATGCCCCTGCCTGTCATCAGGAGCCTGCGTCTGCCGCAGAGGCAGAAGATCATGCTGACGGGCGTCTTTTGTCTCGGGTTCTTGTGAGCTTTTTTTTCGTTTCTTTTCCCTTTTTCCCTCTCTTACTCTCATATGTGAACACACAACTAACTCGGAACTCAACAGCACCTGCATCATCTCGGTCTACCGCATAACGACCCTAAAAGCCGCCGCAGACTCCTCAGACCCGACCTGGGACAACACCAACGCCGCCGTGTGGTCCCTCCTCGAGCTCTGCATCGGCGTGCTGGCAGCCTGCCTGCCCACACTGAAACCCCTCATCGCACTGATCCTGCCGCGCCTCTTCAAGTCCACGGCCAGCGGGGGCGGCCGTAGCGGTCGCTCTCGCGGGTACGGCCTGACGGGAAAGAGCGGTACCCAGAGGCTTGGGTCCGGGAACGCCGAGACCTCTTCGACCAAGGGTATAGCACGCAGCGGGGTGTACGAGCACGATGGGCATGTGGATATGGCTGGCATGTTCAAGGCGGATGCTGCAGCTGCCGCAGCAGCAGCAGCAGCAGCAGGCAGCCCTGGGGCTATGAGAGGGGATATCGAGATGCCTGCGTACCATGTCTATGTGACCGGTGGCCGTGACAAACTCAACTCGACGCTCTCGGACCACCAACAGCTCAGGGGAGGTGAGCTTGGGATCCAGACGACCACAGTTGTCACGCAGAGGGTGGATTCTCTGCAGTAGATTTTATGCGTGTCGAATTATTTTATGATGAATACTTAATGAATAGATGAGTACGAACTGTGCGACCTAGTCGTCTCCCCACGCTTCTCGACACCAGGACACGAGAGAATGTGTGCGAGTACTGTGTGTACGCTGAGCTTGTAGGGCCCAAAGCATGACTGATGTCAGACGTCGTTCCAAGAGGAGGGGGTCCAAAGATTAGGAAGAGCATTGTTCATGCGATTGTCACTTGTTCTGTGAGCGCTCTCGGCCAGCAGATTAAGTAAATCCAGCCCTCGCGCCGGCCATGATGACTTTGAGAAGAGAAAAAACACAAGAGGTCATCCACCCTCTCCCTCCATCTCTCTCTCCCCTTCTCCCTTTCTCCCTCCCTCCCTTCTCTCTAACCTTACCAATGAGACGCCGGTACCCGTAGTGTAACAAGGCAAAACAAGACAAACAAAAGGATCAAACAGTGCCGCTGATGCTCAGCTCGCGGATCTCCTGTAGGACCTGCTCGACGCGGGCGTCAAGGTTCCCTTGGGCGTACTGGTCTCTGGTCTCGGCGTCGAGGTATTGCTGGACCTGGGCCATGCGGCTGTAGGCCTCGGCGCAGAAGCGCAGCTGGATCTTGACGAGGGCCTCGAAGGAGGGGTCCAGGTAGGGGACGCGCAGGTCCATGAGCTGGGGCAGCTCGGTGCACAGCTGCTCGTTCAGCTGCTCGTAGGCGGCCTTGGCCATGTCCTGCTCCTTCTCGGCGCGCGGGAGCTTGGTGACATCCTTGTCGGGCTTGTCCACCAGGCGCTTGACCTTGGCACGGAGGGCATCGTAGTCGAGGAGCTTGTGACTGCGCTTCTTGATACCTAAAAGGGGTGGTACTTGTCAGCTTGCGGTCCACAGGGGTGATGTGTGTGGGTGACAAACATTCGTTGACGTCGGGAAAGTAGGCACAGAATCTGGAGATGGGCTCCAACACGGTAGTCCTGTCCGAGAGAGAGTCAACGGTCAGCACTCAGCGGCCTACCCAACATTATGACCAGTACTCCTCCTATATCTTTCTTTCTTTCTTCTGATCCTCCTTCTCTTCCCTGCTATTCCGGCGGCAATGCCATGGAATCCCTCACCGGTAGGGCCCATCGAGGGCTTTTATGGTCTCCGCGTCCAGATCCTCGACAGCCTGCTTGTAACTTCTGCTGACACCGTCTTTAGCTCCTGCGTCCCCATAGAACGCATCGATGGTCTCGGCGATGCGCATTTGTGAGGCGGTCATTGCTATATTGCGGGCGCGGGAAGTAGTGTTAGTGGCGCATCCGTGGAACCATAAGCAGGATAAGGGGGGAGAGGGAGGGGGCGTTTGGCAAGAAGGCGACGAACCTCTGAGAGAGTCCAGGTAGCCCTTGGCCTCCTTCTGAAGTCTTAACGACGCCGTCTCCATGGTACGAAAACGACTGTGTGAGAGATGCTTGTGTCAGAGGTCGGACTGCGTTCTGGTGTGCAAGAAAAGGCGGGGGTCAACCAGCGTGATCGTCGTACCGTTCTTCGACTTCGTAGTCGCGGTCATTGGTCTTCTCGACGTGACCTGTAATTTTCGCCGTGGGGAAATGGTCAGCCAAGAAACACCACAGCCAGAGTGAAGAACACCACGCTTCATGGGTTGCTGCTGGACGTACCCGTCTTCATCATAACCTGCGTCGTTGCGCGGTTGACATTCTTCTTGAACCCTGAGAGCAATCATCGGCGTGTCAGCAGCGCGTCGGTACGTGGTCCGCTGCTGGCCCCCTTCGGAGGAAACAGAGCGATCGGTGCTGAGGTTGCTGGGCAAGCCTACCTGCCCAAGACATGCTGGGCGACTGTTGCTTCTCCTGCTGTTGTTCGGCTAGGTCGGAAGCAGTGAGAGGTGCTCAGAAGGAGGAGGAGGAGGAGGTTGCGACAAAGGAGAGAAAGAGGGGGAGTCGACTTGGTTTCGGTAGGCCTCTCTTTTTCTCTCTCGGCAGGTGGGGTGATGTGGTTGCGAACAGGTCAAGGTGGTAGTAGGTAGATCGAAGGTTGTCTTGGGGATTGCCTAGCCTTGAAGCTGGCTTGGCTGGACTGCTGGTGGTGGTGGTGGTGGTGGTGGTGGTTGGTTGTTGACTGGTGACAATGCTGGTGATGGTACTGATGATGTCTACTGTTGAGGGGTGCACAAAGGTTGTTGGCAGTCGATCAGTCCGTCAGTCCGTCAGTCAGTGGTAAACCGGCATGGGCCTTGAATCCACCCATGTCATTACTCTGTATTTGTCTTTTTGGGGGCACTGGGGGGCACTGGAGGGCACTTCGGGGGCTTCAGCACCAACTAACTCACCTGTAGTGTGCTGTGCTAAGCACTGACAGTACTGCTGCTCAGGAACAGGAGACCAGGGACAGTGCAGGCCCACACTGCCACAATCTGCTACTGCCATAGTTACAATGTACTTGTAATAGTGCGGACGAACATAAGTCCTTTGTGGCAGTGCAGGTTTACGTCATAGCCTGAGCTTTTTCAAGAAAAGGGAAATACTAAGGGTTAGGGTTGCTGACTCATCTGACCAGCCCAGATGAACCATCCCTTGCGCAGTCTTGGAACCTGATCGAAGTGTGACTCGGCGGATGACCAAGACAACAACAATTACAAAACTGAGGCTGAGTGAGGCTCATGCTCACCCTCAAATCTCCCTACTGTGAGGACGGTGTGATTCATTTTTTTTTCTTTCAAGGGCTAATTTCTATCAGCTCACCCTAGGACTGCTGCTAGGAGTCGGTAGTCCTGGACAGCGGCCGCGGGAGAGGAAAATTATGAGATTAAAGACCTTACTACGCACGCCCTTTGACTCCTTTATCAGCACGGAAAATTAAGGAAAAAACAAAGTCCATTACGACGCCAGCTTAGGACATTGGTTATATATATATGGTCACCATGGCACCGGCTACGGCCAGATACTTTCGCCTGTCTGGGCACCGCCTGGGCTTCCTCTGCATGTCGTCTCCCATCTCGTTGCAATTCAAAGCGACTCCTCCTCTTGCTCCTCCAGCTCCCCTCTTTCAAAAACAAACAGCAAAGCTACAGACCTCTGCAGATCAGATCATGGGTTCAACCCCAGACACCACCACCCCTTCTCCTCCTCCAGCTTCTGCTGCTGAGGACCCGTTTGACCCTCACTTCCTGGTCGTCAGCCTCGGGAACCCTGCCCCCTACGCCGACACCCTCCACTCTGCCGGCCACATCGCCCTGCAGTCGCTCCAGAGCCTTCTCCAGCGCGACAGCACCAGCGACCAGCCCCGTTTCTCTCCCCGAGCGGCTGGGCAAGAAGGCCACCCAGGCCTCGAGGGGCTCCAGGTACACCCTGCTCCAGTGCCCGACCCTCATGAACGTCTCGGGCCCGTGGCTGGCAAAGGCGTGGAGGGAGGCCCTGCAGCAGCACAGGGAGCTGCACCCCGGCGCGCCCCTGGGCCTGGTGGTAGTGCACGACGACCTCGAGGAGGAAACGTGCGCCGTCAAGGTCCGCACCTGGAACAGGAGCCACCGCGGCCACAACGGCCTCAAGAGTATCATGTCGCTCATGCCATCCTCCCCTCCCGACGCCGCCGCCAACAGCCCCCCACGCCACCAGGTGGGCAAAGATCTCTGTCGGCATCGGCCGCCCCCAGGGAGAGACCACTCCACCGTCGCCGACTACGTGCTCAAGCCCTTGAGCAGGTACCAGAGGGACTCCCTGTTTGAGAAGTCGGGGCCTCCCGTCCTGGCAGCCCTGCGGGAGATCGAGGCTGCCTGGAGGGCAGACGCTGAGAAGGGAACCAGTGATGGCGCCCATCACCATCAACCTACAAGCTCAAAAGGGAACAAGGGCAAAGGCAAGAGTCGGAAAGGGCGGGCATAAGCTGATGGTGTCTGAGAAGGGAATAGGCATCTGACTTTTGCATACAAAAAGGATAAGCATCTTTGGCAGCATTTTCGTTTACGGTTCATCAAAAGGAGCATCCATGATACCCAGTTATAAAAATCGTCGGAATGGAATCTCTTTTTCACGGCATAAGGGTTGGTTTAGAGGAGCTATTCGGATTAATCAGTACAGTTCTGATCTTAATCAATAGTTAATTCATCACACTTTGGCTGTTACTATTTTGATTTTCACACTTTTCTACCCACCTTCTCAATTCTATTCTTTCTTTTTGACTTAATCACCCATCCTTCCTGGTTCATATTGTATTCTCATTCCCCCTGACTAACCTGATCGCCCCATCCGGCCCCCAAGGCAACGTGCTAGGTCGAAGCACATCCTGTCCGTGACGCCACCAAACCTCTCGATGACCATGCCCCAGCTGTCTTTTCCCGTGCCTTTTCCCTCGAACAACGAAGCAGGTCAGACCAATCAAAAGAACCGCCGCAGCAATGACACCCACTGACAAAGCAGCGATTCTTACGCCGGGCCAGCCTGACCCTGCCGGTGGCATAGTAGTACTGCTGCTCGAAGGAGGAGGTGGTGGTGGTGGGTTGCTGGGAGTGAGGGTCACTGGCGTGATGGCAGTAAGTTCTTCTATGCTCGTCTGTGATGTCGACCTGCTGCTATAGTATGCTGTGGATGAGGGCACTGAGGAGTCTGCCGTGCTCGTCTGCTGGACTGATGTGCTCGTCACTGAAGGAGTCGTTACGGTCAGTCCCGAGGTGAAGAAGCTGGTGGACATTGGTGTACTCGGGATCAGTGTCAGGGAGCCAGTGCTCGAGGAAGTTTGAAATCCCGTGGTACTACTACTCTGCCCTGAGACACTACTGCCGGGCGGTGGAGAGTGGGAGCTACCGAGTGAAGTCTGCGAGGGCCCTGTCGACATCGAGAAGATGCTGCCGCTACTCGTTGCAAAGAAGCCACTCGAGACCGTCACAGAGCTACCCGTGCCGACATCTCCCGAGGCTGCTGCTGTGCCCAGGCTGCTGCTCGTGACCGTGACTGTGTGTGTGCTCATGGCGGTCACAACATTGTCTGCACCATCGTCAAGGACGTACAAGGAGAGACAGTTGGCCCCACCACAGGTCTGCAGGCCGTCACTCCCCAGAGAAGTCGTATTGCAGCTCGTGGGACCCATCGTGGAGGACGAGGGCGGCATGCCAACACCGCAAAAGCCTGCAATATTTAATACGTGATTCTAATTAGTTATCCTGCTTAGTTTCTCTCCGTTCTAGATGATATATCTCACTTACACTTGGTATCCTCTTCTATGCCAAAAAGGCAAAATCCTCACACGCATCGGCACAGGCCTCGGGGTTCTCGGATGGGTTGACCTCGCGCAGGGTCAGGCTGGCCGCGTCGGCAGCCCAACAGCCCACAAAACGAATATTCTTGCTTGACATGGTAAGCTGTGGCGGTGAGGGTGGTGGTGATGATGCTGTGATGGCAGGCAGTGCTGAGCTGGTCGTCAGTCTGTTTTGAACGGGCCAATTAATTACCTATTAGCAGTTTGTTTGACAAGCGAGGACCCTTTGTAAGTCTGGTTAGGAGATTGACAGAGTTGACAATTCCTCCTCTCGATAGTATAACTGATTCATGTAGGCGGGCGGGCTGTTGGGTTTTGAGCTGGCAAGTCAAAGAGATTACGCACAGGAATCTGTTACTTTTGTTGCATTCTGACATGAAAGGGGAGTTGACAAGCTGTGACTGGCTGCTCTCTCGCTCAGTGATACGAATAGAGTCTTGCAAGTCTTAGACGTCAGACAGCAGTGCGCTGACGTTACAAATCACAGTCACTCACTCAAACCGGGGGACTATTTTTTTTTCTTCTTTTTTCATTTTCTTTTTATCAAAACAATGTATCGAGTCTGGCCCTCTTGATATCTACTTCTAGCAGAGTACTTACCGTCTACTTTCTACAGTTCTGCCACGACCACACCTCCTGTCGTCTTTGGGCCCTCGTATCCCTTCCTGGCGCCCAGCACCCACCACAGCCCCACGAGGATGGTCAGGCCGCCCCAGATCAGACACGAGTAGTTCATGCTGGCGGCGTCGGTGGGCAGGTAGTAGGGGAACGAGTAGATGACGAACCAGATCATGAGGTAGGCACACGACAGACCGTTCACGACATAGCCGACCCAGCCGTGCATCCTGAAGGGCCCGTAGGTGATGCCCCTGCGGCCGCGGAGGAGGTGGGGCAGGATGCAGGCGATGTAGGAGCTGCTGAAGAAGAGGATGGTGGAGGCAATGAAGGCGTTGAAGGCGGTGGTGCTGCCGACGTAGATGCAGCCCAGCACGGTGACGAGCACGGCCGTGGTGATGGTCGAGACCATGGGCATGTCCAGGCGGCGGTTCACTCTGCCCAACAGGCCTGGGAAGGGGACGGCGCCGTCGCGGGCCAAGGCCCAGAGGGTGCGGCCGGTAGTGATAAAGAGGCCGACGACACAGAGGGCGATGTTGATCATGATGAGGGCGAGCATGGCGGTGGCGCCGGCGGTGCCCGTGGCCTGTCTGTAGATCTCGGCGATGGGGTAGGTGGCGGCGGCCACGGCGGACAGGTCGTTGATGGCGTACATGACGGCGACGAGGTAGCAGAAGCCGGTGCTGAAGCCGATACCCAGCTGCAGGGCCATGCCGATGGGGACGTTGCGCTGCGGGTCGGGGATCTCCTCGGAGAGGTGGGTGATGACGTCGACAGCGCCAATGCTGTAGGCGCCGTTGAGCATGCCGGCCACGAAGACGAAGCCGTCCGAGTAGCCCAGAGCCTGCGCCCACTCCTTCCAGACGAAATCACTGGTGGCGTGAGGCGGCCTGCCGTTGTGGCCCGGCATGGCAGCGACAGCAACGACGGTGATGAAGAAGCCGGCCAGAACGCTGTATATGATTTTGAGGAAGAAGAGGTTAATCTGTGCAGCTCTCTCAACAGAAACAACAGAGAAGAACGTACAAGAAGATGCCAGCCTTGTTCAGACGAGGCATTGCCGAGTTGGCCAGACAGACAGCTGCGCAGCCGATCCAGACGCAGATGACATAGACCACAAAGACATGCCAGGGCTGGGCCGTGAAGCCCTCATGATTTAGGGCGTACATCTGCACGATCGTGTTTCCTCTGCAGAAAGAAAACCAGTCAGCTTCTGACAAGTATAATTCAATTGAGAGAGAGAGAGAAAAAAAAGGTAGACAAGGGACACTCACAAGATGGCAGCCATGCTTGCTGCTCCCATGCACCAGCCCAGGTAGTTCCACCAGCCAGCAAAGAAGCCGACCATGCGGCCCCATCGAGGGCCAGGCGTCACAGATGCCCAGTGGTACACGCCTGCCGAGCTCGGGATGGCGCTGACGAGCTCTGCCAGGCTGGCGGCGACGAGGAAGTAGAAGCACGAGACGACAATGAACTCGTACAGGACACCCGGGGACCGCCGTTGGAGATGGCCACGAGGATGGTGCCGCCGATGGCCGGCCACACGTTGCCCACAGTCACGCCGACGCCTGCCAGGGAGATGAGGCTGAACTGTCGCGGCATCTCCTGGACGTGGCCCGAGGCGTTGATCGGGGCCTCGTGCTGCCTGGAGACCGTCCCCAGCTCGGCATCGTCGACGACGGAGGCCAGCTCCCCAGAGGTTCGCCTCTTCTTGTCCTCGTCGGATCCCATGTCGACTGAGATGGAGAGAGAGAGAGAGAGAGAGAGAGGGGTGTTTGATTATTTTAGAACAAGGCGTGTGTTGAGGGCGAGTGTGGCGATCTTAATTAGTGGCAAACTCTCAGAAAACACTCCCTCCTCACAGGTTGATTAAACGTTTGTTGGTTCGTTCAAGAAGGAAGCAGGACCACCCTCGCCATGATGACAATCCAGTATACGGTCTGCTACCCTTCTATCAGACGGCCCAGTACCATAATAATAATATCACCAGGAGGCTGCTTGCTTGGCTTGCTCATGGGGGAGGGGAGACGGGCACCACTCCCGATTAGTTTCGGTGTGTCATTTTGAGGACGATCGCGAAGGTCCAAGTTACCTAACAAGTTGCACAGATGCTAGTACGTACCCATTAGTACCGTTCCTTCCCTCTACCCCAGATCTAAAAGACCACTCCTATTTACCATGTAAAAGTAGCAATTACAGGGTCTACATGCCTTTTACAGCAAAACGCTGCTCCTGCCTCGCCGGAGGTGGGGGAGGGTTTTTAGTCCGCCGGTGCTACGGTTTTAGTACCAAGACATGATACTACGGAGGAGGATCCTCTTTTGCCCGTCGTGTTTCTATTGGCTGCCGTTGGCTGTGAGAGGTGATAAGGAACTATTTAGCCAAGCACTCCAAGCACAGCCCAGCCCAGGCCTAAGGCGCCCCCTAACCCCCTAACTGTGCTATGCTACAGCACGGTTAACCCCTAATGCACCCCCCCAAAGCACCAGCCCTCGGAACGATATTCGGCAGATTACTTTCGTAAAAGGTAGTGAAGATCCCCTCACCAGTAGGCGTTGAAAGGTAGCAGCATATTCCTAAATAGCAAAGTCCAGCCGAGGAAGATGCAGTGTAGTATATACTTATTATCGATCCAATATAAATAATCAAGTACATAGTAATTATCCTATGCTACTCTGGTCACTACTTAGTATGCTGCATGGCCAGCTCCGAGATCACATGGCCGAATAGCAGTGATTTATGCTCCCTTCTTAGACGACTGTTCAAATATGGCCTTTCTATCCTTGCCCCATGTGGAGTTCATTTCTGATATAACCCCGTTTCACCGTCCCCGCGCCTCTATCCTAATGGGCAACGCCAAAACATGCCTCAAGAAGGGTAAATGCCCAGAGAAAATGGGGAAAAGACGGCCTACTTGCCTGACGAGAAGGAGACTACCGCCCACTTGCCATTCCAAGCCCACTTCCTCGCCCCCGAGTCGCCCCCTCCTCCCTCCATCGCCCGCAGCTCTTCATCCTGGCCGGGCTTCAGACCCACCACCACGTCTGCCTTGCAGGTCCGGAGCGCCAGGACGTTGAGCCCGGACCCCGGGCCCAGCGGCCCAATGGCCTCGACGAACGGCGTCGAGGCGTCCCACTGTGCCTAGAGGTGGGGAAGAAGAAAGGTCAGCTGGTCCATATTTCCCCAACGTAATATGTTCGTAACAAGCGGAGGTGGACAGAGAGAAGTACATACATCACCTGTCAGTTTCCTGTAGTTCAGGTCACCCTTGAAGATGACGAGGTCGCTCGTCTGGAGGTCCTCGTAGAGCTCCTTGTCCTCCTGGGGCAGCCTCCAGAAGCTGCCCGGGTGGGTCCAGAACCGGTTGGGCCGCAGGATGATCTGGCCCTCGGCATAGATCTGGCTCCAGTTCTGAAAGAGGAACTCCAGGTCCTCAAGCTCCCCCTCCGACAGCGGCTCGGTGGTCTTGTCCTGCAGCCTCTCGGCCTCGGAGGGGGTCTCGTATAAGTGCCTTGGGCTGGCCAGGGCGTTGAGGAGCTCCGAGAAGTCGCTGGGCAGGACGTCGGAGACGAACCAGGGGATGGACTTGGGGTGCAGCACGACTAGGGTGGCGAGGCCCGACGACAGCAGGTACCCGGCGAGGATGAGGTCGACAAACAGCTCGAAGCCCGCGTTGTCGAGGACGATGTCGACCCTGCGCTCCGCCTGGCCCTGTGCCTTGGCCCTCCTGAGCACCTCGTACGCCGCCGGCAGGTTGTTGACCAGGATGTTCTTCTCGGCGGCCTTCCTGGCCTCGGAGCCCTGCAGCTTCTGGATGTCCTCGTACGTCAGGTTGGTCAGCAGCGACAGGTCGGTGGCGTTGCCCCAGAGGCAGATCTCGCACATCTCCATGAACAGGATCCTCTCGGCCTCCTCGGCCTCGGGCTTGCCCGCCCCTTGGTCGATCTGGGCCAGCAACGCCCTGTAGCGCGCGGCCAGCTCGACGACCGCGGGGCGTGAGGACCGGAACGTGTCCATCTTCTGGCGGGCAAAGACGTCGTAGTTCTTCCAGTACTTGGAAAGGCTGAACGATGTGCTCAAGCGCCTATATGCATATAAAAGTAAATAAAAATCCCCTCTTCTCTCAGCAAGCTGCCTCTTTTTCTCTCTGTCGCTGGAAACCCCATAGGGGCACGAGGGTGGAAGGGCACATACCGAAACAGGTAGCACTCAGAGTACAGCCAGCTCACATTGAGCCAGGATGGGTTTCCCCGCTGCTCCAGCTCTTTGTTGTATATGGCGACATCGGGCACGCCGTCGTCTCGGATGGGACTGGCAAAAGGGAAGAAGAGCGCAGGCTGTCAGCAGTGGCAGTGGCAGCGGCTTTCTCCGGTTCGACGATGGAAGGACGATGTGACGTACGTAAGGGGCCTGTCATGTTGGACCTCGTACTTGAGACGGGCTAGCTCCTCGACAATCCTCTTCCCCTCTTCAGCCCTCTCGGGATCGGTGCACTGGGACGTCGAGCGGTAGGCGTCGTCGATGGCTTGTGTCTGTTTGGCAAAAGTCAGCCCAGATCAGGATGAGGGTATAGGACAGGAGAGAGAGAGAGAGAGAGAAGGAACAGACTATGATGACAGGCCATCTTTCGCGGGCGGTCGTCCACCCGAAGGAGGTCTTGTCGGCAGTCGAGTAGGCCGCTGTCGCACCGACACGAGAGAGTCAATTTCTGGCTGGAGAGAAAAAGAAAAACAAGGGATGGGAAGGAGAGGATGATAACATACGTGTCTTGGTATCGAACTCCATTCTGCAAGTAGGGAACTTGTGCCTGCTAAGTTTGTTGGCTCTCTCAAAGAGGACGGACAGGAAGAAGGGAATAAAACCACCAGCTGGGCGAGGATATTCTCAACATTTATGGAGGGGCAGCTACGATAGTTCATAGTACTTACCTAGTACATACGAACGAAGCTACCTTCCACCCACTTCTAAGTACGCCAGGGGTTGCTTATCAGCGATAAGGTTGGCTTGTAGATTGCTTGTACCCTTGCACCGTTTGTAGTACTATAGTGTACTTCTTCACACCCACCGGAGACATGAGACGAAACTCTTGGGACGTCCTGGTAGGAAACAGCTCTGCAAGAGGTTTCATGTTGCAAATATAGTGCATAGGAATACATAAAAGTCATTTTGATCTAGGTTGTGGATACTTTACGCAGTAGGGACTATTTATTACCACAGACTCCGCCGTCAAGACCAAAGGTGGGAACTCTGTTGTCTCTGATGCCCCCTGATGGAACAACCATGAATCAATATCCCCCTTGAAGTCGCAGTGTGTTGCGTATATAGGTGCACAAGACATCACTCCCCTTTTCTCTTCCCCTCCTTAGGACCTAATGAAACCATTTGTGTGCCTTTGCTGAGATTCTCCGGAAACGCGACACTGGTGGGCCGCCTTGTTGACGGCGTGGCGGGTCTGACGCACCTGAGGCAGCAGCTGGTGGCGGGCCACTCCCACCATGGCCGGCAGCAGAAGAAGAAACAGAAAGATTCGATGTCGCAGGAGCGTGTTGATCTGGCATGCGGTCGCCGGCGTAGGCGTTATTCCCACCCACCGCCACGATAAACGTCTTGGGATCCCCCGCGTTCACCTTGCCGGACTGATCGGGGCCTTCGTCTGCTGCGACATCATCATACGCGAATCCATACCCTGGAATTGATTGTTAGAGAGAGAGAGAGAGAGAAATAGAAAGAAGACAGATAGAGCAGGTGAGGGCAGGGCGAGGCTACTACCTACCTTTGCCGTCCAGGTTAGCCTCGTGGACGATGCGGCAGTAGTGGTTTGTGGGATCTCGCAGGTAGAAGGTCGAAGGGTCCGACGGGTGCTCGTCTGTGCCCACGAGCGCCGACCTCTGAAATGCCGCCGCCAGCCTGGGGATCACGCTGTTCCTGTATGCCGAGGGCCCCGTCGTGAAGGGTCCGCTGTTGCAGCCCAGGACGTCGGCCGTGGTGGGCTTCTGGAAAGCCTCCTCGCCGAAGACGAGGTCGCCCCTCTCGTTGATGCTGCCGGTCACGACCCCGGCGGCCGCCTGCGTGTTGATGCGCATCTGGTGCCCGCCCCGCGCGGTTGAGTACCAGTCCCACACTTCGTCGATGTACGGCTCAAAGTAGCCCGCAAAGCCGGCCCCCACGGCGTCCCCGTGGGTCGGGTTGAGCACCCGCAGCACCGGCTGGCCCGGGCGCTGGACGATCAACCTGTCCCACGGCAGTCCGTCCTTGGCGGCCTGGGCCCGCAGCCCGTCGCATATCTTGTCGATGCCGTCGTGCGCCATGCCCGAAACGTGCTGGACCGCCCCTCCGGCCGTCTCGAGGGTCATGGCGGTGGGGAGCCGCGACACAAAGTCCACGTAGCTGATGTTGGCGTACAGCTGGTCGCTGTTGAGGGTGAACTCGGCAAAGCAGAAGTTGACATCCGCATTGGGATCGCTCGGGTTCAGCACGCTCGGCTCGACGAGGGCGGGCCCGGGGTTCAGCAGGAACTGCAGCTTGCCGTCGCACGAGAACCAGATCCTGCCACCAGCAATCTGCGGAATGTGCACCGAGACGGTGTTGCCTGGGGGCCCAGGGGGATGGCACAGTCCTCAGCGAGGGGGAGCCGATCTGGGACACCTGCTGAGGGTAGTATAAGTCCCTGCCGTTGGACTTGAGCAGTACCCGCTGGCCATTGCAGATGGCGATGCCCGTGATGTACGCCCAGACCTGGGATGAGCTGGTCTGGTTCTGCAGCTGAGTGTCTAGCGCTTCTGGCATGACGAAGGTATAGACCTGATGGGAAAAGTCAAAGCCGATTTAGGAAAAAGGATGGAGAGTCCAAAAAAAAAAAAAGTATCTGGTTTCTTGATGTAAACAAACTGTTGCTCGTGTACGATATCTGAGAGAAAAGATGGGAGTGCAAGGTTAAAGGTCTAAAAGGACATGTATAGGACGGTAGTGACAGTCTCGGATGCTTGACTGAGCAGTTGAGCAGTGAGGATCGATGTGTAGCAGTTGAGTCTTGAGGTGTCATAAATACGCTTATTGGTGTTTTTTTTTCTCAAGCCCTCGCTTGGAAGCCCGCAGGCTGAAGGAGGCTTGGATGATGTGTTTGTAGCAAGCCAGGTCCGCACCTGCTTCTTGCTTTTGGGATGTGGGATGTCGTCATTGCAACGGCAGGTTTCCAGCCTCAACGATTGATTACTTAGAGACACATTCACCGAGGGCTTCAAATAGGGAACTACACATAGAAACTGAGGAGGAAAGGAAAGAGAGAGAAAAAAAAAAAAGAATACTCGAAACCCATAATCCATGCACCGACATTCCGGATCAATGGCTCTGTGAGGAGGAGGAGGAGGAGAGGAAGACAGGAATGAGGGAAGGTACAACGTACGTAAGCTCACCCCAGTGGTCTGCAGACACAAGCTGGCACGATCACTCCACCACTCCACCATTCCACTATTCCGCCATTCCACGCCCTCTCTCCCCCTTCTCTTCTCCGTCACACACAAAGACACTCTCACCCTTTCTTCCTCTCAGCCAGCTGTGCTGCGACTGTCCCTCCCCCGACGTCAAAATCATCCGTACCAGCTTCCAGAAACCACAGACACAAGAACAACTACGATGGCCGTGGTCGAGCTCGTCACGGGCGCCATCGAGTCAGCGCGTCGCCAGGCAGACCGCGTCATGGCTCCAGATGATCGCCAGAGGATGTACCACTCGATCCAATCCTTTGCTAACCAACGGCCCCTCCTCTTTGTGAGTCTTGCCCCCCTATTCAATACATACACACACACACATATATATACACAGATATATACACACTTGCCATCTTTTCCGCAAATTGGCTCTGGCACGAAGACTGACCTGCTCCTCGTCGAACCCTTCCCCTTAGTCCTTCATAGTCGCCCAGGCCCTCTTCGCCCTCTTACCTTCCTTGTTCTTCATCTCCTTCGTCCTAGGCACCCTCTCCCTCGCCTTCGTCTCCGCCCTCCTCTTCTGCCTCTTCTGGATCGGTCTCGAAGCCCTCGTCCTCGCCGCCACCCTCACACTCACCTCCGGCCTCGCCCTCCTGATCTGGGCCTGGCTCGTCGGCGCCTACACGGCCTCCAGCTTCGTCTACGCCCTCGTCGCCGGCCGCAGCGAGGGGGCTCTCTCAAAGCCGCAGACGAGTCGATGCTGCGCGAGAAGTGGGCCAAGATCGTCAAGAGGGAGCCAGAGACCAACGAAGATGGCCCTGGAGGGCTGGAGAAGAAGGAGGCGCCGGAATCTCCCAGTGCACCAGAGGTCAAGAGCGAGAACGGTCATTCATCGTAAATCTGGACCCTTAGATTACGCTTTTTTTTATTTCTTTCTTCTTTTCTCTTCTGGACTGGAAAATTGGCAGTATGACGATGCTGCAAATAACAATGATACCCTCTCTTGTTTTTCTTTTCTTTCGGGCTGACCACACATCGGCTGGCTCGATTGGGTGAGATGGAACACCGGCCGTTTTACCCGGGCACCTCCCAGCCTCTTGTGGCGTGTTGTTGGCCCCCATCTAGTGGGACACTCACGAAGATGGACATATTTTTGTTGAAAAGAGGCAGTAGCAGCATAGTGGAGGTGGCAGTAGAACAATACTCGGCACAACACTAAATAATCTACACGCTCCGTACACAATTACTTCTTCCTAATCCTCATCGACATGAACTCTTCCCAGTCAACGACAGGGGAAAAGAATCTGAAACGACCGTCCCCTGAGTACAGGGGAGCGTCATGCCAGACAGGCCATAACAAGCTTGAAAGGTATGATGAGAGGCACGCCGTTGTCTGTCTACCTTTTTAATCCTGATTTTTTTTCCGATTTTTTGGATTTTTTTTTTTTTTTTTTTGTATCAAGTAATTACGGACTCCCTGCAAAGTATTGCGCTTTGCGGGCTATTAACAAGACAGGCAGAATCCGCAAAACCCCCAAAAGCCAATGCAAACGGGTGAGAAGAACAGATACAGAACGCCATGCTCATTAGCAGGTTCATTAACAGGAAATCTTGAGGACGTCGGTACACCAGTGGGCTCCATCAGCTCAAGAGGACAGTGGCAGGTAGGTGGGGAACCCTTCGAAGAGGGGAGACCATCCAGCCCTGACTGCACCCGACTAGAGAAAACACAACTCCCCAGACATGGAAACAAAAGAATAGAGAGGAAAAAAAAAAAGAATATCAATTCCGCATGAAGCTTCCGTCTATATCCTACGTCAGAGAAAAACACTTGCTTGACGACCCCCTCGCGGCCAGGGGAGCACACTTGCGTTCGTCCCCCACCTGGACTGCCTCGCGGGACGGTGTCGGATATCATGACAATGCAACCCTCTTTTACCTGGCAAAGGGACATCTATCACTCCCGACGTCCCTCCTTCGTCTGTCTGCCATCCCCTCCTCCTCCGTAACACAGTCACACCCTCCGAAACACTGCAGGGAAAATTATTTTGTTTTGATCTTGTGTTTCCCTTACAGGGCGACCATGGCGGCACCGGCACCCATGGCCATGACCATGTAGAGACCGATGGCGAGGTCGCCGATGCCGAAGAAGGCCTTGTGGACCGAGGGCATGGCCAGGGAGCTGGAGGAGCTCTTGCTGCTGGAGCTGCCGGTGCTGGTGGAGGTGGAGCCGGCGGTGGCGGTGGCGGCGTAGGCGTTGGCAGAGCTGGCGCTGGCGAGCATGGACTTGCAGGTGGAGGCGGTGGAGGCGGCCTGGGTGGCGGCGGAGCCGTCGAAGCTGCAGGCGGAGGCGTCAGAGCTCTGGCCCTGGTAGTACTGGTCCAGGATGTAACCCAGCATCTGGGTGGAGTTGCACATGGAGTAGGCGCCGTAGACACCGCTGGTGGCGTTGGTCAGGACACCGGAGCAGTAGCTGTCGTCCTCGCCGCAGATGTAGCCGTAGATGGAGCTGTAGGCGGTGCCGTTGATGCCCGAGGCGGGCACGCAGCTCAGAGACTCGTACATGCACTCGCAAAGGGTGGTGTCGGGGGTCGGGGGCAGGATGTCGGCGGCCTGCCAGTCATCGTTGACAGCAGGGCAGGCGGCGGCCGTGTTGGTGGCGGTATAGGCGGCCATGGAGGTGGAGGTGGGGAGGCGGCGTTGACGCGAGAGCTGAGCGAGGTGTAGTCCTTCATGATGGAGACGCTGGTAGAGTCGACCTCGCTCACCAGGCCTGTTACACGACAATAGATTATTATTAGTACCAACTCTTTTTTTTTGAGAGGGGGGCGGGAGCAGCTTATTCGAAAATTTAGACTCACCATAGTCGTTGGTCTCCTGGAAGTACATGTAGACGATACCACCGGCGATGACGGGGCTCATATCGTCGCCGTACAGGGCAGTGGTCTCCTCGAAGATACGGTCGGCGGCACCATCGCTGTTGCAGCCGTACTCGGAGAAGAAGACGGGGACGGAGTAGTTGGAAAAGAAGCTGACGACCTCGCTGTAGCCGGACTCAGTGTAGCTGCTCTCGCCGCACCACTCGTAGATGTTGTAGCCCCAGAAGTCGATGGCGCTGTCCTGGTCGCCGCAGTTGAAGTAGTAGGCCATGTTGTCACGGATGGCAGAGTCGTCGTTGGCAGCATAGCCGACACCCATCCAGCGGTCGGCGGTGCTGTTGATGTAGGACTTCATGTCACGGACGGCAGCCTTGACGAAGGCGGAGGCGTCGGTGTTGGAGGCGTTGTTGGTAACCTCGTTGCCGCCAAAGAAACCGATCACGTTCTTGTAGCCCTTCATGGCGTCGATGACGTTGGTGTAGCGGGTGTACAAGGTAGTGTCCCAGACCGGGTCGGAGCGGTCAATGGCCTCGTCAGGGTTCGACAGATCGGAGATGACATAGATGCCGGCGTCGGCCAGCAGGTTCATGCACGTGTCGTGGTCGGCCGTGGGGTCGAGGGCGTAGGTGCGGATGACGTTGGTACCGGCAGCGGCCAGGATGGGGACATCACGCTTGCAGCGGGTGGCGTCGGAGAGAGGGTCGATGTAGTCCGAGCTGCTGTCGTCGCGCTTCCTGGCGGCCTCGGAGGAGCCGGTGTCCCTCTGGTAGGCGACACCCTTGATGAAGAACTGGGTGCCGTTCTCGTAGAAGAAGTGCTGGCCCTTCATGACGATGGGCTCGACATCGGCGTAGACCTGGCCCAGGAGGGCGGCCAGGGCGAGCTGCTTAGCCGAAAACATGATGAAGTGTGTGGTTTTTGTGTTTGTTTGCGTAGATACAATGAGTGTTGGTTGAGTTGGTCCGCGTATTAAAAAGAAGAAAAAAATGAAGTGATCTGAGAACAAGAGGGGAGGTTGTTAGCCTGTGACTAATACGAAAGTTGAAAAACAAGAACACTGTTGAATATGTGACAATTGAGCGAAGGTTTGTTGAACAATTCAAAATTGTAGTCCAAAGGATGGGATTTAGTTTTTTTCCCTTCCCCTCCGTCCTTTTGCCTCCTCTTCTTTTCTTTCCCCTAGGGCGACCACGGCCTGGACCAACAGGTTCTGATCCCGTTTTGGCACGGGCTGAGTGAGGTGACGACGCGCGGACGGGAGGGCTGGTGGGCCACTTTGCCTCTGACTTGTGCAGGCTCCCCTAGTACTAAATCGTGGCTGGGATGGGGCCGGGATGGGGATGGGATGGGGCGGCCTGAGCTGGCAAACTGGGTCGTCTGAAGTGCTTGTGGTGTGTAGTGATGCGTGTTTGTGATGTAATCCTGCTTGTTTGTCCCATGTGCTGATGCTTGGTGTGTTGTTTGTATGGATGGGATGGGATATGGGTGCAGGAATGTGGATGTGCTGTGCTGGTGTGTGTAGCTGGACTTCAAACTGGGAAACAGATGACGTTGCCAGCCACCCAGAAAGCAGGATATGGAGAGGGGGAGAGGGACTCTTTCTTGGAGGGCAATAGAAAGTTTCGATCAAAAGAGTTTGTTCATGCGCAAGGCACAGAATGCAAGAGTTGGGAACGTACCTTCAGCAAAACTTGGTCTATGGTTTCTGATAGCGATAAGGCGAGATGCAGAAGGCACGAGATTGGGAAGAAGTTTGCTATGTTCAACGAGTGTGATGAATGAAAATTCAAAAAATAAAAAAAGAAGAAGGCGTCAAAGGACAGCTGAGAGGCAAAAAAAGCAGTCAGGCCTGGTTCAACTTTGTCAATTGACGATGGTTGTGGTGTGAAGGAAAAAAAGGAAGGGAAGGAAAGAGTCGAGGACGAGAGAAAAGAAGAAGGGGGTGGCCGGAGGGAAAAAGAAGGCCAAGAGCTGGTCTGGATTCTGGGTGGGAAAGGACGGTTCTGGGGCTAAGGCAGGGGACGTGCAGGGTGGAGGGAAGTGACGCCTCCCAAAAAGAAGGAAAACAAGACCAGGGCCACTGAGGCGAGAGGACGCCCGGGCCAGAGTGTAGTATCAGGGTTGGACCCGTTCCAGGAGAGGAGGCGAGGGCAGGAGATTGAGGTTACCAGGAAGATGAGCGATGGAGAACGTTGAGCTGGCCGCATGTGTGTGAGAGTGAGAGGAAGAGAGAAAAAGAACAATAGAGGGGGGTGTATAGAGGGCATCCCTTTTTGCAGCTCCACACTGACGCGTACCGTAGTACTTGGACTCTGCAGCACGTACCGCAGTGCTATCATGTACCGTGTACTCCGCGCAGACCGTACAGGATAGCGAATGGACAGACAATCGTGCACCTGCCAGTCGCCCTCACCGACACAGGCAGGTCACCTTGCTCATCTGCACACACTCCCTACCAGCACAGGCGTGATCATATCCAAGGGGAAACGGTACTTAGTAGGCTGAACGGTGGACCCGCGGTGGACCATCTACATAGTAGGCGAGGATCCACTGCCCCTTTTCCTTGGATATTGGCCCCACCTCTCCCCTCTCCCTCTCTCTTCACTTTGTGTGTGCTTAGCCCAGTCGGGGGATTTCCAGTAGCAGGGGGACATGGCCTCTGACCCCAGTGGCGCCGAGATGAGGGTGTGAAAGACATTGATTGGCATTGAGAGCACGACATCAACATTGGTTGTGTAGTGTAGGTTCGTGAAATGCTTGATGGTGAAGGATTGGGTTTCTCAAAGGTTGCTGGAGACTACTCGCCGGACACGGCACACACTACACAACCATTTTTTCCCCCTTCTCCTTACGAGGTGTGCAGTAGTTCAGGTGCCGGGCAGCCGCGCTGCCGTGGAACCGCCCCTGCCGTGAAGCCATGCTGACGCGCCCGCTGGTGTGGCTATGCTATTGTTTAGCGCAAAGCCAAATACCACTACTAATTACTTGGTACTACGTAGCAGCGAACGGATGAGAGAAGAGGGACACACACACAGAGAGAAAGAGGGCGCGCGCCAGAGCGGGGGCGGCGGCGAGGGCGATGAGGTGCTTCTGCTGATCTGCGACAGATGAGCCACCCGCAAAACTGTTGGTCCTGGCTCCAATACGGCCTTCCCTGCCTTCTTTTATAGTGGGTAATACATTGATTGTACTTACTTAGTACTGATAGTAGTACAGACGTAGCAGCCGTCATCGTAGGGCGGCGCAGATAGTAAGCAAGGACAATCTGCAGCCAGATCTGCAGGTACGGGTCTTGGCAGACGCGATTTGGGTGGGATGATGGGGGCAGTTGGGGGTTTGATCTGGCTGCTACTGTAGTTCTCATACTGTGACACAGGGACAGAAGAGTGAGTGAGAGAGAGAGTGAGTGAGAGAGAGAGAGAGAATGCTTGAGCACTGGGAAGCAGGCGTGGTAGGCCCTTTGACCAGCTAAACAGGCGATATCTATGCTGTGGTCAAGATACGGTTCTGACCAGTCATTTCCCTTGGCGCACACACATCACGCCGCAGGAGCCAATACGAGGCATGTGTGCCCTGGCCACAGCCAAACCATTGCCGCACTGTGTACTACGCTCATCGTAGTAGGCACTATGCAGTACAAAGTACACATCGTACAGCATCTTGAGTACCCTAGAACTATGGTCAGAGTAAGGAGCCAGAACACACGCTGTTCACGCAGGCAGTTCCGGGTGGGGGCAAAAAAAAAAAAAAAATATAGGGAGGTGGTCAGAAATCCAACGCCCCCAGCCGAGGCCACATAACAATACTGTAACGAAGAGGCCAACAACCACGACCACCCCCAACAGCAACACAAAAAAAAAAAAAAAAAAAAAAGCAAAAAAGAATCACCGAAGCCACTGGCCTGAAGGGGTTCAGGAGGGCACCATACCTAGGTAGTGCTATGTATCCGTACTATGCCATAGAGATTACTCTGTTCTATTTTAATTGAACAAACGTTGCTGCCGGTCTGGGACCACCCATGCAGCATCATCGTGGATCTTCAAAGTCCACCTTCTTCCTCCTCCTATCTCCTCCTCCTCCTCCTCCTCCTCCTCCTCCTTCATCCCTTCTTTTGCACCAAAAACATAATTTCAGCACCAGATCACATCACAATCAAGATCGACAAACTCAAATGACAGCAACAGTTCACCACCACCACCACCACCATCATCATCACCCTCCAACACTTTCCCGATCTGTGCATTTAGGTAGATCGTGATGACACTGGTTGCACCGTCCTGCCCCGTCGATCAGCAGCAGCCCGCGATCAAAGAGTTCCACCTCGCCAGAATTTGCCGTGTTTCATCCTGATGGCTCTCGCTGGATTGATAGGTGGATGGATGGGATGGATGGGCGGTCGACCATCTTTAGGTGCGTGTGGGTTTGGCCAGTTGGGGGGGTGTGGCCTTCGTATCGGGTCGCAAAAGCATCCTAGGTACCTGCACTGCCCCCTTCCAACACTAAAAACCCAGAATGAAAAGACCCGGGATTGTCTGTCGGCACCGGGGAGGAGGCACTAGAGGATAGGTCTACCAAGTAATTATCCTCGAGCCTTTCCTCCGTCCAGCGATTCTTCCGGCTCTGACGGCACCTTGCGCCCGCGTAGTAAAGTAGTCCGCACAATGTCGCCGCCCTGGTCCTGGTGGGACATCATTTCGTATTTTTCTTTCTTTCTTGTTGGTTTGATTTCGGCGGCGGCAGGTGAACCGTAGAACGGTCATCGTCTTTTGTTGTCGAGTCCACAGGCGCTCGAGAACCGAAGGCTGAGCGAGAGTGCTTCCAAGGAAAGGGGTCCAATCGAGATTCTCAAGTGGCTCTCGTTCAAGAGACTCTGTGTTGTCGCACGTCGCCTGGTCTTCCGCGCTGCAGCTTGGACCTTCGCGGCCTGGCCGGGCTCGTGCGCCTCTTTTTCTTCTTCATGACCGCTGGCCTCGAGGCCTTGTAGTAGATGTCGCCCACGTGGTACAGCACGGCGTCCCACAGCTCAAATGTCTCCCACCACAACGTCTTTGCCGGGTTGATCATATTGGAGGATCTTGTCTGTTGGTTCTTCTTGTTCCTTTCCTCTTTCTTTTTCTTTTTCTTCTTCCTTTTCCTGTGACAGTGATCTTCTTTTGAAATCGGGCACGACCAGGGTGATCATTATATATTATGTATATAAGCTTTGTCCGACCAGCCTGGGGCACGCGACCACCACTCCTGGGGCGAACCCCCCATGACTAGGCTGTATTGTGCTGTTGCTTGTGACAAAAGACCGGACAAAGAGAGAGAGAGAGAGAGAGACAAGAAAGAGTCAGAGTCACAGAGTCACAGAGAGGCTGAGGTCAGCAACCGATGCTCCTCCGGGCCAGGTGCCGCCCCTGCGCCGCACACCGTCCGGCTTGGCATCACTCATCAGCCCCCGTCACGCGCCTTCTGAGCCCGCTGCTCGAACCACTCAAATCAGCCACCTGCGACTTAAAATCACGTCCTCTTGTCATTTTTTGTTTCTTTTTCATTCTTACTTCCTTTTCGACTTTGATATTTGATTCACCAGTCTCTCTGCTGTCAGCGACTCAGCCAGCGCCAAGGGGGCAATACCACCATCGGTCACACCCCGCAGATCAATCAAGTCTTCCAATGCCATACCATAAGATACATACTTTACTAAGTACACACATACAGATAGACAGTACGATGTACTATGTATGTACATATGGCGTGGCCGCTGAAACCCCATTGCTGCTTACATTTTTAAAAATGGGCTGCGAATTTGGATCGTCAGGAGTTTTGTCTTCGCTAAGGGAAAAAAAGAGGGCGGCCTGTCCGTTGTCTCACCTGGAACCCGAGGCGGGATCTTCGTCCCCCTTGTGCGAGCAGCCTGTGCAGGTGATGCTACCAGACGACTCATCGCTGTCGACAGCCTGCTGCTCTCCCTCTTCGCTTCCGCTTATGTCTCCCTTCTCTTCTCTCCTCCTTTATTTCTCTATCTTACCCTACAGACCTTCTTAACGGAGTCGACACGATTCACAGTGAGCACCTACTAGCCATCAAAAGCTGGTTTGAAGCGCATGTGCAGCAGCGTGTCTCATCACAGCTAGTTCAAGCGAACGGAGGCGACAGGGCATCATTAAACAGCGAAAGGGGGAGGGGGCTTTTCCGTCAAGACGTGCTCACACAGAGTCGCGAGGTGGCGCTCTCGCAGGACACATAAGATGAGCTGGCGCACATGAGCTTGGAACGCATGTATAGCGACACGGCAGGACTAAGGAGCGAGCTCCCTCCACCGCAGTCTGGTCTGATATGCAAGGCTGCTTGGCTTCTCTGGACAGCATCTTATCGAAGTAGGTAGGTTCCGAACCACTTACCTCATGAGGATCGGAGGCAGACATACCTTTGAGGTTGTAGCGAGGGTGGTAGCACGCGGCCCTTGGCAGCGCCCACACGCTACACAGGACAGCTTTTGGAAAAGTCTTGTCGGGAGTCAGAATGTGAGTATCACATGGCCAGGGCGCACAGTTGGCAATCGGGATGTCGTCGAGATATACACAGGACACATACCGGCGTGGACTGCCAGTAGAGGCCATCCCACTTGGACAGATACGGCCAATGAGTGAAAGAGAGTCTACATCCTTGAAGAGGTTTGTACACGCAGTTAGCTTCGAGGTTTGCTGGTTGCTCTTGTACACTGCTAGCTTACAAGACATCTGAAGGTTGTAGTCTTTGGTGTCGAGTTGTGATCCTAGCCCTTCTGTGCGAGGGCCAGCTAGTGGCCCATATGCTGTTGCCAGGCAACCTGCCCAGCTTTCTAGATAGCTTCAGCCTTCTGGCTGGCTTCAGCTCTCTTTCCTTCTTTCCTTTCCTTCTGTAGCGTCAATCCATTCAGTTTTCCCTCCCAGACCTTCCCTTTGACTACATCGGCAACTACACTCTAGAGGAAGAGAAATCCATTATCGTCCTGCCCTCAAGGCTTGTTGACGCTGCTGCGGCTGTTCATATGCCATTCATCATGACATTTTGCTATTGGTGTACCTCTGTATGTCCTTTATCCATTACATATTGTGTTTTTCATCTTTCCAATATAATCAAACCAGCACAGCCGTCGTGGCCCTTGTTCGTAATCGTCGTACGTTGTGTGGATGTCGTACCCACGTAAGCACTCATCTCGGCGTAAACGGGCAGGTGGACCGACACCCGAATAGAATTGCTGTTAGTACTGAGGAAGAAAAAAGAAGAAGAAAAAAGAGTGATGCTGCCCATTGGGTTAGTTAGTTGGTGGTCCTGTAGTGGGTTGTTATAGGCTTGCATCCATCCGGGCGTCCTGTGCCGTGGCGCTGCTGTCGCTCAGTCCCAGGTCAGCCAGTGGGTGTAATGTTCTACAGACGTACTTAGTAGCGCCTCAGTGATGAGCTTGAACGGTCCAGCTTGTCTCTCCAGGGGTCCAGCGCCCATCCGTGCCACCGTCTTAGTGGCCCTGCCGCCCCTGTGCACTACTGTAGCTTGTAAAACAGGCGCTGCAAGTACTATGACAGAGGGTAAAAACAGAGGCTGTGGGACCTCCTCCCTCGCCCCCAAGCCAGGTGGCCACTCACAGCAAACCTCAGTAGCATTACGACGACGACCACCCTTACTTTAGTTGCATTCCGCACTCTGCATTCTCCATCGTGCATGTCAATCCCTTTTTCAGTGGAGCACTTCCCATCCCATCAATCAATTGTTATCCCCTTTCCCCTTTCCCTCACTTTCTTGGATCCGCGCTGCGGCTGGCGATTGCGTACACACCCACACACGCACGCACAAACAAGCGCCACCCCCGTCGTCCCCCCCGTCCCATCGTCTCGACTCGACTCCAGCCCAAACTTGTTATCTACCAGAGGACAGGCCTACCAGAGTACCACCTCTCCGGAACAGACTCGAAACAGCCGACCCCCTCGTCGTCTCTCTCCGCTCTCCCTAACTGGCCAGCAAAACTTATTGGTGATGATGGCCTACCACTCGGTCCCTCCTAGGGGTCCTGGTTCTGATCTTCGACTGCCTCCTCCTCCTCCTCCTCCTCCCTCTTCTCCCGCACGGCGACGAGCTCTGGCATCATCATCATCATCCGCTCCAGCACCACCGCCCTTCTCCCTCTCCAAGACCACCATCCTCCTCTCCCTCGCCGCCCTATCGCTCCCCATGGCCGACGCACACGACCACGACGTCGCGAATATTCCAGATGGCGCTGCCACCTCTCCAGACCCCATCGTACGTTGCTTAGTCTCTCCATCTCTGCATACACACACATACAATGTGGCTGACACGCACAATTCTGTTCTTTTTCTTCTCTTTTTCTCTGTAGGACTCGACACTATGGGCACACATCTTCCTCAACATGCTCGCCTTTGGCGTCCTCTTTCCTCTCGGAATGGTCCTCGGCGTGAGTTATCATCCTACTCCCCTGCAGAAACAGCAACAGCGATGGAAGGGCGCCCGGGGAAGAAGAGGAAAAACATGGAGAGCTGGAAGAGGAAGTGGTAATGTTGGTAGAGGTGGAGGGACAACAACATGGAAAAAAAAAAAAAAAAAAAAAAGGATGGACTGCGCCTGATCTAGGAGAGCCGCTGCTTCCGGACGGGCTTGAACTGCGCTGGGCTGGGCTAACGAGGTTCCTCTCACTTTGCCGATCCAGATAACCAAAAGTCGATGGCACGTCCCCGTACAGTCGCTGTCAGCTGTGCTCGCGCTCGTCGGTTATGCCCTCGGCCACCTGCACGGCGGCCGGGAGTTCCGGGAGGACAACGTACACAGCCGCTTTGGTGACTGGGTCTACTTCCAGATGTTTGCCCAAATCATCCTCGGCGTCTACCTGAAGCTGCACCTCGAGAAGGGCATCCACGCCCGCGTCCGGCCCATCGTGCGCACCGTCCACTCCATCAGCGGCAAGGCCTTCCCCGTCGTAGTCTGGGCCCAGCTGCTCTTCGGCGGCATCACGGCCCAGGGCTTCTGCCGCGGCGACCACCTCGGCCAGTGCCTGGCGCACTTCATCATGGGCAGCGCCTTCATCGCCTACGGCGTGCTGATGGTTCTCACCCTGCTGGTCGGCCAACTGTGGCTCCGCCGCACCGGCCGCTCCCAGGAGTTCTTCGACTCGGTCGTCATCGCCGCCTGGGGCTGCGTCAACACCTTCACCGAGCACAGGTGGGGCACCGCCTGGGTCAAGAACGACTGGCAGCACACCACCATGGGCATCGTGTGGTGGTGCGCCGGCCTGGCCGGCGTCTGGCTGAGCCGCGGCCGCGACGGCTCTCCCAAGCGCAACTTTATCCCCGGTTTCGTCATCGCCATCACCGGCTGGGCCATGTCCGCCCACCCCCAGGACCTCATGATCAGCGCCATGACCCACAAGGCCTTTGGCTACACCCTCATGGGCGCCGGCATCACCCGCATCATCGAGGTGTCGTTTGTCCTGCACGACAAGATCGGTATCACGGACGACGGCTACGGCTCCCACAGCTTTCAGTACATCCCTCCCTTTGTAAGTCACCACCCCTGAACTCACTCTCTCTCTCTCCAACAGCTCGAGTTGTCCTGCAGCCGCTGACCTTTTCTTTTTCTTCCTTAGTTGTTGTATGCTTCGGGCTTCATGTTCATGGGCGCGACCGAGGAGCAGATGGCGCTGGTCGACAGCTCCGGCATCGACCATGTGGCCTACGTCCTGATCCTCTACAGCCTCGCCTTCCTCACCTTCCTCTTCACCAACGTCCTCATCCACATCTACGACCGCGGCGTGAACGAGGTAGCTGCGGGCAAGGGCATCAACGGACACGCACCGTCATCAGGGCCCGGCGGCCGGCGGGGAGCGGCGGCGTCGATGGAGGAGCGGAGGCTGCGCGACGTGGAGGAGTTTGAGCTGGACGGGCTGATGAGCGATGACGAGGACGAGGAGCAGGCCCAGAGGCGGAAGCTCCTCAAGGAGGGCGACGGGGACAGGAGCGAAGGCGAGGGGGAGGCCCTGTCCAGCCCCAGCACGGTGGGCAGAAACAACGACCGAGTTGCTTAAGAGGGCTGGCTCACCGAGGAAGGGATCGCAGATGGCAAGACTGCTGACGCCGGGGAGACCAACCTACACAGGTGTGTGTGTGTGTGTGTAACGTCTACATACGCGAGGCACACGGGATATATATCGAAAACACCTGGACGAGTATGAAGATCTTGTACGTATAGACCAGAACCAGAACCGCCAGCTAGCCAGCTAGCCAGCCAGCCAGCCAGCCAGTCTCTCAGCTGGGCAAGCAGGAAGAGGAGGAGGAAGAAGAAGAGGAGGAGGAGGAGGAGGAGAGGGAAGCATGGAAGATGGTCTGGGCCGAAACAGCAACATGGTTGGGCGTTTTGGGTTGTGTACTGCAGGGCCAATGGTCATGAGCTCTTAACTTTTGGGGGCTTTATTTTTTTGTCCCTTGTGTTGTGGAACAGGGAATGGCGAATGGCATGGATTTTGTTTTCTTGACAGACCAAGTCAAGTCATGTTGATTTTGTAGGAATTCATCGTGCTATTTTGGTTGACAAGTCTTGTATTGTGTGTGTGTCCGATGGCCGACTGAGTGGCAGAACCGATAAGCTTGGCTGGTTGTTTGGTTGGCCTCTTATCGCCCCGCTAAAATTTCCAAAATCGCCAAACTAAGGCTTGAAGCATCAATGTTCCTTCTTCCTCTCCTCTCCTACCATCTGCCGATATTTACATTCTTTTTTTTCGTGTTTTTTCTTCTGCCTTTCCCAACCCACGACAAGACACAACCCGACGTCGCACCAGCCAAGTCTCCTCTCTCTCTCTCTCTCTCTTCTTCCATCTCTCTTCTTCCATCTCTCTTCTTCCATCTCTCTTCTTCCATCTCTCTTCTTCCATCTCTCTTCTTCCATCTCTCTTCTTCCATCTCTCTTCTTCCATCTCTCTTCTTCCATCTCTCTTCTTCCATCTCTCTTCTTCCATCTCTGACCCCCGAACCAACCAACAATGCCCTCCGTCAAGAACCCCAACACGGTCTCGCGCAACCGCCAGATCGCGCACGCCGCAAAGGCCAGGAAGCAGGCGGCCAAGCACCTCGCCTCCTCCAAGCTGCCCTCGCGCGTCGCAAAGGCAGACGCCAGGCGCGGCGCCCGCTCCGGCCTGCTCCCCACCAGCGGGCCCAACGCCGCGCTGAGCAAGAAGAAGCAGCGCAAGGTGGAGAAGCAGATGGCTCATGCGATCCGGAGGAAGGCTGAGGAGGAGGCTGCCAGGGAGGTCGAGATGCAGGGTACGTCAAGTTGTGTCTTTGGTCCTTTTTTTTTTTTTTTTTTTGCTTTCCTCTGCTGACGGTTTTCCTCTCTCTCTTCTTGAAACAGACGCGGAGAACTCGGCCAAGACTAAGAAACAACTCAAGGCGGAGAGGGATGCCGCCATGGAGGCGCTCGGAAAGATGGACATCGCCTGAGAGAGAGAAAGAGAACCTGGGAAGTGGTCTTTTATGTTTTAACAAAATAGGGCGAGCTTGCCCAACAAAAGAGTGGGAAGGAGTGCCTTTCCTCCCCCTTTCGAAAGGAAATCCTTGGATGCAGCACAATCGGCCTCTGCTGCTGCTCTCGTGTACCTCTCCCAGAGGCATGCCGAGTCAGGCCACGACCGACGCGCGAGACAGGACGGCCGGAATAATACTGGGGGTAAAGGGATGATACCGGAGGAGAAACTGTTCTCAGGAGCCAAGTCGCACTACATCGTGCGCTTGCCGCGGTGGACGAGAGACCGGGACGCCATGCTGGTGGTTCTCGAACAACCCACCAATTAGACACCAGGGAGGGAGCAGTACATCCAACAACAGCTCTCTCCACATGCAACATGTCTTGTTGAAAGAATGTTGTTGGGGCTCTGAGCCACTTTACGCCGCCGCCCCGCAGAGCAGTGATTATGGTCTGCTCTCCATACCCGTCATTTTTCTCTCCCTCCTCAGTCTCTGGTAGTCAAAATCTCTCGGAATAAGAGGATATATAGTCCTGAATCCATCCGCCTTGACTAGGCCACTGCTGCCGCCATACTGTAGCCTCACCAATACATATTCTGAACCTCATTGCGTGCTGCTTTTTACAGTTCACTTGGATACACTTATCAAAACTTTGAAACAAGGAAAGGTCACTCACCATATGCATGCATGCATGACCTGCTGGACCGTTCACTGGTAATGACTGACTGACTTGTAAGTCGTCTCACATAACCCCGCGCATGCAGATAAGTTGGCCAGGCTTTGTTACCCCTTTATGGTGTGTATATTATCTATATTACATGTGGCCCCCTCCCTTCCCCTGCGATACGGGGCAAGACAATCTGCCCTTCTTCCTGTTCTCTCTCTTTTTTTTTTTTTTTTCAAAGGGGCATCCACGAATCTAATCCGCGCCCATGACGACGACGATCCGCAAACAAATATAAACTGCTCAAACATACATCTTTTGTCTCGTCCATGCAATTTTCTGTATTTTGAGACCTTTCTTGTGGCCGACTCCGCAAAAAGTGATAAATAAAAAAAACACAAAAGCAGTAGAAAGAAAAAACCTCCGTATCCTTTCCTCTCGACGAAATGAATAAACGAAAGACGGGGGCGGCCAATTTTCTTTTTAACCCCACTTGTCCATATGAGAGATTAACCCAAAGTTCCGAGATTGCTGTCCTACTCTGGCCAGCAAGGTTCTTCAAGAAACCCAAACAACATGGGACGCTTTTTGTGTTCTTGTTTCCTTTCTTTTCGTGCACGGAGGAAGGACGGACAACCATTGTTCTTCTCTCTCTCTCTCCCGTCAGCCCTGATCAAGGTGTGGCCGATCAGATATCGATTTCTCCATCCGCAATGGCAAGTCTCTGCTTAGCTGTCTTGGCCTTCTTAGAACCCTTTCCCTTCTTTTTGATGCCCTTTGCTTCTGTTGTCTCGACAGGGGTTGCTGTTCCAGACTGTTGTTGCTTGTTGCCATCATCAAAGTGACCTTCGCCTGTTGTGCGTGAGGTATGGTTAGCAAGAAACGGAGACGGAGACAGACAGACAGAGAGAGAAAGAGAGAGAGAGAGAGAGAGTGTGTGTGTGTAAATTGATCAATGACTTACCCTCATGGTACATATCGTCCAGGGAGACAGATTCGTTCATGACCTTCTTGCTGCGCCTGCTGCCCTTCTTCTTCTTGTCGTACTCGCCGCTGGCCAGGAGCTCCTGCTCGCGGCGCTCAATCATCTTCTCGACCGCGTCGTCGTCATCGGCAAGCCACATGGCAATGTCCTTGTTGCGGTTCTCGGGGGCGCGGCGGCCAGAGAAGTCGACACCGGCGCCGGTGCCGCCTCCCTGGATGACCACACGCTGCACCTCCTCCTTCTGCAGCGCACGCTTCCGGATGCGCTCCTCGATGGTGCCCCGGGTGATGAGACGGTAGACGGTGACCTGTCTGGTCTGGCCGAGGCGGTGGGCGCGGTCCATGGCCTGGGAGTCGATGGTCGGGTTCCAGTCCGAGTCGTAGAAGATGACCGTGTCGGCAGAGGTGAGGTTGATGCCGAGGCCGCCGGCGCGGGTCGACAGCAGGAAGATGAAGATGTCGGGCCGGGTCTGGAAGTCGTGGACCGTGTCGCGGCGGTCCTCGAGCTTGGTGGAGCCGTCGAGCCGGCAGAACTTGTAGTTGCGGTACGTCAGGTACTCCTCCATCAGGTCGATCATGCGCGTCATCTGGAAGTACAGCAGCACGCGGTGGCCCTGCTCCTTGAGCCTGAAGAGCAGCTCGTCCAGCTTGGCCAGCTTGCCCGAGTCCGTCACGAACCGCCGCATGGACGGGACGACGATGTTGGTGAAGCGGTGCTTCTCGTTGTCCGGGGCCGGGAACAGGCCCGACTTGGGTATGCGCTCTGGAGACACCTTCTGCGTGATCAAGGCCTTCTGCTCCTCCACGTTTGGTTCGAACAGCGCCCGCCGCATCGGCACGTTGAAGTACGTGTCCTCGCGCTCCAGGTTGGCCGCGCGGCTGTTGCAGATGACCTCGATAGGGGCGCCGTGGCCCCGGGGCGGCCGGCCTGCTCCAGACGGCCGAAGCCCGCCTCGTCGTAGGCCATCCTGGACACGTTCATGAGGCTGTTCAGGATGCCCTCGCCGGTGATGTCGGCCAGCGGCCTGCGGTCGGCACGACGGATGATCTGGAACAGGGCGTGCGGTGGTGTGTAGCCCCGCTGGTTCTCCGTCTCGTCGTCATAGGCCACCCTCATGTGGCCCAGGCGGTCCCCGCGCCCTGACAGCTCAACGGCGCGGCTGAAGACGTCCTGGCGGCCGGCCCTGGACGCCTCGGCGGGGCTCACGTCGGCGAACCTGAGCCAGGAGAAGGCGTCGGAGCCGCTGGTGCTCTCGCGCATGTTGTCGGGGGCCCAGATGTTCATCAGGTGGTTCAGGTAGCGGCTGCGGAAGCCGGCCTTCTGGCTGTCCGGCCCTGGCCTGTACAGGCGGCCGCCGTCGCGCCAGACGAGGTTGGGCAGCTCGTATTCGATCAGGCTGCGGGTGGAGTAGGCGACGGGGATGTTGTTGCCCTCGCGCACAAAGGAGGCCGTCTCGGCAAAGTAGCCGACGGACAGGGGCGAGGTGGTGTCGGCGCGCTGGAAGAGGTCCGGGTGGTTACAGACCTTGCGGAACTGCATGACCAGGTTCATCAGGGTGCCCGAGTCGCTGTCGTCGCCGGTGGTGGCCTTCTCGATGAGGTCCATGATGCTGATCTGGTTGCGCAGGTTGCTGTAGTAGGCGCGCTGGCGGTACGTCAGGTCGCAGTAGACGTCGAGCTCGATCTTGTCGCCGAGCTCCTTCTGGACGTGCTTCTTGACGCGGCGCAGCATGAAGGGCTTGAGGATCATGTGCAGCCGCTTCAACTGGTCCTCGTTGAGCTTGGTGTTGCTCTGGGCGTGGGACTCAATGTCCTTGGAGAACCACTCGCTGAACTCGTCGTGCGAGTCGAAGAGGGATGGCATGATGAAGTGCAGCAGGGCCCAGAGCTCCTGCATGTTGTTCTGGATCGGCGTGCCCGTCAGCAGCAGGCGGTTCCTGCAGTGGAAGCCCAGGAGGCACTTCCAGCGCGAGCTCTGGGAGCTCTTGATGGCCTGTGCCTCGTCGAGGATCATGTACTGCCAGCCCATCTTCTGGAAGTAGCTGACGTCCGAGACGACCAGCTGGTACGACGTCACCATGACGTGGAAGCTGGCCTCCTTCTTGTACGTCTTGTGCTTGCGGTCCCAGAACTTGCGCAGCGTCTTGCGGTCGCCCGCGGTGCCCCAGTACGGCAGCACCTTGAACTCGGGCACGAACTTGCGGATCTCCTGCTCCCAGTTGTGGAGGGTCGACGCCGGCGCCACGACGAGGAAGGGCCCCCAGATGTCGTGCTTCTCCGCCAGGTACGTCATGACCGAGATGGACTGGACCGTCTTGCCGAGGCCCATCTCGTCGGCCAGGATGCCGTTGATGCCCTGCTCGTAGAGGTTGACGAGCCAGTTGAGGCCCTTGAGCTGGTACTCCTTGAGCTGCGCGTTGAGCAGCTTGGGCTGCTCGATCTCGACCTCGCCCATGCCTGTGGGGTTCTGGAAGTTCATCTCGCCCTCCTCGTCGAGCTCGGCGTCCCTGTTGAAGGCCCGGGCCTTCTGCTGCGCCTCGGCGAGGGCGTGCTGCGCGTTGGCCTTGGCGATGGCCTGCAGCTTCTCCTCGTCCTCCTCCTCAAACGTCAGGTTCTCGAACCGGGTGACCTTGGCCGAGGGGGAAGCGTCCTCGTCGACGTCCATGGCGGCACCGGGCTGGGCTTCATAGTGGTGGCCGGAAGCCGCCTTGTCCTCCTCGGCCGCCAGCTCGGGGTTGTCCGTACTACGCTCAACCTCGTTCGTCTTGATCTTCTTGCCGATGAAGTGCGAGTACAGCTCGGTCTGGGAGATGAGGAAGTTGAGCTTTCGCTTCTGCCTGGCGGCCTCGCGGTCGGCCTCCTCGCGGCGGGCGTTCTCGAGCTCCTGCTTCTCGGCGGCCTTGCGGAGGTCGCGCTCCTCGCGCTCGTTGCGCTTCCAGAAGCTCATCATGTCGCGCATGACGCGCTTGGCCCGGGCCTGCAGATCCTTGGTGCCCTTGTTGGTACGGAGCTGCCACCGCTTGGCCTCCTTGGAGGCCAGGATGGCCGTCTTCTTGAGATTCGACGACTTGATCTGGTACGAGTCCGAGGCCATCCGGAACACCTTGCCCACGTCCTTGCGGGCCAGGTCGCGCCAGATCTGGTCGTAGATCTGGTTGAAGCCCTTGGACTGGAACTTGGTCTCGAGCGGGTCCTTGGGCGCCTCCTCGGCGGCGGCGGCGGCGGCCTTGTCCTTGTCCTTCTTCTCCTTCTTCACCTTGTCCTTCTGGCCGCCGCCGCCCTCCTTGGCAGTCTTGCTGGGCTCTGCTGCATTGGCGGTGTCTTCGCCGTCACCACCGTCGGCGGCGGCGGCGGCAGCAGCGGCAGCAAGAGCGGCAGCAGCAGCGCTGCTCTCTTTGTCCTTGTCCTTGTCCTTGGCGGCGGCCTTGTCCTTCTTGTTGAGCTTGATGCGGATCTGTTTGGTCTCCTCCTTGCTGGGGGCTCCTGGCCGGCGTCGATGGCGGCCTGGGCGGCGATGGCGTTCTCCTTCTCGGCCTGCTTCTGTTCCTTGGACTTCTTGGGCCGGGAGCCCGCGCGGGCTTTCTTGGCGCTCTTGGCGGCGGCGGCGGCGGCGGCGGCGGCGGCGCCCTCCAGCTCGCTGGCCTGGAAGGTGGACATGATGCCGCCCTCGAGGTTCACCTCGAGCGAGGGCAGGTTGCGGGCGGGGCCCTTGATGCCCTTCTGCAGGATGAGCTTGGTCTGCTGGGCCTTCTTGTTGGCGCGCTCGGCGTCGCGCAGGTGCTTCAGGCGCTCGGCCTCGTCGCCGGCCAGCTCGGCTGCCTGGGCCTTGGCGAGGGCGGCCTCCTTCTGCTCGATGGTGACGGCCATGGACTTCTCGCGGCGGCGCTTGCGCTGCATGTCCTTCTTGCGCTCCTTCTCGGCGACAACCTCCTGCTCACGGACCTCCTGCAGGGCGTCGTCGTAGTACATGTCGTCGTAGCGGCGCTTGCCCAGCTCCATGTGCAGGCTCAGGCGCTCGCGCGTCGACCGGGCCAGGTTGAGCCTGCGGGAGGCGAGGTAGCGCGACTCGTTGTCCTCCATGGCGCGGCGCCGGCGCTGGGCGCGCTGGCGCCACAGGCGTTCCTCCTCGCGGGCGTCATAAACATCGTCGGCGTGCGGGTCGACGGCGCGGGGGTTGGTATCCAGCTGCTCCATGATCTCCTTGATCTTCTTCTCCTTGCTCACGGAGAAGCCTCCGTGCTTGAGCTGGCCGTTGGCAGCACGCTTGGCCGGGACGCGTGCGGCTGGGCCCCCCTCCCTGTCCTTGTGTGTGGAGGCACGCCTAGAGCTTCCCTTGGTGGACGAGGAGGGCGACGAGGAGGGTGCGTCTGTTCCTCTGAGGTCGGACACGCGGGGCTGCCTGGGCTTCCTCGTGGGCTTCTTCCTCTCGGCCCTGGCCACCGGCGCGTCGTCCATCCTCTCCTCCTTGACGGCGGGAGCGAGGACCGGGTGGGCGGCGGCGGGAGAGGGGGCCCTGGGTCTGGGCTCGTGGTCGGGATTCGACAGGATGTTGGAGAAGGACATGACGTTGCGGTTTGGTGTCTGCGGGTCGGAGAGTTGGTCAGTTTCGTTGTCCAAGGCGGGAGGAGATGGAACCCAAGCAGAGGAAGAAGAGGTGGTGGTGGTGGTGGTGGTACGAACACTGGCAGCAGGGGGGCAGGCGCCTTGAGCACCGAGGGGGCTGTTGGCGGCGAGTGCTGCCGGGCAGCCTGCGCTGGGGATGCAGCAGAGGCCATGGGCTGGCGCAGGGTGGGCGAGACGATGACGGGAGCCTTTGTGGGAGGACTCATGGAACCAGCGTGATGCGAGCGGGAGACGGGGCTCCGAGGGGGAAATGTGGCGCCGACAGGGGAGGTGTAGCTGCTGCTCTTGTAGTAGGGCGACTGGTCCGCTGGCCGGCTGGAGGGATAGTCGTAATCCCTACTACTGGCAGGTTCACGAGACTATTGGTAGAGAAAGAGCAGGTCCGTCAGCAAAGATGAACAGTGCAGGAAATGATTAGATAAGACAGACGGAGAGGGAAAAGGGTGGAGGCTTGGATGCCATGTGGTGGAAGGGGGCTGTGGTGGCAAGTGGCAGGTGGCAGACCGTCAGGCTACGTAGTAGTGTTGCTGGTCAAAGGAAGGGATTGATTGATGGACTGATTGATTGATTGGGGGAGCTTGGATATAGGGATGAAGATCCCTGGGTTGGGGTTTTCGTGTGATTGTGATTAGGAGGATTCTGGCGACAGCAGCAGGCCAGAAGAGAAGGGGACGGTCGAGAGAAAGGAGATGATGATGATGATGATGGGGTGTGGTGTTGATGACAATGGTGATGGATCAGAGTTTTGGCATGGGGCCCGAGGGTTGCTTGCCCTGCCTGGTGGATTGAGGTGAACAATGGTGGTGGTGATTTTGGGAGTTTGGGCCGAACCCGTGCCGGCCAAGAATGTCTTGGTGTCAGAGGTCTGAGGTTCGCCCTAGTGGTGCTTGATGGCGTCTGGCGCGCTGGAGGGGGCGCGGCGGCAGTGATGGTGTTGATCGTCACCTGGGGCAGCTGCTGAGCGAGCCCCTACCGCCACACCAGCACTCACATGTCTGTGTGTGTGTGTGTAAATGTGGAGGTGTAGGTGTAGATAGTGTAGAGAGAGGGTGTGTGTGTGTGTGTGTGTGTGTGTGTGTGTGTGTGTGTGTGTGTGTGTGTGTGTGTTCATGTTGTGTTTGCTTGCTTTCTTTCTTTCTCGCTTCTATGCTTCGATTGCTTCTGTCTCCTCCGTTTTCTTTTCTCTCTTCCTTCTTGCTCGCTCGCTTTCTTCTACTTGCTTATTGTTACTTACCTTGTGATTGTTGGTGGCAGCAGCAGCAGCAGCAGAGGACGAGGTCTGTGCTGTGCTGTGCCCGACGGCCCTGCGATCACCCGTCGTGGTCGTGGTGTCGGTGGTAGGGTCGTAGAAGCTGCCGGCCGTCTTCTTCTCGCGCGGGGGTCGCGGCCGCGGTGGTCGCGCATGTCTTGGGGGTAGAAGACGGGGGCGCGTGCAGGGGCGATCTGGGGGGTGCGAGGACGGGCGCCGGGATCGACTGCGCAGGTTTGGTGAGGAAAGGGTTGTGCAGCAGGGCTGAGCTCACGCCGGCGGTGCCGGTGCTGGCGCCGTTGCTGGTGTCTCTGTCCCTGCCAGGCTTGGCGCTGGCGCTGGCGCTGGCGGCCGAGGGCGAAGTCGAGGAGCTGGCGGGATAATGAGGCGAGTGGTGATGAAAGTCGGACTGGGTGGGAGACCGCAGGCTGAACGAGTGTCGAGGTGGTGGTGGTGGTTGGTGTTGTGCGCCACCAGCACCCGTAGCAGGAGCAGCTGTAGACCCGTTCTCGCTCAGCTGGACCGGGTTGAGGATGTCGCGGCGGCGCCTGTCCTCCCTGTCGCGGTCGTGGTCGCGGTCGCGGTCGCGGTCGTCATCGTAGTCGTGGAGGGACGGGGGTCTTTGTAGGACGGTAGAGTGGAAATTCGGCTCCATGTTTTCTTTTCTTCTCTTTCTTTACTTTTTGACCCCTTCTCTTCTTTCCTTGAGGGCAAAAAGCCCGTCGCGTATCCTCCTCCCCTGGTCGATGACACCTCTCTCTCTCCCCCTCTCTTCTGCTCAGGAAATGCTCAAAGTGTTGGGCGTTAGGAGGGTTTGTCCACTACAACGGCCCTGCGAGTCGCCGCTAGAGCGCAATCCCAAGATATCTCGGCCGAGGTTTCTGGTGGCGCTGGCGAGACAGACCCATCCGCACCGTGCCGCGGCGACGCAGGTCCAAGAGGGAGAAAGAAGAGAAGCTCGTCCGCGGCTGATGGTAGAGTTTGATGATGTTGGCGGCGATGATGAATGCACGATGATGAAAGCAGCAGACCGCGTCCTGGTGTAGAGGGGGCCGGGCGGCTGGTCCGGTTTTCTCTTGTGTGGTGGTCGATCGCCAAAACCTGGTACGCCGGTGTGGGCCGTCGCAGGATTTGGGAAACCGACGAGCTAGATCGCTACTCTGAGGGCGGTGGTCATGGCTCGAACTCGGACGGGGCGATGGGCTACAGGAAGATCGATAGTGGGTTGGTTGGCTGGGAGGGTGGATATGGAGTCTTGCCGAGAAGGTAAAGCGGTGGTGGTGGAGGACACATGCAGGTTTCTCTCTGTCGCGTCGAGCCGGGCCGAGCCAGGTAGGATCGGTCGTTTTTGGCTGGATGCTGAGTGGACAGACAGGGGGGCACACACAAAGTATCGCGAGACCACGAGGCGTGGTGTTGTGTGTTGTGTGTGGGTTGGTGGGTGGGTGTGAGTTGTGATTTTGGGTGAACAGCGGGCGTGTTCGAGTTGTGTCAAGGTTTTGAGTTTCGGAATTGAGGCGTAAAGCCGCCGAGGAAGGCCGCAGCAGAAGGGGGCAGGATTTGTTGGTTGGTGGTGGTGGTGACCCTGACGTGATGAGCAGCAGCAGCAGCAGCAGTAGTAGCAGCGGCCGCGCTGCGGTTCTGCTGTCCGTTGCAAGCCCAGGCTGTGAAATGGCCTCGGCCCGCTTGGCACGGACCGTTCGCAGAGACAAATTTTTGACATACAATCAAGTTTGCCATCACCAAAACTATAGATAATTGTATATATGCTATATTTTTGAAACCCTTACAGTCAGATATAACCTTTGAAACTAATTCCACCTAAATCAATCAAAAGATCTGGATTGTTTTTTTTTTTTTTTCCTGTCTCTTGCAAGCTCAGGCTGCGATTTGCTTAACCAGTATTACCGTAAGTTTTGCTTGGCACGGATCAATTCTTGGTCCGTGCTAAGCAGAATCACCCTCGGAGCCTAGGCTTGCAACAGACAGTGGCTATCTAACTATACTTAGTAAGCTCTATAATTACTACAAGATTAGATAGCGCGGGTGACTGTTACCTGAGTAGCTGTAAGCAATTTGTAGCTGACTAATCTTCTCGATATATATAAACACCCACGGTCACCCGTTGTTCCGATAAAGAGATAGGTTATATTAGAAATTATAGTCCCAGATACATAAAAGCATCAGGTTATTGCTGAAAGAAATATAGCGATTATTTACTTCTATTGCCTCTGCTAAATACCCCAATTGAGTACCAGAAATGTTGATTTACGGTCTATATACGGGCGTACTTAGGCACTCATATAAGTAGTTTAGAAAAGAAAACGCGTTGTCCAAAATAGACGAATTGGATTTAAGATAGAAAATAATGTAGCTATATACAATATAGAGCCAAAGTATACAAGAAGAGCTAAATGCTGGGAGCTGTGTGTTGTTTGGATATCAGACCGGACCAGACCATTCGAATCCAAATCGTGCGTGCCTCTTTGGTTTGAAGTTGACGGGCAAAGAGGATCTCGGATGACTACCTTGTCAAACATTGATGAAAGTCCATTACTTGGAAGAAGTAACGTCACTGCTGTAGATGCAGTAAGTTCCATCAGCGCCCGTCGAGACCTCAGTAGGCTCATCACCAGAGCTGTTTCCTTCGTAGGTGACACAGATATCATCCACATCCGTGGCAACTGTGTTGGTGATGGTAGCCGAGTCGCCGTAGTTCTCGTTGATGCCCGCCAGCTCGCTGCCAGTGGTCGCGGCCACACCGTCGATGATGACGTGGCGCTCGTACATGTCGTCGCAGTTGCCGCAGGAGCGGTAGAGCTTGCCAAAGTTCTCAACAGTGAAGTCGGAGATGGAGATTGTGCCGGCGCCGTTGTGCTGGATGACCTTGTCGTCGGCGTCGAAGGCACCGCCGCCGCTGATGTAGGTCGTCTCGCCAGCGTCCTGCTCCTTGACGGTGAAGGCATCCTCGCAGACGGCGGACCACCAGACGTTGGTGAGGGTGCAAGCACTATCAAACACTTGTTAGCAAATGGTACCTAGGTTGGCAGGTAAGAATTAATATTGGGAATGTCTTACCCCTCGCAGTGGACACCTTCAATCTGGTTAGGGCCGATGATGACGTTGGAGAGGGAACCGCCGTTCTCGATCATGAACACAGCGTCGCTGTCACCGCCCTCATCCTGACCAGTGCAGGTGACGCCACGGTCGTACATGAACATGCCACCGTCGAAGGATTCACCGGCAGCGATGGTCTGGACAGCATCCAGGGCAGAGCTTCCAGAAGAAGCAGGAAGGCTGCCACCAGAAGTTGCAGTAGAGTCGGAAGTGGAAGCGCTAGCGGTGACGGTAGCGGCGTTGGAGCCACTGCCGCTGGAGGTGTATGCACTGCCTCCAGTGGCGGAAGCAACAGCAGCGGTATAGGTGGCAGCGCCAGTAGCAGAGGAAGAAGAGTCAGAGTCATCGTCGTCGGAGTCCTCATCAGAAGAGTCATCGTCGGAGTCATCGTCGGAGTCGTCGTCGGAAGAGTCGTCAGAGTCCTCATCGGAAGAGTCGTCGGAGTCTTCATCCTCATCATCGTCATCGTCATCCTCGTCATCGTCATCCTCATCGTCGTCGGTGCTGGCGACATTAACACCGCTCCAGCCACCGGACTCGCCGCCGAATCCACCCCAGCGCTTTCCGACGCTCAGGGCATTGTGAGCAGCACCAGAAAGACTGGTAAAGCCACGGCGCTCGACAGCAGAGTTACGAGCGTTAAGCCCGTTCTTCTGGCTGGGGGCAGCAGAAGCACCAATGGCGAGGATCGCCACAGCGACGGAGAGGAATTGAGTTCTCATTGTGAAGGAATGCTTTGGGTTGATATTGAAAAAGGTATAGTGAGAGAGATGAATGATAGGGGAAAAAAAAAAAAAAAGGATTGGCAGACTGATCGATGCACAGCAAACGAATGAAGCTTAACGAACCGGTCGTGTGAGGATGATGAAAGTGATGAGCTGAAAGGAAGGTAAAGGTAGACTTGGAGGAGATGAAAAAAAAAGTTTCGAGATGCTGTAGAAACATGATTGTTTATATCCTCCACAGCATCCTAGGGATACCTCGAAGGGAGTCTCTCAACGTTTGCTGCCCAGATGTTTCTCTTGCCGCTTACTGCTCGCTAGACGCGCGTTCTACCCAGGTAGTGTAGACGGATTGAAACATGAAACAGATCTGATTGCCCCAAGACGCTCGAAACAGTGAATTCACCGAGAGACGTCAGACCGTATTGGTCTACTATGGCTGCCAAGAAGGAATGCGGAGATTATCTATGGAGACTGAGCAATAGGAGAAAAGCGGATAGCTTCATCTATACACTACTGCCCAGATGTGTAGGAATTAGAGCACGAAGCAAATGTCGTGGTTACAGTCCCAACTCGTATTGCAAAAGTGCGGTCGACTTCCAAGGTTATAATCGGAAAACGAATCGCGCATATACCTAGGTAGAGACAAGGTTCCTCCTATACGACTCAAAGTATAAGCAAAGTCGAGGCTGAGGTCCGCAGCGGAAAATTATTGAAAGACAAATTCATCCGAGACATGGTAAATACTAAACAACGACCACTTTGACAATTTGATATCTTTAAGTACTTAAACTTAGTAAGTTGATAGAACATGTCCATTTTACTATTCGTAGACTGAAGCCTGAAGCACCTCGTTACCTACGCTGCGTATACCATCGCGCCGTCGTCTTGATCGAGACAACCTCACGTTCTAGACTGGGGCTCGTTTATGTTCCCCATACTCGTACTTTTTCGATCCCCTTTGACGCCCGAGATTCTGCCGAGACGGAGCCTGCCGATCCGTTTATAGAAGGATGATTCTAGAATTGTGGATGTGGATGTGGAATTGAAACATTCACTCCTTTGGAGCTGCGCGGGTGGGGAGCATATACTTTGTCATGCTGAACGAGTATAGAGAACCCATTCCCATATCTAACGATGTTTGTGTGCTTATAGCCTGACCTGGACGCGGTGTTGAAAACTCGAAACAATGGAAATGGGCCAACAGTACCTGCCAAGAGTCTTGGCTGAGGATCAAGTGCCTTGGCATTGATCTTGGCATAGGCTTTCTGGGCGGACTTTTTATGTCCAGACCACCAAGACAATGTAGGCAAGACAAGCAGACGTCACTCTGTCTTTGACCATGGTACCCTTTGAGTCAAATTGATTGTTTGTATCTTGGTGGCTCTAAAAATGAGTGTTACTTCTCGCCTCGGGCAGCTTGATTCCGACAAGTGAAGCGTGATGGAGTGATTCTGTTGAGGTCTCTTAGGTTACGAGAGTGGTGGGAATGGAGGAACGGAGGAATGTGGAGTCGCAAAGGGGGAGAAGGGGGGAGGATTTCTTGGCCACCCCTATATGTAACCCCAGCTCGTGATCGTGTTATGGTAAAGGCAGTTTTTGGGATGTCGAGATGGTAAACCAGCACAGCTGAGGACTGAAAGGTAGTGGCAACGATTCTTGCTTTCCCCCTTTCTTCTGCTTTGTCTCTTTGGCGTCTTTTCGAGTCCTGCCCGAATCCTGTTGCCTCCCGTTTCCGTTGAGGAGTGATTCGTACTCGCAACACTGGTAAGAAGTGTCTAGGTACTTTCCCCCAGATCTTGTCGAACCTAAACCTATAATTAATTACTATACTACTATGCTATAACCCTCCTCACTCGTCGTGTCTACCCCAGGTGATGGCAGTCTTGTCGGGAATATACAATACAGGTTTAATCTTGAGTCAGATATTATGTCATAGATGAGATCCAGACACAAGATTTACCAAGATGTAGTAAGAGGTAGATGATGACAAGTTCCCTCCCGAAACGATCTAATTGCCACTTTCTGTATCCATCAATAATGAAACTAACGATGACGATGATGATGGATGAGCAACGCGGCACGGTGAATGATTCATGAATTGTCTGCTGCCTTGTCTTCATGTAAATTGTTTGCTTGATGCTTCTGCTTCTCTTACTCTTGGCCGCCTCTGCCTAGACTCCTGTACATCTCTCAATCTCTGTTCAGGAGACGGAGACATGCCAGGGAAGATTTACTAACAAGGGTCTGAGAAGAGAGAGAGAGGAGAGAGGTAGAGAGCCAAGGCTAATAATACAAGGCCGGAACGCTGGGCTCTGCTAATATCCGAGGGATATATATCCCAGTATAGTATTCCCCTTGAGAGTAATTACTTGCCACCTTAACAAGTCCCCGAGGACCTCACTCATCCAACCTATGTAAACCAGCTACCAAATACAAGGAGCATGCATGTTCACCGGGTCTTTTCAAATGGCAAACCCTTTCGCCAATCTCACAATCGTCCTCGTCAGGCGTCATCAGTAAATCATGTCTAGTGCTTTTGAATCTCATTCAGAAACTTCTATACCGAGAAATACATTGCAACCAACGCCCCCGGCCCTAACAACAGTCGCTTCCCGCCAGACATGGTGATGGCCGCTTCTGTCCAGACTCTTCTGTGCCTCGGGATGTCTTTTTCTCTATCATTTTCTCTCTCTCTCTCTCTCTCTCTCTCTCTCTCTCTCTCCCGCAGTGTCTCTTGTTGGTCTCGTCATGCACAGCGTCCTATCACATCTCATAAACCCCGCCGGCCTCACCAATGTCCGCAGTGCCCTGTTGCTCCTGGCAATCTATCTAGGTGGCCGTGATCCCAATGTGCGCCTATATGGTGGCGCCATCTTTTTCTTTATCCATATCTCCGCGAGGAGAGGTTCTGCCAGGGAGGGGGAATAGGGCGTGCCTCGTTTCCCCCCTCCCGGAGCCACCTCATGTCTCGCCACGGCACACGCAGTGCTCCTCTCTATACCTCCGCCTCAGACAGCACCGGCCGCAAGCATCTTCTTGCGCAGGTAGTTCTTGTACTCTCCGATGGAGCCATCCCAGGGCCTGATAGTCTTGTTCTCACACACCAGAATCTGCTTGGCAATCTTGTCCAGCAATCTGTAATGGGTAATGTATTAGTCACGACGCTGCCCCTACCAGACTCGAGGTGTGTATGTGTGTGTGTGTGTGTGTGAGAGAGAGAGAGAGAGAGAGAGAGAGAGAGAGACAGTGAGAGAGGAAGAGAGAGATAAGAGACACCAAAAAAAAAAAAAAAAAACAGACTTCTGCAACATACCTAAAGTCGTGACTGACGACGATAACACCTCCGGTGAAGGCGTTGATGGCGTCCGCCAGACTGTCAATGGTGGGGATGTCCAGGCCGTTGGTGGGCTCGTCGAGAAGCAGCATGTTGGGGCTCTCGATGGCGAGCAGGGCGAAGACGATACGGCTCTTCTGGCCCTCGGACAGGGTGCCGATGAGGGCCGTCTGCGACTCGCCCGACAGGCCGTACTTGCCCAGCTGCTGGCGCCAGTACTGGTAGTCCTGGGAGCGGTCGCTGTACTTGTCGCGCACAAAGTCCAGGGCCGACTTGGTGAGGTCCAGCTGCTCGGCCGAGTGCTGCGAGTACATGCCCAGCTTGAGATGGGTGTGGCGGCTGACGTTGCCGGCGGTGGACGACAGCTTGCCCGTCATGAGGCGCAGCAGGGTCGACTTGCCCACGCCGTTGGGGCCAACCAGGGCCGTCCGCGAGTCCATGTCGAAGCCGAGGTCGATGTGGCGGTACAGGTCGTCCTCGGCCTTGCCCGAGTACGAGAAGGTGACGTCGTCGAAGGACAGCACGGGGGGGCAGCTTCTCGACGTCGGCAAAGCGGAAGCTGAAGACGCGGTCGGGGATGACGGGCTGGATGAAGCCGTCGGCCTCCATCTTGTCCAGGATCTTCTGGCGGGACTTGGCCTGGCGGACCAGGTTGGCATAGGTACCGGCGCTGGCGATGAACTTCTTGATGTGGGTGATCTCGTCCTGCTGCTTCTGGTAGGCCTTCATCTGGTTGGTCTCCTGCTCCTCGCGCGTCTTGCTGTACGAGTCGTAGTTGCCGCCGTAGTACAGGAGCTTCTTCTCGCGCATGTCGATCATGTTGGTGCACACGCCGTTGAGGAAGTCCATGGAGTGGGAGACGAGGATCAGGGTGCGCTCCCACTTCTTGAGGTACTCCTCGAGCCACACGCAGGCCTCGAGGTCCAGATGGGCGGTGGGGTCGTCGAGCAGCAGCAGGGTGGGCTTGACGAAGAGGGCCTTGGCCAGGGCGACACGCATCCTCCAGCCACCAGACATGTCCTTGGTCTTCTTGTGGATGGTGACCTTGTTGAAGCCGAGACCGGTCAGGATGAGGGAGGCACGGGTGGCAAAGGTCGAGGGGTCCATCTTGTCCATATGCTAGCAGGCGGAAGAATGTTTATGTTAGCAGGCAAGGTTTTCTTTAGCAGTACAGCACTGTGGGTGAGAGTGGCGGGGCGGGGTTGTTTATCATCATCATCATCATCATCATCATCATCATCATCAGGACGTACGTCGTAGAGATCCATCAGGACGGGGCTCTCTGGGCCCTCGTCCTCGAGCAGCTTCTCGGCCAGGTGGTCGAGGCGCTCCATCTCGTTCTCGGCCTCCTTGACGACCCATTCCAGGGCGCCCAGCTCCGAGGGCGGGGCGCCCTCGTTGAGGAGATAGATGTCGACGTGGTCGGGGATGGGGTACTCGCGGGCGGCGATGGCCTTGAGGAAGGTACTCTTGCCGCAGCCGTTCTCGCCCAGCAGGCCGTAGCGGCGGCCAAAGTTGAGCTCGAGGGTGCCGTCGGTGATGAGGACGCGGCCGTGGAAGACGAGGCTGCACGAGGAGATCTTGACGTCGCGGGAGGAGGCGACGGAGGACAGGACGCCGGTGGTGACGCGGTCGGACAGGCCGTGCTTGTCCATCTGCTCGGTCAGGCGCTTGACCTCGCCCATCTTGTCGGCTGACGTGGCGGGCTCGTCAGACTCTATGGGGTTGCCAAAGGCATCGAGCTGGGGCGGCGTCTCGTCGCCGTTGACGGAGCCGGCCTTGCTGGCATTCTTGGAGCCGGCCTTTGATCGGGAGGCGACCGTCTTCTTCTCCTTGCCGTCAGCGGCCTTCTTGGCCAGTCTCTTCTCCTTGGATGCCGACACCATCTTGGATGGAGGTTGATCTGGATCTGTGTGGGGAGGAGGGCAGAGAAGCCTAAAAGGGTTGCAAGAGAGAGAGAGAGAGAAAGAAACCGATGGCGTATAGAAGGCGTGAGAACAAGGAAAAAATCGAGAAAACCGTCCTTTATGAAAGAGACCACACCAGTGATGGGTGGAAATGGTCGGGTCGCCTGGACTTGGTTTGGGTTGGGAGGGAGGTTGATGGGGGGAGAGAGTGAAGATGTGTTGTGGGTGATGATGAAATTCGAGTAGGAGGGGAAAAAATAAGAAACTTTAGTTGGGAGAGGCGAAGTTGGTGGAAGGTGGGGGGCTGTGAAAGGAGGGGAAACAATCAGAACTTCCAAGTTAGCCTGGTCATTTTTTGGGTACTCAAGTAGTGGCACTGGCACTGACTGCAACTGGTGCCCAGGGGGTCTTAGCCTGTGTGCCTCAGTGCAGCCAGTGAGTGTGCAGGGGAGGAGGATCAGGGTCCTCTAGCCCTTTGCTCTGGAATCAGGCCTTTTCTCAGTGGTCCAAAAGAGTCTTTAGGTGGGGTTTGCGGGGTCCACCACCCTCTGAATTTTCTGCCACATTCTTTACTGCCTAACAGTACTAACAGTATGTAGTAGCTACACTGTGTATGAACTAGGCCAAGGCCTCTGACCGGGCATTTTTGCGGGTGTGCTGCTGACTCAGTCCTAGGCTTCCAATCAACCCAAGGGATTTATTTCCAGACTCTTCCTGCGCGACGATGACTCTGGCCTCCTCCGTTGTGGACAAACTCAGAAAGGATGCGACGCTGACCTGCACCGCCCGCGCTCAGACCTGACCCAGGCTTGCTTCAAGCCTGTACCGTCGAAGACATGAAGGCGGCCGTGTTGAAGCCAATGATTCCCTCAGCTACACTCGGCCGTGAAGAATCCAGTGATGTGATGGCCACGCGGCGTCCAATCACGCCACGCTCGCCGACCGACAGGAGCAGATGCTGCGGCAGCTGGAACTCTGCAGATCCTCGTGCATCTTCGGCATCGACACCAGCGAATCTCGGCAGGGTGAGGCTGTTGAACAGCTCGCACCGGGTCCGGGGTATGCTCAGGTCTCCGGTGCAGCTTAGGCAGGGCCGGAACAGCCGGTCAGCTCGAACAAAAACGGAATCCTTAAGGCAGAGAGGAAAGGCTCTTGGGGGAAGGGACTGACAATATGCTCAATGTTAAGTCATGGTCGGGACGGTGTGAGCCAGCCGGTGTGAATCTGACATGAGTGGCCAAAGAGCTCCCGCGATCGGCCTTGTTGAGGAACACCACCCGGCCAGAAAGATCTCCAGAATCCGCATCAGGTGCAGCAGCAGCAGCAGCAGCAGCAGCAGCAACAATGGGAGTAGTAGTAGGTGTCAAGACAGCAAGAGCTCCAAAGCGCCGAGGGTCATCAGCAGCGCCATCATTGCCACCACACATCATGTATCAAGGTAAGGGAAGGTGAGTAGAGGCTCTGCCAGACGAGGAGGTGTTGAGAGAAACACTGTCTTCAGGATGGCCGATATCTGGTGAAGACCGACTCTTGTGGTTTCAACAATGAAGGGATTCACCGTGGTTGGTGCCAAGTGGTATAAGTTCGATCAGCTTGTCAGGGCGGACATGTTTCTCTCTTGTACTTGCTTGATGACTATAATACTTGGGCCATCTACTTAAATATGTAACTAATTCAATAACCAAACCTCACACATGCCTTCCTCTGGCTGAGCACTTTATAGAAGTGGAACTTGACCAATCGGGTACGGCAAAAATTGCTCATAAGCCAACTATTGAGCAATTTCGCCAAGATGCACTCGCAAGGAGGTGTGAGCAGGTTTCTAGCCTGGCTACTGGATCCCGGCGAGCAAGTTTCCTGACATTACTGTCACAAAAGCTTATGCAAGTGACTTGCAATTCTCAATGAGGGATACAAGTCGTGGTATGTGAGCAATTTTATAACAGCTGTGAGGCACTAGTTGATCACCAGGTATCCTATCACATGCCAGACTCTGATGGCTCAAAAGTCTGTGTCCTTGTCACGGGCAGTTTCCGAGACAACTTAAGTACTCAAGTAGGTTGACAGAAACACAAAAATTTGACATGATGCTTGGGACTGAGATCACAAGGTCTTTTTTTTTTTTTTCCCCTCAATTTTCTGACTCCACTGTGCATTTCATCTCCGGGGCTCAACCATTTGAGCACTTCTAAGATGCACATGAGATCCGGAATGATCGATGATACACTCACACCATCGTCCGACATCACAGTCAACTGCCCCAATTACTACCTGTATATCCTGTGTTCTGCCCTTATTGAGATATGTTGTCTTCTCAAGGTAGTTATCCTTCTTGACTAAACATCCCCTCTGGGATCTCCAAGCCAGACGAGATTGCTGATGCCTATAATATCGGGGTCAGGAGCCTTTTATGTCCTACTTACTGAGAATCTTGAGCACCTTGCTGAATCTCGATAGTCTTAAGGTATCGAATATTTTCTCCTGCCTCTACAAGTACTACAGCAGATTTCCCAGTACAAATCTGGACTGTCAAGACCTTTAGAAGGAGGATATGGAAATGAATGGGCAGCGTTAGCTGTAATATTCTCTGAGGATGGTACGATACCTGGCCATATCTAGGTAGTCAGCACCTGGGCAGTAGAAGATCTCAGAAGATGCCTCGTGAATGGTGTTGGACTCCTCATTGGCTGGAACTTTTGTGATTCACCGAATTGCCTTGATCTTTTGGTAATTTTTGGTTGTTACAAATGGCGACCAGGCAGGTCTAGAACCAGGGAATGGAGTGGTCAGGTTGGCCAGAGCTGCACTGATTTCCAATACATTGTATACCAAGTAGGTGCAGGAAGGCCTGGGTGTGACTACAGCATCGACGGCCCAGTAGAACGAAAACTTGTCAAAACACTGTCTCACTCTAGGCTCTAGTGGTAGAGACTCACCTTTCAAACTAGATCTCAGCGCTGGCTGTAGTGGCGACCTCGGGCCCAGAAGCAAAGGGGTCTGCATATTTGTACCGCTCTTACGCACTATCCTGTGGCAAAGCATGCTCTTCGGCAGTGATTTCCTTGTAGACTGTCATTTGGCCTACACCACTGTGCTTGCAAGCTTTTCTAGAACACGTGTATTCTACTCTTCCCTGTCTTTCTCTGTTGGTCCTGAACTGGATTTTTTTCTTCTTGTTGCCTCCTCTTTCCTTCTGCTATATCATTTTTTGCAAAACCCACATCAGAGCATGCCATGTGTCTTACAAACTCAGCAGGCTTGTTTTTTCAGTGCAGCTGGGAGGAGCAACAAACGTGGCGAAGAGGCCGTGAATTTTACCTTGTGGCTTGGACAGGTTGGAGTCACAGGACGGATCATGTGTCTCTGAAATGTGAGACATTGCTCTCTCACGGCTAAAAGCTACCGATGCTAATACAAGGTGCATGTTTAGTTTTTCTTTCTTTTTCCCAAGCACACACCATGGGCACATTTCCGCGCCTCGACCGAGCCAGATCCTTCGCCGCTTGTCCTGCGAGAGATCCTCCGCGCAACATTCTCAGTTAGACCCGACTTATTCTGTGTGACCCGCGTCTCATTTATTTTTTCTTTTGGTGAACCGTTAGTGTGTGTGTGTGTGTGTGTGTGTGTGTGTGTGTGTGCCTTGCTTTTCTCCGAGGGAGCACACAGGCTTGAAATCGGCTGGCCGCCTGCATATATAGCCCAGGAAGTTGATTTTTCCACACGAGTAATGGATTATCACAAGATGCAGAACGGCACAGCCGATGTTCAGTAATAGTCACTCACACGTCAAGGAAAAACAAAAATAACAGACTAGAGGACTAGCCACGCATCAGAGCTCCAACCTTGCACGGTTATTTCATTTAAGCTAGAGACACGGCAGGTAGGAAAAGATATCGCAGAGTTGTAATTGGAGGAACAAGGGGCAGTTTTCGCTTCTTGTTAATTAGTACTGCAGGGCGCATGCTGCGCTTGGTTCGCGTCATTCGACATAATCTTAAAATGAGATGTGTAGCACGAGTTGGAGAGGGCCACGGGAGCTTGCATATGTAATTTTATCAACTGATAATTAATATGAGCAGTCTTTCGCAGAGCGAATTTGAACGGTGCTACAACCTTATTTTCTCTGACACACGCGAATCCAGCCTTGGTGGGCCAGAGCTTGTCTCATAATAAGTGTAAGCCAATGCGCGGAGCTGGAGCACATGCAAGGGAGCCAACACACACACGTCTTCCCGTGATTCCCGCCTTCTTTTGATGTGTAGCGAGAGACAAGAGACTCCGCAAGTCGCGTCTTTTCTTCTTGTTACTTTATTTACTTTCCCCTGCCGTTAGCCCCGTTGTCTCGAGCCAAGATTGGCTTGTCTAGTGTAATAATTAATAAACCGCTTCCGAGAAGCGTATACTATCACTCACTACAAGATGCAATCAAAAAGCCTAGGCTAGACACCAAGTTGCAGGAGACGAAAAGTTCCCATCCCGTGAGGCATACTTTCCAAGGTGTGGCTTTCATTTTTCCCACTCGCCGTTGTTGCCAAGAAGTCACATCAATATGCGTACTGCACAGTGACTGGAAGGAAGATCTCGTAGCCCGGGTCTAATTAGAGAATAGATTGAGTCGGCTGATCAGATATTGGTATGGCAAGAGAGCCGTGTCTCTTTTCCTCTCACCGAGTCACCCTATTACATGTAGCATGCTAGCGGAGGCGTTTTTGTTTTGTGCCTTCTTCCATTTCTCTTCTTCTCTTTCTTGCGAGGTAATGCGAGGTAATGACGGGTAGTAGCTTGAAAGATCCTTTTATTGTATTTCTTTTCTTTCTTTTCGCCTTACCTGGGCTAAGTCTCTGCTCCCCCCCGTCGCAATCAGTGAAATACCAAGTACAGTAATCAGTACGTGACAGGGGGAAAGCGAGCTGAGCGGGAAGGCCGTCAGACCCTGCCCACCTTGGCTGTTTCGTTGTGCATGGCGAGGCTCAAGGCTCTCGGCAAGATGCATGAGCCCATCTCAATGACGGGTGGAAGAAATTTCTGGCATAGACATGTGCCGCTAGAAATGCTATCATCCGTCCCGCTGCTCCGTGTCTCCCCCTTTCCCCTCCTCCCGAGGTTCCCCTGCTGGCTCTGGCTGAGCGCCGCCTCGTTCACAGATTCTCGGCTTGCTTTTGTGGATACAACGGAAGAGGGGGGTTGGTTGAAGAGAAGGTTGAAGCTAAGGCCTTGCTTTCATCAGTCTCATGGCAAAATGGCTATAAAGGACCCTCCCAGGTCACAGGCCAGAAGGGACGACGATCCTGTCTACCCAACCTCACAGTAATCCGCGCTGCACAGGCCAGTGTCTTGTGTGAGCAGTACCAAGCCAAATCTGAGGCTATCCACTCGTTTCTTCTCACGTTCTTTTCCACCGTCTGCCTTTTTTCTTGACTTGACCGAGCTCGGTTTACATCATGCCTGTGGTACTACTCCGTCTAGCGTTGCTGGCTGTAGGGTGAGAAAAGACTTTGTTATATAATTGTTTCTTGAAGAAGAAAGACAAGACTTGGCTGACACAAGATTACACCATTATCTCAGAGCCGTCAGCGTCCTCAGCCATGAGCTGTCCAACGAGGGACCCAACGCGATCAAGGACAGACAGGAATACGGCTGGCCTACACCCACAGTCACAGAGACAGTGACGGTCCTCGAGTCCTGTGCGCCGTCAACTGTCACGGTCTCAGTCCGGATCCCTTGCACCTTGACGTCCATTGCTTCTGGACTGCCCGCCACCACCGCCGGTACCGGCACAGGGAGCCTGCCGTCCTCCTACAGCCCTGGGCCTTATAGCAATGGCTCTTCTTCTGTCTTTACCTACTCCTCCGCCCAGGGCACAGGCACAGTGCCCCTGTCGACCGGCGCAACATCCTCGGTCGGCTCTGTCTCAGTCTCCCAGTCCGCAACACCGTCTTCTCCTTCCTTGAATGGAACTGGCACGGGTCTTCTTCCCCCTCCCCTCCACGGCCCACGACTTACCCCCTGGGGTTATAACGCCTCGTCCTGGGGAGGTTATCCCACGGGCACTGGGGCTGGGTACAGCACTGGCGGCCCGAGGCCGAGCGGTCCCAGCTATAACACTTCGTCAGCTGGACCTCTCCCATACACTTCTGAGTCTTCTGCTGCTCCCGGGACGGTGCTCACGACTACTATCTACCTGAACACCACCACAACACCATTGACATGGCCCACAACCGAGTGGTCGAGCCAGGCCACAGGATACTCTTTCTCTTCGTCTTCTTCTTCTTCTTCTTCTTCTTCTTCTTCTTCTTCTTCTTCTTCTTCTTCTTCTTCTTCTTCTTCTCCTCCCTCAAACCTCACGTCCACCATCACCCTCAGCACGACGCAGACCATCATCAGCTCGTCTGAGGCAACTTCCACTGCCCAGAGCAACAGCAGTCTCCCGGGCCTGACAAGCTCCGCCTGTCCGCAGGGCAACGAGACCGTCAGCCCTGGCTCCTTGTCCTCGAGAACTGCCAGCTGGTCAGCGCCCATCACGTCTGTGGGCCCCAGTGTCACCTCGCCAGTCCCGGCCAGCAACTACTCCTCCAGCAGCAGCGAGTCCACCTCTACCCTCACGGTAGACACAACCCTGACGATCACGCAGACGTACACCTTCACTTCTGCGACAGGCTCGGCGACAGGCTATTATAACTCCACAACAGCCTCTGTGGGAGCAGTCAGCGGCTACACCGGCCTTCCGTTCTCGTCGTCCTCGGGTGTATCTTCATTCAGCTCTCTTCTCCCAAGTGCAGTCAACACCACCACCGCCGCCGCCACCACCACATCCTCTCCTACCTTCACAGAGCCATCGTCCTTCTCTACGGCCTTCATCACAAGCACAAGCTCATCCCCGTCGTTCACGCCTCTGCCCTATGGAGGCTACGGAGGAGGAGACTCAGGCCAACCTGGCGGGGCAGGCCACCACGCCGGAGGTGGGTCGGGCGGTGATGACTACCCAGGACACGGAGGCGGTGATGCACCTGGCGGCGAGGGCGGCCACGGCGGCGGGGATGGCTATCCAGGCGACCAGGGACACCGTGCAGGGGGTGGCAATCCCTGGACTGACGACAAGGACCGGTCAGGAGGAGGACGAGGTCGGCCGTCAAGTGGAGGGCGCAATCTTTTCCGAGGGAACTGGTAAGGGACCAAAAAAAAGGACGAAAACCTTAAGTGGTTACTGGGCATGGACAGCACATTAATATTGGAAACACAACCTTGTTTTCCAAAGCGTTGTTTTGTTGTCTCTGCCTGGTGAGGGGTGTTTAGCAAGCACAGGCCTCACATATGTGCCCCACTGCTCTCAGGTTTCTGGTTATTTTCTTGAACCCAAGAGGTGGCAGTGGGGACTCTTTCTTTTCTCGACGCTCCTTGGCTGCCTAAATAATTTTGCAACATTAATTACATACATATTTGAACTGCCCTGCTGGGCAAAAAATATATACACATGTACTCCCGCTCGCATGGGGATCATCTTGTTTTCGTGGTCACTCCTTCGTGTCTAGCCGAGTGCGTTTCGTAGGAGATGTTGATCCCATCGAGCTGACTGGAAAGGTTTTCAGGTAATTATGTAAAAATGGGAAGGGGAAAAAAAAAAAAAGTCCAGCACAATGGCAGTGAAATTGTACAATGCTCGCTAGATGATGGGTAACCATATCCGATGTGGCGTCATCTTGCAACGCAGTCCCGGTTTTTTGGTTTTTTTCACGAGGACTCTTTTCCGAATGGATAATTAAACTTGAGCAGGCCGTTGAGCCCGCCAACCCAGCCGTCGTCGTCGTCCTCACCAGCTGCGGGCTCCGCGCCGCCGTCGGTGTGATGATCCCTGATGACGCAGGGGACTCCGCCCGTCCAGCCCCCGTCGTCAGACCTCGTGATGGTCTCGCCCTGCACGCGGATCTCCATGCCCGGGCTCGCACCGGTTCGCCTCTTGCCGTCGATGCTGACCTCGAGCTCGCGGCCGCGGTTCCTCTCGCTCAGGCGGAGCACGACCTTGGTGTCGAGGGGCAGCACCAGGGGCCGGAAGCTCAGGCTCCTGGGGCAGATGGGGGTGATGAGCAGGGAGCCGACCAGGGGGTGGACGATGGCACCGCCGGCGCTGAGGGAGTAGGCGGTCGAGCCGGTGGGCGTGCTGACGAGGATGCCGTCGCAGATGGCCTCGGTCAGGAAGTGGTTGTTGACAAAGACGTCGATGATGGCGAGGTGGGGCTGGCCGCCGCGGTGGAGGAGCAGCTCGTTGACGGCGTGGAAGGTCGGGGGCACCTTGACGGGGGCTCCCAGCCGGGGATGCCCAGAGCGGCCTCTTGCTCGGCGCTCAGCGGCATAAGGCGGAGCCTCTGGTGGGCCTCGGCGGTCGAGGTGGGCATGAGCTGGCTGTTGATGTTCTTGCCCTCCTCGTCGTAGACGCCGACCTTGAGGCGGTGGCGCAGGAGGACCTTGGGCCTGGCTGAGGCCGGGGCCGAGGGACCGCCGCTGGCGTAGACACGGGTCCAGGCGTCCTTGAACTCCTCAAACTTCCACTCGCCCAGGAAGCCCAGGGTGCCCATGCTGAAGGAGAGGATGGGCGGCACGCTGGACTGGAGGGAGAACAGGCTGGCGGCGCGGAGGATGGTGCCGTCGCCGCCGAGGGTGGTGACCAGGTCGATCTTGTTGGGGAACTGGGTGGAGGGATCAGTGCGGGCCGTTGAGTAGACGGGGAAGGGCAGGCTGCGGTGGACGCGGTCGGCGATGCGACTCTCGAAGACGACGTTGATGCCCGGGTAGTTGTCGTGCAGGTGGCGGGCAAAGCGCACGGCGTCCTGGACGACCTTGGGGGCGTGGAGCTTGGGAATGAGCAGGATATTCCTGGGCGTCTGGCCCCAGTGGAGGGTGAGCAGCCCCACCGAGGTCTCGTGGTACACAGGGCTGATCCTGTCGGGCAGGCTCGAGACCTCGCGGATCTCTCGCAGGCGGGACGTGGCCGAGAAGGAGCGGCGGAAATGTGACGACCTGGACCTGCTCCAGAGACGAACAAGAGGTGGAGCGTCCAGCCAGACAGCGGGTGGCCTCCTGGACAGGACAGCGGTGGTCATCCTCACGAAAGGACGACGGCGGCCCGAGGCGGTAGCAGCTGGGAGCGACGGCGAGTGGACCGAGGGAGGGTCAGACGGTGATGGTGACAACCAGGATGGATGTGGGCGAGGGAGCAACAATGAGGACCCGACATTCTCATCCTAGAGTGTGAAGTGGATGTAATAGATTGGAGGCTCGAGAACAAGGTGACCTGGTGTGGCGAGTGTTGCTGCCGTCGCCGTAGTAGCGATCCTCGGGCTGCACTGCGTTGTGTTTCCCTCTCAAACCGGGTCGGTTCCTCCTGAGGAGTGGTGAGGACCCTCTCTTCAGTCGGTCCCCTGCATGTTGGCTCAGATGTCCTGTTCAAGTCTTGTTGTCGGAAGGTGTGAGGAAGTAGTCGAGGAATGGTGATGATTATTTGAGAGAGAGAGAGAATATTTTGACCAGTGACACTCAGATCAACAACACCGAGTATGATGAAGTAGAACAAAAACAAGGTAAAAGCAAAAGGAGGAGTGGAAGAGGAGGGGCAAGATGTGCCGATATTGCCAGTGGAGGAGAGAAGACTCACAAAAATGTTACCCCAGGTTCGTCATGTTTGGTATGTACTGAGTACTTAATTATGTAATCCCCACTTGAGGCTCTTTGCTCTGGTCGTACCTTCCCTGTCTCTCGAACCCCTCCATAAGCACTGACCATGAGCGGAGATACGGAGGCTACGTTGTTCCGGAGGGCGTTTTCATTGGCTGCATGCGGGTTGCCAGGGACCTGCTACTAATCACCCCTCCCGGCCGAGGCAAGTTCTGTCATAGGGTGCTAGGAGCCTATGAGCTTGGACAGCAGATGATCTACAGTACGTCCGCACGTAGGCTTAGTGACGTACCACTTACATCGCCTGCATATGTCTTATCATCCACAACCAAAGTACTCGATACCGGACCTGCCGGAGCTCTTGATGCGCACGTGCAGGACCTGAAGTCTCGAGGGAGTCAAAGGAAGCCCAGGAGTCAAATGGTCACGCTACCCATCTATGACCAATCTCCTGTTCAACAACCGACCAGCAACAGCCAGCAGTCAGTCAGTCAATCAGCCAGCCAGGAAGGCAGCTAGCTAGCCCGCGCCAGTGCTGCTTCCAGAGCTTCTGCTGTTGCTGTTGCTGTTGCTGCTGCTGCTGCTGCTGCTGCTGACGGCATCTCTCCAGTCAAGACGCCTCCCCGGAATCGACCACCTCCGCTGTCCTCAAGATGGATTCTTAATCTCGGACACCTTGCTTTTGTCTTCTCTTTGTTTCTCTGCTGCTGCTCCTGCTGCTACTGTTATCGCTGCGAACAGAATAGTGTCTGCCGACGGTCTGTGGAAACACACGAGACGGACAAGAACAGCGAAGCCGGGAACAAGATATCAGAAGCATCACCACAGACGACAGCAGAGTCTCGCTGCTCTGCCTCCTCTCTCGACGACAAAAGAAGTGTGCACGCCATCTTCCCATCTTCCTAGCATCGCAAACCCACGACAGTCACCGTCTGCCCGCCTTTGAACCTCGAACCACGAACCACGACTACCGACTAGACCCCGCCTTCGCTCTTACTACCTCCTCCCATAATAATAGTGTCGACGGCTTTCCAACATTGCCTCCATAATCATGGCAGCCGACCTGCGCAGGCGGACAGGGCCTTCTTCCGAGGCTCCGCCCGCTCCGAAGCTCTCCTCCTCACCAGCACCCACGGCGCCACAAGATGATCTTTCCAAGATAGACCACCCCTCAGGCAGGGAGAAGAAGAGCACCCACACACAGTTCATGCGCGGCTTCAGCTTCGTCGCCTACTTCCTGCTCTGCTGCGTCGCGTACGTTGTCTTTATAACCCCTCCCCTCCCCTCCTCCTCCTTTGGGCGCCCAACACCCTGCTGACCTTGCCTCTCTTACACTACAGGATCAACATCACCCAGTTCATCGGCGCCCCTCTGTACTGGATAAACCGCGACCTCTACTATGCCTACATGGCCCTGACCAAGGAGTCCTTCGGGCTCCTGATCGTCACCATGACCAAGATCTGGGGTCCCACCACGATACGCATCAGCGGCGACCCTTCTGTCGCCGGCCAGATCACGCGCGCTCCGGATGGCCGCGTCGAGTTCGACTTCCCGGATCGCATGGTCATGATAGCAAACCACCAAATCTACACCGACTGGCTCTACCTCTGGTGGGTGGGCTACGCGAACAGCCCCCGCATGCACGGCTACCTATACATCATCCTCAAGGAGTCCCTCAAGTACATCCCCCGTCATCGGCCCAGGTATGATGTTCTATGGGTTCATCTTTATGTCTCGCAAGATGGCCGTCGACCAGCCCCGCATGGCCTACCGCCTCGGCAAGCTCAAGATGCAACACACGGCCCCTGACGGCAGGGAGTATCTGAACCCCATGTGGCTGCTGCTCTTCCCCGAGGGGACCAACCTGTCCGACAACGGCCGCGTAAAATCTGGGAAGTGGGCAGAAAAGACCGGCATCAGGGACTGTGCACACCTCCTCCTCCCTCGGAGCTCCGGCATGTACTTCATGCTCAAGGAGCTCCAGGGCACCGTCGACTACGTCTACGACTGTACCGTCGCCTACGAGGGCATCCCGTAAGTACCTGTCTTATCCTAGTCCCAGAGGCTTAGGCCCTGGCTGGCAACTCGGCTCCGAAGCATCTCTCCACTGACCTTCTCTCTCTCTCTCTCTCTCTCTCTTTCTCTCTTATAGCCGTGGCGGATATGGCGAGGAATATTTCACACTGTCTGGGACCTACTTTCAGGGCCGGCCTCCCAAGTCTGTCAACTTCTACTGGCGCCGATTCCGCATCGATGACATCCCCCTGGGCGACCACGACATCTTTGACGCCTGGCTGCTGGAGCGATGGTATGAGAAGGACGCCCTGATGGAGACGTACGTGAACACAGGCCGCTTTCCGCCTCTAGCCGCCGCGCCGGGTCAGGCCAAGGCCGATCACAACGAATACATCGAGACCGAGGTCCGCACCAAGTACTGGTGGGAATTCCTGCGGATCTTTGTTGTGGTCGCCGTGTTTGCTCTGCTGGGCAACATTGTCGCCAAGATCTGGCACATGCTTGCCCACATCTCGGGCTGACCGGCCCACCTGGCAGTGTTCTGTGTCTTATGTGTGTCTGGGCTTTTGACAGCAGTCTCCGTGCTTTGCAGTTAGCCCTGGAGATGCGTAGCAGGCAGGAACTTTTTGGGGACAAAGTTGGCATACAATGGAGCTAGAGGAGATTTATTTTATACATATACCTTGGTCGGACGGGTCTCGGTTCTCTTGTTATCATCTCGGGAGCGGCGTCTTTGCTGGTCGGCGTCCATATCAGGACAGTGTCGGCAGTCTTTCTGCTGAGGGCGGTACACACACACATTCACATCCACATACATGTTATATCTCGTTTCACCCAGCATCTATCGACCCCCATCAATCAATAAGGGCTACGCCTGGAACTTTACACACTGAAACTGTTGGCGCTACCTGGGCGCGGATCATTTCTTCACCGAAGCAACATTCATAAGCGCAGGACTCTCGAGAGGTCTCGCCACACCTTGGGCAATAGTGACATGAATTTCTCCTCTGCTGGCAAAGGGCAGTCTCAGATGAGCCTCCAACGATTCACAGCATGGGTGCCAGGGCGACGACGACCCAGTGGACTCTATGGATCTCGATGATCAGTATGGAAGTGTCCGATGTCGAAAAAGAGAGGCTCGGAAAGACTTACGCTGCCTTATCGTCCTTCAGAGGTGTCCAGTGCGCCATAAAGGCCTCGTCGCCGCGAAAGACGGCGGACCTCTTTGTCTGCAGGCGGAGCGCGGTGCTCACAGGCGTGCCGCTCCTGATGGAATTGCGAGCCCGCACCTTGTACTCGGACTGTCTCGAGATCATGTTCTGGCCGAGAAACTTGAAGACGTCGCTTCCTGCGACCATGGTGCCGGCCATGTTGGCCGGATTGAGAGCCTCCACGACGCCCTCGGAGTAGAACTCGATGACAAAGTTGCTCGCCCGGACGACAAGATACTGGCAACAAAACACAGTGTGAGATTATCGATAGAAACAACATGTCAATGTGTGTGTGCGTGTGTGTTTGACCACTTTGGGCTCGAGGCGACGCTCACCTTTGAGTATGCAGAGTAGAACTCTCTCATCTGGGAGCTGAGTTCTTGACCTTGCATGCGCTCAAGCACTCCATTTTCCATGCCGGCATCGCCAGCGGCGATGGGGACCTGCTCAGCCTGGCGGACCCCAAAAGCCTTGAGCAGAGCGCGTCGTGCTGAAGGTCTCGGGGGCTGCCTGCTGCTGCTGCTGCCGGTGGTGGTGGTCGGGGGCGAGGTCTTATTGAGCAGGGCGACGTCCTCAGCCGTCTCGTTGGTGTCGGATGCGGACAAGGCCTTCATGACGTCGGCATTGTTATGGATCGTTGTCGAGCAGTTCACTTGCCCCCCGAGGAAGAATTCCGTCTCACCCTTGGCGTTGAAGAGCGGTGCTATAGTCAATCACATGGCGAGTGTGTACGAAGTTAGAGACACAAGCCAAGCTCTTTTATTCCCACCTTTCACCAAATCACTTACCGACATAAAGAAGATTCCAAAAGGGCCCACCGTTCTTCTTGTAGTTCAGAAGAAGCTCGACGCTCTCCCTGCGCTCGTGGATGGCCTTCTTGAGGAGCTGGACCGGCCGGCGGTCCGTCTGGGCGCCCTGGAGGAACCTGCAGTTCCTAGGAATGATCTCTGGGCGTGTGTACCCGGTCACCTTGACGAAACCATCAGACGCATAAACAATCGGGTTGTCCGCTATGCTATGAGAATAGGGGAAAAAAAAAAAAAAGGGGGGTCAGCATGTTTGTTGTGTCGCTCCCGTCGAGGTCGTCGTCCAGGACTCGAGCTTACTTTGGATTGGTCAGGCAGAAACAATCCCCGAGGCCTTGATACCTGAACCGATCGCTCCCGAGCGCCCTGGTTGCGCTGAGCGCCAGCTGGTGTCGGACAAACCGGGGGTAGATGTCCTGGAAGACGAGCGTCTCGACCTGGTCCTGCAGGTCTGTGAAGACGGTCTCCATGGACGGGAGGGCCTGGTTGACGAGGGACTTGATCTCCTTGTGAGCCTGCTTGAGCAGGCCCTCACTGGCGTTGATTTGGTTGTGCGATCCCGGGTAGAGGAAGGTCTTGTGGATGGACGCCATCTGGCCGGTCAGGTCGTTCAGCGTTGTCTTGTACGCGTCCACCTTGGCGAGGAACTCGACGTTTTCGGCACAGAGCCGAGTCTCGCTGAACCTGAGGAGCTGGTGGGCTGTGGTGGGATCATGGAGGACGATCTGGAAGATGTTGTTGCCGAAAAAGTCTGGCATGTTAGAATTGGTGGATTGTGGTGCTGCGGCTGCGGCTGCTGCTGCTGCTGCTGCACTGCCGACGGTTCCGCGCGAGATGGACTGTCGGATACGTATCTCGTCCTGGCTGTGTCCCCTCCCTGCCGAGTGATGGCTGTTGCTGCTGCTATACATGGCGTTATTGCCACTTCGAAACGCCTTCTGTTGGTGGTGGTGATGGTGCTGCTGCTGTGTCTGGTAGTATTGACCGCGATCCTCTGCACGCCGAGCACTCGCCACAATGGGCTGGACATGGTTCTGCGTCGGTGTCGTCCTCAGGTCTCGGTGATTCATCGACATCATGCCACCTGCACCCAGGCCGGGTCTGCTTCTTGACTGCGACTGTGCAAAGCCGTGATGGCTCTGTGGCCTGTCGCTGACCAGGCTGTCGGCTCTCCCCTCTGACCTGTTCTTGGAAGACGAAGTATTCCCCGGGATCTCTTATAGGCTGGGTTGATGGGGAGTGCTGGGCCCAGTCGCCTTTCGTGGCTGTCGTCATAATCCGAGTCTGACCCGCTGTCGACGTCAGAGTCGACTTCTTGTTGTTCTTGCTCTTCATCTTCTTCATCTTCTTCTTGTCCAAAATCGTCGTGCAAGAAGAGACGAGTCGGCCTGGCGCCTGGGATTGGCGGTGGAGTAGAAGAAGTCTCTGGCGAGTGTTCGACCGTTGCCATGGACACCTTTCCTGACCTTTGGTCATGGATACTCCATCTTCCTTCTTCATTTGCCTCTACCTGCTCATCATCATCGTCGTCATCCTCTCTTTCCTCAGCTTCTTCCTCCTCGGCTTCCCTCTCTCCCTCCTCCTCTTCCTCCTCTTCCACAATGACCCGGACTCTACTTTGACAAGGCTCTGTCACATCCTGGCTCGTAACAACACCAAAGTCATGAGCCGCGCCGCTGTTGCCGCTTAGGTGGTTCTCTGATGATCTTGATGACTGTCTGGGCGGAACTTCGACCACATGGTGGCGGTCCCTGCTGCTGGCTCCTGACATCCGCTGTCGGGAGGCTGTGCTGGGGATCATATCCTTAGTACCCTGCACCACGCGAGCGCCTGGTCTCCCACGGTCTCCCCTCTCTGACGGCTTCTTTTTGTTCCTTATATAATTGGGAGAAGAAGATCTGGAAGCGCGTCCTGCTGGTAATGTCTCGGAAGAGCCCACCTCGTCGCTCTCGACCATTCCTTCTCCTCCTCCTGATAATACACTGCCACCACCACCACCGCCACAAGAGGACTTGCGCCCATTCAAGATGACGACGGGCCTGCTGCGTGGAGGAGAAAGGCCGCCGCTGCGGCCTGTATAGCTGACATCGCTGGTGGTGCTGGTCATTGTGCGGCCCGAGCGAGGCGTGACTGCTCCAGGCTCCGGGTCCAGGCCGCCTGAGCTGTCGTCCCAGTTGAGCTCGGCGATGGACCGCTGGGCCTCGTTGATGGCGTTTGTTCTGCTGCTGACGTTGACGTTGACGTGCCCGGGCAGAACGCGGTCCAGGAGCACGTCGTGATCGGTAGCCATGGCCTGGCAGGTGCAATCAAATTAAATTAAGTGGTGAGACAGGTAGTTCAAAGCCTGGTGACGAGTGGATGACGGAGAATTGTTTGCAAATGAGATATAGCTCACTTGCCCTGGTGATCAAGACGAGAGAGTGAGTGTTCAATAGCGCCTACGATCTTGAACCATGCAAAGTAAATGTAGGATGCCAGATTGTGACCATGTGCTGCTTGCTTGCCTTACACTGGGCCGGATAAGTTTATTAATTAGTGCCAACGGTTTTCAAGAATTAATACGGTGCCACTTCTTAACAATACCACAGCCCGTGGCGAAGCAAGGTCTTGCGGGCCCCTAGAGAAGTTGGACTTGACCATGGATGCCTTGCCTTGATTTCCTTCCCCCCCCCAATACGGTCCACACCCACACGCTGGACAGCCCTCCTGGTTTGGAGTCGGAGCCGAGATTGCAAGTCGCCCCTCCCCCCCCTCAGAACATAGTACATGTATTATTGTACTTATATAGGAACTGAGACGGCGTCAGGTGGAGGAGCGTTACGAGTTTCCGCACCCTACTCCTCCTTCGGACTGGATTATATCTTATCGTCATCCATCGTCTGGTCGCTTGCTTGGGTAATCCTTCCTGGCAGGGTCCAGGACACTGGAGCAGGGAACTATTGATTATTCTGCAGAATATACTTATAGTCGTGCATGGATCTCTTTGCAGCCAGTCAGGATAACCTGTTCAGCTTTATCATCACAGAATTAGTCAAGTAAGTACTTACCAGTATGGTAGTATTTCCAACGTTGCGTCTTTAGCTGGATCTGACTTCGCTAATCGGCATCACGGAGCAGTCGTTTGGGAAAGAAGAGAGTCAGAGAAAAAGATCAATCATCTTGGAAGGCTTGGTCGGTTCAGCCAGGGGGATACTTGTCATTGCAGACCACAAGGATATCCTGTCCTCCAGAGGCGGAGTAGAACATGCCTAGTACCTGCAGGCGAGGATTGTCTGTGCTCATTTTGTGCTGGATCCCCCCCTTTAATCTGCAATAGAAAATTCTGGGGATCTTGGAAGTAAGGAAACACGTAATATAGAAGAGGCTATTCGTAAGTACGGCCACAGGTCGGCGGTGTATCATGACCAGTACACCAAAATCCCAAGACATTCTCGTGGAATAATCATGCTCCTTGTAATAGCAACAAGACCTCATCGATACGAAGCCCGTGCTGAGGTCACTTTCGGACTCCGTACCTAATGTATACGATGTTTGCGATTATGGCAGACTTTCCTCCGGGTTGGGTTGCAACGTGAGATAAGTCTAAAAGAAAACGGGTGACGTAGGATGGCCTGACAATAATATGCGAGATCGATTTTCGATTATAAGAACATGCTGCGCTGTCTGAGATGTTTTCTTTTGACAAGACTCAACGGTGTTGCCCCTGCAGTTCTCTGTCCCGGGCTGGACCTGGAAACGATATCGAGTTTCCAGGTCCAGGGACTGAACGAGTGGGATCTGGACCACGGTCCACACGATAGATCAGTGCAACGCTCCAGGGTTTGGATCGAAGATGCGATCGCATCTGAATGGGACGATCTGCCCAGGTGCCTGACCAGGTAAGTAACCAGTTCGTGGATTGTTCTATGGGGGCAAATCTGCGTCAGGTGGTGGGCTTGGGCGAGCAGAGAAGCACGGTTCGAGAATTCCGGCCGCACGAGAAAAATGGCAGCCTTACGTATATCACAGAGGACCCAACGAAGTCTATAGCCAAGGTGCCAAAATGGTGTATGAAGTATTAATTCAGCACTTAATTAGCCTACTATTGTATTTAAAGGGAAAGAAAAAAAGGCCAAAGAGCTGGACAGCACAGATGTGGCAGCATATATTCGAGGACATGATTATGGTAATACTGTATCAATCATTGGCAAGCAATCCATGATTCAGAAGTTACCACAGCCGCGCACGTCCGCGTCTTGAAACCCGCAGCGGAGCGCTGTGAGGGCCTTCAATCTCGGCCGTTTGTGGAGCTGTTTATTATTTACCAAGTATTACTGTGTTATTACTGAGGTATTTATATAAATCATAGTAGTAAACAATAATATTATCTGTTCATATGCCCAGCAGTCAGTAATTAATAGTCCATAGACTTGTCATCTTCGCTCCCTTTCTAATTTATTGTCAGAAAAGACATGTGCTCTAAGCATGCTTTGCAAGCTGTTGATAATCTTTAGGCAGTATGCATTGAGCACAACTTACAAAGTAGGACTCGATATAACCAATAATGAGTTTCAAATCCCATTGCACTAGATATTATGAGTAAAATGCAGTAGATACATGACTGCCAAATAAATACTTAGTGATGCCATGAGTAGAGCAAGGCAATAATTACCTTGGAATAATAATCTACTGAGTATTTATGGACCAATCAATTGCTGGCGCTGCATGTGTATATTAAAAAGAGTAGAAGTAGATACTCCTGTCATATCTTTTCTATATTGTATTATAAGTATGGAATGGACTTAGCCTGGTCTGTGTTTGAACTTATAGCAGAGATTGATCTCTTTGGTAAGCGATGATGATCACAGGTCCAGCAAGTATGAAAGTGTCGTGAATGCAGAAGATCAACATCTATCCCCAATGATGTAATAACGAAGCACTGTAATTAGGACTTTAAACACATTGACATCCTTTTTCTTCACAAAGTTGAAAGTCTGCGAGGAAGCAGCAGCTTCAGATAACAAAAACGCACCCATGTCTTCTCCAAAGACAACAATATCTCTGGCCTCGCTCTCATCGCTGCGCGTGAGCAGGCACCCCATACCGGCCCACACCGGCCTTCCCAACAGCAGCATCCTCCACAAACCACTGCTCATCTACCACAACGCCCTACAAGGCGACGCCAACGATGACAGCAGATACCCTCACAATCGCCAGCAGCTCACAGCGTCTGCCGTGGAGGCCCATCTGGTGTCCGTGGGCGTCGTCACCCCTCAGTGGCGATACTCCATGTATCCCACCACCCACTTCCACAGCACAAGCCAACGAGGTCCTCTGCGTCACCTCTGGACGGGCGGAGCTGTGCTTTGGCGGGGAAGACAACCCTGACCGGGTCGAGGCTGCGGTGCAGGTGGGCGACGTCATGGTTTTGCCTGCAGGTATGGCACACCGCCTCCTGCGAGACATGAGCCAGCAGGAGGAGAATGGCCACGGCTTCGAGATGGTGGGGAGCTATCCAGTAGGATGCCGTTGGGACATGTGTTATGGAAAGGCTGGCGAGGAGGAAAAGGTCAAGAGGATCGGGGCGCTGCCATGGTTCTTGAGGGATCCCATATACGGTGATCGTGGCCCGGTTCTAGATGTCTAAGCCATAGCCAAGAGTATTAATCGTCTTGTTGATCTGGAGTATCGTTGCTCTGGTCTCATGTGCTGCGCACAGGCTGGACATGACGCTTCGGACGGCAATGCCTTGAGAGACTATGTGACAAGTACCTAGGTCCTAATGCAGGCCCGCAGCAAGCTTCGTGGCTTGACCTCAGCAAGCTCACGAGGAGATAGCAAAGAAGGCAACAGAAAACAAATGCAAACACCCTAGTGACCGCCATTGCCCTTCAAGTGATCATCGATTGATACCCCAACCACGGCCCCTTGCGCCACTGCCTTTCCAACTGTTATCGCCCTTGCCATCCTGTGTCCAACAACTTCCAGGCAGATTCGACGGCCAGGCCCCTATCAGCTCAGACGTACCGTCAGCCGACGTGGACTACTAGCCAGTGCTGCCTTCCCCACCGACCATGCATCCAACTCAGGCAGGATTCTCTGGCGTAAAGGCCGTGCGCAGGTTTGAGTGTCTCCGCTGACACCCACGAGTCCCACAAGAGCAGCACTGAGAAGCCACGCCTGTCGTCTGACTATCACCGCAGGAGCAGCTCGAGTCTGAGGAGGCACATCTGTGTCGTCCCTGCGCCGCGCTGCCCTGGGAGGAGGCCACAGGTGCCTGGGAAGCCGGCCTGATGACGTTGTAGGCGGTGTGCCGGGCCTGGTTCCGCGATGCTACGCCTGCAGACCGATGCTTTCGGGCGTAAGCGAGGTTCTTGACCTTCTTCATGTTGAGGAGCATCGCGCTGTACAGATCGGTCCAGTGGCTGTCCGCCGAGAGCCGAACAACCCTGTTCCAGATCTTCTGGTCAAGCCTGGCACGGCCATCATCAATGAGGAACGAGACGACTGGCATGGGTGGCTGAGGGCTTCCTGATGCGGCGCCAGCCTCGTGGCACCCGGCGATGTGAGATGCATTCTTTGAGCTTGGGCAGCATAGGAACTCGTCGTCATCGCTGCTGGTCTCGTCGTCCTCTTTGTCGTCGCCCTCGGCTGGGTCCTGAGTGGTGGAAGTAGTGGTGGTGCCAGGTGGTGACAAGGTCAGAGGTCTGGCCTCTTCTGGGTTGTTGTCGAGAGTATCGAGACCGGGATGAACGAAGGTAATGTGCTCGCCGTAGTAGTCGACACCCTGCTTTTCGCTCTTGTGCTCTTCAGCTGAGTGCAACTCTTCTTGGTCGTGATCGCTGCCGTCGTCCGAGCCCGGCTCAGAACCGGGTGCCGATTCGCAGTCATCATCGTCCTGTCCGTAGTTGTAGTCCTCGTAGTCGTCCCAGATCAACGAGTCCTCCTCTGAGGTCCACTCGTCCTCGTAGATCTCGTCCTCTTCCTCGGGAGTAGCTCCTGGACCGTCCTGACTGCTGCTCTCTGGGGCCCAAGACTGGGTGGCCTCTCCCTCATCAACAGCCGGCCAGCCACGAGCTGCTTCTGCTTTCCAGTCCTGGACTGCTGCTGCTGCTGCTGTTACCCAGTCACTGGCCGCCGCCCCGTCATCCTCTGTTGCACAGTCACCATATGTTGTGACGACGCCCTGGCCCACCGACCCCTGGGCCTTCTTCAGCTGTTCGGCCATCTTGCGTTGGTATTCCTGCTGCAGCCTCGCCAGCTCCCTGTCCTCGGCACATTTTTTCCGCTCGTAGGCAGCCTGAATCAAGGCCTGCCTGCGGATCTCTCGAGCCTCGTCCTCGTCGAAGCAGGTATGGAGAATCTCGTCGATCTTGGTTCGTCGAAGAACAGAGCGGCTTTTGCCTGCCGAGGCCAGCATGGCCTCACGGGCTGTGATGGAATGCTTCGAGGCCATCGCTGGCGAAGACGTGACGGACGGGGGATCGCGTGCTGTGGTCTGTGTCTTCTCGCTGGGCTTTTCGCTAGCTACAGGAGCAGAAGAGGGGGAGGAAGAAGAGACCTCCATTTCGTAAGGGCGGGGGAAGAAGAAAGATAAAGAGCAAAGATGAGAGAGCTGCTGTTGCTATGTGGATGACGGCGAATGTTGCTAGCAAACGGGTTGAGGGGACCGAAAATGCCATAGATGGTTTTGTTGAGTAGTGGTGATGCGTGTTGATATTTGACGAAAAGCCAGAGGAGGTCGAAGGAGAAAGAGAAGTGAAGACGGCGAAAGGAGGAGGGGCCAGAGATTAAATAGAGTTTGCTTGGTTTCAAGTAGAAGATCCCAACCGAAGGAAAAAACAGTGGTCTCTAAGGGGGAAAAGAGGCGAAAAGAGGCGAAAAGAGAAGAAAAGCAAAGAAGCGAAAAGAAGCGTTGGTGAAAATTCACAAGGTGGAAGGGAAAAAAAAGTTGGATGGAACAATGGAGTGCTGCAATGATTTAGGTTGCTGTTATTGTCAGGAAAAGAAAAATGGAGCTGTCACGAAAAGTATCATCTTGTACCTTCCTTCCCCTTCCATCTCGGAGTCACTTCCTTAGGTTCAAGGTTGGATCCCCGCTCCTGTAGAACAGTGCAGCATGGACCTCTTTATGCAGACCGGTTGAAGGGCTTTTCGCTCGACAAGGGAGCACCGGCACCACCACAGGGCAGGCCTTGTATAGAGGGCTTGAAGCAGCTCGAGGAGACAAGGGCTCCATCTGGATATCCAGTGAATCAAAGTAAATGGGATCCGAGAAAGCACCGAATATGGTGAAGATGTATGTCCATCCATGGTGTTGGAAACACAAGGAGATCTTGGTATGCTGACTGCAGTTGTTATGTACAAGAAAGTGCCTTCAAGGAGGCAAATGGTGCTGAATACAAAGCCAAGCTTGGATTTTTCTTGTTACAAAGGTGTCACATCTAGATTGGGGGAGGGGGGTATCTTTCCGTATATATCTCCTTCTCCTCCGCTTACATTCAGTTGGAGTCGCGCCTCGTGATGAACAACTCAACCAGTGTGGACTGTTTTCCCTCTACGATCTTCCGGTCCTTGTCACGGCCTGTCTCGGGGGCCCTGCAGACGGCGCTGCCAAAGATCTGCGCCACTCTCCTCTCTTTGGCTTTCCGTCTCTCCAGTGCCACAATGGCGTCGGTAACCAGAGACGCCGCGGCTGTTGTGCCGGATCCTCCCATCGTCAGGCTGTTTCTGAGGCTTAGGGATCTGCGGCCCAGAGCCCCGATTGCGCCGATCGCCCGTCCTCCTCCTCCTCCTCCTCCTCCTCCTTGGGGTGCTGCTGCTGTCGCTCCTGCTGTCCCCAGGGCTTCGAGCTCGCCCTTCTGCACAGGCGCGAGCTCTGCGACCACCCTGGCCAGGGTGGTGGTGAGGAACACAAAACAGATATTGTGGTTTGGTGCGGTCGTGAGGACATCGAGGATCGCCATCTTGTCGTCTTCGACGGCGTCTAGCCCCGACGACGCGCCCGCTCCTGAGGATGAAGGCGGGGCCTGGCCGAGGGCCTTGATCGGAGCCTGTTCGATTTTCGACCACAGCGGCACGCTGACCACGCCGTCTGTCAGGCCCCGCAGGAAGTGTAGGAGGACCTCGGCAACGGTCTCGAGACGCTGACACAGGTTGGTCTCCGGGACGAAGGCGTCGGCGATAGGCCGGTCCGTGTCGAGGGTGTCGATCACCAGAGGAATGAGGTGCTCGTGGGGGTCGGCGACAAAGTCCTCAAACGGCCACCCATGCTTGTCCCGGGGTATAGTGTAGGACCCCAGAATCTGTTCGTCCGCCAAGGTTCGGTCGGTGAGGGTTTCGAGGGCCTCGATCAGCTTGAAGAGCTCCTTGGGCGCAGAGCGATGGACCGCGAGGTCGTGTGGGATGGCACCACCCGTGTGTTGCTGCTGCTTGCCCTGCTTGCCCTCCTCCTTCGTGTCGGCCGCCAGAGATGCCACGAGGCGCCGGATACCGCCGTCAGGGACCCGTATGAGCTCGTCAATGGACCTGCTCATGCATGTGGGAAGCCAGACCGCCCGTACGGGGATGAAGTGGTCTCTGCCGTCCGCAACGCGCAGCACCAGCACCTCATCCAGACTCGCCCGGCCGTCGTTGAGCAGTCTAGCCTGCGACACTCCGCCGACAAGAACTTGTATCGTAGCCGTTACTGTCTCGCCGGGCTCCAGCGTGACCTCCTTCCCCAGGTCCACAGCGCTGTCCTCCTCGCCGCCGACCCCACTGAGCTCCGTCCTCGACAGCGACGTCTCTAACCACTGGCGATCTGGGATGTCGTCGCCCGCCGGACGCTCGGCGGCTGGCCTCTCGACGAAGCTGAGGGTGGCTGGCACGCGGCCCGTGTTGGCAAGGGTGAGGTAAGCCGTCCGCCGCTCGAGGTATCTAATGTCGCCGACGTCGATCGAGCCGGACCCGGACTGAGATCCCTCCACGACGACTGTGATGGACGGCCGGCCCTCATTCTCGGCACGGTCGAGCTCCCGGACCACCTCGGCATACACGTCGGCCTTGAGCTCCGGCACTACAGCGTCAAAGTCGAGGGTGAAGATGGCAGCGACAGGTTTGTGGTCGGACGAGGTGACCCGCTGGTACGAGGTGTAGGCTTCCAGATGTATGCGGTCTGCAGTGCCGCTGCTGTCTTGGTTGTCGCCGGCAGGGAGCCCTGCACGACCACCCTCGGTGTCGTCATACTCGTCGTAGTCCAGCCCGGGCTGCCCAGCAGGTTTTGTGTCGCCGTCGTGTTCAGGGTCGTAGTCGAACAGCACCTCATCGTCGTCCCCAGCATGGTCGATGCCGCGGGCCTTCATCTCCTCATCCCGCCTGCGGGTATCTGCTTCTTCTCTAAGCTTTTGCTCGTACCGCTCCCGGTCCAGCCTCGTCCGGAACAGGATACGATCGCACCAGCTGGGAGCTCTCTTCTTCTCGCTCGAGTCGAAGACGCCCACGGTGCCCACGTCGTACTTGTACGACGGGAGGAAGGCGATAGGCCCTTCCCGCCAGCCGTCGTGGAATACCTTGCGCCGTTTCACGGCTTGTTGCAGCTGGTCATGTGGGAGCAGCGAGTCCAAGGTTGCCTGCAGGGAGGTGGGGTCCTCCTGAGGATCTGGTTCGAAGTCGTCTGGGTCGGGCAGGTCGCCGCCAGCATCGTCATCCCCGCCGCCGGATTCAGAAGGTGACGGGCTCCTTCTTTCTCTCGCTGGGGGCTCGTCTGCTGCTGTTGTCTGCTCGTCCGAGCTCTGAGAAGTCCTTGTCACGACGATCACATTCTCCCCGTCGGAACTGCCGCTCGCCGGCCGCCGACCAGAACTGTATTCACCTGTCGTGTGGAGCATCAGAAGGCGGCGTATGTCGTCGCCTGGGATGCCATCGAGGCGGAAGTTGAGGTCGCCAAACCAGAAGGCGAAGTCCTCATCGCCAATCCTGTCCTGGGCCTCGGATCGTCCTCTGCCCCAGGGATGGAGATGGGGTCAAACCGGGTGCGGTCCACAATGGTCCTGACGTCCCAGCAGCGGCGCTCGACAGTGGAGGGGTCGCTGCCGCTGGAGAGGTGGGAATTGATAAAGACCAGCCTGGTAGCCTCGCCGAGGAGGACGCGGGCGACGGTGGCACCCTTGTTCCCGAACCAGCCGCCAACGCCGGTGCCTACCACCTTTGTGCTGATGCTCCCGATGCTGGGGGCAACTTCTCGAGCGGCGTATACCAGGAGCAGCAGGCCCGACATGTGCTCTGAGGCGACAAAGGTGTAGCCCTTGGGCATGGCAGCCTCCAGCGCAAGGCGCCACTTATCTGTGGGGTTTGCGTCTGAATAGACATACTGGGTGACCGGGTTGAGGTTGACAACCTCCTGCAGGCCGAGGACGTAGAGACCGATCTTGTCGCCTGCGATAATGCGCGGGGGTGCTGCTGCTTCACCTTCGGAGGACGTATCGACGGAAGTCAGCTCGGGGACGGTACCATCCTCGTCGGCGAACCAGGCGGCCAGGTCTTTATCCGTGCCGGGGCAGGCGGCTACATTCCAGGTCCCGACTTTGATACGAATGCGATGAGGTTTGGTGTACTCGGCACGACGGGCGTAGAGGGCGCGGTGGAGGGAGCTTGGGCTCGAGGAAGACAGGTCAACGGGCTCGGTGGTCTCTGAGGCAGACTGGGCCTGGTTGGGCGGCGGGTGGTCCATGTCGAGGGCAGGGCCGGAGCAGGGAGGAGGAAGTGCAGGTAGCGTCAACTCTCAAGTCACACGCGACACAGCCCTGGGAGAACACCTATAAATTCACAGGCTATATGATATGCAGGCCAAAGGCATGTAAAGTCAGCAGGTAAGCTCCACGGCCGGTGAGAGGTGAACTTGGGAAACGGGAGGGAGCATTGGTTCTGGTCGAGGCACGAGGCTCATTCTGCTGCAGCACCAGCACCAGCACCAGCTCGGCCTCGCCGACGGCGGCGTCGCTGTCGAGGGAGGACTTACAAAATTATCCTCCCCATATAAAAAAAGAAGGCATTCGACTAGAGACGTTATACCGCGCCTCGACCGTAGGATGATTATACTAAACTCGCGTATCGGCGGCGCCAGAGGGAAAACATGATCACATATATTATATCGTCGAGCGTCGCGGGGCGTGCGTGAATATCGAGCAGCGGTCGGAACAGGGAACACAACAGAAAGTGGACACAGTGATCGAAGTAGCTGATGCCAGAATAACGCAGATCTGGGGATCCCAAAAGCAACCACTGAGTAGCGAGGCAAAAGGCGTGCGGTGCGCTCTCAACTTGCTTCTAAATGACGAGCGCCTCTTCCTAGGACGGGCAGGCACGAGCAGGGCAGAATATTACTTAGTAGGGTACTTAGGCGTCGATAATCATTACAGGGGGGCCTGGCCTCTCCTCGCGCCTCCCTGCTGCTGCTGACGTCGGTCTGCGGTCTAAGCCCTTTGGAGGCTTGGCGCACCTGCCAGCTGCAAGCCACCAAGACAGGCCGACATGCCTGCCGCCAGTGAATTGCTCGATAAGAGATAAGAGCTCCGAGCTGGGATCCGCTTCGCTCAACGTCACAGTCCATAGCACTTAAGGGTTGGCACATGCACGCCGACGGTGTGGTAGCCCCGTGGCTGCTGACCTGCCTGAACCATTCATCTGATCTCTCTGTCTCCTCTCTTCATCTCGCATCCTGTCTCTCGTGATATCGTATCGCTCCTACACCACAGCACAAGCACCTGATACCTACGCGACACTTGGCCGCAGCCCAACCATGCAACGCCAGAGACTCGCGACATACCGGACCTCTCTCCCACTGTCCTGATCTCGAATTCAGACCCATCGCGCGTGCTTCGTTCCCAAGGTAGCCATAGGCTCCTCAGCCTTACGGCTCGTACTCTGATCCCTGGGCTGGAGTGCCTGGCCGGAAATGTAGGTTCAGCTCTCTGCTATGTTCCCTACTCCTTCCTCTGCTTGTCGAACATCTGCTAAACCTCCTCCTAGCAGAAGTGCAACTAAGATTCCCAATCCTCATCTTGTCCCACCCGATAGAAGTGCTGAAAGGACAGCATGAAGCCCTCAACGCCCCGAAAGTCTCGACGCCAGAATCAGCTCGCCACGCGAGCAGGAAACACTGTGCCTGTCTCGGACTACGAGTCCGACGGCCCTCCTCACCTCGGAGGCTCCAATGCCCAGTTCGAACAGTCCACGGTCACCGTGACGGCCACCGCTACGGTCACTACAGGCTATCATAATATCCAGCCGGCACAGCGCCTTCGCAATATCGGGGACATGAACCTGAGCGTTATCAAGCGCTATGTGCCCACCATCCAGTCTTACATATCCATGGCTTACCACGTGCTCGTCTTCCAGTGGGACCACGAGAAGGAGGACTGGGGCGAAGAGCTCTTCAAGGGCCCGCTCTTCATCTGCAACCAGGCCCCTGACATCTCTACCGGCGCGCCCCTCTCGCGCGCCTGCATCTTCCTCATCAACAGGAACTCGCCCGAGAACTTCACCCTCGACCTGGCGACTGTCCTGGATTGTCAGCAGAACGACAGCCAGAAGGATTTCCTCGAGGTCTATGCAGCTGGTCCCTCGACGGATGCCGTCCACTGGGGTCTACTCATTAGGGAATCAGATAGCTTGGATGACACCTGGGCTGCCCTGCAGGACCGGTGGCGTGCTGTACGGACTGTAGCTGTCTGAATACCAGAGACACGCTTCCTATCCTGCTCCCTTTTGTGGTCAGCTGCGTTTCGATGCTTCGCGCTGCTGCTATCATGTCCCAGCTTCATGATGAGGCTGACGTTCTTGGAAGGTGGATGCAAACTTTTACAATGGTGAGGATGATGACCAGGGGGAGAAGGAGGAGTAGGGAAAGGAGTATGTTTGCCCTTAGCCAGCAGAGCCCTTTCTCCCCTGCTGAGCCAGAGCATCTGTCGCCAGAACCCAGTCCCGCGTAGCATGAGCCTCAAGCTTCGAGACCGAAGAGCCGTGGTGCTCCCGGCTTGGCGGGCTCAAGTCGAAAGGCTGTTATCTCGCGAATTGTCTTTTTGGTATCTCCTAATACAGCATTCAGCAGTATACTGCTGCTCTCAAGCTTGTTTGACAGGACCTTCTTGCTTTGCCCATGAATTTGACCTCATGACGGTTGCTAGTGATGGTGTCTACCAATCAAGTAGACCAAGAGATTAATTATTATACCATTGGCCGGGTTAAGAAGTCGTTTGCCTAGCGGACCTGAAAAATCTCCCCGACGGCAAATGCATGATTCTAAATGCATGATGCTAAAGCAGTCAAGCTTAAACACTACAATAATCCAATACTAGTCTACGATTAGATTTTAATTTATGCTAGTCTTTGACCCGAACGCGTAATGGGACGTCCTTGCGATACTGTAACTGCAAAGCTGCAACTTCGCAACCTCGTTTTTATAATGCCTGTCAAGCATCAGCCAACCAAATCACTCCTTCAAGCTCGCACCCACGCACACATGCACACCTTGGTATGCCGTCTTTGAAACCACGATACTTTTATTATCTTTACATAAATCATCTCTTCACGAATGATGGCTGTTCCTCAAGATATCGCTGGGATCATCACCCGCAAGAAAGCACAGTACGGGCGTTTTGTAGACGCTCGAGAATGGGACAAGTTTGATGATATCGTGCTCTCTGGTGCTACATTCGAATTCTTTGCCCAGGATGGAGCTCTACAGGCAGTCGAAAAGACAGGCTTGTCATTCCCCTTGACCGAGGAGTTTACGACGTTCTTCGGCGAGCTGTTTCGGAACACAGAGACGCTGCACATATTCGACCCAGGAGACCATAGGCAGACCGTAGCTGATCAGGTCGAGGCTATCTGATCGATGGAGGATCAGATCAATGGGAAGAGATTGGCGCGAGTTTCGAGGCGGAGGCTATCACCTCGAAGTATGGGACCAGAAAGAAGTCACAATCTAGACGCGCACGCATGCCATCCTTATCCCCTCCGGCCCAGACCTTCCGGTAAGAGTATGGCCAGCCACCAGGCAGAGGCCTTGAGGTCAGCATTCTAGAATTCCCCCGTGATCAGACCGGATCATGTGGCGGAGTTGTTCTCGACTCCGACCAGTGCCGTGGCTACGTCGTTTCTCTCACGTGAAAACCTAGAATCACTTGCCTTCAGCGAAGTATACAGGTATCTTGCGTGGGGTAAGGCGAGGCATGACCTTTGGCACCGAACACCAAAGCCAAGTGCGGACCTGATGACCGAACCAAGATCCGTCTCGACCGGTCAATGACTGAGAATGAAAAGTCGGATAAACAGGACATGAAACGGTCGCAGAGCTTTGAAGGGAACACACTAAAGGGTGTGCGTCTATGATCCGGTTTGCATAGCACGGCATCGAAAGCCATTTGTGAGCTGCTGCGCTCGGCAGGAAGACATCCAGGTATTGCATAAAAATGTAATCTCGCTTGGTATAGTCTGCAAGGTAGCGCTCTATTTAGCCTTTCCTTCGGGTTTGGAGAGCCTTGGTTGACGTATGAATGTTTTGCAAATTGAAACACAAATTGTCATCGACGCTCCCCCTTTCTTATGCACGCTCACGGAGGCATTCAGATTATGCAGAAGTAAGAGTCGCTTTTGGAAAGGCTGTGGAATCCATGACGCATTGATTTATGGGACTGCAATACATTTTTTTGTGAATCAATGTCAAGTTGGGTAAGTTTTGGCGAGCCACAGAGGTATCTTGACGACCTAAGTTCAATCGTGGGTTGTGGAACATAGTATCCCTTTCTATTTTGAGGCCTACTGAACTACATATTATGCTGCTTTTGTGGACCACTTATGGACTTCCTACTTGTGCATCCAATCATAGCACCCCTACTTTCAACAGACTCACCAGCTTCTCACCCTCCAAATTGAAATCAAGACTCTGATCATATCTCTCACGAAAATGGTGGTCATTGAGAGAATGGAACTGGGAAACCAGATCCTCCTGTCCAAAATTGACAGGCTTCGGGAGACGAATGTTGGCAGCATCATTCCGCTGCCACAGGTATGGTTCTGACTGCTGCTGCATACGAGCTTCCCGCATAAAGTCTAACAACTAATAATCCCAAATTATAGCTCATCGTGGTTGGTGATCAATCGTCAGGCAAGAGCTCAGTCCTCGAGAGCTTGACTGGCTTCTCCTTTCCCCCGCGGAACTGGGCTTTGTACGCGCTATGCGACACAAATTACCTGTGCCCGAGAGTCCCAGAAGAGGGTCTCCGTCTCCATTATTCCCCGTCCAAACGCGGATGATGCCCTCAAGGAACGCCTCCTCTCATTCCGTCACGAACTGAGTGGTATGGACAACGATCAGCTTGTGAAGATCTTCGAGGAGGTACGTTATCTGTAGATTCTGTGATGATCCGTGGCGGCTGAGGACGAAGTGACGGTGCTGACTATTAATCCAGGCCAACAGTACGATGGGGATTCGCATGAATATGGGCGATGATTCTCACGGCTCTTCTGCTTTCAGCCAGGATATTCTGAAGATCGAGATCAGCGGACCTGATGTAAGTTCATGCTTCACCTAGACGTCTTGGGACTCGCAGTCTGACTCGTACAACAGGAAGCGCATCTCACCGTGATTGACGTTCCGGGCATCTTTCGCGTCCCTACACCTGGTCAGTATTATCAGCTCTGAATCCATCATGGGAAGGCGTACTAAGTGCGAAGAAAAGGTCTCACCACTGAAAACGATGTGGTCCTTGTGGAAAATATTGTCAAGCGTTATATGAAGGACAGCCGAACTATGTAAGTGGTTCCTGTGATGTTTGTCTCCGAGTGCCTTTGATATGCTGATATGGCCAAGTATCCTTGCCGTCATGCCATGCAATGTCGATATTGCTACGCAGGAGATTCTCAAGCTGGCGGAGAAGGCTGATCCTGATGGCGTTCGCACCATGGGTGTCTTGACCAAGCCAGATCTTGCAACAGAGAAGGCTACACAGCAAGCAATCATCGATCTCGTCCAGGGTAGGCGGAATATCCTGAAGCTCGGGTACTTCGTGGTCAAAAACCGGAGCGCAGATGACAGTACCTCCACCATGTCTGACCGCCTATCCGCCGAGCAGGCCTTCTTTATGGCTCCTCCTTGGTCCTCTATCTCTGACCGCTGCGGCATTACCTCTTTCAAGGCCAAGCTGCAAGAGCTGATCATGGAGATCTCCAAGCGCGAGCTGCCCAACGTCAAAGGTGACATTGAGAAACGCATACGTGAGCTGATGAAGAACCTCGAGGCCCTGGGAGAACCACGGTGTGATGACAACTCCCAGAGAAAGTACCTCATAAAGATTGCTTCTCGGATGCAAAATATCATCAAGAGCTCTCTGAACGGGTATTACGCGGGCGAAGAACTCTTCAGGCAGAAGCCTGAGTTCAAGCTGATCACCAACATCATCAAGCTGACCGAAGATTTTGCCGACCTGTTCTGGAAGCGGGGTCATTACTAGCACTTCAAAGTGACGAGGGATGACGAGGGAGAGAGCACACTGGGCCAGGGGGAGAGGACACCCCTTTCTTGATGCCCGTCGCCGTCTACGATGAGCTACAAGACATAACCGACACCGATTACGAGTGTCCAAAGCCATTGAAAGGCCCGATGACACCTCTGATTCAGGAGGCTTACACCTCTAGCCGTGGACCGGAGCTCGGCACAGTAAGTAGATCATATCTCACATCATTGTACCCACACCCCTTCTCACATAAGATAGCAGCAGCTAAGTACTTACTCGTTCAGTTCAACGGCACCGTTCTGGCCTCCGTCTTCGAGACAGCATCGCAGAAGTGGAATCAGCTCGCAATGAGTTACACAAGCAAAGCCATCGTGCTTGTTCACGATTACATTCACAAGCTTCTTACCGAGCTTTGCCCCAACCCAGCAGTCAAAGACCAGATCTGGGACAATGTTCTCAAGGAGGAACTGTGCGAGCGGTACAGAGATGCCATAAAGCATACCGGCTTTCTATTGGACACAGAACGCTCTAGCCGGCCTGCTACCTTCAACCATTACTTCAACGCAACATTACAGAAGAACCGTCATGATCGGTTAGCCGACGGTCTGAAATCACTTGCTGTGTTCGTGCCTGAAGAGAACATAAAGTATGTTCCTGTGGAGCAGATCGACAAGCATGCCACCAATATGAACAACAGTGAGCATGTGTGTGAAGATATCCTTGACACCCTGGTTAGCTACTACAAAGTCTCCCGGAAGCGCTTCGTCGATAATCTCTATCAGCAGGTCGTCAATCACTTTCTGTTGGAGGGCGCTGCGAGTCCGCTCAAGGTGTTTTCTGCTGATCGGATCCTGGAGCTTAGCAAGGAGCAGCTGGAAGTGATCGCCGGGGAGGATACCGCGTCGAAGAATCAGCGTCAAGTTCTCTCACGAGATCTCAACAGCCTGAAGGAAGCTTTGAAAGTGCTGCGGAGTTGAGAAAGGCTTCCGTGAAATCTGAAGGCGGGGCGGGTGCGAAGATTGAGGGACGTTCTAGTTTTATCTCCTGGTGTCGAAGTAGGCTCCAAATTCCAGAATTGATATATGATTCTAGCCAAATTTCATTCCGAGTACTCTGCGACCATGAATGATCACGGAAGACCCAGTCCGGCTTTCAGGTTTAGTACAATGTGGCATAGGAGCTAGGTTTCGGGTCCACGTTGAGTGAGAACAATCTACGCCTCACAAACAACATCAAATAGCCTCGTAGAAGCGTACTTTAACCAGAATGCTACTCTTCTTATGCGCTTGGAATACGATGGCGCTGATGCATCAAGTACCAGGGGAAGTGTTTCGTGCCTGTTCGAAGACGAGACAATCTCGGCCGCGCTGTATCTGCCTCGGAACTTGTCAAGATCCTCAGAGATGGACTCTAGTTGTCATTATAACTCATCAAGAACCAATCAGACTGTTAGCAATGAGAACCAAATCAATCAAGACTGAGCATTGAAATATGATATGCAGCTTATACGCCGTATTGGTAGAATTGGATCAAGAGATTATCTTGTCTCTCTTTTCGAGCTTTATCATGTATGCGATCAGCTGTGATTCATCTAGAAGGTTTCAATCTTCCAAGACAAGGGACGACGAAAATTCATCTTGTAGCTGCATTGGCGAGACAAGTGATTGCCTAAATCAACAAAGTTAAGAGCGCAAATTCTTCCATACCGAGAACCCAGCATAGAGAAACATTCCTGTCACGCTGAAAATACCCGCCCAAACACCCAGAACTTTTAAAAGAACTCGTGTAGCATAGCTATCTGCCGCAGCAGTGTCGTTGGCTCTCGGAAAAGGCTCGTCAGGGACGGACACTCCCAAGAAGTTACAAAGCGGCTCCCAACCCTCATGCAAGTCCATCTCTAATAACTGGTCCTTGGGTACGAGGGCTCGCACTCTATCGCAATGAGCTTGCAAGATATCTATTTGTAAAATCACATTATTAGGCAAAACGACAACCTCTTTGGGGGCAGGAAGACGTAATGCAGGTACTCACGAGGACCGCCCTTTTTGATAAGATCAGCCGGAGTAGCTTTCAAATCGGTCAATCCGGCGAGCTCGAGAGTTGATCGGCTGTAGTGACTGGCGAAGGATGGGAGGTGTCGCCACCCAGGAATAGGTGCCAACACAGGGCCCAACCACGAGGGTGTCGTTCTGCTCGTCAGAGCGGCGATGCTATTCCACCACTTGACCGGATCCCTTCGAACCAGTACTACCTTGGCGTCTGGATATAGCTCTACCATCTCGGGCATGAAGTCGGCCGGTGGCAGGTCTGCGGTGCCTACGAAACCTGCGGTGGCTTTCTGCACGAGCTTCAGAGTTATTTCCTTGTCGCCAGCGTTCCGAGCCTCGTATGCTTTGATCCAGGTGCTGCAATAGTCTGCCGTGGAATTAGTATGTTGATCTTGATCTATCTTGGTCTCCTAGCCTGTGACGCTGGGCGAAAATGAGGGGAGGGGAGGAGTTGTTTTCTCGACGGGAACTATAAGAAGCCCTTACCATCGTCACAGACAAGGATCTGTGTACCGCCGTGAAGAATAGGACCGTCGAGGAGCTTGTCCAGAGCCATGGACATGGAAACGGTACCTGTCCGCGAGTAGCCGGCAGAGATGACCTGGACTTTCCGCGACGGGTCCGTTGGTACAGAGGCGACTCCGCCCATGATGCCCGATAATTGATCCTTTGAATCAGAAGTTGCTAAGGTGTGGTTTAAATTCTGCCAACTGACCCAGAGGAGAGGGGACGGGCAAAAAGCCAGAAGGAGGTGGTGCCCAAGTTGAAACGGCAGGTCGCTGGTGTTGTCGTTGGAATTCCCCACGTTGACCGGTCCCGGAGGATTTGCAGATGAGGATCTAATCAGGGTCTGCTGGCTGCTGTGCCACTCATGCATGCACAACTTGAGTAGTAGAACGTGAAGATCACATAGTCATCAACAAAGTTATTGATTTACGGCTTATGTCACGTTGATAGTATGCCTGCAATGAAGTTGGGCTAGATTCAGCCCCCGTCAATCCAAAAGAATTAACGAAGATGGGCAGCCGCCTTACAGTTGGCAGAAAGATGCTCTGACTAGTATTAATACTCAAAGCGCGTCTAACGCAGAATCTAATAAAAGCTTGAGTGTGAAACTCTAATCATGAGCCAGTCTCTCATAAGAACGTTCGACTATTTACTTTGAAAGTGGAAATAATAGGTTGCGACTCGTGAGTTTCCAGCCTTGCGCACCGACGGAAATGTCGGCCCAGAGCCTGCGTGGGATACTAATCAAAATGATTTCAAGGGCCCAGCCCGCTGACCTAGTAATATATTTCAACATGCACGGGATGAGACCGGCCTTTTGCGGTTTCATTATCATGTCTCTGACAAAATACAACGCTTGTAATAATCAAAATCAGACCGAGACGCGCATCATATGTCTATTCGCACCTCTCCTAGGTCCAAACATCCTAGACTCTCTACCTTAAAGCATGCTGGAGGTTATGATGACAAACCCCACACCCACAAGCAATCTGGTAAAGGACGTGGCCACGGATTTGGGTGCTAGCCCGGTCGACTCTGTGCTCAGGTTCGTGGTCGCCCCAACAACCTTCAGACATGTGAGCTGTGCCTGTGGAGACGAGACTATGCTTCCATTGCCTGGGTAGAACACCGACAAGATAGGTGTCAATTCATACGAGTTTTCTGCCGAAATGTTGTTGTCCCAGTGGGTCTGCAGCTGATGAGGTCAGTTTTCGTCCGTACAAACTAATTCTCTTACTTTTTTTTTTTTTTTTAAAAAAACAAACAAAAAGAAGATGAGGAGGAGGAGGAGGAAGAGGAGGAACGACGTACAGTATTCTCAAATCTACCGATCAGTGCAAGATTGTCGGTCTTCGGCAGGATGGGCCAACAGTTTGAACTTGAATTCTGTTGCCCAGAAATAGGCTGAGGGCTCGTCAGGGCTGGCGAAAGGGGTCCATATTAGCATGCAGGCAAACATAAGTCTGAGGACTCTCTCTCTCTCTCTCCGGACCATCTTATTTTAACGCTTATGCTCTGCCACTTCTTGCCCAGAGCGTATTCTGAGCACTCGCTGTCCAGATTCGACTCGAACTCTTGCTGCAGTGCCCCACAGGCATCCTTCTCGTTGGCCACATCGAGGTTCGCAGCGCGCTTGGTGAGTGCATCAATGCAGGACTGCTGGATTGCATCGGGGCACGTTCTAGTGGAGGAGGCAGTCTAGCCAAGAGATCCAGGAAAAGCGGCATTGAAGCGGCGGAAGAATACTGCGCAGGCCTTGGTATCGCTGGTCCCAAGACTCTGGCCCTGCGGCGTGGCCAGGTAGTAGTTGTCGAAAAGCTTGGCGTTGTCCAACGAGTCTGGGCTGTGCTCGTAGCTGCCTTTGAGCCACGACAGGGATGGGAACGATGCATTGTCTGAAATGATGGGCGCAACCCCAAGACCACCGCTCAACGTATCATTGACGATGGTGCACGTGCTGTGTTGTGGGCACCCGACAGTGTCGCAGCCGGTGATGTTGTTGTTGTTTGCACCTTGGACCAAGCCGAACCCAGCCAGAGCCGGAAGGATGATGTAGAGGAGCATTCTATGAAGCGAGGCGTCCATTCTGTCGACTTTGGATTGGTCCTGTGGTGCTTGTAGAGGTGAATAAATGAGTAGCTGACCGTTATTAGAAATTCTCTCCAGACAGCGTTAGAGGAAGAGATGGGAGCAGTATGGATTTTATAATCACTGGGTAAGAAGCTAAAGACAAATAGCCACCTTGGGTAAGTTCTGCAAAGAATAGAAATCCCCCAACAGACTGACAAGAGAAGTCTTAGCTCTACGCCTGCTTGTTAGACGGCCGACGTGCGACCAGACTGTGCAGCATAGCTTTTACAACTGTTCTTTGGAGCACCAACGATCACCCGCCCCCTCAAGCCAGTTCTTTATGTTTGCCTACCCTCGAGTAATATGACTCGTTGTATTGACCACATTTGACCAACGAAACTGGACACACAGCTCCTCTACTGGGGTCTTTTACCCGCGAAGATTTAGCCATCCCGTTATGAGGTCGTGGCTTGATCCGCTGGTATTTTTATCAGTCAGTATTTGATGGTTCCTTTGTGATCCTAAAGCTCAAAACCACGTACGCTGCGGATGATTGATAATTGGTTAACTCTTTGGTAACCGCCCTTGTCCGCGTCAAGAGGCGTCCCGTTGGTTGGACTAAATCACATTAATCGCTTTTTATATCCTTTCATTCCTATCGACAAAGAAAATTGGCAGAGTTTCTTGAGTGAATAAAGGGAAAGAGCCGATGGATCGATTGGAAGGACAGAAGGGACAATTCTAACAATCATGACTTAAATCAGGTGGTAACAGACGTGTAATATGGAGTGCTTGCATTAATCAAGAAATGATCTGGGGAACAGTGCTGGTCGTGCGTCCTGTCGTTACTACAGAATTATTCTTTCCCGCCCTTCTCTTCTACCGGATTACGAATGCTGTCTCGAGAGAGTATATCGGCACAAATTTAATTCCGACGTTGACCCGTGAGATTTGCGAGGCTACCAGAACATCCCCTGGAATTAATTATGAGAGCTACTAGTATATAAACTACCATCTGTTCCTTATTACCTGAGACCTATCCCGTGACCTGCATGTTGAACTGGGTCAAACCACTACATCAAGTGTCATGTGAGTGTCTATATCATCATCATCAGCCTCGCTTGGACAAGATTATCCCTGCCAGACTCGTCAAGGACCCGCTCGTCAACAACTGCAGCACCTGCAAGTTCACACCCAGCTCTTTGGTGATCCAGTTCCTCAACTCGATGGCATTCAGGCTATCAAGGCCGTACTTGGTAATAGGCGTCTCAGCATCCAGGTCTTCGGTCGGCACCATCAGGATAGAGCTGAGCTTGCCCGCGAGCCCGGTGGTGATGATCATCTTGGCGTCCTCGGGCGACTTGGCTCGGGACAGAGACGCGGCGATGGAGACCTGTGCCCCTGCTGATGATGCGGCACCACCAGATGTTTCTCCGTGCAGAGAGAGGACGGCGTCGCGCAGATGGCTGAACTTGGCATCCTGGGCATAGTAAGGAAGTCTCTGAGGATCGTCACCAAGCTTGAGACCTGTCAGACAATGGCCTGGGAAAAGTCCCTCTTCGTTGTTGCTGCCGTCGTCCGGCTGGTGATTTCCGACAACGGCGGCGGCAACCAGAGCGAGGACTTCTGCCTCGTTCATGCTCTCGCCTCCTAGGTTCTTCAGCACTTCGCCCTGGCGATCTGCGCCCGTGTCAGCCAGGTAGCCGACATCTTCCACGGCGGTAAGATCGATCGAGGCAGCATGGAGGCCGAGATGCTGTTGTCTGTAGCGGCAGAAGGCGTCGAGAAACGTGTTGGCAGCTGCATAGGCGGCCTGGCCGCGGTTACCGACGATGCCAGCAGCCGAAGAAAGGGCAATGAAGAAGTCGAGGGGCGGGAGGGAGGAGGAGAGGAGGGCGTTGTGAATGTTCCATGTGCCGGCGACCTTGGAACCAATGACTAATTGATAGTCCTCAAATGTCATCTTTTCGAACAAGACATCCTAGAGCCAAATGTTAGTCCACTGCACAATATGACGCATCCGACCATGAACTTACCCTCAACACCATGCCAGCGTGTACGACACCAGCTATCTGTGGCAGCTCAGAGGAGCAGGTCTCGATGAGGTGGGTGACACTATCCATATCGGTCACATCGCAAGCCTTGACCACGATGTTGGCCCCTGCAGACTGCCTCAGGTGTTGAGCAAGCTGCTCCACCGCACCCTCGAGGCGAGCCCGTCGAGAGACCAAGACGATGTTTCTCGCCCCCTGGCCACCATCCACTTGGCAAGAGACCTCCCGAGACCGCCAGTACCACCAATGAGGAGGTAACTTGCGTCAGTCCGGAAGAGAGGAGCAGTGTGGTGAGCACTCGAAGGATGGGTTGCCTTGACCTTCTCCCCTGGCTTTGGCACGACGACAAGTTTGCCTGTCGTCTTACCGCTCTGCAGAAGACGGAAAGCAGTCTCCACCTGCGAGATGCCAAAGACGCTGATGGGCGCAATCGGCTTGACAAGACTCTTCTCAAACAGCTTCATGACGTCGCTGAAGGTAGCCGCCATCCGTTTGGGCTTCTCGCCTGCGAGGACTGTCAGGTCCACAGAGCTGAAGGACGCGTTATGGCTGAACCTGGCCATCTCCAGACGGGTATTCGATGTGATATCCCGCTTGCCGATCTCAATGAAGCGTCCAAAATGGGCAATGCAGTCCCACGATTCACGCAGCAGGTCGCCAGCCAGAGAGTTGATGATCACGTCGACGCCCTTCCCAGCCGTTGCCTCGCGGATGCCAGGCCCAAAGGATGCATCACGGCTCGAGAAGATGTGGTCGTCCGGGATGCCATAGTTCTCCATGATGAACTGCCTCTTCTCGGGGCTGCCGACTGTGGCATAAATCTCTGCGCCCAGCATCTGGGCGAGCTGGATGGCGGCCTGCCCAACTCCTCCTGCTGCTGCATGGATCAGGATCTTTTCGCCCTCATCCAGTCTTGCGAGCTCGACAAGACCGTAGTATGCCGTGCAGTAGACCACAGGGATAGACGCCGCTGTCTCGAAAGACATGGTCGTGGGCATCCGAGCAGCGCTGGTCTCAGGACATCTGGCGACTGTGCTGTAGGCTCCGTGGGTCATGGCACACACCCTGTCTCCCACGGCCAGGCTGGCTACCTTGGGACCGATGCGAGACACGACGCCTGCGCACTCGATGCCGATGTATGGCTGAGATAACTGACCCATGGCGACCACGACGTCCTTGAAGTTCATCCCGGTGGCGCGGACATCGATCTCTATCTCCTGGTCGCCGAGGACGACAAGACCACTTTCGCCCCCTGGTCGTCGTCATCATGGAAATAGAGACTGTCTAGTGCACCCACTGTGCCGACAGCCATCTTGAGACGACGACGCCCCCGACCCATGAGCAAAGTCCTGGGGGTACGGCTCACAGTGGGCAGGGTGAACCTCACGGTGGACGAATAGATTCATGGCGTCGTCGTTGATGATGCGAGGAACAGCAAGAGTGCCCTCCTTCTCGGCGTATTCCATGTCGTGGACCTCTTGTGGCTGCTCGCCCGCAGCAGAACCAAACACCTTAGTGAAGGCCTCCAGGATGAGATCTGTTCTTGCGGGGTCAGAGAGGCTGGACTCGGGATCCAGGTCAAGAGTGGCCGCTGCAGCCTCTCTCTCAGACCGAACAGTCCTGCATAGCCCTACAGCCATGTTGCCGTCAGGGTTTGTTGCGTGCAGGTAGGCTCCCTTGGTGATCCACAGCACACCAGCTGCGTCTGTCAAGACTCTCTGGAGCTGTGAGAACCTCTCATGAGTCATCAGCTTTGAGAGTATGGGCTGATCCAGCTCAAGAACCATGATGTGGGATCTTGATAGGTCTAGGTTCTCAAGTTGGTTACTGCCGTCACCGTCAAGAAGCAGAGAGTGGACGGCTGCAGTCTTGCCTGATTTCTTCTGAACAGCCTCTGCCAGATGGCTCAAAAGCGGGTCCTTGTTGGCATCACCTGGGTTGGTCCCGGTCAACAAGACCACCGTCTTCTCCGCCCAGGCTTGGTTCTTTTGGATAGCCTTTTCATCGGAAGAAATGGACTCTTCATCATCTGACGAGCCAGCGTACCCAGAATCACTGTTGTTCTCGCCAGGAGTGGCAGGAGTGCTGGCTCCGTCACGCTGACTCGAGATAGGCTCCCACTGAATCTTGAAGCACAATTCTCTGGGATTGTCGAGGGTCGTGCTGCTCTCGCCTCTCACAGGAGTCATGCAAAGACCAACTATCCTGATTAAAGATGAGGCTTGATGTTGGTGTTGACTTCCTTCTACCTCCTCCCCGGCACCTGAACGGGAGAGAATGGCTTCCATGGAGAAATCAGTGGCTCTGGGGTTCTTGTGGTCGGGATAGCCATGGCCCACAACGCGCAGCTTGTCATCTGGCAGCAAAGCCGTCGTCTTCGTCTCCGTAGTCGATATAGTAGTGATGTCGCGCTGTACATGAAGTTCCTGGATGGCCGAAGGCATATAGAGCGTCTCCATGCCCACTGGAGATGATCTGCCGGCACCAAGGATAGGGAATGAGAGCTGGAGGATCTGGTCCAGGAGGGCAGGGTGGATGTGGTATGAGGTCTGATACTCCATGGGCATCGTAGCTGTTGTGTCTGCCATTACCGCACCAGCATCGACGTCGGCAACCGAATAGGTGTCGCCGGCCCTGATGGCGCTGAGTCTCTGGAATGTTGGACCATAGGTGGCTCCTTTCCCGTCCAGGTCCTGGTAGAACGTGGAGACAGAGATGTCCTCGTTGCAGGCTTGTTCTGCAGCCCCGACCTTCTTCCTACGAGCCTCAGCCTCGCCAGCGGCAGCCTTGTTCTTCCTCGTCGAGATGAGACCCCGACAGTGTTCCGTCCAGCCCTTGCCGCCGTCTTCCCAAGACAAGATGCGGAACTCGTCCCATTCGTCGGAATAGGACCGTGTTCCCTCGGCATAGGGTGAAAAACAAGTCATCACCTCATACTCGTCGCCGTCTTCCATCAGGAGCGGCCTCTTGACCTGGATCTCGCGCAGGCTGAAGCTCTGGAAGTCAACAACGCCGCGGAGGGAAGCGCGCTGGGCCGCAGCCTCAATGGCCATGGTGACGAACCCCGCAAAGGGGAAGGTGGTCAGGGACTGCATCTTGTGGTCGCGCAGCCACGGCAGGTCCTCGGTCCTGAGCACGTTCCTCCAGGTGGGCGCCACGTCGTTGGAGAAGTCGGCCATGTTTCCCAGAAGATCGTGCCTGGGGAACGTCTTGATGCGATGCTGCCGCGACAGTCTTGGCTCAGACCAGTACCTCTGGCGACACCACGGATACGGCTGCAGGTCGTCGACGAGAACAGGCGGTATGACATTTGGATCCTCCAGATTGATCTTGGCCATGTCCAATGGCTGACCCTTCATGTAAAGGCCTGCCGCTAGTTTCAGCGAGGTGTTGACGGCACATTGGTTCCGATACAGAGCCGACAAGTAGGAAATCGCCTTGCTGCTCGTTTGTTGAGGTGCCCCGACACCACACCCTTTGAGGATCTGCTTGACTGGTCCCTCGAGTGCTGCGTGTGGCCCAATCTCGACAATCACATCTGGAGGACTCTCCATGCACAGCTCTCGAGCCGAAGTAGAGAACAGTACTGGCTGAGTGAGGTTCTGGACCCAGTAAGTCGCGTCGACAAGAGACGAAGAGACGTCTTGGATCTTGGTCCCGCGCAGAGACGAGAAGAACTCCACTTCTTGACGACCAGACGCGGCGGAAGAGGAGGGAGGCGATGTTCCTAAAGATGACAAAGTCTCGTGTATGCTTTCGTAGTAGTCGTCCGAGATGAGTCCCATGTGCGGCGAGTGGTAAGCAACATCGACCCGAAGCTTCCTGTGGAAGAGCTGTTTCGACTCGATGATTGCAGCCAGCTCGTCGATGGCAGCCTCGTCGCCCGAGATGGTCACTGAGCTGGGCGAGTTCTCACAGGCCACGACCGCAACGCCGCTGCGAAGGCTCTGTACAAGGGGCTTCATCTCGTCTGGGCCAGCACCCACCGCCATCATGGAGCCTCGCAGGGCTGGGTGGCGCGACCTCATCTTGACCACAGCCTGGCCGCGCTGGTAGGCAACGCTCATGGCCGCCTCGAGGGTCAACGCTCCGGCACCATACGCGGCACCGATCTCGCCGCTGGAGTGGCCAGTCACGGCAGATGGTGTGATGCCCCAGGAGCGGAGAAGGTCTGTGAGGGCGAGCTGGATGGCCACGCATGCGGGCTGGCTGATGTGAGCCTCGCCCACTCGAGAGGTCGCCTTGTCTCGAGACAGTTCCTCGACCAGGGAAAAGTCGGCACCCAGAGCCTGAAGACAGTTATCTGCAGCATGCATTGTGCTGGCAAATACAGGATATGCGCTGAGGAGCTCACGGCCCATTGCGTGCCACTGGGCCCCCTGTCCAGTGTACACAAAGGCAATCTTGGGTGCCTGCTGGGCAGGAGCTCGGACTGGCCTGGCGTCGGAAGAGCTGACGGCCTCGGCCAGCTCCGATGCAGAGGACGCGACGAGGCCGATGCGCCAGGACAAGTGAGACCGCCTTTGGCAGAGCGTGTAGGCCAGGTTCCGGAGAAGCTGCTTCTGGAAGACCTCTGGGTGCTGTTCCAGGAAGATGGACAGGTTCTTCATGGTGGCTCTGGCCGAGGTCTCGTCGTTGGCCGACAGCACAAACAGCCGTTGTGTCTTGGCAGTGAACACGGGCCTTTCCTGGCCCGGCCTGGCGTGAAGTGGTGGTCTTGCCAGCACGCAGTGCGCATTGGACCCGCCGAAGCCAAAGTTGTTGATGCTGATGTACTGCTTGTTGGAGGGCCACGGCTGCTGGTACGTGGGAACCTTCATGTTCCACTCCGACAGGGGAATGTTCTCGTTGGGCGTCTCGAAGTTCGTGTTGGGCAGGATGAAGCCCTTCTCCAGCATCATGGCGGCTTTGATGACGGCCACAACTCCGCTGGCGTTCTCAAGATGGCCGACATTGCTCTTGACGGACCCTAGGTACAGGGGGTCCTTGGGTGTTCTCCCTTCAGAGAAGACCTTGTGGATGGCTGTGGCCTCGATGGGGTCGCCAACTTTGGTGCCTGTCCCATGTGCCTCGACGAAACCAACGTCTTGCGAGCTGATGCCGGCTCGGGCGTACACCTCACGCATGAGCTGCTCCTGTGCCTTGCCACTCGGCGATGTGATTCCTATAAAGGTAGTAAATTTGTTAGCACGTAATTATAACACAGAGGAAGTTTATCATCAGACCAGCGGGCGGATGGCTGTCAAACTTACCCACAGTTCTGCCGTCTTGACCCACACCTGAGTTCACAATGACAGAGCGGATCCTGTCATTGTCCTCCATAGCGCGGTGCACAGGCTTAAGGACCAGTACACCCACTCCCTCGCCACGGGCAAACCCAGACTTGGCACGGTTGTCAAAGGCAAAGGTCATGCCCTGATCAGAAAAGAGTCTACAAAGATCACAATGTCAGTGAAAAGAAAATCTCGGGCCACCATCAGGGGACAACAACAACAACAAGTGCGGACGGAAACTGACCTGGACAGACTCATCGAGATCCAGTCTCCAGGCTGAAGATTAAGATGACATGCCGCCACAATTGCCTGGTCACACTCTCCATTGCGGATGCTCAGGACGGCCTGGTGCAGCGCGTAGAGGCTTGAGCTGCAGGCAGTGTCGACGCTGCAGCTCGGCCCTCTGAGATCAAAGTGGTGTGAGATGCGTCCAGCCTGGATGGACTGGTGGTTTCCCGTGGCGTCAAACATGGGAGTTCGTTCGGGATCCCGCAGCGTGCCTAGGCGGTAGTCTGCTGCGGCTCCTCCAACAAATACTCCCACCTTTTGGCCCAGGAGTGACTCCTTGGGAATGCCTGCGTTCTCCAGGGCCTCATAGGTACACTCGAGGAGGAATCTCTGCTGTGGGTCTACGTACATAGGCCTCTGGAGTTAGTGTTTTGCGATGGCATGTGTAAGAAGAACTGTAACAGGAACATGAGGAAGAACAACAAACTAACCCATGGCTTCTGCTTCAGCCCGTGTGATGTTGAAAAAGGGTGCATCAAACAGAGCAGGATCTTGTTTGACAAAGTAGCCCCCACGAGGGTTGAAGGCGCCCTTCTTGGCAGGATTTGGGTGCCAGTATGTGTCTTTGCTGAATCGACCCTCTGGGATCTCAGACCACCCATTTCGCCCTCTGCAGATCATCTGCCAGAAGTCTTCTGGAGAAGAGACACCCCCTGACACACGACAGGCCATGCCTATGATGGCTATGGGTGAGTGGGCAGGAGGGGCGGCAGGATTGCCAGTGTCTTGAGGATGAACAACAACATTACTGCCGTTGGCCTGTACATTATCATGACAGGGCTCCATCTTGGGGTCTTGGAAAGCTTCTGTGTCCCCAAGCAGTGCATTAATTCACCAGTTTAAGGAAACTTAAGATGAATGGATGGATGGAAACCAAGCTTTAAGGATAAAGGTAAGGTCGAACGGACCGAGTTGACCCTGCTTAGAAATGGGGTGTCGTCAGAGTCGTCAGAGTGGCTTGTCGTTACGTTAAAATACGGTCAGAAGACACGGCGTCCTTCATATAACCTTTCATATAGCCCTCCATATCAAAGCTCCATGTTCGGGACAGAGGTCTGTATGATTTAACCCCCTCCCCTCCCCCTTCTTTGTCCCAATACCCAACTAACTGATAATGACCGAATCTGGGACATAGATCGACGCATGGGGTCCGCCGGCCTGTTACCACTTTCCTTCCTGTTCACTCATCCCGTTGGAGGAATAATTTTCTTAGAAACAGGCGCACAGAATAATCACATCTCACACACATTGTGGTGGGACGCGTTATCGCCTTCTCGTGAGCTGAGGTTTGCATGCAGCCACTCAGCCGCCTCTTTTTCTTCTGCATCGGTGATTGCAGGGATGAATTACCGTGGACGATCCTGCTCTTCTTCGGGAAACAAGCATTCCTGCACAGTACTTTAAACCTAAATTGGGGTTGAACAATATGCATGCAGCGTGGGACTTCTGGTTGTCTCCACTGAATCAGCGAAACAATAGCTCGTATCCCTGCTGCCAACGGTCTTGGGAGCGTACGAAGGTCTCGTATATTCTGGTTGCGCACAGGAGTCTGGTTGCGCCTGCACCCGTCCTGTTGAGGGGAAGAAAAAGAGAAATAGATGACAATCCAGACCGTTCTTTCTTGGCCACCTAAGTAGGAAGTCTGATTAATGCCTTTTTTCTAGGTCTTAGGGCGTAAAAATTGCTTTGTTGATCTGTGCCCAAAGGCAGTATGTAAAATTAACATCTGAAGCGGCAGCGGATAGTTATTACACCTATTGAGGCATAGGCCGCACGGCGCTGCACGCGCGCAGACGAGCTCTAGTCCAATCGCAAGAGATATTCCATACCCAATAGAGAAGGTTTATCGAACACCCATTATGACCAGGGGACAGCTCGCTTCGCTTTTTCCTTCCTTGTTTTTCGTATTCTTCGTTTAATTGAGCGCCAAACCTCCATAATCAAGTTGCGTTTGATTGGGGCCTGCAGCTCCATCAGAACCGGAGTATTACCGGTGTTCCATCATTAATTATGGACCTGCTCGGTTCCATGAGGCCCATGTGTCAAGCCATCGTCACATCGCACGGCCCCCAAGGCCCAATAAGTTTTTCCGGTGGCGGTGGTTCGTGTTACTCAGAATATTGTAATCACCTGTCACTTCTCGGATGATCGGCAAGCGACTCGTACGAATGGTAGACAGCCCACGAGGCAGCGGATACGCGTATTGCCTTCCGCATGCAGAGCGAAACTAAGCTGACGACGAAAACAATTGTGATAATGACGTGCTGAGGAGGCTACGCGCATCTGAGGCAAGAGGTAACAAGATGCACAGAACACCTCTAGTCTGATCCATTATAAGATAAGTAATGAAGCCACGGGGATTGCAACGCACCTACTTATCACGATGCTTCCATGGTCCGTGAGATCATGAGGTGATAATTATTCCGTCCCCTCACACCTCGACGCCGATAATGACAGTCACCTGCATTTGATCCTGGTCAAGACTCCATCTTTGAGGGGCTGTTACCGGATTGGTACACGGCAGACATCCATCCCAAGAACCGGCGCCCGCCGGATCCCGGTAACACAACATAAGCGAATAGCACGGAGTAAAGAGAGCACGAGCACGACGGTACAATCAATGATTACTTAGTCCTCAGTCCCACTCATCGACCACAGCCTCTTTGTTTTTGCTAAGCCGAATCCGACCACTACAAGTCAAGAACCACTCACAAGTACAATCATTTGCTTTCAATATGAAATTCCTATGCCTCCCCGGTGCGTATGGAAGCGCCAAGGTAAGTTTACCTGCAAAGACTACAAGGTTTCAGGACCTTAAAGGCCTAATATCAACTGCAAGACTAACGAATGCGCTTTTCAACTCATCCACCAGAACTTTCAAGTCCAACTGGGCCCCTTCGTTGCAGCCTCGGAAATGAGAGGCAATGCCAAGTTTACCTGGACCGAGGGAGACCGCAAGGCCGTCCCTCCTCCTGGGTTTGAAGACTACTTTGGCGCTGGGCCGCTGTGGCGGTTCATCGACTACGACGGAAGCAGTGCCTTCGACATACTTGAGGAGATCCGAGATTTCCCAGAGGGCGCCAATCCCGAGGAGACGATGCGGCTCCTGATGGGTGAAGAGCCAGGATACGCGGCGTCGAGCGTCCAGAAGGCAACCCACAGACTGCTCGACATGATTGACGCTGATCCTGAGATAGAGGTCAGTATAATGCCGTCTCTATCATTTCTTTTTGTGGTTCCAAACACAGAGTCTGTGCTCACAAAGCATTCCTTCAGGGTATCCTGGGCTACTCCGAGGGCGCAACGACGGCCGCTACCCTCATCCTCGAGGAGCGCAAGCTGTGGCAGCTCAACGGCAGGCAGCCAAGAATCAAGGTACGTTGTAAGCATCATGTCAATCTGATGATGCTGTAGCTAACCAGCGGAAACGCATTGAAACAGCGTGCCATCTTCTTCGCGGGGTGGCCGCCGCTGTCCATGGCGAGCGGCAAGATCCAGGTCTTGCTCTCCGACCAGAGCCAGGACATCATCGACATTCCCACCCTCCACATTGTCGGCTGCAATGATCCCTATATTGCTGGGGCTGTGGCGCTGTACAACATGTGCGACCAGGACACGGCCGAGATGTTTGATCACGGAAAGGGTCATACTGTGCCCAGAGATGCAAGGACCGTCGAGGAGCTCTGTGATGCCATCGAGCGGCTGATTGCCCGACCCGACAGCCCAGTTCTATCTCGCACTGAGCTGCAGGGTGTCAACACCTTCGAGCCTGTCCCTGACCAGTTGGTGGGAGTTCTCTCCAGCCTCAAGGGTAGTGAGTGATGGACTGGTGAAACTTTATTTCTGTTTGTTGCACGTGAATATGCGTAGAAGGGTATGTCATTTAATTACTCTTGAGACACGACAATAATTATTTAGTTATACGGACCTCCTGTAGTATTCTGATTGATACTCAAGCCTCTTTGAGTACTTGGTCTGCATTCAACTAAATTCTGAGGCTTATTGGGCGCAAATACCGCAGTGTAGTGCCACTGGCGTGTGTTGGAGCCACTAGACCATGAATACTTTGCTGTCACACTCGGCATATATATCCTAGCTTCGCTTGAACCTTGTCACGGCAGGGACGGCAAGCGTGGACTTGCAAATACCTGGGATTGGGTTCGGTCTGAGCCAGTTTAACACGTCCTTGTAGATCCTCTGGAAACAGAGTCGCGCGACTCCCACTAAGATGTTCCCGGCTCCAAGGAGGGTGGGGTTTGATTCAAGTCGGCATTGGTGGGCTGTACTCACATTCTAGACATGACGCCTTAATCGGACTCCATGACTGATGTTTTTTTTTTTTTGTGCCTCTAAGCGTTGGGACTAATCAACCCCCCGAGTACAAGATCAGTTTTCTTGCTGATTTCGGGTCCTGATACTCGTTTCCTATATTTGAAAGGCCATGCTGTGTGATCTGTGTTATTGTTGGTGGTGCGCAATAAGTCCGACTTGCTATCTTCTCCTTCTCCTTTGTGAGCACGGTTAGTAGCTACTCAATACACACCGTCATCATGAAGGAGAGGCGTCAGTCATTGCTGTTCTTCACCAACAGCGAATGGGGCCAGGCCAATGTTATCCTGGCCACCATCCACGAATTCCTTATTCTTGACGAGTTCGACATCCACCTAGCATCCTACGCGGCATTGCAGCCAAGACTCCATGGGCTTCTGGAGACGCATGCCGCTGCATATCCACGGCCTCTGGTGATTGTCAACGACCAGGATGGAGAAGACATCCCGGCCAAGAAGAGACCCAGCATCACATTCCACACCATCCCAGGACTTTCGTTTGCTCAGTTGTGCCATCGCGATGGCGTCACTGTGTCTCTGCCGCACGCGCCAGGGCTGAAGGGGGCGGCTGCCTCGTATGCTCGTCTCGAAGAGTTTTTCTTTCGGCATACGGCAGACGAGTACTTGGAGTAGCAGCACTGTTCCAAAGAAATCATTACCTGGACCCAACCAGCTTTGATCCTGGCCGAACAGGCCTTCTCTCCCGGTCCTGATGCATGCGTCGAGCTCAACCGACCCTTCACAATCCTGTCTCTGAATTCTTTCAAGGACTTTGAGCAGAAATTCCAGCCTCGGCTGGCACTGTTATGGAAATACCCTGCGTGAGTTTGTTCATTTCCCTCTGACGAGCTTGACAATAGTTATCTGTCAAATTTCTGGTCACAATGAAGTTTCTGACTAGGAGAGAGAGCTGTAAATACGGACGTACAGTCTCGCATCTGCTTTTCCGTTTCCACTTCCCTGGAGACTGATCCCAGCAAATGCCCATTTGTGGCTGCGAATGATGACGACCATTGCACTCTCTGTATTGACCAAAGGTTCTCGTCTTCATACACTCAACACCGCAAGACACGCCAATGGACTGGAAGGGCCTCCGCCAATCATGAGAGCCTCCAGGACAGCATCACACATACTTTGCCCATCTCTGCCAGAGCTCGACTTCCCGATGCTTGTTCGCCCAACAACCATTGGCTGTGGACCCATTGTTCTACCAGCACGGCCCGTCAGGGAGACCGACCCAGAGCTCGACACCTGGCTTCACCGCAGCTCCATGAACACGGTCCTGGTCAATCTCGGGACGCATTACAGCACTGACCCAGCCCTTGCCCTGGAGGTAGCCCGTGCTCTCGAGACTGCACTGGACGAATTCCCCGACCTGCAGATTCTATGGAAGATGATCCCACAGGGCGGGGTGCAGCAGCAGGCTGACATTCACGCTGTGTTCGGCAAGGGCCTGCTGAACAATGCAAGAATTCGTATCGAGACTTGGCTCAAGCCTGATCCCGTCTCCCTTCTCGATACGGGAAAAGTCATTGCTCAAGTCCATTATGGCGGAGCGAATACATACTTTGAATGCTGCCGGTGAGTAAAACTTATTCCTGGGACAAAAGCCTACATTTATTGACAGTTCACCAGGTTTGGTATTCCCCAAATCATCTTAGGAGCCTGGTGGGATACTTACGAGTACGCGGCGAGGGTCGAGTATCTTGGTATTGGCGTCTTTGCCAACAAAAATGCCGATCCACGCGCCGAAAGCACAGAGCTCCAGGAGGCACTGCTCCGGGCTGTAAGTGATCCCGAGATTCGCGGCAAGGCTAATGATTTGGCGGTTATTTGCAAACGTCGTGGAGAAGGCAGAGTTCAGGCTCGGGATCGTATCCTCGAGTTTACTGGTCAGGTTTTAGATTAGATTAGACTAGATTAGATTAGATTTATGATCGCGAGATTCTTCTCACTATCGAGTCCTAAATTACATGATGAGAATTTGAGGGATTTACAGCATTACTTCCACACAGATCATAACATTTATAGGCAGCTCAGATTTCCATATTAAATATTGAGCTTTCTCTTTACCACCAAGCAAAACACTCTACCAGGTAATTACGTGCCTCATAAATTGACAATTCCAACTCCGTACCGAGTTTCTCAGACCGATTTTCCATGTCTGACTCGTCCAAACGTGCTGCTCGTGCCGAGGACCGTGTTCTCACATGCAGGCCGAGGTGTGCATTGATGTGCAGGCGTAGTAACGTGACCCCATGGGGATGCAATCTCAAGGCTAGAAGCCCCATCTTTTCCCTTGCAGCGTCCTTAGCTGAATAGAGTTGCTGATCGAAGCTGATCTGCGGCCTCCAGGGCTTAGGTTACATTTCAGGACAAGCTTTTTGACTGGAGGCCAAGCTTTTGAATCCCGACGTGCTAGCAACTATGTGGAAGGTGTCAGGGTCCTTAATCTCCCCCTGGCAGTCTGCCCATCATCCTACCATGGAAATTACGAACTTACCAACCGAACACATCAGCAATCGGAGCAGGTCGGCCGAACGTAGCTGCATGCATCATTTTGGCTCGGTGATGCGATTGCTTCTCTAAATGGCGCAACCAACATTGGACGTCATTGCCCCGAGAGGATCGTTACACCTGTGTTGGTTGATCTTGTTATACTAAGTAGTACCAAGCCTCGCTTTCCGATCCTACTATACAGCCATGAAATAATAAGCCATGAACCAGGGGGCAAGTAAACACGTGAAAACATTCAAGGGTTCTACATACCGAGGCAAGAATAGTGCTACATGTGATAGATTTTTGCTATGAGGATACCGGGAATCTGTGTTGACTAAATTAAGGTTAATTGAATCTGTATTCATCAACTCTAAAATTGGCCTACGGGCACCGAGGGCAGGCTGGCGTTAGAAAGTGCATCTACTCTGCATATTCACACTGTGGACACAGCTGCCACCATCTCCTGTGGTGTATTTCAGGCGAGTCGTAAGGGATAATGCTTTGTTGACTATTATTGCCTGCAACAGGCTACAGGGGCATCGACTGGAATACGCGGTATCCTATCTCTACCATTTTGGATTTCCTCCTCTTGCGTTGGAAAGTCTCCGTGATCCTCTGCTCAGGCTCCCTGTGCAATGCACGGATAATAGCTATCAAAGGCGTATAGAGTATATGACAACTTGAAATGGATTCGCTTCACACTTTTCTGGGTTGGACAGGGAGTACAGGAGATTCAGTCGAGTACCACTCAGAAGCCGAGGAAGTGTACCCCGTTCATATGCCTGACGACACCGAGGGTACTCGCAATTATCTGGTAGCTCAGATGTTGAGGTTCCACAACGTGCTTGACGCAGAGAAACTTTACGTTTCGCTGTGCAAGTATTTGGACATTGGGGACTGGAGAAAGCTTGTGGGTCGGCTGATATTCAAGGTTGGGGACGCAATTCCTGTGGCCCACCACTGCTCTCGGCCCAAGAATGCTGGCTAATATCCGCTTAACACAGGAGGATGGGAGATGAGAGGTTTACATTCACAAGGTTTTCACTCCAGAGTGTCGTCCAGTGCTCTTCTCACACGGCGTGTTATGGTCACATAACAGCATTAAGGAGCATCCTGTGGTCTGATTTTCCAAGGAAGTCAGACTGCTTCGGATGGTGGAAGGCCAAATGTGGTGTCTTTCCTGAGACTTGCTAATGCACGGTGAGCTTGTCAGTCGAGAATTGCCTCAGTTGTCTCTGCATGTGACTTCATTCAACGCCGGAATATTCGATGGGCTGGCATGGCCCTGCACCTTGATGAATGTATTTGGGGTATTGCAGTCCTGGTATCTTGTGCTGTCTGGGGGTGAGCAAGAGGTTCCATGTATGCTTGGAGCACAGCAGTGAGGTAGGCCAGTAATGCTGAGGATTGATTCACTGGTGATGTTGAAGCGGTGGTTGGCTATCTCATGAATAGTACCACTAGGCACTATCGAGCAGATGTGCTGGCCATCTACGATACAGGTATTCTGGGGATGTCAGTGTTGTTGACCTGGAAGCACAATGTATCGTCTGGAAAAGTAGCACTGACGGGGGTCCGCAGCCCAAAGTACTGGCGAGTCTGACGTTGTTACTTGATTGATGCTACAGAAGAGATAGCGCACAGCCACCCATGGTTTTCTTCAGTTTTTGAGAGAACTTTTTGTAAATGAGAATCAGTCGTTCTCTTGATCCAAGGTTCACTTCCAAAGGTTCAGATGCCCAAGGTCTTTATGACTCGGCAACAGAAGCGATCAAGCCCACACCATATTTACCAGCACCCTTAACTCTTAGCCAGATAAGTTGCGATTCTATTCTGAATCGTATTGTAAATTCAAATAGCAGCAAGGCTTAACGAATTATCATCATCTTGTGTTTCGAACCGTGGAAGATCAAGGCCTCACGACATTGAGCCAACATCTCCTTCCTCTCCACCCACTTTCTGTGGTCCTTCCTGTGGTCCTTCCTGTTCTCAACATTTCTTTTCAAGACATCAAATGTCCCAGAAACAAGCTTCCTCCAACACATAAACTAGTCCGCTTTGTCCATGTCCTTGCTTCTCATTTCGAAGTCGCCTGTGGGCATACGCTCAAAATGTGATCAAACATCTTTTGGGCTGCTTGCTCGGCGGTCAGGGTGGTGACATCCAGCTCCAACGCGTGTTGCGACTCTGCAAAGCGATGAATGGTGCACCCGCGGCGGAAGAATCGCAAGAGCTCGGGATCGAGTATCTTCTGATGCTTCTCGCGCTCTGCCGTACCGAGCCTCTCCAGGTTGGCTGTCTCATCGCACTCGAGCACGATGGGGATCAAGGCGCATCCCCTGGATCGTGCCGCCTCGAGGAACTCGGCACACGTGGCTGAACCCACGGGGTCGCTCGATTGAAAGTCGGTGAAAATGTACAAGTGGGCGTATGTCGACGCTTCCTCGGCCAGACTAGTAAAGACAGCGGCCCGGATACGTTTGCGGAGGTCTTGGTAGCCGGCCTCGGTGCGGTGAAGAACAGCGTCCGCCGGATTAATGAGGAGGTGGTTGTGAACAAGTCGGCCATGCTGTCCAAGCAGTCGCTGAAGGATGCGCGCAATGGTGAGCTTGCCTGTGCCGGGGAAGCCGTTGATATGAATGATTGGCCTGGGTTCTGCGACACATGCAGGATTACTGCCTTGAGAAGCCATGTTTGCAGATTGTAATCCGGACGAAAACAGAAAGAAAGAAAAAACGGAGACAGAGACACTCGCTTGACCGGAGGGGATTTTGTAGAAGCGTTATTGATGGGAGAGGAACGAAGAACGATGAACAAATTTACGGCGGTATGCTTCGTGTGAGATTTAAATAAGAACGGTACTAAACACGTCTTCAAAAGAACACCTAGAGTCGGGGGTTCGGCGCGATAGTCTGGGATGGCTCCATGTTCTCCGTCTCTTATTGCCGGCCTCACCTCTGCTCCAATCATGTTCATTGATAATCGCAGGGGTGGTTTTCGACCATCATTATCGACTATGACTGTCGTGACAGCACATAACCACTACTTCAAATAATCTATTCCAAAGCCAGAGCGGGTGCAGAGAAATAGAAAAAGATGAGGTCGAAGAAAATCAAAGTCGAAACATCCACAACACAGATGCAGTAAATAGTGATTCATTGAGGTCGGTCAAGCCATAAATACTTTGCGGTTGCTGAATTAACCAATTACTGCGCAGGCCAAATATTTGCTGATTTCATAGACGTAAAGGAAGAAACTACGCCACGAACCACTCCCCTCGCTAGCAAGACGAGAACACCGCTTCTCACAACGTTTGTAGGTCAGTCGCGACAAGAATCGATCCACCGGCGGAAGCCTTAGAGATGCGGATTTAGTGCTTCTCAACAAGCTGTATATTCGTTCAAAGTCAGCCTGTGTTCCAGCACACGAGATTTCTTTTTGAAAATTCTTACACCAGCGCAAGCCATATCGCCGCGGGCCACGCACGCAAGCTCGTTGGGGCTGATCTTCTCTCGCGACGAGCTAAAACTCGATTAGCTTGGAATGTCTATGAGCATCACATGGAAAAAATGAGTACTTACGCCGGCACAAGCCATATCGCCGCGGGCAACGCAAGCTAGCTCGTTGGGGCTGACCTCGGCACGCTTCTTGTTCTCCTCGTTGCGCGCGACAAGCTAGATAAAAATTGTTAAAGATGGACCTCTGAGGCTGGTTGTAAGATCTCTATGTGTAACTCACACCGGCGCAGGCCATGTCACCGCGGGCAACGCAGGCAAGCTCGTTGCCAACCTGCTCCACAGACCGCGTCTCCGCAACAAGCTGAATCGAAGTGTCAGTGATCATAGTTCCCATTACTCTTTATTTGTTGACTAGAGGATGGCTTACTCCGGTGCAGGCCATGTCACCACGAGCCACGCAAGCGAGCTCGTTGGCCAGGGCATCATCGGCACGCTTGCCCACGAGCCCGGCGCAGGCCATGTCGCCTCGGGCAACGCAGGCAAGCTCGTTGCTCAGCTCATCCACAGATCGTGTCTTGCCGACAAGCTGACTGGGGTGTTAGCTTTTTATCAATTATCCACTTGTTCCTCATGTAAGACTCACCCCGGCGCAGGCCATATCGCCACGAGCGACGCAGGCCAGCTCATTACCAACCTGCTCAACAGTGCGTAGCTTAACCGGCAGAGTGCTGGCAGAAGCCAGCGCAGCGGCGACGACGACGAAGATACCGTAACGCATTTTTGGCGATTGAGGGAGGGAGGCGCAAATAGTAATGCAAGATAGAAATTGGAATTAGGTTTCTCTCTGGGCGGGGTGAGTTGCTGGCTGTGTGCTGTAGAGAACAGGAATTATTTATTACTATCGTGATATTTTCGACTTATATAGATTATATCGTGCCGATATATCTTTAAAGAGCTACCTATTAAGTCCCAGGCTACTCGCCATCAATACCTTTGGCTCTGGCATCCGCAAAAGGAGGCCTGCCATAAGATTGCCTTACTGATGGTGGGTCACTTTCACCCGTGCATGTCAGGCCTCACTTTCAGGCATGCTTCATGTTTACCGCTGGTTCGGCCCCGCGCTGCTTCTGGCCTCACATTCCTCTGGGTTTTTGTTTGGTCCTGTACCTGTGCGTGCCAAATTTAGACTCTAGTCAATGCGCTCAACACCTTTCTAGGCCTCTTTACGTCTGTCTTTGATAATAGTCCAGAGGATGTCTTTCGTTCTCCACCTGACACCCTGTTGGATAGCCAACGTATATCTACTACCCAAAAAGAAAACATGTATATTATCCACACGCCTTTTTTATGTTAACGAGGCACCTACACGAGATCAACCCGCCCACAGTTCAGCCTGCAAAAAGACCCTATCTTAGTTTCGGGGTCCCACAATCTAGCGATATTATTCAATACGTTTCGCTTCAGGATGGCATTCCAAGCGAAAGTCCCTTATGGTATTGTTATCCACGGAGGTGCTGCGGACTCGTGGATAGGAAATGCCGAGTCGTGCAAGGCGACCAGGTCATTTCTGGAAAAACTGATGCATGACCTGACGACGTCTCTTGAGAGAGGGACAGAGGCAGTCGACATGGCTGCTGATGCTGTCGCAGCTCTCGAGGATTATCCTGAATTGTAGGTGTGGCCCTGACTTCTAGAACGAATTCGGACGTTCTTCCTTCCTTCCTTCCTTTCTTGTTTGCTCCCTTTCTATTCACTGCTGACTTGTAACTCCTGGCTCTGAAGCAATGCCGGCAAAGGTTCTGCTCTGAGCCATGATGGCCTTCATGAGCTCGAGACAGGCATTGTACGAGGCACTGACTCGTGCTACCGCGCAGCCTTGTGTCTCAAGGCTACCAAGAATCCCATTCGCCTGGCGCAGGCCATGATGACAGACACTCGACCAATAATCGTCTCGGGTGCTGGGGGCGATGACCTCGCTCAAACTCTCGGCCTCGAAACAGTGCCCAACACATATTTCACGACGGCGAGGAGAAAAGACTTCTGGTCTAGCAGACAAAAGGGCCTGGACGAACACGGAACAGTAGGAGCTGTAGTCTTGGACAGGCACGGCCATCTTGCAGCAGCAAACTCAACGGGCGGGACCATGTTCAAGCACGCCGGGAGAGTGGGAGACACAGCCATTCTCGGTGCTGGTCTGTATGCCGATGGAGAAGTAGCCATAGCATGGTAAGTCTTCCTTGGAAAGACTCCTCAAGACTCGAGCATGAGATCTAACAGAGGTCACTTTCATAGTAGCGGAGGGGGAGAGCCAATCCTCGCATCTATGCTGTCAAACAGGATAGTAAATTGTCGCCGCAGCGGCAAATCACTCGACCAGGCTGTGTCATGCGCCATCCTGGAAGCCACCGAGCTCTTTCCAGACACATCGTGCGGTGTCATCGCCATCTCTTCTTCTGGCGAGCAGGTCGTACACTGCAACAGTCGGATATTTACAGTTGCTCGAGGGGGCCTCCATGTGTCCTCGGCAATCGACGAGGTTGTCGTCCCCTGCACCATTCCGATCATTGCTCCTCTGTGCATTTTCCAGGATGATATGGTCAGGATCGGTTTCTCGAAGCATCCAACGGTGCCAATGCAGATACGTTTCCAGCTGCTCCAGCACGAGAGCCTAGCCGACATGGACAATAACAGATTCAATCATCTGCTGAGCACATTGAAAAGGGTGGCAGGTATCCTGGCTCGGCTGGCAGATGTGCCGCATGTGGCCATGATGGTGGTGTCAGCAGGCAACGCAGGGTGTTTGTTCCCACTTGCGCGACCCACACATAGTTTCAGCTCCCAGCCAAACGACGACTACGGAACAAGAAAGCAAGCAGACTTGGACCTGGAGAGAAAGGTGGAATTGGGGGACGATCATTCAGCATTGTTGTTTCCTGGGCGCCTCCAGATGTGCTGGTCCGGGGAGCCCGTCTCGGTTCCTAGCTGTAGGCAGGGAGGTCCGATTTCCTTGTTCGCTTTGGGCGAGGATGACTTTGCCAGGGCCTGCAATGCGCTCCACAGCGCTATCAAGCTGGGCCTACGGGAGGCCTTGCATGTCAAATCCTTCTGGAGTCTGTTGGTCGCTCCAGAACAAGGACCCACTTGGGCAGTGCTGAAGGAACATGTCGGCCCCGATCCCAATTGGCCTGCGCCCTCACCCTCGAATCCTGACTGCAGAGGCCCACTTCTCATTGGCTTGGGCACCAAGGTATCGGATATGCAGCTTCAACATCTGTGTGAGCTGGCCAAGGAAGCTCGAACAAAACTCGAATAGCTGCGGGCCTCACTGTTGAATTCGGGACAGATCTCTCCAGTAATCATATATGGGTCGAAGTGATGTATACAGGCCTTAGATCTGATTTAGCGAGCGCACGGCCGCCTCAACTCGACCAAGTCCTTCGATGTGACAGGATTAGATGGTCTGCGCGACCTGTATAGATGCTATTCTTCGTTGCACTTTCAGACTTATCCATCGATTCTCGTCAGCTAGACCTGAGACCACACGGGCATTGAGCTGTTGACAATCCCTTTTCTTTGAGTCCCACGCAAACCAAACAAGTCTTCCTATTACGATGAGTCCTCATGCAACGTCCCTACGACCGATAGTCGCGCCTAAGAATAATCGGAGGTTCGCTCTCTGCATATGGGGTATGTGATCAAAGTTTCGAACCCGAGGTCGATCGTTAGGCTAACACAGATGACTAGCCATTCTACTTTCCAACTTTGTGAGCTTATATCGACTGTCTGTGACACAAGGCTTCAACACTGATTGTCACATAGGTCACGGCTCTTGATTCTAGCCTGTCGTCCTCGGCCCATGTAGCCGTCGCATCCCATTTCGACCACTCCAATGCCTCAACATGGCCAGTCAACGCCTTTTGGTGTGCTCACTGATTGCGCAACCACTCTACGCCGGAACATCCGATCATGTTGGCCGTAGGCCAGTCTTCTTAATAGCCGCTGTGCTTTTCTTCCTAGGAACTCTGTCTGCCGCCACTGCTTCATCCTGGGCTTTACTTATCAGCGCCAGATGTCTCTGTGGATTCGGTGTGGCAGGGCTTATGACAATGGGTGTGCAGACTTTACCCATTTTCTATGTTGCTACTTTATTGAATTATACTGATTATAGGTTTTTCAGGCTCGGTAATGTTGACGGATCTCGTCGGTGTGGAAAAGAGAGGTCATTACCAGTCCCTGAATTATGTGAATTATGGATTGGGTTCTGCGTGGGTATTCCTCGCTCATTATTGGATCTTTCGAACAACAGCTGAAACGAATACCTATGGGCTTAGCATCGGTTCCATCGCTGGCGGCGCCCTCGTGGACCGCTTTGGTTGGAGCTACGTCTACAAGGTATGTTTACTTAAAAGTCTCTGGGTATTATGGACGACATTAATATGGATCCTGTGCCACAGTCTCAACTGCCATTGTCCGTTTTGTCTGCCGTGATGATTTGGGCTTTCGTACCTTCCCAAGACCGGCTGAGGAGAGAAACTATTAGTCAGACGCCGGCCGCCTCGCGGTTTTTCGAGGTTTATGACACGAAGGGCTCTTTTTGCTTGGTCAGCAGTGCGATGTCTCGGATCACTTTTCAGTCTTGTTGTATTACTAACACCTTCTCTACAGGTTTCTTCGTTATTGTGCTTTGTGTTTATACTTGACACTGGTGGCAACGTATTTCCTTGGTCGCACCCACTGATTTTGTCTGCCGGTGCATTGCTCGGCTGTCTTCTCGTGGCTTTGACCATGACGGAAAAAAGTGCCAGAAATCCCATCCTGCCGCCAGGAATATTCCGTTCACCGTTGCGGAGTGTTGTAATCACTGGATTTATGTTTTCCATGATTAACTACACTGTGAGTGTTCCCCCTCCCCTCTTTTTCCCTCTCTCACTTTATACCTGGTGCCTCCAACTTGTTTTGGAGTTTTTGGTCGTGTTCCTGATATTTACATGGCGTATCTCACTAGGTCATGTACAACACCACCTTGTTCTTTCAAACCGTGAGGTTAGAGAGCGCCGAGGATGCGAGCGCTCACCTGCTCATCCCCTCTGTTGCATTTACTCTGGCAAGCGCAGTCACTGGGACACTGATAGTACGCCTGAAAACACCTCGACCTACTTTACTGGCAAGCCGGAACCTGCTGCTCATGGGCTCTATTGGATCTGTCTTCATGGTGGCTGTGCTCTCTAGCATCGACATCTCAGACGTCGCCTATGATCTTTTGCTCATGTTTTCTACATCAGGAGCCGGCATGATGGCACCCAGCACTGTGCTCACTCTCCTTAACCTTTGCGATGCAGATGAGCATGCTACGGTCAATGGTGCTTTCATCATGATGCGGTCCCTGGGAGTGATAACGGCGACGTCTCTGAGCACAACAATTATTCAGAACACATTCCAACAATATTTGAGCCTGCACAGCTACAGTGATGAGACTCTCCAGGTAATGCCATCAAAGTATCTTTCTTTGTCGCGCCGCCGTGTCCACAAGCTTGAGAAATACCAGGATTCTGACGGCCGTCTCTTCGCAGACGATCAACGAGGCCCGCCTCAATATCAACCTGATCAAGCAGCTTCCAAGTGCTATAAGACTGGAAGGTGAGCATACACCCAACCTACTACACCGAAACAGTTGAGACTGACAGCTCTATAGTGATTAAAGCCTACAAAATGGGGTTTACCTGTGTATTTGGACTGAACATTGTGTTGTCCTTGGCAATCTATGGGATTATTAGTTCATTACCTGCCCAGGGATTTCTAGACAAGTCTGTCAACATAACAGATGATGCTGATGTAGAGCTCCTTGGTAATGATAGTGAGGATGGTGATTGAGATTTGGACTAGAAGAGACAGAGAAAATTAGAAGGGGAGAGAGAGAAAAGAGAGCATAATGGCAGGTCTAGATAGACTGGACGAATGTACCTCTTTGAGATTGCTTGGTCACGAGATCATTCTTCATCAGAACTCACAATTCAAGAAATCTGCAGTTAGATACAATATGAGAACACTAGACACCCCACAACCATGCGGAAATTAACTTGTCGCTATAATGAGATCCCTGGATATTTGCAATGTGCCTAGGAATATGCGGTGTGCTAGAGTACCGAAGAGTATCCCAGAATGCCAAGGGTGCAGCCTATAAGCCTGAGTCAGCACTCTGTCGGCTTAAAGGAGTGGAGGCACAGGGCCAGCCAGTGCTGACTGAGGCTCAGGGGTCAAAGTGCAGATCAGTGCAGGGGCAGCATTCCTTCGGACCTCTTACCTGCTGAAGGTAGGATGAGGTGAATTTGGTATAATATGAATAAACTATAAGTATAACATTGTATTCTTGCTGCCGTATTTGGAAACAAATTGCATGTATTGAATCACCAGAAATTTGCATTTATCCACAATCAAAGCTTAAAAGTTAACAAAGTTCATGCCTGTAACAGGTGAGCTGAGCACCTCAGTTAATGGTCAAGGCAACCTTGGTTGACACAAAGGAGAGGAATCTTAGAAAGTCTTGTCCACCATCTTAGAGCAAAATATATTAAATTGCTAACACATAGCGTAATAGTTACTGTTGCTCAGCTATTTGCTTCAGTAGTGGGTGTGTAGTAAAATTAGCTATGTGCAAGTGAGCACTGATTAATATATAAATTGAACTTGATGGCCTTGTGTTAAACAATGACCGCTATGTAGACTTGCTAGAATTCTCCTGTGAAACTAGAATCTGTATCACGCAAAACAACAAGCTGATATGAAACTGATTAGTCAAGTATCAAAGATCTCTTTTTCGATCATTGATACATGTGGTTGCAATAAAAAGCTGCTATGCTTGTTAACATTTCACAGAAAAGAACAAATGCTAGAAGTATATAGAAAGAACAACAGGAACAGAGTGCATAGGAGCAGGGTAACAAAGCCTGCTTCACAAGTGCCCAGGAAGTCTGACATGAATAGTAAAATGGGAAAAGTAAATCTTCGATTATTGTTCTGTCTAAGGAAAAATTGATAAGGGGTAATGCTCTGATAATTGCACAATTTCAAAACACGTATATGTTCTCTATCCCGGGGTTGAGGACACTGACCACCATGACCAAAAGTTCAACTCCTGGTATCTTGAGTATCCACTTCCTATTACCCCAATCTTCTTCCAACTTAGCTTTGAATCCTGCCATCAACAGCTCATTCAGCTCGTAAACTGAGGTTTAGCAAGTATAAAATCCATCATGTCCCTTTTGTCAAAATTTCAGCAATAAACTTGTCATACTATCTCTGCATATGAACCGCATTGTTATAAATCATTGTCTTTCCCTGACTGCCTAAGTACTCACTTTCGCTTATCTATTAATAATTCCTGAACAGAGAAGAGTAAGTTCTTAGCTTGATCTTGCAACTGCAATTCCACATCCCCCAATTATGTGACAGTGCACGCTTTGGCTCACAGATTTCCCCCAGGAAATGGAGGGCTACACAAACTTTATTCTGAATGAAGTTGGTCATGCTTTCGGTCAAGAAATGCAGACAGACCTGTCCTTGTCCCACTTGAGCAACCTCGAAGCAATCTTTCTACAACCAGCAACTGGTCTCCCCTTCGAGAATAGATGCTGGATCGACCCAGCTACCACACAAGACATTTCTATGGTACTGGACCCACTAATAGGATTCGACGACGTGGCGTTGAGTAGCCACAACAGCCATGCTGTCACTGGGCTAAGCACAGCCGTTTCCATGCTCGAAGGCAACCGTGCATGTGAAGGTCTGACACCGCCGGACCTCAATCTTCCGGCCTATCGACAACTTCCGCAGGATGACCTTACGATAGATTCGCCAGATGTAGGCGTGTCAACTCCTATCCAGGATGATTGGGTGCCGGAAGACATTTACGGCATGGGGTACCAAGATGGAGACGCCAATTGGCGGTGCGGATTCCACGGCTGCAGCTCCCAACGCGTCTTTCTCCGGGCCTGTGATTTGCGCAAGCACTACTCGACACATATAAAGACGTTCTTCTGTACCAAGACGGATTGCCCTTGGGCACAGGCAGGCAGGGGCTTTGCCACCAAAAAGGATCGCGACAGGCACGTGCGGGCTCACAGCCCCTTTTGACGTGTCCACAATCTGGCTGCGATCGTACTTTCAGTCGCACCGATAATATGGTAAAGATGATTCCTCACTACTACAATGTCAGGACATAGCTAATTTGTTTTCAGAGAAATCATTACACGAAAGTTCATGTACGGCGCCAGAATACTCTGTTCCCTAGGCCGTGTCGCAGGAGCGGGAGTAGACGGAAAGGTACCACAGCGAGTCCATCGCCGCCAAGAGACGGCAACGAGCAAGCAAACTTGGATCTCAATATGCATTTTAGTGCATAACAGGCAGCTGAATAATTCATGTACAAATACACGATTACAATACTTATTGTCCCAGTTAACCTTTAATGCATGAGATTAGCTTGTGCGAGTGGCAGAAGCTATTCCAGTGAAATACGCTGCTCCAAAGTGTGCTGTCTGCTTTTTCTTGTTGAAGAACATATTAAAATTGTGTATGATTCCTGCATTAATAAGGAGCGGAATTCAGAATGATGTCTTGTGAGCTCAAGGGCTATTGATAATTCTAAACTAAATGTTAGAATCCAGAAATGTTGCTAAGATGCGATTAAAAAGAAACGCATGGATAAGTACTTTCCCGCCACAAAAAAAAGTGATCTCACTCATTCAAAGAAAATGTGTACATAGTAATACCTGGAATTACTGTTGAGGCATTCTCTAGTATTCTGACTGTGTTATTTTAACTGGATCTAAGATAAATCATAGATACGCAAACATATCTCCATCCGCCATTATTCAGAAACATGCCCCGTATGATCATTTTGGTCGCCGGGGATCAACTTTGGGTCTTCAGGGAAGGACTCGTAACCATGCTCTTGAGTCCACCGCGTCAAGGCGTCAAAGTTGTTGCACGTCCGGAGACCTCCGTCGCCGGGCCATTTGTCCTCCAGACGTTTGTAAATAAGAGTGCCGTCAGAGTGACACAGGATCGACTGCCGCAGTATATCTACGCAGTGCATAGTGTGATAGTAGGTCGGGTCTGCCACCGAGAACTGCGGGTCGAGATGTAATTTGATTATGAGGGACCGGAGTTGACTCTATATTTAAAGGATAACATCATCAGCCTCATCGTTAATCTGGGGGAAAAGGAGTGTGTAGGAGGTGCCCAGGTGACTTACAAGACAGTGCAGTTGATGAAAAGCAGCAACGAGATACACCCGCTTAGAAGGGTCGTGGAATGTAGGTCTGGACTGTACGACGCCCAAGTCCTCGATCTCTGCGTCGGTGAGAGCAACGATACCGTCTCCATCTATCGAGCAGAGGTGTGTGAGTAAGCGCTGCCAAATTATTCAGGGTATATAGAAGTGTCTCATTACATGGAAAGAGACTCGCCCAGAAGTCATGAGCTATCGTCAGATTATGGTTGAGAAAATCGTCATCATAGTCCCAATATGTCCGGGTCACAGAGCCCGGGAAAGTCTGTCCGTTGGGAGCCTTCACTGTATTAATGAATGGTAGTCAATTGTCAGCGTACTGCTCTTCTCCTGGCATGCGCGTTGGCGCGGCTCATCAATAGGACTCACAAAAGTAGTCGGCTGATGTATGTTCTTGAGTTGGGATTTCCCTGGACGACAGCAAGAGTGAAAAGAGATTGACAGCTAGTAACAGAGCGAGCAAGATCAGCGTCGTCCACTGAGACACAATTCTTGAGCGAATGGTCTGTTTGGGTTGCGAATCGCGCCAGAGAAAAGACTCCTTCTCGCTGTCTGACATGTCGTTGACCTCTGTATCCGAGCTGTTGGTCGGGGCAGGATCGTACCCAAGGCGGCGCTGCGAATTGTCCATGGTTTGTTCACGCAGTGTTGAGCTGACCAAAGGAGCAGCAGTGGCAGCAGATATTACACCAAAGGCGGTTGCAGGAATCAAAACACATCTTCCAGATATAGCATGTATTATCGTCACCGCTTTCAGACAGACAGCGTGAATTAGTCTCCCAGTTTAGGATGGAGCATGGTGCGATCGGATCCCGCCGTGGTCCCTTGCCGTGTGGGAGGCCTTACTTTGCTGTACAGGACCCCACGCGGCTGAGCCGGGGTTAGAATGTTGGATGGATTTAGTGTTCGAGCCACTTTGGCGATCGTCTCTTTCTTGCCCCGACAAATCGGAGCTGCCTCCGAGGGACTCCTCTTACGTAGGGCCACCATCTTGATGAGAATGATTAGATCGGTCATCCATCGCAAAGCGCAAGAAAATTGCGGTAATCGTTGCGCTTCGAGAATAGTCGCGTTGGAAGGATCCTTGTTCCGAGAGTATGTCGGCGCAAATCACAGTCGTGGTATAAGTGATACGTATCGAGTATAAACAGACGAAAGATGGCCTGACGAACTTGCCGGATTCTGCCGAACCCATCTAACTCTTCCAACAATAGTCTTCCTCCTTGTCTCCCAAGAAGTCTTACAATCACCACAACATGGCCACTGTAGCGGATCCGATTCTGGCTGCCGCCGTCAAGGACCCGGCTTTCGCTCCCGAGCCGTCCAAAACCGTCTGTGTCACAACCGTCGAGCTGAAGCAACGGCCCAAAGAGCAGGTCCCCAGAATCTGGGGCCTGGAGGACTCGTTTGCTGTCTCAGCCTTGCGCTCAAAATGGTACCAGACCATGTTCTCCATCCAGAGCACCTTCTTCCACGCCTCCATCGACTACTTCCGCCAACCGCAACTGAAATACCGCTATCTGCTTGTGCCCTTGACCACAGGAAGCATCAGCTCCCCGATGGGTCTCGGCTCAGACTCACAGCCTGTCGAGATCCAGCTCCACGGCAAAGACACCTACCTGGCCGACTCGCAGCAGTTTCTTCTCGAGTACGCGCTGCGCTACGACACCCGCGTGCCAGGCACCTATTACGTCGGCACCAGCTGCCGCGGCGAGGATCCGGACAGCTCTCACCTGAACCAGTTCTGTCACGTCGAGTGTGAGCTCCGTGGTGGTCTAGAGGACGGCATGGCTGTGGCCGACAACTACATTGCCTACCTGGCCAGGACACTCCTGGAACAGCACGGAGCAGAGATCGAGGCGTTCGCGGGCTCCACGGCTCACATCAGCAGCTTGCTGGAGCTCTATTCACGTCACGGAAACAGATTTCCAGTGATCACTTTGGATCAGGCCCTGGAGTTCCCTGAGACGACGAGCGCAGCCATGTGGAGCTACACAGTTCCAGGGAGACCCGAGTGCGGGCGGTCCCTCACACGGAAAGGAGAACAAGCCCTGATCGCGCGGTTTGGAGGGGCCTGCTGGGTGGTGGAGATGGACCACTTAGGCGTTCCCTTCTACCAAGGCTACACGGACGCAAGCAAGAAGAAGGCTACTTGTGGTGACCTACTCTTAGGTCTGGGGGAGGTGGTAGGATGCGGCAAGCGCCACGACACAGCGGAGGCTGCTCTGGAAGCACTGGAGCAGCACAGCGTCAGCCCGGAGGACTATTCTTGGTATGTCGAGATGCGGCGCTTCAGAGCCTTGGAGACGACCGGTTGGGGCATTGGTTCAGAGCGGTTCCTCTGCTGGCTGATGCAGCATGACGATATCCGAGACATTCAACTGCTGCCGAGGCTTAAGGGTCTGAATACGGCCCCTTAAGCGTCATCTGCAGAGTAAGGGCATGCTGGAGATATATCTAGCGGAATGACTTGATTTTATAATAATATAAGTAAATGAAACCCTAAGATAAAATATAGAGTTCAAAAAGTCCTCTACAGGTTTGCTGGGATCTTTGTTGATCTTGAGAGGAGATGAAGACTGGTACAATTCTTGGACTGGAACCAATAGCCAATGGAAATATCCATTCTTTCGACTTATTGTACCGTGTGTGCTTACTACAGTCTTTCGATATTGTTAGAATCCCATCCCGAGGTCCCTGCTGTGTTGCTTGTCTGGTAGAATCTCAAACCGGCATAAATTGGTTAGACATCTCACTACACACCATGTATATGAACCTCAAAGGATTGACCACAAGGCTGGGAACTTTGGCCGAGAATCTAAACTTGCGGGCCGTAATTACTTCATTACGATAGAGACGCCTCACAACTAGACAGTTAGATTTGAAGCAGATTTGTCCTTTGAAACAGAGTCAAAATCCCAGCTATAAAAGCATCCAGATAATATTCAGGGACTACAGGATATCCAGCACTATACTTGCTTGACAGAGATGTCTCCCCCTACCATCCAGTTCCCCACCCCCTCCAAAGCTTCACATGGCGTGAAGCGAATCGACAACAGACAGCACCCATCAGGTCCAGTCAGCCAAGAGAGTTTCGCCCTGCCTTAGCTTGGAGTATTGTACCGTGGCCTTCCATAGACTGGCCCTCTTCTCCGCATCTTTGGCTTCGACGCTCACATCCTTTGGCTCGGAACCGTTCATATAGAGGCCTTTAGGATGCTCACCAAAGGGCGGGCGTGTCTCTAGGGCGGCTGCGAGGACGTCGCCGGCCGACTTCGCTGTGGCGCGCTGGATTCCACTGGGCGAGAGTGTGGCGGCGATGTACATGACGATGGTGTGAATCGATTTCTTGAGCCTGCCGAGGCTGCCATTCTTCCCTTGCGGAGGCATTAATCTAGGATCAACTCCGAGGACGGAGATGCCACTGAAGTCGGGATCTGAGTCCAGTCGACGTTGAAGCTCGATGCTGAGAGGGACGGAGCCAGCTTCTGTGTCAGTTCATGCTGCTGGTTCCTTAACCCAAAATGGAGAATATGTGTAATTACCACTCACATCATCATGACTAGACACAGCTTGGAGGCTCCATATCGCCGGATTCCACCAAGGTTGAGCTGTTCTCTGGATGGATCCTCGGAGAGGCTCCATGCACCCGTTGCAATCGACTTGACAGTCTCATCGCTGGCGTCTGCGAAAATCTCACTCCATTCCTCGCTTTCGAATGTACCGCTGACTTTTTGGAATTTTCAAGGGGACTTTCCAAGTGCAAAGACGGCGTCAGCTCAATGTATTTTAGTCAGAATCAGGGTTCTTTGTTTGCAACTCACTTATGAATCCGCTGACCCACGACTACGACCCTGCCTGATTTCCTGTTCATGCTTCGTAACAACAGCAGAGCTAGTAGCCAATGACCCAGATAGTTGGTCGCAAATGCGAGATCCAAGCCGCTCTCGGTCTGCATCTGTCCCTGCTCGTCTCTGTGCGCAGCGTTGAGTATCACGGCCTGGATCCGCGGGATTTCACCAGCGACAACCCTGGCATTGATGGCTGCCGCGGTCTCGCGCACGCTCGCTAGGTTCGAAAGGTCCAGCGACACAATGTCAGCCGTGTGGGACCTGCTGTGAGGAGATCGCAGGGCCGACCGGAGCGAATCCGCCGTGTTCGCGTCTCGAACTGCATAGAGTCCGTAGTGAGTCGACAGCTGGGCGTTTGCGACGATGGCTTGGACAATCGTGCTGCCGAGTCGGTCATCTGCGCCTGTCAAGAGAATCGTGCCGCTGGAAGCTGCCATCACGCTGCTCTTTATGGCTTCTGGCTAGGAAAACTCTTGAAAACGAGTTGAGAGGGGCTTCTCCAAGTATTTTGCCAGCATGCTCTGGCAGAGGAATTATGGAGCTTGGGTCTCTGTGGGCCCTGGGGGACCACCCAAGACATTGTCTCACTCAACCCGTTCTGATTGCATCAAGAAGCGCCGTAGGTATAAACTGTAAATCACAGACCTCAGCAGTGCTACCGGAGATGATTGACTCCTCTCTCTGGAAGCCTACGACTTAAGGGCTCACTAACTGATAACTTCAGCTGCTGTTGGACAGTGAGTTTAGAGCATTTCCGACTCCCAGGCCCTCCCTGCCGGGCGTCACCCGTTCAGCCAACAGACGTTCAGATCCAGGTCATAATAGAGGACTCTTGACATGAGGTGTCTACTTTGGAAAGAATATTACTGGCATGCACGTGGCACGATCTGTCTTGTCGTTCAACTGAGCAGACGTGGGGCCGCCGATTACACGTGGAAGGCTTGGAAAGAGCCTAAAACATGCACCGTACATAGTACGTCTGTACTTTGTGCAATGCAACATGGGGGCCAAAAGCCTTACGTGTGTATGTCTCCGAGACAAGACACAAACCTCATTTCTGTGGGTACGACAAGTCGCAATAATCCCAAACAGGTGATACTCCGATGATCCCAGATGAGGTTGCTTGAAAGTTGTCCAACTGCATATGGCGGCCAATACACATGAGCTTCATAGCGTGTCAACACAATTTTGCACCCGTATCTTCCTTCCAGCATGGGTTAAGCATACCATCGACAGACAAGAACGTTTGTTGATTCGTATAGAATTGCCCGATTATTGACGCAGTTTCCATACAAGCGGTGAGCGTCCAGGGTGCAGCATCTGCAGGAGGAGGACGGGCGCTGAGTCCATCTCGATCTGTTGCAGAATCCTTGTATGCGCCTGCTCAGGAACTGTTTCGCCGTCTTTCAACACAGGATATACCCGCCAGTCTCGAAACAGTGAAACCATGACGGACACAAACTCAACATGGGAAAACTTCCTTTCCACGCAGTCACGTGGACCTCCAGACCACGCGAGAAACGTACCGCGCCGAGGGGTGATGAATTCCTCGTCGTCCAGCCTAGATGACCCGGACGACTTGATGAATCGCGAAGGCCGCCACTCCAGCGAGTCCTTGCCCCAGTGCTCAGGATCGGTCTGCAGAGAGGCGTAACTCGGCACAATCATTGTCTTCGCTGGAAGAATAAACTCTCTGTTCCTGATTGTGAGAGGCTGAGGTGCTTGTCCCTTTACGATCTTGCCTGTAGGCACAGGCGTGTACAGGCGGAGCGTGTCGTACATGACAGCCAGACAATGCTTCAAGCGGGGAAAGTCCGAGTAGGATGAGTCTTCCGGTTGGCGCTCACCCAGGACGTGCCGAATCTCCTCGGACAGCCAGTCTTGGACAGCTGGATTAGCGGCGAGAAAATAAATGGCAAAGGTAAAGGTGTGAGCAGTAGTATCGTGGCTAGCAAAGTTGAAACTGAACATATCGCCATAAATCTCGCTTTCGGTAAGGCCACCTAGGGAAGACGTGACAGCCTCGCCCTGTGAAGCGCGGACGAGCTGGGTGAGGAGGTTACGGTCGGCAGATTTGTGTTGGGAAAAAGCGCGTTTCTCCTCTTCGTAGACTTCTATCATGTGCCTCTGGAAGGAGTTGCATGCCTCGTTGAGCAGGCGTAGCTTTCGTGGCAGCCATGCTCTGGCCAGTGTTCGTCTGCCCAGGGCGAAGATCAGAAGGCAGTTTTCCAGGATCATCTTGCGTGACTCCTTGAAATCCATTGAAACCTGGTCCGCGGCAGCGTCCTTTTTCTCGTCGTGACCCTGAAACTTGAAAGATTGCCCAAAACCCGCTCTGGACATGATATGAAGAGACAGGGTGCGGAGGTCGTCGGCAGCTGTTTCGACAGATTGCTTTGTGCTCCAGTACCGGAGCATATCACGTGCTGCCGTCACAGCCTTTGGCCACACGATGACATTGTTTTGGTCGTTGAAAGAGGAAGCCGTAATTCTGCGGTGCTTCAGCCACTGGTCACCTTGTGCCTGCGGATCTACTGTCAGCTCTCTGCTCGAGACTTGTAGGGTAGGAGAGTCTGCAGGTCGATAGGATCTCGAGGAGGTCCCCATTACCGTTGAAATACTAGGGCCGAAGATATCAAGCATCTCTTGTACTTTGTTAGCTCTGTAATGTGCTCGAAGGTCTTGGAGCGGACGAATACTTGCCCGTCACAGAAGTGTCACGAGGGAAGTCCTTGTCTCTCCGCCAGATGTCATGCACGGTGTCGGGATCGGCAACGTATAGCCAGACATTCCTGGGGGACACTAGGATATACGCATCGCCAAGCTCATGATGCGTATAGTACCTGTCGGGAACTTCCCAGCCGCGGTAGTTGTATCGAGTGAAGCTGTTGTTGCCGAGTCCCAAGGGAAGACGCCGGACCACGGACAGGGACAGCGCGGTCGCAGACCAGCCAAAGCGGATTGACATGGTCGATAAGAATGACGGGGACTGGGACGTCGATCTTGCGCGCTCTTTGGTAGTTGTGGAATAGACAAAGTGCTGAGTGCAGGATTGTACCCAGCAAGAGCAGGAGGACGGCCCCCAAAATTGCTGAAAGAACAGCCATGTGAGTGAAACGATGGGATAAACGCTGACCTTGATGAAGCTTGCAGAGACTGAAGAGACTGGTGTGGTTGGGTAATGCGGGGGACTGGGAGGAAAGGGGATAAAGGAAGGGAACCCAGAGACTGGGGTCGGAGCCAACGGCATAATTAAGCTGTTCAAGATAGGTACAGCACGTTGGGGGCGGAGGAGGCCCATTACAACGCCGAAGCTACTTGAACGCCACCACTTCAACACTTTTTGCCAGCGACTTTTTAGAACAAAGACAGTTTTTTTTTTTTTTTTTTTTTTGTTATGTATACAAGACATAAAGAAAAGCATAAATCAAAAGTCGATGCTAATATGCTGTAATAAAAACATATGGAATATCAGGAGCGGGCAAAATAGCTAACTCAACTATTTATTCTCACCCGAATTCTAACAGATACTCTATCAACTTTCACATAAGATTTAGAGTAAATAACCTAATTAGACTGATTTTTCCAGGAGTAATTAAAAAGAGTAGTGTTGAGACTTAATTCGAGCAAAGCTCTGTTTTTTGAGGACTACAGAAAAAGAACAAGAAGAAGCGGCTGTAATGTGCACGCTTCAAAGTAGCTCGGAAGGAAAGCGGATTAATTGTAGAAGGTCCCAAGGAAATTGGTACAGATTGAGATGCAGCACAGAAATTTAACTCTAGATTCCAGGAGCAAGTATATGCACCAAAAAATATCTAAAAATGGAAGAGGTGTGAAAAAAGAATCAGGTTGGCGCGGGGGCTACACGAAGAAAGAGGCTTGATAAGCAACATATGTTAAAGCTGTTCCCCGTCAGTTAAATATAGACCAATTCTTGTATTTGCTTATTTTGCATATACTCAGAAACATAATATGCAAACAGTCCTACTTTATCAACTTCTTAACGCAATTAGTTTTATATTATAATTTAAAACATCTCTTCTAAGAAATATATAATTATCGCATAGAACTAAGCTCTGTGGTAATCTTCTACACAAACACAACAATGTGTTATTTGGTAAGGCCTATTGACTGGGCCCTAAAACGGTGAAGATCTCAGAAGAGAACCCTAATCTTCCGGCATAGAGATCTTTCTGATCTTCCAGCACTGAATACTTTTATATTTCTTGAGGATATTTCTCAAGGACCTAGATAGATAAATAACAGCCTTTTTAGCCAAATAGATAGTTTAGCTAGAAGAAATCAAGCTTTATAGTCTCTTATTATTCAATATATTATTAGTATAATTATAATCTCTAGCTCTAGCAGTTTAGAATCTCTTATATCTTATATTTATTTAAGCTTATTTAAGCCTATTATTATTATTAATAGCTATTAGCTTAATAATAAAGCTTTAAGCTAAATTTTCTATATTTAATTAATTAGAAAATTCTATTAGCTAGTATATCTATTTAAATGTGTTAGATTTAGCTAATATATTAGAAAATCTAATATAGCTAGAAAAAATAAATCTTTTAGAAAAAATAGCTAAATTAATAAAAAAGATATAGCTAAATATATTTTTATTAGTAAAATTACTATATTTATTAATTATATTAGATATTAAAAAAAAGCAATATTTTTTTAAAATAGCTTATAAAGAAAGATTATTTGTATTAAAATAACTAGCTTTTTTAAAAGCTAGTAATAAAAAAGTTTTTTATTAAAAATTGCAAATTCTATTTATTATAACTTTTTTTAAAATTTTTAAGAAAAAAAGCTAATTAATAGAAATTTAGAAATAAAATGTAATAAGCACTGCAGTAATCCGAAGATTCCAGAGTACACAAAGGGTTTATGCTAACAAGAGCGGTACCAAGACTATCCTTGAATACAGAATAGTAACTAAAGCTCTAAGTGCAAGTATTTACTGCCTAGTATAGGCTACTAGATCAGAATATAATCTAATACTTAGATTAATAACTAAAAAGCTATATACTATAATCTATCTAATAGTAATAAATATATTCTTATATATCTAGCTTTTTAGATAAATTAATAGAATTAATAGTTGATTTTTTTGACTAGTTAATAGAGTTGATAATTAACTCTTTTGATTATATAATTACTATAATTCTAATTCTGGATTATATAATTCTGTAGTTCTATTCTATAGATAAGTATTAGATTTTCTATTCTAAAGAGTCTATTTTAGATATTTCTAGTACTATATTATTTTTTTTATATAATCTATATATTAGATAGATTATAATATTATCTTTTCTATTAATTATTATTTCTAATAATCTTTTATAAGTTATTTCTAATTCTTTTAGTATATTATTATACTTTTCTAATTAAGATATTAAATAGAGTTAATAAAACTTGATCTCTGAATTTCTAATCTAAGAAATTATATTAGAAGAAATCTTTTATATTATTATTCTTTCTTATTCTATTAAGATATTTCCCTACTTCTTATATAATAAAAAGAGATTAGTATTCTATTATATTTCTATATAAGATTTCTCTTATTATACTAAATATATATATTACTAGTATTTTAAATATAATATTTTTAAATCTACTAATTTCTCAAATCTTCTATATATCTCTAGTTAATATTAATAGCTAGAGAATAAGATAGAGAAATTAGAGAATTAGCACTATATTCTAAATACTAAGATTAATTATATCTATAAGCAGAAAAAGCTATAGAAAGAAAAGATAATATATATAATTTATTATAATTTATCTAATCTAGAGAAGCTAGAATATATAGAGACTAAAAAAGCTAAAGCTAAATATTTAGCTGCTAGAAAAGCTAATTAAAATACTAAATTATTAATATCTAAAAGTTTTTTGCTTAATAGATATTCTAATTTAATTTTAAAAAATTTAGATAAAATTAATTAATCTATAATAGATCTAGATATTTTCAGGATAAATATTTTTTTATAAAAGCTTTAGATTCTTATTTTAAGCTAGAGCAAAATTTCTAGAATCTATATTTTAATTCTAATTTCTTTAATATATATTCTGCTATTAATTATTTTAGCTATTAGAGATATTTTTCTAATTATTTTTTAAGCAATCTTTTATAATTATAGAGATTTTCTTTTAGTTTCTATATATTTTTGCTATAAGAATAATTTTTCTATTTAATAAGAAAAAAGCTTCTATTATTTTATTTCTAGAGAATATTTTCTATTTTATATTTTAATTTTTTAGTTTTAATTTTAATAATATTATTTATTAATATTTCTAATAATATAGATTTAAAAAATAAGATATAGAAGATTAGATATATTTTTATTTTATAAAATAATTCGAGTTTATAGTTAATTAAAGAAATTTATTATATAATTTTAAAAAATTTTATCTTTTTATAATTAAGCTTATTTAATAATCTTATTATTTTGATATTATATTAGATAAAATAGATTTTATCTTTTTCTTATAGAATTAGTTTTTTAATTTTTTTAAATTAATATATCTGGTTATTTATTCTTAAATAAATCTGAGTTCTGATTAGATTTTCTTCTATATATTCTTAATTTTCTATATTTGCTATTTTGCTAATTTTATATTTGCTCTAAGCAAAGTTTTATAATAGATTATTAGATAATATTTATAAAATATATAGAATAATAACTTTTTTATTATATTTATATCTATATTATTATATATAAATTATATAAATAATAGTAATTTAATCTAATTATTCTGCTATTTATTAATATAATAATATAGATATTATTTTATTATCTAATTAATTTATTTTATTTATTTATTTATTTATAAATAGAATATTATTAATATTTTATAATATATTTTAAGCTATTTTATAAGCAATATCTAAAAATATAATATAAATTTTTATTTTTATTTAAGATAATTTTTTATAATATTTTATAATTGCTTATAATTATTCTAAAAAATATATATATAAGATCTTTAGCTATACTGCTTTTTTTATAAGAGAAGAAATAAATATATTTGCTTAATTTATAAATTATTATTAAAATATTATTATATTATATCTTAATTAAGAATTTTTATAAAATAAATAGCTTAATAATAAAATTTAAGCTAATAAATAATTAAATAGTATTAGATATTAGTAAAAATTATAATAATTTACAGAATTTATATTATTCTGCTTTATTTTATTTGTAGTTATTATATATTTTGATAATATTTTTAATTTTTTTCTAAAATTTAGAAAATTCTAGTATTATTTAATTTATTTATAAATTATTTTAATTCTTTAGTAATTATATATTAGTATATTATATATATTTTAAATATATTTATTTTATTTTATTAGTATTATTTTTTCTAATTTCTTATTTTAGCTATTAATTTTAAAAATAATATTTAATTTTCTTGCTTTATTTATAAAATTTCTATTTTTATTCTATTAAAAGATATTTTAGAATTCTGCTAGTTTTTTATTCTAGTAGTTTATTTATTTGCTAAGAATATCTATTCTGCTATTTTCTATTTTTTATAATAAATAATCTTAAAATTAAATTATAAAAAGAATTCTGCTTATTAGATTTATTATTTATTTAAGATCTTAATTATTATAAATATTATTAAATTTTTATAATCTGAGTATATAATAATTAGATATTTAATATTTATTAAATAATATTATTATTTTTTAAATATTTTAATAATAGCTATAAGCTTTTGATTTAGAATTTTATAATTAATTTCTAATCTATTTAATTTTTTAAAAATTATTAATAATTTAGAGATATCTCTAATTATTTTACTATTTAAATTATCTATTAAATATAAAATCTAATATATTAGTTTTGATTTTAAAAAATTTTTATAGATCTGCTTTATAAAAGATAGATTCTGATATAACTTATTTTTTTAATATTAAGAAAAGCTTTATATATTTCTAATATTTATCTAAAAAATTATTTATTTTTTATAAGATCTATAAGAGATTTTATAATCTTATTATAATTTTTAATAAATTATTTATAAAAATTAGTATATTTAAAAAATATTCTAATATTTTTAATATTCTAAAATTTAAGCTAATTTCTAATTATTTTAATTTTATTTTTTTATATATTAATATATTCTAGCTTAATTATATATTTAAGATAATTAATTTTTTAAATATAAAAATAATTTTTTATTAATTTAATTAGTAATTTAGTATTTTAGAATATTTATAATATTTATTATATATATTATTAATATATTTTAAAATTCTTAAAATAAATAAGAATATTATTTAAATAAATAATATAGAAAATATTAAAATATTTATATAAAATATAATTAATTATCTTTTAAAAAATATAGATATATTAATTAGTCTAAAAGATATAACTAAGTATTTATAATATCTATAGCAAATTTTAAAAGCTATTTTCTATTTTTTTCTTTCTTAATATAAATATAATAATATTCTTCTTTAAAATTAAATATTATAAATTATTATATTTCTTATAATCGATTTTATAATTCTCTAATAAATAGCAAAAATATTAATTTTTAATAGTAATATTATTAAATTATTTATAGTTAATATATAGCCTAAGTTTGCTATTTTTTTTTAGATATAAATATAATTAGATATTTTGCTAATAATTATAATAATTTGATATAATCTCTTTTAAATTTTTATTAAGATATTCTCTAAATATTTTAAATTATATTTTATTAAGTCTATAAATAGAGAAGAATTTAAGCTAAATTTCTTTCTTAAATAAGATTTTATAATTATAAAGCCTATATTCTAGAAATCTATTTTTAAATTTTTCTGAAAATAAGTTAGTAAATTTCTAATATTTTTATAAAATTCTAGCAAATATAAATTCTAATTTTTCTTCTATTTTTATTATCTAAAAAAATAAAAAATATCTTTAAGTATTCTTCTTATTATTTTTCTATCTTTTTCTAATATTATATTTTAGTATTATTTATTCTTATTTATTAAATTAGATTAAATTATAATATATTTCTTTTAAGATTTATTACTGCTTTTTCTAGCTAGACTAATTTATAATAGCTTATCTTATAATTTTATAATTTTTTGCTATTTTATATTATTACTTTATACTAAATTAGATTTCTTATAATCTTTATATACTTATTATTCTAATCTATTTCTATTTTATATCTAAGAATCTATACTTTATATAGTTTTTCTCTATAAGCTATTAATTTTTATTAATTTAGAGATATTTATAGTTCTATTTAAATATCTTTTTTATTAGCTATCTTTAGTAACTAGATTCTGCTCTTTGCTTTTAATTATAACTATCTTTATAAATATAGCTTATTTCTAAAAGATCTAGCTAATAATTTAATTAATTTAAGAATTATATTTCTTAAGCTATAAAAATTCTAATATAATTTTATTATATATTATATTTATAATATTAAATCAATCTATTATCTTATATCTATTAATTATTATAGATAAATAATTAGTTTCTTTATTAATTAATTTTTAATTATATATAATTAGTTTTTTTTTAATTATAAGCAATTAAATAAATTTTTTTCTTTTATTTTTATAATATCTTATTTCTATTAATTACTAATAATAAGATATAATTTTTTATATATTGCTATTAATAATAATATTATATTATTTTCTATAAATTTCTATATAAAATTCTAGATATATATAATAGTCTATTATTATTATATAAAGAGATTATATAGTTCTAATTAGCTATTATTCTTTTATAAGCAATTTTTCTTTTTTAAAGAATTTTAAGCTATCTACTATAAGAGGTTTTTAGCTTATTATCTTCTATAATTGCAAATTCCGCGCTTTTTTTTATTCTAGTATTATTACTATATTTTCTAATAAATATAAATTATATAGCTTAGAATAATATACTGCTATTACTATATCTATTTATTAATATATAATTATAGGCAATCTTTTAATAGCTTAATATATATATTATAATATTTTTTATTAAAGATTTCTCTATATCTAATAGCTAGTTCTTTAACTGCTTAGAAGATCTATTTATACTTTTTAATAAAAAACTATTTATATTTAATTTTCTTATAAAAATAGACTCTATAGCTATAATATATATAGAAGATCTATATAATATTATAATAATTAATATAATAAAAACTAATTTATAAATCTTTATATTATACTATTTTAATATTTTATAATAAAATATATATAAAGAATTTTTATAAATTAAATCTATATATAATATATTTAATCTTAATATCTATTTCTCTTTTTAAAAGCTTCTAATATTATAATTTTTTATTCTTTATATTAAAAGTAATAAATTTTAGTAAATTATCTAATTATTAATTCTAGAATATTTCTTTTTTAAAATTTATTCTTATTTAAATATTTCTAAAATACTCTATTTACTAATTATATTAAACTTATCTTCTATTGCTAATACTATCTAGTATTTATACTAATATTAGAAAAGATAATATTCTTTATCTTATTTTCTAGAGTTATTAAGAGAATCGCTTAAGTAGTCCAAATTACTAGAATTTATAATTATATTATAGAGCAGGCTATATCTATTTACTGCTAGCTATCTATTTTTTCTTAGTATTTTTAGAAATTATTTTAAGCTTTTTTTTATCTAAAAATATAATAAGCAATTATCTTTATAGCAGAATATCTAATTAAAAATCTATAATTAATAAAATCTGCTATTTATTTAAGCTAAATATTTTTGCTTAGCTAATTAGATTTCTGCTATTATATAATATTTATTTATTATTTTTCTAAAATAAATTGCTAATTTTATTTCTTTAATTAGTAATAATCTCTAGCAAAATATCTAGATTTTTATAATTAAAATAATCTTTGCTTTTTTTTTTAAATATATTATTGCTTAGCTATATTAAATTCTATAAAGCTAATATATATATTACTATTTTATATTATATTAGAATATTATTAGTAAAGCTAATTTGATTATATATAAGATTATTAATATTTTTTGCTAATATTAGATCTTATCTAGAAATTCTATAGCTAAGCTATTTCTTTTATTATTTTTTCTATCTCTACTTAAAATTTCTATTATTAATATATATAATTATAGCAATATATTTAGCTAGATTATTAGATTAATCTAGCTTATAGAATTTTTTTTACTAAATTCTTAAATTTCTTATAGAATTTAGATATTAATATTTTATTATTCTAATTAACCCTTTTACTAAATTAATAAAATTTAGAAATATATTCTAATATTAATCTTTATTATTATAGAGCTATAAAAGCTTATTCTACTATTCTTTTTTATCTAAATTACTAAATATTCTTTTAATAAAATTCTTAAATCTCTAAAAAGAATCAAAAATAGCTTTTATCTCTTTATTATAATTATTAGAATATTTATAATTATTAAAATAATTATAGAATAAAAATTCAAACTAAGCAAAAATATTACTAGCAAAATAGATCTTTATAAAAATAATCTTCTTATATTTCTTTATAAACTAGGCCTTATAATATTAGAAATAAGCTTTATATTAGATAATAAAAGCTTAAAAGATTTCTTTTTCTTTTTTATAGATAGCTAGTTATTTTATTTTATAATTCTTAATTTAAGTTTTTCTTTCTTAGAAAAATTCTTTAATATAAGCTTATAGAGCCTTAATCTTCTGCTTAAGCTTATTGCAAATCTTATAATAAAAGATAGTAGATAAGATAAGGATCTAAAAGATATTATATTCTATATTATTTAAAAAGAATATACTAAATCTTTCTTAAACAAAAATTATCAAAATATAATAAATATTATAGTAATCTGAAGATTCCAGAATATATAAAAAGTTTATATTAATAAAAGCAGTGCTAAGATTATTCTTAAATATAGAATAATAACTAAAGCTCTAAATACAAATATTTACTGCCTAATATAGGCTATTAGATTAGAATATAATCTAACATTTAGATTAATAACTAAAAAGCTATATATTATAATCTATCTAATAGTAATAAATATATTCTTATATATTTAGCTTTTTAGGTAAGTTAATAAAATCGATAATCAATTTCTTTAACCGGTCAATAAAGTCAATAATCGACTCTCTTGACTATATAATTATTATAATCCTAACCCTGGGTTATATAATCTTGTGGTTTTGTTCTGTGGGTAAGTGTTGGACTTTCTATTCCGAGGGGTCTACTTCGGGTATCTCTAGTACTGTGTTATTTCTTCTGTATAATCTGCATATTGGATAGATTATAATATAAAAGCTAGTAGTTTTTATTAATTTTATTAGCTTTAAAAAAGATATAAATCTTGCTATTATTAATTCTATAATTTAGCAATTTTATATTAAAAAAGCAAAAGTTTTTATTATTTATTTTTCTAATCTAATTATTAAATAAATAGATTTTAAAAACTAAGCTATTAATATAAGTTTTATCTAATATTAAAAGCTTTTTAATAAGCTTTAAATTATTTAAAGCAGATTTTATAAAATTTATAGTAAATATATAAATATTTTTAATTTTATTAATAAATAATTTATTTTTTAAAATATTAGATAGCTAAAATTAAATACTAGATTAGCTTTATTTAAAATATTTAGATTAAAAATTTTTAATAAATTTTATATATTAAATAGATAATATAATTAAGCTTTTAGAAAATATTTTTTTAAAAGCTATTTAAGTAGATTATATTAATAAAATTAAAAATATTAAAAGCTTAGAAAATATAAATCTTATTAATTAATAATAAAAAAGAATAGCAAAAAAAAAGAAAATTAAATCTATATTTATTAAAACTATTTTACTAAGGATTACTAATATCTTTATTTTAAAAAGAAAAAGAAAAAGAATAAATAGTAAAATAAGAAAAGAATTAAGAAAAAGAAAAAGAAAAGAAAACAATAGATATCTAAAAAGCTAATCTTATATTAAAGAAAATCTAGTTAATAAAAGAAAAAGATAAATAATTTGCTTTTCTTTTTCTTAAGCTATTTTAGATAATTAGCTAAGCTCTAGCTAATTAGAAAGCTTAGATTTAGCTATTTTAGATCTAAATCTAAAATATTGCTCTATAAAACTAAATAGAAAATTTAGAGTATTAATATTATTAATCTATTATATCTATTTCTTCTATTACTAATTCTTCTTCTATTAATATATTTAATAATAAAATATTTATAGTAATATAAGTACTATTTGCTATATTTTTAGTATAAAAGAATACTTTATAAATTTTAATTATTTTGCTAAAGTTCTAAAAATTATAATTAATAGAGATTTAGTAATACTTTTTAGAATTAGCTAGATATAATTTTTATATTATATTAATAATTTAGTAAATAATAAACTTATTTTAAAAAGAATATTCTATTACTTAGAATTTGCTTAAAATATTATTAGTATTTTATTATTATATTAGAAAAGTTTGAAAATTTAAAATTCTAATTTATATAAGCTATAAAGCTATAATATTATTATATAATTTAATTAGAATTTTAATATTATTATTTCTAAAATATTAATAATCTTTTTTATATATAAAATATATAATCTTTCTAAATATATTATTAATTTAGCTAAATAATATTAATATTTAAAATATATTAGCAAGAAAGCTATTTTTTATATAGCTATTATTATTATTAATATTAGATCTAAAATATCTATATTTAAATAATTAGAGAATTTTATATATAAAGCTTATTATAATAAGCACTGCAGTAATCCGAAGATTCCAAAGTACACAAAGAGTTTATACTAATAAGAGCAATGCCAAGACTATCCTTGAATACAGAACAGTAACTAAAGCTCTGTGTAATGAGCACTGTAGTAATCCGGAGATACCAAAGTACACAAAGAGTTTATACTAACAAGAGCGGTGCCAAAACTATCCTTGAATACAGAACAGTAACTGAAGTTCTGAATACAAGTATTTACTGCCTGATATGGGCTACTGGATCAGGGTGTAATCCAATACTTAGATTGATAACTGAAGAGCTATAAGAAATTATCCCATCTGTAGATATCCTATCCTTATATATCCGGCTCTTCAGTTGGATCAGTTGGATTGGCTGGCCGATTTTGGTAATCCGGATTGGTATAGATCGGTGGCTGCTCTCTACTAATCCTGCCTAATTAGCTGTGTCTTATAATTCTAACCCTTGCTTATATAAGCATTCCCTAGTGCCTGGTGTTGGATCTGACACTTGTCTGTTTTCTCCTGTGGGGTGACCTGTGATCTGCATGTTGGATGGGTTATAACACTCTGAGTGCAAGTATTCACTATCTAGTATAGGCTACTAGATCAGAATATAATCCAATATTTAGATTAATAACTAAAGAGCTATATATAATAATCTATCTAATAGTAATAAATATATAATTATATATCTGCTCTTTAGTATAGCTTATTTAGATATATTGCTGATCTTATATATCCGGATCAGTTGGATATATTACTGATATAATATATTTAATCTGATTAGTTGATTCTGTGATTCTAATTCTCTAGTTATATAAATCTTGCTCTCTGGGTATTATAGCCTGAGAGTTATTCTTTCTCTAGTTCTTATTTCTGATCTATTTTGTAATCTGTATATTGGATGGGTTATAATACTTATAATTATAAAAAGATTTTAAAATATATTCTAAATAAAAGATTTATAAAGCTATTAAATACTAATAAAAATTAGTATTTTTTTAATTCTTTTCTAATAGCTTTAAAAGATATTAATAGCAAATAATATAATATTCTAGCTATTAATAGTAAATATATTTTCTATTAATTCGAAGCTATTTTTACTAAAAAATTAGAATTTAATATAATATTAAGAATATTTCAAATTTTTTATTATAAATAGAAAATAAAAGTATTTTATATATATTTAAATAAAATAGTATAGCTAAATAAATAAATTAAATTATTATAGAAAAAATATATTATTAAATAAAAAATCTAAATATACTATATTTACTATAGCTCTATTTATTTAAAGCTAGTATAGCTATTACTAAGTTTATTATTAATAATCGAATAGAAATACTAAATCTATATTTTTATAAAGTATTTTTTAATAAATATCTTTGAAATTAGAATTATAAGCTAAATTTAAGCAATATTATATTATTAGAATAATAATATATAATATATATATTTAAGAAATAATAATAGCAAAATAATAAGCTTAAATTAAAAATAAGCTAAATTTTATACTAAATTAGCTATTTAATATTAAAATTTTTAAGCTCTTTATTTAATTTAGAATCTATTTAATTAAATACTCTAATATAATATAATAAAAGATTATTACTATTATTAATTTTATAATATATAAAATTTAAAAAAGCTAATAAGTTTTAATTATTATAAAAAAAGCTATTAATACTATTATAGATACTATTATTATTAATTAACTAGTTATTAAATAAATATTAGTACTAATTTCGAGCTAGAAATTAATAAAAGCAGATATTATATATTTCTTTGCAAATATTATTAATAGCTTTCTAAAAAAGCTAAATAATATATAAGCTTATATAAAAAGCTTAGAAATTATATTTATCTAAATATGTTTTGAATATAAAAGAAGTATTATAGCTAGTAAATTTTTAAAATAAGATATATTTTTAAAAAAAAACTTAATAAAGCTAGAAAAATCTTAAAATATAAAATTAGAGCTATAATATAAGAATTTATATAATATAAAAATATTAATTTTAATAAAACTTTTATATTAATAAATAAAGTATTAATTTAAAAAATTTTCTTTTTCTAATAGCAATATTAAACTAGAAAATAGATAAAATTAATATTATAATAATATTTTTAAATAAAAATTTAAAAAAAGAGATCTTTAATAAATTAGTAAATTTCTTTATTTAATTTTTCTAAAAAACTTTTATAAAATTTAATTTTTTAAAGCTTTAAATTCTCTAAATCTAAAAATTATTATATAGCTTTAAATAATTACTAAAATAATAATAAAAAAAGCTAATTAGCAAACTTTTTTATTAAGCTTTTATTAATTATTAATAAAAAATAATTATTTATAGCTATATTAATAATCTTTTTATAATAAATCTAAAAAAAGCAAATATTAATTTTATTAAGCAGAAATTTATATAAAAATTCGAAATTAAAAATCTTAGCTAAGCTAGCTATTTTCTAAAAATATCTTTTATTAGAAATTATAAAAAATATATAATTAGATTTATTTAAAATATTTATATTAAAAAAGCTTTTTTAAAAAATAGCTTTAAAAATATAAAATTATTAATAATACTATTTATATTAGATTTATTAATTTTAGCTATAGTTTATAAAAGCTAGACTTTTTAAAAAGAAATTATTAATTATTAATTAAATAATAGCTAGCTAATATATTTAATAATTTAAATTAGATTAAATATTGCTTTTTTTATTAATAAATTTATAATATAATTATATTTTCTTATTAGCAAATTAAGCTTTTTTGAATATAGCTATTATTATTATTAATATATTAAATATATTAGCTTTAAAATTAATAATAAATATAAAATATTATTTTAAATTTTCTAAAATTATAATAATTTTAATTATAAAATAATAAATTCTAAAAAAAGCTTTTAATAATTTTTTAAATAAATTCTAATTAAAAACAAAATAATAAAAAATTTATATATAATATAATTATTTAAATTAATAATAATATTATAATTTAATATTTTTAATAAATTAATTATATAATAATTTTAATAATAAAAGCTAAATATTATATTATTAATAAAGAAAATATAAATAATTCTATAAATTTAAAGCTTTTTTTATTAAATTAAGAATTTTCTTTATATTTTAGATAAAATATAATAATTTAAAAATAATTAAGCTAATAAAAAATTCTAAATTTTATTAATAAATAAGCTATATTTCTTTTAAAAAATACTTTATAAAAAATAAACTATTATTAAAAAAATAATATTTAATAAATTTCTATTAAGAAATAGATAGCTAATAGCTTTATAAAGCTACTAAATAATATAAAGCAAAATCTTTTTTAATAATAAATAAAATTAATATAAAATATTAAAAGATAGAGATTATAATATTTAAGCTCTAGTTAGAAATGCCTCTAGGCAATAGATTCTTATAGAAGTGTATTATTTGGTAAGGCCTATTAATTGGGCTCTGAAATAGTAAAGATCTTAGAAGAGGACTTTGATCTTTCGGCATAGAGATCTTTCTGATCTTCCAGCACTGAACACTTTTGTATTTCTTGAGAATATTTCTCGAGGACCTAGATAGATAAATAACAGCCTTTCTGGCTAAATAGATAGTTTAGCTAGAAGGAATCAAGCTTTATAGTCTCGCATTATTCAACATAATGCAATAATTTCTAAGCTTAGGATCTATCTATGCCCGAAATCACTAGTAATCCATCTCCTATATCAATATTTAAACTCGATTCAAGATAAATAAACTCCCAACGAAGGCAAATAAGTGGTAAGTGGAACTCCTCCCAAGTGAGTTGAATAAATTGATGCCTACTTAAGTACCGCACGGAACTTTTCGGTGAAATTCCGGCTTATAATTATTTGAGTTATCCATCAGTTCTTACCTGACTGATTTGTTGGAGTCTTCTTCAATACCGAAATACTGGTGAACTGGCGAGTCACAATAATCATTTGGAAGTATCTTCTTCATCATTCTGGCCGAACCCTCAACCTAATCGCGACCGTCGCCGCCTGCTCCTCCTAGCTTGCCTCTCACGGCTCTTCCGCTGCCGGGCCACTGATGTCACGGCCCTCGTGTGTACAACGAACTCCGCGCGCTCCTCGTCAGAGATCAAGAACGGCAAAGACGCACCGTAGCTGATCAGAAGCACCTTTATGACCAGAGACGACTGCCTATCTGCGAGCTTCTTGAACAGGTTCAAGAAAGCCGACAGCAAACGGAAATTCCCAGTGAACCTCCTTCTCCGCTGAGAAACTCCAGATCTATCACCAAGTAAACTTGGCCAGTCGCGTGGCAGAGCAAGTCCTCCAGAATCAAAAACCACTCTTGCTCCGATAAATTACTAGAAATGATTACGCGGCTCCGAGACATAGCTTGGTCCACTTAGTTGTCACGCAACTGACTCAGAACCTGGCGGACTAGATATTTCAGAAGATCAATTGTAAAAGCACTGCTCTCAGCAGCAGTCCTGTCTTGGGATATTCCCAAGGCCCAGAGGGTTGGCACGGTCTTGGAGCGGAGTTGCTCAATCACGCCGACGCAGAAGCTCCTGGGTGCCTGGCGCGACTGGAAGTCCCCTCTGACGATGGTGAGGCTTGAACCTCGTGATTCTGTCCACCGTCTCATCTTTGGCAGCTGATGGAACTCTTGAGCTAGAAGACGAGCGGCTCGATGCGATGAAATATTGTGCATGGAAGAAAGGCGATTCAAGGCTTTCAGAGGATCCATGACACCAGTGTCGGATAGAGATAGCATCACCTGTGCGAACTGCACCGTGGAAAGTCGGCTGTTCGTATCAATCACTGTGGTACAAATTTGGTCCAGCTTTGCAGTGATGTTGGCATAGGATGTGTACATCTCCGTCCTCAACTCTCTGTACTGCAATGAGAGTTGTGTCAAGTTATCTGTGACACTCTGGGTGGTCCGTTCCACGGCTAGATGGTAATGATGAGATTCGACGAGGTGATCGGTGTTGGCCAGGTCTCGTACCAATACGTAGTTGTACTTGATTGCTTCTAGGAGGTCGTCATACCGAAGTTCGAAGGGCTGCGTGAAGCTGTGGATGAAGTGTTTTGCGCGCCTCTCGCAGTACCACTGATGAGCACGCACCAGGAACTTCAAGACGTACCCAACCATCTCAGCTACCACTTGCTTCATTATAGGCGTCGGGGAAAGACGTGAAAGCACGTCTGCTTGTGGCAAGGCGTCCCCGATCCGGGATAAGGCCTTTGCTAGCATCTTGACCGTCTTCTCGTGATTGATGGTGCCCTGGTTTTCTCGTGTGAACTCTTGGTAAATACCGTATTTAGGTTTAGAGTGCTTGTCTTACCAATAGCAGGAACTTTATGCCTCCCCAGACTAACGACACAGTAGCCGGGTGCTGTTGGACAATCATGTCGAGAACGCCTTCATAGTACTTGATGTTTTCCCACAAGCTTCCCAGCCAATGGGCAACTTTTGAGTTTGCATTGCGAGACTCATAAGATGCCTTGGAACTACTTAGGGCATCTCTAAGATCTTCCAAAGTATCTTTCGAGTTGACTAGATCGAGGCTCTGGCTCTCATTCTTGCTGGCGCTCAAGAATCGAAACCTTGCTTCTTCATATGCCTCATCTAGAAGACTAATAGTGCTCAATATGATTAGCTATGGCCAGGTAAATTCAGTCAGGGCAATATAACAGGAACGTACCTTCGATTCTGGCCTGCTTGTCCATTTCTGATTTACTTTCAGCCCAGAGACTTGTTGCAATCCCTGGCAAATATAGGTCGATTCACACCCTTTTCAGAACTCGCACACTTTATTAATAAGAAGGAATCTCACTTGACAGTATCACCTAATGTCCCATGTCATGAGCCCTGTGCGGTTCTATGGATCTGATCTTATCCATATGGTCAGTCGAATTTTCCCCCTCTTTTCTTTTTCTTTTTAAAGGCGTGTGCGGCTTGGGCCTGTTACCTCATAGCTGAAGGTGATGGAGTGGCGTTCTCGAAAGCTGTTGCGATTAAAGCAGACATGGAAATGCAATAAAATGCCTCAGCTACGGATGGATCTGGGCTGCTCATTCAATACGCACCACCATAGACAAGACTTCGGTCTTGGTGTCCGGATTTGAGGCTCAGTCCCCGGGGAGTCAGCATGCCTTGCTGATTTGAGTAAGACTCTTGCTGACATGGATGTATGTGGTGATGTCAAATCGCCCGATGTGAACCTGTATTTCAATGTCAAGCGCCAGCATCATTCTTCGCAACCCAATAGAAAGAGTCCACGTGGCTCACGGGGTTTCTACGCTGCGTGGTGGCTGTGCAGCCAAATCGATGCAGTATCTTGACTTCCCATGTGATTTATCCCCGCGAGTGGACTCTCCCCTCCGTCAAGGCTGTCCCGTCCATCTGTACTGTGATCATGTCGGACTTTTTCTATCCTGTCATCTCTGTTGTCCTAAAACCAGACGGTGTACATTTCTCCCTACGTGATATCAAGCATGAAACATTTATAAGTTTTGTTGGTTCTTTCGACTTACCAACAGCATTCAACAATTTTATACAGGTCGACCCTTCTTTTGAATCGGTGGCTCTCTACCTGCAGAGTTTTGCCGCTAAAGTTCTCGAAGGTCACGCCCAAGAGGTGGCATTCAGAGCTTTTCAAACAAATGATGAAACCCTAGCCGCCATTCTCGACAATCGAAATTATGCAGCTTTCCTCGAGCACCTCGCACCGCAGCTAAAGGAACTACGAATCTATATCATTGACCAGGATTGTCGAAGCATTCAGCTGAGAGAGCACACGAATAAATCGCCAGAAGAATTCCTGGAAGAATATGGCGTGAAACCCTTGCTGGATCGCTTAAATACTACCAATGATTACTTCGAAAACTTCTTGCAACATTACCTTGAACATCAACAGGCGAGTACACACGGGGGTAAAGGCACGCCAGCATTGAGAATATTGTTGACATTGGTCACTGCAATGAACAGGCGCGGTTTCACAAGTCCAACGAGTCAGGGGAGGAAACCATCATCAAGCCAAAATCGTTACTTCGCGATCGTTCTTTCTGGAAGCACTTCACCATTTCACGAGACGAAACTTCCGCTGGAATCTCTCACCAAGAGCGTCTTTCGATTGTTCTACTAGGAAGACACTTTGTCGACGAAATCGACTTCATCGAAAGAAAGAGGCCTTTCCAACGGCCAAAAGCGAGATCACCTAATTCTCCTCTTCGGCGCAACCCTGGATACTCGACTGCTTCTGCACCGGAGCGAAGCTCTTACAACTGGCAGCCGCGCACGCCAGAAAATCCCCAGCACAGAACTTTGGAATACAAGTCGCCCACCATGGAATCCCAGTGCTGTGAGCCTCTCAATGCTTTCATGAGTTGGGCAGTTGTAAATGCGGGGATTGATAAACGATCTAGTAGGAAACGCCCCTGCACATGATGATGATCGTATTAAGGTCCGAAATGAAGTCTAGGGTAACTATACTATTCTATTCCTCCTCTTTAACCAACTCAGCAATACTAACTCTAGGGATAATATCCTCTGCAAACAGACCTTTATAGTTATACGCCTATATAGAAAGAGTAGTCTAAAATAAATATATTCTTCTTTCTACTTCCTAAAAAGTATAAGAACTAGTAGAATCTAAATTATTATCTTTTTACTAGATAAAAAAAGAAATATAAAAGAAATTTAAAATAATAAATCTGCTCTAAGAATTAAATTCTAGAATAGAAATTTATAGACCCCTATATTCTTAACTAGATTGCAAAATATAAGCTATTCTATTTTGCCCAGAATATCTTCTAGTTTATAGTTCTATTTTAATTTTTTTAGAGATTTTTCTTTTTATTAAAAAATATTTTATAAAATATCTAGCTTTTTTTAATTATCTATATTAATATCTTTATTTAGTATTTTTATATTTAAAATATTTATAATAGCTAATAAAATTATTATAATTTATTTTTTTATAAAATATTATATTAGAATATTTTATAATAAATTTAATTTTAATAATTTATTAATTATTTCTAAGCTCTAATTTTAATATCTAATTAGCTAATTTATTAATTATTAAAAATTAAAAATTTCTTTTTATTTTTTCTAATTAGCTTATTATATATAAATAATTATAGCTAAAATAGATTTTTTTTTTTTATTATTTATTATAAATTTTATTAGCTTATTTATAATTTTATTTTTTTAATTTCTATATATTCTAATAATTATTTAATTAATATATTAGTTTTATAGAATTTCTAAATATTATAATAAAAAATTAGAAATTTTTTTATAAATTATTTAATATTTTTCTAAAATATTCTAGATTATTAAAATATTATTAAAAAAGAATATAATTTTATTTATATTAAATTTTATTTTTTTATTTACTATTTAGATAATAGCTTATATTATATTTTTAATTTTTATATTAAATATTTCTATTTTATAAAAATATTTATTTACTAAAAATATAATTTTTTTCTCTTATATATTATAAATAATTATCTAATTTTTTTTTTTATTATAAAGCTATCTAAATATATTATTATATTATATAATATAAATCTCTAGATAAATATATTATATTATTTTTTTTCTTTAGTTTTATTTTTTAGAAAAAATTTATTAATCTTAATATATTTTTTATATAATAGCTCTAATTTAAAATAAAAAATACTAATTAAATTAGTTTTTAGAATTTTATAATTTTAGATTTTAGCTAGAATTATATTATTAGTCTTTTATCTATCTTTTTTTTAGTAATAAAGCTTTAATTTTCTATATTAATAAATAGTATTAATTTAGAATATAAAGCTAGAATTTAGCTTAATATCTTATTATTTTAAATATAATCTCTATTAATAAAAATTTACTTTTTTAATAAAAAGCTATTATTAGAATTATTTTCTATATTAGAAAAACTGCTTTTATTATATAAAAATAGCTTTATTAATAATTCTAAAATAGCTTATTTAGCTAGTAATAATCTTTTTTTCTGCTTTTTTATATTAATCTTATTTAGCCTAAGCTACTAGATTTTAGTTTTAAAAAGAATAATTAGAAAAATATATACTAAAACTGCTAATATTATTGCTAATATTAGAATATTATCTATAATATAATTTAAGCTATATAAATATATTGCAATTTTATATATTTTTATATTCTAAATCTTAATATAATTATAGAAATAAAGCTTTAAATTAAAATAAATATCTAGCTATTTTATTAGTTTTTTGCTTAAAAAATCTAAAAATTACTAGCTTTAATCTTAATTCTTAGTATTTTATTTATTTTAGAGAAATAAATTAGCTTATTTTTTTCTAGATTAAAAAAGATAATATTCTTTTTTTTCTAGATTAATATATCTACTAGATCTTTAGAAAGTATTCTAGTAATTATTGCTATATTTTTGCTAATTTTAAAAAAAGCAATATTATTTATATATATAAAATATAGTATTATATTATCTCTTAATAGAAATAGAGAGAGATATAATATATATAGAATAAAAAAGATTAATAAGCTTTATAAGAGCTTATAGATAAGTTTTTTATTTTTATTATCTATTTATTAAAATAAATTCTTATTTTTTATTTATAATAAAGCTATATATTTAATATATTAGCTTAGCTAGCTAGCTCTATTTTTTAAATTATTTAATAAATTAGTTCTATAATACTATATTAAAAGCTTTTTTATATATCTATTAAAAGAGAAAATAATCTAGCTTTAGTAAATAATCTGCTTTATATTATATATAAAATAGATTATAAGATTTATTATAAATTGCTTAAATAAAGCTCTAAAATACTAATTATTAAAAAATTTATTCTTAATTATTATTATAGATATTTATCTTACTATTAGCTTTTTTAGCTTTTTAGAAATATAGAATAGTAGAGTAATTAGCTTATAGAAATAATATAATAAATAATTTAATTTTTCTAATTTAAAAATTATTAAAATTTTTGCTATTTTAAATACTAATAAATAATAGCTTAATTATAAATAATTTTTATAAAATATATAAATTAGCTTTCTAATTTATAATTAGTATATTTTAAGAATTATTATTATAATATTATTAATTTCAGAAATTATATTTTCTAAATTAGTATAATAATTTTCTGTTTTTGCTTTTATAATCTCTATATCTTAGAGAATAGAAATTAGTTTTATATTATTTAAAATCTAAGAATTTAGAATATTATTATTTGCTAAGAAATAATAGAGAATCTTATTATAAAAGTGCTTTATTTTCTTTCTAGGCTTAGAAATTACTCTGCTATCTAATAATAATAGTAGAAATTTAAAAGAATTAGTAATCTTATATTAAGCTATAATTATAAATATATTTATATTCTGCTTAATTTTTCTAATTTTTTCTGCTTAGAAATTTCTTTTAGTCTATTTAACTAGTATTTTAAGATAATATTTTGTCTTCTCTATTTGCTCTAGATTTTTCCTATTCTAAATATTTAGTAGTATTTTATTATCTTTTTATATTTATTAGTCTATTATAAAATATCTTTATTTTTTTAATATAAGCTTTTTTTTATAATTTTAATTTTCTTTTTAAAAAGTTATACTAAATTCTATATCAGATTTTTAAGATTATATATTATATATAGAGATTATATTAGAATTAGCTTTTTATAGCTGCTAATAATCTAGGCTATTTTCTAGCTTTTAAAAAGTAGTATTTTAGGCTAAGCTATCTAGATATTTAAGAGCTTTATTTCTAAAAAGTAATTTAGAAGATAATATAATCTGATTCTATATCTAAGCTATTTATTATTCTAATATCTATTTTTAAAATATTTAAGAAGTAAAGATTTAGAGTATTTCCTAGCTAGTAGATAAGTATTTCTAGGTTAAGAATTATAAGATTTGCTATTTTTATTTATATTATAATTCTATTCTCTATTTTTATATATTATTAATAATCTAATTATTATATTTAGTATATTAAATTGAAATTTTTTCTAATTAGAATTCTAGCTAGAATAGGCTATTTTTCTAATATCTTAAAAATAGTTTTTTTTAGATATCTATAAATATTTGCAATTAAGATATTTTATATCTTAATTATATATATATCTCTATTTATTTTAAGCCTAATTTAGTATATTTTTATTCTTCTTTTTATATATATTATAATTCTAAGCTTATATATCTAGTTATTAATTAAATTAAAAATATTATAGCTTTTATATATTTTAATAAAATATCTAATTTTTTTAATTATAATTTATAATTTCTAGACTAATATTATATCTGCTTTAGCTAATTATACTAAATTAAATATAATATTATACTATTTTTTTATTTATATTATATTAATTTATATAATTTTGAAAATTCTATATATTAATTATAAAATTTTTTATATTATATTTTTATTTATAAAAAAAGCTATTTAGATTATATTAGTATTATTTTATATATTTATATTTTTATTTCTATTTTTTATAAAAATAAAGAATATAATATATATTAGTTTTTTATAGATAAAATAATATTTTTCTAAAGCTATATAGATTTTTATATTTATATTAGTTTCTAGAAATATAAATTATATATATATTCTGCTAAGCTTTTATCTATAAATACTAGATTATTGCTTTAGTTCTAATAGATATAGAGCTAGTATAGAAATAATTTTATTAGGCTTTTTTTTCTTATTTAAGATTAGATAAAAAAAAAGAATATTAAATCTGGATAGCTAAATTAGAAAGCTTATTTTGATATTACTTTAGCTACTTTATATATTTCTATATATATCTTTTTTTTAGCTTCTAAGCTATTTTTAACTATTTTTTTAATAATTTTTCTATTATTTTTTTTTTTTTAGGCTAAATTAGATAGATATTGCTTAAAAAGCAGTATAAGTTATAATAATTAGTATATTTTAAAAAATTACTATATATTTCTTTTTTTTAATATATTAGAGCTATTTATATTATTTATATCTTAATATTCTAATATATTATCTAGAATTATAATAATTTTAATAAATAATATATTATATAATTTATATTTTTTATTTTAGCTTTTATATTAGATATAAATTAAATATTCTAAATTCTGCTTTAATTAGTTTTTTAAATAAAATTATCTATTTTTTTATAAATCTATTTATTTTCTAATATTTAATAAGCTAATAAAAGATAAATTTCTTGCTTATAATTATTTCTATTTTTTATAATACTAATATATTTATATTTCTAAAACTATTATAATTTTATAATAAAGAAAAGATATCTATTATTATATAGATATATATTATAACTTATCCAATATACAGGTCACGAAATAAGTCAGAAATAAGAACTAGAGAAAAGAACAACTCTTAGATCACAACACCCGGAGAACAAGGCTTACATAACCAGAGAATTAAGATCACAGGATCAATCAATCAGATTGAATATATTAGATCAATAATATATCCAATTAATCCGGATATATAGAATTAGCAATATATCCAGGTAAATCCTACTAAAGAGCAGATATATAATTATATATTTATTACTACAAGATAGATTATTATATATAGCTCTTTAGTTATTAATCTAAGTATTGGATTATATTCTGATCCAGTAGCCTATATTAGGCAGTAAATATTTATATTCAGAATTTTAGTTACTATTCTGTATTTAAGGATAGTCTTAGCACCGCTCTTGTTAGTATAAACTCTTTGTATACTTTGGTATCTCCGGATTACTGTAGTGCTTATTACAATATATTACTATTCAGATTTCTTAATTTAAATTTCTTTTTTTCTAGAAAAAGCTAGAATATATTAAGCTAATTTATAATTTCTAAATTTCTAAGCTAAATTACTTATTTATTCTTTATTTATTAGATTTTTTTAATATTTTTTAGCTCTAAGCTAATAATATCTAATAATATTAGTTTAATTTTAGCTAAAATAGAATTTCTTTATCTATATTTTTTTAGAAATTAGAGAAAATCTAATTATTAAGTTTATCTATTTTAATTTTAGCTTTATTAATCTTTTTCTATTATATTAATTCTTTTTTCTATTTCTTTTTTCTTTTCTCTTTTCTAATTAATTGCTATTTTTTATTTTATTTAATTAATTTCTATATTTTCTAAGCTAATAATATAAATAAAATAAGATTTTTAATCTTATTAGCTATTATATTAATATATTATATTATTTATTAATTAAAGCTTATATTTTATTATTTATAAAGCTTTTTAGCTATAATAAAATATTTTTTATAAAATAATATTTATATTTAAGCTATAAATAGCTAGATTTTATAAATTTATAAAATTTTTATAAATTTTATTTTTATCTATTAGAATAAAAAGCTATATTATTTATAAAAAAATAATATAAAATCTATTTTTAATATAAATTATTTATTTTTTATTAAATTTGCTTTTTTAATAAAATTTTTAAAAATATTATTAAAAATTATTATAATAGATTTTAGAATAATCTATTTTATTTATTATATTATTTTTTTTATAGCAAATTTATTATTTAAAACTTTTATAAATAAGCTTTTTATAAATTTCTATATATTCTTAAGCTCTATATCTATATATATTAGTTTATTATTAAAAAGAAAAGCTAATTAAAATATTTTTCTATTATTTATTATTATTCTAATCTACTCTATTTTTAATAAGATAAAGAATAGCAAGATTAGCTTTTTAGCTAATTATAATATTACTAGAGAGCTAGCTAGTTTTTTATTAAGGGCTAGCTATTATTAGATATCTGGTACTGATACTATAATATTGCGAAAGACTGTGAGGTCTTCTGTGGTGATCCAAGCTACTGTGTATCTTCCAGATCAGGAATGCGTGAGAATCCCTTGGTGTTGTGAACCTAGGGGTCGGAAAGAGAAAAGGAAGAAAGATGCCCCTGCACATGATAATGCTGCAGAGGCTGGAACGGAGGCTCAGTCCTCGCACTCCAAGGACGCTGCGCTTCATCCAGATACTGAAGCATATCACCGGCTTCTCCTTCAAGTTAAGAGCCTAGAGGCAGAGAACGAGTCGTTGAAAGAAGTAAAGAAGAAAGCAGAGAGATGGGCACTGATCCACTTCGTTAACGAATTCGGGACCAGGGGAAAAGCTTCACCTTACATCGATGCGCCCGCTTGGTCACCAGGAGCCCATAAAGGTGATTTCGTCATGAGAGGCATGCTACCAATCACAAGCAGCGAAGAATACATTAAGAAAGAAGACTTCGACTTCGTTGTGTGTCGTTTCTACTCTCCAGCGATGCTGATGAGTCAGGTCCGAAGAGCGACAGAGAACCTGGAGAGTGCACCTCCACCTCGGCATTTCGATGAACACATCATTCTCCGCTCTTCGCGAATGCAGAAGGCAGTTGAGGCTTTTCTGGCCGCTCAGGACAATGGTTCGGAGGAAGTCCCCAATCTGCATCTGAATGAGCCTATTCGTTCTCCATATCTCTTTTGGTATAGGTACAGATCTTCGAAAGCGCTAGAAGTTCTCAGTCCCGACGATCAAAGGCTTCTTGCCAGTCTAACCTCATGGATCGAGGACAACTACGAAGAAAGATACACTCGCGCACGGTCAAGCCAGATGGAGGGTAAAGTATCACTAGACACGATGCTATTCCTGGCAAAGCCAGGAGACGTACTTGTCTGGAGGGAGAAAGGGGAATTGCAGGCAGCAGTCGCGAAATCATGGCCGCTTCAAACCTCTGAACCGATCTTGGACTGGGACAAGTCACACATCGACTGGTTGTGTGGGTCTTCTAAGAAGGCGGAGTTCTCAACAACATGGAAAGTCGAGAGTTGGAAATACTGCTACAATGGACAGTTCTCGAAGAAAAAGGTCGACTTGGAAATTGTCTTCAGTGCTGACGCTATTGAGGCACAAATCAACATCAAGGATCTGAAAACTCATCCGATGCAATATTCTGGAGAGGAGACACGACAGCTGTTGGAGAATCGGGGCCAGGTATTCTGGAGATGTCGGAATCGAAATCTGGTGTCGTACGACAGTCACGAGGGATTCTATGGCGTGAGTTGACCCTGCTCTCTCAACGTCGGAAATGATTTGATGCTAAAATCATGTTACAGAGTGGAAGACGCTTCATGACCCGATTTCCAAACGTATGAGCAACTTCATAGCGATTCCTCGAGATTCCAGCTCCTATACGGAAATACAGAGGAAGAAGGAGAGGGCCAGATGGATGACGAAGACAGCGAAGACATCGAGATAATGAGTCCTGAGACAATGGCATCAGACACTCCACCCTCGGTTCCCGATATCTACGTTTTCCCAAATAGTATTCCGGGATATAATCTGGAAACTAAGAGATGGGGTGAGTCCAACTGCCATACTATTCCAATAGAAACAAGCTCTTGGACTACGAAAATGACCTTTTATGCAGTGGACCTCAAGGTAGACCAGATACGCGAGGTCAGGTGGAACAAGGAGTCCTTCAAGTATCTCGTCATCGAGGAAGAGTCAAAGGAACTGATCCAGGCGCTTGTCAACCACCACATCGAGACTGAGCGTGGTACTGATGTAATTGACCGAAAAGGCAACGGCCTCATCATTCTGCTGCACGGCGGTCCCGGCACAGGCAAGACTTTCACGGCCGAGAGCGTTGCTGAAATCGCCGAGAAACCTTTGTTTCGGGTCACCTGCGGTGACATCGGCACTGAGCCGGAAAAGGTCGAGAAGTACCTGGAATCGGTCCTGTATCTGTGAAAGACCTGGGGATGTTTGATGCTTATCGATGAGGCTGAAGTCTTCCTCGAGCAACGCAGCCTTGACAACCTTGAACGAAATGCCCTCGCTTCCGTATTTCTCCGCGTACTTGAGTACTACGAGGGGATTCTGATCTTGACAACAAACCGAGTGGGCACTTTCGATGAGGCATTCAAGTCGCGTATATTGCTCTCCCTGCATTACGACAACTTGAAGACCGGACAGCGCCGGAAGATATGGAGGAACTTCATCACACGACTCCCGACCATTGAGGACAATCATCGTGGCGGTGGAAAAGGGAAACAACCTCAGTCCTCGGCCGAGGCCTACGCTGGACTATCCACTGACTACACCCACGACGTCTTGCCTGCCGTCGACGTCGATGGAATACTCGACTATATCGAAGAATTGCCTGAGACTGATCTGAATGGCCGACAGATCCGCAACATTATCACGACGGCACGACAGCTAGCTAAGTTCCGCAAGCAGACCATGACCTACGAGCATCTCAAACATGTGATCACTGTCACCGGAAAGTTCGATCGGTACTTGAAGAAGGTCAATAAGGATCAGTCAGACGATCAGATTGCAAGGGCAGATGGGGTTCGGTAACTTCGGTATCATAGTCTATCTATTGTTCATCATGTGTGAAAGGACTCGGTATATAATTCTCACAAAGGATGTCTCTTTTTCTGTCTGCTTCTTCCCTTCGCTCTCTACTTAATGAAAAAGCTTCATAGTTCTACTTTTACCTGAGTACGATTGATTTTTTGTCATATTTCAAGACTTCGCATCCTCAATAGTCATAGCAATTGCTTTTTCGATATTTTCGCTATTCCCAGCCATAGCCTTGGACTCTTGTCGGTTTGCGATAATGGTGGCAAGTTCCTGTCGTGATCCCGGGCTGAAGATCCAAGTTGCGTTAGTCTGAAACAGCACATCGATATCTTCCATGTTTACCCTTAAGATCTCAGGAATTGGTAGGAAAATTACTTGGGTTAGCTAAGTGGCCATCTCGATCGCCGTGGGAAAGTAGATTGGTACTCAGGAAGGAAGGAAATCAGTAGTACAAAGACGAAGTTGGTCGCCACCCAGACGACGTAGGTAGCGTAGCCAATATTATTAATGCCGACAGATAACGATGAGGAAGTTGCAGAGCCAGAAGCACCCGTGAGCAATGGCTACAGATTTACCTCGGGTTTGAAGCGGCGTCAACTCCACAGCTAGCAGCAAAGGGATGTCATCGGACCCAACGGCGAAGAACGTGTTCAAGACGAAGACAAACACCGTCGCGACATAACCCGCCGCCTTGTTGTCAGGATAAATGAGGCATTTGGCAACAACCGCCATGCTGATAAACTGGCAAACGCTGGGAAAGGGCGGTCAGCATCTGTGGTTTATATAGTATCAATTGAATATATCCACAAGTACGTCTACAGACATACTTGTGCCTGTGTGATTTTATTAGGAGAATAGCTGATCGTTTCTCGCAGTCTTTAAAGAAATTGAAAGAAAGGAATCGAATCAAACGACTCCCTACTTATAACATAGTCAAGAAGCGATAAGACTTAATTCTACACAAGTATTGAGCATTCAATGTCACGTTTATATGGCAAACCTATCAAGTACTTCCTCATGCTGTCTTACATAAACGTCAGGATATATACAAGTATGACGTAATGGTACTTAAATACTGGTGGATGACGGGAGGAAAATGAAGTTTGTGAAGGCGTTTATTTAATGGGATACTGAAAATACCGTTATAAACAGAGTGAATTGGCCAAGAAAATATTGTCAATATCTAATCCCTAGCGAGTCAACTTCTGTTCTCATTTGTTATGTTTATCTCTTGAGTCTCGAGGTACGTTGACCGTTTCGTCGTGGTATCATCACGTCAATTGTTCTTGCGATGGCGTCAGGATGCACTGCTGCAGTGGTGAGTGAGGGACAACTTGGTCCGTACCTCAAGTAAGCCTGCGTGCCCAGCAGTGCGCGTATTGCCAACAAATACTCCCTACACACACGCAAACTTCATCTAATTAACAGTACAAGATCTTGTCCCATCACAAATGGCTTCCAGCGACCATCATTCGGATACACCCCTTCGGGTCGTGATCATCGGCGCCGGTATCGCCGGTCTGGCGGCTGCCATCTCGCTCCGGAAATTTTACGGCTCTGATCGCATGCAAATTACAATCTATGAACAAGCGCAGCAGCTGCGTGAAGTGGGGGCTAGTATAGGTCTGAACCCGAGCGGACTGCGCACGCTCGAGAAGTTAGGCGTCCATGCCGTACTGGACGAGTCTATCGCCTTCCGGCAGCCGAGCGGCCTGCCGATGATATTCAGGCACTGGGAGACTGGTGAAGAGCTGGGAAACGATAAGATGCCGAGCCATGTGGAAGAGAAACACCGAATGGCCAGATTCCACCGGGCGCATCTACAGAGAGCCTTGTTGGATGCGTTGCCGGAGAACGTGGAGATGAGGTTGGGCAGACGCGTCACTTCAGTAACGATGGAGCCGGCAGGACACGGACAAGAAGAAAGACTCGCAATCTGCTTGGACGATAGCGACTCGGAGGAGGCCGATCTTCTCATTGGGGCTGATGGGATCCACTCCATGGTCCGAAAATCGTTGAGACCAGATCACGATCTGAGGTGGACTGGCATGGTGGCTTTGAGAGCAACATTCGACTTCTCGCTCGTTCAGGCCATCAAAGGGTTGCCAAAAGATGCCGTGTTCTGGGTTGGACATCAGAAAACCTTCTTTGCGTCGAGACTAGGTATGCCGAAAACTTGCGAAAGGTTACAGGGGCCAGCCTTATGCTGACAATAAGTATTAATAGGACGAAATCAGTATGCGATTGTCGCGAGTTACACTAGCAAGCCCGACGACCCGCGTGCCCCCTATAGCGACGCCAGATGGAATGAGCCTGGCGAGCTCGAAGTCTTGAGAAGCCTCTACAAAGTAAGATTTCGGGTGTACACGAGAGAGAGAACAATAAATGAGGGAACATGACGACTGACTGGGCACATCACAGGGGTGGAATCCCGTCGTGGAGGACATAATCAACGTCGTTCCTTATGTAAGGACGTATCCGAATTATGCCGGAACCGCACTCCCATCTCTAGTGTTCAATGGTCGCGTTGCCTTGCTCGGTGATGCTGCTCATACCCATGGTGGCGCCTTTGCCGCGGGTGGCTCCTTGGCCATCAACGACGCATACGCACTCGCACTCTGTCTAGCTCACAATTGGTGTCCTCAAGAACCATTGGAGCGACCAACGTCTAAACAGATTGCAAGATCCCTCGAGCTCTACGATCAGACTCGAAGGCCCCTGGTAACCAGACTACTGGGAATTGTTCATAACCAGGCTCGTGATAGGTCACTGGCAATCCAGAAAGGCGAGGCCCAAGAGGACACGGATATGGAAGACGACTTGAGAACAAGAATGGCAAATAGACCAGACATGAGTTGGTTGACTGAGCATGATATGGAGGCCGAGTTGAAGGCTGTTTTGTCTCGTGAAGCCATTCATGATGGCTGATCTGTTCCTGGGATATAAGATCATTTTGGGGCCTGATTTAAAAAAGTATTGAAAACGACCTCTACCCTTAGCAAAGACCATCCATGGGATAAATCCTAATCCTGCAATCGAATTTCTCTTGGCTATAATAATTAAGAGCTCCTGATGGTGTACTCAAATAATTATATTAGGCGTCAAAAATGACCTAGCAGTTTGGCCAACCAAAAAGTGGATGCCTTGCTACCTAAATCTGACGCAACATCCATCCGCCACGACATCTAGACTCGAGTACACGTCAGCATTGCAGTCTCTAAACACCTCGCAAGGGAGGCAGACAAGCTTCCAAGGTTGTGAGACTCCGTGGGCACCTGACACCTATGTCTAATGTCATTGAGATCATACCTCTGAAACCCTCTGTTTTCCGATTTTGAGAGTTTATGGACCACTTTCCGAGCCTTGACCAGTATCGCCTAGGAGACGAAGCGCTGAGGCCTATCCGCTGGCTCGGTTTCGACCATGGCGACCACCAGCCGTGCAGTCTCGAGGAATATCCTCTGTGCCGCGGGTGGACAAAAGCCCAGGTCCAGAGCCTAAGACAGATGGACGTCAAGGAGGGTTTCTGCCCGGAGGCCACAGCCATGCTACAGAGCTGGATGTTTGTGGGTGTACTTGAGGCTCTCACCGGCAAGCCCATCTCCGAAGCCCAGTTCCTCAGCAGAAAGCTCAAACGCCCTGTCGTCAGCACGCTCTCATTGCTGGTCAACTGGATCAGAGAGGCGGGAAAAATGTCCCCAGAAAGAAAAGTCGACCTGGCCGGCCGCATCGACTATGCGCTGAAGGAAATGCAGTTCTGGTGCTTCAAACTTGCCACGTCAAGTCCGGCCACAGAGATCGACCGACACTTATTCTCGCCCAACGCAGTGGACTCTGCATGCCGGCTGATCACTCTAGTCGGGGAAGCCGTCAACACGGCCACGGCCTACCTTTCCGAGATCATCGTCACAGCGACTAGGGGTTCGTGGGCTGTTACACCCCCGACGAGGCCAGTTGTCTTGTCATCCGCCTGGAAAAGCGCGGCTGGTGTCCCTTCACGGCTCGCACGCTGCTCACTTATCGGCACAGCACTGCTGAGTGGGCGGCTTTCCCGCTCAAGAGGCGACCAATCAATTCAACACAGTCACATGGAAACTGCAGCGAGGCCGCATGTGTAGCCTATAATGTCGATGCATCGACATATCAGACCAGACATGAATCACCAGGCTGCTCTTGTGATAATATACTTCCACCACTTGAGACTATCCGCGAGATGCTAGAATCAAACAAGGTTCCGGTAATCTTCTCCGAAGATTCTCAGCTTGAGAAAGGGCCCATAACTCTGGGGGTGACATGTTCCACGCTGCCGGGGCATGACAAGAACGGATATGTCGCCATCTCCCACGTATGGTCGGACGGGCTCGGGAGTCATTCGGAGCGGGGTTTGCCTCGATGCATCCTTCGTGGACTGTTCCAACAGGCTCGAGCGTACGGCCGGACACACATCTGGATCGACTCGCTCTGCGTCCCCCACGAGAAAGAAGCGAGGAAAAAAGCAATCAAGCTCATAGCCAAGACGTACGAGGACGCATCCATCACAATTGTCCTGGACTCGAGCATCAGAGCAGTCCCGTTCAACCTCAGCGCCGGAGGCATCGAGCTCGTCCTGCTAAATCTCGTCACGTCGCCGTGGATGCAGCGTCTCTGGACGCTCCAGGAAGCCCGTCTGTCAGAGTCGCTCATATTCCAGTTCCAAAATACCATGGCGTCCGCAACAGACATCTACGTGGCCCTAGAGAAAGCGACACGCGAGAATTGGCACGTAAGCCCGGTGATCCAGGCGCTCGGGAATGAGTTTTTCAGGCTGTGCAGGAGAACTGATTCGTCCAGCGCTTGGTCAAGGGAGATGGAGCTGTCAGATTTATGTCATATGCTGAAGAGGCGGCGCACATCAAAACTCATTGACGAGACCGTTGCCGTTGCCGGCCTAATCAGAGTCGATGTCGATCTCTTGCTAAATGCAGAGAGTTACGAAGAGCTCATGAGACAGTTCTATGTCTCGCTCGGCAGGATACCGTCTGATATCATCCTGGCTCCGCTGCCCAGGCTTGCCCAACCAGGCTTCCACTGGGCGCCCGCCATATTCATGGCTCACTGCAACCCGAGGGACTCTCTGTGGGGCCTTGCCAGTGGATACAGGGCCGAGTGCTGTCCGATAGGAGGACTCCAGGGTTATTACGGTCTGACCGTCCTGTTGGAAGTTGTCTCGCTTGACTGTGGCTCCGTAGTTGTTTACAATCAGGTGAAAGACCCCAACACAAAATTGAAGGTCAGATCATCGCAGCCGGACAAGGCGGCCTATACGTTCGAGTTTGATGCAATCGCAACAGTGCCTGATGTGCGTGGCGGCGTGGGAGGGCTGCGACTAGCAGCTGCTTTGATGTCTATGGGCAAGACGGAGACTGGCTTATGCAGATACGAGTATCGCGGAAGGATCATGACTGGTGATGCCCAAGTATATTTATGCACACCCGCTGAGATGCAAGGCTGCGTCGAGAGCATTGATCAAGGCATAGTAGAAGTGTTAATTTGTTGAGGAGCTACCGGGCAGAGAGATTCAGGACCAGAACACCCGCGGCCATCAGGATATTCGCAGTCACGACGAACCAAAGCCTCCTAGATCAATACTATGATGCTATTGTAAACAACATGATTATACACTCGATGAAATAGGATCTGTGTAGCTCAAAGCAATTCCTCTATAGTCCAGCGAAGGCACAGCAACTCTGTCTGTTGTTTGTGTCGGTCCTACCTAAAATCTCAATATAGCAGGTGAACTTGTTTACTGAAGTGTTTCATTGATCTGAACTGTTTATATTATTAATCGTCTACGCCTTCTGTCGATCCTTGCGCTCTACATCACTCCACGTCGTCCTTCTTCTCGTTTTTCGCTTCATTGCATCTATCGTAGCTGTTGGTGGTGATGCTATAATATCACCAAAGGCAACATCCTTTAATAATGTCTCCAATGATGTATATAGATCTCATGGTATCATTTGCATTGCCTTTTATTCAATGAATAATCCCATCTCTGAAGTTTGGAGGCCATGGTAAACCAAGCTGAGCAACACTGCATCATGGGCTCTTGCCAGGAAGGGCAAGTTTAACTGCGCCAACGAAAGATTTCTTTCAGCGCGTCAAGGTGAATTTGCCGCTGCTCTGATCCTGATACTATCAGACTTAGGACCCGGGCCCAAGACGGCCGCACTGGCATCGGCTCGGGTCCTCAGCAGTTCCCAGAAAGAACATGAGGATTCCCTCCACGAGTAGGAAAGATGGGATGTTTGTACCATTCTTCTACCGCCGAAGGAACCAGTATCAAATGTCTGCAAGTAGCTCCTTCCAAAGGCCCATGCATTGATGGCATAGTCCTCGTCTTAGTATTCTTGCGAGCGGAAACTGTAGACTCTAGCTAGCTGTCGCTCGATGCCACGGCGATCTGGAGTGCTGTGGACATGTGGCTGTGATAGAATGGCTCGACAAATTCCAGAATGGTCTTGAAGCACGGCTCAAGCTGCGATGGAAAGCTCTAAAAGTTTGAGGATCCGATCAGACATGCCGCTGCGATTGGTGAGGCTTTCTCGCAAAAGCTTTATAACTAGGAACACCCAGCAGAAGATCCCTTTTAAACGTGCCAGAATCCCTGAAATTAGCCACTGCCCTTGCGAGTGGCTAGCTGAGATGATCGCCCTTCTTGGGTGCTCCTGAAGCCGGTTCGTGATGTAGCTCTGGATTTCATTGCGTGTCAGGTATTGAACGTAGAGCTTGGGATATTGGAGCTCAAAATGCTCCTAAAAGACATTCCATGATCAACTGGACAGGAGAAGTCTGAGGTTTCCCGATGCGGAGAGAGCCTTGAGGGCTGGACAGAGATGATTCCGGCCCTCGTGATCACCGCTGTGCTCATCCATACCATTGACCGTTTTTTTTTGAAAAAAAAAAAAAAAAAAAAAAAAAAGAACTTGCAACGAGAGTGGTCTTTAGTGGACACAGGATGCAGAGAGCTCCACGAAGTTCTGCTAGTGACAATGGACTTACAGGATGTGAACTGGCACATCTCTCTGCGCAGGGTTGCGCGATCAGATGAGAACACTGTCGGAAAAAGTCGAAGACAAGATTCTGGAGAAGGCCCTGGTCAGAATTTTGCGTCGATGTTGCGGCGATATAGAAGTATTAGTGGCTGGCGATGACAAGCCTGCTTGAATGTGCCCACTCAGTAACAAGCTTACAAGAAATATCGCTGCCGCCGATGTATCTCATGGGCGTCGGTTTGCAGAAACCAGGCTTTCCCGAGACCCAAAATATACCATGTCCTTGTTTTCAGTTGCCGATTACTAGATCGTGGCTCTGATTGGGATGGGTCCTCAGCGCCCATCTGAACGTCTTCTCGTCAGCCCTAGCGATTTGCGTATGTTTGATAGGGCCACTGTCCAAAGCGAGGCTCTCCAGAATAGACTGTTGTTTGGCGATATCCTCTTCCGAGAATGACAGAGACAGCATTTTTTGTTATGCAGACACCCGACGTCGTTCATCGTGACGGGACCTTGCGGGATGCGGCAATGAGCTGCCTTGAAGCCTGCCCTCACAACGAGCCAGGTCGTTCAGCGCAATGCAGATGCGACGCAAGGACTGCGTGTTCCGACTGCAACAACAGACTCTGCTGTTGCAAAAGCCCAAGGGGTTTGTCGTGAGCATCGGTGTAGGTGGCGAAGCTTTTTTTCTCCCCCCTCTAGCCACCGCAGTTTGACAGGAATACCGAAAGCATCCAATTGCTTAAGAGGGGAAGAAGTACTGACTTTCTCATCCTGATAATGTGTAGTATGAAGGTAAACTGTATCTTTGTGCAATTTTCTTTGAAATCATTGATATGCTTCTTCTCCAACGCTATTTTCAGGACACTGCAGAAGCTGTTTTACTTTCTTTTCGGTCTGTCCTTGATCTTGAGTTTCTCAATAATTCCGAGGAGCACATCACAAGCAGCCTTGCACACCTCGGACAGACTCTGAACAGCGACCACAAATCCTGGCAACGTGATCCCCTCGCCATTCATCGCAGCGATGCGGCGCGTAGCTCAAGAGTTGGGTTTATCACCCAAAAATTGAGTTTCCGACTCCTTATAGCCCATTTCCAGATTCGAGACATCAGTACTGCACCCATTGGCTGATAAGCCGATTCCAATGGTGCCTCTGATAAGACCTTACCCGAAGGAACAAATGAAAAGACGTTGGAGGCTAGGCCAAATCCTGTCAAAGAGTCCACGGCGGCGGTAGGATCAAAGAAGTAGACGGCAGAGCGACGTGTCTATGTGGCATTGAACCGTCAGGAGATCGAGAGAAGCGGTGTTCAGTGATTAAAGGCTGCGAGAATGGCGCCCAGCCTTGCTAAAGTAACAGACCAATTTTGGGTCCTGCCCTCCTCAAGGCACATCATTAGGCAAGCGGCAGTGCCACATTGCCCTCATTGTTCCCAGCTGAGACTGCCTGGGTATGTGGCCTTCGCCCCCGCTTCGCTGCCCCCGGAGATGCTGCAGCATAGAATCAAATCGTTTTTGGCTTTCTATGTGACGCTGAGTGATCGGCGTCTCCCAATGAAAAAAGTCCTTGCTCACCATATCTGTGACCCCTGCCCTGCGCTCCGTAGGTTTACTAAGAGGCAATACTGACTGCATTGTAATTACGCCCAGTGTCGCCGAGTTAGCCTGCTACATAGGTATAGGATAAATTTTGAACAAATAATTGATTAATCATGCAGCACAAGCCGCCCCTCTACTGGTTGGCCCATTAACATCCGCCAGCAAAGTGTGACAATTGAAGAATCCATTTGACATGCAGGATGCTGAGCTTCAAAACCCCGTCGCTTTTGCGCTCTTCATTCCTGCTAGACACTTGAATCTAGATCCGTGAAACCCCGCACAAGGGCTTTCTTAACCATTATGTCGCCTTTCTCATACTGTCCATCTCTATTTCCACATCTGAACAGTATAGGACTCATAACGATCTGGACCGGGTTTCCTTCGGCTTCGAGCCCGTCAGGGTCGTCCCTGGGTCTCATTAATTTTGGATTGTATGCGACCGAACGAGGGCCATCAACGGATCCCCCCTGTGCTTTCTGGAAATCGGAGACTCCAGTGAGGCCTTTGACAGCGGAGAAGGCAGGAGAACTGAAGGCCTCGAGTGAGTATCTCGACAAGAGAATCATGAAACTCATCTCTCGAGAGATCCACCCACGGCCCAATGATCCTTGCGATCCTGTCCGCCTGAGCTGTGATATACTACGAAGAATTGCATTAGCAACAGCTAGGCTGCGTGTTTGTGTGTGAATGTGTGTGTGTGTGTGTGAGAGAGAGAGAGCGAGTGTGTGTGTTATGTGCCGATATTATAATCATACATTGCATAAGAACATCCTCAGATGTTCCATATCAAGAAAATAGCAAGTAAGGTAAATTCAGGAGACAGCAGGGGAAATGTTGAACAGTAAATTACTGCACGAGTCTCGTTGGGCCATGATTGGGGCGACTCCTGATACACCTTCCTCAACAGGGTCAACGTGATAGCACGCCATTCATGAAGGCCTTTCAAGTTGATGGAGCCGTTCTCAGTGTGGTCTGCCGGCATGTCCGTAGCTAAGGGGTCGAAATGGGTAACAAAGGCGGTCTCCAGAGTGCAGACTACGGCCTGAATGTCTGCTGGCAGCCAGCGGTCTCGACAAGACTCAACTCCCGGGGCATCCGGGTTATGAGTGAACATGGAGTCTACCATTATGAGCCAAATTAATCCGCGGAGGGTGCCCCAGGACGCCCGACGTAGGTTATCGGCAAAGAAACCCGGCAGGTCTTCGATACTGCGCATCTCCGGCAAGACGCGCAGCACTGCTCTGAGGTCCTCCTCATTGTCTTTGACATGCTCGACCGACACAGGCCCCGAGACAATAGACATCCTCAGAATGCAATTATCGATGTCCCCATCGATTTGGATGATCTCGGACCAAGCCTCGCTGTCCATCAGCTGGCGGCCCAGGATTGTAGTGTGGTAGTCCAACTCGACAAAACCCCTTGACAGCCAGCCTTGCTCCACGTCATCCACCGGTGGTGTCTCGGGCACCACGCTGTGCACTGGCGACTCTCGATCGAGGTTGGTATCTCGCCTTCGACGCCATGCAAGCTCCCGCCGTAGCCAGAGGGCCCCGAGACAGAATGCAAGGACGCCCAGCGCTACATTCACGCTCGTGACATCGCCCTTTGAGATAGAAGACATGGCTAAATAAAAAGCTGGGTCGAGGTGCCGAATTTGATCGAATCGATGGAGAGAGAATGGTTCCGGGTGAGAAATGAACAACTACCCCTTGCTTCAGTTAGTAATGAGCATGCGAAAGGCGATGGAAACCACGTACATGTGTATTGTAAGCATGCGCACCAAACCCCGCGCCGGCAGAAGTCTGCAATTGGGCTACTTCTGCGCTTTATAAGAATGAGGCAAAATGGGAGAGAAAAATTGTAGCAGTTGTCAGACTTCTCAGTTTGGTGAGGACTTTGAGTTGGCGAGAAATTTGAGCGTCCCAAATGCTTACTAGCAATGCAGGACAAGAAGTATATGTCAAGCAAGATGGGCGAAAATGTATTCCGTATCGTTTAATTTTAGGTTCAATACCAGGGTTAAATCTATCCTATACTGGTTGGAGCCGGTAATAATTTCTAGCAGGTTCTTCTGTTCCCCTTTCATTTTACTATACCAACTGCTCCTTATTTCGTGCTGGGGACGGAATGTATTTTCCACATCGTTGAACTGCTGTGAGCCGCAAATAAGAAAAGCAGGTCTGACTCCTAGCTTATCCTTTTTTTCACCCGAGGGGTGGAAGGGGGTTGGTCCTGTCACACTTAAAGCGTATACAAATAGCGCCAGGGATACATTTATAGACCCGTTGCAGCCAATTTTGGTTTGAGTACTACGAATAAGAATTTAAATTCCTACTGATTTGAATCATTTGACTCGTTTATAAGATTCCATCTTGAGAAAACGCTCATTTAACACATTTAAGCTTACGTGGCTCGTTCACTCTACGGATCATACTATCTATGATCACTTCTCAAATGTGTCACTGCTCACCGTCCATGTAGCCACATGTGGCTATGAGTCCCCCTGGCTGCAATCCGTATTATTGGAATCGTCTCCTAAGCGGCATATATGCACATCTCAATCACGCCTCCACGACGGCTGCGGAAAGTCCTGCCTGCCAGTCCTGTTATCTCTTCACAGCTGGACACTCGAGCTGGCTCTGAACGACGTGGAAGAGGAGCGGCCGGGCTGCACACTTGAGGTGATGTAAAAAAGTGGAGACGCTCTGACTCTCTAAGACGCCCAGGATCAAAGCGCAGTGCGACTGGCATGCTAGCTGGAGAGAGGGTCATAAGATGATGGCTTTCACGAAGGCCTTGACTTCGGAGTCGTGGAGCTATCGCAGGAGCCCTATTTTGGTCCGCTCAGGCTAAAGTTATTCCAAAAATTAAACTGTATAATAGGATCACAGAGATTTGGCGCTGGGCTCACCTTGTGATTGCCACTCGAACATTTATTCACCTGTCCATAGGGCTATCAGGGGGTCCGGCGGCTACGAATGGGGCGCTTAAGCGCTGATAAATAAAGATGGATACTGATAGTGACGTCCAATCACCGGCAGCATAATGTTCTACCGAGCTCATGTTGGCTACCCCTGGCGCGTAGGCCTTCTATATTTATCACCAACATACCCAATTCAAAACTCAGGATTGCTTTGACCTTGTGACTTTCTCAATATAAAAGGGCACTTTAAGGCCATCTGGAACCTGAACATGCTTGAGTTCTCATTTTATAAGCTATTGCTGCAAATATTTTCCAAGGCATCAATCACTCATAACTATTATGCCAGCTATGGCTAACTCCAACCCGACTTTCTCATACGACAGTCTTAGAATAGAGGATCGCGAGATCCGACTGGTGCGTTTTTGCAACATCGCCACGCCTACCGATATCGACCTCGTCCTGATTCGAGCACCATGGAACGACGTTCCTTCGTATCACGCTCTTTCCTATCTCTGGGGGACCTTACGCCGACAAAGGTCATCCGCGTCAACGGCAAGCCCCTGCCCGTCGCCCACAACCTGTACCAGGCCCTTCTTCGTCTACACCAGGAACAAGACGGACCAGAATGGTTTTGGATCGACGCTATCTGCATCAACCAGAATCACCTCGAGGAAAAGTCCTGGCAGGTTGCCCAGATGGGCAATATCTTTGACCGGGCCGTCCGTGTCTATATCTGGCTCGGGCCGGGCGACGACGACAGCGACGCGGTCCTAGAGATGATTCAGCGCATCGGCCCGGATGCGCATCAAGCGGGCGTCGTTGACCTCTGGTTTGGCTGGCCATCCTTCAGGTATCGAGTAGAGGCACTCCCGGAAGACGATGAGGCCGTTAAAAGGGCACACTCTTTCCTAGTACGGACGCTCGACGACGGAGCTCTGCGAAGCCCTCAGCTTCTCACCGCCATCGAGTCGCTGCTGTGCCGTCCCAACTGGTATCGCTCCTGGGTTGTGCAAGAGATTGCACTGGCGCGCGACGGCCTCGTCCTCTGTGGAGCCAAACGCGTGTCTCTCGACGCCTTGGATGCCGCCCTGGCCGCAATCTTCTTTTCCAAGAACGGCGACTTCGCGCGCCTGCAGCCGCAGTGGTGTAACTTCGGTGAGGGTCTGAACAATAACTTGTTCCGCCTGCGCGGCCTCGCCGCACGTCGCCAGCGGAGACGAAACCAGGAGGCGGGACTTCTAGAGTTCCTCCTATGCGACTTTCTAGAGGCAAGTGACCGGCCGTTCTATGAAGCGTCGGATCCTCGGGACATCATTTTCGGCCTTCTTGGTGTCGCTACTGACACGGAGCTCCTCGGCCTGCGGCCCGACTACACCTTGACGGCGGCCGAAGTGTACACTGCGGCCACGAGGGCCATGGTGGAGCGCTGCTGCCACTACTCGCTGGATTACTGCGTCTTTCCGAAAGACATGCACGACCTGCCGTCTTGGGTACCCGACTGGCAGCAGATTGGCCGGAACGGGATCAACGGTGACCCTATGAGCTACCGAGATTACTTCAATAGCTCTGGAGACCGAGTCCAGCCTCCGCCACCGCCCGTCTCTTCCCCTGTTGCTCTCGATGGCCTCCCGTCGTGGCGAGTCCTGCGGCAGCGTGGATGCTTGGTTGACGTTGTGGAAACGGTCTTCCCTAGCGATCAAGACTCCTCCGGCATACGTCCTGGTTCAACACTCTCGGAAGCATTAGCCTCGCAGGACGAGGAAATATCACGCACCCTGGAGTCGATTTTAAAGTTTGCTACCGCAGCATATCTTGAAGTCAATGGTGTTCGGGTAGAGACCGCTCTCTGGCGCACTCTGGTGGCCGACTGGACAGGCGTGGGAAGGTGTCCGCCCGAGTATGACGCTTTTGCTGAACGAGCTTTCTGTCAGCAAACAGTACCCGCTGGGACTCTCACGGGAGCACATCTAGCCTTCGTGCTGAACAACACATATCCATACCCTCGTCGCCTCGACTCCGTCGCGAACCTCCAGGCCGAAGTCGACAGATTCTCGAATAATTTGTTGAACGATGCTTCGGTTAGATGCCGTGGGCGGACGTTATTTGCGACAAAAGGAGGGAAGCTGGGGCTAGGGCCGGAGAACATGCAGAGTAAGGATATAGTGACTATCTTGCTGGGCACGTCGGTGCCAATAGTCCTGCGGCCCGTTGGCGAGCACTTCACGTTTGTGGGGAGTGCGTATGTGCATGGGATAATGGATGGGGAGTTCATGGGAGATAACCCGGGCGAGGAAGATTTCGATATTGCCTGAAAGCTTGGAGGAGATGTGGACATTTTGATTTTTGCGCTTGGCCCGAAGTCTTCAACTTTCTCATGATTTGTGTTTCTGTACGATTTGTTTCTGTCGCATAGTCACAGAATAGTTCAGGACTAGTACAGACTGTGTATCGACATCATGTTAGAACTAGGGCTCATTTGTAAAGACATGTAATTCGTACATCATCTGAATATAGCCAGTGTATGAGTCCAGCACCACAAATGGCTATCATTCTAGATAGGCGACTGTGTGCTCAGATATTCTCATTCGCTCATACCAGATCGCTATAAGCATGTTATAACCACTAGATAATCATGAACTTTTGCAGCTTGCAGAACCCTATAGCTTGCATCCAGTATCTTGGAAGCAGGAAGTTGGCTGGACAGATACATATCTGTTAAGCCCAGCCTATCACAAATCCATTGCCAGCGCAACACTCTCCTCTATATGACAATCGAGAGGCGCCTTTATGAAGTTGGTAAAGAGAAATCCGTAATCTTCGTCACTGGCCATGTCGACAAGACGCTTCATATCGGACTGCATGTCTGCTACCAGCACGCGCTCAGTGGCAAGACCGCGAACAAATGTATCGATATGTTGTCGTCCACATGAAAAATTTTTGGTCTCCAAGTATTCCTAGCAAGTAGTAAGATTTGAACCTAGCTGCTAATCACGTCGGACGTCTTCATATCTGTCTCCTCCAAGCTGATGCTGAGTATGTTTGTCGAAGGAAATGTGAGTAGTGGCAGCAATTATGAGCGGTATTTTGGATCTCAAATAATGAGAAAAGAAAAGAGAAAGGAATCACAAAAGGGGAAAATGAGAATTTAATTAGCTCAGTATTTATATCCACCGGACTTGTTATTAGGCGGGATAAGGCGGAAAGACGAGGCTGCGCTTGGCGAAACCCTACAAGCACAGCATTCAGGGATTAGCTAAGTACTGATCAGCTCCTAATTGGCTGCTGGAGATCGCGTAGTTGCTATTGGCTGATATCCCCAAACCTACTTAGTAAGTACTTGAGTATTTGAGTACCCGTGGTTTAAGTCAATGTCAGGATTCTCGGCCTTATTAGCCTCCCAAATGATTTAATTTTTCCCTTTTATTTCAACAACATTGACTTTTCCCTTTCTTTCTTTCCCCTTTTTTCTTATTAATTCTAAATTTCGATTTCGAACGAAGTTTACCAATCAAACTTCGTGGACAACTTTATAAAGAGTGCATGAACAAGGCTGCAAATAGAAAGGAGAATTCTACCAAAATAGAACAGAGAAAAAGAAATCACAGAATTAATTAGAGTTTGTGAATGAAATAGAAGCGAGCAAGAAAAGAACGTATAGTAGGCAGTCCTTCGTCCGCTCTTCTTAAGTCGACTGAGACCTACTATGTAATGTCCAGGGCGCGCCTTTTTTTTTTTCGTGGTCGATGTCTTATTCTGGGAAGGAAAGCTGTATTGAATGACGCTACAGAAGGAAAGAAATGAAAGAAGAAAGGGGGTAAAGCTAATTAGATGGCTGAAGCTATCTAGAAAGCTGGGCAAATGCCTGGCAACGGCACACTGACCAGGACCAGTAATTCACTGGCCCTCGCACAATCTCTCTACAACGCCTCGAGTCCACCGGCTACTGTACTGCCTTAAATTTACATTCTCCTCCGGCAACGCTGTTTACAAGTGGTACAAGTTAGGATGCGCCTTTGTTCCCTTCAGGACAACGCTTTTCGGGAGTGGGTGAACGTCTCGAAAGGAAGCCGCGCTGCGTCAATGTTGATCTGCGTCATTGTTGATAAGTGTCATTGGTGGTCTGCGTCAACTTTGTATTGGGTTGATGGTGGTTTGCGTCAACTTTGAGTTAATTCAGTGTTGAGCCAGGTCAATACAAACAATTATATCATTTCCTCCTATTTTGAGCTGTCCCTGACTGTGATGCCTGCAGGCCAACGCTTCTTGGTGGTGGTAGATGTTTCGAAGGGAAACCGCGCTGCCAATGTTGATCTGCGTCACTGTAAATGATCATGTCACTTCCTTCCACTGTGCTGTTTCCTGCCTGTGATGCCATCAGCACATGTCTTTTTGGAGGTGGCGGACTTGTCGAAAAGAAGCCGCGTTCCGTCAATGTTTATTTGCATCAGTGTAGATAATTATGTCATTTCCTTCCATTTTGAGCATACAATCTGGCGGTTGTCCATGCTTGCTCCTTCCCTCTCGCTGTGTTTTTGGCAATGTTTCGGCAAAGCTGTGCTGGCTTCCCCTCAAAACATTGCGCTCCCGCGTCTCGGCTTTCTCTCTCTTTCTTCTTTTCTCTCTCTTCAGTGCCGAATAGTCGTATTGCTAGAAGTATTACGATTTGAACTATTAAGCATTTTTTGCTGAAAATTCTTATTCAGTATTTTTTTTCACACGACAATTTTGAGGAATTTCAAACCGACAATAACGAGTCTTTTGGTAGAGATGGAGTTTGGGTGGCTGATCGTGCTGGGCCTCCTCTGCTACCTCCTCGTGTCGACGTACTCCGTCTACTACGAGTTTGTGTGTACGTACAAACTCTCTTCTTGTCTTTTCCTCCACTTGGTCTAAAAGCTTTTGCTACCGATCCCCAAACTTTTTCTTTGTCTTCTCAACCTTTCTCGACATCCCTTCCCCTCTCCTGGCTGATAATTGGGTGCAGACCAAACTCTGTGGTTGACAGGGACGTTCGAAGATGCCTCCGGGCTTTTCCGCCCTGCGGCCGCATACGCCGCGGTGGGCATTTGGGTCGTTGGAGGATTCCTTCGGCTCGAATGGCTCATGTCGTGGTGCTGTGCGGTCGTAGGCTCCTGGAGTCCATCGACGAGAGTCCTGGGGAAACGACAGACGATGCAATCGGATGTCCACTGCGCTATGGGATACCTCTCCGGCAATCCAAGAGACCGCTCTGGCCGACCACGGTTCTGCAAGTACGTCCATTCCAACGCGGGCTGCGTTGACGGGGAACGACCACTTGCAGACCGCGTGTACCACTGTTCTCACCTCGGAGAGAAGTGCCGAAAGGATCCTGGAAGACGACCCGATGTGCACCTCCCGGTGTACGATCATTTCTGCGACTGGCTACGGGTGAACGTGTACCTGGACACTATTAAGCCCTACCTTCTCAGCATAGTCTTCCTGTTCCTGGACGCAATCATCGTGTTCTCGTGTTCCGTCGCTGCTTCGTCCATGTCGGAGCAACGTGACAACTCTTTGCATGTGCCGACAACGCTGCTTGCAGTCGCTGTCGTGCTGTGGCTCGGCTGGCACAACATGCATATGAAGATCCGCGACTTAGCGATGAGGAACCGCACGATCCCGGAGATGAACCAACTTCGCCAGCACGCCGCGGGACTAGGCGGCCGGCTTTGGTTCGCCATTCAGCTCGTTCCGACAGACGAATTCGTCTACAGACAGTACCACCGAGGCCGTAATCCCTGGGACCTCTCGGTCCGGCGCAACCTCTACCAGGTCTTTGGAGGCTGGGGTTGCTTACTGCCGTGGAGGCGGTCGCCCCGTTGCGTCGGTTACGGTGACCACCGTGGTGCTAGCGATTTCGAGATGGAGGACGACTTTTGGCGTTGGGTTGAGGAGGTCAGAGCCGATCCTGGGCCGCGTGCTGCTGGATCGCGGCCTGCTGTTGTTGCGCCGTTGGACCACCATCAGCAAGAGGCGCACCCGACGAGCTCGGCGACTGCTGCTGGCCGGCTCCGCCCCCTGCACCTCTTTGGATCTCCCCTCCCCTCCCTCCATCACCATTCCCAACTTCTCCGGGGCCCATAGCTTCCCCCTGAAATTCCTCTGCCCTTATCTCCTACGTCCTTTGGCACAGGCTAGGAACCTTTTAAGGGTGTTCGCACGGCCTGAGGCGGGCTATGAACGTCTCTCCCTTTTCCGCGAGCGACACATGACGGCTGCTGGGCCTCATGTGTCAAAGCACCGGAAAGGGAGGAAGGCAACGCTTTCTGCACCTCCGCGTGGGTGCCTTCCGGGAACTTCTGTGTGCACAGGCACCGTCCGTCATCAATCATGGACAGCACACAGATGCCAAGTCAGAAGCAAAACGGCAACGAGCAAACGGTCATCTACACCACACCAATCCACACAATACCAACACTGGACCTCGCTCGCTCACCATCCTCAAAATCATGGTCGAGTCGCCGTCGTTACTCTCGAATCACCCATCATTTTGAGTTCAGTCACACTGGGTCAACATCTTTTTCGACCCACCTGCCTGTCGGGTTCAATTTCATCACCACTGTCGAGCCCGCTACACCAAACCTCAGCAAGCAAGCTGCAGCCATCACCACCGCTGCTCGCCTGTCCATCCAGCACACTTCGAGTCCTCAATTGCTCGAGACCAACAAGCCTGCAGACGACGACTTCACCATCCTTGTCAAGTCCCTCTACACCAATTCAGAGCAAGCTGCATCCATCATCATCAAGTCAGCCTGTTCATCCGGCATGTCTATCCAGCATACCTCGAGTCCTTCAATTGCTCGAGACCAACGATCCTGTGGACGACCGGTTCATTACAATCGAGTCTGCTACACCAATTTCAGCACGGTGTATCCATCATCATCCGGTACACCTCGAGTCCTTCAATTGCTCGAAACTAACAGTCCTGCGGACGACCGATTTCACCACAATTTCACCACAATCAAGTCCGCTACACTAAACCTCAGCAAGCTGCATCATCACAGCCAGCCTGCCCATCCAGCACACTTCGAGTTCTTCAATTGCTCAAGAATCGCGATCCTACGGACGACAGACTTCACCACAATGGAGTCCGCTACACCGACCTGACCAAGCCGCATTGTCATGACCACAGCCAGCCTGTCCACCCAGCATACTTCGAGTCCTCCAATTGCTCGAGTCCGCCGTTTCCTGTGGACAACCCAACCATCAGTTCACCAACTGGTATTCACTACTATCAACGCACATTCACACGGGTTTTTCATCTTTGACCCAGTTCATCTTGAACCACCAAACAGCCCAAGCTTGGTGACCGCCATTGCTACGACACAGCCCTCGTCACTCCGGTTCAACCCAGCTCCGTCATCACCAGCTTGCCACCATGCGTGATCGCCCTTGGCCAATTCAACTCCTGGCGTCTTCCAGTCGCCCAGAGAGCATTTTCTCGACGCAAGTCCAACATCGCAAAGTCCACTAGGTCGCTCTCGGAAAGCACAACCTGGGTCGTCTCAGTCCGACTTCATTCATACCCACCAGTCCTAGTACACACTGCTGATGGGGCTTCATCACCTCAGCACTTCCAGAAGAGCAGCCATCTTCAACCACAGTATTCACCATCATCGTTCAGTCGACCCCACTACGGCCTCACATTTCAGCCCAGTGGTTCCAGCCCGATGGTTCCATCACAGTGGTTCCATCACAGTGGTTCCATCACAGTGGTTCCATCACAGTGGTTCCATCACAGTGGTTCCATTACAACCTTCAAGTCTTCCAACTACTCAGATCCGAAGCACATTCCTGTCAAGACGTACCTTTATGTCTCCAGTCCAGCCCAGCCCAGCCTCGCAATGCTCGATCCATTGAGCATCCATCACCCGTTTTTGCGATTATTTCGACCAGATCCCGGGCGCTCAACAATTCAAGCAAATACGCGTCTCCTTCTGGTCCAGTCCAATTGCAAGCACATTCGTGTGTCGACGGTTTGCGCCTCACACTGCAACGCTACCCATCCAATCCAGCTCGTCTCGGCTCAACTCACTTCATTTTTTGAGTTTCGCATCAAGTCATCCATGGTGCAAGAACCCGGTCCAAACTGGTCCGGCCCTTGTCAAGGTCAGACCAAGTCTCAAGCCTCGCGCCTCAATCAATCATCGTGGTGCACAGAGTTACCTCAAAAGAGCTCACCTTGGAGAGTCAACCCGCCTCTCCATGCATACGCGTTCAACTTTCCGCGGCAATGCTTCAGCCTGAGCCATTCGGCGGGTGTTTACACCTCACCGGGATCTCAGGTTCTTCGTGCGCCAGCACTCGATCTACCCCGGGCACGACCGCGCACTCCACAAGCCCTCTGCCTCTAAGGTTGTTCATACGGCAAGAGACCATTGCACGCGTCGGGGTTTCTGTTGTTGCTCTCAAACGACTTCAAATATTCTGTCGACTATCTCCAGGTATGTTGTTCGCTCTGATACAAACCTACTCCACCCAAATCCTCCATGCCTCATGATCATGCCTAGGCGAAGTAATTGACTGACGCGTTATCGTAGACCTCAGTATGGTCCAATACCAGCACGACTCAGATGCAGTTCAAGATCCACGCGCCTTCTCCGTGCACAAACTCTGTATGTTTCTCCCCCTCCTTCTTTCTTTCTTTCTTCTCTTGCCTCCCGACCTTACACCAAGGTGCTGACAGCCCCGGGCTACTTATACTGTTTACGCCAGAATTACGGCTTGGGTCTCTGCCATTGAGACTAGCCCAATGCAAGCGTATCAGATTCCCACACAGTGTGACCTCCTTTATGATGCCTATGCACGTCACTTCGGTAAGAGCTCCCATTTTCCTTGTCACGTTGAGCCTAATTATGCACAGTCTGTTTTTGCGTGTGTTTGTGTTTGTAATATGAAACTGACATCTAGTATTTTCAACAACAGCGGCATACATTTTCACAGCCAAGCTCAAGGAGTGACCCATCATCGGTCCCTTCGAAATTACCCTCAGCGACCTGTACGTCTCCGACTCGGTCTAGGACAAGCACGCCCTCGTGCTCAAAGTCGCCAAGGCCCTCAAGGCTCTCTCTCTCTCTTCCGTCAGCACGGCCGACCTTGCTACAGTCACACTTCTCCCTTCCCTTCTTCTTCCTGGGAACCGTGCCATCCATAGGTGGCGCTAAAGCAGGAACTCAGACGCCGTCGCACCAAAGCACGAAACGAACGAACGTCACAGAAATGGGCAAGGACCACGTCGACCCAAGCGTGCCTATGTCAAGGGAAACACAGTAAACGAAGGCTAACAGTGCATAGGATCAGGTTGAAAGGCTTCCCTAGACCTTCCTAGGTGGATGTTTGTCTGAAATAAAACGTCAGTCGGTGGTCCTCTCATACTGTCATGTCATGGGGCATCTCGGGACCCACCTGCCCATCCACAGTCCTGGGGCATACCACACTGGCCACCACAACAGCGCCAGAGGTACACACACCGGTCACGGATCAAGGAGTCTCGGGCCAGCAGCAAGCAAACCCTTCCGGGTGTAACAGCTCTTGGTGGCACGGTAGCATGGTCTGCATCGCGTCCAACGAGCTGTCCCTGGCGACCGGGGGCGCCCACAACCACTTCTCCCAGGACAAGATGCGCTTCCTCAAGTCTGTCATCACGAGTGCCACGAGTCGCACATCACCTTGGTGCGCGACCCGGCTGTCCACGCCGATAGCGCTGGGCCCTGTTGCATGCCTTCAACCCTTGTCGTGGTCATGGGTGGAGAAACACACCCGTTACTGGCACCAAATGTCAATCAATTCGATGTCTTTACAATGGTCGATGGCCTTTTGCCTCCCCTCACCCAGCGTCTCAGGTTGCTAGCTCAACAACTCTACACACTGGTACACAACCTCCTGCTGGTCGCGCCGAGAGTGCGCACTGAGTTGAGTGCCTTGCTAAACTGAACGACGAGACCAACGGCCGAAAGGAGGCCATACATACGATCAGACAGAGCCATCGATTTCATGCGGTGCTCACACAGTTGCTTGCTTTACCGCGAGATTGCCGGATTTTTCGCAAGGTCACTGTACTCATGGGACTTTTCCGACTCGGGTCTTGGTTGGACAAAAAGATGCATTGCTCGCTGGGACTTAAGCAGCATCCTAACGGCTCAATTTGATCCGTCATGTGGTGAATCACTCGTGTCAGATAATCTGCACAAAAGGACACGATGTGAGTGATTGCCTTCAATGAGCCGCTGAACCAATTTTACAGTCTGAGCAGCACTTGCTTTCAAGATATAACAACGCTCGGATACGACTGAGGCTGTCTTGCTGAAAACCATCTGCGGGAACTAGCTCAATTGAAGCCATCTCGAGCCGTGGGCGCTGGCTGACTAGCAGGTCGCTCATGGCCCTGGGCTAACGACTCACTGGCGCTCGCACATCATCAAACTCATGGATCAAGTACGCCCCTAACAAGACTGCTAACAGAATCTGGCTTAAAATTGCTAATATGGGAGAGTAACTGGTAAGGACAGAATGCTACCGCAAGAAGAAAGAAAAGAACCAACAAACGAACAGCGAAACGTCTGAGGCAGTCGAGGGCTGACTGCTGGCAAGCTTAGCAGGGCTGTGCACAGCTCATGGTCAGTAATCCACTCTCCCCTCGCCCAGCTAAGGAAAAGCAGATCCCCGCAATCGCCTCAGTCATGCAGGTGCTTCTCATGTTTTCCAAACGTGTTGATCTCGCACACATCGAGCAGCCACTGCCTCATGCGTGGAGTAACGTTGGGCTCATGGGTCCTCTGCTGCTCCTTAAGCACACAAATACGAATCAAGTGCTTATCAAGCCAATTCATCATCACCCGCTTGGTCTTGCAATACTCCTTGAGGGTCGTCGAGTCGAGATGGATGCCGGCCCACCCATCCCACTTGCGATGGCAAGTCTTCCTGGCCTCGGGCCAGCCGCCGAACACTACGGGTCCAGTGTCAGCATGCTATTTCACATAGTGGCCTCGTGCCTTGCTGTAAGTCTGCCAACCAACATTGAAAACTTACTCTCAGTGGCGTCACCCAGCTTGATGTTCCAATCCGGGTGCCGTTTCTCCAGACCATGATAATGATCAACGTCTACAGCGGCAATCGTCGGATCGGCGAGAAGAGTCGAGTTGGCGACGGACAAGTCGGTAGGGACCACCGGATGTCCAGCGCTCAGCCTGTCCAGAGTCAGAAGATGTTTGAGCAGCAAAGGCAGCGGCAATGGTACTCACCCAGTGAGGGCTGTGATGGCTAGAGCCATGAAGCTTTTGAAGCAGTGCATGGTGGAGGTGAAGTTGGAAAGCTTTTGGTGGAGAATATGGAAAAAAAAAAAACCAAAGAAAAACCAGATGGGCTGGGTGGTGAGAAAGATGGACTATGCAGGCGTCAGTTGTAAGTACCAGAAGCGAGTTGGTTTGACGTGAGAAGAAATGTGTGCGGAAAAGCAAAGGGCGCAAGGGATTAATATATCTCTACAGGCAAGAGACTCGAGCTTTCTAGCGCTCGCTGAAGCTATCTAGTCTGGATGCTAAGTGAGGCGGATAGACTGAATGACAACGGGTCTTAACCGCTTCAGTGCTACACTATCTCCTGATGCACTTTTGTCGTGCAAATATTGACCAAAATTAGAAATGTATGACGCTTGGAAGACGTATAGTTTGAAGCTTGGGGGAGTGGTGTGTAGTAGACAGAGATCTCACCTCATTACCACACGCACTGCCAGGCTGTAGCGTCGTGGTGGCAGGGGGACTGCTTGACAGGGTCGCAGGAGTTCTCGAAGGTAAGTTTGCATGAATGTCCAGTCTACTACACAGCTCCGGCCAAAAGGTCCGAGGTTGCCTCTCCAGCTGCCCACCCTGCGTCCACATATATGACCAGGGTTTGAGACTGCTACTGAGACCCCGAGCAAAACAGCGAGCAACAGACCACAGGTACGCACAAACTCATGACTACTTAGTAGACGCTAGAGCATATAGCTGCAATCACACCAATATCAGTCTACGCAGTAATCTTTTTCTCAATATTCTTTAATCTAAATTTATAACGATTATAGCTAATTAGGGTGATTGCAAGAGGCGTGGTTTGACTTATTGCTTATATATTTCTGCTCTTGTTCAAGATAGCTTGGATTTCAACATAGTATTTATATATCTATTTTCAACTATGTCATTTCAATCACTGAGGTAATGCCTCGACGTAAGGATGCTCCTCAACATCTACGCCTCACCACTTGCTCGAGTGCGCGAAGATGAAGATGGAAAAGTGGGCCACGGTCAGGCTGTCTCCCGCGGCAGAAGGGGGTGTAGACTACTTTCAGAGTGAATATTGGCACAAGTTGGGATACCTGGAGCCTGTATCACCAGCTGCTCCTCCAAAACATGACCGAGACGTCGACGATCAGCCGTATAACGCGAAGATGCGAATTGTACGAGTCTCACATGCTGAGGAGAGGACGTGATTGCTGTGAAGCCGGATCGATAGGACATTGGGCTGGTTCCTTACGAGGGGGTCCCCAGAAATAGTCGTTGACGTTGATGAGACGCAGAGGCCCGCGAGATCAAGATGGAGGTGGGAAATTGCTAATTTAGGTGACACACGAAACCTGAGAGGTCTACAACATGACAAAAGCTTTTAAGTTGTACTAAGGGCTAAAATGATGTGGTGCGATCAAGCACACACCACTGCCAACCATTGTCGACCCGTCAACAAAAGCACTTCAGCTAAATGTCTCGTGAGTCAATATTAGCATGAAATTTGCACAAGTTTTAAGCCAAGGTCACCAGAATTCCCTAGTTCTAAATTCTGCGGGCGTGAGAATTAAGAAAAATGACTTATAGACATAATATTGCTCAGTCTACCACCGGTCTTTCGTAATGCCTTCTCATCCCTCCACTATGCCGCACTATTGGCATCTCAATATCACTTGATAGTGCCTCATGGCCCTCTTCGTGCCCAACTCACCTCAACCTACATATTCAGTGAAGATCTATTCTGCTCATCAAGTCCTCCAGCCTTACCCGCCGTTGCGTCTGGGAACACACGCCAGTCGCCCCAGGTCGGCAGCTCGCCACTCGTCCGCGGCAGCGTCACTTCCTGAGCCGAGACACCGACCGTAAGGGCTAGGTCATCAGTAATCGCCACGTTCTGGGTATCCTTTTTGTTGTATGATATCAGTACGGCAGTCTCTCACAACATCAGTTCTATTATCGGCCTCATCACTTACCTTGACGACTCTCCAGCTCAGATTGATCTTCAGATACTCCACCACGGCCCCCTCGTCGTTGACATCGACGCCTCTCTCCTGCAGAGCCTCAGTCAGCGGGACGGTGCCAGTCACCAGCTGACCCCCGCTCAGCCTGGGAGACACAGTTCTGGCAGTGCTGCCTAGACCTGTTGGACAGCATGGTCACCGACCCGATGCGGTTCGGGGACATGAACCAGTCGGATGTCTCCCGCGGCAGCTCGCCCAGGAAGATGTGGACGGCCCACGTGCCGGTGAGTGCAAAGTTCTTGACGCGCAAGAAGGCCTGCCAGTGCGTAACAGCCTGGTCGCGCAGGAGATTGTCCGCCGGGTTGGAGGTGATGGAGTGCTGCTGCTCAACAGCGGAAGCGGAAACGAGATTCCTCGGCGCCGGGGCCCGGAGTGACGCGGGCGCGTATAGGTTGTAGATCTGTTTCGTGGTGTAGGCCTTCATCTTGGCTGGGTCCTGGATCAGCTCGAGGGGCGCCTCGGGGTAGTAGTAACCGCCCTCAAACGTGCTGAGGAGATCCTTGGTGTCGTTGGCGACGTAGTAGTCGGCCTCGGAGTGCGCCGTGGACCGGTGCCAGGGCTCAAGCCGCGACGAACCGTCCTCCACCGTCTGGGCGTCGGCGGTGAAGCGGTCTGTCTGGGAAGGCCACGCGCTGATGGGGCTGTTGGGGTTCAAGGCCTGCCAGAGGGCGACGAGGCGGTCGCAGTTGACGTGGTGCAGCCAGAAGACCGGGTCGAACGAGCTGGCCTGCACGTCTGTCATGTTACCCAGCCGGCGGGGGTTCGGCTGGTTCAGGACTGTGTCGTTGGTGCCGACGTAGTTGTGGATGTTGTTGTGCATTGACTCGACCGAGGTGTAGGCCGGTGGGCCCTGGCCATACCGCCAGGCCTGCGTGGTGAACTCGTCAAAGTCGGTGACCTGGGTCATGCTCTGGAAGGTGAGCGACTTGAACGTGGTGAAGGTCGCCACCTGCTGGTCCGCGACTGCTTGGTTGCTCTGCCCGTTGGCCTCTGGGCAGCGCTTGGACTCGGCCCACGCTGCGGTGTTTTCCCAGTTCATCTCGGACTGAATGAGGGCGGTGGCCCAGTCGGAGGTGAACCTGTACGAATACAGAGGGTTGTGTGCCAGATGGAGCGTGTCGGTTGTGTTGTCCTCCTGGCCCGGGATGGTCAATGTGATATCTGGCTTCATTAGCACAGCTGGGAGATGCGGGTTGCTTGCCCAGTCCCAGTACCTGCAGAGAAAGTAAGAGAGGTCATTACATGTCCAAGATAGCTCGTCAATAGGAGAGAACTGGGCCCCTGGAGGGTGGGGGAAGGAAGAGGACACCTACGGCAAGCGCACATCCTTCAGCGCCTCCGCATACGCTTTGGCGGCAGAGCCAGTCGCCTTGTTGGCGATGTCCTGCGCATATGCGTAGATGATTTGCTTTACCCAAAACATCAGCATGATTACTTTTGTACTGCTTCAGGGCAGGACTCACCTCATAGAGCATCAAGTATGGGCGATGCCAGGGGATGAACAAGACACTACGATGGGTGCAGTAGCCCACAGTCGGGTTTGGATTCGCCGATGCAGTCGGATCGTCCTGCCACGGGACGTAAGGCACACCGTGTACACCTTCAATGATCTTGGTGAGCCGTATGGTTTCGAAGTGGATCTAAGGAGCACCTAGGCTTACCCGTGACCTGGAAGTAGCTCGTGCCCTTGACGTTGTCTTGGTCACGCTGCTGACCCCCGTCCTTCTGCCAAGCGGCAAGGGCCTGGACATAGAGGGCAAACGCAAACTGGTGCTGCTTCTCAAAGACATCAATGGGCAGACGCAGGCTGGGCTTTCCGCCTGGGCCTTTGACGCCTGTGATGGGTGTGGGGGAGAGGATGGAGGGGGACATCTTGGAGGATCGCTGGCTTTGTAGCAAGTTTGGAGACTGAATGTGTGTGTGTGTGTGTGTGTGTAGATGCGTCTTTAGCGCGGCAGTTCGTGAGAAGACTCTCAAGACTCTCAGGGACAACGTGTCTACTTAAGTATTCATGAAGCGTTCGCTGACCGTCCGGAAACGGCTGACGTGAGTGGCCAAGCATGTAAAAGCCACAGTCCTCGCTCGGACTTCAACGAATCCAAGGCTTCCCCTCAATAGCGCTTAGTGATGCCATGGCATGGTCAACACGGACAACCAATGGGACTGGAAAACATGGACGCAAACATCATGAGGTTCGTCGGGTCTAAATGCGGAGAGAGGAGGGTGTTAGCAAGAGGCGGCACATTTCTAGGCGCCTTGCCTAAGTGGCTTGACTAGTAGCCATCTCGGTGTCTCACCTGCGTCCTCTGCCATGGTTTTGTTATTGACTACCAAATTTGGAGACATGTTCTCGGTGAAAATGTTGGGATGCTGCTTGGCCATGTAGCTCTTGAACAACAAGGGATTGCGGTCGGCCAAGAGAGAGCATGCACATGTCACTGCTGACTCAGAACTACAGGCAGAATGCTATATGAGACCGCAGACAGCGCGATGCAGCCTCTATTCTCGTGACCCTTATTCCGAAGCTGGTTGTTTTCTCAATTCTAGTAATGGGTACTTCTTCCTATTCTCTAGGCGGGGGCGACTCCAGAAACCTGATCTTCCGAGGTTGGCTTGAAAGTGCGAATAAATCCCTTCTTGCTGATATGTCAGACCTATGTCCTACAAACTAAATGGGCATGCTAACACCGACAAGGCTATGAATCTCGATGAGCGCGGCACGACACAACATCTTATTTATGGATGACAACACTTCCTCCAAGACCAATTTCATTCAAGCACACCTTCTATTCCTCGTCATACTTCTGAACTAAAACAAATCAGTAATGTCATGTGTGACTACTCCCGGGGTGCGGGCAGGGTTACTGCTCACTTTCTCGACCAAGTCTTTCCCTTGAACGATATAGCAAAATGCTTACATTTCCTTTCTTTGGCCTAGACTATGTACACGATCTAAAGCCTGCCTCTCTAGCGTAGGATTCCAGCCGGGTTCCAATAGGTGCACTTGAGAGGCAGCTGTCAGATCAAGCCTGGATCTAAGGTGAGTTGCTGTGTAAGCGAGTTGAGCTTGGGGTGAAGAGCACTGACCAAACTCCTGTGGTTCCAAAAGTCGCAGGTAGTGAAATGCATGACGGCTGGTCCCGGAAGCTGTAAAATGCTTGTCGTCTTTAAATCAGGCTCCTGGATTTGTCTAACCTCTCGAAGCTGATCCTTTGCTGATGCAAAGCCTGTTCCCGTTCCCACAAGTCTAATATGCCAGTCTATGCCGAGAGTACCACATTGGATATACAATCAGAATATGATGCGAACACTTAGAGGCAAAAACCCACGTATTCGCCTTTTTGTGTAAGGCTCGCCTGAAGATAAGTTGTTTAGCCGTGAGTTATTGAGATGTTGAATAGGGGCCTATACCTTCGCTAATGGCCTGTACATACCTCCGAGATACAGCTGCGGCTCATACTTAACATGAAAGTGTTTGTTGTCAATATACACAGTGATTTACAGGAATTATTGCAGAGAGAGGCACTTGCCCCTCCCACCCCAGTGGCCAGCAATCGCCTCCCTGACCCATTCTCGCTTCAGCTGCTGCTTCAGCTCCAGTGTCTTGGTGTCCAGCGTAGCGATCTCGAGATGGTGGAGCGTATCCGTGTTTATGGCGGCAACTGGCGCCTGACGTATCTCCAGGGCCTTTTCTTCCGTCGAAAGGGACTCGAGGCCGACAAATCAACCAAGGCCGAGCTTTCTCACCTCCTCGTTCAGTATCTCGGTGGCGTCGATGAGGGGCAGTCTGTCACCATCAACCGAGACGCGGTTGCCATTCTCGAAGCTGTGCGTGAGCTTCTGGGCCGGATGAGGCATGAAGCGTCGCGTCCACTGGTATGCATCTTCCGGAATGCAGAAATGATCCGGGTCACCCAGTGGATCATCCTCGAACTCGCGGCACTACAGGTTCTCATCGACTCTCAGCTTGCGCTCAGACATGATGGTCAGCCCAGCATCGGCCAGTTCTTCGGCATTTTTCTCTCGCGACACGACGGAGTGGAGATAAGGTCTCCCGAACCGTTTGGGGAAGCCAAGGCGCCGAATACAGTTGTTGAGCCGGAACATGCTGGTCTGTGACAGATTGGCCGTGTGGAGCAGCAGGTTTCCATTCAGGGTGAGGGAGCTGCTGATCGGGAACATGCCCATGTACGTCGCGCGGCATGAATGTTGGTGAAGCCGAGCTGCTGAAGCCGGAGGAGCAGGTAGGGCACTGTCCAGGCCGCCGCTGAACATGGTAACGACGGGCCCAACTCTGTCATCAAACCTGGCAAGCTGCTCAAAGGTCTCAATAGCCCGGGTCTCTTGCAGGACGACGCTGGTGGCTTCCAGACCCTACAATAATTGTTAACAGAATGACCTGAAAATGGAGAGCAGTATGTGTGTAGATACTATTATGTTATATCGTTGTAAGACACAGAAGTAAAGGATAACAGATGTCTTGTGTTATTACAAGTGTGCTTGAAGTTGCTATGCTTTTCCAAGCAGTGACGGTTAATAGCAAGGTGGGGAGACCAGATTAACCACTTTACTATAGCGGGAGGCACTTCTTCCCCAACAGCTACTGCTTTCTCCGGCAGCTTCCACATAGAGTGGTGATAAATATCTCTTACAACACTCTGATATGTCCGTAATTACCAAAGATGTATTACACCTTAATACTTTTCTATAGCCGAATAGTGAACGAGATATATCGAGATACAACCTACTTGGACAATTTAGCTGCATATTTATATGTGAATCAGTTCTACTATAAATGCGAATATCTAGCTTTTAATCTCAGTTTGACACAATAAATATTTATAAACTATAGCAATAAGCTACTCAATATTATACAATATTAACATTATGTGTAGGTTGTTCCTCCTTTAATTCTGTAGGATCTCGGCTCGATAGTTGGATGTTGTCTACCAACTCGCCATCAAACCAGGTATATTCGGTTTGGGAACCACGGAAAAAGCGAGCCCCATTTTGAGATGTATGTGCGACACCTCTGCAGCTTGAAATCTCGCCGCTTCCTCTCAATCGCCTCTTGCTCGAATTTGGGGCGACCAGATACAGACGGGTTTTGCTTCCCCAAGACCTCATCGATGAGGTAACACGCCGCCAGAAATGTTGTAGCGGAATAAAGTTCTTGTACATCGGTGCGCAGGCGCAAATGATGCTGGTTGCCATCTGTAAGAGGTCCCAGAATGCGTTGCTATTGTTCTCCTCTATAAATAGAGCCAGATTAGCATCAGTACCTAAGTACTAAGTACGCAGTCTTAAAGAAGGGTCACGACTCACGCCCTGAATCGTTGGCTGTAGAGTAGACAAGTCCAATCTTGACAAAGCCTATCACACCAGATGACCCGCCCATCATGAAGATAAATGTGAGCTTCGACTTTACGAACCTCTTCATTTGCAGCTTTTGGACAATATAGACTGCGAGCGCAATCATAGCAAAGTCCATAGCCGAGTTGATAGTCTCCTCCGAAACCAGGAACGTATCTCCGTCAATGCACCAACCCGGTTGGGTGCCCTCCACATCCCACCACTTGGAGATAGGATGACATAGAAACAGGACCATAAATAGAAAGGTAAAGAACCAGCACACATGGATGAAGGCGAGTGCATAAACCCATTTTCTGAAAATAGGGTCTGTCTGGAAGATTCGGTAGTAGAGAATAAACAGGCTGCCCTTGGAGAACAATTGGTTGACGTAGAAGAAAGGAGTCACGATATATGCAAGCTGTTGACTTACTTAGCAGAGCTGGCGATATTGGACTGCCTATCTAGCACGACACTCACCTTTGCACCGAGGACTTCTATATCGTAGTCACTCAAATTGGCTGCAACCGCCAAGGCTAAGACCAAAAGTTAAAAAGTCAGCTGAAGATTTTCTCAATATAAAGAACCAGCTATAGAAGGATTATAGCTGGCCTTACTTACTTGCAAGTGGACAGATCGCATACACCAGAAAGCCGACTAAAGCAAACACGGCAAAGAGATCGTCCCAGGCCAGCTTTCGACCTCCCCTCTTGGTGGCGACCACACGCAATACAGTAGCCAGGATAGATAGGGGAATAGTAATCAAGACTAGAATGACAATCTGGCCTTCGCCAGGTGTATTGATAACATCTTCAAATGTATAGCCCATAATGTCAAGTCGAAATTGTCTACTATGCTGCCGGATCGATTGTTAAGCTTCAAGGAAGACTTCGGGGCTTAAGCATATACAACAGCGCTACAGGGAATAAAAAGAGAAGAAGAGGGGGATGCGTTTCGCAAACGACATAGATTAAATACTTTGAGTATATATTAGGGCTTCAATTTGCAGCTCACCGGGTCTAGATTTGGAAGATCCATATTTAGTAACCTACTAGTCTACTCTGGCACTTCGCACACTGCCTTGCTAGACAGGGATTAATATGCACATCGATTATTGAATACTGTGCTTAGCTTCTATCGCCTCTTGCCTTATTAAGTTCCGCAGCTCCGGGCACAATTACAAACTTTCCACTTTAGGCAAAGAAACGCCGGTTTCCTCCTGCTGACTGAGACAGATACTGCTATATCTTATTTTCTTTTTGGGTGTCTTTGCCCCGGACCAAGATTCTTCAATCTTGCTTCTTTTGAAAATTTCTGCATATGTAATACAGACTATTTCAGATTCCCAAGATCTTCTATTTATATCTGGATCTGCTGAGCCTTATTGATTCTAGAAAACAACTCGCTGTTCGAGATATCAACTCATCAACATTCTAACCCAGTCGCTATGGCAAATCCTCTAGAAATAGTTTTTCAATCGAACCTATGGGATTGGATATGCAGTAGCATATCTATAGGTCGACTTCTCGCTACTATAAGTATATTGGTACATACTCATTGTGTAACTGCTATCTCTGGTAATGCGAACCTAATTTCTTCTCATATAGTTTTTTGCGCATTGCGTAGCCCAAGTCATTCACAGACTTTACTTTCATCCTCTCTCGAAGTATCCTGGTCCAAAACTGGCTGCTGTTACTGATTTGTGGTGGGCTTACGCGAGGCATGTATTCCCTGGGCCGTGTCGGCTAGAAAGCAGTCGAACTCCCTTTGGGTCAGTGGAAATTGTCGGAGCAGAGCTCGAGTTAATATATCCTGATTCTTAGTGTCACGGGAAGGTATCCGTGGATTATAGAGAATATACTCAAACAATATGGTGGAGACATCTTTACTTGCTGAACTCTCTCTACTGGGCAAAGGCTAACATTATGTAGGAGAAGTTGTTCGCATTGCTCCAAATGAGCTTGTTTTCGGCAATCCTCAGGCAGCACAAGGTCGGCACACTCTATCAGATCACTCCAGATTACTTCAGACATTGACTGAGATGGCCTGCCCAGACATATACATTCCCCATGTAAAGAACATGGAATTGTTTGTACAGCCCGGATATGATCCCCTAGATACGGGGGATGGCGGCATCACGTGGGAGACAAATCCCGCCAAGCACCGAGAGATAGCCAAGAAGCTGGCGCCTGCATTCAGCACAAAGAACCTCAGAGCCAAAGAAGCTACCGTTCAAAAACATATCGGCATTTTCGTGGAGAGGCTAATAGAGGTCGGCGCACAACACAAGGGAACCGACTTGCGACTCTGGACAGAGTGGCTAGCGTTGGACCTTTCTGCCGATATGACATACAGTCAGGACATGGGTCATGTGCGAGACGGTACGCATGCTAGACCCGGCCTTCAGCTTGACCTGGCTAATGAGACACAGCCAAAACTTCTGTTTTCCTCGACACGACTCTGAAAGTGAACTTCTTCGGGGCGATGACCAACGTCATAGCGAAGTTCCGCATTTTCACTCCCCTTATATACCTCTGCATCCCGCCATCCGTATTGCTATCAGTGCCTCGCCTTATAAAGATGAATGGCGAAGTTGTGAGGACACGAATTGACCGCAAGGGCAAAACGGAGCATCTCGACTATTTTGAGCAACTAGTCCCAGCGAACAGACCTACGCCCAAGAACAAAAAGGAGATATACCATCTGCAAAATGTAGCAGGGCAACTGCTTCTAGCTGGTTGGCAGCCTATGTCGCATCAGTTATACTCGGTTATTTGTCAACTCCTTCAGCAGCCACGAGTTTATGCAGCTCTGGTAGAGGAGGTGAGGTCCTCTTTCAGAGACTCAAGCGATATCGATACCGATACAACAGTAACGTTGAAGTATTTGCAAGCTTGCATCTACGAAAGCCTCCGGGTGCACCCTGATACTGTTGACGGGTTGCCACGCATAAGCCCTGGTGCTACGGTTGATGGGAGATATATCCCCAAGGGTGTTAGTTATTACCTATAAGCTATTCTCACTGTCTTGTCTGTTGACCCAAAATAGGTTATTTGCCAATACAGCCATTTCGCCGCTACAAGAAGCCCTCGCTTCTTTGCAGAGCCTCTTACCTTCCGCCCTGAGCGGTGGCTGCCGCCGGATGACTCTCGTTTCGACCCAAAATTCAAAGATGATAATCTGAAAGCTTCTATGCCTTTCAATCAGGGGACTCGAGCTTGCACGGGTTCGAGTATAGCTATAGCTGTGCTCCGTGTGTTCCTTGCCAAAGTTCTGTGGCATTTCGATCTAGAAGTAGTGCCGGGTCAGCGTAGAGTGTTATTTGACGAGGATTATAGGTACCTCGCATTCTGGGAACGACCACCGTTTCGCGTGCAGTTCAAAGTCGTTGCTAGCTCAATTACTCATAATAACTAGATTAAGATTCACTAGAACCAGCCGCTGTACGCAATGTCAAGCAATATCTTCGTCTAATTTGCACACTAGTAGGCTAACAATAATTCGAAATCAAACAGATAATCACTTACGTGATCCCTTTGAAGTCAGCACTATTTTGAGGTAAGGACCTACAACATAAGTACTTAAGCACGTAGCCAGATAGGTAAGCGCTGAGCTAGCCTCCAAGCTTTTCAGTACGGACGTATTATGGTCCTTGGTTTGGGCGGCCCCCGCACGTAGGATGCAGTTTTTCGACCGCATCAGCAGCCACTCAGCCCAGGGGATTGGTGGCCCGCGTGTTCGCTTGCAGCGGGCTCAAACTCGAGCTCTGTGTATATTGATCCTTCGCCCCCAATCACCGCCACTGCGCTCAATAGTGCATTGGCCCCACAATACGCTATCCCATGCTCTTCTCCGCAGTACGATGAAAGATTCAATCCTGAGAATAGTCACCAATACGCTACAAATCCGAACAGAGCGGTTCCACTACTGAAATATAAACAGTACGTTTTTTTTTTTTTCTGCGGCAAGGTTCCGAGGTTGCTACAATAGGCTTCAAGCCGTCAATTTGCTAATAAGCAGGCGATAAAAAGAAGAGAAAAGAAAAAGGAAACAAATACAGGGGCTTCGCAGCGCTGTACTATGACAAGATTGAAGTCGGCAGGCACGTGGAATAAATTCTCCACCCAGCTCCCCACCTGATTACTATAAGTAGGCTAGACTAGACCGGTAGGCTGGGCCGGACCACTACCTAATCCCCACCGACCTCGGGAGCCACTGCTGACCTTTAGCCGCAGCTGTAAACAGTATCCTCTGCTGCCTCCCTTCTCGAACCACACATCATCAGCTCTTTATCGAGTTGCGATTCTGCCTCACATATCCGTCCCGTCCTCTGCTTCGCAAAGATGGCCACTGGGCGACAGAAATTCGCAGGCATATCTGCTCGCCGATCTGCTTGTGATAAGTGTCGGTTCGCCAAGGCAAGATGCTTGCGGGAGGATCCCAACCAGGCGCGGTGCGACCGCTGCATTCGCGCAGGCTCGGACTGTGTCACAAGTCCTATCTTCAGGCTCCGAAGTTGGCAACCTCCAGCACCCAGTGAGGATTCTCTCGACATGTCGGGCGCGGGCAATGCCACCCGAGGGAACAAGCGCCAGCGATGCCGCGACAAACCACAGCAGCTCCTCACGCCAAGCGACGGTGGCCAGCAGCCCAACACGCAAGTCCGTGTTTCAGACGCTGGTGTGAGACAAGGTTCTGACAATATGCCCACCGTGGACGCAAGCCTTGACTGGTCTCTTCACTCGTCGCTAGGAGGGATGCCAGATGACACGGGGCAAAATTTGTTGTTTGGGACAATGGCGGGAGAGCCAATGGGAGGGGCCTTCGACAATATTGCCATGAGTCTTTCTGACAGCTTCTTCGGTACCGCGTCTCCATCAGAGCCGCATGCGGGCCTCTCAGAATCGCTGACCTCGCCATACACCGCGAGTAACGACTCCCGACACCTGACTGGTGACTTTGCTCACGGGCAACAGGTCCCTCAGCCACCCCGAATGGATGTGGGCAAGGACGCTGCCGGCAATGATGACCAAGGCCTGGACTGCGAACAGACGCCTATGCAAAGACTGTCCAAGCTCAACTATGAACTCATCACTATGCTTAGCCGGATCGACGGAGGATCTCCGAATGTCACAATGAAAACACTTCTTCGGCCGAATGCGAACTCATCAGCTCCATCAGTCGTGGACGATATACTGCACCGGACGAGAGACTTCATAGAGATACTGAAGCTCTTGGCCTATTCTTCCTCGCCGCCGCCAAGTCTTTCACCAGCTTCTGCAAGCCAGAGCCCCCGAGAAGCTCCCACAACCGGAGACGGAGGAACAGTCTCTCGAGCGATATTTCCGAGTGCGAAAGCATTGCAGGAACTCCCACGAACACCATAAACTCGCGGCCTTCCTCGCCATCCGCTGGCACGGCTCCGTCGGCCAGCCCTGAGCTCGACACGCCGTCGTTGATATTAGTCCTCACCGCCCATGTTTATATCCTCAGGCTCTATGTGGTCGTATTCGCACATATTTACGCCTTTCTCAAGCAGATTTCCGAAAGCGAAACCCCAGAAATCGGCCCAATCCCCGGCCTCACAATCAGCAGCTTCCCTTTACGCAAGTTTCCCTTTCCTTCCCAAGTATACTCATATTCTGACCCCCGCTACAGAGTCGGGCAACTTGCAGGCGCTTATCTTTATCCAAATTGTAACCAGTCTATTTGAGCGCATAGACGCCCTACTCGGTCTGCCTAGAGAACATCGGATCAGCACACGCCGCGGGGATCCGGTCGGTTTGCTTAGCGCCCCAGATTTTCTAGAGCTGGCTAAAGCTATTATCAAAAAAGAGGATAACGGAAGACCCGAGAACGGGAAAGGCGGCATTAAAGCTCTGCGGAAGCACATTACAAAGGCAAAACAATTGCTGAGGGACAGCATCGCGCCGTAAGGCTAATTCTTGCGCTATAAGCGACTCTGGCTACGCCGAAGCTTAGTTACTAGGGATTATGCAGCCTGAATATTCCGTTTGCATTGTATAAAGAACAGCGCCTGAAGCTATAAAACTGCAAGGACAGGAGTTAAGAACTATTATTGGCAAATGCCTAGCTACAGGCATTTTAAGTTTGAACATTACGAGTATCAAGTATTTCTCAACAGAATGAACTACTATAACTTGAAGAAAACCAGAGAGAAGCCTATGCATGGTTTGTCTCCAGTCCAAGTGCGGATACCACCTCGAAAGTGGTCAGCATCACCGATTGCTGGTAGATTTGGCAAGTCTAACAAACTCACGTTTTCAATCACATTCTTTACTTAAAGTCATAAGACATAGAGGAGTTATGCGACAGCTGCTAAAAGGAGTGACCACTCCCAGCTGACTGGAAACGGTGGTGGCCTATATAGCGGTCGGACTCGCACAGGAGTTCAAGAGGCCGTCAGCCTAACTCGTGTTAATTACTACCTAGGGATATACATATGTGCCCCGCCTCTAGAACCTTAATTACAGTTGTGGGTGACGGGTGCTGGTAGCGTCATATAGGACGTGGTATTCGGTGCTGACAAGCCTTATAAAGAATACACTTAATGCTATGAAGGCGATGGGCTGCTACAGTACTGTACGTCTGTCCTTGGTGATTGCTGTAGAGCCTGAAATACAGCAGGAGCTCGTCTTAGTTAACTTGTCTCCGGATCCTATACCGAGATACGGAGTATTAATCAATGTAAATAACTCAGAATCTACTGTTACCGCTAGCCTTGGGGTAGATTTGATAAAAGCTACCACTAACCGCAAGCTACCCGACAAAAGCTTGGGTGGTAACCCGGGTTTGCGGCACTACTCTAGGTTTAGAGGCAAGTACCTGGCCCTCGCATATAATTACTGCATAAGTATGTATCGCCCCCAGCCTCCACTATCTTCAGCCTCAGTCTCACCAAATTGACTACAAGAGGAAGGTCGATACCCTAGGCTTGGCCGGATCCCCGTTCCTCCGCTTCTGGAACGATAATGTAGGGTTGGAAATACAAGGCCGGGCGACTCGGAGCAGGACTAACCTCTTTCCTATAAGAAGTTCCGCAGGAATAGATGTGGTAAGAATCCTTCTGTTCTTCCTCTCGCATTATCAGATATTCACTCTCGGCGTCGCTTCTCTCTAAAAGGCATAACCGATTTGAGTGAGAACTGTTGCTACTATCTCGTGTTGGAAAGCATGCAGGACCGCACGGAGACTCGCCAGGGCGCAGACGAGCAGGTCAATATAGCAACTCCAGTACTAACAACAAGGCTGCTGTCTAAGCTCCGCATCGCTTTGCCTTGGCTATACGCCTTTGCTACAGCGACACTGATTAGCACTGAGCGACGTTGCGGTACATTACCCGTTGCAAAGCCCACATTCACTCCGAGGAATAGTCCTTCAACATCTCGCTAGACTGTGTAAACCCTTAATTCTCGATATCGCCCTGTCTCCCGAATTTCAACATGCTCACCATTGAAGAGCCTATCGCTATTATCGGTACTGGGTGCCGGTTCCCTGGCGACGCAAGCACGCCCTCGAAACTCTGGGATATCCTTTGTGAGCCTCGGGACCTGCTGGAGGCCCTGGAAGATCGATTCAGCGCACAAGGGTGGCATCACGATAGTGGGAAATATCATGGACATTGCAACGTCAAAGAGTCCTACCTGCTTACAGGAGATGGAGTGCATCGCCTCTTCGATGCACAATTCTTCGGCATCAACGCGGTTGAGGCCAACACTCTGGATCCCCAGATGCGTCTCCTCCTGGAAACAACGTATGAGGCACTTGAGGCGGCTGGGCAGCCCATGGAGGCCCTAAGGGGCTCTGACACAGCTGTTTACATTGGCGTAAGAGGATTCAATTTCTATTTCAGTATATTACTTGTGGTTGAAAAGTTGAGAGTCATGTCCATCCGACAATCACCCTCAACGTGGCCGACAGCGGCGGCTGGCACTGATGTGTCGAATGTAGATGTGCCGGCTCAACATTGAACGCTGACACACATACACACACGAACGCAATTGTAGATGATGGGAAACAGTTACAAGTCAGTGATGGAGAGGGACCTAGACAGCATTGGGACTTACCATGTCAGCGGAGTTGCGCGTGCCATGATGTCAAACAGGTTGTCATACTTCTTCGATTGGCACGGGCCTTCCTTGTGAGTGACATCCAGCCTCGTTTACGTCTGTTCATCATGAACTGGGGCTCTTTCTTACTCCTGAGTCTGGCAGAACCATCGACACTGCATGCAGCTCCAGCTTGATAGCTGTCCATCAGGCTGTCCAACAGCTTCGGTCGGGCCGGTCCCACGTGGCGATAGCCGCTGGTTCGAACCTCCTCCTCGACTCCCCAGACTATGTCGGAATGAGCAAGCTCGAGATGCTATCTCATGAAAGCCGGTCACGGATGTGGGACCAAGATGCTAACGGCTACGCCCGGGGCGAAGGAGTTGCAGCCGTAGTACTCAAAACTTTGAGTGCTGCCACGGCGGATGGTGATCATATCGAGTGTATTATCCGGGAGACTGCTACAAATCAAGACGGCAGAACGCCAGGCATTACGATGTGAGGACACACTGCCTCCCCGCCCCCTCCCCAATTTTTTTTACATAGTCGTTCTGCTAAAGTTTGTCACCCTATATAGGCCGAGCGCTGCTGCTCAGACACAACTTATACGCGATTGCTACTCCCGTGCAGGACTCGATCCTACGAACGCAGCTGAACGCCCTCAATACTTTGAGGCCCATGGTACGAATTGCTTATACAAACTATCCCTTTGCCCCCAAGCAGATCTAACGACTGTACACTTAGGCACCGGAACCCAAGCGGGTGATCATGTAGAAGCAGAAGCCATCACGACGGCCTTTTTCCCTGGCCAGGGCAGCACACAACGCGAACCCGGTTGCCTCTTTGTTGGGGGCGTCAAGACTGTCATAGGGCACTCTGAGAGTGTTGCCGGACTAGCAGGGCTCATCAAGACATCCTTGGCTCTGCAACATGCCCTAATTCCGCCAAATGTCATGTTCAACCACGTCAGCCCCAAGGTGGCGCCATTCTATACGAACCTCCAAATTCCCACGTCAGCTGTGTTATGGCCTGTCGTAGGGAATGATGTACCCCGCCGAGCCAGTTTGAACAGGTAAGTCAGGTCTGCGATTTGTTCTCAAAATCATCTTATACCATAGTATCTAACACATTACGCCACTCAGCTTTGGTTTCGGCGGCAGCAATGCGCACGCCATTCTCGAGAGTTACACTCCGCCCGACAGACCCACACGAGGCAGTGGGGAGTCGACAGCGCTCGTTCCTTTCGTCTTCTCCGCTGCCTCGGAGACCGCGCTGGTTTCATATTTGGCCGCTGTCTGCGAGCATCTACGGACATATGCGGCGCATACGAATCTGCGTGACTTGGCTATGACGCTGCATGCTCGTCGGTCTCGGCTCACATATGGTACTGCCATTGCCGCAAATACTGTCGAGGATCTTTGCAAAAAATTGCAAGACAAATGTTCAGACCATCCTGGACAGCCGGTGGGCATACGGCCTGCCTTCCAGCGGGCGGGAGACCAGAAGCCGAAGGTTCTCGGTATCTTTACTGGCCAAGGCGCACAATCGCCTCGCATGGGAGCAGCCATGATCCAGTCGTCTGAGAAGTGCCGCTCTATCATCGATAAGCTTGAGAGGCGTCTTGCCACCCTCCCACTAGGAGATCGACCAGCTTGGTCGTTGAAGACCCAGCTTCTAAACGCCGATGCCGACATCAACCAAGCTGCTTTATCACAGCCACTGTGCACAGCACTACAGATCATGAATGTTGATCTCCTGCACGCAGCGGGCGTCGAGTTCTCGGCGGTAGTCGGCCATTCCTCCGGCGAAATTGGTGCGGCATACTGTGCAGGCCAAATTTCGGCTGAAGACGCTATCTGCATCGCATACTATCGAGGCTTGCACTCCCACCTGGCAGTTGGCTCTAGGGGCCAACAAGGTGCCATGCTAGCCGTGGGAACGTCCTTTGAGGACGCCAAAGAGCTTTGCGATGAGGAAGAGTTTCAGGGACGGGTGTCTGTAGCGGCGGTCAACTCCACCGCCAGCATCACGCTGTCAGGCGACGACGAGGCTATTGAAGAGGTCAAGATAATTTACGAAGACGAGAATAAGTTTGCGCGGCGCCTGAAAGTCGACAAAGCCTACCATTCTTCGCATATGGTCCCGTGTTCCAGGGCCTACCTTCGATCTCTCCAAGCGCTCGATATTCAGGTTCACAAGGCCAAGGTGCCTTGGTTTTCAAGCGTTGTTGGGGGGCCTTGATGGGACCCGAACTGGCCGCCCGGCTTGCAGGCCCGTACTGGAACGACAATATGGTACAAACAGTACAGTTCATGCAAGCAGTACAGGGTGCTTGTATGTCACAAGGCCCGTTCCATATGGCGGTGGAAATCGGGCCTCACCCGACCCTCAGAGGACCCGCACTTCAGACAGTCCAGGCCATGACCACCGGCAACCTTCCATACATAGGCGTTCACTACAGAGGCGAGAACGCCGTTGAGTCGTTTTCCAACGCTCTTGGTCAGATCTGGACTCACCTGGGTACTGTCGACCTCCTAGGCTTCGATCAGCTCACCACCGGCCGTCATGACTATGAATTTGTTACGGGCCTGCCGAAATACGCTTGGGACCATGAAAGAGAGTACTGGCATGAGTCAAGGTACGGAAGGGCTGTTCGCACGAGATCGGGACCTGTTCACGAATTGCTCGGCCACCTTACTCCAGATTCAACGGAACAGGAAATGCGATGGCGAAATATCCTCTGCCCCAAGGAGCTGCCCTGGCTGAAAGGTCATTCGTTGCAAGGACAAGTAGTCTTCCCTGCTGCTGGGTACATTGTTGCGGCGATCGAGGCTGCGTCGGCCAAAGCGAAATCACGAGGTCTGTCCGTCACTCTCATAGAGGTTCTCAATCTCGACATCGGTAAGGCGTTGGCCTTTGATTCGGAAGACACACAGATGGAGACCATCACATCTCTAGCAGATACCCCTCAGCAGGGTGCTGAGACTATCGAATCGACTTTTCGATTCCATGCAGCCCCAACGGCGCAAAAGAACCCCCTGAGTCTCCTTGCGAGTGGTCATGTACGGGTCATTCTAGGCGACAGAAATGAGCTTGCCCTTCCGCCAAGAGGCCAGTCTGAACATGACCTCTATCACGTCGGCACTTCAGAGTTCTACGACTCGCTTTCTAAGCTCGAGTACCAGTACAACGGACCGTTCCGCGCCCTCTCCGGTCTCAAACGGAAATTCGGGTTCGCTACGGGTTTCATCAGCAACGAGCCAACACGAATGCTGATCCACCCAGCCGTTCTCGACGCTGCTTTTCAGTCTGTCCTGCTCGCCCATTGTGCTCCCAACAGCGGTGGTCTTTGGTCTCTCCATGTGCCCAAGACGATTCGGGCTGTCAGAGTGAATCCTTACTTTTGTCAGGCCAATACGAGACAAGGCCAGATCCCCTTCGACTGCATGCAACCCGAAGCTCTACATGCTCTGGAGGGGATGTGGATGTTTTTGCGGCTGATGATTCCCAGCGTGCCATGATCCAGGTCGAAGCCCTTCATTGTGTACCTTTCGCGCGAGCCAAAGCCCAAGACGATAGGGAGTTGTTTGCAATGACAGTCTGGGATGTGGCTGTCCCAGATGCAGAGAAAGTTGCTTACGACGGCGAGCCAACGGCCGAGCAGGTCGAGGTTGCTCGCACTCTAGAACGCATGGCAGTTTTCTTCCTTCGTCACCTCGACTCGGGGGTCTCCAAGGACTCCTCGGCCAGATTATCTGGTGCTTACTCTTACTACTTCAAATTTGCAACGCACATCATCTCTCTTGCCGAGAATGGAAAGCTGCCCCTCTGGTCCTCGGAATGGGTCAACGACACTCCAGACCAGCTGGCTGCGGCTTACGAGCCTTACTCACACTCTGCCGACGTCAGGTTGCTGAAGGCTATTGGGGAGAACATCATCGATATCGCTACCGGTCGCAAACAAGCCATCGAGGTCGGTATGAAAAACGCTATTCTGTCGCAATTCTACGAACATGCTATCGGTATGCAGGAGAACACGAAGTACCTGGCTCGTTTAGTCAAACAGGTCGTCCATCGGTATCCTCATTTGAACGTGCTCGAGGTGGGCGCAGGCACTGGAGGAGCCACCAAGGCTGTTTTCCGGGAAATCGGACGGAAGTTCTCCACGTATACATTCACCGATATATCATCTGGCTTTTTGAGTCTGCACAGCAATTATTCGCCCCCATGTGGACAAGATGGTCTTCAAGGTGCTGGACATCGGCAAGGACGCAAGACAGCAAGACTTCAGTGAGCATTCTTACGATCTCGTAGTGGCCTCTGCCGTCCTCCACGCAAGTAAGTGCACCTTATTTTTCCCTGGCAAAAGACATTCTAACAATTTGCAGCGCCGAATCTCCAAGAAACACTGAGAAACGTGCGACGTCTGCTCAAACCAGGCGGCTTTTTGGTTGTGCTCGAGTTGCAACTTGACAATATTGCACGTATGGGAACCATCTTCGGTGCCTTCCCTGGCTGGTGGCTCGGTGCTGATGAGGGCCGTACGTTGTCTCCCTGCGTGAATTTGCCGCAATGGGATGACCTCCTCCGGAACACGGGTTTCTCGGGGTGTGATACTGTGGCACCGGTGAGGAATAGTCTCGTGATGCCACCCGTGGTCTTCCTCTCCCAGGCAGTCGATGACAGGATAAATTTCCTTCGAGACCCCTTATCTACCCCCTCATTACCTCTAAGGGAGAACGCTTTGATGGAAAATCGACATCTATTGCTTCTCGGCGGGAGCAGCCTTCGCACATGCAGGCTCGTGGGACAGCTCAAGCCCGTCTTGAATCAGCACTGGGGAAGTGTTCAAACTGCTCGCTCACTCTCCGATGTGGTCTCAGCAAAGGTGGACTCCAACACGACTGTCTTAGGTCTCGTTGAGCTTGACGGGCCTATGTTCAAGGGTCTCAGCAATAGGGACTGGGAAGCACTCAAAGATTTACTCCACGATGCAGGAACGATTTTGTGGGTATCAACAGGTCGCCGTGCCGACAACCCCTATGCGAACATGTTCGTTGGTCTTGTCCGCTCAGCAAGGAAAGAGATCCCGACCCTCGATATCCAGTGCTTTGATGTTGAGATGGAGTCGGCGCTGAGCGCGCGCCAGCTCGCCGAGACGTTGTTGCGGCTGAGATTCATGACGATGTGGCAGAGGCGGAATGAACTTGAGGGAACCCTCATAACGGTGGAGCCAGAGCTGATACACGACCAGAGTGGCACACTGGTTATCCCTCGCGTGATTTCAAGCCAGGAGATGAATGACTGGTACAACACGTTGCGACGTCCAATATTGACATCAACAAGTCTTCAAGACGACCATGAAAACGTCAGTATCACAGCAGATGACAAGCAGGGCACTGTCCTGCAACAAGAACCGATGCCAGGGGACGAGAAACACTGTCACATCCGCACCACATTTTCCATGTGCTGGTCCATTCGGGTGGCCCGTCTCGGCTTCATGCATATCATGCTCGGACAAGAATGCTTGTCTGGAGGTCAGGTCGCGGTTCTCTCAAGCAAGCATGCACTGATGTTCGACTCCGAGAGAGAGCTTACTGTTCCTGTGGTCGTGGAAAAGGGCCGGGAGGCTGCTTTTGTGACCTTGCTGGCGTATCACCTTATCTCAAGCATTGTTCTCGAGGGTCTGACACAAGACGATGTTGTTATGATTCATGAGCCGAAGGACTTTGCCGACGTCGTGGCAGGAGAGGCTCAACGTCGTGGAGTCCGAGTCCAGTTCACCAGCAGCTCGACGACCGCGTCCAAGCCTGTCTGGCACATCATTCACCCAACGTCTTCAGATCGTGCCATCAAAGCCTTCATTCCCGCGAATACGGCCGCGTTTCTCGACCTCAGTGGCGAAGAAGCTAACACTTCGACTGGAGCTCGCTTGCGCGCACTGCTACCCAGTTATTGCCGCCAATTTAGCATAAGCAACATGTTCTCCGGGTCCACAGCTTGGGTGCCACAGGGAAGCCAGTTGCACACCATTCAGACCCGGCTGCAAGACTGTTCATCCCGTGTCTCGGCGCTTCTAGCGGGTTCCGGCATCTCACCCACCACGATATCTTTAGAGGCACTCGCTCAGATACCTCGCTCCGACCGTCAAAGCCTATCACCTGAGAGTATCATTGTTTGGTCTCGCCCAACTTCGCAAATGCCGCTTCTAGTCCAAAATGCCGCCTCACAGGTCCACTTCTCGGACTCCAAGACGTATTGGCTGGCCGGCCTCAGCGGAGGCCTTGGACTTCTACTTTGTGAGTGGATGGTGGGCCGAGGGGCAAAGTACATTGCCATCTCCAGTCGAAGGCCAAACATAGGAGAACAATGGTTGGCAAAGATGCGCTCCGCTGGTGCCAGAGTCAAGGTCTTCGCATGGTTCGTAATGCTTCTTGCTCCCCTCCAAACTGCCCGGCATGATTGCCATTCCTTCAGTCTTTGCCGTTGCTATGCTCTTTTGTCACCCATGCTGCTGCTTCCATCCAGTACCTACCTAGGTACTCCACTCTTCACACCTCTGTGCTCCAGCTGAAGCTAACCTTGCTTGTCAGTGATATAACCGACATGGCAGCGGTCTCTAAGGTTTGCAGCACCATACAGTCGACCATGCCCATCATTGCTGGAGTCTGCCAAGGTGCAATGGTTCTTGATGACAACCCAATCCGCAATATGTCACTCGACGCCCTCCTCAAGGTAACAAAGCCGAAAGTGGAGGGTAGTCTGCACCTTACCCAGCTCTTCCAGGGGAAAGAAAACGCCCTTGAATTTTTCATCTTCTTCTCTTCTGCCGGGTCAATCCCTGGCCAGCCCGGCCAAGGAAACTATGCCGCGGCAAACCTCTTCATGACGGCCCTTGCAGAACGGCGTCGTCGACAGGGCCAGGCTGCCTCAGTCATGCATCTTGGTCCCGTATTTGGGGTCGGATACATCACCCAGCAGGGGGAGACACGCGGATATCAAATCCATGGCTCACGTCTGGGTCCCCATGTCCGAGCAAGAAGTCTGCCAGCACTTTGCTGCCGCCGTCATCGCAGGACGCCCTGGGTCCCCATCCAGACCCCTCGAAGTGATAACTGGCATGGCAAAACTCGCGTCACCTCAAGACGCCAGTCCATTCTTGAGCCATTACACGCAGGACTGTGTCAAGTCCTCCATGGATGTTTCGAAAGACAGATCCAAAGTTCCGCTGCAGACACGGCTTGCAGGAGCGCGAGGCCGCGCTCAGGTTGCCCGCATCATTCGCGAGGCCTTTCTGCACAAGCTGAGCATGCTGTTGCAGACCGATCTGGCCAAGTTGGAACAGGCCGATCCAGCCACCCTGCGTTTGGATGAGATGGGACTTGACTCTTTGATGGCTGTGGAGCTCCGCAGCTGGTTTGTCAAAAAGCTTCAAGTCAATATTCCAGTGCTCAAACTCTTGAGCGGGGCTCTCGTATCTGAGCTCATTGATACTTCAGTCGATACTATGCCACGGGCGTTGGCTCCGAACATAGACGAGGATGTTGATGACCAACCCGCAGCTGGCTCCGAGCAACGAGCCCAGCCGGTGAAGATAGAAGCTCAGCCATCATCAGACCATACACATCGGAGTAACAATACTCCTCGGAAAGCCACGGCTCTGCAAGCTCAGCCGAAGCTGCTCACTTTAGGCTATACACCTCAGTCGCACCAGAGTCCCCATACTAGTACGGCCTCCTCGAATGACCCATCCCAGCAGGCCGATGCTAAGATTCCCCGATCCGACCCAGAGACAAAGACGCGTTCTCAGCAGGCTCATCAAAATGAGTCCGTTCTCACGTCCCAAGTGCTCACACAATTCCGACCAGCACGGGACGAGGAGCTTCCATCGGAGTCCTCGTCAATCTCATCTTCCTCCGAGAATCATCATAGCCCAGATTCAGGCTCACAAATACCGACATCAAGCGATGAGGGCCTGGAGAGGCCAAACAGCCCATATACACCATTTACTCCTGCAGTCCGACAGACTCCGATACCTTCGCCCGGACTGGAGAAGGTTGTGCGCTTGTCGTTCAGCCAAAGCCTCTTCTGGTTCTCTGCTGCCTTCTCAGACAACCCGGCGAACCTCAATCTCACAGCCACTTTTCGGCTGACGGGAACGGTTCGAGTGGGTGACTTGAGTGAGGCGGTCCTGGCCCTTGGCCAGCAGCATGAGTCTCTCAGGACAAAGTTCATCTCCAGTGGCTCTGAGGCGAAACAAGGCATCATGCAGTCGACTACCCTGAATCTTGAGCATTACAGAATCCGGGAGGATAGCGAAGCCACAATCTACGCCAACGACATACATAACCACGTCTACGATCTCGCGAAGGGCAACTCAGTGCGTTTAGCCCTGGTATCCAAATCGGCGACACAGCACTTCTTCATTATTGGCGTACATCACCTTGCCATGGATGGCGCCTCCTTTCAGCCACTGATGAAACACCTCTTGGGTCACTACACTCACAAAGACCAGGATATTATCCCAACAAAGCAGTACGCGGATTTCTCTGAACATCAGTACAACACTTTCGCATCTGGTGGCTTCAAGAAGGAGCTCGACTTCTGGATGACGGAGCTTGCAGCCCTTCCCCCAGCGCTTCCCATCCTACGGATATCGACGCTTGCATCGCGACCAAAGCTGCAGGCGTATGGAAACGAGTCTGTGGAGATGTGGATTGAGCCAGATACCAAAGAGCGGATCCATGCTCTATGTTGCAGATGTCGAGCAACACCCTTCCATTTTTACCTCGCTGTCTTCAGAGTGCTTCTCTGGAGATACAGTGGGGCTGAGGATTTCTCAATCGGCATTGGGGATGCGAATAGGACCGAAGATGCTCTCATGGACACCATCGGCGATCTTGTTAACATGCTGCCGTTGGTTTTCCAAACTCAAGGTCGTATGCAATTCGATGCACTGGTGGGAGAGACGCGGGCCAAAACTTACACGGCGTTGGCAAATTCTCGCGTGCCTTTTCAGCTCTTATTGAAGGAGTAAGTCATCACTCAACATCTTGGGAAGTTGAGAAGTCAGCTTGATAAACCTGCTTACCATGATTTTCTCTAGGCTCGGTGTTTCGCGATCAGCAGTAACCACTCCTATCTTCCAAGCCTTTATGGATTACAGACTAGGTCGAGGCGAGACGATGCGCTGGGGGATTGCGAACTGGAGCTCCAACAGTTCCGCCCTTCAAAACTGGCGTACGATGTGGCAATGGACATCGTTGACAACGCTGACGGAGATTGCCATCTCACGTTTGTAGTGCGCAGCGATCTTTACTGTCAAGGCGACGTGGAGCAACTCGCCAACAGCTACGTCCTGCTTGCCAGAACGTTCGCGTCACAACCAGACAAATCTCTGAAGGAAGCGGATATCTTTACCGAGGCCGAGGTCGAGGAGGCTCTCAATCTGGGCAGAGGACCGCTGTACCAGTCTCGCCATTAGGGCAACACGACCATGCACCGTATCGACGCCATGGCCCAACAATACCCTGGGAGGGCAGCTGTGGTCTCCGAAGACAGCAGCCCAGCGACGTACGAGACTATCGTTCATCACAATGTCCAGAGGATAGCTTCAGGGCTTCTGACTGCCGGAGTCACTCAGGGGTCAAGGGTAGCCGTACTCCAAGAGGTCACGCCTGGCTGGGTGTCTTCCATCCTGGCCGTAATGCGGATGGGCGCCACATACATCCCGCTCGACGTGGGCACACCGTGGACTCGACTAACTTCTATGGTTCAGGATGCGCAGCCTCAGGCCGTGCTCGTAGATGAGTTCACGCGGCAGAACGTGGACAAACTGCAGCGCCCTGGCCTCAAAGTCGTCGATATTTCGAGTCTTGGTTCTGTTCCTCGAAAGCGAATTCCCATCTCCGCCACCACAGACGGAGTATCAACGATTCTATACACCAGCGGGTCATCAGGAACCCCTAAAGGCATTGTACTGCGTCACCGCGGAATCAGCTCCTGGCTGGAGCCTTGTGGGCTGTTGTATGGCTTCAAACCAAGCGGCGAGGTTGTCCTACAGCAAAGCTCGCAGGGCTTTGACATGTCACTGATGCAGATCTTCACAGCCTTGTGCTTTGGAGGTACTGTGGTCCTACTCCCTAGGAAGCTCCGCGGCGACGCTCGCGCCATCAGCGATACAATTACCCGTCATGGCATCACGCATACCTGTGGCACGCCATCTGAATATTTCAGTTGGCTCAGATACGGCGATTCTGAGGCGCTGAGGGCTTCATCATGGAAGACGGCTTTGGTGGGAGGGGAGGCTCTTGCGCAGTCCGTGCTCACGGAGTTTGCTGCGCTCAAGAAGACCGACTTGCGCTTCCATCACATGTACGGAACCACCGAGTCAACGTTCTGTGCTACTGTCTCAGAGGTGGACTACGCAAGAGAGACATCGAAAGCAGTGTCTGGTGCATCCCAGACTGGCTATGCTGCTGGCGTCGCACTGCCCAACTACAACATCTACATCCTCGATGAGCAGAAGCGGCCGCTGCGTGCCGGTCTGCAGGGAGAGATATACATTGGTGGTGCTGGTGTTGGCCACTGTTATCTCAGCATGCCACTCCTCACCAGCGAGACGTTCATGAGAGACCCGTTCGCCACGGAGGACGACCGTGCCCGCGGCTGGACCATGATGCAGCGTACAGGAGACCTCGGCCGATGGTCTGAAGTCGAGCATGGTGCAATCATGATCCAGGGGCGCATCTCCGGTGATACTATGGTCAAGCTGCGAGGCCTGCGTGTGGACCTACGCGAGGTGGAGAGCGGCATCATTCATGCCGGAGCTGGAATGTTTACTGAAGCTGTTGTGTCTGTGCGGCACGCCTCGCCTGAGACGCCAGAGTTCTTGGTTGCGCATGTGGTCTTGGGTCACGTCCTTGCGCAGGATAGGGGCTTATGGGGAGAACCTTCTTCGTCAGGTTCGCGAGCAGCTGGAGCTTCCGTTGTTCATGAGACCGGCGTTCATTGTCGCATTAGATCGCTTGCCTCTTACGTCTTCTGGCAAGCTTGATCGCAAGGCAGTCGCTGCGCTTCCGTTGCCTGAGGGTAATTCCCAGACCGATGATGTCGTGCTGACATCTATGGAGGAGAAGCTCAAATCCGTGTGGGAAGATGTCCTCTCTCATGACCTTGCCAGAGTGCACAGTATCACCCCCGACACCGACTTTTTCCACATCGGCGGCACTTCGCTCTTGCTCCTGAATCTCCGAGAGAAACTCCAGAACCGGTTTGGGGTTACTCTAGACCTAGTGGATCTCTTCGAGGCAAGCGTGTTATCGAGCATGGCCCATCGCATCGAGGGCCAGATCGATGCGGTGGTGGTCATTGACTGGCAGGAGGAGACCGAATTGCGTCCTTCTATGTCGAAACTCAACAGCGCCATGCTTCAACGCGTACCGCAGTCGCAGCACAGAGTGGTTGTCCTGACTGGTGGCTCAGGCAACCTGGGCAAAGGCCTCATCCGTGCCATGATAGCGGACTCGACCATCAAGGAGATACACTGTCTCGGTGTGCGCAACGCAGCCAACCGTATCAACATGATGAGCTTCGACAAAGTCACCCTATACGAGGGTGATTTGCAGCAACCGCGAATCGGGCTGCCAGAGTCCGTGATCCACGATCTGTTTGGTCGCGCAGATTTGATCATCCACAACGGAGCCGACATTTCCTACATGAAGACATACCAGTCCATCCGGCAGTCGAATTTCCTGGTCTGCAAGGACCTCGTCGAGTGGAGCATGCCAAGGATGATTCCATTCCACTTCATCTCGAGCGCTGGAATCGGTAACTTCGCACCTGGCTCACCCCTTTACGAGTCGTCCATGGCCTCGACGCCACCGCCTACAGATGGTTCCCATGGCTACACCGCTGGCAAGTGGGCGAGCGAGGTCTTCCTGGAGAAGCTGGCAAGAAGATACCCGCATTGGCCAATATGTGTGCATCGCCCCACACTCATCATTCGCGATGACATCCCCGAGCTTGATGGAATGCACAATCTCCTCGGATACTCACGCAAGATGGGCGCCGTACCGACGTCCAAGGGGAGAGCCCGCGGTGTCGTGAACGTGGTGCAGCTAGAAGCTGTAGTGAAGGGCGTGTTGGGTTGTGCGCTACAGCAACAAGAAGATCGTCGCGGCGCTCCCCCAGAACCCTCACCACCGACCTGGCAAGGTGCACTTTGTCAACCATGCAGGCACGCTCAATATTCCATTCAGTGAGATGCACAAGTGGTCTCTGGAGCGAACCGATGATGGATATGTCGACTTCGCTGATGTAGCGTTGCAGGAGATCCCCTTGGATGAGTGGGTTCGCAAGGCGAGTGCGCTGGGGATGCATCCAGCGATGGCGGCGTTGATTACCAGTTTCTCAAGGGAGGAAGAGATCGAGTTTCCGACGATCGCAGAGAAGGCTCAAGTCGAGAATAACACCGCCAGCGAGGTAATCTCATCGAACGCGAAACCTTTGAGCAAAGAAATACTGCCGGCGACAATTGTCGCCCCTGTAAGGGTTGACGTCTCCAGAGGAACAGTCAGTCTCACCAAAGAAGCGGGTTATACGAAGAGAGAAATCGGAGACATGAGAAGCAGGTTCGTGTGGAGGATGATCCTGCTTTTAGCCCTGCTCATATTGGTGGCCGAAGTATACAAATATGGGGAGGCCTTGCAGTTCGCTTTTCATTGATATTCCTTTTGTCTTCCACTGTTGCTAGTCAAATTCTGGCGATTCCATGATGACCAAGAGCGTGGCTATCGCGAAACAAGCTTTGCTTTTTGCAACTGCGAGCTGGCTGTCGTATGTTCAATCATGTTCTTTTTAATATCTGCGCCAATGTTAACATCGTTACACTCTTTCACAACTAGTCATATAGTCTACGCACCGGTTAATCGAGTTTACCTGCGGAAGGCTTCAGTCATGGCTAGAATATGCATCTTGATATGTGCCGAAATGGCATTCATCACTGAATTGTCTCTTACTATTGACACATGAAGTCTCGAAAAGGTCCCTGGGGTAATTCAACATTGCTGCATGATCTTCATTTGTAGCTCATTCCACTCCTTATTAGACTATTTATGAGTCTCTGCATGTGTTATAACTTATCGGCCCCCGGAAAGGTATCTCCACCTCGATTCATGCTTGTCTTCTGACGCAGACTTTTCTGTATCTTGATGTATTTGAGCACTCCAAAGCACAATTGTGAAGTTGAAGGAAGCTCTGATTGTGGAAATCAACCAGGCGCGCTCTCATAGACCAAACATCAACTCATTGACTGCAGGTTCTTAAAACACCGCTATGTGTTCTGAAATGAGACTATTTGTGCGAGTTAAAAGGAGTGACCACTCCCAGCTGACTGGAAATGATGGTGGCCTATAGCTGAAGGTCGGACTCGCACACTATTACGATTACTGAGGTGCCGGAAACTTTTTCGCAGTAAAAGGCCCACTGCGACTTAAAACACAACTTCGTACCTTTTGGCCGTAAACCGTGCTAGGGATACAATTTTTTTCCTATAACCGTGACGGAATTCGCAGACTTAATCGGTTCCCTATAGGTAGATATCTACAATCCTCGTGTGATTCCCCGTCCTTGTGAAGGCAATATCGCTTCAGATCGTGGCTACCAACTTCTTTCCCGATACAGTTCCCGACCTCAACCTTCTTAATCCTTCCAATACGCGTTGAAGGCCTCGTCCCAAGTTCTCAATGGGATGCGTCTTGAGCATGCCGTCGTTCAGCAAGCCCCGAAAGACACCGACATACCGCTTCGCAAGGGCGCGCTTCTCCATGTCCCCTGAACTCTCGTAGCCGTTAGATAAAGGCACGTCCTCACCCATTGTCTCATAAGCCAGCACCAGCTTCCAGCGTACGGCACGGCGTGTGCGCAGCTCCTCGGGGACCAGCTCCAGCGTGGCATACCTGCCGCCCGTCCGACTAATTGCCGCGTAGCAGTGCGCAACTGTCTCCGGGTCGGCAATGCAATCGTATGCATATTTGAGCTTGCCGCCTGTAAGCTTTTGGATTTTTGGACGAGATCAGTTTGCATATAGTCCAACGTGGCGGTAGCGCCCCTGTCGCGGGCGAGATCGAAGTTTCGCGGGCTGCAGATCGCAATGGGTTCGAGCCCAGACAGCCGCAGGAGCTGGATTGCCATAGTTCCCGTCGCTGTGCTACCTCCATATACGAGCACTGGGAAAGGCTTCTCCGCTGGTGTCTCTGGATTTGCAGTCAAACCCAGCGCCGATCGTTCCCACAGCGCCAAGATATTTGTCATGAAAGCCACACCCCATGTCGCGGCTTCTTGCATCGACAAAGCTGGTGGGACTGGAATCAAGAACTCAGGCCACGCTCGCACGTATTCTGCGAAAGCCCCGTTCGTAGTGTCGCCAGGGTTGGAGCCATGGACCATGCCACACACGCGGTCGCCGATGCGAAGATCCGTTGTCGTGCCGGGAGGAATGAACGCTACCGTCCCTGAGAAGTCCATGCCTACGACAGAACCTGGAGTAGGAAAAGCCGCACCCATCTTGTTGTCACTGGGGTTAAGCGCCACCGCAACAGTCTTGACTACCAGGGTGCCGGCCTTGTGTGATGGCAGAGCCACATCATCCATCAGCTTGGGATTGCCATTCTCATCTTGTATGATGGCTGTCTGCGAGGTTGGGAGCTCCGGTGCTAGCATGTTTAATGACTTTTGCCACGCTTCAATCTTGATGAAAAAAATTCGAAACTTGGCGACGGAGTGTTTATGTTCTCGTGTATCATTTTGTTTGGATAGCTCACATACCTGTTCTCTTAAATGAGTGTGTGAGTGGAGGGACAGTGTCAGCATGGCGAACATTCTTCGGCCCTGCGTAAATTGCCTCTTTGGGTAATCCTCTGCCGAGACCTTTGGCCTGCAACCGGAACTTTGAAGGGGTTGGCCGCGAGGAAACGACACAGTGGAGAAGACACAGCGGAGAAGACACAGCGGAGAAGACATAGTATTCCTGAATATCAGCCTCTAAATGGATTTGTTGATACAACAGAGAATCTACACTGGCTGATCGGACTAGAAGATAGATTTTGGATGAATGGCCTCTTCTATATTACGTCTTGCCTTCGAAGATCCTCAGTAGGTATGCTGTATCTAATATTATGCAAGCCCCCTCCTTCATGTACCATCGACAATAGCTTCAAACTAGCCCTTGCTAATTTCGAGCTGCCTCCTTTTCGACATTTGCTGCAGATTTTACGCGGTTATACCGGTCATTCTCATGCTTGAGGCCGTATTCCGTCTCCAGCTTTTCCCGCAGCATGATTTCATGCTCGGCAATTGATAAGAGGAATGCCACACCAGCAAACGCGATCGAGATCTGAAAGACCCTCTGCAGCGCTTGCGCGTACACTGACCGCATCTCCGCTTGCACAGGAAGCGTGAAGTGCTTGACTTGTGCCGCTGACGCGGAGCCGTACGCTCCTCCGCTAGCCATCATCTCTGCAGCCATGGGGTCCGAGATCTCACCAACAAGCTGGCTGACCCGATTGTTGAAGATGCTTGCAGGGATCGCAACGCCCCATACCCAGCCGATGCTCCTAATGAAGCCCCAGGTTGCAGACGCGGCCGCCTGGTCCCGCTCAGGCACTCCGTTCTGGAATGCTGGCAGTTGGGAGTTGAGGAGAACGCCTCCGCCAAGTGCGGCAACGCATTGGTAGCTTGCCCATTGAGCCACTGTAGTATCGGGACCCTGCAGCGTAAAGAGGCCAAGGCCAAGCATAAATATGGCGAAGCCAGCAATATGAACGGGTTTATACCGGCCCCAACGACTGATAGCTACTGCAGCGATTGCAGCACCTGGAATCGCCACAAGTGACATTGGCAGGAGAGCAACGCCGGCGTACTGAGGGTCGTATAGCTTCACAGCCTGGAAAAAGACCGGGAGGAAGAAAACACCCCAGAAAGTTAGGGCTGAGTTGATGAAAGTGTTGATACTGACGATAATAGAGGTACGACTTTTGAAGAGGCGAGGAGGCATGACCGGCTCTGCAGCTGCGAACCGGCTGCCTTGCGTATACGCAAATACAAACATGCCGAAGAATCCGAGTAGTAACGGCACAAGTATGTGCCACGAAGCCCAGCTATAGCTCGCGCCGGCATACGCCAAAGCATATAGGACAGCAACAGTGGAAGCGATTAGCACAGCATTGCCCACAAAGTCGATGCGCTGCATCTTCTGAGCTAAGGTTGTGTCCTTCCTATAGTTGACCTGGAGGAAAAAGAACAGGAGTAAGAGTGACACTCCGCCGATCGGGACGTTGAGGTAGAAGATCCATCGCCATGTTGTCGTGGCCACAATTGAGCCACCGATAAAAGGTCCCAGGGTTGTGCCGACTCCGTAGATGATAAGAATCACACCGATGTAATTTCCGCGCTGTCGGAGGGGGACCAGATCGGAGACGATAACATCTAGATAATTAAAGTCAGCATGACAAAGTCAGAGTAGCTCCTACATAATACCCCAGCGTGTTCAAATATACGATTTACCCACCATTCAGCAAGGTGATGCCTCCGGACCCAAGTCCTTGGATGGCTCGTCCTGCAATCAACATGCCAGCATTCTTGGCACCGCCGCAGATACCGCTGCCTAAGGTGAAGATGGCCACAGAGCTCAACATGTTCCATCTTCTTCCAAAGACATTGCACAGTTGGCCGACCAGGGGTTGAATAGCTGCGCTGGAGCCATGCAAAATTTACAGACACGTCAGATTTCTGGTGAATACCATCGCGGGATCTCGGAGTCAGCAGAGGTAGTCGGACCAGCACATACCTGCAAATAAAAAATGCATTTGTTACCCAAATGTAGTTCTCGCCCAGATGCAAGTCTGAGATAATTATGGGAGCTGCCACAGTAACGACTGTGTTTTCCAAGGCTGTGAGCAGCAATGTCACCCCTAATCCGAGAATGATGACCCGTAGACGTAGCCCAGGGTGGAAGTCATCCATTTCTGAGCTGTTATCATTCTTTTCCGGGCTACTTGGTCCTGTTGCTGGGCCGTTGTTTGATGATGTGGCAATTGCATCCGTGGACGTTGCGTTGGCTTCGATCTGACGGTTTCCGGTAGCAGCATTGCTGCTGGCGCGGGACTGTTGAGTGTCATAGCCGGACAACATATCGGGCTATTGAGTTAGATGGCGTTGGAGTTAGAGCCACAGGCACGAAGTTGAATCGCCAAAAACGAGACTAGAAAGCTCGATGACTAGCGCAGACAAATCTATGCGCGTGCTAAGAGTATTGCAGTATCTCTGTGATGCTGCCCGAAGCTTTTTGGAGAAAGAGACATTTGTTTGCTAGGGCTGGGCGTTTGTTATAGCGGACTCGAAGCGCCTAACACAGTAATTACATGCCGATATCTGAATGGGAGAACAGCAATGCGAATGTTCGGCTTTGTGCGTCCTAAACCGGGCCTCCGTCAACTTGAATGTGGCGGTTAGCCATCGGCGTAATTTTGCCTAATCTGGAAGATTGTCTCAGGCAGCACTAACGCTGTATTGGGACCTGTAGGAATGACAGATTTGCTTTGACTCAAGAGTGGGATTCTCAACATGAAGCCTCTACAGACTAAAAATAACATCTCAGAAAGTCAGGGCTCTTACAATCTTCTTTCAGTTGTATCTCAATTTGTATTCGGTGGGACTAACGACAGTGGCAGTGGATTGAGAACAATGTCTGGACACCAGAACACTTGCGAACTGAAGTTATAAGGCACTCAATTGTTACCAAAATACTTGGGAGAATATTAACTTAAATTAGCCAAGCTCTCCCAGAAGATAACATCCTCCACACAGAATTATTCCCGGAGTATGTGGAATTTCATCAGAGATTGCTTGCTTGACAGTGCTGATCAAGCTCTCTACCCCACACTCTCCGAGCATTTCTTGACAGGAACAAAGCGGACACGAAGTTCAGGCTTAGTCCACATAGCATACACACGGAAGTCGGTATCAAAATCAAGCTCCTTTGACACCTGCTCCATCTCGAACAGCCAGATCGTCTTGGCGACGAACAGCCTGAACATAATCCTTGCCACCTCTCTACCGGGACACTGGCGAGGGCCCATAATGAAGGGAAAATGGGCCCTGTGGTCGTCCCCTGCAAATGCGACGTCGTACTCTGGGTGGTCTTGCGGCAGCCACCTCGCTGGCCTAAAACTCTTAGGGTCACGAAAAATCGGGGGCTGCGGTTATAGGTAAAGGCGGACGATCGGACAATAACCTGTGTCGGCGCAGTCAGTTAGGAATTAGGTCGCCGCATAGAGCAAAGTGATAGCTGCTAGAGATGATGAGATTCCAGGCGGGAATATGTAAGCAGACTTACTCCTCTAGGAATGTATTCACCATTCACCTCAGCCCCTGGGCTGATTCTAGGAAGAGCGTGGTGCACGGCGGCAGAACTGAGCCGCAGTGATTCCGAAAGGCAAGCATTCAGCCAAGGCAGAGATCTTAACTTCTCGCTATCAATCTCCTCATATGTAGAGAAAGCCCCTCTAATCTCCCTTTGGAGCTGCTTAAGAGCCTCGGGTCGTTGCAGGATGAAGAAAAAGAGCATATAGATCGCTACCGAGGTTGGATCATACCCTCCAAGAATGAGCTGACCCGCGACGGTCAGCATGTAGCCGATCTGCTTCTTGCTCGTGGGCGCAGGCTTGTTGACGGGGAGGAGTTGTTCGAAGTAGTCCGAGTGACGGAGCTTGTTTCGCATCTCAATACGCTCCCTGACGCGGAGTCGGAGCTCGCGAATTATCCTGGGCATAGACCTCATAACACTCCATGGCACCAAGAGCAGTGCCAAGGGGGTCACTAGGGGTAGGTCTTCGCAGCTGCGACAATAACCATCAGATGACTTGCTATCTCTAGTGTGTCCAAGAACGGATGATTCTTCACTGCACCATTCCATTAGCAATACTTATCAAGGCCCCTTGGACTTGGAATGACTTACTGTCCCTAACTTGGTGCATTTCCCAACTGTATGCAAGGTCTGCGGCCGTGTCCATACACATCCGTTCTACCAACTGTCCAAAAGAGGCATCAGTATCAAAGCATCTCAAGAGTTGTGCAGATTGGTCTGTCGCATCGATTCCCATACTTTTTTCACATCGAGCCCTTCAGGCCTGTCTCCCAGCTCTGTTATCTTAAGCATACCCAAATCAATATAGTGATTCATGCTTGGGAGCTTGGCTCTCAGAGAGTTGCCACTAAAGGCTGGAGACATCATCTTTGAGACTCGGCGATGTTTTTCTGGGTCTCTCTCCCATAGCAAGCCATCGTCCTCATCGCCCATGCCTTCCACTATGGGTGTTTTGATGAACGTCTCCTTCAGATCCCTCTTCGGTCCGTGGATATCTTCTCCAGCATTAGCTATACTGTTAATCCATAATACCAACAAGAGCTGAACCTCACCATGGAGAGCCTGCGGGTCCAAGAATACCAGGGAATCTGGTCCAATACGAACTATATCGCCTGCTCAAGGTGCGCATCAGCTCTGAAAAGCATCCTCACAAGTTGAATTTGCGAGGTCTAATACTTAGTGGCACGGAGGTGAGTCAAGGCTTTACCTACCATACTTATTCATAGCGCTCTCAATGACCCAAGGCCATCTCCCTGTGGCCCTTTGAATACCTTAGCCTATGCACCTTCGCGTCCTCGTGGCCACGTCTATATAAACTCACATATAATATACTTCCCACGAACGTGATACAGAGGCAAGCTTCGGGCCGGGGTACTTGGCTAACGGATGAAAGCATGCATTATAGACGTAGCTAATAAGGGTGTGCACGAAAAGCTGGAATAGTCAGTAACTTGACTCTTCTCGATGCCCGTAGAGGACATTTTCCTATCAACATAAACGTACTGATACACCAGCCAAAATTAGCCACTGCTTCCATGTTAACATAGTCAAGGCTGCTGGCAGAGCCTTTAGGTTGTAGATCGTGATAAGAGACATGAAGGTCCGACGGGTAAGGTGGTGTCGCGGATGTAATCATAGAATGAAATATCTGGTGGTCGAATGCGGACTCTATTCAATATCTTTGCATTCGATTTCGAGCTGCAGCTTTCGAGCATGTGCATATTATATAACACTTTACATGCGTGTCTGTCGCTATGGTAGAATTGGACTGAAGCAGCGGAGATAATTAAGGGTTTCCTAAAGAGGCAAATTGAATCCGGCCTGCTTGTGTGAAGTCTAGCACTCCGAGAGCAGAAGGGCCGGTCCACCCTTTTACCGGTCTACGATTAAAGCCTTCTTACTGAGTAGCTTGGATCTATTCTCTGCCACTGCCTCCAAGCACTCGGGTTCTCTCAGAGGCCCTGTAATTACAGGGACTATTGTGCAATTCCGTTCTAGTAGACTTATATGTTATCATTGGAATCTGTCAATATCATCACATGTCTTCGCCCTATTGTTACGAACACCATCCTGTCTATGCTTTTCTCTCACTTTAAAATAATATCTGGAGCCAGACGCGTCGGTATAACAGCTTACACCGGTGCGACCTCTATCGCTCTCACTTTTACCCCGCTATTGCACCGACCATTATCTACCAGTGCCTACTTAGATACGAGGACACGCGAATGCAAAAGTGTTTAAGTGGTCTAATACTACTGAGCCCTACTTATGTTAGCCTATCTGTTCTGGCTCAGCTAGTGAAACATTATTGCTAATATTTTGTGTGGAAAAGTCCTAATAGTAGACCGTGTTTTCCTTCTCTTTTTTTTTTTTTCTTTTTTAAATTAAATTGTACCAAGTAGATAAGTAATATAGTTACGTGGACCGCTCGTACCCTGCTACGTACAACATATCTGTCTAAGTTAGTGTCACCTTGCCTGCATTTTTTGTCGCTTAACACATCTTCTTACTGTATCTTATGCCTCAGGGCCCATTTGTATTGCACACTGGAGTGTTTCGCATCGCACATCCGCACCAAAAGAAGCTATTGGGAGCTTTGTAATCGCTATCGCATGTTACATCGTACAAGACCTTCTGCTGATATGAGCGATTATTGATTTGCTGCTGCCTATTATTCGACTAGCGCGTTAAAGGCTGTGGATATCTGTGGTCCAATCATAGGATATATACTTGAAAAATAGGATTTGGCCCCAAAAGGTTGATCCTTCTTTGGTTGAGACATATCAATGTACATTAGTAAGATGCATAAAGTACTGCGCCGCACGCCTGCTTTGCTCTTTCATATCCCTGTGACCGAGCCGAGGGTCTCGCGTCACCCACCCTCAATGCTACCTGCGTTGTTAGTCACTACAATCCCGAGGATCCTTTGAAAGTGGGGGAGGGATTTTGCGGACGGAAACTGTGAGCAAATCTTTACTTGCGTCTCTCGACCCGAAGCGGGCCATGTTACCCATTTGTAGGTACTACGTAGGGTCTTCTTTCAGAAAGATGTTTCGGCGGGCTGCTCGTCATTCGACAAGCGGGTTCCAGCACGCCTCTCCTGCCTATATGCAAACCTTGTGCCCTTGTTAGGCAACTTGAGCTCTGTCGACACCGTCCAAGAGAGAGGGTTTTGTCGCTTTCCGTAACCTCTTCGTTTCATACAAGTCATAATGAACCATACCGAACTCGTTCTCAAAGAGTTTCGAGCTCTTGACAGCCTGTTTCATGGAGGGAAGCAGAGCTCGATCTTGCTCACCGGCCATGACTTGACGATCGCACAGATTGTCTTCGTTTCCCGGTACGTTTTCCTGAGCCCACTGCTTGATATCCGAGTCTGTTCTAACCCAGCCTCTGCACAGTCACCCTGGAAGTGCAAGTACAGATATTTCCCCTTCCGCAATCCAGTCGATGGAAAGAAGCCTGGACGTGCTGGAGAAAAGGATTCGAGAGGGAGATATCATCTATGGTATGAACGAAGAAGCAGCAATCAAGTGATTTCCGGATTCTAATTTCTTGGTACCCAAGGTGTGAATACTAGTTTTGGAGGATCCGCAGATCTTCGCACCAAGAAGGTCGTTGAGCTGCAACGTGCTCTCATCAGAGAGCTGCATTATGGTGTACTGCCTCGTGGGCCCAGAGACCATCAGGCAGCTCCATTGCAAGAGCCCTTGACGAAGTACCAGCATGATCTGTCCTTGGACAGCAACGACTCCTCCAACTACCTCCCTTGGTCTTGGACGCGCGCTGCGATCCTCATTCGCATCAACTCTCTAATATCGGGATGCTCGGCGGCGCGACCCGTGATTGTTGAGAGGATGCAGGACCTTCTGCGATACGACATTGTCCCAATGATCCCCATGCGGGGGAGTATTTCTTCGTCAGGCGATCTCAGCCCTCTGTCCTACATTACTGGTGTCATTCAGGGAAAACCAACTATCCGCGTCTTGTCTCACGGCCATGAAGCTGTGTATGCTGATACCGCATTTGCGGATGCCGGCCTGGAACCTGTGACACTACAGGCCAAAGAAGGGCTCGCTATGACGAATGGGACAGCTGTGTCAGCCGCCGCTGCAGCCCTGGCTCTCCACGACACTCATTGTCTCGCAGTCATGGCGCAGGTCCTTACGGCAATGACTGTTGAGGCCTTGACTGGGACCGCGGAAAGCTTTCATCCATTCTTTTCTGAGACGCGGCCTCACCCTGGCCAGGTAGGTCATCGAACACCTTTTGCTCATGCATCCTGTCAAGTGGACTGACATCGCATTGTGAAGATTGAATCTGCCCGCAACATTCTTGCATTCCTGACAGGCTCTCAGCTTGTAAAAGTCAACAAGGGCGCCGAGTCTTCACTGCGTCAAGACAGATATTCCATCAGGACTGCCCCCCAGTGGCTAGGGCCCATCTTGGAAGATCTTGTGCTAGCCCACCATCAGCTATCCATCGAGTGCAACTCTGCCACGGATAATCCCCTGGTGACGCCGGAGGGCGACATCCTGCACGGCGGGAACTTTCAAGCCAAGTCAGTGACCTCTGCGATGGAGAAGACGAGGCAGGGCATCCAGGGCATTGGTCGCATGCTCTTCTCACAATGCACCGAGCTCATTAATCCGTCGACGAACAGAGGCCTTCCCCCAAATCTTATTGCTGAAGACCCAAGCACTACGCTCATCTTCAAAGGGACCGATCTCAACATTGCTGCACTGTCTGCGGAGCTGGGCTTCCTCGCCAACCCCGTGAACCATGTTCAAACGGCCGAAATGGGAAATCAGTCCCTCAACTCTCTGGCTCTCATCTCCGCTCGATACACCCATACAGCGAACGAGGTTCTCTCGCAGCTCATGGCCGCACATCTCGTTGCTGCCTGCCAGGCCTTGGACCTTCGAGCCTGTCATATCCAATTTCTGGATATGTACCGGGCCCCTTTCGTTGAGTTGGTTCATAAACATTATGGCACAGACAATGGGCACGATGTTTCGTCGAAAAGCCCAGAACCGGCTCTGGGCTCCATTGACGAGCTCTCTGAGCTGCTGTGGTCCCAGCTCTTGAAGTCGTTCGACATGACAACCAGCCTGGATGCCGAGGAGCGATTCTCTGCAATAGCGAAGTCTCTACGTCTCATTCCCCTGGATCAGCCGCAATTCCATTCGGCGCCCACAATCCTCAGTCAACTGGAGAATTTCACCCAAGAGCTCGACCTTTCGATGAAGGAGGCATGGTGCACCCACAGAGATGCCTACTTGGTACATGGGGACGCCACTCCTGTGCTTGGAAAAGCATCGAAAGCAGTATACACCTTCCTGCGCCATACGCTCAAGGTTCCTTTCCTGGCAACAAGAAATATAAGGACACCCGCGGCAGAGGACCTCAATTCTAGCTTGGGACCCGCCGAAACCCAGGCCCCGACTGTCGGTTCCTATACCGGCATCGTATATCGCGCCTTAAGAGATGGTACTTTGGCGAAAGTCGCTAAAGATATTCTTACAAGTTGTTTATAGGTTCGAGGTATAATCGGGCTCGGTTGCCTTTGCGAGAGAGAAGTGTTTGAGGACGGTAGATAGAATGGATAGACAGTTTGAACCTTCAAGAATTCCGTAACAAAACGCTTAGCAGGATCAAGTACATTGTATTAGATGTAGATAGGTGAAGTATATAAAGAATTCCGTTAGAAACAATATGGACGAAGGTTTTCAAGATAAATAGATCGCATACAGTAAAAACGTAGGTCATATATACATATATTTATATATTTCCTTATACTTATCAACAGCAGCTTTTGATCCTCGCCTGTCCTAGGTCTTAACGATCTGAACATCTATCGACATATATATGATGACCTGTGGTCTTTATCGATTCGGAATTCGACATCGAGGCAAATTATACATAGGTGGCGCCGCGCTTCCAAGGCTCCCAGCAAACCAAAGAAAAGAAAATTGGCAACAAGACACACATAGGATGACTGAATAGCGGGCCATATTGCGTGAAAAGCTTTTAATGCCTCTGTTTCGATGAGCCATACTGTCCACCAGAGCCTTTCTGTGTCATGTCCCAGGTAAATTCTCTCCTGACACTAATTCCACGCTCATGGTCCTGTCGCATGGCGCCGTCCCCGTTTCCAACAACGGCCACGTGGTACTGTGCCTGGGTTCTGTCCGAGTCCAGGTCCTCTAAAAGGATGAAATTGTCGTCTCCACGCGATATCGGCGTGACAGACGACTTGGGACCCGTGCGGCGGTGCGGCGTCTGGGCGTTGAGCGCCGAGCTCCCAGCGGATGCGTACTTATTGGACGAAAGGTTGAAGGTCTGTTTGAACAAGGGCCAAAGAGAGGGCATGCAGGCAGAGATGAGGATGACCCCCGGCTCAGCACACGTCCAAGACATGAGCTCTATTGAGGCCCAGGTGTCGTCTGAAAAGGCGTTGAGTTCGAAGAAGTAGTAGAGGCGGATGGCGGAGGCGACGCAGCCGCTGCGTAACGATTTCGGTTAGCGAGCACGGCTTCTTTTGGGGGGGGCACAGAGAGAAAGGATCGGTTTGGCAGGGAGCGTATAATTATGAGGATATATAGCTCCAGGAAATGGGAAGATGGTGGGGGCGGAGGATCTCTTACAGGGAACCGACGATAAAGACGCCGCACAATGCTGTTTTCTGTTTCTTGGGCATCTGGAGTCTCCAGATCATAGGCGCCGGGATCACCAACAACGCCAAGTCGTGCGCGAGGTTCGGGACGCTGAGCCAGCGGTAGAAGGCCAGACGGTCGAAGCAGGTGCCGTCCAGCGATGTGTCCCAGAGATAGGCGATGGGATGGCACTGGAAGATAACGGCGATCAACACTCCTCCCCACCACATCCACAAGTAGGCAATCAGTCCATACAGGACCCAGCGAAGCCAGCGCTGGATCTGGAAAATTCGCAGGTAGAAAAGGAGAATAGACGTCTTCTCCGTGGCCAATATGCAGAGGTAGAGAATCTCCATGCTGAAGAGCGTCTGCGACCAATATGCCAACCCTTCTGGATGGTGAAGCAAAACCCAATCCTGGTGCCTTCCCACGTCTCCTAGCCGGACGCCTTTGTTTGACATGGGAGAATCGACAGTCAGCGATGACGCGAGGCGGAACGGCGAAGGGGAAATGGGGCAGCTGGGGAAAACATGAACATACTGCAAATGAGGTTGGCGCAGAGACCCATCATCATGACCCATGCAGGTATCATCAACCAGTCGTCCAGAAAGATAGCCCGGCGCATTGTTCGGTGCGAAATGAACCGCATTGCGACAAAGAAGGAACACAGAACAATGAAGACAACCGCAGCCGCGATGGCGTTGGCTCCACGATCGGCGTTGATATCATAGGCCATTGCTACTTCCTGCTAAGACCCTCACGGTGGGTGAGATCATGCCCAGAGACGTCAGATGAGGAGGGGCCGTAAAGCCACAGTGTGCATGTGGTTGGTTGGGTCCTGCAAACAGAGAGAGATAAACGACACTGACTAATACGTGTCTTGATCGATTTTTCGAGGCCTTGCTGACGGCGAAGGGCACACATGCGTTGTAAAAAGTTCTGTGCAGCTTGGGAATTGGGATCGGGGCGAGAATCTGCCTATTAAGGCTAAGCAATGTTGGAGGAAGTACCATAGTACCTACATGGTCTCGGAGGCTGTCAGCGCAAATGCAACATTTCGGACCTTTGGATATGGGGTTACCGGAAACTCTTACTGTAGCTGGCAAGGCGTCAGCGACAAAAAAATGCATAATATTCTGGGCTTTTGGCTTTTCTTAGCCTGTGGTTTAAGAATAGAAGACGCCATGGATGCCGTCCAGCATCCTACCGGCTCTATTCTTCATCTGTATACCATGTGGTGGCACTGCTGCGCAATAGGACGGAGGTACATACCGATTCGCCGTCTGCTGGGTAGCGCAATCAGCAGATATTTTGCCTTCTCGCCGAGAAAAAAGATTAGCCCCTGCATGCATGCATGGACCCCAAGGTTTTACAGTAACCCGGATATTAGATCCTTTGTGTCTCATAATATTGTCCCACAATGGTGCATAAGTATGATCCTTCGACAATCCTTTACATATAAACTTCTTGGTTCCCCCCACCTTTTTTGTGTGTGTGTGAGTGTGTGATTGATTTCCAATAGTCCACGGGCAAACTATTACAAAGTCCAGGAGCAGCCGAGGATCCCGCACCCCACTACAATCCTATTACCATGGCCAAAAAGTCAAGGTCTTTTAGATGTCCACACCTCCCACTATTGAGATAGTTCGACAAGCAGGCACTACTTGTTTTCCGTTACTATCTGCTCACTGAACGAAACCAAACCATAATGGCGCCGGTGGCTCCACAATCTGATGTCGGCCAGCGTCTGCTGCCGTCGTACGTCGACGAGATCGCCCTTTCAGACCCATCTCGCATCCTGTACTCAATCACAAAGACCAAGAATCCAGCCGATGGGTTCCAGGATATTAGTGCCCGAGCGTTCGCCCGGGCTGTCAACAGATGTGCCTGGCATCTGGAGCGGACCCTCGGAAAAGGGCACGGCTTTCCGACGCTCCTCTATATTGGGCCACAGGATCTTGTCTACGCCATCCTGATCCTCGCCAGCATCAAGACGGGCTACAAGCTCCTGACGAGCTCTCCGAGGAACACCCTGGATGCCCACCTGTCGCTCCTAGAAAACACAGACTGCAACACTTTCCTGCTCCCCCACTTTCCGCTGCCTGTGATCAAGGAGATCCTCGCTGCACGGCCGATGCGCGTGGTCGAGATCGCTACCGCGCAGCACTGGCTTGACGAGAGTCCCTACGGCCAGGACCCAGATGAGCCAGTCTACCCGTACACCAAGACATACGCCCAGGCTCGCCTCGAGCCATGGCTGCTGCTGCACACCTCAGGCTCGACAGGCAGGCCCAAGCCTATTGCCCAGACACACGCGACCTACTTGACCCTCGATGCCTACCGGCAGATACCCGAGCACCTCGGAGGCCAGGTTCCCGCGTATCCCGTCTCCTGCAGGGGCCGCCGCGTATACCTCGGCCTGCCTCTCTTCCACTGCGCGGGAGTCAACACACTCCTCCCCAGCGCCATCTTCAACGGCTTTACCGTGGTGCTGGGGCCCTTCCCACCCTCTGCCGGGGTTGTCGATGCCATGCACGAGTACGGCAATATCCAAGAGAGCATCCACGCGCCGACGGTCCTGGTCGACCTCGCCAAGGACCCCGCAGCCGTCGACCGTCTTGCCCACATCGAGCAGGTCACGTATGGGGGCGGGCCCCTGCCGCCAGCCGTGGGAGACCTCCTATCGACGCGGACTCGGGTGCACAGCGCGCTGGGTACCACCGAGGCGGGCATCATGCCCGGGCTGGTGCTCGTTGAGGAGGATAGACGGGACTGGGCGTATATTGGCCTGAGCCCTGCAGTGGGTGCCGAGTACCGCCGTGTGTCAGAGGATCTGTACGAGCAGGTGATCGTGCGAAGACCGGAGTTGGAGCCGTGGCAGGGTATCTTCGGGACGTTTCCCACATTGCAGGAGTGGCCCATGAAAGACTTGTACTCGCCGCACCCGACTCGGAAGGATGCCTGGCTCTACCGCGGGCGCACCGACGATATCATCGTCTTCTCGACAGGCGAGAAGCTCAATCCGATTGAGATGGAGGGTATCATCCAAGCGAACCCCAAGGTTAGTGCCGCTATTATTAGTGGAATGGGGCGTTTCCAGTCCAGCCTGCTGGTGGAAGCCACAACGCCGCCAACAGGCGACCAGGACGAAAGTCAGAGGCAGGAGCTGCTTGAAAGCATCTGGCCCTCGGTTGAGGCCGCGAACAAGGCGAGCCCTTCGCACGGGCGCATCCACCGGAACACGATCATCTTTACCTCTCCTGACAAGCCTATGATGAGGGCTGGCAAGGGCACAGTCCAGCGTCAGGCCACGCTAGACCTGTACACCGCAGAGCTGGACGCGTTGTACAGGACTGTCGAGACGTCCACTGCAGAGGGTGCTGGTGCAGATCATGGCGGCGTCGAGGACGCGGTCAAGTCTATCGTGGCCACGTCCACAGATCTGCCGGTCCACAGTCTCCCTCCACAGACGGACCTCTTTGAGCTGGGGCTTGATTCACTCCAGGTAATAGCCATCGCAAGGAAGCTCAACAACTATCTGTCCAAGCTGGGGCAGCCCGCTCTGATAGAGCCTCGGGATATCTACTCCAATCCGAGTATCGCAGCCCTGATCTCGGCCGTTGGGGATGCTGCAGGAGGCAAGAGGGTGGCACAAGGCATGGAGAGCACCGAGCAAAAGATGCAGAGGCTGTACGACCTCTATACGGACAATCTGCCCATCTCTGCGCGGGAGCCCTTGCCGGCACCAGACCAGCTCACCGTGCTCCTCACTGGCTCGACTGGCTCGCTCGGATCATACATCCTTGATTCCCTGCTCCTGAACAGCAGCGTTTCCCGGATCTATTGTCTCAACCGTGGCCCACAAAGTCTTGACCGGCAGCAAAACTCACAGGCAGCAAAGGGCCTCCTCCAACTCAACCAAGATAAGGTGACCTGTTTGGATGCGGATTTGTCGAAGCCAGTCTTTGGTCTACGTTTAACCGAGTACAAGATGCTACTTCAAAACGTTACAAACGTGATCCACAACGCTTGGCAGGTTGACTTCAACTTGTCTGTCGAGTCGTTTGGCCCTCAGATCGCTGCCGTGCGTCATCTGGTCGACTTTTCTGCGCATGCTCGCTTCGGCCCAGCTATATTCTTCATCTCCAGCATCAGTGCCGTCGGCAACTGGTCCGCCGTCGCAGAATCATCGGGACCCCGCGGCGATCTGGACTCGAGCAAGAACAAAAAGATACCGGAGCAGGTTTTCCACGACGTGTACGTCCCCGAGCCTATCGGCTACGGCCAGTCCAAGTTCCTCGCCGAGCGTGTACTGGACGCTGCCGCGGCGCAGGCCAACATCCCCGCAGCGATCTGCCGCCTGGGCCAGGTGTCCGGCCCGACGACGGCCGAGGGCGTCTGGCCCCGGAAAGAGTGGCTGCCGAGTCTGGTAGCCAGCTCCAAGTATCTGGGGAAGCTGCCCGCCTCGCTAGGCCGGCTGGAGAGGGTGGACTGGGTCCCTGTGGACGTGCTGGGCCGGATCATCGTCGACCTGGCTGTCGGTTGTTACCCACCGCGGAACAAGAAGACACATGGGGATGCTGGAGCCGACGTACACCATGTGGTGAATCCCCGGCCGACCCAGTGGCGCAGCCTGGTCCCCACAGTTGCAGCGGCCCTTGGCGTTGAGACGGTGCCGCTAGAGGATTGGGTGCAGGCGCTGAGGCAGAGTGGGATGGAGGAGGGCGAGGTGGCTTCCAACCCGGCCATCAAGATCTTGGATTTCTACGCGGGGCTTGAGGAGGATGGGAAGCAGGAGATTCAGCTGGACACGAAGACATCTGTCCATGCCTCGCCAACACTGGCTGAATTGCAGGCCGTGCAGGTTGCCTGGATGGAGAATTGGCTGACACAGTGGGCTTTTTGAGGGCCCACTCACTCATGTTGCCCTTGTGGACGGGGAAACGCCTCTCTTAGCGACTCAAGCTTCTTCGCATGATAAATATTGTTATTATATTTGGCACCTATGTGGAGTGTCTGTGGTGTCTTTCTATCATACCACCTATACAGAGTTTTTGCCTCTTAAGAATAACTTAGTGATTGCTTGTTAGTTCCCATTCCATGGACTCAAAGAAAACGCAGCTCTAAGACTTTCTCAGTTGCGTACTCCTCAGGAAAGTGATAAGCATGTCCAAGACTGACATGCATTTGAAAAATTACGACTATGTGATCCAGTGCCAAGGGCTACGCGATAACTTCTTAGCTACCGGCGAGCGCACGATAGACCGATATGTCACAACAAAAGTCATCGAGAATGTCTTCGTAAGCCCTGATGAGCTTGCTAGCAAATTGCAAAAAATAACTCCTGTCGGGTCTTTAGAAGAGGATGCAGAGCCGATAGGGTTCACACTAAACAGCATCAGCACTGCCATGCGCTTTCAACATTTCCGAGACCGCCTATCCTTAGCAATAGTAGGCGCCGTGCTACTGCCAGGACCTATGTGGCTGATGGTTCTGCATAAGACACTTTATACTGGTCTTGTTACTACTACAGTATTTGTTATTGTCTTTGGGGTTATGGTATCAGTTGAATTGGAAAAGCCTATGGAGGCTTTATCCTCTACAGCGGCATATGCTGCTGTGCTGGTGGCTTTCGTAGGGTTGACTACTTAGCTCGAGCTATTTCATAACTTGGGATTGCATGGAAACTGAATTGAGCGCGCATTAAAGCCGGAATTATGTATGACAGTATGAATCAATGGCACGAGATGAAAACGTAGAATGGTGGAGTTTTGCTATAAGAATGATTAGTCTTCTGATATTAGAAATAATAGCATTTCGAGATCTAGCTTAAGGTCTGAAGTAAGACTAGGTTTAGAATTATAGGAGGCAAGGACTTTGATATCAGATGCCCAAAACTAGATGATACATGTCTTTTCAACTTTCCTGCGATTACCTAGATTCTTTAGACTAGTAAGGCTCCTAGATGCTCTTGACTATCATTCAGCATCAACTCAGCGTTGTAATCTCCCTCGATTTTGTTCTGAAGAGGAATCCAGACCCCAAATACTTTGAAAGCAGGCAGCGACCCTCGAGCCTTACCAAGTCTCGCAGATTCATCTCTGGCGGCCAGTTCGCCCACCTTGATCGCTTCATATATCAGACCGCCGCGCCCACTGCTACGTTGACGAGGCAACTCAGGATTCATCTTGATACTTTTGACCTCGTTCATCTCAGCCTGGGAGTTCACCGACAAGATGTCGACGTCCGCGCGGTAGAACCCCAGCCGCATTGTGTCCAGGCTCCCGCCACTCATCATGATCCGCACGCCCTTGGCCCGGCAGGCGTCCACATCGAGCCGCAGCGCCTTGGCCATCATCCTGTATAGCACCATCTCGATCTGTGCCGCGTCCCACAGCATCTCCTCGAATGGCCTCGCGATATTATCGTAGAAGGGTTGAACAATCTCGGCAGGTATCTCGTTCTCGCCGAGCAGCTTAGCCATGAGGACCAGTGGAAGCACCTCGTTTATCATATCCGGAGGCAGGCCATCCGGATGCTTGAGACGGGCCTCCTGTGCTAGGTCGATCATGGTGCCAGCGAGACCATCTCGAATGTCGGAGAATGAGGATTCGCGTCCATTTGACCACCATTTTGTTCAGGTGCGTAATCACGATTTGTTTGGCCTCCTTCTCCCCATAGACATCAACTAGGTCTTCGAGAAACATGTCGTAGTTCGTCGCCTCGATAGAGAGTGGCCCGGCCGCACAGGGGACAAGCACAAGAGGTATACGCCCGCTGGTAGAGCTGTAGAAGAATGTCGGGTCAATGAAGATGGGACCGTAGACATCACGAAGGCCTTTGACCTTAACGGAGGCAAAGTATTGCTCTGGGTGCCAGCAGGTCGACCGGGGACTCCTCGCGTCAAACAGACCCCGCGGGGCGGTGGTGAGGAGGTTCAGATTGTGGTTCGTGGCCAGCTGGTCCACCGCGTTCTGCATGAGACTAGCCAGTGACATTGTTCTGAAATCAGAGGGCACGACATACTCAGGGCAGTCGACCCAGATGGACAAGACATAATCACGCGCCTGGGTGGCCGTCCGCGTCCGCTGGTTGAAGCTAAAGCTGCGCGTGATGAATTCGAGACCTGTCATGAAGTTGTCCATCGAGCCGGTCGTCCTGCTGCCGTTCTCTAACAGCTTGCCGCCGAGGAATTCATAGAAAGCAGCCGGAGATGTCTTCCCATCCATAGCGAGACCCTTGGCGTATGCCAGCACTTCAGCGAGTCCATACGAGCCAACATTGTTCAGGTGGCTCACCAACATGTAGCCAGCATATTTTTCTGGTTGGCCCTGGCTTAAGAGACTCCCACGCATCGCGGCCAAGTACGGCGAGAGGTGCACTGCCTCCTCATCCCGATAGAGGTGCGGGACACACGGGGGTGTCTTCTGCGAAGCCCACACGCAGCGAATACGCCGCGAGTACATCAGCTCCTGCCGCGGCCAGAGGCGAGTTACCCACGATGATGGTGCGGTAAAGTTGAGGCATTGATTGTACTTTGCGATGCGCTCGCCTAGACTGTCGATCGACTCGATCGATTCTGCATCGGCTGTTGCGTAGGCTGCTTCTGTCTCTGCAAGGAAGCCTCCCAGGCACTTGCATGGCCGGCCGGGCATGAGGACCGCTACGTCGAAGGTGCGATAGATGGTCGGAACGCTGGCGAGGGCCTGTCTGATAGCTTCGTCTCTCTGGAGGATGCAGAGTTGGTCGAGCCAGATGGGGCACTGGGAGGAGAGGGAGGCAAGACGGTTGATGAGGTCCGGTACGACCCATTCTTGTCCGAGCTCAATGGATATAATGTCGCTACCGTTGTTTATGAGGTGACCGATTGGGACCTTGGTGCGGTTGAACTCGCCCCAAGTGTATGAGACCGCTCTTGTTTGGTCGTGCTCTAGAGGCACTTCAAGAATCTCGATTGACAAGTGCGCACATGACAAGATTGAGCATCCTTTGTCCGGGCAGAGAACAGTCCGCGCAACTCGTGCTCTTCCTTGAGCTGGTGGCTCGTCACCGCTGGCCTGGATAGAGTCCATGATTTTATTTGATTTCAATTCTTTGTTGAAATTCAGCAGGTGTTTTAACTCATCCAATATACAGGTCACAAGACAGGTTGTGCGGAATAGCGGGGTAAGATGCCAGATGCAGTGGTAGGATCAATATTTACGTAGTACGTCCGTAGATATAGCGGCGCTTATATAACCCAGGGGTGGGGTTACGCGGCGAACCACGTCTATTACAGAAATGTTCAGCATGGCTACTTAAGTACTTAAAAGCAATTATTCTGATTATTGCCAAGACTGATCACAAGCTTCCTCATTAGCCGTAATGCATGGCTTATGGAAAAAGCAAAACTAGTAGGGTGAATGTTGGTGAGGTCAAATTGATATCGATTCAATCTATCTTCAGCAAAGGGAAAAGAAAATAAGAGAAAAGACCAGGGCCGGTACGCACTGGCTCTCACAAACAGGTGTAGCGAAAGATATCTTGCAAAAATCTAGTCTGTGCTGGGAAAATTCACAGCTAGGGGCAACAAGTGCAAAATAGTTTACAGAGAAATCAAGTATCCTGCCTGAGTCAAAAGTGACCTCGGGAGTGTACATTCGATGAAATGACTGCTTTCACTAGTTATGTCTTGTTTCTTTACTTGCTCACATCCGAGTCGACATTTGGCTTTCCGTTTTGAGTCGAATCCCGCACTTGATCGTGCCTTGTCTACGAAGCTTTGTGTCTTGTCACGCCGAGTGTTAAGCGAGATAAAGAGAAGAACAAAGACATATAGACCGAGGAGATGCCAGCATTCTAATCTCAACACAATAGTACGGAGCTGGAAGTTCCTACCAAGAGTTCTTCAGGCGCTAGATAGGGGATTATAGAGAATATCCGCTTTTCTTTTAGCTACTATCTAAAACTATGCTGCAATTTTCATATAGGTCTATTCTATAAAAAGAGTATTTAGACAGGCTTTCAATAAAACTTAAGAAAAAATGTAAAAATAATAGTTAATAAAAGATAAAATAAGCATATAAGCTTTAATTGCAGTTATAATTCAGTTAATGTTGATATTAAAGCGGAAAATTGACAAAGGGTTAGAGTTGAAGTAAGAGTTATTAGATATTTTCTAATAGATTCTTGAGATAAAGGGCTATTATCTCTATCTAGCGCCTGAATAACATTTGGTAGGAACCTCCGTACTATAGTAGTGTGGCTTTGGCTTTGTCATCTTGCCGCATGTTGCGTCCCATTTCCGAAATGTTTATCCGCCTTGCGGCACGACAACCTCCTCACGACCACGCGGCAGTATGGCGTCGACGCCCGAGACGAGCTTCAGCAGTACCGAGCACCGAATCGTACGATCGAGGACGAAGACACTGGAAGAAGCGGGACCGGTACCATTCAGCTGCCGTCGCCTCAGCGGTCCGACTGCTCAACTGACAGCGTGCACGACCTCGACGCCGACGCGGTCACGGTCGCGGGCGACATCGAGCAAATATATCAAAGTGTCTGGAATTATTTCTGTGGCCTGCCTGTGCCAGACGGCCTTACCTTCTGCCTCGACCAGCCGGCATACGAATCACTCCTCCAAAGATTCTCCGAACACGGCGACCTTGCGCGGTACTTCGAGAACGAGGTTCGGAAGAATTGGAATGCTGAGACTGGGAGGCTCAAGCTAAAGTTTATGGCTACGCGCGTACACGATGTCTTCAAAGAAAAACTAGGCTCGGCTATCAATGAAGAGTTGAATCGCATCGCGCGCAAGCCAGCCCTCCGTCCTCTGCGCAAAAAGATCGTCCCGGCTGGCTACTCGAAGGTTCAAAGGAAAGAGCGGCCCCGGGTCCCGCTGTTCGAGAAGTCGCCCGATGGACAGTTTCTCTATGGGCGAGCCTCAGACCCGCCTTTCGTCTTCGAGATTGCCTATAGCCAGACAGAGCAGGATCTGCGCCAGACGGTTGCCGAGTTCTTCGAGAACGCTCCGGGCAAAATCTGCACAGTCCTTGCTATCAAGATCCAATATGCTGAGGAGGAGGAGCGCCTTACAGAGGGCCATTACCATGCTGCTTCTGTGTCTCTGTGGACAACCGAGCTGGCGGAGGATGACGCGATCGATGTCCAATGCACAGTGGACAGGCAAGACTTCCGCGATGCCAGCGGCAGACCTTTCTTGCCCATTGAAAAACGAAGCACGATGCCCCAAGACGGGAGAAATGCCAGAGTTTGTCTTGACTTTGCCGATCTGTCAGAGTTTGTCCGCGTCGCGGAGCAAGCACAACGGTCCTTCGACATGACTATCCCGCCATCGCCATCACCATCAGCAATACCGGCCCCCTCAAGCGCGGACGTAGCTGCGGCTATGTCTCGGCCTCCCAAGAGGATCAGATGGCTAGACGAGGATGGGAATGTTACAAGAGAGACAACGCTGTCTGAGCACAAGAGGCAGAGGGTTCAGTCACGCAGGGGGTTTCTCCTAGACCCAGGACAAGATCGACGAGTCAACCTAGATGGTCTGAACGACTTCGTTCTGCGAGCAGGAACAGCAGAGAGGACGTTGGTGGTTGAGGCGAGTTGCAATTTATCAGCCCAAAAGTCGAGGACAGCACCACAATATGAAGTATGCACCGGATCCAGGGCACACCCGAGCGGCACAGGCTCGGACGGTCGGCATGCATCTGTGGGAGATCTCTGAGAGGCTAAGCCTGCAGTCTTATAATAAGGTCCTGGAGTCCGGCGGGTCCGGCGGTCACTATCTAATACACAGGCTATAAGCTTAGTAAATATTCTTCTGTCTGTAACAAACTCCAACAATCTAAACTAACTGTAACAGCTTCTGTCTTATTAATATAGTGGCAAGATAGATTCGATTATTAAAATATGAAAAATATAATATTTTGAGATAAGCTAAAAGCATTTGCTTAGTAGCCTATTTGTAACTAAAGGAAATCTAGACTACTTCGAGTATTGCTTAAGCAACTAGCATTAATACTGTAATCAAATCTCTTTATTAAATAATTAAATGAAAATGCAGCCTATAAAATGTCTTCTATATAGAGATATAAAGTGCCGCGGTCGAATTATAGTTAGCGAAAGCTTTAGCTAACGCTAAATGTCGATATAGAGGCGCTATTCTCGTCACCTTAGGTTCTTAACCCGCTATATCTTATATGCAAACACGAATTCTGCATTATCTATTCTATTAGCACCTATCTCTTAGCTAACTTCTGTGCTAGTTTTCTTTTTTATATTTATAACAATAAATAGATCTTTCTAGTTTTATGCTTATAGGCGTTTAAAAAAGCGCGAGATCAATAGATACTATTTCTGCTCTAGTTTATCGCAATTTGCTTTTTCGAGCTACTAAATACAGCTATTCTAAGCGCGATATCTATAGCTATAGTATTATACTACTAGCTCGCTATAAGATATATATAGCTTATTATATAATTTCGCGCTTGCTTATAATTTTATAGCTAGTATTATCTAATTGCTTTTTGCTATTTTACTATTTATATTAATAAGCAATCTAAAATAGCTTAATATATATATAAATATAGTTTTTAACTTTATTATATTTGCTAATCTAATTAATAGTTTAATTGCTAGCGCTATTATATAAGCAATTAGAAAGCAATTATCTTCTAGCGCAGATATAAATAGGGTTAGGGTTAGGGTTAGATAAAAACAATGAGGGCAGCGTTGATTTGCAGAGTTGATGAGTAAAATACAAAATGCCGACACGGGACCCTGGGGTAGAATGCCTTGTGTTTCGCCTGTATTGTAGCTTATCGGGGCAATTGTTGTATGCAAGAGACAGGGGGCTAGCTTATTTAATAAGAAAAATTGAGTAGCTGGGCCACCCTTCTTTTAGTGCTAAGAAAACTATGCCGCCTATTAGAACTTCCTAGATAAGAAATCGTATAATTTGAAAACTATTAACCAATCCCAAACAAGAACTATACTATAATTAGAGATTAGCAAGTATATCTTCAGCTAATAATAGCTAAAATAGATCTAATAGAAGCTAAATCCAGATTAGAATTATAGATTAGAATTAGAGATTAGGATTTGAGTTTAAACTAGATAAAATAATATACTAATACTAGTTCTATATATAAAATAGACTATTGAAAAATTATCTATAATAGCAGTAGTAAGGCGCCTATTCTAATAATTATAATTAGAGAGTTTGAGAGATATATAAAGACTTATAGAATATAAGCTAAATTTTAGTATTATACTAAAATACTTTCTCTTAGGAGAGTAGCTTTTTCTAGCTTTAGCTTTCTCTATCTATAATCGATCCTAGAAAATAGAATAGCATTAAGGCTAGGCTAGTAGAGAAGACTTTATTATCTTATAATAATAAACTGCACTACTTTGTAATAGCGCAGCTAGAGAAAGCTGCTAGCTAAGATCTTAGTCTATAGCTAAAGATAAGAGCAATATTATCTTATTCTAAGAAAATATTAAATTAAAAAGGCTTATTATCTTTCTAAAGCTTCAGATTAGAGATTTATTAAGAGATTCAGGCAGCTCTTTCTAAATCTAAAATCTTCTAGTAGCTAAAAGCACTTATTTTATATCTATATAATCTTATATTAGATTATAATAGCCTAATAATATAAATAGCGCTTTTTAGTTCTTTTATTTTTAGAAAAAGAAATAATAGCTTATTATTATACTATACTATAGTAAACTATTAATATAGTATCTTTATAAAATAATTTTATTTATAAAGATTACTATAAAATTCTTATCTAGTATCTGCAAAATATATAGATTAGAAGCAAATAATAGCAAATTAAATTAGCTTAGCTTTAATAAAGCCTTTCTTAATATAAATAGAATAGGCTAATAATTAGAGAATATATAAATACTGATTTAGAAGCTTTCGAAATAGATATATATAAATAATATAAAAGCCTAACAGATTCTCAAGTAATTTAATATCAAGAAACTTATTCTATTTATATAAAAGAGATCAGATAATTTTTAGAAAACTAAGAGAAAATTATTCTATAAATATAGTTATCTCTTTTTACTTTCTTAAAATATATAAAAGAATATTATTAATATAATAAATATAAAAGAAAATACTATCTTAATAAATAATCCAGGCCTTATATTTATATATAGCTATATACAGATTAGCAAAGCATAGTATATAAGCTATCTCTATAGTTATTCTATATACTTAATAATAGTAAGCGCTTTAAAAGCTAAAGAGGGTTAGGGTTAGGGTTAGGGTTAGGGTTAGGGTTAGGGTTAGGGTTAGGGTTAGGGTTAGGGTTAGGGTTAGGGTTAGGGTTAGGGTTAGGGTTAGGGTTAGGGTTAGGGTTAGGGTTAGGGTTAGGGTTA